>JAKSZU010000021.1:15925774-17365774 GCA_026018925.1 Tupaia tana
TCAGTAGGTTTTCCAGGCAGATCAGCCCCCAGTCAGTAATCCGCCATGGACGGCTGCATTATCTGTTGGTGCTCGCAGACGGAACTCCTGATTGTCACTTAGAACAGAGGCTCCCGCTGTCACCCCTATCTTGGGCTCCACGTTTGAGAGGCAATTTGGGCTCACACTAAAAGGACATTGTGTGGGGTTGTGACCAGCAGGAGGCGTGGTGATGAAGCCACTGGACAATCCCATATGGTCAACCACGGTTCAAATCCCAGACCTGGTGGGTTGCTTTCTCACTTTCTCTGTGTCTCTCTGTGTCTCTCTGGTCAAATTAAAATAAATGAATGGATAAATAAAATTACATAAATAATTATTTTTAAAAATAAAAGGACATTATGTGGGGTTAAGGTCAGGAAATTGGCCATAATGAACTGTGTGACCCTGAGCACATCACTTAGTGTCTTGGGACTGCAAACCTTTTGGTTTGGTGAAATGCAAATTTTTGGTAGTTTGGGTAGCTGTGCTGGGTCTACTGTAAATCCTAGGAATATCGGCATTCTTCCTGGCTAGCTAAACACCGTCAGAAAAAAAAAAGGACTCAACTTTCACTGACACAACTGCAGGGTTTTGTGTAGCACATCATAGTTGCTGGGTATACGTGTGTGTGTGCCCTGCTTGGAAATTAGGTGTGGAAAGAGGCTGGTCAGTAAGACATGAAGGGATGTTTCCTAATTCTGCTAGTTCTCTCTGTGTGGAGCCCTAGGCCCCTCTACCTTGTGTCCTGTGTCACTTGGGAGTCAGTGGCCCACACTAGCTGGTGAGCAGCTTTAAAGTAGGGACTGGGTCTAACTCTTCGGAGGAAAGCCATAAATGTTCCTTGAATAGACTGGCATGGTAATATGGGCTGAGAGTTTTCACCGTGCCCTTAATAACTATGGCATTCATCCTGAATTTCAGGGCCAGGGCGTTAAGTATGCCTTGCAACATTACTCCTGCAAGCTTTTCTCCTAGTTGGTTGGAATCACTTTTCTCATCTTTCACGTAGCATTTGCCCATCTGCCACCCAGTCGTGAAACCAAGGCAAACTTTTTCCTGCCATTTCTTAATGATTTGTACATCACACTCTTCCTTCAGTAAAGACAAAGGGTATTCCAAGGATTTTGATCGGTTTTTAAAAAAATCACTAGGTAAACTTATTCGTAGACTATCTCGAACAACATAAAACTGTACTTCTCTTTGGACTTCTTTCAGGAATGTGTGTGCATGTGCATAGAATTGTGGGGTGAGCAGATAGGGCTCAGTATCGCCATACATTGCTTAACGGAGCTGCGTCCTGAGATGGGGGCCGTTGGGTGATTGTGTTGTTGGGCAGACGTCGAGTGTACTTACACAAACCCAGCTGATACAGCCTTCTACACACCTAGGCTGTGTGGTGTAGCTCACTGCTCCTAGCTACGAACTATACCCCATGTGACCACACTAATACAGCAGGCAGCTGGAACACAATGATACATATGTGTGTCTCTAAACATAGAAAAGGTACCATAAAAATATGGAATAAAAGATTAAAAAGATGAATGGGGAGCCAGCAGATGGCATAGTAGTTAAGGCACTGGAGTCCCACATGGCCAAACATGATTCGAGTCCTGGAAATGGCAGCTTGAAATCATGCCTGGTGGGATATGACAGGTGGTGTGGTGGTCAAGGCTCTGGACTCCCACATGGCGGACCACAGTTTGAGTCCCAGACCTGGCAGCTTGCTTTCTCACTTTCCCTCTCTTTCTCTGTGTCTCTCAGTGGTCAAATTAAAATAAATAAATGAATGAATACATAAAATTAAGGGAATAATTTCTTTTTTTTTTTTTTTTGGAGAGGTTTTCGCTATAGGGTGCGTGCGCTCGCCAGACAGACAGACAGAGAGAGACATAGAGACAGAAAGCGAGAAATCACCCCCCAGGGGGGATGGTCACGCCGCAATCCCTTCTCCTCCATTCTCCTCTCGGGATCTTGGGCACGCACGCACACGCGCCCGGCGTGAGTTTTAAGCCATCGGGTCCGGGACGCGAACCGCAGTCGACTACGTGGGAGTCCAGCGACATAGCCATTACACTAACTGCTGGTCCCCGGGAATAATTTCTTTAAAAAAAAAAAAAAAGAAAAGAAAATCACACCTGGGGTGTGTTCATATATGCCCAAAATTCTGAGAGGAGACTAGAGAAAGAATTGTTGTGTGGCCATCCCTATGGGGGAGTGATTTGTCATTTTTTTTCTCTCTCTCTTTTTCTCTGGTGAGTGTACATGCCCTATGGCAAAAACCTTAAAAAAAAAAAAAAAGAGAGAGAGAGAGAGAGAGAGAAAACAAAACAAAACAAAAACAATGGTGCATCTGTACAGGGTACCTGCCTTTAATGGAGCTTGCAGGACTGGAAATTGCTGTGAGTGAGTCAGTGAGGGAGTGGTGAGTGACTATGAAGACCCAGGACACCACCATCCACTGTAGACTTTATAAGCACATTACACTTAAGTTACACTAAATTTATAAACATATTCTTCTTTCAATAATAAATTATCCCTAGTGCTAATGTATGTTGACCTGAGAAAGCCTCCATACTTCTGTTTTAGTTTCTGAAAGCAAACGGCTTCCTCAGTCTGATGCTAAGTTACAGCCAATCACAGCAGCCCTGCTTCCTCAGTCGTTGACAGCCGCCTTTTACACTGTGTTAACGCAGACAAACTTCAAGATATAATCAATCCAATTACCTATCTATCTCATTCTCCTACTTTTTTTTTTTGTACCCCATTTTCCTTTTTTTTTGTGCATAAGTATCACCCCACCATGTGGCTAGTCTGAGTTCCTTGGAAACCATTCTGGACCTGCCCAATTTGAATCGGTTTTGCTCAATTAAACTTCACTAAATTAGAAGTTTTAATTCTAACCCTAGCTTACTGTAGCTATGTGTGTGGTGCTCTTATCGACAGGGGCTTGCTCTGTTTGCCCCTACTGCCTCAGCCTCCTGAAGAGCTGGGATCGCAGACCTGGGCTGTGATCCTGGGTCTTTCTGGGTAGGCTGGGCATCAAACCCGGGCCTCCCATGTGGCCTCGGCCTGTTGAGCAGCGGCACTTAGCTCCTGATACGGGAGCTGTAACTTTTTAAATTTACAAACTTCTAAATTTATAAAAAAACTCTTGACTCTTTTTATGATAATGCTTAAAACACACAAGCATATTGTGCAGCTGTGTGAAAATATATTCTCTAAGCTTTTTCTTTATTTGGTCTTTGTTGTTGTGAGACAGCATATGTGCTCACCAGAGAGAGACCTCGTAACGGAGGGTAGCCATGCCACCCTCCCTTCTCCATTTCTCGTTTTGTTGCGATTGTGGGCATATATGCACATACACCTGGTTTGCTTTTCAAGCCACCAGGGCTGGGATTTGAACTGCATGGTTGACCATGTAGGATCTGGCTCCCTGAACTAGGTCACAGGGCTGACCCACCTTTTTTCTATTCATTCATTCATTCATTCATTCATTTCGCTTTTCAAACTGTTTAGTTACAAACTAAGACACGCTTTAGCCTAGGCCTGCACAGGATCATAACCATCTGTCTTCTACCTCCACATCTTCTCCTACTGGAAGGTCATGATGAACAAAGCACTGTGAGATGAAATCAAGCCCAAGAGAAAATGAAGTGATCAAGAGATGTTTGGGGCTGCTGCCTGTGTAGTATGGACACACCCCTATTCTACAATAATGATAGAAAGCATCGTATGGGGCCAGATGGTAGCTCGGCAGGAAAGGAACTGGATCCACATGGAAGGTCCCCAGTTCGAGTCCCATGGCCTCCTCCTACATGCTGGACATGTGTGTACTTGTCTGTAATTCAGGCTAGTTGAGGCTGGGGGTGTATTTTGGCATGTAGACCATGTCGATGGTATCTGTTCCCCCTCTTAAAAAATAAACTTTAAGAAAAAAGTATACTACAGTAAATACATAAACTAGTAACATCGTCATCTAATATTATCAAGCATTGTATATGGGACACTTTGGTATATGGTAGACATTTATAGGGTGACGGTGTGATGGGTTTGTTGACACCAGTATCAGCACAAACAGGTGAGTGATACACAGTGCCACGATGTTACGATGGCCACGACTCTGTGACGTCTCCTCCATTACTAGGCAATCCGAGTTTGTCAGCTCCATTATAATCTTATGAGACCACCATCCTGTGTGTAGTCTGTCATTGCTTGAAACGTCGTTATGTGGAGGGTGACTGTATATGCAAACGAGGTGGACATAGTCGGTATTGTTTCTTCAGTTCGAAAGCTGTTTAGCATCAGCCAAGTACAGTGGTGCATGCCTGTAGCCCTAGCTACTAGAGAGGCTGAGGTAGAATAGTGAGTTCAAGGCCAGCCTGGCCAATCGTCTCTAGGGGGAAAGAAAAGCTTAGCTCCTAGTAAGTTTATCAGCCCATTTCCTAAGTAAAGAAAGAAGTTCATAAGCCAGGGAGCTTGGATTATGTCAATAAAGGAGGCTAAATAACAGACTTTTCAGGAATCTCGCTTAGAGAAAGAAGGTTTGCGTAAGCATTGGGGAGAGGAGGGAATTAGCAACACCTTCTACATAGAATTCTTTTGTTTTGACCTCAAAATGGAATGACTCTTGCTCTAAGCTATTCATTTATACAGCATCAGCATGGATTCTAGAATTTTCCATGGCCTGGAAGGGGCCTTCCGTGATCCAATTGATGGAAAAAGTAGTCGTCCTAACAGCTCGTATTTCCTGAGTGCCAGACAGTGTTTCATATGTTTTACAAGTTATCGTCTCTCTTAGTTTTCACAGCGATCTGATGAGGCTGTGGTAATTATTGTTTCCATTTAAAAGATGATGCTACCGAGTCCCGGAGAGTTTTGATTACTTGCCAGGGTTAATGAGTGGTAGAAAAGGGATTCAAACCAGATGGTATTTCTCCTGAGTCTGTGTGACTAACCACTGTGTCTAATTACCTCTCGCTGATGGTCTTAGAAGAAGACCGATAGATTTCAGACTTGGGAAGACTGTACCTATGCTAGTGGAAAGCACAGTTGAAGGGAAATCTTGAGGGGTCACACCCAGGAGCTGCTTCTTACCATTTTTCATCTGACCGGCTCTCTTGACTCTGCCCAGACCTTACGAACAGAGGGATGCTTCTGTGTTGCCTTGTGTCAGCTCCGTCCCTGCCCATGGTTGTTTCCACAATGGGCTGTTTGCTTCTGTCAATTGATTCCTCTCCCAAATTGCCAAAGTCAGAATCTAATTTGATCCTGGAGCACTGATTTAGAGAACTAGAGCCTTTGGACTTGTGTGTGAGGAGAGCCTGGTGGCACATGGGGGATTTCCACTTTCCGAGAGTGCCAGGTCTTCGGTGTTAAGAGGAAGCTTCCGCTTTATAGATTCCATTGCCTGTGGTGAGCTCTGAGTGGACACTCCCAGACAGGAACCAGCTAGTGGGCAGAGCTTGAATCTCCACACAGGCAGGACTTTTGTATCTTTTGTTCCCTGCTTTCCGCAGGGTCTAGATAGCGCTTTGGACATAGTAGGTACTCAGTACTTATCTATGCAGTAAGTTAATGTTATAGCCAAGCATGGCTGTCCTTTGCACAAAGACCCTCAGCAGGGTCTTGTCATGCACGATCCCCCTTCTCCAGCCCTCCAGCTCTTCAGGATTTGGGTGCCTGGGCACCCTCAGTGTGCTTTCCAGCTGGCCCAGAGATCTGAACCTGCAACTGGCCATGTGGCTTCTGACCTCACAGGGCACGTGGGTTACTGTTGTACCATGTCAACGGGGTCTAGTCAGACCCTTTCTGAACCCAAGAACTCTTTGGCTTCGAACCTTCTGAAATGATGAGTTCTCTCTGGATGTGAAGAAGTCGTGTCTTGTGTTCTAAAACACTCTGCATAATTGATGGTAGGAAGAGAAGACTGGATTATGGACAGAGGAGGGGACAAGAGAGAGCCAGGAAACAGAAGGCGCCTCCCCAGGGAGAAGAGGAGCTGGCCGTCATACCACTTAGGTCTCTACGACATGCTGGTGACACCATCTGGAAGGTGCTGGGTGACACAGTGATTTCTGTAATTTAGTGAAGTCACTTTGTGTGGTAGGGACAGCGGCTCAGTGGTTTGATGGTGCCATGGGATACTTTGACTTTTCATACATGGTTGGCTGTTGCTGTGCACATTACTAATTTGGGAACTAAATGAAATCCGTAGAGAGGCCTAGTTCGCATTCTGGTGAAAAATGCCCTTAATATTAAATCTCTGTGCCTTTAGTACAGTGGCTAGATATCTGGGCCTCAGTTTCTCTACCTGTAAAGCAGAGATAACAGTAGTTTCTTCCTTATTCTGTTGGTGTGAGGGCAGAGAGCTATACCTCATGGAATTTTCAGTGAAGTGGTGGATGCACAATACAACCCTATAAATATCAGCTGTTATTATTAGCACATCACCAAAACGCCCACTGTGGTGCCTGGTGACGGCGGACTCAGCGGGTGGCCAACATGTTTTCTCAAAAAAAAAAAAAAAAAAAAAAAAAAAGAACATGATTCTAGATTTCTGGTGAGTGTTGAAAGGTGGAGTTGAGCTTTTACTGGATTTCTTGTGCTTCTTGGGTAGGAAGTTTTTAGCATGTGTGGGCCTCATGGCAGCAATTTTCAACATGAGTTCAAATTCCCTCCACACTTTCTACTCATCTCCATCATTTTACACTTACAATAAAGTGTCTCTGTCCTTTATCACTGACTGTTCACATGGTGGCACCAGTTAGGAGCCAGACAGTGGGCTGTGTGTTGAAGCGACAACTGTTTGGGCCACTGGTCCTGCCATGGAAGAGTTCAAAGACTGCTTGCGTGGTGGAGGATGGAGGTGAAACCCAGGGCATAAGCAGAGAGTCACGAGAGTCTGCTGTTAAAGATACCAAAGCAGAGAGTAGAGGGGGTGGGGGAAGAGGCGGTAGGATATGAGGGTGTTAGGGTCCATAGGTCCCTGTAAGCCATGGCCAGGAGATGAACCCTATGATACAGATGAACAGAAACCATCAGAGGATTGGAAACAAGGGAGCAACATGGTCACTCGACCTTAGCTAATGCACCGTGATGACCTCAGAAGAGTTGGAGACCAAGCTGAGGCAGAGAGGTCAGTTAGGATATTACGGAATACTCCAGCAGTAGCTGCTGAAGGGCTTCACGTAGGTGAGTGGTAGATAACAATGCAGATGTGAGATCGTTTTAAAAAACGAAGACAGGAAGTATTGGGTTGTTGGAAAAGTCCTGATGCATTTTCATGATGCATAGAAAAACATAGAAAAATATGTCACGACTTTTCCAATGAACCAATAATTCACTGAGTAGACAAGGATTGGGAGAAATCATGGATGACCTCTAGGTTTCTATAATAGTTTGGAAGATGGTATCACTTTGGGAAAGTTAGGAAGTGTCTTATGTTTTGGAGGGTAGATGTTCAGTTTTGGACATGCAAAGTTGAAAGTTATAGGGGCCAGCAGGTGGCATGGTGGTTAAGGTCCTGGATTCCCACATGGTCAACTACAGTTCAAGTCCCAGACCCAGTGGCTTGAAAATCATAACAAATAAATAGATAAATAAATAAGCATAAAAAATTAAAATTCTATGGTCCATTTTGAAGGGATGTCATTTGGGTACACAAGTATAGAATTTAGCCCATAGATTTGAGCTGCAGGTATAGATGTTGCAGATGGCTAAAACAAGAGTGGATAAAATTGGTGAAGTATGTAGCATGAAAGGAAGAGAACAAAGGAGGAACCTTGGGAAACAAAACATTCAAAGTATTTTTCTAGATAGAGGTTTTTCCAAGGACGTGGGGAGGGAATAGTCAAATCTGTGAGGTGCACTAGGAATGAGGGGGGAAACTGAGGCAGGCGGGACAGCAGTGTCACATGCGGCACAGTGAAGACTAAATGATATTCTGGGATTTGGAAGCTGGAAGCTCCTGGCTTTATGTTAGAATGGCTGCTTTGGTGCAGCCTGAAGAAAAGAGGCGAGCGAGAAGAGTGGAAGGGAAAAGGCCGGCTTGACTTAGTTAAGAACAGCATGCCTGTAAGGAGGACAGCCAGGAGATCTCCTGTTTAAGAGTGAAGCCCTGGCCAGCAGGTGGCATGGTGGTTAAGGTGCTGGATTCCCACATGGCGAACCGGACCTGGAGGCTTAAGAATCACAATGGGTGTGTGTGCATGCATGCCCGAAGTCCTGAGAGGAGAATGGAAGAAAAGGGATTGTGGCATGGCCATCCCCCAGGGGGAGGGGCAATTTCTCACTTTCACTCTCCAGTACGCGCACGTGCCCTGTGGCCCCCGCAAAAAAGAAAAAGAGTGAAGCCCCTTATAGGTAGTCGGCAAGCTGCTTCTGGGCAAGTCTTTGGTTATCGGATAGGAATGTCTTCAATACCTGTGGTTTTCTAGTTCTTGTTGCTGTTTTACAATGCTTACTGGAGTCTCTTATACTCTTATTATTTAAAAAGGGGATCCATTAATGGAATTATGGTATTGACTATTTAAAATCTGTAACTTCCCTACAAAGCAGTGATGTGGTCAACTGGTTTACCTTATGTGTAAGTGTGTTTATGTAACATATTTTGGATTCTTGAGTATGACCAGTAAGGGAAATAAAGTCATGTGACTACCAGTCAATTTTTTTGGGGGTGAAATCTTCATTGTTTCAAAAAATATATATTTCAGGGGCCAGATGTGGTGCAGTAGTAATTTGATTGGATCCACATGGAGGGTCCTGGGTTCATCCTCCCTGTTCACGCCAGGCACATACATGTCTATGATCCGGGCCGGCTGAGAC
Source organism: Tupaia tana (assembly GCA_026018925.1). Taxonomy (NCBI): domain Eukaryota; kingdom Metazoa; phylum Chordata; class Mammalia; order Scandentia; family Tupaiidae; genus Tupaia; species Tupaia tana. Next base: position 15,934,619 of record JAKSZU010000021.1, read on the forward strand.
TTGGGTGGATCATGGTGTGAAGACCCTGTTGAAGATGCCCGTCTGTAGTCTGTGTCTCTCTTAGAGAAGAAACAAATCGATAAGCTTTAAAAGTTGGTCAAAATAAAACTTTAAACATCTATCGGTATGTACACACATTAGTACTTTTATTTTGTAAAAAATTAGTTTAAATTTATTTATTTATATGTGTTAGTATTAATTTATGTTCTGATGCAAGTTAAAGTGTCTTTTAATAGAACCTAGGAATTGAATTTCTAAACTTCAGGATATTGAAAAATAAGCTAAAATTAGGTTTAATTAAAAAACCAAAGTCATTGCGCAGTTTCTTTAATTAAAGAACATTAGAGAGCAATTAATTTCTTTCCTTTTTTTTTTTTAATTTGCCGGTGGGCACATGTGCTCACTGGAGAGAGACAGAGAGAAAAAGAGAGAGAGATGGAAAGAAGTGAGAAAGCACCCCTTTGGAGAATGGTTATGCCTCAATCCCTTCGCCATTTCTCCCCTTTCAGGATTTTAGGCATGCGTGCACATATGCACCTGTGCCCAGCATGTTTCTTAAACTGCCATCTCCAAGATTCAAACCATGTAGTCAGCCATGAGGGATTCAGCCCCCCAGCCATCACGCCATTGACAGGTTCAAGAAAATAATTTATTTCTTTTCTTTTCTCTTCTCTTCTCTTTTCTTTTCTTTTCTTTTCTTTTCTTTTCTTTTCTTTTCTTTTCTTTTCTTTTCTCTTTTCTTTTCTTTTCTTTTCTTTTCTTTTCTTTTCTTTTCTTTTCTTTTCTTTTCTTTTCCTTTCTTTTCCTTTCTTTTCCTTTCCTTTCCTTTCCTTTCCTTTCCTTTCCTTTCCTTTCCTTTCCTTTCCTTTTCTTTTCTTTTCTTTCTTTCTTTCTTTCTTTCTTTCTTTCTTTCTTTCTTTCTTTCTTTTCTTTTCTTTTTTTTTTTTTGAGAGGTTTTTGCTACAGGGCATGTGCACTTTCCTAGAGAGAGAGACAGAGAGACAGAAAGCAAGAAATCACCCCCCTAAGGTGGATGACCACACCTCAATCCTTCTCCATTCTCCTCTTGGGATCTTGGGCACACACGTACACACACTCAGTATGAGTTTTAAGCTGCTTGGTCCAGGACTCGAACTGCGGTCAACTACATGGGAGCCCAGCGACATAACCATTACACCACTTACTAGTCCCAAGAACAATGAATTCCTACAAATCATTTCTTTTGGAAGAAGTTGCCTTTCGTGCTCTTTATAGTGTGACCGCAATGGACACAGGGCACTGTGCCCTGGGCGTTAACCTGGCGAGACTCACTTTGGTGGGAGTGTCAGATACAGGAGGAACTCGAGCCGTGATCCTTATCATGAGATCCGGGATGCCCACAGTCCTGTCCCCTGCACCACAAGCCTTCCTGTGCAGGAACAAGGCATCATCCATGTGTTCTAGAAGCGTACCAGCTAAAGGACTGTCAAGACAGGTCAACTCAAGACTAACTGCCATTGGAAGTAGGCCCAGTAGCCCTGAATGTCTAGACACTAAATCCGCTTCCCCTGGCTGTTCCACTTTTTGAGGTGCTTAGGCTTCTATTTTGCAATCGTTCTTGGCTTCTGTCCTCTCACCTGGTCTTATTGTGCTTCTCAGGAACAACTAGTGCAGGGTCACCAGACTCTTGAGAAAGAGCGAGAGAATACTTCCTAATGGTTATCATTGAGTTATCACTGTGGCAGCAGGAAAGTCGTGATGCATTTTTGCATAGAAAAACATAGAAAAATACGCCATGACTTTTCTGATGACCTGGTACTTCTTTTCAAGTTAAGAGAGTCTTGGAAATGTCTGAGTGTTTTTTCCCTCCTAAGCCTTCTCAGCCAGACTGAGCCAGGGCCAGTTAAGCAGGTCTTGCCATTAGGCCAGCGTGCTGCAGTCAGCCCCTGCTAGGAGATACAGAATGAAGACAGCCTGGACTCTGTCTAGGGTTTTACTAGGAGCTAACTAAGAAAAGAGAATCTTCGGTGTTGTTGCAGGGTGACCGTCTTCTTCAGCTCTGCATACACAGGTTTCAAGATGCAAACATATACAAAACAGTGTGAAGAGTGAGAGATTAAGAAACCGTAAGGAAATTTTGCAAGAAAGGGCAGAATGTGTGATTGTTAGACGCCACAGAGTAAAGGGTAAAGCGAGGTCCATCGTGGGAGCTGGACAGTGGCAGCAGTGATATTTGATCCTTTGCCAAGCTGACCCACATAGGAAAGTTGTCTGAAGACCTCCTTCAGTACAGCCACCTGGTCCAGGACTGGCTAGGCTGGGAGACGATCACAAGGTCAGCTTCCTGTGGGGGGTGCTGTCTCTCTTCCTGTTTTGTTTATGGAAGAAATAAATTAATTTGTTGTAGAATGGCATACCACGGCTGAATGAAAGAACAGACATTGCCAAATATGCATATATGTGGCACATAAACACATATATACATACACTTTCATTAGGATAGCCATGACGTATTTCTCTATGCAAAAATCCATCATGACTTTCCTAAGATACATGTATATGTGTGTGTGTGTGTGTGTGTGTGTGTGTGTGTATAATCTCAAAGAAGAGGAGGAAAGGAAGGAAAAGAGAAAGAAAGAGAGAAATAGAGCAAAAATTAATAGCACACATCATGATGTGGAGGTATTGAAAGTGATGAATATGGTATTATCCTTGATTTGATTATCACATTCTGCATGCATCCTCTGAAAATCAGTATTATACCTTGCAAAGATATACATCAATTAAATGTAAATATGAAATTATATGATAAAAAATAGAAAAATAAATAAACTTAAAAAATTGACACACAAGGACCAGCAGTTAGCGTAATGGCTATGTCACTGGACTACCATGTAGTCAACCGCGATTCGAGTCCCAGACTCAGTGGCTTAAGCTCACGCCAGGCGCATGTGCGTGCCTGCCCAAAATCCCGAGAAGAGAATGGAGGAGAAGGCATTGCAGCGTGGCCATCGCCCCTGGGGGGGGGGGGGTGATTTCTCGCTTTCTGTCTCTCTGTCTCTCTCTGTCTGGCGAGTGCACATGCTCTATAGCAAAAACCTCTCCAAAAAAAAAAAATTGACACAGACACACACATATATATAGTAAGAGAGAGAGCATGTGAGTGAGCAATATCCTTTGGGAAGGAAAACATTTTGACTACCCAAGTTAGAAGTGTGGGAAGAGAGAAAACTGGTAAGTGATCATTGATACAGGTTTGGAAGTTTGAAGGAGAAATATGACTAGATTTTTCCTAAAAACTGGAGTGAAATGGGATTTTCCTTTTAGACTTTCCTTACTTTGGGGTTTGTCATGAAATGTGACATAAAGATAGCGTTGTCCTGAGGCTGCATTAGAAAGGCCTTACTAGGGTCAGCAGGTGATGTGATGGTTAAGGCTCTGGATTACCACTTGGCCAACCACAGTTCAAGTCCTGGACTTGGCAGCTTGAAAATGCTTGTGTGTGCATGTGTACCCAAAATCCAGAGAGGAAAATGGAGAAGACTGAGTGTGGCCATCCCACCTCAGGGGTGATTTCTCTTTCCCTCTCTCTGTCTTCTTCTGGTGAGTGCACATGCCCTAAGGAAAAACCTGAAGAAAAATAAAAAGGAAGGAAGGAAGGAAAGAATGAATGAAAGAGAAGAGAGAGTGAGAGAGAGAGAGAGAGAGAGAGAGAGAGAGAGAGAGAGAGAGAGAGAAGAGGGAACTTTTTCCACTCCAGAGTCTGGGGCCAGCAGGTGACATGGTAGTTAAGGTGCTTGACTCCCACATAGCTGACTGCAGTTCAAGTCTCAGACCTGGATGCTTGAGAATCATGCCAGGCAAGTGAGTGTGTGCCCCAAATCCCAGAAGAATGGAAGAGAAGGGACTGGAGTGTGGCCCTCCCTCTTGGGGTGGTGATTTCTCTCTCTCTGTCTCACCTGTGCCCTTCCCTCATCCCCCGCAAGCATGCACACCCTATGGCAGAAAAACCTAAAAAAAAAAAAAGTCATGGAGTCTTTTTCCCTTGTTTCTTATTCCTCTTTCATTTCTGAGTGGTTCTTTCTCATCTTCCCATCATCATTTTACTGTTCAGCAGGTCTATGCAGTGTCTTTCTACACAAAGAGAAATCAATCATCTTTAAAGACGTTGCCCCCTCAGAATTGAATTTAGGATTTTTTTTTTTTTTCACTGTGTAAATGCTTCATCGCATTCAGATCTAAATGGTGGGGAAGAATACAGACTTCAAACATGACTCTCTGATGGGGTAGGCTGTATTTCTCTCCCGTAGACCCCAGGGAGAGCCTTCTGATCCAGTCCCACTTAGGAACCAGAAAACAGAAGACCCAATGAAAGTTAGATTTACGAGAGAGAGGAAATGTGAAAGTATGTTCAAAGAACATACCCAGACATCTTAGAATAATCACTTTCTCACTTACTTTTTAAAAACTTTAAAAATATAGCTTTGTGAAAAAGATAAAATGTTCCACAGTCACACTATCCGAAGATGACATGTGTTATGAAATTGGGGTATACATTTTCAGACGACTTCACTGGGAACGTAGGTATAGATGTACCTTTTTCCTCTTCCTGAAATGGTTAATCCCTTATAATTAACTTCGTGGTTTATTTTGTCTATGTTTTTGTAAACCATCTTAAACTTTTTCAGAGTCCAAGTTGGACAAGTTACATTGTAGTAGAAAAGCAACTGTTCTGAAATGTGCCAGCTGTTTTTTTGATCATACTTTAGAAAGTTATGGAGCTGGGACCAGCAAGTAGCGTGGTAGTTGAGGTTCTGGACTCCCACCTGGCTGACTATGGTTTGAGTCCTAGACCTGGCGGCTTGCTTTGCACTTTCCTTCTCTCTGTCTCTCTCTGCTGAATTAAGATAATCATCATCATAATAAATAAAATGAAATAAATCTAAGAAAAAAAAAAGCTATGGAGCTTTCTTTACCTGGAAGAGGTTTGAAATGCTCAGAATTTCTATTTTTGTCTTATTTTTAATAGCATGATCATATTGATGTGGTAGAGGACGAGAGAAACTGGAGGACGGAGTGGTAAGAAAAGCATTTCAGGAAAGCACAGAGCTTATCATTAGGATCAGAGCTCTAAGTACTTGAAGTACTTGGAGATATTTACTTAATATTTAGCTAAATATTGGTGTGGTTTATTTTAAGTAACGACGACTCTTTCAGATTTACAAAATGGTTTTACAGAATGGATTCATGTTTGATTATTCCTGTCAGCGGAGTGTTTTTGTTCTTTAAATAATTCCCCTCAGTACCCTGTAAGTACAAATACCTCTAGCAGATTTAAATTTTTTTTTTTTTTTTTTTTTTTTTTAAACTTGGCTTAGATGTTACTTTGAGGGAACAAAGTTAATTAATAAAAAAAAGTCATAGCTTTTGTAACACTCTACTTTTTGCTTTGCCATATTGTGTCTCTATCTCTACAGGCTTTATTAGTGACTAGTGTGAGGAATCTTCAAAACCTTCATGGAAAATGTGTACTATATAAAAAAAAAAAACTATGCACGGATTTAAAATTTTTTCTGCATCAAAATAAATGCATACTTTAATTCCACTTTCCCATGAACTTTTTGAAGTCCCCTCATACATAAAAATAGAGATTTCTCTTGCCACTTCCACACTCTACAAAGCCTAACGCCTTTTCCCCTTCCAAAGTGGCGGTTTCCTCATGATTTCTGGCCAGGGAACATTTCTGATTGATTGCTGAACATGAAAATTTGCTTGCTATTTGAATCAAGAGAAAGACACGCTATGTTGTAAAGTGGCCAAGATCATTTGTCTTCTAAAGCTTCTGAGGTTGGACTGTTTATGTGAAAACGAGCATTTAACATTTTCCATTTCACCTGGACTATGATAAATGCCAGGGAAACATGAATGTCTGTACCCTTTTGGGGGGCCTAATTAAGGACAGCCAAATCCCTCTGCTTCAGAGACCACTGTGCTAAACGAAAATAAATAAATAAAAGCTTTAAAAAGCCAAGAATCAACTCTGAGCTTATCATAGTTTATTTGTCCAAATGGAAATGACTTGGCCTTTTGATGTTTCTCTCTCTGGCCTATCCAGTGGCGGAATTTTCAGTAAGACAGCTCTGCTGTAAACTTAGAAAAACACAGAGTATATTAGCTCTAAGCCAAAAGTTAAGTCAATCCTTCAGTCTGGATGCAGAGTTTTGAGCCCAAAAGATTTCCTTTGATACTAGCAGTACATTTGCCCTAAAACCACCGTATGTTTTGTAATAATAGTTAAGGATCACCACAGTGTAACCATCCCTGAGGAGGCTGGAGTGTTTCAGACTGAATGTTACTAGAATGCTTGGCTCTGGAAAGAAGCAGTAAAGGGCACCTTTTCCTCCCTATCTGTTGGTAATTTCAAAATGAAAAGCGAGAGTAAAAAGACTAGTTAATAACATAATCCATATGTTTCTCTATGAGAGGAAAAAAAAAAGATTAAGCAGAAACTATTAGATCTTAGCTGTGACCTGTTTTTATATGGGAAAAGATTAATTCTGATGGACTAGCTATATCTAAAATTAGAACTGTGGGAAAAGGATTATATGCAACAAAATGCAAAAGATTAATGTGGAGGCATGATGCCTAAGGATCGGATACCCTTAAAATATTAATCTACATCAGACACATTTGCATAGTGCCACGTACCAGTAAGGAAATAGAGAAGCAAGAACGATAGCAGTTTAACCAAAGGTTTCATTCATTTGTCTTTGGTTAATAACTAGTTTTATGAGCCACCGTCTAGCTTGTATGAGCAGCTTCTTGTGTGTGGTATCTCTAGAAACCTGTAATTGAACACGTCTCATTGCTCATCAGGAGAGGCTCTCCGATCCCCATTGTAGGTGTCACACTTTGGTTAGCTTTTAACCTCAGAAGAAAAACTTGATTGTGATTAGAAGTCTCTTTTCAAGCCCACAGTAATTATTCATTTGCTCCTCTGGAATAGCTAATAGTAGTTGACTAAATAGATTGAGAGATGTTTGACCACAGACGAGTGCCTGATTCAAATGCATAAATACCGTGCATCCTGGAGTGGGTCTGGAGGGCTCTGTTGAAGAACTGTGTAATGACTGTATTCAGGAATGGTAAAGGAGCTACCCGTGGATATCCATGAATGGATCATGAGACATGATAAAGAGAGGTAAGAAAAGTGTATCCATGGGACCAGCAGGTGGCATAGTGGTGAAAGCACTAGACTCCCACATAGCTGACCATGGTTCGAGTCCTGGACCTGGTGGCTTGATAATCATGCCAGGTATTCATGCCCAAAATTCCAGGAGTAGAAAGGATTGCAATGTGGCTACCCACCCAGGAGGGGGATTTCTCACCTTCCCTCTCACTGCCTCACCCTGCCTCTCTTCAGTGACCACTCGTGCCCTGTGGCAAAACCTGAAAGAACCTTCCAAAATAAAAGTGTATCTGGGATGGTATCAGTTAGTTGTATTAAACTGATTTCCATTTGAGTAAATAAGACTTTCATGGCTGAATCCAGGTTCCTCTGAGGCCACCTGAAAGGAGTGAGCAAGTGGTGGCAATGGCAGTTTAAGCACAGCTATTACAATTGCTGTTGGCTCAACCGCAGCACCTCACGCTGCACCCTGCTGCTTGGCAGGCTGAGGCCACATGGGAGGCCCAGGTTGGAGTCCCATCCTACCCTGAGAAGCTTGGGACCAGCAGTTAGCGTAATGGCTATGTCGCTGGACACCCATGTAGTCTACCGCAGTTCGCGTCCTGGACCCGGTGGCTTAAAACTCATGCCAGGCGCGTGTGCGTGCATGCCCAAGATCCCGAGAGGAGAATGGAGAAGAGATTGCGGCGTGGCCATCCCACCGGGGGGTGGGGGGGGCCTGATTTCTCGCTTTCTATCTCTCTGTCTGTCTGTCTGGCAAGCGCACGCGCCCTATAGCAAAAACCTCTGCCCCCCAGAAAAATAAATAAATAAAAAAGAAGCTGGGTGTAGAGGCACCGGCCTGCAATCCCAGTTACTTGGGAGACTGAGCAGGAGGACTGTGACATAGCAAGTCCCTGTCTAAAAATAGCAACACATACACCAAAAAAAAAAAAAAAAAAAAAAAAAAAAAGTGATCATGGTAATACTTTTTTTTTTTTTAAGGTTTTGTTATAGGGTATGTGCATTCACTGGAGAGAGAGGAGAGAGATCACACCCCGAAGGGGTGACCATGCCACAATCCCTTCGCCTCCATTCTCTCTCAAGATTTTTGGCAGGTGTGCACACTCAGCATGTTTTTCAAGCCACTGGGTCTGGGACTCGAACTGCAAAGTTGGCCATGTGGGATCCAGCCACCTTAACCTCCATGCCACTGGCTGGCCCCGGTAACATCTTTTAAAATGGTGTCTAGAAAGGGTTGTGTAGTAGAAAATGAGTAAGTTTTTCTGTCTCACAATATTAGAAGTGAGGGCAGATTTTGAGGTTGTCCTGATCAGGATGTGTTTTGCAAACACCCTTACAGAGTACCTCCCTCTGCTGATAGACTTTGCCTTTCAGAGTATCTGTCAGAGTTCCCTTTAACTGAAGCCGCACTACCTCCCATTCTTCTCACTAACAAGCCTAGATTAATTTCCAAACCCCTTGTCAAAAAGTAATTTGGTTGGTTTGACTGATTACATTTAAAACGGGACTCCGTGATCTCCCTGTGTGTCATCAGAGGCCTTGCGTGTGGGGGAACAGGAGAAAGAATCTAATCAGCTGAGGTCATTTGATCAGAAGGGGCTGTAATGTAGGTCCTTTTTGCACCTGGAGAGAACGGAAGGCGCTCTTCCCCTCGGCAGCTGTTCATTTCCAGTGAGCTGTAACAGAAATATTGACCAGAGGAAGAATCAGAGCTTTCTGAGACATTTTCAATGCTATATACTTCTCTCTTGGTGGGAGCTTCATTATTTAGTAGCAGTATTATTATAGTTTTCACACTGGAATATAAAGGGTCTCACAAAGGTAGTCAAGGTTATGGTTCTAGTACTGGTCGTCATATGTGTTATGTATTATTCTGATTAGCTGGTACTTCCATGACGTGTCACATGTACCTGATCTGTCCTGAGCGTTTTATGCTTCTTAACTCATTTCATTTTCAGAATAACCCGGTGAGGGTGTGTCCTTCGGTAGTGCAGCTGGTAGCGTGGAGGACAGAGTAACCCAGTGAGGTAGGTGTATTTATGGATGAAGAAACGGAGGCCCAGAGAGGCTGAGTGAGTTGATCCCGGTCAGACAGCTAGTCCGTGGTGAGATGTGGCATGAACCCAGCAGCCTGGTTCAGAGTCTGTGCTCATGAGTACTATTATTTAAAGGACTGAAAAGAGCAGAAAAGAAAACGAAACCTAACCCTTAAATATCTTGACTTACAAGTAGTAGCTGATGTCAGAGAGACAATCTTTGATGGTTGTTGTCTAGTTCTAGACTCCCAAGAAATGCTGATATGGTGCCAGTGGTGGTGTGGTGGCTAAGGGGCTGGATCCCACATGGCTGACTGCATGGTTTGAGTCCTGGACATGGAGGCCTGAAAAATGTGCTGGTGTCAGGACCAGCAGTTAGCGTAATGGCTATGTCGCTGGACTCCCACGTAGTCGACCGCGGTTCGAGTCCCGGACCCGGCGGCTTAAACTCACGCTGGGCGCGTGTGCGTGCGTGCCCAAGATCCCGAGAGGAGAACGGAGGAGAAGGGATTGCGGCGTGGCCATCCCCCCTGGGGGTTGATTTCCTGCTTTCTATCTCTCTGTCTCTCTCTGTCTGTCTGGCGAGCGCACGCGCCCTATAGCAAAAACCTCTCCAAAAAAAAAAAGAAAAAAAAAAAAAAAGTGCTGGTGTCTATGCATGGGTGCCCAAAAATCCTGAAAAGAGGGAGAAATGGTAAAGGGACTGTGGCATGATCATTCCACAAGAAGGGTGCTTCCTCACGTTCCTTCTGACTCTCTCCGACGAGCACATGTGCCCTCTTACAAATAAAAAAAAAAAAAAAAAAAAAAAAAAAAAAAAAAAAAGCCTGCTATGGATGTCATGATTCTCATTTTAAAACATTAAAAAATGAACTCAATGCATTTTTTTAGGGTTTTCTTCCTTTGGTGTACTTGCATACATGTGTGACTATGTATGGTTATCTGTGAGAAGCCATAAAGTATAGTCTACCCAGGGAATTACCAAAGAGAAATGACTCTTCTTTACTGGTGACTTCTAAACTGGTGACCAGCCTCTCCTCTTGTCTGAGGTGTTTGGAGAACCTGATCTGCTCCTTTGACAATCTCAGGCTTTTGTAACTCTATTAAGGATATGGCTGTACCTTAGAAACCTTTTATTTGTATTTTTGTTAGTCTTGTGAAGGTGACATCAAATGATCATTTTCTATATTCTCTAATTTTGATGTAGTTTGTGAATTAAAAAAAAAATAACACTTTAAATAAAGCCTTCCTGATTTGGAATACCTTGCTTTGTCATTGATGAAATAAATATTTGAGTATTTCCTTAAGGAAGTAAACATACTGTAGATCATACTTTAACATTTTGGTATTTAGGGTTCTTAAAAGCATAAAATTGCATTCAAGTTTAATTTTTATTTTCAGATTTTTGTGGCCAGCAGCGCCAAGTAAAAGTATACATTTAGAAATACACTTTGTTAAAAAAATCTTACTTCGGGGCCAGCAGGTGGCATGGTGGTTAAGGTGCTGGATTCCCAATGGCTGACAGCAGTTAGAGGCCCAGACCTGGTGGCTTACTTTCTCACTTTCCCTCTCACTCGCTCTCCGGTAAGCACATGTGTCCTATGGCACATTCAATAATAATGATGACGATGATAAGTAAAATTAAATAAATAATTCTTTTAAAAAAATCTTACTCCGTGGGGCCTGGATAGGAGTAACACTCTGTAAAGCACACTCACGTGGGAAGGTTACCTGCTTTATTTGGAGACCTCCCTGAGTATGCTGGGCACCTGAGGCCCGTCCCCATGGTCCTGGCTGACTGAGGCTAGGGTGGATTGTGGCATGCCTACCCTGTGGGGGTCCTGTAGCTCTGCCTCTCTGTTTATCTATCACTTGAAAAAGGAGTCGAGAGAGAGAGAGAGAGAGAGAGAGAGAGAGAGAGAGAGAGAGAGGGAGAGAAATGACTGTTTAAGAAAATACAAAGGAAGTATTTGGATTAATATAATTAGCAAACCCAGACATTTGCTTTTGGGTTGCAGTAAATAAGGCATAAAATCATGGCCTCTCCTGTAATTAGAAGTTTGCTTGTATTGGAGCCAGCAGGTGGCGTGGTGGTTGAGGGCACTGGACTCCCACATGACCAGCTGTGGTTGAGTCCTGGACCTGGCAGCTTGCTTTCTCACTTTCCTTCCCTTTCTCTCTCACTCTCACTCTTTTCTTCTCTGGTCAAATTAAAAATAAGTAAATAAATAAATAGATAAAAATAATTATTAAAAGAAAAGAAGTTTGTATTAAGACCCTAAACATCATCACCGATCACACTAAAAATAAAAGGAGAGACTAGAGACATTTTGAGAACAAAAAGTAGAACGTTTACGTGTTGCTAAGGATGAGGAAATAAACCTTTTTAGATTCTGGTAAGGAAGAGAGTCAGGCCAGGTCCGGAACTCCGCTGGTTCTGCAAGCCAGAGAGGCTACCCTGAGTCGAGTCGAGGCGCCTGGGTTGGGAGTGAGCCCACCGTGAGAACTCAGTGCGTTGGGCCACCGGCCACAGTGCCAGTCTGCTCAGAGTCCTGTGCTTTTGAAGAATCTCATCTGTGAAGGGAGATGGAAATCCAAAGTGCTAATCCTTTGTCATAGATAATAATCCCTAGGCACTTCTTTACGAGGTAAGTGTTCCTGATTCAGTTTGGTTGACTGTGTTGAGCTTCCCTAAAGCCTGCTGCAATAGCGGTTGAGTCAAGCATGAGTCACTTCCTGTCCTGTGTTGTAAACCAGCGGTCATGGTTTCGTCTGGAAGCCACTGGAGCCGCATGGAGGGAAAGGCAACTTCTGAGGCTGGAGGGTTGGCACCTGAGGGGGGGCTGGCAGTTTCTAACTTGACTTCCTGAGGGCATCGAATCCGGGCAGTTGGTGCCACGTGACCTGGGCTTTCTTTTGTGTCCTTGTGTCAAGCTGCTTGTCCTTGTATTGAGAGAACAGACACGCTGGTTTTTGTAGCAGTGGCTCTGAGCTTGCAGGGAAGTGTCCTCTGCTGGCCTCTTCTTCAGGAGACCCCCATGAGCAACAGCGAAGGGCCCATTTTCAGTAGGGCTTCTTCCTGCGGAAGGGCGCGTTCCCTGGGGACCCTGGATGTAGCATGGAGTTGTTTTGGACACATGAAAAAAAAAAAAGAAAAAGCAGAATTCTGGAAACATAGTGTATAATTTGATTACTTTGAGTGCAGACGTTCAGGGTTTGTGGTTATTGTAATATGGCTTTGTACTTTATGTGAAAGCATTGGTAAGCAGGCATGGGGAGGATATTTAACTTATTCCATAAAATAAACTGCTTCTTATATAGAATCATTCTCTTTTTTTTTTTTTAAAGGTAGAGAACAATAAAATAATTGCCAACAAAATTACTAAAGCAAGGATCTTAAAGGACATATATTTAGCTAATAGTTGTAGTCTGTATAATTGCGTATACTTTAAAGTAAGCCCTGTTTATTATTATTATTATTATTATTATTATTATTATTATTATTTCATGTCACCTTACTTTCCATCAGTGTGACTTAGTAAATATTTTCTATGTTTAACTTGAAGTCTGCATTTCTAGTGACTTTTGTATAGGGAAAATCCATTGCATACCAACTTAAAAGTTAAAAAGGACGATTTCTGCATTTTGCATTATAAAAAAAGCATCATACTTTCGCAGTCTTCATCTTACTGCTCACTGAATGACAAGATGAATATAAACATTTGATTATTTGCATTCATTTTTTTTTCTTTTCATGATTAGGCTGGTTATAAATGAATTGTCTCTTAACTACAAATTTACCTTTTTAGACTGCTCTATAAAAATGGATATGGGTCCATTTATTTATTTATTTATTTATTTATTTATTTATTTATTTTTGAGAGGTTTTTGCTGTAGGGTGCATGCGCTCGCCAGACAGACAGAGAGAGACAGAGAGATAGAAAGCAAGAAATCACCCCCCAGGGGGGGATGGCCATGCTGCAATCCCTTCTCCTCCTTTCTCCTCTCGGGATCTTGGACACACACGCACACGTGCCTGGCATGAGTTTAAGCCACTAGGTCCGGGACTCGAACCGCATTCAACTTCATGGGAATCCAGCAACATAGCCATTACGCCAACTGCTGGTCCCTTATTTATTTTATTCAACATTTTCTTATTCCTATTAAATTGTTGTACATCTCTTTCACACACAATATGGTTGTTCAGAGTACACTTACTTTGCGTTCTTTGTGGACCAGTGTCTGACTGCAGATCAAGGAATACATGTAAGTATCCAGAGTCACCAGGAAATGAATGTGTGGGACTGCTCTCAAGTCCATGACTTGTTTCTATACCCGTGTACTAAGAGGTCTCCCTGAAGGGACTGCTTACTTCCCAGATCTGACTTGGGCTTGGTCTTTTATACTCACTGCCTTGTGTTATTACAAATGAAAACGTTTATGTTTTGTTTGTTTTTAAAATTGTTAGAGGGCATGTGTGCTTACTAGAGAGAGAAAGAGGAAGAGAGAAAAACTACCCTCCCCCACATCCCCATAATAGGGCCTGATCAGACTGCATTCCTGTTTTCCTCCATTCCTGCAGTCCATCAGGGTCTCGGGCATGCGTGCTCCTGTGCCTGGTGTGTTTTTCAGATAGCCAGGAACTGTGCTTAGCCCAGCGGGATCTCGCTCCCTAACCTCTGAGCTATGGGGCCAGCAGCCCTCCTCCTTGTATTACTTTGCAAGCCCAAGTAAAAATTGTAAGAGAGCGTTTGTAGCTTTGCAAGCTTCACTTGTTTATAAATTGTTCATTAAGGGCAATTTTTTTTTTTAATTGCATGTGATCACCAGAGAGAGACATAGAAGGAGAGAGGGAGGGAAGAGAAGGCCCCCTCCCCGCAGTGGCACATGGCTCACTGTGGTCTCTTCTTCCCCATTTCTGTGTTCCATCAGGATTCTGGGCACACACACGTGCTGGTTAAGGCACTGGGGCTGAATTCTGAACTGTACTTGACTAGGGGATCGACTCTCTTAATCATTATAGGTTATGGGGCCAGACCGAGGGCAGTTTTTTCCTAGCCATAGTTTAAACATCGTTTATTTCTCCCGTCTATGGAAGAGACAGTAAGAGCGATGGCTCTGCTCCCCCAACCAGGGTCTTCATGCCATGACCTGCCCCTAATCTCAGTTAGCCCAGAGCGTGGACATGAGCACTTGCACCCTGTGTGTTCAGGGAGGTCCCAGGATATGATTCCAGGACCTTTCTTATGTGGATTCAGCTACGTTACCCCTGCACCATTGCCTAGCTCCCCCCCATTGTTTTATTTACTTTATTATTTTTTCAGGTTTTTTGGTTATAGGGAGTGTGTACTCAGCGGATTGAGAGAGAGACAGAGGGAAAGTGAGAATTCACTCCCCAGGGGGGTGGCCACACTGTGATCCCTTCTCCTCCATTCTCCTTTCGGAATTTTGGGCATGCATGCCCACATGCCTGGTGTGATTTTTCAAGCCGCCAGGTCTGGGACTCAAACGGTGATCTGCTTTGTGGGATTCCAGCACCTTGACTATCAGGACACCTGCTGGTTGCCCGCTCCCATAGTTTTATTTTAAAAAGTGAAAATCGAGAGTGAAAGCATTTAGTTTAATTGAGAGTGAGCCTTTGGGTTTCAGTAGGAAGAAAAGCATGTCTTTTAAGACTTAAAAAGAAAATATATTGTTATGGGCTATGAATAACTCAAAAGTAGTGCTAACTCATGTGGAAGTCTTTGTGGGATAGAGTTTTTGAGTGGAAAGGTAATGGACTGAAAACAAATTATTTTTCATATCTGTAGAGGACAAATGTTTAACAGAATTTCAGCGGCATAATTAGTACATTGCATCGAAGTGAGGTTTCATGTGTCTTGTCCTGTGGAATATTATAGCTCTGTAGAATGTAAGTTTGGGGCTTTTTACTTAAATAGGACAATTTGTTTATGAGTCGTGTAAAGTAACAGTTATGTAAAGTATCTTTCCTGTGAAAACCTTAGTGCGAAAGAATTGAAACAATTATTTTTTGTTTTGTCTTGTTTTCTTAGTTTGCCAAACTTGCCAGAAGATACATGTGCTTGCCAGGGAGAGACAGAGAGAGTTAGAGAGAGGGGAAGTGAAGAAACCCCCCCTCCCAGGGGGATGGCTATGCCCCAATCCCTCATCTATTTTCCTCTCGGTTCTGGGCATACACACACACATACCTGGCATGTGGTTTAAGCCATCTGTCTGTGACTTAATCTGTGTAGTCAGCCATGTAGGATTCAGCCATCTTAACTGCTTCACCACTGGCTGGCCCAAGATAGTTGGACTTTTATATTTTTAGAGAGAGATTTTTGCTATAGGACATGTGTGCTCATGGAGATGCAGAAAGAGAAAGTGAGAAGTCACCCCATTCCTGGGGGGATGACCACACCACAATTCCTTCTCCTACATTTTCCTCTCAGGATTTTGGGTATGCACGCATATGTTCCTGACATGAGTTTTCAAGCTGCTAGGTCCAGGATTCGAACCATGTTTGGCCATGTGAGAGTCCAGCACCTTAACCACTATGCCACTTGCTGGGCCCAACAGTTGGAAATTTTAATGCTTGCTAAATATTTGATGATATTAGAAATTATTATTAAATATTTTTTAGATGGGATAATCGTATTTTGGTTATATTTTTGAAAAAAGAGACTATAACTTTTAAAGGTACATTCTACGATATTTACATGTGGTATAATGACCGGAATTTGCATGAATATAATATGGGGGTGGATGGGTATATGGCACAGATGAAACAGAATAGGTCCTGAGTTGAAGCTGAGTGACAGTGATTTATCACAGTATTCTGACTACATTTGTGTATTTGAAATGTTCAATAATGAAACCTTTTGAAAAAGAAAACATACACATACACCCCCACATGAAACTGATTGAGTAGAAATGCATGGCTATTTTGTCAACGAGAGTTAAAGAGAATTTCAAGGGAAGAAAGTGCCTAAAAATACTGGCGGTTTGATTGCACTGCAATTATACACAGCCATATCCAGCGACATGATTTAAAAACCCAGTGATATTGTAGTTTTATTTTCATTAAGATAAACCTGTACTTAGGCGAAAGGGAAAAGAAAATTCACCCATCTGGCATCAGTCTTTGAGTCAGCAAGGATGTTTTGAAAGTCCCTCTGTGCCAGGTACTGTAGAGATGGCGGCAGACTCAAAGAGGAACAAGGATACGATTATGTATCATATGATTTCCCCATGTCACTGCACACGACGCAGTGGTAAGGGCTCCAAGAGGCTTGTTAAAAAATGTTATGAGACACAGAGGCTGGAATGACTTCACTCTGCTTTCCCAGGGCAGAGGGAGTGAGTTAAAGACATGTTATGGAAGACAGTATAAGGAGCTGGCACCTGCTCGGTCTTCCATAGGGTTCGTCTAGGCAGAGAACACGGGAAAGACATTGCAGGCAGGGAACTTGGTGCGATCAGTAGCATGGAGGTGGGACAGTGAGTTCAGCAAACAGTGTTGGGTTTAGTGTGTGTGTTGCATGGGGTGGGAGCACACGTTGGACCATGCACATAAGATCCACATGCAAGTTCTCTCTCTTGCCTAGAGAGCCCTGTGGCTTATCTCCACCTGATAGCCCAAGTTGCCAGGTCCAGTTTCACACTGCACTTGTGGCTCTAGATGGGACTCATCACCAATATTTGATGTAAGGGAATCTGGATAGCCTACCTGTAGTGTCATGTCCCTTGGGTAGACAGACTGGCAGCTGTGTACAGTGCAAGTGAAGTTTGCTAACAGGTAGCCAACAAGACTCGATTCCTCTACCAGACAAGTTGTCCCCATGCTTCTGTGGGAGTTCTGGGTATACTCCTACCCTGTGTTGGAAGGTATTGGTGCATTTGAAACCTACCAGGTAGGCATGTCCTTGGTACTCTTTACTAAAGTACAAACTGGAGGGCTGAGTCTCCCAGACCAAGGGAAGAGTCGTCTACTGGCCTCACTGAAGAAATACCCTCTTACTGGTAGACCTTTGGGTCCATGACAAGAAGCTACAGAGGTAGCTCTGAGTAGTGACGGGCTTCTACCATAAAGCAAATGAAGCTTCAGCTTAGGGTCTGCACTTGCATGGCCCTTTACAAAGTTCTAGAAATTTCCATATAGTCATGCTTTACTTTACCTTACTAATTTTATTCTCAAAAGAGAAAACTAGAGAGGCTTTAGACCCCCACATAATCCGAAACTGCTCTTGCTTCTGAGTATTGTGTGAAAGGTTCTCTGTACTTTATTATTATTTTTTTTTCTAAGAAGAACAGATAACAGCATTTTCTCCCTCACAGATTGGTCACAGATTACTTTGCAATTGTATGTAAAATGGAAGCAGATGCTATTTTCTGGGCAAATGAAATGTGATAAATGATTTGGTCCTGACGTGAAAGGAGAAGGACTCACACTTCCTGGATAAGCTCTCCTGGTTTTAAAAAGAATCTTTGCTACATCTGGCCCCACCTGGGCAGATTGGAAGGTGGGCCCTCACTCATTTCCATCATCTTGCACTGTTGCTCTAGAACTCAAATCTCTGCGTTTTCACTTCACTTCTCTCTGATCTTTAGCGGCCCATGACCTTCTAGCCCAGCCATGTGTGGCCAGAAGCAAAGCTTATTGTGATGTTTCTGGAAGCCAGCTCATGTGAAAGGCTGGACTGGAAAGTAGTTAGCTACTTTCTACAGACTGACCAGTCTACATTGAACACACTGACGCTTATATTTTATATTGCTTTCTTTAGTGTCATTGCATCATGATCTGGGAAACTACTGAGTCAACGTAACACCTTTTAAAATATGGAGCGTGACTGGGAGAAATGGTTAGCCTAATTCCTAGGCTCGGGCAGGGGAAATATGACATGAGCCTGGAACATCTTGTTGAGAATGTAGGGAGAATTGTTAGAGTCAGAAGGACATAGGGACCAGTCTGATGGGCACTGACTTGCCAAACTAAAACATTTTTTTTTTTTTGAGAGGTTTTTTGCTATAGTCCAGCGACATAGCCATTACGCTAACTGCTGGTTCCCCTAAAACAATTTTTTTTAACATTTATTTATTTATCTATTTATTTGTTGTGATTTCTCAGTCCTCTGTGTCCAGGACTTGAACTGCCGTCTCTCGTGTGGGAGTCTAGCACCTCAATCACCACACGACCTGCTGGCCCCCCAAACTAAGACAATTTAACCACCAAAATAAATATGGTAATAGGAACAGGACCATTTTAATGAAAATCCATAAATATATCTTGATATAGAAATTGATCAAATAAATATGTGGGAGAAAGGTGAAAGCTCTTACATAGAGCACCAACTAATAAGCATGATGAAGTTACAAAATAATTAAATCATTTGCTCTTCATTTGAGGTGGTTAGTTAAAAAGATTCTTTTAAAATGACGATTCTAGAGGGCTGTTACAAGTTGAGTGTCCTCTTACATGGGAGGTAATAGATAGGAAATTCTTTGCCAATAGCTACTTGAATTGTCTAGCTCTGCTCTATCAAGACATTTGTATTTATCTAGCCCTTGGTATTTTTCAAATTCCACTGTGAGAGGGTAGGTACAAAGTTAGGGTGAGCAAGGGACCAGCAGTTAGCGTAATGGCTATGTCGCTGGACTCCCACGTAGTTGACCGCGGTTCATGTCCCAGACCGGTGGCTTAAAACTCAGGCCAGGCGCGTGTGCGTGCGTTCCCAAGATCCCGAGAGGAGAATGGAGGAGAAGGGATTGCAGCTTGGCCATCCCCCTTTGGGGGTGATTTCTAGCTTCCTGTCTCTCTGTCTCTCTCTGTCTGGCGAGCGCACGCACCCTATAGCAAAAACCTCTAAAAAACCAAAAAGTTAGGATGAGCAAGTGAAATCCACAAATGCTTCAATGAAAATGTTTCATCCAGAAATTACTGGACACCCATGCATTTTTAAGCATCTCTATCTGTGATGTCCCATAGAAAATTTTGCAAACTAAAGAATTTTCCCATTTGGAGGCTCAACCTCAGTTTCATCTCATGCCATCCTATTCTGGCTTCCTCTGCAGATTGCTAATGATTGGCCAAAGATGATCAAAAGAAAAAAAAGACCAGCCTACAAACCACAAAATAATCAAAGTGACTGTGTTACAGTCACTTTGACTAATCAGATTTTCTGTGTTTGCTGTATAATGTACAATATAATGTCATGTTGTTTAATTATTATGCTAAGCCATGTTTAAGATGTAGCACAGGTAAGGTCAATTCCTAACTATAATGTTTTGACAGCTGGTTAGCTGTTTTATGGCTGTGGTTTTTTAGGATTTAGCCATAAATCAAACATTTCAGGCTTATTCTGGCAGGTGCACAAATACTAACCTAAGAACTCATTATTTATACTTTAAAAATTACGTTATTCTGTCCTTTTGTTGACTGGTATTTATCTCATCATATGAAATTGCTTATTTAAAATTAAATTAAATTATTATTATTATTTTTTAATTCACTGAGTGTTCACCTCAGAGTGAGAGTGAGAAAGAAAGAAAGTGAGAAAGTACCCACTGGGGATGGATTGGCCATGCCGCAATCCCTTCTTCTCTCAGGATTTTGGGCCTGCATGTACACATACACAGAGCATGTTTTATTTTTTAAAAAAGAATTATTTATTTAATTTTATTTATTCATTCATTTATTTTAATTTGACCAGAGAAAGGGACAGAGAGAGAGAGAGAGAGAGGAAATGAGAAAGGAAGCCACCAGGTCTGGGACTTGAACCATGGCCAGTCATGTGGGAGTGTCCAATGCCTTAACCACCACGCCATCTGCTGGTCCCTATACAGCATGTTTTTCAAGCCACCAGGTCCAGGACTCAAACCACTCAGTTGGCTATGTGGGATCCAGCACCTTAGAACTGTACCACCAACTGGCCCAAATTACTTATTTTTTTCTTAACTGGAGTGCTTTATGTTAATCACAAAGCTAGATACCATTTCCTATCCATTTCCTATAACTTTTTCTGGTAGTTAATGTATGGATAAGGGGTATGATTTTATTTCTATGAAAATGGCTGAAGTTGAAGAAGGAAGGAGCAGTCTTGCCAAGATATGAACCATCTGCGCCCAAAGGGTTATCTTTCCTTGTGCCCTTTCGTCTATGTTTTGCTCTTCATAGTTTGCTTTCCAAAGTCCATGTGACTTTTAATGTTGCCTTTGTATGTAATTACTGCTTCCTGTAAGTACTTTTCTCCTAAAGTGTTTGCTGGTCCAAGTTCACTTTTTTACTGCTATATGTATGAGGCCTCTCTCAAAGAAGGTGCTGTGTGCACCACCCATAAACACAGAAGGCAGTCAAGTCTCCATTGTTGTTAGGCTCTGAAGGAAAGAGAAGAGCGCTGGGGAAAGCGACTGGAGGTAATGTTCATAGGAAGGCCTGTCGCCTGGTCAGTGCTGCTGAGCCTGCTCCACGCTGTAATAGGGGAATCACAATCCTCGTGCACAGGCTGTGTTGTGGTAATAAAATGCCTTTGCGATACATCATAATTGGTGAATATTACGGTCTCATTTCTTTGCCCAGATTTAAAAAAAAAAATCTTCAGATGATAATCAGCGCACTGGAGTTGGTCAGGCGTCCCTCTTGCTGTTGGTGCATTGCCCGACTGCAAAGGGACAGCTCACACACAGTCAGCTACATTTGTCCCAGTCCGAGCTCCTTTTTCTCCCACCCACCCCCCATTCCACTTAAGGTTTCTTTTAGTTTTTGCAAAGCAGCCATGTGCAAGGAATAAAATAATTTTGAAGAGCATTATATGGTGGGAATTTTGACAATGAGTGGAAGATGGTAATTACTCGCTTCCATTAGACTCAGTGGCTTTGGACAGATAAGCTGTATTGAAACGTGTGACCAGGGCATGGGATCATGGATTGTCTTTCACTGTTGTCATGGCGACAGTGATGCAGGTGGCCTATAACTGCCGGGCTGTCAGATCTTATACATCAAACTGGTGCTAAGTGAAAATATGTTAGAGGCACTGGGGGAAAAATTACCAGCAGTGTTTATGGAATCAGCTGGAGAAAAGCTAGCCTGGTTGAAGAAAAGATTTCCGTTAAAAGCTCTAGGTGATTCAGAAGAAGTCAGAGTTTTTACTTTTCATTAGTAAGATGAAAGTGAACTATTAAAAGAAAAAAAAATGGGTTTGGGATGTTGCATGGCTGTCTGCGTACACATAATTAACACGAGGCCTTTCTGCCTCTCCCTTGAGCTAATGCGCTAACGACGCGGGAGGCAAGGAGATACCGTGTGGTCTGGGAACTTTGCTCGGGGCCAAGGAAACCGGTTCTATGCACACTGAAAAGGGGTTGAGTCCTTCATTTATCAGAGAGCGTGACTGGATTTTTGCTGGTTAAAAGTGTTTAAAAAATTCATTATTGTAGGAGTCTCATAGAGCGTTTTAAGTATTCCATAGGCTGAAGAGTTAGGCCTAACTGGACTCCACTGAATGTAGGAAACTTTCAACTGTGGAGGTGTTCGTCTTTGCCAAGGGTAGTGAACCGTACCTCCCCTTTCCTCTTTTCTTCTTCCCTCCTTTTCTCAGTCTCCTTTCTCTTAACTTAAAAAGTGAAAAATGACTTGAACTGAAACCCTCGAGTGCTAAGACCCAATAAATAGAACTTATGCGCGTGTGAGTGTGTGGGGTGGGGGGAGTTGCCTTATCTTGAGTTGCAACTAGTTTTATTGTTCTCATTTAAGATGCTCTCATAGTAAATAGGAAGAAGAAAAGTGTGTATGTTTCCATTTCCATGGCTGTAGTTAAGGAAAAGAAGGAACCATGACGTTGAAAAGGAAGTATTCCTGGGCAGGACAGTGTGTGCGTTGGCGAGTCAGTGGGTGCATAGCAGAGGCAGGGATCCTTCCTGATGGGCCCCTGAGCCCGGCAGTGTGGCCCCATTTTCTCACGTTTTGCTGGGGTATCTTCATTGGCATATTCCTCAGTATTCAAGTCTAAGTTAATAACTGAGTAGGTGAAATGATACTCCTATCCCATTGGCATGTAATTGATCTGTGAGAATATTAGAAATTCGATTTAATCCAACACAAAGTAGTAGATATTTTTGCTTGATCCTGGCAATTGCAAGAAGTATAAAGTTTGCCCATTGTTGAGCTCCTAGTATATGCTAGGTAATTATTTAGTCTTCACAATAATGTTGAAAAGTAGATATACCATTATCATTTTGCATATAAGAACCTTAACAAACATATGATTAAAATGTAGTGTGCCAATCTTAGTCTGTTATTGTGTTGCTAAACAAAAATACCTGAGGCTAGGTGATTTATAGAGAAGAGAGGTTAAGGCCAGCAGGTGGTGTGGTGGTTAAAGTGGTGGATTCCCACACAACCAACCACAATTTGAGTCCTGGACCTGTTGGCTTGAAAATCATGCTGGGCACGTGTGCATGTGTGCTCAAAATTCTGAGAGGAGAATGGAGGAGAAGAGACTATAGGGTGGCCATCACCTCTAGGGGTGGTTTCTCACGTTTCCTCTTTCTGTATCTCTCTGTCTCTCTCCAATGATTGCACACGCACTATGGCAAAAACCTAAATACAAAAAAAGAGAGAGAGGTTTATTTGGCTCACAATTCTAGTGGCTGGAGAACTGAAAGGTATGGGGCTGGCATCATATTGGTCTCTGGTGCTATATCACAGCATGGCTGACAGAAGCAGGAAGGAAGGCAGGCACTGCAAAGAGAGGAAACAGATTCCCCCACTTCCTCTGTCCCATCTATGCCTTCATCTGATTGGATGGTGCCCTCCCATTGGGCCCTACCTCTCAAAGACCCAAAGCCATTACACTGAGGGACCAAGATTCCAGAACATGAACCTTTGGGGGTCAAACCCATGATCTAAACCAGAACAATGTCTGACTCCAGACTCGGTATTATTTTATTCTCTCATGTGATTTTTAAGTGATGTCCAAGAGGCTTACCTTCAAGGAGCTCATAGTTTTTTTGAGACTCAGCGATGCATTTAATAACACAGCACAGCCTGTTAAGTACTGTAATGTACATATTTACTCAGTGAGAATTAAAAAGGGGACCCCTAGCTCCCAAGAGAAGCTTGATAGAGCTGGTTATTAAAGGATGAATGGATAATTTGAAGGTAGATGAAGAGGAAAGGGAATTCTAGGCTGAGGAGATGCATGAGTAAAGATATAGAAAGAACGATTATCTGGCACATTCTGGAATGGCAAGTGAGTGAGTGTGTGTGTGCGTGTGTGTCTGTGTGTGCGTGTGTGGACATTCAAAGGACTCAGCTGTCATTGTTTTTCACCTTAAGTCCCAAGCAGCTGATGAAAAACTAGACTTGGATTTAATTTCCATTTTAACTACCAACCAATATATTTTCATCATGTAGTTTATATGCATAATGCAAATTGGTCAACATTTAGTAATGTTCATAAATTCTCCACTTTTTCTTTTCTTTCTTTATTTTTTAAAATTTTCTTTCTTTATTTTCTTTTTATGTTCATAAAGATGCCACTCTTTAAAACCAAACTCCTAATTAATAGGTTTTATCCAAAAATTCATCTCAGACTTTTTCTAAACCTTATCTATTTTAAATAACAACAACAATAACAAAAATAGTAAATTGCTCTCAATTTACTGTTTGCCAGTGCTTTGCAAATAGTCCAGGTAAGTATGGTACCAATGATTAAGAAAAAGGTAAATGTTATAGCCAATAGAAGTGATGCAGTTGAGCATTGGAGTGCATGTGTCTCCATGATTCATTAAACACATAAAATTTTAAATCCTGATACTTTAGAGACTCTGTTTTTAAACAAAGAAGTCAGAATTAAGGTTCCAGTGCATGAGGAAGATTGTTCTTGACTTTTACAGTCAGCTGGCTTATTCATGAACATGCACATGCACACACACACACACACACACACACGTGCATTTCCATTGGATCGGTAAATGTGAGATTAGTAGTGTACAAGGGGACTTCAGAAAGTTTGTGGTGGAGGGCCAGTAGGTGGACTGGTGGTTAAGGTCTTTGACTCCCATTTGACCATGGTTTGAGTCCCAGCCCATAAGGGAAAGCATAGGCTTGCTCTCTCTCTCTCTCTCTCTCTCTTTCCCTGGTGAGCACAAGCGTCCTATAGCAAATTTAATAATAACACTAATAATATTAATAAATAAAATTAAATAAAAATTAATAATCCTTTAAAAAGTTTGTGGGAAAATGCAGTTAAAGTACAAGTTTATCTTGGTGGAAAAACAAAGAAAAAAAGAAAGAAATCCATGGATAGTTTTTTTGTTTTTAAGATTTTTTTTTTTGCTATAGGGCATACGTGCTCACAGAGAGACAGAGAGACAGAGAGAGAGAGAGAGGGAGAAAGTGAGAAATCACCCCCCAGGGGGTTGACCACACTGCAATCCCTTCTCATCCATTCTCCTCTCAGGATTTTGGGATCACATGCATGCACCTGGTGTGAGTTTCAAGCCATCACATTCAGGACTTGAACCATGGTTGGCTATGTGGGAGTTCAGTGCCTCAACCACTACACCATCTGCAGACCCCCATGCATAGTTTTCTAATAATATATATTGTCCATGAGCTTTTAGAAGGCCCCTTGTATAGTATCATGGAAGGAAATTTACTCAGGAGAGTTATGAATCCATTGACCAGAACTGGGGCTTATGATAATCAAGAGCAATAAGAAGGAAAAGAATATTTCTGTGACAGCTAGGGCTGAGTGGAAGGATTAGTCAGTCTACCCTAGCCCCCAAGTGGGAATATCTAATCAAAGAAAAAGATTTTTTTGGAAACAACAGGAAATGGAAAATTAATTTGAACCTCCTCTCGCACAAACTTAATGACTCAGAAGGGGTTCTTTTTTTTTCTCCCCAAGAAAAATCAGTTTTTACCAAGAAATGTTCTAAAATAAAGTTGACAAGTGACTCCTTCACTTGAAGATGAGCGTCTCTGGTGGTATAGCATAATTCAGAGTGATGGGATTATTAGTAAGAAGCCTTAAAAGTGGGATTAGGAACATTGAGGTGGAAAAATGCTGGCTCATTTAAAATCTTTTTTTGAATCAGAAAACCATAGCCACCTCATATTCCAATATATTTTTTTCAAGTTTAGAAATGTCTTCCTAGTTATTTCACTAGGTGGGGTCCCAGGATCCCAGGACCCCAAGATCATGGCATCAGTCGACTTGTCTCCATCACTCAGTTGATGTGTCATGGAGGTATTGACTGGACTGTGGAAGAGGGTTTTGTGTTTTCCCTCTGTGTGTCCCACCAGCAACTTCTCAGAATCCTATGCTCACTATTAATTTGTCAATGAAACTATTTAAATGGGCAGTTGTTTGTTATACTTTATCAATACTAGGCTTTGTAAACAAGGGAAATAAATGCTATCTAACCTGAAAACCCCCTATAGGGAATGATCTTGTTTTGGCAGAGGAAGGGCTGCCCTGTTGGCCCTTGCCATGTTTAATTCCTACTGTTCATTCCACGAGGTACTGAGAGGTTCTATAGGGGTCCCTGACACGTACTTGCACTTAATTTAGTTGTGGAAAAGTAGAACAAAGGGGTGGACTCTATGGAGCGTCAAGCTAGGACCATGATTACCTAGTTTCTCATAAAACCTTTGGGTCCTCCACTGGTTAAATCTCTATTTGTGATTGTTTTGATTACCATTTTTCAGTGCTTTTTCTCAAGATAAAGCTCAAATGCTTTATCTACAAATGTTCACTAGCAGAAAGGGACTTTTCTGTGATAGGACGTTCCATGCTGGTGGGGGTGGCACTGTGGAGAGTGGAGAATTTTTACGTGATCTCAAAGTCAGGAAACTTTAGGACAAGAATCTGGAACATATGAGAGGTCTTTGAAGGCTCATGGAAAATGCCTATTTGAAAGCAGTATGTGTGGATTTCAAAATCTTTTTGCACCAAAATAAACTCAAACTTTAATTCTGCATTCCCTGAACTTTTTCTTTTCTTTTCTTTTTTTCTTTTCTTTTTTTCTTTTTTTGAGAGAGAGAGAGAGATTTTTGCTACAGGCCACGTGTACTCCCTGGAGAAACAGAACATGAGAAATAACCCCCCTCAGTGGGGGATGGCCATGCCCCAAGCCCTTCTCTTCCATTCTCCTCTCAGGATTTTTGGCATGCACACACACATTCCCAGCATGAGTTTTAAGCCTCCGGGTCCAGGACTTGAACCATGGTCAACTACGTGGGAGTCCAGCAATGTAACCATTATGCTATCTGCTGGTCCCTTCCTGAGTTTTTTAAAGTCCCTGTGTAATCTTGCTAAATATGGAATTCTAGGAAATATCAGGGTTATATCTTTTACTCCTTCCATATGCACTCTGGATTCTTCACATCCACTTAGAAAGCTGAGGGAGAAAAGCTAAACAGGCCTTGAATTAACAGATGAAGGATGGTGCCACTAGCAGATTATTAAAATATACACATTAAGAAAGAACTATGGATAATTTTAAATCCCTTTGGTTTGGTAACAAAGAAAAGTTTACCATGATGCCTTTATTCTTTAATTTAAAGTATTGCTTTTTAAAAGATAAAAAAGGAGTTATTGATAGTTTTTACTACCAAATGACCTCTCAATTTGAGGACAGAGGTTACTGATATGTGAACAGTATGTACTGTATCTTTACTGGGGGAATAGCAGAGAAATATGGCTTAAGCCATTTCCTGATGAGTAGGGTGGACTGCCTTGTAACCCAAAAGTTGTCCTCTGCTCTGGTGAAGCTGACAATGCAATTAAAAACAAAAAATTGCCACCAGACGGGTGTGTGCTTACCAGACAGAGAGACAGAGAGAGAGAGAGAGAGAGAGAGAGTGAGAGAGAGAGAGCATCCCCCCAAAGGGAATGATCGTGCTGCAATCCCTTCTCCATTTTTGGGGATTTGGGCCACACAGGCATTTGCCCCCAATGTGTTTCTCAAACTGCCAGGTCTGGGACTCAAACTGCACAGTTGGCCACGTGGGATCCAGCCACTTTAACCACCATGCTATCGATGGGCAAAAGATGCAATTTTGATGTTAATGTGTTCGTAGACAACACGAGTGATGCTGAAACAGGATTGTTCTCTCATTAACCCGGCGCTGGGGTTAGCTGGTAAGGTTTGAGCATCTTGCAGAGCCCGGAAGGTGTTGTATGAAGGAACAGGCCATGGGCAACACCCGATTCATCGTTCCACAGCACGCTTATGTTTGCTGTAGGATGATTCAAATGGAGGGGCATCCTGATGTTTCACATCCTTTTTGAAACAATGCTTGTGCGTGTCTTAATGCTTTCCATAAAGTAGTGTCTCTGATATGCTGGTTTAATTTTCTAGGAAACTGGAATTCTAGACTTCCTAATACCCAAGAGAACCTCCATTCTCCTTCAGAACCCAAACAAATACATACATAAACAACAACAATAAAAGAGTTCCAATTAGGATTTTCAGAACACAAATGCCCATTTAAATGCACCTAACCATTCCCTGCTAGCAGCCACTTTAAATTATTGTTCTTTTTAAAAGGAAAATCCAATATGGTTGAAAGCTTGTGCTTTATAAATGTAAGGTGCTTCCCTGCATTCTCTGAAAGAGGGAGAAACTCGTTCTTGTTTTTTGGATTTAACATGTTTTAGCTCATCAGAAAATCTTTATTCGTTACATTGAGGAGCTAGATTGCACTCTAGGAAGGTCTTTGACATCTTCTGGTTACAAAAATGTGACGTAAACAATGAAATTGTGTATCATCTTGTAATTTCGCAAAATGCATATGATTGCATCCTGCCCTGCCAGTGACATCCAGGGGAATGAGGGCAGGTCCCTCCTCACCATTTGAGATGAGGGCCGCGGGACCGGCAGTTAGTGTAATGGCTATGTCGCTGGACTCCCATGTAGCCAACCGCAGTTCGCGTCCGGGACCCAGTGGCTTAAACTCACTCCGGGCGCATGTGCGTGTGTGCCCAAGATCCTGAGAAGAGAATGGAGGAGAAGGGATTGCGGCATGGCCGTCCCCCCTGGGGGGGTGATTTCTCACTTTCTATCTCTCTGTCTCTCTCTGTCCTCTCTGTCTGTCTGGCGAGCGCACGCGCCCTATAGCAAAAACCTTTCCAAAAAAAGAAAAAAAAAAAAAGAGAGAGAGGAGGGCCGCCAGTTTCCTGTGATGACAAGGCCAGCCTCACTGGGCAGAGAGGGCTCGTGTCCATGAAGAATAGGTTGAGTGTGGACTGCATTTTCCCGCCTTGCTGTAAGAGTCCGTTTATCTGGATTTTACACTTGCCTTTCTGCAACTTCAGTGTCACTTCTTTCTTTCCTTCCATGCCCTGGCCTTCATCCCCTTAACTCGAGTGATGTACCCACTGCACTCATCCGTTTGCTGTGGGCAGGGTGTGGTGGCGGCGGATAGTGAAGCCTCCCGCACAGCAACTGAGTGGACCCCAGGAGATGGCAGGAACTACTGTGCCCCCTCCAGTTCCACCACTGGCTCACTTGGTGATTTGGGGGTCGATAGGTACTGAATTGGGTCCCCACGGAATTCATAGGTCGAAGACCTAACCCCCAGTGTGACTGTACTTCGAGGGCTTTGGAGGAAGTGGATATGGTTCAGAGGGGTCACAGGGTGGGGCCCTAACCCAGTATGACTGTACCCTGGTAAGAGGAGGGAGAGTGATCAGGAATACGTGCACTCAGAGGAAAGGCCAGGGCGGGTCCCGGCCAGAAGCCCCATGCGAGGCAAGGAGAGAGGCTCGGGAGTCACTGACCCCGCCGGCACCGTGTCTTGGACTTCCAGACTCCAAAATCACGAGGAAATCACTTCTTGTTGTTTAAGCCCCGTCTGTGTGTTTTGTTGTGGCAGCAACAGCAAACAAATACAGGAGAGGGGCCGGCAGGTGGTGTGGAGATTCAGGTGCTGGACTCCCACAGTGCTCAACTGTGGTTTGAGTCCTGGACCCAGCGACTTGCTTTCTCACTTTTCTGTCTATTTCTAGTCAAAAAAAAAGAATTATAGCAAATAAAATTAAATAATTCTTAAACACACACACACACACACACACACAAATACCGGAGAGTTATGAAATCTCCCTAGGCCTCCACTTCTCCATTGTTTAAGAAGAGATTAGAGATCGCTGCTACATGGTAGGGTTTTGAATGAGAATAAGTGACACAGTGCTGTCAGGATAGTGTCTCAGTCACTGGGTGGAGAGTGGATGCCCCTAAGAACAGGCTACTGTCTATTTTCTAACAGCCCAGGCTTTTTGCTGAGTCTGAGCATTTTAACCAAACGACACACCTC
Source organism: Tupaia tana (assembly GCA_026018925.1). NCBI lineage: Eukaryota > Metazoa > Chordata > Mammalia > Scandentia > Tupaiidae > Tupaia > Tupaia tana. The sequence goes on from JAKSZU010000021.1 coordinate 15,964,146, forward strand.
AGCACACATACACATTTTAAGCCTCCCACCACATTTTGCCTGGCTGATGTCTTGCAGACTCAGAATTACAGCACCAATGGTTTTGTTTTGTTCTGCTTTGTTTTGGTCTGGTTCCAACATGCTTTATATCTCCTTTGAAAGTTAGTCATATTCTCCATACAGGACCAGCTGGTGCCTGGTGGTTATGGTGGCTGGATCCCACATGGCTGATTGTGCGGTTTGAGTCCCAGACCCGGAGGCTTGAGAAACACGCCAGTGTGTGTGCCTGCATGCCCAAATCCGTAGTCCCACAGGGAGAAATAAAGGGATGGAGAAATAAAGAAGAAATTGTGGTGCGGCCACCCCCCGGGAGTGGTGCTTTCTTTCCCTCTCTCCTCTCTGCCTTTCTGTCTCTCTCTAGTGAGTGCACACACCCCCTATCAAATTAAAAAATGAATAAATAAAACAAAATTCTCCATATATTTCAGCACTGCCCTACTCGCTATACCTTAAAGACAATAAAAGGGACATCTGACTAATGTCAAACAGATGCCCATGGAATTGCATTTAGTAATGCATTTAGGCCATTATATGTACTAGAATCACAGATCTGTACAATAATGACACTACCTTAAGTTTACCTAGCATGCACTCACCAGCGGGGGGGGGGGGGGGGGCAGAGAGAGACAGAGACAGTGAGAGGGAAAGTGAGAAATCATCCCCTCCTCTGAAGGATGGCCATGCCACAATCCCTTCTCCTCCATTCTCCTCCCAGGATCTTGGGCATGCATGCACACGCACCTGGCATGGGTTTCAAGCCACTGGGTACAGGGCTCAAAATGTGGTGAGCCTTGTCCGAGTCCAGTGACGTAACTGTTATGCCATCTGCTGGTTGCACCACCATTTAATTCTCTCTACAATGCTGTTGACCATGAGTCCACACGAGGTGGCCTTCTCCATGGAGCACCGACTGTAGTCATGCAACAGCTGGTCTTTTCTAGGGCATCCAGTATGGCTTCCCTCTCTATGTGGCTCTTTGGCAAGGGGGCCTGGATGTCTTGGGTCTTCTGGGTCCCTCTGCCTCTCTGTTGTGTAGCCTTGGACCCTCTCCATGGGATTTCTCCATTAGAATAATCATGTTTCTTTTTTCATTTTTAAGTTTATTTATATCTTTTATGAGAAAGACAGAGGAGACAACCCCTTCCATGCAGTTCCATGTTATGATACCCCCCCCCCCAGCCTTTCCAGCCAGCCAGGACCATGGGCACATGTGCCTGGTGTGTACAGCATGACTGAGGAACCGAACCTGCAACCTTCCGTATGTATCAAGCGTCACATGAGCAGAATATTACTGCTACACCACATGGGTGTCTGTGGTTCATCCAATGTCTTCAGGGAAGCTCAGGGCTCCAAGAGGACAAGCCAAAGCTGGTAGTCCATTAAACACTAGCGTTGGAGCGGTACTGGTTCTGTGCTGTGTGGGTCCGAGCGCACAGGCAGCTCGTCATCGAGAAAGGGGAAATAGACTCACCTGGTCATGGAAGGGGATCGAAGACTTTGTGACCAATTTTAACCTGTCACATATGGTGTGCACCTTTGGGGTTTACTCTGCTTTTCTTACTATTGTTATTTTAGTTTATTTTTTCTCCATGAGAGACAGAGAGAGAGAGAGGGAATGACAGAGAGATAGGCACCCCCAGATGGGTCTTCATGCTGTAATCCACCCCGACTCAGTCAGCTTGGATCCCAGGTGTGTGTACCAACACGTATAGGGAGACATCGGGACATGACCCTGGGTTCTTCCCACTCTGTCTGGCTCCTGAATTTTTTTTAATACACCCAAGACTTCATTTCCAGTACATCCTATTTTCCATTTGTCAGAATTTGAAGCACCTTGGGAATATTTTGCCCCAGTTTTACCTGACTATATATATGTATAATTTTTTCTATTAAGAAATTTCTCTTTTCACAAGGCAGTTTGAAAGATTTTCCTCTATCCTCATTCTGCCCTTTCAGTTCAAGAAATCATCTATTTGGTCCCATTTTCTTCATACAAGGAATAATAACAGTTGAGGATTATTTTTTTAAAAGGGAATACGGGGTTCAGTAGGTAATGTGGTGGTTAAGGCTCTAGACTCCCATATGGCCAACCGTGGTTTGAGACCTGGACCTGGTGGCTTGCTTTCTCACTTTCCCTCTCTCTCTCTATGTCTCTCTGGTCAAATTAAAAATAATAATAATAATAATAAATAAAATTAAATAATTTTTTTAAGAGAAAGAGAAATAACCCCCTAGGGGGAATGGACATGCTGCAATCCCTTCTTCTCCATTCTCCTCTTGGGATTTAGGGCACGCACGTACACAGGCCCAGTGTGAGATTTAAGCTGCTGAGTCCATGACTCGAACCACTGTCTACTATGTGGGAGTCCAGCAATGTAACCATTATGCCATCTGCTAGTCCTCTAAACAAGTCTTAAAAGAAAAAGTGAATACTATTTGGCCTCCATCAGGGAGGAATAGGCAGCTAGCGGGGAGGACCATCACGGACACAGATTGACTGACTGTAGAGCACAACGCTTGAGTAATAAAATCAAGAAAGGCAAAACTGATGCATGAGGGACCAGCAGTTAACGTAATGGCTATGTCGCTGGACTCCCATGTAGTCGACTGTGGTTCAAGTCTCGGACCTGGTGGCTTAAACTCACGTCGGGCGCGTGTGCGTGCATGCCCAAGATCTTGAGGGGAGAATGGAGGAGAAGGGATTGCAGCATGGCCATCCCCCCTGGGGGATGATTTCTCGCTTTCTGTCTCTCTGTCTCTCTGTCTTTCTGGAGAGCACACACGCCCTATAGCAAAAACCTCTCCAAAAACAAACAAACAAACAAACATCTGACGCATGAACAGAACACTGACTCAGCTGAGGAAATCAGAGAGGGTTTCAGAGAGGAAGTGGCATTTGAACTGAACCTTGAAGAGGGCAGGAATCTCCACTGATGGGAGGGGTGGAGTGGGACAGCACCCAGGAGGAGGGACACCCAGAGTCAGTGCCCCCGAGCAGATGGCTGCTCCACAATAGTGGGGCCTGCAACATGGGGCATGGGGCAGGGGTCTGGTGGTCGCGGGTAGTGACGGGAACGATGTGATGGGGACACGTGGACCTTACTCTGAACACAGATTTGTTTGGGATGTCATCGCTAGAGGAGGGTTGTGGCAGGGAGAGCCATGCTCAAGTTTCCGAGCTGTGGATGCCGTGTCTAATAGCAGGTTTGGATAGTTTGGAGGAGTTGCCAAAAAGAGACCAAAAACCCAGTTGGGGACCAGCAGGTGGCGTGGTGGCTAAAGTGCTGGATACTCCCACATGGCCTACCACGGTTCAAGTCCTAGACCTGGTGGCTTGCCTTCTCACTTTCTCTCTCTCTCCGTGTATGTCTCTCTCTGGTAAAATTAAAGTAAATGAATGACTAAATAAAATTAAATAAATAATTAAAAAAAAAAAAAAAAAAAAAACCCAGTTGGAGGGCAGCGGTCCAGGAGGGCTCTACTTGGGTGATGGAATGGGAAGGAAAGGTTTTGAGAGTGTTGTACTGGGAAAGGGGAGGTGGCCAAGCTTTTTGTGAATGCCTGAAGTGTTCAAACACTCAAAAAAGAATAGAATCATATCCTTTATTGAACCTAGTTCTCTCAAAAATCCACTCATTTCCAGCCAAAGTGGCATGTGCTGTGAAGACGTTCTCGGTAAGCTGGGATCACGTGAGAAGTCTGACTTCAATTCCTCCTTCTACCTAAAGGCCAGGTGCAGTGTCATGCACCTGGAATTCGGTGACTCAGATGCCGAGGCAGGAGGATCACGAGTTCAAGGCTGGACAACATGGAGAGACCCTGTCTAGATAAAACAAACAAAAAAGCTGGGTGTGGTAGCACATGCCCGTGGTCCCACATGGGAGGCTGAGGCAGGAGAACTGGGATATTGCAATACTCCGTCTTTTAAAAAAAAAAATCCATTTTCAGATGAAGTCACTGAGGCTTTGAAACTTTTGAAAACCTCCTTGATAATAGACAGCTAGAAGTGATTTGGGTTGAGGGGGGACCAGCAGATGGCATAATGGTTGTGTTGCTGGACTCCCACATGGCCAACTATGGTTCAAGTCCTGGACCTGGCAGCTTGAAACTCGCACCCAGCCTGTGTGTGTGTGTGTATGTGTGTGTGTGTGTGAACCCAAGATCCCAAGAAGAGAATGGAGGAGAAGGGATAGCTGGGTAGCCATCTGCCCTGGGAGGGGGGTAATTTCTCACTTTCTGACTTTCTGTCTCTCTGTCTCTCGTTTGCTATAGTACCCTATAGTAAAACTCTGTCTTAGAAAAAAAAAAAAGAAAGAAAAAGAAAAAAGAAGTGATTAAGGTAGAGCTTCAAAGCTGTGTGTTTAGCTACAACATATCTAAGACTCCCTTAAAACCCCACTGGCTTCATCACTCATTGACCGTAAATGAAAGATTTCTTACTTGTGAGACTGGGCAGGGGTTGTGCCAGAAACAAAAATAAAAAACTCAGGCTTTGTTTAAGACTTCTAAAATGTTCGATTGCTGAGTTGCATATACAAAGTGACTTCAAAAAATCTGAGGAAAAATTGAATTAAAGGAGAAATTTATTTTTGGTGCACAAACTTCAAATTCATGTCTAGCTTTTTCATAGTTGCATTTTCCATGAACTTTCTGAAGGTGTGTGTGTGTGTGTGTGTGTGTGTGTGTGTGAATTACATACTCACAACCTGAATATAGTTTTATAAATACTCGAAGTTTTTAGACAGTTTAATTTTTTTTTTTTTTTGGAGATATTTTTGTATAGGGTGCATGCACTCGACAGTGACAGAGAGACAGAAAGTGAGAAATCACCCCCCAGGGGGATGGCCACACTGCAGTCCCTTCTCCTCAATTCTCCTCGTGGAATTTTGGGCACACACACACATGTGCCTGGTGTGAGTTTTAGGCTGCCAGGTCTGGGACTTGAACCGCTATCAACTACATGGGAGTCCAGCGACATAACTATTATGCAATCTTCTGTTCCCTGCCAGTTTCTTAATTCTATCCATTGAAATTGTACAGATAAGAAAGTACTGTAAAATACACAATTCGTGTCCACTTAACTCTGTTTTCTGTGCATAAATTATTCTTGGCCTAGTAACTGCTTTAATTGCACATTAGAGTGTCTATTGTAAGTGAAGAGTCTATTGTTCCATGTATGAAATGGGCCAGGACATGAAGCGAGGCCGAGAAGGAACAGGAGGAAGAGCGACAGTGAGTCGGGATGAGGAAACAACGTAGTGTTTGGGAACTTCCTCTCAATAGAGCTGCATCCTTCTTCCCTCTCAAAATATATTTGTCACTTTTCTTCACTTTAAAAGCAAAAAAGGAAGAAAGACAATGTATGTCTCTAAAATCCTATTTCTTTCTTTCTTTTTTTTTTTTTTTTTGAGAGGTTTTTGCTATAGGGCATGTGCGCTTGCCGGAGAGACAGAGAGACAGAAAGTGAGAAACACCCCCGGAGGGATGGCTACGCTGCAATCCCTTCTCCTCCATTCTCCTCTCGGGATCTTGGGCATGCACACACACATGTCCGGCGTGAGTTTAAGCCACCGGGTCTGGGACTCGAACCACAGTCAACTACATGGGAGTCCAGTGACATAGCCATTACGCTAACCGCTGGTCCCCTAAAATCCTATTTCTACCTAACCCTGGGCAGCCAGGACGTTGACTTCTCCAGCACCCTGCTCTTGGGTTCCCAGGTGAGTAACCAGATCCTGCCCGGTATCCACATGGTCTTTGTGTTCAGGCTAAATCTCAGTTGAAAATGGAATTCTTGGGCCAGCCTGTGGCCCTGTGGTTAAGGCAACTGGGTGCAACATGGCAGACCCTGTGGTTCCAGATATGGACTTGGTGGCCGGAGAGACGTGCTAGGCTCAGGTACGTACATTCTCAAAATCCCTAAAGGAGGAGAAATGGCGGAAAAAGGGATTGTGGCATTTCTGTGCCCCAGCGGGGGTCCTTCCTCTCTCTTTTTCTCTCTGGTGAGTGCACATGCTCTCTGGCAAAAATTTTAAGGCAAATAAATAACTAAATAAAAAAAAAGAAAGAGAAAATGAAATTCTTGACACGGTAAGATCTTGAAAATAGTGGTTTTGGATGATTGGTATTTTCCCCAGTTTCATTCAAATTTTGAAAATGTGAAAATGCTAAGAACTCCCTGGACCAAGCACATAATTATGAGGTGTCCAGTAAATGCTGAGTAAATGAATGACCAGCTTATTTCTTGCTAATCTAATGATTTGTTGCAGAGAGAGAAAAACAAAAATATATAGAGGACTTGAAGGATTTTAGCTTTCAATAAAAACCACTATTATCGAGATGAGTTTCATAACACAGGTAGGTTGGCAAAATCCCAAAGCCAGCAGTGGTACCCAGTTAGTGGTCTCTGCCCTACGCTAGTTTGGAGATGTTCATGGAAACACAATACTGCGAATATCATGGTAACTTCTCACATCTTGTTAGCAGTGTTCACTTCCCGCTTGTCACCAGGAAGTTCTAGCAGATGTGGTGGTGAAATTTCCAGTTTTGCAGGATCAGATGAGCGGCCAGACTGAGTCTCTTTCCCAGAATTCTTTCTACTTCACTCTTTGATACTGTTTAGAGGATTAACTCGTTTCTTTTTTCTGGCCGTCTTTCACTCCCTTTGTCTTTTCAGTACATTCCTTCTTGTAATATCCTGTTTGGGAAAGACTTACCCTTCATATTTTCTTTCTTTTTTTTTCTAAAGATTTTTGCTATAGGGTGTGTGCACTTGCTGGAGAGAGATAGAAAGTGAGAAGTCACTCTCTGGGGGGATGGCCATGCCACAATTCCTTCTCCTCCATTCTTTTCCTGGAATTTTGGGCACGCATGTACACGAACCCAGCATGAATTTAAAACCTCCAGGTCTGGGACTCGAACTATGGCTGGCCACGTGGGAGTCTAGCACCTTAATCACCATGCCACCAGCTGGCCCCTTCCTTTTTGTATTTACTAATCCAACAGCCTTTTCTTTTCATCCCATTTCAAGCTCCTATCTTTTGGGAAACATAACCAAGTGTCTCTGGTGCTCGTCTTGGGATCTTCTGGGTTCTACCTGCAGGACCACTCAAGAAATGAACTTGCGACTAATGAAGCAAACAAAACCTAGCCTTGGTCCTCCCTCGTCTAAGCTGCTCTGTGCCTCAGAGGGATTGGAGATCTGGTGGTCAAAGTGGAGGGAGGGAGGAAAGGAGAGACAGAGGATGGCGTGCCGTTACGACCAAGGGACAACGTTTAGCAAGTGGAGTCTGCTTCGAAATAGACCCATCTCTGTGTTCTTGCCCGGAACTAAAACGTTGGTCCATTTGTGTCTGGTGTGGATGGGCAGGTGTGGAACATGCCATGTTTGGTAGTTTTTTTTTTTTTTTTTTTGGCAGATGGGGTTTCCTGTTTCACTATGCTTTAAAATAAAACGGAATATACACATGTATTCTCCAGGGTATCGAGTTGCTTTAGGTTTTAGTCGTGTGGGGCCTACTCTTGGTGGCCGAGCCCCACGACCTGGTTACTTCACACTTTCACACTGGAAGAAGTTCAGCAGTGGCTCATTTGTAAAGAACCTCCCTAATAAAATCGCCAGGTAAACACAATCTGCTCCGGTCAGTATTAAAGCAACTAACACCCAAAACAAAACAAGCTGAAACAGCCATCTTAATAGACAGTAAAGCGTTCTACATCTTTTCTCTGCAAGTAGAGAACAGTGTACAGGATTCAACTCTCTCTTACTCAGCCATCCTTGTGGGGGTAAATATTGTCCCCTTATTGCATGATGGTGTCATTAGAGTTTGTTAATGTGTGTGGCACACCGTGTCCCTCATACAAAATGTCCCCAGACGGCTGTGTACCTGGTGTTCTTTTGAAGTCTGCCGCCTCCTCTTTGGCATGGGATAAGCCCTTGTACCCACGGCGTGGGTCCCTGGGAGTCTCTTTCCAACTCACCTCTTCTCATATTTTCTGTGTAACTTGCTGTGCCTGGGAAATTGTGCAGATTATCGTAGTGGACTTAAAGCCAGAATAAATAGGTTCTGAAAGCAGCCCAGATGCCCCATCCATGGGTTATCTCCATGCTCTCATGTGTGGACTTGCTGATACATGTTTGGGCATTTCAGAAGCGTGTTGGATGGAGGTTCCAGGCTGTATCCTGGTTCGTTACGGTCTCAAGATAAGTGAGCTGTCATTCTGTGACTCATCCAGTGCTGTTTTAAGCAGCTGCACAGCCTCCAAGAATAAAGGGAAGCCTAATCATCTCCAGCTTCCTGTCACGGTTGATGTCGTTGTCATTGTCGTCATCATCTTCAACTCCATCGGGTTATTAAGTACCCTAAAGAACATATGTCACGGGACAGAGTGTGTTACCTAGGCACCCACCTCGGAGTGTATAAGTCTGTCTTCTTTAAGTAGATAACGCCAAAATAGATCCAGTTGGGACTCAGGTATTGACCGTCGTATGGAAACGAAGAGACGGCAGTCACTAGTATCTGAAAGGACGACCGCGATATTGCCGTAGCTGAGAACTTGGTGTGTGTCCAAGTGCCCGCAGGGTGTAACCAAGTGCTGAGGCCTCACAGAGAAGTAGCACACAATCCAGTCCCTGCCCTTCAGCAACTCCATGCAATGACAGAAACATGTGTAGGCATTGTGGGACTCCAAAGAGGCATCTCACCTAGTGTGGAAGTCGGAGCCCCTGAGCAAAGTCCTAGTCATTACCTGGGTAAAGGGGTGGGAAGGGTCCCTCAGGGCAGGGGGCGGAGCCTGAGCATGAGTGGCAGCTTCTTGGTGGGGTGGGCACAGAGCAGATCCCTGCTGCAAGGAATGAGGGCGTGGACAGAAGAGAGGAACTGGGGTTCTCTGACCTCACTGAGGGCTTAGAGGGCAGGGCAGAGGGGACACTGGACGATGGAGTAAAGGCTCCATGCAGTAGCTCCCTCCTGGCAATTTGGAGGGGACACTAGGAGGCTGGATTTGGGGCTGAACAAGGACTGTGGCTATATCTCTGGTTTTTGGGAGATGGCCTTGAGAAATGCATTTAGGGAAATTTAAAAAATGTTTTTTTTAAAAGGGGATGTTCCTCAGTATTTTGAAAGAATGATTTTATTTAACTTTTTATTTTTATTTCACCAGAGAGGGACTGAGAGAGAGGAAAAGAGAGAGGAAAAGTGAGAAAGGAAGCTACCTGGTCCTGGACTCGAACTAAGATCGGCCATTTGGGAGTCCAGCACCCTTAACCACCACGCCACCTGCCACCCTGAAATTCAAAAATCCTGCAGATGAAGGTAGCATGCCTCCAGCCCTGAGTGTAGGATGGCCCACAACTCAGAGCGCCATTGGAGTGGAAAATACCAGATCACTTCAGAGCTGCTGGAGATGCCCAAGGAAGCCCCGGGGGGCCAGGCTGGGCTCTCAGTGTGAGCTCAGGGAATCTGGGGGCGAGGGCACAGATTTTCCCAGTGAAAGTAGGGGAGAGTGACTGGGGTTGCTGGGAATGATGTAAGAAGGAGCAAAGATTTTTCCCATTCGGCCAACTGATTCCGAAGGAAGGTGTGTTGCACCCCAAGGCCAGGTGTTCCGTGATGTCCTCTGAGGAAGAGGCGGGACTTGTGACCAAGGCCCCAGGGCTCAGGAGGCCAGGAGGCAGCTGGGAGCAGCGTCCCAGGCTCTGGAAAGGCAGGTCTGGCCTTCCCATGGGCCTGGGTTTGTTCTGGGTGATCTGTGGCTGGCTTCCAAACCTCCACTGGGCCGCTGTTCACAGTGGGAAGGGCGGGAGTAGGGGAACTTGTTTCTCCATCCAGTGTCTTTTGGCTTCTGGACAAAATATAAGGAACCTCATTGCGCACTTCCTGACCCAGAGAGCCAGCTTCTGATCAGCTGAGGAACAGAGAGAGAGAGGGAGAGAGTGACAGCCAGACGAAAGACAGAAGGAAGGAGGAGGACACTCCGTTCGTCCAGATTGAAACAGCATTTTTTTAAAAAAACACAACGAGCCAAAAGGAAGAGAAAGTTTCTTCCGCGTAGGCCTTTAATTAGGATGGTCACACTCTGGCCACTCGCGATCTCAGGAACCACCTCCATCTTTTGAAGTGCTCTGTGTTCATCAGAGGTGGGTCAGGGTGATGACTGAAATGAGCACGAAAGGGGCAAATTGGTTCCAAGTTGAAGTTTTTCTTAATTAGAAGGCTCGAGAGAAGATGAGTGGGGACAAGTCTGAGCCTCCCTGCGTGTGGCTGGCTGTGCTGAGCACCACAGCGTCGCTGGCGTGGATTTATTTTGCTTTTGATTTTTCTTTGTTATGCACTGAGCAGATTCCGCTCTCTGGTATTCAGTGGGGAGTATGTAGCCCTAGGATAGCAATTAGCTACAGCTAGGCCATCGCTTCTTAGCCTGGCCCGAGATGATGTGTATGATAACTTTGGCACCTGACCAGCTCTTTCAGGCCTTGTCTTGCACCTTGGGAAGCCAGGCCCATCCTCAGAGAGCCCCTCCGTCCCTTCCCCTCCCAATCTCTCCTTACCTGGCTGAGATCCTGGTGCAAGAGAACCTCGCCTGCAAATAGAACTCCCAGCTCTTGTTACGTCATCAGGCCTGGCGAGCTCATTGGCAGAGAGGTTAGGAGTTTTCACTTAGACCCAGAGACCAGGCTGTGTAGATCCAGCTAGAACAGGACTCCCAGGTGGACCTCAGGGGCTGGCCCTCCTGTAGTTGCTGGGTGTTAGTGGATGGAATGGCAGAGGGAGCTTGTTGCTTCCTGCAGGGAGTGCTGGACAACCTCACATTGTCCAGCTGGGAAGACCAACACGCGGACAGCCCAGCGATCACTCACGGTCCAGCTGGCCGATGTTCTGTCTCCAGTGTTCGCACTGTAGGGCAGGCAGGAGCTTGGTTGTGAAAGGACCTCATCTGTTCCTCAACCTCTTTTCCTTTCCTCTTCCATTCCGCAGTCAGGGGTAAAATGTATGCTTGAGCCAGCCAGTCGCGTGGTGGTTAAGGTGGCTGGATCCCATGTGGCCTCCTGCATAGCGTGAGTCCTGCCTGAAGTGTGTGTGTGTGTGTGTGTGTGCACGCAAAGTCTGAGAAGGAGAGAGAGAGAGGGGAGGAAGGATTGTGACGTGACCATGCTCCCATAGTAGGTGCTTTCTCACTTTCCCTTTCTCTCTGGCAAGTGCATGCACATTGTGGCAAAAATAAAACCAAAACCAAAACCAAACCAAAATCAAACCAAAACAAAACAAAAAACCACGTGTGCTTATGTTCTTCAAGGAGGCCAGAGGCTTTCCAAAGGAAGCCTCGGCTAGATTCTGGCCCTTCTGCAAACATGCTGCCTGTGTGAACAGGAGGCCCCCACCTTCTGGGCTCAAAGCAGCACAGGATATATGGATTTGATTCCAGGAGGCAGAGTAAACAAAATGTTTGAAAAAAACGAGTCTTCGCTTTTGCAAATCAGGATCCACTGAGCAACCAGAAAGGATATCTTTGCTGAACTTAAAAATCTCGACATGGAGTTTGGCAAGCTCCTCCCCCCGACCCCCGACTAGTTGTACAAAGTCACATTTGGTCACGCCCTGGAGGAATCTCATTTTATAATAAAATTTCACGACCAGGTACACAGTTTACCACTAGTTTAACGTTCGTTCCCCACCTTGAGGCCACCTCTAGATGGCTGAACACCCCTCAGGGAGATGTACTTGTGTCAAAGAGCAGTGAGACCTGCAGCCAGGTTCCCCTACCTTCACCTTGCAGGCTTTGCCCGCCTCGATTTCACGATAATATATTGTAGTCATCCCTGCCACTTCCGTCACTCCACTCGTCTCTTGTCTGCTGTCAGATCAAGCAGCTCGCGTTTCTTTCATACCACCGTCATTATTAGACTGTGCCCTTGTGGGTTAGCTTTTCCCCTTTTTGGTTGCCTCATGGTAGAGCCCAGCACAGAACACAACTGGAGTGTGGTTTGGGTTCCTTCTGGAGTTGTTTGTGGCCTCTGCTACGGGTGGGGGGGAGGGGTACCTCTGTAGCACCCACAGGGCAGCAGGGAGGGAGGTATGGGGTCTACCAGCCTCCAAAGCCAGCCTGCTCCTGTGCCACTGTCTACGGGCCTGTCCCCTGATGGCAGACACTGAAACGCAAATGACAGCCTTAATTGGCTGAGAGATAAACCAAGATGAGTGAGTGAGCAGTTCGGCAGGGAGTTAAGTGGCTAAGTGACAATTACTGCTCTGCAGCCTCTGGGACCAGGAGCAGCCAGGCCGTTTGTTCTCGGTTTTAAAGGAGCAATAACCCATTAATTGGAGGAGGCTTCTCGGTTCCTGTGCCTTACCCAGCTTCCCGTCTGATTCTGCTGTGAGGGGTGGGAGTAGGGAGGTGGGCTGGGGTATGATGGCTCTGTAGACTGTCGCCTGCTCATTCCCTCATTGGTTAGAATTTTGGAAGTTAGCGTCCTTGATGCTGGTAGATTGAGCATTGCGTTAGTATGAAGGCTTTGTCAATTTTCCTTTCAGGAGGCAAGGACTTGTTAACTCTCAGTCGCAAAATTTTGGGGTCTACAACCAGGAAAAGAAACCTTCCAGTCAATCCCATCTGCCTCCTTCCCCCAAGGCAGTCCATTAGCCTTCTGAATTTTTTTTAAATAATAATTTTATTATTATTATTATTATTGAGAAACTTTTGCTATAGGACTTGTGTGCTCGCCCGAGAGACACAGAGAGAGACAGACAGTGAGAAATCACCCCCTGGAGGGGATGACCAAACCGCAATCCCTTCTCCTCCATTCTCCTCTCGGGATTTTGGGCTTACACACACTTGCGCCGGGTGTGAGTTTTAAGCCTCCAGGTCCGGGACTCCAATCATGGTTAGCCACATGGGACTCCAGTGACTACGTAACCATCACACCATCCGCTGGTTCTAGAATTAATTTTATTACTATTTTTCTTCAATTCGACCAAGAGAGAAAGAGAGAGGGAGAAAGGGAAAGTGAGGGTAAAAGCACCAGGTCCTAGACTTGAACCACGGTCTGCCACGTGGGAATCCAGCACCTTCGCCATGTCACCTGCTGGCCCCATCCATATGAATTTTTTTAAAGTTCTTATTCCAAATATGATCAGTGAGACAGATAGAATAATGAACAAAAAAGATGATCCCTCCTTACTCCTTTTGGGGCGTCCAGTGTCATTTGGAGGGTCAGCTAGGAAATAAATAAAACTGCGGTCCGGTCCACTGATTTACTTGTTCCAAAGGGAGGTAATGCAGAGCAGCTTGGAACCTTGAAGAGCGGAAGCGGCAGCGTAGGCGGGGCTAGACTGCCTGGTTTCTGTGAAAGGCCATTTGAACCCTGTTCTGGCCATAACCAACCATTACCGTGATTAGCTTGGACTTGAGATAAGCAGACTGAACAAACCCAGAAGCTAGCTGAGAGACCTTTCTCTCTGCTAATCAGCCCAGAAGGGCTACTACACTCACACAACCTTCCCAGATCTTAGTACTTTACAAGTACTGTCTAATGGGTGCATTGTTGTGTTTTGTAGGTTTTTTACAGCCTAGGCTGGTTGGTCTTTTTTTTTTTTTAACTAACCATTCCCTCTATTTAATCTTTAAATTTTTTTAATTTTTATTTATTTATTTTGTAGAAGTTTTTGCTATAGGGCGCGTGCGCTCGCAAGACAGACAGAGAGAGACAGAGACACAGAAAGCGAGAAATCACCCCCCAGGGAGGATGGCCACGCTGCAATCCCTTCTCCTTCACTCTCCTCCCAGGATCTTAGACACGCACGCACACGTGCCTGGTTGAGTTTAAGCCACCGGGTCCAGGACTCGAACCGTGGTCAGCTACATGGGAGTCCAGCGACATAGCCATTACGCCAACGACTGGTCCCAATTCCCTTTATTTTTAAAGCGTCTCTTTTAAAAGCTTCTCTTGTCTCATGTAGAGAATTTGTCATTTCAGGAACACCAACTTGTCTGTTTTGGGACATGTTCCTACCCCAAGACCCCAACCTATATACTACAAGAATGATGGAAGGAAAAGGTAGCCCCAACTAGTGGCAGGTAAGAGAAGCTTGGCTCTTCTCTTGCCTGATCTTGGAAGGCCTAGGACAAGCTTGCCTCTCTCAGCTAAAGCCAGCTTTGCTGGGACAAGAGGGTGGAATAGGAAAATGCAGTCATGCCTGGTTCTGAAAAGTCCTCTAGGGCATTTTGCAGACTTTGTCACGAAAGTAGCAGGCAGAGGTGAAAAGGCCTTCTGTCCGGTTTCTGAAGAAGACCTGTATAAGAATTTGTGGAATCACAAACTAGTAGCTACCAACTCTCTCCAAGAGGATGAACACATTGTTCCTTTAAATAAAGGTTTTCGACACAGGATCTTAGATTTCTGGTAAATCACAGACTTTCTAAAGGTTTTCTATTTATTTTTGTTTTGTTAAAGTTGTTTTATTTACTTCTGGATAGGGAAGAAAGACAGGGACCACCGGCAGGGTCTTGTCACGCTGCAATTCTTTGCCCATCCTCAACAGCCAGGGTTCTAGGCATGCGTGGACTATTCAGGTCCACCTGGGATCTGAACCCCAGGCCTTCTTATGTTGCTCCAGCGTCGCATTGCATCACCCTTGCCTGTGGCATTGTGGCTGGACCAGACTCTTTGGGTTTGATTCTTTTTTATTTTTTAATTTTTCTATCGGGAATGCTTGCTCACCAGAGAGAGACAGAGAAAAAGAGAGAAAGCAAAAAGAAGTAAGACAACTTCCCCTGGAGGGATGGTCATGCTGCTATCTCTCCTCCTCATTCTCCTCTTAGGACTTTCGGTACGCACACAAGTGTGTCTGGTGTTATTTTTCAAGCTGCTGGGTCTCAGACTCCAACCATGCAGTCAGCCATTTGGGATTCAGCTGCCTTGACCTCCATGCCACCTGCTGGTCTGGGTTTGTATTCTGTCTAGCCATTTGACCTTGAGAAAATTGTTGGATATTCTCGACTGTCAAGTAACAATATAACTCATTCAGGATTGTTCTGGGAACAAAATGAACTACTGGAGCACTTAGGAAGGCTGTATATGTGCACTTTGTGCCTGGAGCAAGCAAGTGGGGATTCCGTATTAACTGTTGTTAGTGCTGTGTTGTTGTTAGTGCTGTGTTGTTAGTGCTGTGCTGTTGTTAGTGCTGTGCTGTTATTGTTCATCTTCTGTACCTCATAGCTTTGGTAGGAATCACAAAGTAATAACATTCTCACAGCCCATGAAGGCCATGCAGGGATAGGGGCAGCTTGAGAATCCTTCCCATCGAGTGCATTTCGCTTTTTCATGGCTAGATGCACCACGCTGAAAAACAGAGCTAGGCAGAAAGAGCTCTGTAGAATGTCTGTTTAAAGATTAAAAACAACAATAACGCTACAAAAATAGACAGCAGGTTATTTGGATGCAAGCTTGGTTCATTAGACTTGGAACAAAATGGTGATGGCAAATACAGAAGGTTAATATTAATTTCTTGAGGAAACTGTCCAGTTGTTATGTGATCAAAAATTGCATTGGATTTAAAGAAACAAGATTTTTTTATGCTTTAAGCAATTTATTTATTATATTTGGGGGTGGAGATCTTTTTTTTTTTTTTTTTTCCTATAGGGCACGTGTACTCTCCAGAGAGACAGAGAGCCAGAATGCAAGAAGTCACCCCCAGTGAGGATGGACCCACAGCATCCCTTCTCCTCCAGTCTACTCTCAGAATTTGGGGCACACATGTACTTGCACCTGGCTGGGGCCAGCAGGTGGTGTAATGGCTATGTCACTGGACTCCCATGTAGTCGACTATAGTTTGAGTCCAGGACCCGGTGGCTTGAACTCACGCCAGGCCCATGTGTGTACGTGCCCAAGATCCCGAGAGGAGAATGAAGGAGAAGGGGTTGCGGTGTGGCCATCCCTCCTGGGGGGTGATTTCTCACTTTCTGTCTCTCTGTCTCTCTCTGTCTTTCTGGCAAGCACACGCGCTCTATAGCAAAAAAAACAAACAAACAAACAAACAAACAAACAAAAAAACCCTCAAAAAAAAGAAAACCAAGGAAACAACAACAAGAAAAAAACCATGTGCCTTAAGCGATTTAATTTACATACAGTAAAATATACTCTTTTTGGTGTACAGGTTTTTTTGTGAATTTTGGCAAATGCACGAGTCACAAAATCATTGAGACAATCAAAATAGAACAGTTTCAATATTCCACTCTAAAAGGACATTTCCACATGGTGGTCAGACAATCCCCTACCTGTAATCCCCAGCAACCTTTGATCCGCTTTCCATCCCTAGTTTTGCCTTTTCTAGAATGTCTTGTGAATGGAATCACAGGAGAGGTAAATCACAGCCTTTGGAGTCTGGCTATTTCACTTAGCACAATGCATTTGCTATTCATTCATGCTGTTATGTGAATTAGTAAAAAGCTTATTTCTAATATTCATAAATCATTGAGTTCTAGAGCTGGATAAAATCTTAAAGATCAGAGTCAAACAGTCTCAGTCAGAAAACAGAGACCTCCTAGGGTAAAGTGACTTGCCCAAGGTCATGAAGCTAATGAAAGAAAAAGCATGAACTCAGAACTCCCAATTATTAGTCCAGGCAACATCTGTTCATCGTGCTGGGATTAAAAAGAATGTGGGGTTAGGGCCAGCAGGTGACATGGAGGCTAGGGCACTGGATCCAACATGGCCAGCTTTGCAGTTCAAGTCCTGGCTCTCGTGGCTTGAGAATCATGCCATATGTATGTGTTTGCATGTCCAAAATTCTGAGAGGAGAGTGGAGAAGAAGAAGGGATTTCGTTGTGGCCATCCCCCCAGGGGCAATTTCTCTCTTTCTCTCTCTCTCTCTTTTGGGCAAGTGCATGTATCCTATTAGCAAAAACTAAAGCGAAAAAATAAATAAAATAAAAGAAGAAGAAGAAGAATGTGGGGCTGTGGCTAGCTGGTGGCATGAAACATAGGACATTTGGATCCCACCTGGTCAAATGCAGAGTTCAAGTCCCAGACCTGGCAACTTGGGAGGCGCACTTGGCACCTATGATGGCATGGCCAAAATCCTCAGAGGAGAAGGGGTGAAAGGGGATTGTGGCATGGCTCTCCCTCCAGGGATCTTTCTTACTTTATCTCTCTCTTTCTCTGGTGAGAAAAAGAGTAAATTTTAAAAATAGTAATAATAATAAAAAAGAAGAATGTTTAACTAATTGTCAAAGGTGTGTGTGTGTGGGTTGTTTCCATTCTTATTTTTGGACAGAATCTGATCAAGCAAACTGAGCCTTACAAGAACAATTGTGGAAGGGTTGGATTTCTTGAGCAGTATATACAGTTTCCTTGGAAAATATATTAGACTCTTGAGAACACACTTCTTCCCGAGGCCTATCTGTATCTTTGCTGTTATCAATCACAGCCGTGATGTGATAATAGAGCTTAACCTGAAGGCCTACCATTTATTTTGTGTTTATAATTTCATGTGTGTGTGTGTGTGTGTGTGTGTGTGCGCCCGTGTGCGTGCGTGTGTGGCGTTTATTCTTAGACAGGGTCTCGCCGAGTTGTGATCCTCCTGCCTCAGTCTTCCACACAGCTGAGACCCCCAGGCTAGTGTCATCATACCTGGTTTTTAGGGTCGGCCGGGAAAAGAACCTGGGCCTCCCCTGTGGCCTCAATCTGCTGAGCAGTCGCATCCAGTGTACGGCTGGGCCAGTGATTTCTTTTCGATAACTAATTAATGCAAGTATTCTGGGGCTTACTATTTTCTTTTTGGTTGATGTTTTAAGCACCAATGTATTTCTGGGTAGCTTATTCTAGCTCACGTAGCTGGCGGATCCAGATTCAGATAAAACGCTATGGGTCCCTTCATTCATTTGTTAAGTAATGATTTGTGGCGATTCTATCCTGAGAGCACTGAACTGTGGGAGATAACATGAAGACCCTGCTTTCACTCCGTTTGCACTTGGTGACTAGGGACTGTGAAGTGGAGTATACAGAATCTCTCAGTGAGTTCTTCTGAGTATCGTTAGACTCTTGCTAAGCACTAGGAAAATATAAAAATGGTAAGTCAAACTCCCTTTCCTCAAGAAGCTTACCAATACTGAGAGGCACAAGGAAAGTGCCTTTGGAAAGTGCTTTGGTGAGCAACCAGTGGGGATGGAGTTCACTGGGGCATAAAACACCCCAGAATTTTATGTGCGGGAGGAACGTGGTCAGAGTGTGCTAGGAAGTTTATCTGGTGGCACCCACCGGATGGGGGAGAGAGAGGCAGAGACAGGAAGCTGGAAAATAAGTTTGCTAGGAAATGCTACACTCTCTGGGTAGAAGGGAAGATGGCGTAACCATGGGGCAGTGAGAATGGAAAGGAAGAGGTGCTTTGAATACAGAAATATCTGTGGGATATGAAAGGACATTTGAAGAAAAAGATTGTGCCCTGGAGGACTGGGTGGGCAGCCCTGACATGACAGAGAAATTGGAGTTTGTTTGGGGGAGGGGATGGGAAGAGTCTTGTGTGTGGTGGAGCATGCAAGAGGGGAAATGGGGACCCTGTCAATTTTGTTTCCGGTACTTATGTGTGAACCTTTTAACGAGTATTTCTGCTTGATTGTTACTCATTTCCAGAAGGCTAATTATAATCCCATTCTCCTTGAGTAGAGAATTTCGAGTTTTTTGTCCGGAAGAGTTGGCTGTATAGTTAGTTCTGATTAAACAATTATTTTGGGCCCCTGTCTCCACCTCTGTGACCTGATTCAGAGTGGAGAAATGAGACCGTTTACCCAGGATGAAATACAGACCATAAATGATCACTCTGAAAAGCGCACGCCCGAGTTAGGAATGCAGAAACATATACGGAGACGACTTAACGGTGAAGTTATGCGCCTGAGAGGCTAGGAAAAAAGTAAGCAGAAGTTTTAAACTCGGCGTGGATCAAAATGGGGACAGACAGCTGCACTGAATACTTTGCTGATGCTTCTGTGCGTGAATATACGAGAGCGGGAGAAGAACCTTGCGAAATTACAGAGAGCTAAACAACTTCTACTTTTCACGGCCTACATATCACAGGGAACTCCAAAGAATGGTGCAGAATACAGTTTCTCAGAACAACCTTAGTTACAATGAAATAAAAACACTACACATACCCAAATAGTGGAATGTCAAAGCAGATACTGCTTGAGAAGGGAGTTTATTTGGCTTAAATGGGACGAGTGACTGGCAGTCAATGAGCAGATGGGCGAGACAACATGGCTCTCTGGTTCCAGCGAGAGGACATGACTGCTGAAGAAATTTGCAGTCACACAGAAAGTGGAGATGTTAGGACAGGGCAGAGTAGGGTCTGTGTTGCATTTTCATTCTTTTCCCTAGGTGAGTCAATGGGGCATAGTCAAAAAGCAGAAGGAAATGTCTAGTGCAGTAGTTTACTGTTTATTACCCTGCCCCTCTTCCTCCCTAACCTCATCCTCGGTTTTATGTATGTTTACTATATAGTCATGAGAGAAAATAGTAGGATGAATTCACCAGATCTGTGAGGGTCTTACACACGGGTACTTTCTATGTTTTTTGTTTGTTTTAATGATAGAGCGAGAAAGAGAGAAAGGGAGAGAAACTTTCAATGGGATCTCCTGGTGCTGATATTTCCTCTCCTTAGCCCTCCAGTTTGGTGATTCCTGGTTTCCTGAATGCAGTCTTTGTGTCCTCAGGCTCATCTGGGGATTTGAACCTGTGACGTTGAGCACTGCAGGGCACTTGTATTACTGTAGCACTCTGGAAGATGGGCTGGTACTGCAGTCTCATTCTGCCATATCTGTAAGCTCTTGAGCCAATCGCAAAATATTTGGTATTTTAAATGCCTTAAAAAGGAAACAAAAGTATTTTTTCCACAACCGAGAAAGACAGCCACCCCCAACAGGGTCTTCATGCCACAGCCTGCCCCCAGCCTCAGCCAGCCGAGGTCATGGACCTGGGTGAGACCCTGAGACCCAAACCCGGGATCTTCCCATGTGGGCCCAGCACCCAGGGCATTGTGTCACCACAGTGCCACCACTGCCAGCCCCTCCATGCCTTCCTTATAAAACAGAAAGAACAGGTGAAATGCCCTAGTCCTCATGTTAATGCTGAGATCATCAAAATAAAGCATGTAAAAGCGCTTGAAGCATTTTGACCACTAGACAGTGCGTTATTTAACTATTGTAAAACAAGAGGCTATGAGAGAGGTGAACTAGAGAGCGTTGGAGTCCAAATGTGTGCTTATCCAGGAGGAAAAGTTGCGCTGGCACCGAGGGGCCAGTGTCATCCCTGGCCACAATCCTCAGGCCGAGCCCTGGTGGGGACGGCGGGGGCTCAGGGAGTTCTGCAGTCTGGCCACTCCCAGCTGAGAGCAACTTTGGATACGTCACTGAAGCGTGTCATGTATGTACAGGGAGGTGCTCTTAAATTGCAAAACAAACATGCATGGAGGGCCTGGAAGAGCCGTTATTTAGAAAAGGCTTGTGCTGAATCCAAGAAAAGAAAACACAGTGGAATGGAAAATGTACATGGGTTTTACTTGGGGCCGGAGTTGCCCTCAGTCAGTTTAGACTGGTAGTAGTTAAAGGAAAAGGAAAAAAATTCTTTTCACTAGCAAAAATGCGGAGGCTGAAGAAGCAGTCAGTAGATCCGATGGCTACAGGTGTAATATCATTTTTCAAACAGTGGTGTTCAGCCCTGGAGCTGCCGTCTCTGAGAAAGTGTGATTCTAGCGAAGGCAGCAGCCATGCTGAACGCGTTGAGTTTTGAGTCTTTCTAAATGGCATGGGTGCCTTTTCCTTCTTTCCTTGTTTATTCCATTCATGACAGAGAACAGATGGGTGCTCATGA
Organism: Tupaia tana; assembly: GCA_026018925.1. Taxonomy (NCBI): domain Eukaryota; kingdom Metazoa; phylum Chordata; class Mammalia; order Scandentia; family Tupaiidae; genus Tupaia; species Tupaia tana. Next base: position 15,985,042 of record JAKSZU010000021.1, read on the forward strand.
GAGGAGAGAAAGAAACACTTGCCTTGCACAAGGTCTCATTTCTCTGCAGCCCCTTCTCCCCAGCCCTCCAGCTCCCCGAGGATCCTGGCTTCGTGTGCGTGCATCGGCATGTGTTCAGGTCGATCTGGGGATCTGCACCTGTGGCCTCCAGCACTGCAGTCAGCTGGCTACCAACTATGCCACCAGGCTGAGCCCTTCTCTTTCTCTCGAAACTGTAGTATAAGTTCACGTGGTAAGGTACTTGTGGATTAAGCATGCCCTTGTCCAAGAGACAAGAAAAGTATCACAAATGTTTTTTTTTAGAATTCTCAGTTTCACTCCATGTGTTCACCTGCTTCGCCAAGCAGCTTTAGAATTAGGACCTTTCTGGGACCAGCAGATGGCATAATGGTTATGTCACTGGACTCCCATGTAGTCAACTGTGGTTTGAGTCCCGAACCCAGTGGCTTAAAACTCAGGCCAGGTGTGTGTGTGTGTGTGTGTGTGCGCACGCATGCATGCCCAAAATCCCGAGAGGAGAATGGAGGAGAAGGGATTGAAGCGTGGCCATCCTCCTTGGGGTGTGATTTCTCACTTTCTGTCTTTCTGTTTCTCTCTGTCTCTCTGTCTCTCTGGTGAGCGCTCATGTCCGATAGGAAGAATCTCTAAAAGAAAAAAAAGAATTATATGGCCTTTCTAAATAGCCGGCGTAATGACGTGGAGAGTGGAGTTAGTAAGACGCGGGAGGGATTGCTGTGGGGACCCGTCTTCTGTTCTCCTTTCCTGGGTTGAATGGGGCAAGGTAAAGAACCTTTCTTAGCTTAGGGACATGTGTGTGGTGTGGCCCTGGTAGCCAGGGGCAGGGAATGATGTAATTACCTCCTCAAGCTTTATAAGGTCCCCCTGGGAAACAGATGCAAACCGGGGTGTCCTTTGAAGTTTGCTGGCTGGTGCACATGGACCAGCCCCACGACTGCAAAGCAAGATGAGTAACTGGGGCTAAATGTTTAACTACTCATTACCTGTTTGTTACAGCTTGGGAAGAAAGAAGCAAGGAAAACACAAAAACAGGTTAGACAACAGCCTAGGTAAACTAATCCTCGATACTGTGACTCTGTTTGAAGACTGCTAACAGTGTCATTGTCACCTTAGTCTACACCACCGGCTGATGCGGAGGTGCCAAAAGCCATAGAAGGGTTATTAAAGGGGAACTTTTCCAAATGGTCACCAAACAGCAGCAATAGCAATAATAATAACCAACATTAAACCATATATTAATGGCTATTTTCTCATGTTTTCTAGGTTACTATTAGACTGGGATGATTAATTACAGAAAAAAACAAGCTTTTTTCTTGTTTAGAGATTTTTGTCTTGGGGGTGGTGTGCGTTTGCCAGAGAGAGACAGAGACGGCGAGAAGGAAAGTGAGTAATCACCCCCCAGGGAGGATGGCCATGCTAGAGTCCCTTCTTCTCTGTTCTCCTCCTGGGATTTTGGGCATGTATGCACATGCGTCAGGAATGAGTTTCAAGCCTCCAGGTCTGGGACTTGAACAGGGGTCAGACATGTGGGAATCCAGCTACGTAACTTCTGTGCAATCTTCTGGCCCTCGCATTTCTAATCTAAGACCTTTATATTCTTCTCATCTTTTGATAAAACCTTGAATACAGGTGCCCAAACCAATTTGTAGTACTCAAATCGGTTAAAGGATTCTTTTTCTCTGGAAAAATATCTTCCTTATGGGGTCCGAATATAGCTGCAGTAAGTATTTGTTTAGGAGTCTTTGATTTGGGAGGTCAGGGGCTAAATGCTGGCTTTGGATCATGCTGCCCAATAACTTGTGGAATAAATAGTGGAATATTGGGAGTATAGAGAAAGGAGGGGATGGAGGAGGAGCTGAGATGCAAGCACAGAGACAGAGAAGTGAGATATTCAGGAAGAAATAAACTTAAATATGGCTGATCTAGGGGCTAGTAGGTAGCATGGTGGTTAAGGCACTGAACTCCCCCATGGCCAAGTATGGTTCGAGTCCCAGACCTGGCGGCTTGCTTTCTCAATTTCTCTCTCTCTCTCTCTCTGGTAAATGCAAGTACCCTATAGCAAATTAAAATAATAAATAAAATTAAATAAATCATTTTAAAAATAAATAAAGTGGCTGATCTGTTAGTGAAAGGGCATGATGAAATAAGCAACATTGGAGAGTATTTTTTCTGAGGAGTCTGATGTTTGCAACAGCAGAGAGACACTTTTGTTGCTTGTGTATACATGCATATAACTGCATATCAAACGACAAAAGAGTTGATGAAAGTCTTTTCAACAAATAAAACATTAAAGGGACTGTAACAAGGCAAATAAGCATGGCTTTAAAGTTGTAGATACTGCCAAACGGTACATTGCCAATATTTATTCAATATCTAGTCATCGATTGACCCTTCGCTTGTCTAGTCATTTAAACTTCTAGTGAGAATTTTATAGATCTGGGGGCCAGAAAACAGTTTAACAGTTAAGGTGTTGGACTTCCTCAAGGCTGACCACCGTTCGAGTTACAGACTCGGCAGCTTGGAACTCACACTGGGTGCATGTGCATGCGTGCCTGCCCAAAATCCCAGAAGGAGAATGAAGGAGAAGGGATTGTGGCATGGCCATCCCCCCGGTGGGGGTGATTTCTCTCTCTCTACGTCTCTCTGTCAAGTGCACGTGCCCTATAGCAAAAATCTCTTTAAAAAAAAAGAAGTTGGTAGTTTCTCTAGTGCCTATTAGAGCATGACAGTAATCATCCACTCATTTGTTCAGGAACTATTTATTGAGCTCTGAGTGTTGATGACTTTCCGGTATGAGTTAGAGGGTATGTGTGCTCACCAGCAAGAGACAGAGAGACAGAGAGAGGGGACGGGGGGAGAGAGAGAGAGGAGAAAGCGCCTCCAGTGGGGAATGGTCATGTCGCAATCCCTTCTCCACCTCTCCCTCCTTTTGGGATCTTGAGCATGCGTGCCTGGTGTGTTTATCAATCTGTCAGGGTCAGGTCTGGGACTCGAACCACAGGGTTAGCCTTCTGGGATCTGCCTCCTCAACCACCTGACCATGGAACTGGCCCTATGGTGACATAGCATCGGTTTTAAAATATCTCAGAATACCAAGAGTTCGGGAGACGATTGTCTGCTGGCTGGAAGGTTGACAGTGCGTTGCACCTGGTACCTCTCTTACAGCTGAATTTCACTATCAACAGGTTTTTTGTTTTGTTTTGGTTTTTTTCTTTTTATCGCGGGTGTTGTTTTGCCACGGAACTACTTTGAAGCCTGCAGGACTCTGTGTGGGAGAGAACCCTGAAGGAGAGGAGTGGACCAAATGCCTGTTCACACCCTGCGAGAGGTAGGCAAGTCGATTTTAAAACAAAACAAAGACCTCAGACCTTGCTATAGGCAAAACATCATTTGGCTTAATTAAAACAGGGACGACCTAGGGGAACCTTCTGGGAAGACTGAGAGGTGAAGCGACAGGATACTGGAGTAGTCAGAGAGGCGGCTGGCAGCCTGGAGAGGTAACTTTTACAGAAGGAAAGCAGATTCAGGGAGGGCTCAAGTGTCCGGTCTGAGAAGCCAAATGGTATTTATCTCTAAACAAGGAGCTTCCCCATCTGTATTCCTGCCTGTCTTTGTGACTACTTAAGATTCTACTTAGACTCATGTCACCTCCCCAAATCTCGCCCAGGGCAAGATGCATACGTCTGAGAGTGCTTGCTTATTTATTCAGAAATATCTGCTGGGCAGCAACCATGCCTTACTTACGGAGGGGAAAGGAGAGTGTATTTGTTAAGAAGAATGGGCAGTTTGGGGACAGGTGGGAGAGAGGCTTTCCGGGTGCTGTGACGGTGGGGCTTCATTCTGAAGGTGAGCTGTGATGTCGTGAAAAGAGACAAGACCTTTGTTTTATTTGTGGTTCTCTACTTCCTTGCTAGGTTGTTTCAGCAATCGCTTAGCAATTCTGAGCGTTAGTACCCCATGTCTACCCTCGCCCTCCTAGATTGTTGTGAATACGGAATGAAAGAAGGCAGAGTCAACTTACACGTGGGTAGTTAACACTATATACACGTGTACCATGGCTGTTATTAAAAGCCGTGATAACAGACCCTGCGTGGGCTGGAGTTGTTGGCTGGTTTCACCTGTTTTCACAAATGACCTGCTAAAGGGAGGTTTAAAAGTTCAGTTCAGGGACCAGCAGTTAGTGCAATGGCTATGTCGCTGAACTTCCATGTAGCTGACCGTCGTTCAAGTCCCAGACCCGGTGGTGTAAACTCACTCTGGGCACCTGTGCCTGCATGCCCAAGATCCTGAGAGGAGAATGGAGGAGAAGGAATTGTGGTGTGGCCATCCCTCCTGGGGGGTGATTTCTCACTTTCTGTCTCTCTGTCTCTCTCTGTCTTTCTGACCAGCGCACATGCCCTATAGCAAAAACCTCTCCAAAAAAAAAAAAAGTTCAGTTCACTGGTCAGCAGAACCTCTTCCAGTTCCCTCTGACTTCAGGGCTGTGCGTGAGATCACCCCACTGGGACCCAGGAGTCTCACACTGGTCTCGAGCTTTTGGGTGCACTGGAAACAGTTTTGACAAGCCATAAGTTTAGCTTCTTTTTTAAACCTCCCAGGGTGGCTTCGCTCTGTTCTAGAGGAAGCCTGCTAGGTGCTTTGGTGATTGGGGATGAGCAGGCCTCATCTGAACCTTCACCTCCTGACATCACTGACATGGACTTGGCCTGAGGGCTGGAGAGCCCTCCCTGGGGACTGCGGAGGCCTTCAGTGGAGGCTCTTGGCCGTGGTAATGGCACTGCCATGGGCAGTGCTGGCTGGGAAGGAGGAAGGACCAGCTTCTGCCGAGCTGGTCCCAGGAACACTGATTTTTCCCGCTCAGAGCGAGTGGGCTACTCTGCCACGTATGTATATTTTGTGGCTGTGTGGCTTGTTTTCCGTAAGACCACACCTGAAAAAAACGAAAGGAAAAAGGGTGAAGAATTTCACTTGAGAATGCCTGAAGATGACCAAACCCTCCCACTCAGGCCCCCAGGCAGAATAAACTTGCCTGGCTAGTCCTGAACAGCCCTGTGTAATAAAACATTCTTTCCTTGAACCCTTTTGACTGTGGAGGAGGTGCAAGGGGCGAACACAGCAGGAATCCTTTCTTTTCGGCTGCTTCCTCCTCTGTTGCTTACATTCCCTCAACAGATCTTATTGGGCTGCTACTGTGTGTGAGAGAGAGAGAGCGCATGCGTTTTATGGAGGAGGTTGATGAGCTTTGGCCCTCTGCTTGTTGTCATGGGTGGTACGATGGATCCTATTTTATGTTTACTGCCCCTTGACATTTCTTAAAAGGAGTCTTCAAAGCAGAAGGTTCTACTCTGAAGACAGGTTTCTGGGCAGTAAAGTCGACAGGGTTTAACATCGGGAAAGTAACCCTAATAGAAAAACAGCAGTATAAACAACTCCAGCCTCATTCTGCGAAGGCCTTTGATGGGGAGAGACCCGGTTTATGAAGTGAGGGGCAGCCGAGGCTTCCCCACCCTCCAGGGCTGTGGAGAGTAAGGTTTGCTTCTCTTCCTTCCCATTAGGGGCACCAGCATTGGTAGCAGTGGCCAAATCGAGACCATGAGGGAAAATCATGCCACCAAGACTTTCGTATTTACAGAGTTTCTCAAATCAGGGCATTGTCTTTGCCCCTCCTTCTTCAGCCATCTGAAGATGGCTGCATCTTTAGTGAAAGATGGCTGCATGTTTAGTGAAATTTACATTTACATGTTGAACCTGAAGTTGACCTGCTTCATAGAACCAGAGCAGTAGTTAAAAAGCTTTATTTCTTCAAAAACACCGTGTCGGGAAATAACACAACTGTCGTGTTACGGTTTTTGAACATACTAGATTGGTTTGCTTGTTCTTTATTTTGTTTTCTCCAAAGGACACGTGTGCTCGCCAGAGAGATCGAGAGAGGGAGAACGCACCCTCCAAAGGGATGAGGTCACGCCACCATCCCTTCTCCTCCATTTCTCCGTCTTGTTGGGATTTGGGGCACATAGGCATGCCTGGAGTGTTTGCCAAGCTGCCTGGGCCAGGATTTGAACCACAGTCAGCCCTGTGGGATCCAGCTTCCTTAACCATTAGGCCATGGGGCTGGTCTTTGTATACCATTTTTCTTTTTCTGGGAGAGGTTTTTTTTTTTTTGTTTTGTTTTGTTTTGTTTTGTTTTTTCGGGCGCATGCGCTCGCCAGACAGACAGAGAGAGACAGAGAGACAGAAAGCGAGAAATCACCCTCCAGGGGGGATGACCACGCCGCAATCCCTTCTCCTCTGTTCTCCTCTCGGGATCTTGGACACGCACACACATGCACCCGGCATGAGTTTTAAGCCACCGGGTCCAGGACGTGAACCGCGATGGACTACATGGGAGTCCAGCAACATAGCTATTACTTTAACTGCTGGTCCCTGTATACCGTTTTTCTATCAATGATAAAAGACAGCGAGTTGAGGATTTTGACTAGTGGGACTTCAAAAGTGGGTTGTAGATATGTGTTCACATTGATGTTGATGTACAAATGTGTATGTATGTATTGGCTTTCTTGATGTGTTTGGTCTTATGACAAAAACGTTATTTTCTTTTTTATACCTATACCTCTGCATAAACAGAACTCTGGGAGAAAAAAACTCTAGGCAGAGAAAGCCTACATTATTTTTATAAGAGTAAAGTGGGGCCAATTGGTGGCCATAGTGGTGGCTGGATCCTATGTGACCAACTGCATGGTTTGGGTCCTAGACCCAGTGGCTTGAAGAACACCCTAGGTGTGTGCATGTGTGCGTGTGAACCCTAACTCCCTAAAAGAGGAATAGAAGAGAAGGAATTGCATGTGACCGTCGCCTATGAGATTGGTGCTGTCTGTCTCTACACCCACTCCCCAGTCTCTCTCCCATGAACTCACATGCCCTCTGGCAAATTAAAAAAAAAAAAAAAGATAAAAATTGTATCACTTATAACCACAAGTATTCAAACAAAAAAATCAAGGAGATAGAAGAAATGTTCGTGTATTGTAACATATTCCTTTATATAAGGCACAGAGGAAGGGAAAGCTACCTCCCAGCCCGTATGTTTTGTGGTTAATGATGTATAAATATTTGGCTCTGCTTAATAATTAAAACTATCAATTCTTCTTTTCCTCCACAGAAGATCATTCAGTTTAGGGTTTCTTTTTTAAACACATACAAGCAAAAAGATTAGATGGAGTTTTGCCTTCTGTGGAATAGCTCAACCGTATGAAGTCTAAAGCCACGTGTGGGTTTTCGGGAAATCAGGGTTTCACCTAAAATAGCCCTCACTGCTAGCATCTTTCATCAGTTTCTGTACTAACCAGGCAGGCTTCTGTATTGGGAAAACATAAATCAGAGGTTAAAACTGAACAACGGAAATTTTTCATGTATTTTCTTAACTCCGTGTTGAGTGCTTACTAACCACAGTTTTAGATTTTGGGTTTTTTAGCAGTGTCTGTACGCTGCCTGTGGTGAGAGACCAGTTTCTTCTATTTCCAGCCTATTGTGGACTGCTACATTTTAAGTACCATGACAGCGAATTGCTAAAATAATGATCACATTATACTTCTGAAATGATCACATGCCTGGATAGTCCTTCAATTTTAAATTAGTATAGGCTTCTTACTACTTTTAAAAGAAAAGAGTTATTTATTTAATTTTATTTATTACTGTTGCTTTTTGTTTGTTTGTTTTTAATTTGCTAGAGGATAGGTGTGCTCACCAGAGAGAGAGGGAAAGTGACAAAGTAAGCCATCAGGTCCGGGACTCAAACCATGGTCAGCCATGTTGGTGTCCAGCACCTTAACCACCATGCCATCTGCTGGCCCCACCACTCGCTCTTAAATTCTGTATTTATCCTTTGAGTGTGGAACGTTATCAGGTTAGGGATGAGCATCTGGTCCAGGGACCACACTTTGAGTAACACTATCTTCACTCACGTTCTGATTCATTACTGGAGGTTCTGCCTATGGTGATGAAATGGAAGGGGGAGAGAAGGGACTTAAATAAGGGCTATTTCAACTATCTGTCACTTCTGCTAGCATTTCTTTGCTAGCTTATTCTAGCTCCTTCATTAGCCTTTGCCTTCCATGTTTTATATTGTATAACTCTGAGTTAATTACACATCTTAATTTCCATCTCTTTCAAGTTAGCCTTTGCTTCAAAAAACATAAGTGATGGGAGGGACCAGCAGTTAGCATAATGGCTATGTCACTGAACTCCCATGTAGTTGACCGCAGTTCGAGTCCCAGACCCGGTAGCTTAAACTCACGCCAGGCGCATGTGTGTGCGTGCCCAAGATCCCGAGAGAAGAATGGAGGAGAAGGGATTGCGGCGTGGCCATTCCCCCTGGGGGGGGGGGGTGATTTCTCGCTTTCTATCTCTGTCTCTGTCTGTCTTTCTGGCAAGCACATGCGCCCTATAGCAAAAACCTCTTCCTCCCCCCCAAAAAAAACAAACAAACATAAGCAATGGGGCTGGTGGGTGGTAGTAGTTAAGGACACTGTACGCCCACATAGTTGACTGTGGTTCAAGTCCTGAGCCCGGCGACTTGCTTCCTCTCTCTCTCTCTCTCTCTCTCTCTCTCCCCCCTCTACCTCTTTGATTAAATTAAAATAAATAGTAAATAAATGGATAAATAAAGCTAAATTTTAAAAATTCTAAAAAAAGTAAGTGATTACACACACTTCTTTTTCCCAAAACTAACTACTATACTCTCTGTGGTATTCTTTGTTCAAGGGAGTATTGTAATTTTTTTTCCTTAAACTTATTTGAAATAAATCCAAACATGTGTCTTGTATTTTGTAAACATGTATTTCTGAGTAAATTATACTTTGTATAAGTCCATGTATTTTAACAGGTCAGTCTGAGACATTTATGTGACAATTAAGAAAATGAACATACTAATCTCGGCTTTGAATGCTTATACACAGGGCAGTAAATAAGGTCCTGGAACCAGTAATGGAATTAGGAACGCAGAATTCACTCTTTGGTCTGGGGTCTTTTAGGAACTGTCAGCTACTTTCTCATACATGGCTAAAATTTGATGAAACACTTTTTGAGATTCAGAAAACTTTCTTTTGGCCAGTGGAGATTGTTTGCTCTTCATTTTTCCCATGAAAGGGGTAAAAATATAAATACACAGAATGGCCATTTGCTTCTTAACATTTTGTTTCTTCCTTTCAGAAGGTCATTCATTCATAAATCACATTTGCCCCAATTTTCTCCTTTTTTTGGGAAAATTTTTTTAAAATTGTATTACTTACATGAGCAAGAGAAAGCTAGAGAGAGAATAAAAGAGAGAGACAGGTTTCTCTCTTGAGACTGGCATTCAGCGTCCTCAGGGAGGTCTCCAGATGTGAACCTGGGACCTTCCCATGTGGCTCAGCCTTGCAGAGCATTATGTTTTGTTTTGTCATGTTTTTAATTTGCTAGAGGGTACACACATTCACCAGAGAAGGAGAAAGAGGGAGGGTGGGACAAAGTACCTCTCATGGGAATGGTCACGTCACCCCCCCTTCTCCATCTCTCCCTCCTTTGGGGATTTTGGGCATGCATGCACATGCATCTGGCATGTTTCTCAAACCCCTGTGTCTGGGACTTGAGCCACATGATTGTCCATGCAGGATCCAGCCTGTGTAACCACCAGGCCTTGGGCTGGCTCCAGGCTATCATTTTTAGCTGCTGTGCACCATGATCTGGCTCCTCATTCTCGTCTGTGTAAAACGCAGTTGAGCCTTGTGGCTGAAGAGGTTGCCTTCCTTTGGGAAGACTGAGGGAGAAGTCGCCTAGCCCCTGGGGAGCCCATGAAAAAGAGAACATGACACTCTCCAGATCTGCAGTTGCCTGTCTTAGTGGCTCTGGCAGGAAGCCGGAAGAAGGAACTCCCAGAGCTGGAGGAGCAGAGCCCTCTGGGTTTTCCACTCCCCTTTGTGGGCCTAGTATGTAAATTAGCACCCACTCAGGCCTTTCTCCTGCTGGCCTGCCCACTTTTCCTCCTTTGGCAGTGCTCTCTAGGACCTGGGATTTAGACCTGGGGTTAGGAAATCTCCCCTCTGTTTTGTGTTCTTTCCAGTCTTCAAAATGGGCCTGGGAGTTTGGGCTGAGCTGAGAGGCTCCCTCCCCAGAGCCCAACAGGAAGGAGGTACTTACATCCTGGTGGTAGGGACTGCAGACCAAGCCTAGTGTATTTGACTCCAGCTTTCTTTTCATTTTCATGTCTGCCTTTCTTGCTCTGTTCTCTCTCTCTCTCTCTCTCTCTCTCTCTCTCTCTTTCTTTAATAAATATTTTTAGGTTTTTGCTGTAGAGTGCATGCTCTGGATAGAGAGACACAAAGAGACAGAGAAAAGGAAAGTAAGAAGTCACCTCTCAAGGGATGGCCGTGTCACAATGCCCTTTTCCCCTTTTCATTCTCCTCCAAGGACTTGAGGCATGTACACACATGTGCCCAGTGTCGTGGGGACTTGAACTGTAATTGGTCATGTAGGAATGCAGTGCCTTAACCACCTCGCCGCCTGCTGGATCTGATCTGTTCTCTCTTATCCTCAAGTCTTTAGCTTCCTATCTTTTGAATTTTCTTCTAAAGGCCAAGTAGGTTTCAGGATTGGAGTGCTGAGCCCTGGCTCAGGCTGTCTCCAGCTCCTGCCCCCATCCTGTGGGTAGTGGGGCCCCTGAAAGGGAATTCCAAGTGGCCTTCTCCAATTACCACCACCTAGCTGCTGTCCATTAACAACCCCCAAGCACTGTGTGGGAGACGTAAAAGTGTAATAAAAACGGTAATGATTAAGAGAGTCCTATTTTTCTTTAGGGTTCTCTTCCTAAACCAAAGGTAGGGGCCATAAGGCCCTGCTTAGTAGTTTGAAAAAGGTGGAAAGGGTTAGCTTGGGAGTGGATGATATTTTTCCTAAAACCCAAATCCCTGAGTCCCATTCCTTGGTGTGGGAGTTGACTGCTGTGGTGCTTTTTTCTCCTTCCCTGTTGTTTTCTGACACTCTTGGAAAGAGAGGGAGGGAGGGAGGAGGGGAGAGGCCTGATTTCTATGAAGAACTGTCTGCTGCAACTGATTGATTTCCAGAAGCATCTGGAAACAGGATTTGACTTCATTTTCAACTCTACTTTGCTCAGAAGGGGATAGTGGTGACCTTGATAAACAGTAATACTAGCCGATTTCTGTTCTCTCCATGCAAAGGTTTGATAGATACTATTCTTACCAGGTCCCAGAGCAATCATGGAGAGTTATTATCAGCCTCACTTGAGGATAAGTAAACTGAGGCTTGAAGCTGCTTAGTGACTTGCCCAATATCACAGAGCTTGATAAGAGTCGGAATTTAAGTCCATCTCCAAAACTGAGTAGTGTATTGAGAAAGAAGCAAACTGATAGAGTAACCATTGGTCTTCCCCACTGCAGTGACACTCGAGGGCTGCCTCTGACGTGGAGCCACAAGGTTTTGATGGGTTGGAGGGAACAGCCCTCTGCCTGTCTTTGTGGCAATGCCACCTGGGACGTTTTGTATGAATTAGGAACATTGGCATTATAAGCTATGTTGATAACATTCCTGCTTTAGACATAGAGAGATGAAGGTTGGTGCTGTAGGGTGGTGTTGTAAGTCAAAGCAGGGGTCTTCGTGGGTACCCTGGGCCATGGGCAGTACTGGTCTGCACAGCAGGAGGTGAGTGGCAGGTGAGTCAGTGAAGTTTCATCTGTATTTATAGGTGCTCCCCATTGCTCCTGTTACCGCCTGAGCTCTACCTCCTGTCAGATCAACAGTAGTATTCCATTTCCATAGCGCAAACCCTACTGTGAACTGTGTGTGCGAGAGGTCAGGGTTGTGCGCTCTAACAAACTACCCCCACCCTGTCTGTGGAAAAATTGTCCTCCATGAAACCAGTCTCTGATGCCAAAATGGTTGGGGAACCCTGAGTTGAAGAGTTTGCAGACATTATCCGGGATAGGAACGCCTTCCCCGTGTTTGCATGGGGAAGGGAATGTTTTGGAATCATGTACCAGTCAGGGAGCAGTGACTTGCACAGCACTGGACTTCAGAAAGAGCAAAGTCTGAAGTGAATGGCTAGAAGAGATGGAAAAGGGGACCAGGAGATGGCCTAGTGTTTACATCGCTGGACTTCCACATAGTTGACCATGGTCCAAGTTCCAGACCCAGTAGCTTAAAACTCAGGCTGGGCGTATGTGCATGTGTGCCCCAAATCTGGAGAGAATGGAGGAGGAGCGATTGGGGTGTGGCCATCCCTGCTGGAGGGTGATTTCTCACTTTCTGTCTCTCCACTTATCTCTGTCTCTCTGGCAAGTGCATGTGCCCAATAGCAATAATCTCTCTAAAAATTAAAAAAAAAAGAAAGAGAGAGAGAGAGAGAGATGGAAAAGATGCAGTTTTCAGGGAAAGATGGCACCTGCACCAAGGACAGAGGTGAAAGGTCAAAGGCTAACTCAGAGTAAGGGACAAGGAAACCAAACTTTCTAGAAAGATCGGGACAGCCTTGACAAAGTCAGACAAACCAAATGGCACTGAGGAAAGGAGGGCAGAGGTAGAGGCAGGACTTTAGGGCCTTGGAGCCTGAGTCCTTGGAGAGAGAGAGAGAAAGCAAAACAAAACGAAAAACTGTAAAGTCAGTACAGGACGGCTGGAGACATTTCTTTGTCCAAGAGTACAAATCTCATTTGTCTCATTTTTATAGACACATCTCATCTTGAGATCTCCACCAGCCAAGAAGTCTGGCTGAACTTTATTTCTACTGTTTTACAAAAAGCAATATATTTTCATTTTGAAGAGAGAAAATAAAAATTTTAAATCTCTTTTTTGTTGTTGTTGTTTGTTTTTGCTTTTAAGATTGCAGAAAGGGACTAAGGTAGAATCCTCAGTCACCATTACATCTTATCTGATCTTCACAAACCTTCAATTAGAGAAGAAATTGTCTTAGAAAATAGGTAGCTTTTCATTGTGCTTTAAAATATGAGCAGGACATATGAATAGATTAAGTGTTTTTCATGCCAGTCTGCAAGGTAAATTGGTTAGTGAACTTGTTAATGGCTTGACATCCAGATCCTGACGTTGAGAACAGAAGAGACTTAACGTTTTGTTCATTTTGTTTTTCTCCATGTGCTGTGTTTTGCTTTTAAAAAAAATTCTTTTAATAAAGTTAATTTTGGGGAATCTCAGCCATGTCTTGGTGAAGATAGAGAAAGCACTCCGTATCTGACGTGGTTAAGGTCCCTGAGACCGGAAGGAAACAGAAACCTGAATCTGGTCCTGCCTCTGCCACATGGCAGCAGCAGTGTGACCTGGGCGAGTGGCTTGCCCTCTCTGAGTGTCAGTTGTCTCCCCTGTAGACTGGCGATCAGACCTGCCTCAGGGAGCTGGTGTGAGCATTCAGTGAGCCGATGGAGCTAGAGCACGTCACGCAGTCCTGAACCCATGGTTAGCGTTCAGTAAACGGTGTCTATCCTTGTCGCTAGTTTTCCCAGAGCCCAGCAGCTGACGCTTCTTCCTTGAACCTTTCCCAAGGACCAGGGGTTGCTGGCTGGGAGAAGGAAGAGAGCAGGGAGCAGCTGACTCTGAATCCTGCGCCTGTCCACAGCGCACGCGGCCTTCTTTTCCTGATTTCTTGGCTTCTTGCTCCAAGCCTGGCCTTCTGCTTGATTTTGGTGGCCCTTGTTTCTACTGCACTCTTCAGGTTGCTTGCTGACTTTCCCCTCAGCACTCTCCAATCAGAGTACGAACTTGAGTCATTGGCAAAAAGCAATAAGTGGATTATTGCGAAAGCTGCATTTTCCAGCTGTAGAAACTGTGAATGTTGCTTCTTGCTCACTCACACAGCACGCTGTCCCCCTGAAATGGCAGATCAGGGTCCCCATGCCTCTTGTCTCCTGTCCTCCTGCAGATGCCCACTGTAGCACCTGACACCCAGAAGGGGCTCAATTCAGGGTGGGAAGAAAGGTCAGAACTCATCTATTGGGGTCAGCAGGTGGCATGGTGGTTAAGGTGTTGGACTCCCACATGGCCAGTTATGGTTTGAGTCCTGAACCTGGTGGCTTGCTTTCTCACTTCACTCCACCCCCTCTGTCTCTGGTCAAATGAACAAAATAACAATAAGAAATAAAATTAAATAAATAATTCTTCATTAAAAACAAAACAAAACAAAGCAACTCATCTGTCAGCACCAGAGACATTTTGATGGAAGTTCCTACGAGATGAGCTCGAATAGATGGATGGAAGTTGGTGCCAAAAGCCAGACAGCTGCAGATCTGTGGGTTTCCGATCTTCTCATAGATTTACTAGTGCTTAGTGTCCTCCTGCTGCCCCAGACCTTGGGCTCCCCATCTGTCAGGTACAGTGACGATTTAAATAGAGAGAAATTCCACCCTGGGAACACTGACACCAGGCTGAACACACACTCCTTGGTTCTTTTTACGTCTTCTGTGTGAGCCCCAGAAGAAGGTGTCAAACAAGGGAAGATTCCAGCTCATGTATCTCCTCCCTTTATACATCTTGTTTATGAGGTACTTATGTCTACAGAAGGAGGGATGATGGCAGCTACCGTGACCCAGACTGGTTTTCTTCTCTGTGAGTATTGCCGAGGGAGCGGGTGGAATGGAAGCTGGAAGTGTCTGGGTGACAAACCACAGTTGAGGTCCTCGTGGTTGCTGTGTGGGTCACAACGGGCTGTCTGTTCTTTCCCTTCCTCCCCCACGTCACCGCATGGGCTCCTATCTCAGACACGAACACATTCTTCAAATAGCACATTCGGGGACATTCTTGCACCCCACAGCAGCCTGCCCAAGGGACTTTCTGATCATGAATGAGAGCTTTCTTAACTAATGATATTCTTGACCATCTGTCCAGCTGGTCACTGAGAACAGGAGGCAGATGCTCGCTCGGTTTTTTATGCTGGTCTCTGTAAGATTATAAATGTAAAGATTTTCTGCCTATTGAATCTGAAAGAGGATGTCTGCTGCTCCGTCTCATTGTGGGTTTTGTTGTGTTTTTGGTTTGGTATGATTACTGTGAGGCTGTGAGTAAGAAGCAAAGTGATTTTTTTTTTTTTTTTTTGAGAGGTTTTCGCTATAGGGCGCTTGCGCTCGCCAGACAGACAGAGAGAGACAGAGAGACAGAAAGCGAGAAATCACCCACCAGGGGGGATGGTCACGCCGCAATCCCTTCTCCTCCATTCTCCTCTCGGGATCTTGGGCACGCACGCACATGCGCCCGGCGTGAGTTTTAAGCCACCGGGTCCGGGACGCGAACCGCGGTCAACTATGTGGGAGTCCAGCGACATAGCCATTACACTAACTGCTGGTTCCCAAAGTGATTTTTTTTTAAGAGTTCTGGGTTAGTATGTATTTATTTGTTTATTCTCCTATGCGACTCTGGATTAATTACTGTAAACATAGGTATTTGCTTGACCCTTCTGTTTTTAGCATTTGAAACTAATGCAGGCAATGGGAAGATCCGTGCTAGCAGGGCAGGCTGAGGGCGCATGGCTGTGTGCTGCCCGGTTGGCCATGGGAATGAGTCTCTAGAGAAAGCCTGGCAGAGTCGACTGGATGAACAAGTTCGGGGCAGCCTGGTGCGTGCCCATGAGGTGTTTCTGAGGGGAAGGAACGAGAGAGAGAGCGTGTGTGTATGTGTGGCGTCTGTGCACACGTGTGTCCTCTGCGGCTGCCCTTTCAGACAGCTGTTGAGAAACTGCCAGTTGTTTCTGTCCGCCCAACAATGACAAGGCACAGTGTGAATCAGGGACACAAAGCAGGCTACAGAAGACGAGACTTAGGCGGGTGATCCCCGAGGCCGGCGTGGAGCAGAAAGACGCTGCATTCCTGCGAAAGTGGCAGGCTATTATCGGCCGTGGGAAGTTTGGCAGTTCTCAAAAAGGCCCCTGGGCCAGGCTGTAATGCAGCTGGCAAGGCCAGACGTGGCTGCACCGGGACGAGCGCGCATGAGGTTGTCCAGTGGGAAGGGAAGGGGGCCTTTCTACTTCCTCATGATGGTAAATGATGACTCCTTGACCAGATGGGAAGCGGAAAACCATCGGTGTGTCTCAGGCCTGTTTGAATCAAGATAGAAATAAGCTGAAGCGAGAAGAAAGGCTGTGGGGAGACGTCTTCCTTCCCTCCCAGTGGCTCCTGGGAAAGAGTTTGCCCACTTGGCGCTGAGGCGTTAGCACTCATTCATTGTTGCAGAGTGCCATTTACATTTCAGGGATTTGTGTCTCTTTATTCTAATTTGGGCTTGGCTGAGAGAAAGCCAGTTTCATTTTGGTTCTTGGGTGTCCCTTGAAGGGATGACGCATGGCAGCTCACTTATTTTGTGGGTTCTGCCTTCAGTTTTTTTTTTTTTTTTTTTTTTAAGATTTATTTTATTTAACTTTATTTATTCATTTTAATTTGACCGGAGCGAGACAGAGTGTGTGTGTGTGTGAAAGAGAGAGAAGGAGAGTGAGAAAGTAAGCGACCAGGTCCAGGACTCGAACCGTGGTCGGCCATGTGGGAAGCTTGTCTTCTTTCCTCTCCCTCTAGAGTGTGGTCTGCTTCATCCTGGTGTTCTGTATCAGGGAACTGAAAAAGGAAGTTCACTTTCAAATAGGGGGAACATTTTCATTATGGAAAAGCAGGATTATTACAGGTTGAACAAGCTCCTCCGTAGGTCCCGAAGTCAAAGTGCTTACCTTGGCTAAAACATGAAGAGAGTCTTTTCCCAGTCATTTACTTTAACAGGATTCTGTGCCACTCACTCAAGGAATATTTCTGAAGTGCTTGCCAGGTGTCAGGTTCTGAAGTGGAATCAGAAATATGACAGCGGGTCCCAGACCCCTGAAAACTTCGAGTCTGGCTGGTTTTTAGTTTTGTTTTCTAGCTTTCTTCTTCTTCTTCTTTTTTTTTTTTTAAGTTATTTTTAAACGACGCCAATGCTATCTTTCTTCATACTATGAGGACTTCAAAGAGTTCATGGAAATACATATTATGAGAAAACTCTGCCCAGTTGTTTTTTGTTTTTGTTTTTAGATTTTTGCCTTAGGGAGTGTGCCCTTGCCAGAGAGAGACAGACAGACACAGTGAGGGGGAAAGTGAGAAATCACCCCCCAGGAGGGATGGCCATGCCACAATCTCTTCTCCATTCTCCTTCTAGGATCTTAGGCACACATGCATATGCCACTGGGTCTGGGACTCGAACTGCAGTCGGCTGTGTGGATGTCTACCAATGTAACCTCTACGCCATCTGCTGGTCCCACTGTGCCCAGATTATAAAATTCTTTTGTACCAAAATACACTTGTAGCTCAGTTTCCTTTCCTTTTCTTTTCTTCTTTAAAATTGCCACAGGGTGTATGTGCTCACCAGAGAGAGAGAGGAAAAGAAATCAAGCACCCTCCAATGGGGCACGGTCATGCCACAGCCCCTTCACTATGTCTCCATTTTGGATGTGCATGCACATGATGCGCCTGGCATGTTTTTCAACCTGATGGGGCTGGGATTTGAACCATAGTCAGCCATGTGAGATCCAGCTCCATATATATATATATATAGTTTAACCACTGTGCTATGGGACTTACCTTTGCTACTCAATGCCATCCCTGCTGCTTCTTTCCTCATATCACATCTGAAGATGCACCTCATGAAGCGTTTCCTCATCCGGTTTCTTCTGCTGGAGGAAGAGCCAACCTCTCTGCAGTAGAACCTTGTCAAAAGAAGGAGGCCCCACAGGTTGCCTTCTCCTAAGAGGATGGGGCCATTTGGAAGAGGCGAAAAGCAAGGTTAAAGCCTTTCATGTCGAGCTGAAGCTGATAATCACTTATTGATTATATGTGATCATTCAAATGTCTTACAGGACCTGATGTTTCTCCAAGTTACCCATCTTTGGGCATTTCTGTCATTCTTTTCCCATTTTTAACAATTAAAAAGGAGAGGATAAAAATTCAGAACGTGGATTTTGTCAAATTGTGAAATTTGTCTGCAACCCCTTCAATGTCCGGGTGTCTAGGGAAGGTGGAGAGGCTCTTAGAAACTGGGTGAAATGACGGGAGTGGCTAGTCATTCTGTTACTAGCCGACATCTACCCAGTGTTCTCTCTATACCAGGGAATAGTCTGAGCACTTTATTTATTTATTTTTTTAAAGAGGTTTTTGCCTTAGGGTGCATGCTCTGGCTGGAGAGAGAGAGACAGAGACAATGAGAGGGAAAGTGAAACATCGCCCCCTAGGGGTGATGACCATGCCGCAATCCCCTCTACTCCATTCTCTTCTTGGGATCTTGGGCATGTATGTACACGTGGCCAACGTTAGTTTCAAGTTGCCGGGTCTGGGGTTTGAACTGTAGTCCTCCATGTGGGAGTTCAGCGATATAACCACTACACCATCTGCTGGCCCACTCTGAGCATTTTAAAACAGTAATAATGATAACAAAAAGAGCACATGTGTATTTAGTGCCATTATGTACCTGGTCCTAGTCTTAAAACTTTTCTAAGTATTATTTACACATTGAATCCTCACAATATGAAATAGGTGGTTTTATTTGTTATTGTTTTTTTTTTTTTTTGGAGAGGTTTTCGTTATAGGGCGCGTGCGCTCGCCAGACAGACAGAGAGAGACAGAGAGACAGAAAGCGAGAAATCACTCCCCAGGAGGGAATGGTCAGGCCGCAATCCCTTCTCCTCCATTCTCCTCTCGGGACCTTGGGCACGCATGCACACACGCCCGGCGTGAGTTTTAAGCCACCGGGTCCGGGTCGCGAACCGCGGTCGACTGCGTGGGAGTCCAGCGACATAGCCATTACCCTAACTGCTGATTCCCTATTTGTTATTGTTTTTAAAATGAGGCAATAGGTTTTAGTGAGGTGGAGTAATGTGTTTTAAGTTCCAGCTTGTAATGGTAGGGTCCAGATTCAAATCCACACTTTGCTCATTCTAAAGCTGATAGGTTGAACTTTGGTAGAATTCTCTGTATTGTATTTCTCCCTCTTGTAAATTAAAGAACTGGCCCAGTTAGTCTCAAAATGGCCTGGGCAGGGGACCAGCAGTTAGCATAATGGCTATGTCGCTGGACTCCCACGTAGTCGATCGCGGTTCGAGTCCCAGACCCGGCGGCTTAAACTCACACTGGGCGCTTGTGCGTTCGTGCCCAAGATCCCAAGAGGAGAATGGAGGAGAAGGGATTGCAGCATGGCCATTCCCCCTGGGGGGTGATTTCCTGCTTACTGTCTCTCTGTCTCTGTCTGTCTGGCGAGCGCACGCGCCCTATAGCAAAAACCTCTCCAAAAAAAAGAAAAAAAAAAAAAAGGCCTGGGCAGAAACCCTTGTTTAAAACCTCACAGGCCCCATACATGGCCACGCCATACGGCCCCTCTGAGAGAACAATTCATAATATGCTTTTCGAAACATTTATTGAACACCTACTGCGTACAAAGCTTGTGTGTGCTCAGGTTTATGAGAGTATAAGAATTATCTGCAAGGAATGATGAATACAAAGATTGATAAAACCATGTGGCAGCTGTACAGCATGGCTCCCTTTTCGACCCTCTTCCCATTGAAAGTGAGTGCTCTGTCTCTTTGCATCTATCTGAGAGGGTTTGTGGCTCCTTGGATGGATAGAATATACAGACGCGATGTTGTGTGACTTCCGAGGTTTCCAAAACTCTGTCAGAAAGTGCCTTCGTGTTCAGAAAAAGCTGAACAGTATCAAGTGCACATTCTGTATTACCTGAAGTAAACATGGTCAACATTGAAAGCTTTAAATATGGGGGGGGAAGTTCAGCCATATGCTATATTAATTTTCACGAATGTCTTGAACAACCTAATCTCAGCTGCTAAGTATGCCTTTTAAAAAGTAGAGATAAGGGACCAGCAGTTAGCGTAATGGCTACGTCGCTGGACTCCCACGTAGTCGACCGCGGTTCGAGTCCCGGACCCGGCGGCTTAAACTCACGCCGGGCGCGTGTGCGTGCGTGCCCAAGATCCCGAGAGGAGAATGGAGGAGAAGGGATTGCGGCGTGGCCATCCCCCCTGGGGGGTGATTTCCTGCTTTCTATCTCTCTGTCTCTGTCTGTCTGTCTGGCGAGCGCAAGCGCCCTATAGCAAAAACCTCTCCAAAAAAAGAAAAAAAAAAAAAGTAGAGATAATACAGAAAACTGTGCCATTTTGGAAACTTAATACTATCAGCCACACCCCTACCTACCCAATGACTTTTATATTGTTTGTATTGGACGTTATAATTTAATAACACCTAGACATTGTTAGCAAGTTTTATTATAAATGCCACTTATGATCTCTCCTTGGCCTTTCTAGAACCTGTAACTGATGCAAATTCTTGGCCATTTGGACAAATGGCCTCAAGTCATGTTTCTTAGCAGTAGAGTAAGTAGACCCACTCTGAAAGCCTCGGATTCCATTTATTTTTTGTCTCTTCTTTTTGTCTTTTTATTCTTTCTCTCTCTTTCTCTTTCTCTCTCTCTCTCTCTCTCTCTCTCTCTCACACACACACACACACACACACACACACACCTGCAATTTTATCCCGAGTGCCCACTGGACTTGGAATATTCAGTGATTTTCTTTGTTACTATCCTGAGTCCCTCTCCCTGCTTCCAAACTAGTGGAAACATCCAGAAGAAATGTTGGAGAAAACACATGGCAAAACGGATCACTCAGGGATTCGTTGCTCATACGAGTGATACCAGCTCTAACCTATTTACATAAAAAATTAGAAATCTTGGAGATTACAAATAGCCCATGCAGTATAAAATCCCTTTCATTCTGTGTCTAAATAATTGGCACTGGAAGATTTGGGGTCCATCTCTCAACCCTGATCTACAGATATTAGATTCAAAGTGATGCTAAGTGAGACTTAAATTGGATGGGATCTCCCAGAGAGGACTCCGCAGCTGGTTGAGGGTGGATCTGAGCCAGTCCAGGCACTGCCTGCCAAGGGCATGCCCTGCCTAGACCAGGTCAGGCTGAACTTTCTGAAGCAACTCCCATATAGGCCTCCTGTGACGAGTCTGTTGTCTGGTGGCCTTGGTGGAAATGAGATGGAATTCACTTATCATTTATTGTTTTTGTAGTTATGCAGCTTTGGATCCCCAAACTTCTCATTACTCATTTTTCAACAATAAAAATTTTACTGCTCTTATTTTTGTGGATATAGTTGTATCCCAAATGGCAGTGGAACTGCTTCTACTTAGATCTTTTCACCTACATGGGGCAAGCTGGCCTGTGGGGTCTGAGACGTCTCTACCTGGGACAGAACTCACCTGGGTGTGTCAGAACGGTACTTCCTAAAACTTCTGTCATAGATAGCGAGCGGAGCAAAGCAAGACATTGTTCAGGGAGCTTGGGCTGGCCCTCATTCTGTGTCTCGTATCACTGAAGGCATGGTGTTAGCTACTCAGCAGTGTCTTCACTGTTCACAGCAACCTCCAAGGGGTTCTCTCCATGTCCATTGTTAGAAAATCATGGGTCATCGTTGTTCTTCATTCTGTCTGATAACTAGGTGGGACTCAAACCCAGGGCTGTTGGCTACTCCAAGTCTGGACACTTCTCAGATTCCAATGATAATGCATCAGTCTTGGAAGGTCTGATCCGAGATGTGTTGCACATCTGATTTACTTATTTTCACACATCTAGTGCATGGGACACTGTGTATTGCACACTGAAAAACTGAAAATCCCTGCTGATGAAAGCGTGCACCAGCAAGCATGACTGCTTAAGCTCTTCCAAATGAGGAAGACATGGAGTCAACCCTTTGGTAAAGTTGGGATGTCGTGTACTCATGGAATAGATATTTATGGACAGATATGTGAACAGATATTCATGCTGAAGATGCTGTGGTTTCCTTCCTCATGGGACTTACCTGTTTGTGGGAGGTGCCAGGAATGCAGTTGAGAAGGGAGCTGGCAGAAGAAAACTTTAAGTTTTTTAACTTGCCAGAGGAAGGACCAGCAGGTGGCATACTGGTGAAGATGCTGGACTCCCTCATGGCTGACCACAGTTTGAGTCCTGGACCTGGCAGCTTGAAACTCATGCCAGGCATGCCCAGAATCCTGACAGGAGAACGGAGGAGAAGGAATTGTGTATGGCCTCCTCCCAGGGAGTGATTTCTTTCTTTCTCTCTGTCTCTCTGGTGAGTATAGGTATCCTAAAACAAACAAATCTCAAAAAAAAAAAAAAAAAAAAAAAAAGCTAGACGGTACATGTGCTTGTGAAGGAGAGAGTGAAAAAATACTTTTTGTGGGGTACATTCACATAGTAATCTCTTCTCTTCCATTTTTTTGGGGGTGGGGAGATTTGGGGCATATATGCCTAGCATATTTCTCAACCCACTGGATCCAGGACTCAAACCATGCAGTTGGCCATGTGGGACCCAGCTGCCTTAAGTACCATGCCCCAGGGTGGCCCAGAAAGACCTTTTTTAGGATGAGAATAATGTCACACTGATTCAGTTGATAGGTTTTGATTTTCATAAATTAGGTTACTTTTTAAAGAGGGGAGAAATCTTCGAGCTCCTGTGTAGTCTAGGAGAGACTTCCAAGGCAAGGTTCTGCCGAAAGTTTCAAAAGTCTTAATGTGGATAGGTCAAGGCCAAAATTCTCACAACGAACTCTTGTTAGATTTGCAAATCTGAGGGGTCCTGAAAGTCAACAGAGATTGTCTGGATTGAGTTTACTCTAGAAGGTCTTGAATGTGGTAAAGTCAAAATGGTAAAGAGATGGAGTTTTGAAAAGTTACAACTCTGGGAGTGAAAGGCTGCTCCTGACTTCCAAAGACAGATGGAATTGGTTGCATTTGCTATGAGAAATAGCGTCACCAGTAGAGCTACCAGATCCTGCAGTAATTACATTTCTTTGCCTTCTGCTTCAATAAAGTAACACTGTGTGTAGGAAAAAAGGTGAAAAGAAAGAAAGAGAGGGTTCTACCTTGGTGGAATTTTACACAGGACAGAAAAAGCAAACTGTAAGTCTAAACACAACTCAGTGCTTGATGTCAACTTAATGTGTACTTTCCCTCTCCAGAGTGACTTTTAGATTTTGCTGGAAAACAAGTATTTTGCTTTTGTTTTTTAATTTGCCAGAGGGCACATGCACTTGCCAGAGAGAGAAGGAGAAATAAAAAGCATCCTCTAATGAGGCGTGGTCAAACCACAATCCTTTCTCCTCCATTGTCAGGATTTGGAGCATTCACATACACCTGCCTGGTGTGACTATTGAGCTGCTGGGGATAGGATTTTTTTTAAGAGGTGCTTGCCTTGGGGCATGTTTGCTCACTGGAGGGAGAAAGAGACAGAGAGGGAAAGTGAGAAACCCCCTCCCTGGGATGGCCGTGCTGCAATCCCTTCTCCTCCATTCTCTTCCATTCTCTTCCCTGGATCTTGGGCATGCATACACATCTGCCTACCATGACTTTCAAATAATTGGGTCCAGGACTCAAACCTCAGTCAACCAGTGGGAGTCCAGTCATGCCACTGCTAGGACATCTGCTGGCCCCCGGGGCTAGGATTTGAGCTGTGTGGTTGGCCATGTGGGATCCTACTTCCTTAACCCCCAGGCCATGAGCCTAGTCTCTAGAAAAGTACATTTTTACTTATGCTTCGCTACTGGCATTTAATGGCAGAGATCATTTCATGGATAGGAGTTCTACCCTGTAAATGTCTTTCCATGTCGGTGAAAGGTAGAGACAACTTCAATCCTGACTGACATGGTGATAAGAAAAATGTCATCTTTGTAACTTAAAGGGCTCTTTTTGCTGATTTGGGTAAGAGTATTTTCATTTTCAGGAGATAGGAAGCCTGGAGTTTTCAGACCCTTCCAGGAATTTGTAAAGAGCCTTGAAACACTTTTTAGTGATTAGAAGACAGCTCGATGAACTAAAACTTAGAAAGGCCACTTTAATTTTAGGGCCCAGCTCTTGTTGTGTTGTTTTGGTGGGAAAGGAAGACTGGAGTCAGGAGAAAGAAGCAGCGATTATTATCTGTTAGAGAGACAGAGAAGGAAGGAGTGTGCTTCCTGGTGGACAGACCAAACTGATCATTGCACAACACTGTGAAAATCGGCTGTTACGGTTTCAATCATGTGTCTCGCAAAAACTCATGTCTTTGAAATTGGTACTCGGTGCAATGAAGTTTGAGAGGGGAGGCATGATTGGATCATGGAGATGATTCTTTCAAGAATAGATAATAATGTCTTGAGAGACCCAGTGAGCTCCAGCTCTCTTGAGAAGGGGCCAGTTCCCATGGAATCAAGATCAACCTGCAGCTCCCTCTCTGCACACTCCTGCCGTCCTCTCTGCATCTGTCGGTCATATTCCAGTCACTGGAATCGTGAGTCAGTAAACCTCTATCTCTATAAATCACCCAGTCTTGAGTATTTCTGTTAATGATGTCGTAACAGACTAAGGCACTGGCTTCCTAAGAGGATCAGGCCACAGCAGAGGCAAAAAGGACTCAAGTTTTATTTCTTGCTGACCTTCTGACAGCTAGAGGTTCCAAGTGTGATGACTGCCTTTTACTGCTCACTGAGAAATCAGGCACACACAAAAAGAGAAAAAACGAGTGCTTGGAGTGTGGAAAGGCAAAAGGCAACCTCTAACTCTACTTACATGAACAGCAGAAACATTTACAAATTACTAAAGCACTTTTACATGTACTTTGTTTTTCTTTTATACTTTAATTCTATTTGGAAAAGTCTGGGTGATGGTGTTCTCTCCATCTCTCGTACGATGTCTTTAACAAAACCCAAAAGGCTTACAGCACATCTCTTGCAGTTTTCCCTGCCATGAATGTTATATTAAAATGCTAAGATAATCTTGCTTATGAAATAATTGGGTATTTGCCTCTTAGTCCAGTCATTCCTACAGGTACTTGATAAAGTGTATTTTTTTCCTAAAATATCTTTCCAATAATTACAGATTCTTCAAAGAACCGAATCAAAGGAAATTGTTAGAAACTTAGAAAGCTGAACCCATTTATTTCATTACATATGGATTATAATTAAGTTACTGAAATGTAAAGTTTGCTTCCAGGTTTTCCTCAGGAAGAAGTGGAGATGAGTAGGCCAGCTGAGTGGCGTGAGGTTAAGATGGCTGAATCCCACATGTCCAACTATGCGGTTCGAGTCTCAGATCCAGTGGCTTGAAAAACACATTAGGTGTGTGTGTGTGCCCCAAATCTGAGAGGAGAGTGGAAGAAAAGAGATGGCAGTGTGGTCATCCTCCCTGGGGAGTGCTTTCTCACTTCCGTCTCTCTCCCTCTGTTTCTCTCCAGTGAGCACATGCACCCTATAGCAAAATTATTATTATTATTATTATTATTATTATTATTATTATTATTATTATTTTGCTATAGAGTGCATACACTCATCAGAAAGACAGAGACATAGAGACAGGGAGAAATCACCCCCCAGGGGGATGGCCACACCACAATCCCTTTTCCTCCATTCTCCTCTAGGGACCTTGGGCATGCACACACACGTGCCCAGTGTGAGTTTTAAGCCACCAGGTCCGGGACTTGAACTGTGGTCAACTACATGGGAATCCAGCGACATAGCCATTACGCCAACTGCTAGTCCCAATATGTTGTTTTAAAAAATATATATTAAAGTAAATGCTGGTGACTCACCTGTAAACTACAGAGACATGTTATGTACTGGCTCTCAGTTACTCAGCGGCCTCCTCACTTGGCGAGGAATAAACACCATATAGTTAAGGAAGCAAGAGAAGAGGCTTCGAAATAACCAAAATCAATATTCAAAATCCACGTCCTAGAATGGTGTACTTTGCTCCTAGAGGAACTTTTCAGTTCTTATAGGCAGCTACGCTGTAGGCAGAAGTAAAGAATAATACAATAAAATTAGAAGGAAAACGCACTGAAAGCAGATAGAAAACTCTAAGAGCACAGCCATTTAGAGCCCTTTCTTAGAGGACACCAGTTTTTTTTCTTTTCATTTCTTTTTATTTTTTGAGAGAAAGATTTTCACTATAGGGCATGTGTGCTTGCCAGAGAGACAGAAAGTAAGAAATCACCCTCCAGTGGAGATAAACACACTGCAGTCCCTTTTCCTCCATTCTCCTCTTGGGATTTTGAGCATGTATGCACATGCGCCTAGAATGAGCTTCAAGCAGCTGGGTCTGGGACTCGAACCTCAGTGGGCTGTGTGGGCATCCAGTGCATAAACACTATGCCACCTGTTGGTCCCCATGACACCGATTTTTTTTTTAAGAAAGATTTTTGCTATAGGGCACATGCGCTTGCTGGAGAGACAGAGAGACAGACAGAAAGCAAGAAATCACCCCCGCACCTCGGGGAAGGGATGACCACACCACAATCCCTTCTCCTCCTTCTCCTCTTGGGATCTTGGGCACACATGCACATGTGCCCAGTGTGAGTTTCAAGCTGTGGGGTCCAGGACTCCAACCTTGGTCGATCACGTGGGTGTCCAGTTATGTAATCATTAAACTATTTGATGTTCCGAAGGTAATTAATTTTTAAAAAGAAACTTTTGGGTGGAAAGAGGGAAACTTTTGAGCTATCTGGAAGAGAGAGCTATCCACGGCGATGCAGTACCTGGGGGTCCTGGGTAGCCAAGAGTGCCAGGCGCTGTGATCGTGGGAGTGGAAGGTATCTGTTTTCCACTTGCCAATGCTATTTTCAGTGGTCGGGAGGTATTTGTGATTGTGTGATTGTTGCGCTTCCTCCTCCTTTCTTAGTGACGTTCTAGACAAAAAGACTTCAGAAGCAGATGTTTTTTTCTGCCACACCAACTGTTTGATTCAACTTCGCTCTCATAAATAGTTGAGTTTGTTTCAGTGACAATGTCAAAACACTGGGCTCTGTGGTGGTTGCATATACAGGGACCATATTGTCATTCTCTTCTCAGTTCCTTTTGCCAGTTAGGGGTAGTTTCTGCCAACACCAAGTGAAGTCTAAGTAGTAACCAACCGTGGACAAAGGTGACCGTGTGTGGAGAGGCAACAGCCTTCCTCGCGAAGACATTCCCATCCTGAACATCAGATTTGCTTATTTTTTTCACGGGGTGGAAGATACAGCTAGATGGCACCGATTACTTCTGGCCAAGGTTGTATTTTTAGCAACTGGATATAAATGTGGTTTTGCTTCTTGCTTTAAGTTGACATTCTCGAGCTCTAAAATCATGGTCAACTTTGATCTTTGTTTTGCTTCCAGAAATCCTTCAGAATTCCCTCAGACCAGATCTTCTAAGAGCAGCTTTCTTTTTTCTTGCCAATCTTAGAGGTGCAACATTGCTGTCTTCTTTCTGTATCAGATACAGTATGTTTCTTTTTCTTTGCTTTCTTTCTTTTTTTTTTTTTTTAACTTGAGAGCGAAGGCAGTCTTCCATGTCGTAGTTAGGGGATTATTTTCATTAGGTAGATCTCTCTAATAAATCTCCTTGGTGCACTGAACTGTTTAACCGACTTAGGGATGGTGTTTTCTTTTGAGTCCAATTCTGGTAAAAAGCCATGGCTGTTCCCAGGGTGTTCACTGAAAATGAAATACGGCTCTAGAGTTTGCTGTTGGTGGCAGGGGGCGTAGGGAAGAAAGGAACAGATGAGTAGAGTTTCGAAAATCCACCTCTGCTGTGGACACTGTCTAGAAATCCACATCAGATGTGTGTGCCTTTTTGCCACCGCTGATGCTAGAAACCCGAGTCATCATCTTCCTTGATAACTTGGAATGAAAAGAAAGAATTCTGAGATCCCATCGGCTGCGTCTCCCTACCCCTTTAGCTGAGATTAGTCTCTGCTGCTAGCTTTGAATTTCAGCTAGACCCTAGGCTCTCTGGCTCCAGGCCAGTGGCACGTGTAGTTAGATTTCTATTTACATGTGGTCATGCTGACTGCTGCATTAATACTGTAATTAGGAGTAGGTCACAGCTTTCACTTCAATATGTACGATGCAAAGTGTTCAGCTCCTGTATGTACATAGATTCTAGGATATCTGAGAACATCGCAGTATCATTGATAATCGTGATAGTGTAGGTAGGCATTGGTTATTCAAGCACTTCCATAACATTCACGGAGGGGCTGACACTCTCTGTAGGAGAATGACATACAATAAACAAGACTCTTCACTTCCCCTTTAACTTAGTGCCTGGCTTTGAAATGGCTGACATTCTGCACTGACTGTGACTGCTACACTAGCATAGATCTCATGCCTGTTCAAAGAAATCTTTATCATGTATTACCATGTATTTAGAATCTGTATTGCTAAGCTGGATCAGGGAAAGGTATTGGGGTTAAACTACGAGAGGTTAGTGCAACTTGGTTCAGTTGTGCCTTTGATTTTAGGTTTGTGACTTCTAGTGGCTTTGTTGTCCCTTCTTTTGATGGCTCTGGTAAGTCCCAGTTAGAATCTTCCAGAGTTTTACTAATACAAATAAAAATTGAAATTATATATCATAAATATCACATCATGTATCAAAAACTAGAGATTTTATATTTTTTGAGATTTTTGCTATAGGGCTCATGCGCTCGCTGGAGAGACAGAGAGAGAGAAAGGGAGAAATCACACCGCCCCCCCCCCCCCCGGGGGGGTGGTGGTGGCCACGCTGCAATCCATTCTCCTCTTGGGATCTTGGGCATGCAACTGCACATGCCTGGCATGAGTTTTAAGCCACCAGATTCAGGACTCAAACTGTGGTTGACTATGTGGGAGTCCTGAGACAAAACCATTACACCATCTGCTGGTCCCAGGCTGTGTTGTTTTTTTTTTTTTTTCGTGGTTTGTTTTTTCGTTTTTGTTTTTGTTTTGTTTTGTTTTGCCCTAGAATGTGTGAGCTTGCAAGAGACACAGAAAGACAATGAGAGGGAAAATGAGAAATCACCCCCAGGAATGATGGCCACGCTGCAATCCCTTCTCTTTCACTTTCCTCCTTGGATTTGGGGTGTACACAAACACATGCCCAGCATTATTTTCTCGCTGCCATATCTGGGACTCTAACTGCTGTCCGCCATGTGGGAGTCCAGTGCCTTAACCACTATGCCACCTGCTGGTCTCAAACTAGAGATCTTTTGAGTTCCAAATATTAAAACTATTTTGTTGGACAAAAATATTTTTTACCTATGCTTTAGATGCCCACTTTTCTATGGGTTGTCAGAAAAGTCATAACGTAGTTTTGTTTTTCTCTGCAAAAATGCGTCATGACTTTTCTGACAACCCAATATTTGGAAAAAGATGCCTGTTTGATTTTGCTGTTGCAAGGCTGGAGAGACCTTGACAATTTCTGCAAAACGAACAAATCCGTTTATCTGAGCTCTTCTAGAAAGACTTCAAAGCACTCAGGTTGTGGTCACCCCAGCCTTCTGTCTCAGGATTGATTTCCTTCCCTGAAAAAATATACTAAATACAAAGTTATGAAATTTGAACTTGTATCGGCTGAGTCCTGGTGCAGACATGATCATTCCTTTCTTGAACACACACCCATTTCTGTATGCATCTATTCGATGCTTTATTTGAAACAATAAGGATTTATTTGAGTTCTTTGATGATAAGATCATGAGAGGTAAAACATTTATTTTCACCTTCAAACTAATAAATCCCCCCTCAGCAAATGTTCCCGAGCATATTATTCAGGAATTCTGTGTTACCAGATTTGGGGAACTTTTCCACCCACAAGTGTGTATACCATGGGGGACAGTGATGTCCCTCTGGGAGAGGGACACCTCCTGCCACCAGGGATTTCTCCAGAAAGCCTTGGCGGAATCCCCTCTTTGTCCCTGGGAGTGTTTAATGAATACCTGCTACGTCTCTGTGACCGTGCCAGGCATATTCCAGTGAGTAAGAAAGATGTTTTGCTTTCCTTCATCAAGCTTAAAGTTGCCCTACGCTTCTGATAATATAATGGTATCTATTTCTTTGCTTCTTTTAGGCAAATGTTTAAGAATGAAAGTAAAGCTCAGATGACAGTAGAAATAATGGGAGTTTTTCTAGAGAGCACTGTACTCTGCTTCTGGTCTGCACTTAGACTACCCAGGCAGTAAGTGAAATCACATGGAAAAAAACCAATCTGCACCTGAATCATAGCGCGTTCAGCGTATGCAGAAGAACAGATGTTATTACCAGCCTTCTCGGGAGAAAATGTATCTCTGGACTCCTTCATTTCTCTCAAATCTGCTCGCTCTCTCTCTCTCTCTCTCTCTCTCTCTTTTATTGTCATCGTCCTTTATTTTCTGCTCTAAGTGTGTTTGGAGAAATTTATTATTGGGTCAGTAACATGAAGAGCCATATTTAGACCTGATGAATTAATTCAGAAGAGCTAGGAATTTATATGAAAAATCTACTGTGTTGCTTTTTAGGACAGAAAAAAAAAATAAAACAAATGAAATGCTCAAATAGGGGACTAATGAAACAAAAAGAACATAGATTAAAATAATGGCAATACAAGGAAGCTATAACATGGGGAGTTGGGCATTATGTTGAAAGATGAGAATATAAAGTCACATGACTGAGATAGGCAGGATGCAAATACTATAAACATCTGGATTAACAATAATGCTATATGTATGTGTATATACGTGTGTGTATGTCTGTGTATTTTGGGTGGTTGGAAAAGTCATGATGTACTTTTGCATAGAAAAACGCATTACGACTTTTCTGATGATCCTATATATATGTAGGTAAGAAAGGGGCAGACGAGTAATAGAAGAATTACATCAAATGTTAGGTAATTCTTCTTTTTTAAAAAAAATAATTTTCTATTAACATAACAATGATTACAATGTGATTTGTCAGTACATGAATACAATGTATAATGATTATATTAGAACAATTAGTAACCTATACAGTAAATTGTTGTTAACCACATTTTCACTACTGAAGTATTTTTCTTAGCAAAGTAGCCTAACTTAGTAACTTTAAAAAAATTATGAATTTGAAGGGCTTCCACCAAAGACAAAGTATTCAGAGAAAACATAAGTCTATTTTGCTTTTTGAAGAATCGTACTTGTGGGGCCAGCAGGTAGTATGGTGGTTAAGGCACTGAACTCCCACATGGCCAACCATGGTTTGAGTCCTGGACTTGGTGGCTTGCTTTCTCACTTTCTCTCTCTCTCTCTTCCTCTCTCTCTCTTGTGAGCACACGTGCCCTATACCAAATTTAAAAATAATAAATAAAATTAAAAATGAAATAAAAAATCATAATTGATTTTCTTCTTGGTATGTAGTATGCTCGTATATAATTTTAAAAGGGCACAGTATCTAATTTCTCAATGAATAAAATAAAACTTCTGCAATATACATTGACTTTTAAGAAATGCATTTTAAAAAAAGAAAATTAAAGTAACTCTACATATAATCATTGGAGGTTAAGCTTTCATCAACCTCAACCATCTGGAACTTGGAAGTAAATTTAAAAAAAAAAGAAGAAGAAAGAAAAAGAAAACTGGGAGAGAGAGATGTGTGTGGGGGGGAAGACCCTTCACATTTAACCCTGGCATGGCATAGAACCACCCTGACAGCCTCAACAGCCAACCATGTATAAAATAAGAAATAAGGGAGCATTCTAGAAGCACTGATATGTGAAGACAGTGGAGGGCAGGAAGAAAAGAAATACAGAAAACCGACTTGAAGATGTGGCAGTGTGGCATCTTGAATCAAGAGTCCAAGAGCTTTATTGAGTTTAATACCCTTTATCCCCTGAAGATAATAGAATTTCAGCCTATTACTACTGCCAGTATTCACAATGATGCTCCTATAATACACCATCCAGAAGATGGTAATTTCTTTTTAAGACTAGAAGAATATAAATATGTAAAGTTTTAGGTAGATTTCCTTAACAGTAACTTTCACTTCAATGACTAAACTTCAGTTATCCAGATAATTCAGCTCTGTGGAATATTATTAGGTTGTTGAAAAAGTCATAATGTATTTTTCTGTTTTTCTAGCAAAAATGCATCATGATTTTCCCGATAACCCAATATATTTCTCTTAAAGCCCTGATAAAGTATTCCCTTAGCCATCAACTCAGGCCACTCCTTTGCTGACCTGGGTACTACTCCATAGATTTCTTTTGTTTTTAATGCCAATAATTTTACTTTTTTTGGCCCTCTTCTTATAGTTTCAGGAAAGAAAAAAAAATCTTCTTTTAAATATTTGCTAAAGCCAATGCCAGTCTTTTTGGAAAAATGCATCAATAACTTGGGATTCCTTGGAAATGGTTTTCATTCATTGAGGTTTTTTTCCTTAAAGAAAATACTTTGTTAAAAACTGAGCTTCTGTTAACAAATAAAACAGTTTTACTATCTCATTTTCTGATATTCAAAACTTTTTTTCCTTTTTTTATGTTTATTTTTCCACAAATGAGAGAGACAGAGAGGAAAAAGAGAGACAACACCTTCAAAAGAGTCCTGATGCCATAATCCACCCCCAGCCTTCAGCCAGTTCCAGATCACAGGCCTGGTGTACTCAGGGAGGTCTCTGTACTTGAACCAGGACCTTGCGTTTTACCTCTGTGCCATCTTCTGACCCCTGATATTAAAAAATTCACATATCTTCTAGGCTGGCTCTATAGCCTGGTGGTTAAGGGATCTGTTGATACATTCCATATGGCTGACTGCGCGGCTCAAATCCTGGCATCTTGAGAAACATGGCCGGCCTGTGTGCATGTGTGCCCCAAATCCTGACAAGATGGAGAAATGGAAGAGGAGGGACTGTGGTGTGACCACATCCTATTTGAGGTTGCTTTCCTCCTCACCCTTTCTCTCTGCCTGTCTCTGGCAAGTATGCATACCTGCTGGCAAATGAAATAACTTCTGTATGGCATAAAAACGAGAGGGCTTCTGATGAGAAGGCAGGTCAGCATGTGGTTTAATATCATATTTCAACTCCCTAGTTAAGAACACTGGATTGGGCCAGCAGGTGGAAAGGTGGTTAGGGTGCTGGATTCCCACATGGTTGGCCACGGTTCAGTCCCAGACCTGGCCACTAGCTTTCTCACTTCCCCTATCTCTCAGTCCTTCTTGGGGTGAGTGCATGTGCCTGATAGCAAATTTAATAGTAATAACAATAATAAATTAATTAAATAATTTTTTAAAAGAATGCTGGATTTAGTATGACACTGCTTGGATTTAATTCCTGGCTTTATTACTGACTAGCCTTGAATTAGTAACTTGGGCAAATTACTTAACTTTTTCTAGTCTTCAGTTTCTATGTCCCCAAAGGGGGCCCTGTGACTAGGGACCTATGACAGTTGGGGTGATCCCCTTGAAGTGCTTAGCCTGCACACAAAAGCACTCAAAAATCATAAGCTGTGTTCTTTCTCCTGATTTTTTTTCCTTTCTTATTATTTTTTGTCATTTTTTAAAATTAATTTTTAAAATTATTATTCATACATGAAATCACTGTACATCATTTAGATTGTGAAGAGACTTTACCCAGCATGATACACACCTCAGTCCAGCCCAGTTGAGACTGTTATACACATCCTCATCAACAGATATAAACCTTATCTGTGTCCCACAAGTGCCTTACCTCTCCATTTGGTTTTATGATCAGAGGACTTAGGATGTGATTGAGTCTTTCTGAATGACTCAAGGATAATATGAAAAGGAAAAGATTAGCTAAGGGCATACTGTGTGCCTGGCCTTAAAGAGGTGCTTTTTTGTGTTTTGAGAGAGAAAAAGTTTTGCTATAGGGCATGTGTGCTCACCAGAGAGAGAGAGAGAGAGAGAGAGAGAGAGAGAGAGAGAGAGAGAGAATGAGAAATCACCCTCGAGGGGAGAATGGCCACACTGCAATCCCTGGGATTTGGGGTACACACGCACACGCACCTGGTGAGAGTCTCCAGCTTTTAGGTCTGGGACTCGAACCATGGTCTTTCACATGAGAGTTCAGCATCCCAACCACTGTGCCACCTGCTGGTCTCTCAATGAGGAGCTTTTTACAACATATAATGTTAGTTCAGCCTGTGGGCTGGTGATTATGAGAACCAGGTCCCATATGTGGACTGGGTGGTTCAAGTCTTGGACCTGGAGGTTTGAGAATTATGCCGGACGTGTGTGAGTAGGTACCCAAAACCCTCAAAGAAGGGAGAGATGGAGGAGAAGGGATTGTGGTGTGACCGTGTATTATGGGCTGTGCTTTCTCCTCTCCTTATCTCTCTCTCTCCCTCTCTCACACACACTCTCTGCCCCCCACCAAAAAAAAAGAAAAAAATATATATGACACTGTTAGAAAATGCTTGGAAAAGTACACTGTAGAGAGGCTCTTCCTCAGTCCCAGCAGCAGATAATTTACTGAAGCAAGGGCCAGACCTGTGTGGCATCAGGCACAGGCTATGCCGGTGTGTGACGGGTGCCCCAGGGTTTTCACATCAACCCCCAGGCGGCATCTCAGTCACCCTTTCCTCTCTGTCAGCATCCACTGCTGTCTGTCCTTGCTTCTCCTAATGCCCCAGTGGCCGCCACTGATTCTCAGTCTTCTCTTTGTCGTCCTCCTCTTCCTTCCACTTGTTCTCCTATTATCTCTCCTGTAATCAGTCCTCCATTTCTAGAATTTTTTAAAGAATTACTTTCTTTAACTTTATTTGTCTAGAGAGTGAGAGGGAAAATGAGAAAGCAAGACACCAGGTCTGGGACTCAAACCGTGGTCAGCCATGTTGGTGTCCAGTGCCCTTAACCACCATGCCACCTGCTGGCCTTGACTTTTTTTTTTTTTTAAGAGTTTTTTGCCTTAGAGTGTGTTTGCTCCTTGGAGAGCGAGACAGAGACAATGAGAGGGAAAGTGAGAAATTACCCTCTGGGGGGATGGTCAGGCAGTAATCCCTTCTCTTCCATTCCCCTCCTGGGATCTTGGGTGCACATGCACATGCACCCAGTGCTGAGTTTCAAGCCACTGGGTCCAAGTCCAGCCACGTAATTGCTGCTCCATTGGCTGGTCCCTAGACTTAAATTTTTTTTTTTTTTCTTATTTGCCAGAGGGTACATATGCCCACCAGAGAGAGACAGAGAGGGAGAGGGAGAAAGCACCCCTCAGGAGGCATGGGCAGTGACCCCTTCTGTTCTCTCTTTGCCTCCTTTCAGGATTTGGGGCACTCATGCGAACACATCTTTGATGTTTTTCAAGCTATTGGGCCTGGGATTTGAACTGTGATGTCAGCCATGTGGGAACTAGCTTCTTTAATCACTAGGCCATGGGCTGAACCTATTTAAAGACTTTTGAGTAAAAGTTTGGTCTTTTATAGGCATCATGCGAGTATTTCCTTTGCTTTTTGACAACTCCCTGGCCCTTTGCTAGGCGATCTGGGGAACTCCCTGAGTTAGGCTCTGGGTCTTTGCTCACAATCTGGGACTTAGGACACTGCCCCGCCCCTGGGGAGAACGAGGAGGGCCTTGGTGAAGGAACTCCTGAGGTGTCATTGTGGATCTTCGGCTTTCTGTAATCACGGTAACAAGTTACCAAGTCCTCAAGGGACCTTCTTTTTACCTCCAACGTGGTGGTGAGATAGGAGTTGGTAAGCACCGTTTGAATCTGAGTTTTCCCAGAAATCAAAAGGATCAAGAAAGCCAGCTTCAGAGCAAGCTAAAATACAGTCGTAAATGATCTGCATCTTGTCGTCCAGAAAGCTGATGAGTCACAGCGGCCCGGCAGCTTTTTTAAAAGAATAAATAAATAAAAACAAGCAAACTCTTCCCCCAGGAAGCTGTCCAAACAGGGCAAAACATTCTCACTGCTCTGAAACCTTTTCTTCAGATTGGAGATGATGATTTAGCAAATATAGCAAGCCTGCTCAAAACAAACCAATTAATAGGCATGTCGAGTTTCCCAAAACATGGCGGAGGAGAGGGTTTTCGATGATCAGTGCTATGCATTCGTCACCACTGTTACTTTAAACGAACTTCAACAAATACCGGAGCTACTGGGGGTAGGAGAATAGAGTCGGTCACAGAAGGAGCCATAGAGGCCATGTGGCCTGACCGAAATAACACAGGAATTCCTCCCGCCGAATCCCTGACAGATGGTCATGCACTTGTGTTTTGAATACTTGTTAGTGTCAGGAAATGTGTTATTTCAAGAGGCAGCATATTTCACTGTTGGACAGTCCTAAAAGCTAAGGAATAATAATAATACTGTACATACGAAGGCAGGCTTTCTATCTGTCTCACTTCCATCCACTGGTCCTAGAATATTTGTTCAATATCCTACAGTTGGATTTTAGCACAGCGTGACCAAATACCTGTCGAGTCTGCATCACACACGCACGTGGAGATTCATGACTGCATTTGATGTTTGGAGGGTGCCACATGTTCTTGGGTGGTCCCTACCTGTGGGGGCTCATAGATGAGTGAGGAGATTAAGCACATGTACATTAAGTACTATATTAACTGACAAGCAATGACCCGATGACTCAAGTTTCCCCACACTGTTACAGGTGTGGACGTGGTGAAGGAGAATGTTAGAAAATAAGAAATTTTTTTTTTGAGAAGTTTTTACTATAGGGCACGTGTGCCCGCCAGACAGACAGAGACAGACAGAGGGATAGAAAGCGAGAAATCACCTCCCAGGGGGTTGGCCATGCCACAATCCCTTCTCCTCCATTTTCCTCTTGGGATTTTAAGCATGCATGCACATGTGCCCAGCATGAGTTTAAGCCACTGGATCCAGGACTTGAACCATGGTCAACTACATGGGAGTCCAGTGACATAGCCATTATGCCATGTGCTGGTCCCAAGAAATCAGTCTTGAAATAGTACAATTTTTCCAGGTAGGAAATGTGTGAGAACAGGAGAGAGAATGAGGTTTCAGATAATGACAAAACCACGAGCCTTGTGGAAACAAAGGATAGTAATGGAAATTAAGTTAAAAAGAAAGAATATGGAGGAACGTGAAAGCTGTGAAGAAGTCTTCATTTTAATTAGCCAATCAAGTCTTTGGTTATTGTTTTTCAAATCGTAAAGGTAATTAGTGTCTGTAACAAAAATGCAGACAGTACAGGAATGTCTTAGTTGAAAGGGAAGAAGGCCCAGCCTCGTTGGTAGAGGTGGTGGTGTAGTGCACTGCAGTGCTGGAGGCCACACGGTCACCACAGGTTTGGATCCCCGGTCAACCTGAAACAAGCCAGGTGGGTGCACACGTGGCCAAGATCCGGAGGAGCTGGAGGGCTGGGTGAGGGGGATGTCCGTGTGACCAGATCCTGTTGAAGGTGCTCCTCTCTCTCTGTGTCTCTGTGTCTCTTTCTCTGATGTGTATATATACATACTCTGCCATGACTAAATGATCTTTTCAGTCCTCATTCCCTAGACCCTAGACCTGACCCCCATGTTACCCGTGTGATATATGTTCTAGTAGTCACCAGACTGTGACCCATGAGCCCACACCCTGGCTTGCCATCTGTTTTTCTATGTCCCAAATGCAAAGAATGTTTGTTTTTGTTTTTTGGGGTTTTTTTTTTGAGAGGTTTTCGCTATAGGGTGCGTGCGCTCGCCAGACAGACAGAGAGAGACAGAGAGAAAGAAAGCGAGAAATCACCCCCCAGGGGGGGTGGTCACGCCTCAATCCCTTCTCCTCCATTCTCCTCTCGGGATCTTGGGCACACACGCACACACGCCCGGCGTGAGATTTAAGCCACCTGGTCTGGGACACGAACCGCGGTCGACTATGTGGGAGTCCAGCAACATAGCCATTATGCTAACTGCTGGTCCCAAGAATGTTTGTTTGTTTGTTTGCCAGAGGGCATGTGTGCTGGCTGGAGACAGAGAGAGGGAAAGCGAGAAAGCCCTTTCCATGGAGCATCGTCATGCCAAAATCCCTTCTCTCTCTCTCTCTCTCTCTCTCTCTCTCTCTCTCTCTTTCTCTTTCTCTTTCTCTTTCTCTCTCTCTCCATCCTTTTGGGATTTGGGGCACACACACACACCCTGCATGTTTTTCAAGCCACTGGGTCTGGGACTCAAATTGTGCAGTTGGCTATGTGGGCTCCAGCCACCCTAACCATCACCTGAGGGGCAGTCCTGCTAAGAGTAATTTTTACATATTTAAATGGTTGAAGAAAGTTCAAAAACATAGCAATATTTCATGGCATACGAAAGCTATGTGAAATTCAATTTTTAGTCCATCGAGGTTTGAATGTTCTCAACAAAAAAATTTGTGGACATTTGTTTTCTCTATTGTTATGTTAAATATCTATATAAGAGACTCAATTTTGCCCTTGAATACTCAAAGCCTAAAATGTTCACTAAATGGGGGCTAGCTGGTATGGTGGTTAAGGTGTTGAATTCTTACATGGCCAATCATGGTTTGAATCCCAGATCCTACAGCTTAAAAATCACGCTGGGCATGTGTGTGTGTATTCCCAAAATCCTGAGAGGAGAATGAAGGAGAAAGGAGAAAGGATTACAGTGTGGCCATTCCCGTGAGGGTGATTTCTCTCTCTCTCTCTCCTTAACATATATTCACTATGTATCATTACAGCGAACCTAAAGAATTTTCCTAGCATGACTACACTGTATATATTGGTTCATTCAAAGATATCACCATACACATTATCATCAGCACATCATTTTCTCTTTTTGTGTCCCTTTTACATTCCCTCTTTCTTTTTTTTTGTCTCCTCTCTGGAGAGCGCATGTGCCCTATGACAAAAACCTGAAAAAAAATAATAAAGTTGTTTACTAAATGGTCCTTCACAGAAAAGTTTTACAGACCCCAAATATATTTATGCAAATTTTAAAATAAATATACACATACATATGGTATTCTGTTTTGTTTATAAAATAGGATCCTATGAACCATTTCTGCCAAAGCTTTTTAGATCAGAAATGATTAAGTAAGAGCCACCGTTGGTTATGAGAACAAACAGTACTTGGAAACCAGATGGCCCCAAGGGAAAAAACCAAGGATCAGGGCATATAGCCCCCAGTAATGCGGCTGTAAAGAGCTGTGGCCCCGAAGTCTAACTCAGAGGGGAGAGGGCAAGGTAGGTGTGAGACAGTCCGGAAGACTGGCCCAAGCGCATGCCAAACCACTGAAGGAGACCAGGTGGAAGTCACCAGAGATGCCCCACGTCCAGGTTGGTGTCTGGAGAACCCTGGTGCTGTGGAAACGGGAGGGACTGTCCGAGAGCTGAGTCGTATATTTGCTGAGTTTGACACTGTTCCCACACTCCACCGGGAGCACTGATTCTTGGTAGCCACAGTTCATATACCATCTGAAAAATGTGGAACCCCTCATGGTGTATGTGCAACTTTCAGGGTGAATTTTTTTAAAAAACAGCATTTACATTTGGAATGAGAAGAGTTCAGCTCTATACAAGGGGTCTTCAAGAAGTTCTTGGGCACTATG
This sequence comes from Tupaia tana, assembly GCA_026018925.1. Classification (NCBI taxonomy): domain Eukaryota; kingdom Metazoa; phylum Chordata; class Mammalia; order Scandentia; family Tupaiidae; genus Tupaia; species Tupaia tana. The sequence goes on from JAKSZU010000021.1 coordinate 16,024,362, forward strand.
TTATAAAAAGAACTACATAGGGATTTCAGTTTTTTGTTTTTTGGGGTTTTTTTTTGCATCAACATAAACTTGGATGGCCCAGCTCCATGGCCTGGTAGTTGAGGCAACCAGATCCCGCATTGGTTTGAGTCCTGAACCAGTGGCTTGAGAAGCATGCTGGGTGCGTGCACATGCGCATCCCAGATCCTAAAAGGTGGAGGAATGTAGATTGCGGCATGACCGTTCTCCATGGGGTACTTTACCCTTCCCCTCTCTCTGTCTCACTCACTGTCTCTCTCTGGAGAGCACACTCACCTTCTGTCCCTTCTAGAAAGAAAAACAAAACCAAAAACACACACATACATACCCCCATACTTCAATTTCCATTTCCACAAACTGTTTGACGTTCCCTTACAAAACCCATAAATGTTGTCCATTAGGTTAATGCCGAATATTCACCGGGCTTTGTGTTAAAAGTAGTGCCTGGAAAAAGAATGGAATCATGGAGACACATTTATCACCATATATTTACCTTCCCTTTTAGGAGAAAGCAGTTGGAGATTTAAGAGTGTTTTGCAGAAAGGAACCTCATGAAATAGAAAGGCGTGGGGTTTCCAAGGGGCATTTGAGGATGTCATTGTACCACCGTCACCCCTACCTAGATCCGCCCCACGAGCGTGGGCGATGCCTGCTGTAGTCACAGTGCAGTCTGTACTCTGCACACGCGACACGGGGTGGTGTTCAGGCGTGGCCCGCCGGTGTGGAATGGTGGAAAAGAGTGAAAGTTTCACTGTTGTGCTGTTAATTAGACGACAGAGCCGGCTTCCCGTAGTAGCTCCACCTTGTGGATCTGTGTCTCAGCGGAAGGCTGGTGGAGCTACTTCTCTGAGTAGCCTTGCACTTAATCCTCCATTGAAGGTAAAGACGTTAGCGACTGGGGTGGATCTAAAAAGGGTAAATGTAGCCTCCCCTTGCACTGATGTTTGAACCACTTCGGGGGTTTATTTTGTTTGTTTGGTTTCTGTTTTTGGTTTGACTCAAGCCTTCCACATACTAATTTTTCCTTACCCCTTTCACGAAAGCAACTAAGTGAGAAACTTGAAGAGGAATGTAAGTAAATAGGACCGTTCTTTTAACTCCGAGGCAGTAGCACAGATGAACACGCAGGGAGGAGGTACCATCAGTAAGGGGCCTGCGAGACCTCACTGTGACTCGGAGAGAATTGATGGGTGCCAGTGGTCCTGGGGGAATGGGCTTTCCATCAGGAAGCCTGGCTCTTATCACAGCACCTCGCTGGCTTGCTCTGTGACATCGGATAAACTGCAAAACTCTTCTTTTCTCCAGTTGGGAAATGAGAATGGCACAGTGTAACATCCGCTTATTTCAAGTGGACTCTTTGGGATTTTAAAAACTAGAATATTTCCAAAGCACTTTTAGCATCCGGAAAGAAGGGCAATATTTGAATTTCCAACATCACCAGCGTGTTCACCGTGTTCACCATTGCTAGATGAAGACTCATGAGAGATTCTTTGCCGACCAGGAAGCAAGTTGTACCTCCCGATTCATTCATTTTACCATCATCCTGACTTAGTGTTCTCGGCGCTTTTAATGTGCTTTTCAACTGTCTGCCTAGTTTGAAGGAAGTCATGGACTTTGTTGGTACGATTGTTTCTTTTTCTTCATGGAGAAAAAAATAAAAAGATAGATTTACAGATATTGCTGTCAAGATACAGGCAGTTTGGCTCTACTTTCTGAAAAGTATACCTTTGATTTTCATAACTGAATGGATTTTTGTCAATGGGAGGGAACGTCTGGCATCTGACTTAACACAGAATAAAAGGAATAGAGATGAATTAACACGTTATTATGGCAACTGTACAAGGAGAGTTTCTTCTTGCCTCTCTTTGCTCTGTGGGGTAAAATTCAGTGGGTACTGAGTACAACTTTCTTTTTTTTTCCAGGGTACTCTAAGTGGGTGTCAAAGAGGATCTATAAAGTGATTTCACCTTGTAGTGATTCTGAGGGAGGTGTGGCCCTTGTGAAACTGTTTTCTGTCCCTCTTCTGCGTCACTCCTAGGGTGAGTCTCTGTAGAGAAGAGTGTGCCGTGTCCCCACCGGTGAGGACTCCTGTCTACTAGAAGGCCCTGACTTAATGGGCTCTGATGCCAGCCCAAGAGTGAAGGACTGGGGATTTCCTCATTCAGGCGTCAGCCCAGGTGCAGAAGTGGGTTCCAGAAAGCCCCAAAGTGAACCAAATGGCTGCTTTAGAGGACCTGGTAGGTGACGAGAGGATGTGTAGCTGTGCCCTGAGCAGCAGGGGTCACTGTCGTCAGAGGCGGTTACTACTCAGGCTCTAAGGGGTTCGTTGGATCTGGCTTAGGAGGGCAGACAGAGGCCCACGCGTTGGCCTTCACCTCCAAGGCACCCATCCACTCCCATCAAAGATCCAAGATGACTCCATTCTCCTCTAAGGAGGGAACAAGGGTTCTTTCTCACCTGCACTTGGGAGTCTAAGGAGAAGGTTCTCAGACATTGCAGGGTGGGTTGGGTTGGGGTGATTACATAGGTGACATCATCCTTCTGCAGTTTGATTAGGAGCTCTAGAACAGAAGGGAAGGGAACATTCTATTAGGAGAAATGAAAGAATGTGGAACCGTAGAATATTCTTCCTTGTTCTTGGCAGGGAGCCCTTGTATCTTCAGGCAGTGTGAGCTTCCTGAACTTTTCTCAGCGTGTTCTAGAAATGTCCCTTTTACCACAAGAGAAGCAATGGACAACTGCCTGTCTGGCAGAGACACACCTGTCTTGTGCCACTTCCCACTCTAGGAAAGTTACTGTTCAAATGCTAAAATGGAGAGTAGGAGTTAGAAATAGCCAGGGTTGACTAATTACCAAACAAACCCCCAAATCCTGTGATTACATAGCTTGTTGCTTTTTCAAGTGCGCCCAGTGTTACGTTTTCTTTTCTAGTAACACCCCCTTGTGAAAACAAAATAAAAGCAAGTAAACTCACTGGAGAGTTTTAGGCTCGTTCTGCTTCTCTCGCACTATCTCTTAGAGAACTCTGTCTCTGCCTGCCCACCACCCATGCCTCACAGGCGCGCTGTGTGTCCTTAAACAGCACAACACAGAGGTTGTGGTATGTTGTGTATGAAGACAGCCCTGACAGATCGCTCCTGTCTCATCCTCGCTCTCCCCTGCGTGGCCTGCCTGCCGGTGGTTAGCACTCGGATTAAGCCTTGCTCTCCCTGGTACAATATGTTACGCGCAGACTGCTCTCTTTCGCTCGCTCGCTCTCTCCCCCCTTCTGTCTCCCTCTGAGCAAGTGGCTCATTTCAAACCCTCCGCACACTGCCTGAGCCAGGTGGCGGTGCTTCCTGCCTCTCCTGCTCGCTGTTGCTAAGTGAGAGGCACCATGTCACACAGAAAGCTGAACCAATAGCATCCTGACCCCCAAAGGCTGGAAAAAGCCGAAGAAAGAGAATCCCACCGTGTTGTCTGTGACCGTGGGCCCTCCTCCCCCTCCCACCTTTTCTTTTCCGACAGGAAGGGGAGGCGGCGAGGGAGCTGGTGGGAGGAAGAGGGAAGAGAGAATGGGGGAGGTCAATCCTCATCTGCCTGGCTGTACTCGAGATAATGCCATTTCTGTTTCTTTGTGAAGGAAAGGAACGGTGGCTTTTCCTGGGCAATCACAGACCAGCAGATGCGCTTCTTTCTGCCCCTAAACTGCCTCTTGTCAAAGCTCAAACTCTGAATGAGTCGTCTGTTGACCTGTGTGTTGCCATTCCTCTCTCCCTCTCTCTCTCTTTCCTTCTCTCTCTCTCTCTCTGTCTCTCTCTCTCTCTCTCGATAGAGACATGAACCTTTTAATCCCTACAGTTTTGCAGATCAGGGCACCTCTGTGTATTCTTCTTCCTCTTTTCTGGTTCCTTTTCTGCCCTGGCTGTTCTCCTCCTCCTCTGGTTGCAGAACGCATTTCCTTTGAATGTGAAAACCCGCAGAGGATGCTTTATACATCATCTCAGGAAGCAGACATCAGCTCGTCTGAGCACATGGGGCAAGGGAGGAGGGATATTTATAAAGGTAATTTAGAAGAAAATCCCCCATTAAGAATTGCATAGTCTTTGGCAAGGTCTACACAGGCACGAAAGAAAATGCAAGGTTGTTCTTAGCTGGAGCGTGGCCGGCACAGGCAGCCGGTGGGAGAGTGAGATTATCCAGAGGAGACGATCTTCCTCCTGTCATTACCTCGATATTTTGGGCACCAGCAGACCCAAGTTACCTGGATAATTATGGCTCTGTAGATCGGACCTCAGCACAAAACAGAGCCCAGTTATGTTTTCCATGGAAAATGTTTGCTATCTTTGGTGATAAAAGTAGCGAATATGAAGGAAACAACGGTTTGTGCACCCATGTGACGTGCAGGTCTGAGGAGCCTTTCTTCAGTGCTGTGTCTAGAAAGTTCTCAATGCATTCCCCCTGGCCTTTTACAGGGGACTTTATTATTTGGTCTCGGGCACGCCTTTTGAAAAAGTAACTGGCATTCATTCCTAGTCAAGGCGAAACCTCTTCTGGACTTGTTGCTGTGGTGGGATATCAAAAGGATGACTGAGGGTGGTTAAGGTGGTTAAGGTGCTAGACTCCCACATGACCAACCATGGTTCAAGTCCTGGACCTGGTGACTGGCTAGCTTTCTCACTTTCCCTCCTTCTCTCTATAGTCAAATTAAAATAATAATAATAATTAATAAAATTGAACAGATAATTCTTTCTTTAAAAAAAAAGAAAAGGATGATTGATATTCATGCTCAACTCTTCATTTCCGTCAAGAATTTTTCCTTTCATACTTGAAATATCCAACTCCCGGGACAATAGTCTAGTCCCCTCACTTGGGATCACACAGAAAAGTCCTTTTTCCCAATCTTTATGCTCATTTTTGTCTTTCTGTTTGTTTGAATCACAATTAAAAGGTGTTGCTCAAGAGGAGCACGTGGGATCCGGTTAAACAGGGAATTAGCAGTGGACACCCGACCCAGTGTTGAGTAACTGTCCTTTTTGTCTTAAGAGCCTGACTTTTTCTTATGATCTTGAAGTAAAAGACAGCCAATGGTGCCAGCTCTCGCTTATAATATTTAAAACTAAAATTCGTAGGTCATCTCCTAACCTCATTTTATTTACTCTTCGTTTCTTTCAGGCTAATCCAATGTTATTTGCAGGTAGCCAAAGGCATATGTCTGAGCGATGCCTTCATCGTCTACTCCATCTGTTTTTGGGGAAAGGTGTTAATAATCAACCAAAGCTCCAAAAGTGGGCAAAGAAGTTTAAAAAAAAAAAGTACTGGCCCATAAGCCCTGCACGCCTAGCCTGGCCTGCAGCTGGGTCAGTGCATCAGCCGCCTGCCACCTTCCTTGGCCACTCTCCTCCTTCGTGCCCCACCACCGCCCCCGTGCCAATGAGAATTTGGAGCTGAGAGCACAGTGAAAGCCAGGCCCTGGCTCCACACCTCCATCTCTGGGTTGCAGCCTTCTCGGTTTTATCAACTTCATTATTCAGACACAGGCGCTGTGCTGCAGCCAAGCAAACCTGCCAGGACCAGCTCTTCCTGCTTCTCTTCTTTTTCCTCGCTTATAATTCTCTTCCTTCAAATCCCTTCCGCGTATCCACCTTTGCCACCCTGAGTTTGCGGGCCAAGCACAAATCCCTTTAAGTCTCTGGGCACTTCCCCCCACCCCCGAGTTCACGCCTGTCTGACATTCTTTCTAGTTGTGACATAGTGACTTCTGCCACATTGCCCTGGATACGTGATCTGTCCTCTGCTTTCTTTTCTCTGGGCCTTTGCTTGGGCTGTTCTTCCTTCTAGACTGTTCTTATCTCCCAGTTCTCTTCCGCAATCTCTCCCTGTGGAAACCTTGGCTCAGAAGCCTGCCTAGAACACAGTTTCCTCAGGGAAACTTTTCTCTCTGTCTTTCCCACTCAGACTGCCACTTCCAGGCCTTTGAAGCACGATGGCCTCTTTTTCTCGTACCTCTCTTTGGGAACTTTCCAGCTGCTGCTTTGAGTTGAACTTGCTGTAGCCTGACCGACAGCAGCTCAGGGCAGCTTCTCAGCCACACTCCTGTATTCCTCATCAGCCTCCCTGCGGTAACATACGTAATTGTGCAGATACAACTCGGGACGGTCCTCTGGGTGCCGTTTGCCATCCAGTCTGCTCACCCTAAATTCCTCCTGTGCAGAAAATCTGAAACCATATCCGCCCTATTTTATTGTGGATTATTCAGGACTGGAGCTGTGTCTTTCTCATCTTCGTGTCTCCCAAAGTACTTAAAGTAACTGCCTTGCACCCAGTGGGCGCCGGAGAAATACCTGTGCAAGTGTGATATCATGAAGCCCAGGAAGCCTGAAAAAGGGTGTGTGTGATTTGCCAGGTTTTCCAACTATCCATGTCTAGGAGAATGGCATTTTTTTGTGAATATTTTAAGTTAGACCATAAGCTCACAAACACAGTTCGGTGAAATAGTATTGTATTTTCAGTCAAGAGAAGCCAGGGGATGATTTAGAAACCAACCCACCCCCAAGTCTTAATGGTTTGAAACAATGAAGGTTGACTTCTTGCTCATGCTTACTGTGGATTGGTGAGAAGGATTCTTCTGCTCACTCTCTGACCAAACCAAGCTCTGGTGGTTGTGCCGAAGGAAGGAGTTCTCCAGAGGGACTCACATCAGCTCTTGAGAGTTCCAGCCCAGAAATGACCTGCCACTGGGCTCACTGCCTATTCGCCAGAACTAGTCATGTGATACCGTCTAACCACAGGGCACCGGAAGTGTCGTTCTCCTGTGTGTCTGGAAAATAGCTAGAAACATTTAGGTCATCACATCAAGTGCTCCTATATTATATTATTATTTTTTTTAAAGGTCTTTTCTCTTTTTTGGAGAGGTTTTTGCGATAGGGCGTGTGCACTCGCCAGACAGGGAGAGAGACAGAGAGACAGAAAGCAAGAAATCACCCCCCAGGGGGGATGGCCACACTGCAATCCCTTCTCCTCCACTCTCCTCTCGGGATCTTGGGCACACATGCACATGCACCTGGCGTGAGTTTTAAGCCACTGGGTCCAGGATGCGAACCGCAGTTGACTACGTGGGAGGCCAGCGACATAGCCATTACGCTAAATGCTGGTCCCCCTATATTATATTATTAACGCTGAGGGTTTTAGAGGAAGTCTCTATGTACTACTGACTTTGGAAGCATAGGGAATATTCACATACATCTTTTGCCTTTGCATATATTATTGTTTCCCTCACCCAAGACAGGTTGTTTTGCTTAACTCTAGAAGACTTGGCCACAAAAATTAAGGGATAAATGCTTCTGTTTTTCTCTAAGCATAAAAGGAGAACTTGCCTAATCTTTCTATCTCTTTATTTGTTCTTACCAATACTTCAGAGTTTCTTTTGATGGCTAAATATGTGCTAGACCCTTAACTGAAGGTTCCCTCCATGTTCATTCTGAGTGTTGTCACTATCAGGATTAGAGAAAAACAGTTCATTTTTGTGAATTTATTCTAATTACAGGGCATACACACATTTCATCCCATTATTTTTCATAACGAGAAGCTAGATACAACCTACATGTCCAACCTTAGGGGATTAGCTGTGTATGCTGTGGCATATAAAGAAAATGGAATACAACTAGCCGTGAAAATTATATTTTAGAAGCACAGTTAATCAGGTTGAAAAAAAATGTTCGCAATATCTTGATTACTAAGTTGGACAAAGGTAACTCCAGAATGGAGTCTATAGCAGAGTCTGCTTTTAAAAAATGCATTAAAACTGGGAATATAAATACCAGTATGTGAATGTGAACAGGGCTTACCAGTTTTTCTTTCTGGTAATAGTATGCATGGTTTTGTGCTTTTTACCTGTGCTCTTTAAAAAAAATTTTTTTTTTAATTAGCAGGGATGATTTTCGTTGCATATAAGGAGATACGTAAATATCCCTGGCCTGAGATGTGTGTTAATTTTAAGTAGCGCGCGTCGTGTTGCTTCTTTTAGGTGTGTTCATTTGCTGGCAGAGGCACTTGTACATCTCTGGTGGAACGAGTTGGTCGGACAGAGATTCAGAGACAGCGCTCCTGAGCCTCGGGAGACAGTGTGACGTTGGCTCAGACACGTCCGGGCGTAGCCACGTCACCATCTCTTGCCCTTTCTTCCTCCGAGGTGCTGTATAGATCTTCCATGGCATTTTGACTTGACATTTCACAGCTGCTGCAAATCCACTAAACAGGGACCTGACACTGGCACTGCGAGGCCGCTGGTAGCACAGGGGTGTGTAAAGAGGTGCTAAATTTGCTGAGGTAGTAAAAAATAAATTGGCATGTATTTATTTGGGGTTGACACGGGCTCTGGTGGAGTAGGGGCCCTTTCTGGAAAAACCGGTAACACTCATTCATCTCGTGTTGTGCGCCGAGCTATAATGCTACAGCTGTCATCCCCTTCCAAGGAACGACTGTCATATTGTCAATCCACAATAACACAGAACAATCGTCTTTCCCCATGTTGAAGCATCGCCATTGTCATATAATTCAGTTCATATTAACAATGCTTTGATGACAATTCATTTCCACTCCAGCCTTCGAGACCTCCCTCACTCCTTTTCTGAGCCAGAGGGAAATGTATTTTGACAGTATCGCCAGTGTGAACACTTTCCTTCTTTTAAAACATTGGGGGCCCAAGCGCTCATTGCAACTGTACGGAATACACCAGATTTATTTATTTATTTTTCTTACAGCACTACCTTGGGATTAGGTGGTGCCTTACCCAGAAAAAAACTAAAACTATAGGTACCCGTCTGCCTTATTTGCCTTACTCTGAAAACATCTCCACGAAAAAGGAGTGTGAATTAGTATTCCTGTTTTTTTTCCTTTTTTTTTTAAAGAGGTTTTTGCTATAGGGCAAGTGTGCTCGCCAGACAGACAGAGAGACAGAAAGCAAGAAATCACCCCCCAGGGGGGATGGCCACACCGCAATCCCTTCTCCTCCATTCTCCTTTCGGGATCTTGGGCATGCATGCACACATGCCCGGCATGAGTTTTAAGCCACCGGGTCCAGGACGCGAACCGCGGTGGACGACATGGAAGTTCAGCGACATAGCCATTACGCTAACTGCTGGTCCGAGTATTCCTGTTTTTCAAGGAGCACAATTAGAACTCAACTCTTTGCTTTAGTTTTTAACAACTGGTTTATTATAAGAAGTGGCTTTACTTTTCCTAGTACCAGCCGTGAGGTCAGTAGCTATTTGCATGGAAGAATTAACTCCCTTAATGAATTTATGTGCTGCGATTTTCCCTAGAGGGGAAATTGGTTCTCTGTATGAGTACCAGCTTTCAAGGTACTTTCCTGTCACAATAGGCTATTTTAAACTGATTGAGAATGTTGTCTTTGTTAGGGTTTTCCCAAGAGCTGAATCTACGTGGGCATAGTTGGTTTGATTAAAATATACTGTGCATACGTATATGAGCTGCCCCCGGTACAATGCTGCCATTTTAAAATAAAGTTTTTATTATGGCTGTTGGCCACTTTGCTTTTCTCATTTTTCAATTCTTCACTAGTTTAGATACTCGTTTGAAAATAATGGCAGGATGTGGGAAGATGGAGAGAGTTTGGGGAAGGAAAGAAGTTGGATGTGAGAAACCACCAGAAATGTTTGTAAGGTTGCAAATCCCCGGATGACGGCTTAGAAAAGGCTACAGTACTGCTTTTTCAAGGATTCTTCCTCAGCATTCCTATCAAATAAAAATCAGGGTATTTGAAACAGCACATTTCTGAAAGATAGGAAAATATAATGGAAGCTGGGTGAGGAAAAGTATGTCTGGGCTTTGAAAGTCGAACAGAACCTTAAGTGAATGAGCAAAGACAGAAAAGATCTAAATGTTTCCCATTCTGTGTCCATAAATGAGGACATGAGGAATAAAGAGAGAAGAGAGGAGACCAGCAGGTGGCGTAATGGTTACATCGCTAGACTCCCACATAATTGACCACAGTTCGAGTCCCAGACCCGGCAGCTTAAAACTCACACCAGGCATGTGTGCATGCATGCCCAAAATCCCAAGAGGAGGATGGAGGAGGAGGAATTGCAGCATGTCTATACTCTCTGGAGGATAATTTCTTGCTTTCTGTCTCTCTCTAGCAAGCTCGTGTGAGAACCAATGGAAAGGAGCCTGAGCTACTGGACCCTTTTCCCTATGAATTCATGGCATGATGGATGTTAAAAATAAACTAATCTGTGGTCTATGAAAAAAAAGAAAGAAAGAAAAAGAAAAGAGAGAGAGAGAGAGAGAGAGGAGGGAGGAAAAGCTGAGATGAAGCGAGAAATTCAGTTGTAAAATGTGTGTGTCGTGTTCAGGTCGCCATAAGCCTAGCCTGATGGCGTATCTTGGAACAGTCCTGCATTTGAATTGCTTCTCTTTGTCCCCATACCGAGGCCTCTTTTTACCAGACATGGGTCCCTATTCTTGGCGCGGCCATTGGCTGCTGAGCCATCCAGGGCATTATATCCCCTAAGTCTTGGGCACCTCAGGGATGTGAAATGCAAGATTTACCCAACTTCTCAGAACAGGAAGTGGAGACCCTGCCACTAACTGAAACTTCAAACTTCATGTGAAGTGTGTGCCTCGCCTGGAATGTGGCCAGAGCACTGGGCAGATCTTTCTCCTCCAGCAGGAAGCACCATGGGGCCCACAGGAAACGCCGTGGTCCCTTACTGTCCCCATCTGTACCCAAATCCTCCAACACTGTGTAGTCACATGACCCTGTATGACTGGGTCAGACAAACAAGAGGTCAACCTTTTTTTGTTTTTGTTTTTTAACAATTGATTTATTTAACTCGTTTTGTTGTTATTCGTTTACTTATTTATTTTTAAAATTTGACCAGAGAGAGCCAGAGAAACAGAAAGTGAAAAACCAAGCCACCAGGTCCAGGACTCAAACTGCCGTCGGCCATTTGGTAGTCCAGTGCATTAACCATCATGCCACCTGCCAGCCCCTCAACCTTACTTTTGACTTTGCTACTTTTAAAAGGCAAGCATTTGGGACCAGCAGTTAGCATAATGGCTATGTCGCTGAACTCACATGTAGCTGACCGCAGTTTGAGTCCCAGACCCGGTAGCTTAAACTCAAGCTGGATGCGTGTGTGTGCATGCCCAGGATCCCGAGAGGAGAATGGATTGCGGCGTGGCCATCCCCCGGGGGGGTGATTTCTCACTTTCTACCTCTCTGTCTCTCTCTGTCTTTCTGGCGAGCGCACGCGCCCTATAGCAAAAAGTCTCAAAAAAAAAAAAAAAAAAAAAAGGGAAGCCTTTGACCAGAGCGGGGGTGTAGGTGGTGGTGTGGGTGGTGTGGTGGTGTGCAGTCCTGGTTCATTCCTGGAGCCAGCCTTGTTAGTGCAGAGGAACTTTGCCCGCTGCCTTTAAAGCCGCATGCTTTGAGCATTATCGTATACTTAAGATCTTAGTGCAGGCCATCTGTTTTACTTATCGCATGAGAGATGGCAATGCATGTGGTCGTATTAAGATCTCTAGTCAAAGGTCTGTCCCGATGCAGTCATGCCCTCTGGATGCTGTGATGGTAGCCTTCCCTCCAATTCCCAGAGGCACGGCTGTTCTTCATACTTACCACTGTTAGGACCGTTGAAAAATATATTTGTCCCATCTCCTGCAGTGCTAGAGGTGACGTCACTCCTCTGATTGTTGGAGGGAGGGGAACTGGATTTAACTCCCATATTTCAATGTTGAATCATTGTTCTTCTTGCCTGGCCTTCTCATATTTTCTCTTCCATCTCTCGGTTTTCTTCTTCTGAGCTCTCTTTATCTTTCTCCCTCTGGCCTATTCCACGGAGCCTGAGCTAGCAAAAGTGCCTCTACCCAGTGGTATGGCTGTATCCATTCTCGATCATAGTTGTTGCTTAAAGACCCACTCACAAAGTAGTGTAATTTACCTCTCGAAAATTAGGATACCTTCATAGACGCTTGTACAGAAGTGCTTGTATATTCTTGGAGATTAAATAACTCCTATCTCTCTAAAAGAAAATAAAGTCTTCTTGTAAATGTCAGGAATATATAGGTTTACAAAATAGTCACAATGTGTCATGCAACACCATGATTCCAGGATGTCCCTCCATGAGAGTTTCATGGGCTGCCTTTCAGAGACGAGCAGAGCCAATCAGACACTTGCTGAACAGTAATCATTGTTCTTTTCTCTCAGGGGCTTGAGTTGAATTAAATGTATTCGTTCAGATTGTCATAACGTCTCAAGAAGAGAAGGAGGGGAATATTTTATGTTTATGTAATAGTGGAAGAAGACTGTTATTATGCGTAATATATATATTTGAATCCTACTTAAATCAGCCAAGAGTTCATCCCTGGCACTGCTTCTCTTACTCTGGCAAGATAAGGTCAGTACGAAAGACATAAATATGACAATTACTCTGTCTGTAATTTGACATTTGCATTTTTCACGAAATTATCATGTCCTTTTGTTAAGCACTTCTCTCTGTCTACTGTCGATTTTTTTGAGGAGGGTGTGCTTTGAAGTTTCTAATCTCTATGAACAGTAATCTTAGATAGAATGTAGCATAGAAGAGTTAGTGGATTGGTGGACAGCAGCTATACCCAGTACTGGGGAAAGACAGAATTCCTGTAGATGTTCAGGTGAGAGGGACCCTCGTCCTCTACCTAGAGATGAATATCATTTGTGAGTTCTATGTAGTAGTTGAAAACCACATGAGGACTCCCCTCTCCTGAGCTTAAACCAGTATTGAAGTGATCTCTTCGACCTAACACTTATTTCTGTTTCCTTTGGCCTTCTACCAAATATCCATTCATTCGTTCAGATAATCAGAGGTGCCTTCAACACTATAAGGAAGTAGAAATGAAACTGTGGGGCCAGCCAGTGACGTGGTGATTAAGGTGCTAAATCCCACATGGCTAACTTTGTGGTTTAAGTCCCAGACATGTTGGCTTAAAACACGTTGTGTGTGTGTGTGTGTGTGTGTGTGTGTGTGTGTGTGCCAAAAATCCTGAGAGGAGAATGGAGGAGAAGGAATGTGACCTGGCATTTTCCTGGGGCATGGTTTATCATTTTCCCCTCTTTGTTGTCTCAATCTGTCTGTCTCTTCTGGCAGGTGTACATGCTCTATAGCAAAAACTAATGAAAAAAAAAAAAAAAAAAAGAAAGAAAGAAATGAAAACCTTCCTGCCTTCAAGGATCTTGTAAGATTCCCCTCCCCTTCTCTTTTTCTTTCTTTGAGACCAGATAAGCCTAGTGTATACAGAAAAAGAATCAGAAGTCAGGTAGGGTCTTTGTCCTGCGCCTTTCCTACCCTAAGCCTTCTGTTCCTGGGTGCGTTCTGGTCTTACGAGTACGTCCACCTATGCCTTCCTGTGCCCCATTCCCCTCACTCCCTGCTCCAACACCGACAAAAGGGCTGGCCCTTACACCTCATGCATCCTTTCATTTCTTTCTCAGGAAGTGCTGGGCCCTGGGAAATCAAGAAAGTAGAATGAACTGGGGTAAAAAGAGGGGTCCGTCATGAAATAGTAGCATATACACTTAAAAGGTAAAAAGGAAAATCTCAGAGGCTATTTTTTTTAAGGTTTTTATAGTAGGATGCATGAGCTCTTGAGAAAGAAGAGAGACAGAGAGAGGGAAAGTGAGAAATCAGCCCCAGGGGGAATGGCCATGCCACAGTCCTTCTCCTCTAGGGATTTTGGGCATGCATGCACACACACCCAGCATGATTCTCAAGCCACTGGGTCCAGGACTCGAACCACAGTTAGCCATGTGAGAATCCAGTGCCTGAACCAGAACACCACCTGCTGAACCATCAGAGGCATTGTTAACAGTGCAGTAGCCCCCCTTAGCGGGGAGCTCTTGGTGTGTATTACACCGGGACAATCCACAGGTGGCCCTTTTGTCACATACCTGCCTGGCCCTTTGTTCTGGAAGCCCTGTGGAGAGCAAGGATAAAGGGTGGATGTGAAGAGCAGGACTTCCCAGTGCCCTGTGAGAGGGCTGTGCCTGAGGGTGATGGGGGACTGGAGGGAGAGCTGTTGAAGAATGCATCTGGGAGGGTCAGGCTCACCTTTGAGGTCAGGGGCCTGGAGACCCAGAGGACGATGATGTCTCTGATCAAGACGTGGTTAGCTCTTTTCTTTCTTTCTTTCTTTCTTTCTTTCTTTCTTTCTTTCTTTCTTTCTTTCTTTCTCTCTTCCCCCCCCCCCTTATTTATTTATTTATTTATTTATTTATTTATTTATTTATTTATTTATTTATTTATTTGAGAGCGATTTTGTTTTAGGGCTTGTGCAATCTCTCAATCTCTCTCAGAGAGACTGAGAGAGACAGAAAGTGAGAAATCATTCCCTGGTGATGCCCATGCCACAGTCCCTTCTCCTCTATTCTCCTCTCGGGATTTTGGGCACGCATGCACATGTACCTAGCATGAGTATTAGGCCACCGGGTCCGGGACTTGAACTGTAGTCAACTATGTGGGAGTCCAATGGCATAACCATTACACCATCTGCTGGTCCTGGTGTGGTTAGCTCTTAGCCGGTTCATGTGCCCAAGGGTAAAGGTTGCCATGTGCGGTCCCTTGGCTGGTGGGCTGCAGGAGTGGGGGGGGAAGCACACAGAGCTCCACCTGCATGTGACCACGTGACCCTACTGGGGCGCACACTCCAGCAGGCAGGTAGGGACATGATGGCGCCGGCACTGGAGTTTTAGTGACGCTTTTACAAATCCCCGCCTCAACCATACCAGCCTCACCCGGACTCTCCCCTTGGAATTTACTCTTCTTTCCATCATTCCTTCAGTCTTCATCCCAAGGAAGACGATGGCATTTTGTTTAAGCGACCATAATTTACCTTGGTGTTTTCCCACACGTTCAGAAGTAGCCCTGTCATTGCAGTTGTCATCCCAAGGGCACCTTCCCTAACAACAGCCAGGCCTGCATGTGCTAGGCGCCGTCCTGTGTGTTTTATGTAGACTAACTCCTTTAGTCCTTGTAACAATCCTGGGAGGGAGATACTGTTATGATCCCCATTTTATAGATGGGGAGATCAAGGTACAGAGCGCTCCGTTCATTCACACCTGCCATGTGGCAGAGCCGGCATCGTACACCCCGGCAGTCTGGTTTCAGAGTCATTTCTCTCAATGTGTACGAAAGTTCCTCAAGTCATACAGTCATGGTGCTGGGCCCTGGGAAGTCAGGAAAGTAGAATGAAAAATCCTCACCCCCCACCCCCCGCAGGAGAGACAAAAGACACACATAGAAAGCATCAGAAGTGATGTAGGGATCTCTCCAGAGTGACGTATTGTCCTTGAGTTCAACAGCCCTGGTTATTTTATTTGGAGCGATGAGAGGTGTGTTGTTGCAGCTGGCTGGCGACCTTGGACAGGTCATTCATTCCCTATCAGTCCAGTAAGGAGGTGGTATCGCCTTATCTTCAAGGCCCTTTCCTGCTCCGAAGTTGTTTGGTTCCATGTCTCAGGATGTTTTCGCATTGAGCACTCAGCGCTGCCGAACAGTCAGTTCTTCCGAATGCGTGTCTCTCTGATCCTCTTCCTCACCCATGCAGAGTTTCTGCGGTATCCTGTGATCTTTATTAATCACACAGGGACTGTCATCTCCTCAGACTCGAGTGGAATGGCTAAGGTGCCCTCTGCCGAAGATATCGTGGCTAATGTTCTCATTACTGACTAATTGGCTAAAGAGACTTCTCTCACATTGCATTTAGGCTGATTGATAGTTTTCTATCACCTGATGGGTGGAATGGACAGCCAGACCAATTACCGCCGCTAAGAGAGCCCCACGCTACAGAGCAGTGCAGCCTGAGACAAAAGGCCCTTATAGATTATGTCTGGTCAGGGTGCCTGCTGAGAGTTTGTTCAACGAAATGATTTTCTGAAAAGTACAGTTTGATGGGTCTTGAAATACGTGGACCTTGAGTCACCCTTAAACTCACTGGGCCTTGTCTTATTGAAACTGTGTGCATTTCTGGTTGTCTCCAACATGGGTAGCCTGGATAACTAGTTAGCCCTGTAACTAGAACTAGTTAGCTTTGTGCTGACTGAAACTGTGGACAATGGAAGCTGTAGGCCTCCCATGAGTGAGTCACATCACACGAAGACGCTCCACTCACACGGAAGCCCTAGACGGGGCATTACTCAGATTCCTTTTGTACGCCATCTCTTTTCATGTTGCTCGGGCTGTTTAGAAGAAATAATATTCAGGTCACTTGCTTAGTCATTTAAATTGAGTCCATTTCTTTGTAGCTAATGCATTAATTTATTGAAATCTCTGTTTAAAGTGCAAACTCTGGTTTTAGAGCAGAGGATAATAATGCGTTAAGGATTCACATTAAAACGTAACTCAAGGAACATCTCGATCGCTTTTTAGTTGTATTATTATTATGAAAGCAGAGGGTCAGAAGTCACTTATAATGTCTCCCTGGGTTTATGAGTTTTGAGACTTCCTGGGAATGACAAATCCTTCATTCTAGTGTTCCTAGAACCCTGTGCATTCTAGTATTCATTCTAGATTCTCAATACCCCGTTTTCCCAGTAATCTCGATTGTG
This sequence comes from Tupaia tana, assembly GCA_026018925.1. Classification (NCBI taxonomy): domain Eukaryota; kingdom Metazoa; phylum Chordata; class Mammalia; order Scandentia; family Tupaiidae; genus Tupaia; species Tupaia tana. The sequence continues at coordinate 16,040,965 of JAKSZU010000021.1, forward strand.
TTGTCTGATCAGCAGCACACTGAGATATACTGGGACTAATGCAATCTCTCCTACTTCTGTGGCCTCCAAGCAGGGCCATGGTGGTGTTCGCTGGGATCCTTGGAACTTGTGACAATGTCAGTATGAAATGCTAATATTGTCATATTGCACCAAGTTCTGCTCCGTGTTGGAAGTCAAGATTGCAAAGCACAGGGCATTGTCACGTTGCACCAAGTTCCACTCCATGTTGGAAATCAAGATTGCAGACCACAGGGAATGGCGTCATGACAGCCTGAACCACAGTGTGCCTGAGCCCTTGTCATCTCCAGGGTGTCTTCTTAAATACACACCAAGAGCTTGGTCCTAGTGATAAGCTCTAGGAGACCAACCGTCCAGAAAAGAAATGAACGAAAGCATGATTATTTTGGTAACGCAACAACTTTTAAGTACCTTGTTCTTGCATGACTATTAAGTAGAGAGAAAGAGGAAGACAGGACAGGTGGCTTGGACTGGGACACAGAGGGCCAGGGCTCCTGGGCTGTGTTTGAGGTAGGAGATAGGGGGCTATTCCTCTCAGCCCCTGGTCCTCCTTCCACTTCAGGACGTTCCTGCTGGAGCTGTGCTGGAATTGCCAGCACACTGTACAGCCTGCCCCACACCATCAAAGGGGTCAAGAGAGAGGTGCAGGTGCTCAGCGCCGGACTTGAAAGGGTCATTGTGTGGCACAGCGGTGGTATGGCTGTTTCCAAGAAGGGCAGGTTTAAAATCACTGTAGTTCTTTCATCCTCCATGTAGTATTCCCTGACAATGACGATGGAGCCCGTAAATACTTAGGTTTCTGCATGTTGGGTTACAGAGGTCTCTGCCTACGTCCCTCTCCACCTGTCACGTCCACCTGGGTCTGATGAATACAGGCAAGCAGCGGTGCAGGCTGCGACATGGCAATTGGGAGATTAGCCCTTGTCTCACCAGCATATCGTGTATCAGGATGGGTCTGAAATACACTAGAAAACACACACTTGTTATTTAATGGAAACTTGGACCACCAGGGTCTGGGAGCTCAGCTAACACCAGAAATACTATTTCTTTCTTTCTTTTTTTTTTTTTTTTAAGAGATTTTTGCTATAGGGAGGGTGTGTGTGCATGCCAGAAAGACAGAAAGTAAGAAATCACGCCCCAGGGTGGATGGCCACTCCCCAGTCCCTTCTCCTCCATTGCCCTCTCAGGATTTGGGGCATGCACACACGTTTCAGTGTGACTTTCAAGCCACCAGATTCAGGACTTGAACTGCAAGCAACCAAGTGGGAATCCAGCTCTTTAACCACTAGGCCACCTGCTGGCACCTGGAAATACTGTTAACAACAGAATACAGTTGCAGTATACTGACAAGTCATTTAGAAAAGGAATGTGTCCCAATCCTTGCTTTTCTGTTCAGTCCATTCCACTTTGTAGATAGGCTTCATTTCCGGTTTGAGTTTGTCTCGATCTCTTCTCAGCTGTGCTGTTTGTTCTTCTATGAGCTCCCCAGGAAGGACACAGCCACGTGAAACTCCAACCAAAAAGCAGGCGGTGTGTTCTGAAAAGCATTAAACTAAAGCTTTACTCCTCAACCTCAGATGGAACAACTTGGTGTTAAACTTTATTATTTCACCAGTATTTGAATGGAAAAAATTACACATTCGCAATGTACTTTTTGAAGACCCATCGTACTCCCCAGGAGTAGAGACATGAAGACCTACTTCATCCCATCCCCTGCCCTGCAAATTCAAAGCAAACCAAATATTTGTTCAGTTACTGAATAGTTGAGCTTATCGATGTGGACACAGACAGTAACATTCAACGAATTTTTAAGGGGTTAAATTTCTTAGTAATCTGTATCTGTCAAAGTCAGATCACAGCCAAACTATCTCACACCAGATATTCATTTATAAGAAATTAACTTCCAGGTTGAGTCTAGTGGTCAGTTTATATTAAGACTGTCTCTCCCAGGAGGCCTCTTGATAAGCTACCTGGATAAGCTACACAGAACCCCTGGCACTGGCCTCTCCTCTGTCCTGGCACTTGGCTGCCTAGTTTCATAGAATTCTCATGAACACTTGGAAGCTCTCCAAATCTTTTGTTGTGATTATACTCATTATCTGTCCACACCATGAGAAGAGCAGTACAGTGATGCCTCTGAGACTCACTGAAAAATAAAGGTTGGCATCCAATAACGCTTTATGTCCAGGCTGTTGTATTGCCCTAGGCAGGTCAAACTTTTAATATCTTCCGAAGATTTTAAAATAAGAAGTGAGGGCCAGCCTAGTCACCTAGTAATTAAGAGAGTAGGATCCTACATGGCCAACCACAGTTTGAATCCCAGCCTTGGTGCCTTGAAAAATATCCAGGGCACATATGCATCCAAGATGGAGAAATGAAGAAAGAAATATGGCATGACCATGCCTCATTGTGGGGGTGCTTCCCCCATCTCTCAATCTTTCTCTGGCAAGAGCACACACCCTTTGGCAATTTAAAATAAACGAGAATTATGAGAGCCAGCAGGTGTCATGGTAGTTAAGGTACTAGACTCCCACATGACCAAACACAATTTGAATCCTGGGCCTGGTGGCTTCCTTTCTCACTTTCCTTTTCTCTCTCTGGTCAAATTTTTAAAAATAATAACAGAGAAAATTAAAATAAATAATTCTAAAAGAAGAATAGAAAAAATATGAAAGTCTTACACCATTACTTAATTCATTATTCCATTTGATGCCCAGGGTTTTGCCAACACTTAAACATTGACCTGTTTCTTGTATATAAATTAATTCATCTTCCTAGTTAATGTGATGTGTACTTGTCTTCATTTTGCATGTGTGGACACCGAGACCTAGCGAGCTTAGGTGGCTTGTCCAGGATCACAGCACTAGTAGGTATCACAGGTGGCCTGAATCCGGGTATCTGACCTGTGTCATAGTGCGTAGCAGACATCAGTGTGTTTTTGGTGGCGATGATCAAATGCCGTTAGGAATGAGGGTGCTTCCTTCTGACTCTAGATGCTCAGTAGTCCATCACTCAACCCAGAAAACCTTTCTCATACTCTTCTCTTTGTGCCCCTTCTTGTTCCAGCCTTAAATGCACCCTTTTCTACAAAGCCTTCCCTCCCTCCTCTTACTCTGTGAGAGCATCTCCCTTCTAGATCTGTGTATTGTGTATCTGGAAGTGAATTACGGCCTCTTGCTCACGGTCATCTTTTCACTGCTCTTGTCACTGCTCAGTTCGAAGCAGCCCGGAAAAGCCCTCACTGTTTGTTTCTGCAAAGCTCTTGGTGCAGTGATGTTCAGAGGAGGTGTTCAATAAGTATTTCTCAGTCTATTGATTACGTGAAACCCTTATTGAGAAAGGGAGGTTCAGCTATTGTTTGGTTCTTCTATAGTTTTTTGGAAATTCAAACACCACGTACTGTTCTGAACATCTGTTCATAGTTAGAAGCTGGTGGCTTTTTCCAGAAAGCACAATTTCTCCTTTTCTGTTACCTTTTGGTCAGGGGAAAAAAAAAAGAAAGAAAGATAGAAAGAAATCAGACAATGCTTAAGAGCCAAAAGGGACAATGGACAGGAGGTAACCAGCTCCATTCCCTCATTCTTTACAAACAATGGAGGTTTTGATCTTTTCCCCTCAGTGGCAGAAATGACATCAATTCATTATAAGAAATTTTGGAGTTTGTCCAAATACACAAAGACAGAAGAATAAAAATGGACCGTGTTCCTAGATCTCTAGTAAGGTTTTCTTAGACTACATTTGTAGAAGTGATATTGACAGGATGAAGAGATTTCCAAGGTGAAGTCTTTTTATAACGTATCACCAAATGCCCTTCAGTGAGATTGTACCAGTTTACTCAGCTATACCCACAATGCGTGTGAGTGTAGTACTCTCTCTTTTATATAACACACAATAAAAGAAATTCTCAGATCACTTACAGCATTGACAATGAACTCTGAGCTTGCTTAGGCTTAGTGAGGAACCAAATGAAAATGAGACAATTTTAAGTATCTGCTTTGCTATAATTAATTAACAGTTTCCTGGGGCCAGCAGGTGGCGTGGTGGGTAAGGGCACTGGACTCCTGCATGGCTGACCACGGTTCAGATCCCAGACCTGGTGGCTTGCTTTTTCTCTCTCTCTCTCTGTCCTTCTCTAGTCAAATTAAAATAGATAGATAGATAGATAGACAGATAGATGGATGGATAGATAAAGTTAAATAAAATAATTCTTAAAAAAATTATTTCCTTGAAAACAATCATCTATGGTCTGAAGCTTCCATTCAAGTTAACTCCACTCTCCATTCAATGCTAGAGGTGCAACAAGTTCTAACGCAGGTCATTTGCTACAGATGTAGACCAGTTAAGCCAGTTTCAATTTTGCCTGAATTTTATCACCGTGATATAAGGGCACTTAACCTCCCTGAGCTTTCCCAGCCATGTCTTTGAAAATGAGTAGGTCGAACTGAATTATATCTAATACCATTTCCAATTCTGTGATTCTAGAACCATCCATCTAAATCTATATGGATACAATGAGGGCAATGGGAATACTGTTTGGTGGGTGAGGAAATGAAACATGCCTAGTTAAAGACTGAAGTGAATTGGGGGTTCAGCTACAGTTAAGAGCCCAAGTTTCACATTTCCTCTGGATGGATTTTATTATTTAGTGCCCGAGGTTTAAGACACGTGGCCAGTCAGCCAGGGTAGACAGAGATTGCAAAATTAGTTCCGGTTGCTGATTGAGTTGCTTCCGGTTTGGGCTGGGAGAGAAGGATAAGTAGGGCTGGATAATTCGAGTTTAGTTCAGAGGATGGAGAGATCACACTGAGGAGAGAAGGGAAATCTTCATGAAAGAAGAAATTTTTCAGATGCGCCTTGTCAGATAGAAATATTATAGTAGGAGGAAGTTTCTGATGAAAGGAATCTTGTCACTTCCAAAATATCAAGATGCCTAACTCTCTGAAAGTTTAAAATTTGTGAGTAAAAGTTGTCATGTGGGGATAAGAGGATTATAAAATTTAAGTTAAATGGCACTTCAACAAATATCGGTCATTGAGAATCTTTGCATAACCAGTGTTGTGAAAGCCTTTGCTGATGGATTAAGCATTTGAATCAATATTTAGGTTTACCAACAGGTGGTGTGGTGCTTACGGTGCTGGACTAACTCATGAAACCCGTAGTTTGAGTCTTGAAAATCACACCAAGTGTATATGCATGGGTGCCCAAAATCCCAAGAGAAGAATGGAGAAGAAGGGATTATGGCATGGCCATCCTACTTGAGAAGTGATTTCTCATTTTCCCTCTTTCTGTCTCTCCCCGTCTCTCTCCTCTCTGGTAAGCAAACATACCCTATGGCAAAAAGAAAAAAAAAAATTAGCATAGCAAAATGTCAGTGACAGCATGTGACAGGCTCACTGGACTGTAGTCCCTCCTCTAATAACTTCGTAGTCCCCTCACATCCGGTCACAAACTTCCTCAGAGTTGGAAGCAGCATGAAACTCTTTGTACTCTGTGGTAGTCTATAGGAAAAAAATGACTTTGTTCATTTTTAAATATTTATTCTTTCTATAATAATGTTATACACACAAAATCTCAGCTTTGACCCTCGGAGAAGAGCCGAAGGTCCAGTGTCCTGATGATTTCGTATGGACACACACCGGCTGTATTGGAAGAATAAATATTTAAATCGTAGAATGAGTAAGCATTGGAAGAATATGTAATGGAGAGCTTGTCTTGTTGTGAATCTGTTTGTGCTTGCATTTGCTTTAAATGCCCCTTTAAACACTGGTTTTCTAATCTAGTGAGATTAATGGGACTAGTCCTAGCTGGTGGGATAGTGAAGGGCGGGGGCTCAAATGTGGGTGAATTTATGCAGTACACTCTCGGTGCAGGCTGCTTGGAATACTCTCTGCGGGTGCAGCCTGTCTCCAGATAACTAGAACTTGGGTTTTTGAGGTCCATTGTATGCTGATGCTGGTACTAGCTTGTGATATTTCTGAGTTTCTTACCGTCCAAGGTGGAAGCTTTCATGTCTGCCTAATACCCCATACCTAGAGAGATACTAATGGTGATAACTTTTTACCATCCCTGGGGTTTCAAATGTCTCCTCTATTCTGAGACCTGCCCAGTGGCAGGGTCACCCTCAGAACCACCACCACCCCACCCAACCCCACCCAACCCCAGAACTTAGCTGCAGCACTTGGAAGCATCCATTTGCATCCCAGCAAGCTGAGAGTCTGGGATGGAGAGCCTACTAGAGAGGGAAGGTAGAACAACTGGGGAGTTGAAGGGAAGGAAGCTGAGATCAGGTAAGGGAGTCTATGGTATTTTAGAAATATAAAAACAAAATGGGGAGATCAGTAGATGGCAAGATGGTTACGTCACTGGACTCCCATGTAGTCAACTGCAGTTCGATTCCTGACCTGCTGGCTTGAAACACACCAAGCTTATGTGCGTGTGTGCCCAAAATCCCAAGAAAAGAATGGAGAAAAGGGACTGCAGTGTGGCCATCCCCCCTGGGGGTGATTTCTCCCTTTCTGTCTGTCTGTCTCTCTCTCTCTGACAAGTGCATGTGTCCTATAGCAAAAGTCTGTCTAAAATATATCTTTTTAGTGTAAGCAAAATGGGTGGGAAAGAATAAAACTACAACAAAGCACATGGTAGAAAAGGGAAGCATGGGAGGAGACAGAAAACGAGAGTGACATGGGTTAGAAGAGCTGCTCCAAGTCTGCCCCTTATTTGCCTTTACTCAGTTAATAAAAGCTGGTTTTGTCTTCTGGGGCATCTGTTAGGTCATTGGGAAAGTCATGATATATTTTTCTGTTTTTCTATGCAAAATGCATCATGACATCCCCCACAACCCAATATGTTTGCCCCAAGAAGACAGGCTTTTCCCTCAGAAGTGTGAGACAGTTTAGGGCAGGACACTTTGGCCCTTTGCCAAAGCTGGTATTTGTTGTCCAACACCTATGTGTGGTGTTGGATTTATCGATGATGCATTTATCGATAACTGGTTGTAATTTTGAAATAATGTAAGCCCCTATCTCTGAGGAAGCTGCCACAAACTTACCGGTGTGTGGGTGGTGTGGCATTTAGAGATGAAAAATGCACTTATCCTGAAAGTGGAAGGCAAAGGGTGGGATGAACAGTCTCAGAACTGAAGGAGAAGAAAAGAATTGCAGCGGAAATGAGACGCAGAGAATCCAGCCTGGGTGAGGAGGAAGACGCGGAAGAAGGATCCTCTTTTCACCTGACTTGTCGCTTCCTACCGACAGTCTGTGAAATCCACTCCCAGATGAAAATAGTGTTAACGTGTGAGTAGCTCTCACTCAGATAGAGGTGGGGGAAAAGTCAACTTATTTTGTCATCTTCTTGACTTTACCAAACCAAGCACACTCCTTTAACCACTTGGAGCAACTTTGATTAAAAATATGGGCTTGGGACCAACAGATTGGGACTGATTTATTCCGTTTGATTTTGAAAAAAACATATTAAGCTGTCACCTTTACATATTGCAGTTTGGGAAGAAAAATGTACACATTGGCTAAGCTGATACGAGGCTATTTACATAGTAATTCTGGGTGCTTTGTTCAGTCTTTTTAAGGAAGCATCTAATTTGAAGTGATAAATGCAATATTTACAAATAGTATTATGTTTACTAATCTATGAGAGGGGCTTAAAAATTTTTTTAGAAAAATAGAATTAAAATAAGTTTACCTCAGTGGGAAAAAAACCCTGAAATCCACACATTTCAAAACAAAACAAAACAAAATACACATTTTCCATGAACTTTTGGAAGAGCCCGCATAGTAAGAAGCCCCTTAAGTTTGTAACTTCTTCCTGATTGGACTCTGTAAGAAACTATTTTCCTCAAAATTATTTCTATTTTAAAAAATATATTTCTGTGCTATGATACAGAGTGAAAATTACTTAGTAATTAATCCAGCCTAAAGATTAATAGTCACAAATTCAGTTACTAAATGAATAAAACAGAAATGCAGGGGACCAGCAGGTGGTCTGGTAGTTAAGGCACTGGACACTCCCACATGGCCAACTGTGGTTTGAGTCCTAGGCCTGATGCCTTGCTTTCTCACTTTCCTTCTCTCTTTCTCTCGCTCTCTCTGCATGTCTCTCTGTGTTCAAATTAAAATAAATGGGGACCAGCAGTTGGCGTAATGACTGTGTCACTGGACTCCCATGTAGTCGACCATGGTTTGAGTCCCAGACCAAGTGACTTAAACTCATGCCAGGCACATGTGTGTGTGCGTGCGTGCCCAAGATCCGAAGAGGAGAATGGAGGAGAGGGGATTGTAGCGTGGCCATACCCCCTGGGGGGTGATTTCTCACTTTCTGTCTCTCTGTCTCTCTCTGTCTTTCTGGCGAGTGCATGCGCCCTATGGCAAAAACCTCTCCAAAAAAAAAAAAAAATAAACGAATAAATTAAATTAAATAAACAATTATTAAAAAAAAAAAAGAAATGCAGAAAGGAGGGAATATATCTAAATCCAAAAAGAAGCATGGATGTCACTCAGAAAAGGGACATCATTCAATGCATGTCTCTCTTAGCGTGTGGTCTCTGGGGCTGAGTTGATGAGTGGGAGAACAGCTGTCTTGTTGCACAGTAGTGCAGTATTCAGAGGAAGACGCAGGGCTGCAAGTGAGCACGTGTACTGTTTTGAGCTGGGAAGCTCTCACATAGGGATCATCTCTCTCTTTCCAGCAGAAGCAGCATTGCTTGGAACTGAGCGGGGTTTGGTCTCTGTGAGGAGAGGGGACCTGTCCCACCAGAGAGGGAGCAGTTGTCTCTGAGCAGTCTGATCATTTCTCTGGGTCCTATGGATCTGCAGCACTTTCCACAGAAAGTGGCAGCAGGTGTTTCCCTCAGGGTGTGTGGCTTCACCTTAAAGGCCAGACCCCTCTAGAAAATCCAGAAGCAATCTCCAAGTGACAGTGATAACTGTGCAAACTGAGAAGGGGGAGAGAAGAAAGGAGAAACCTACATGTAAATGAAGTTTGTCTGTAGGACTCTCGGGAGAGAGCATGAATCATCAAAGGGGTTCCTGAGTTACAGCCCAGAAGTATTTATGATGATCGCTGGTGCAAAGGGTAATAATACAAACATAATAAAGAAGAGAAAGGAAGGCATACCAGAGATAAAGGAGGTCAGCCTTAAATGAAGAGGGAGATAAGCTTAATGATTATGCTCAAATGACTGGGCTATTGATGGCAAAATGGCTGAGCTTCTGAACTGCTTTTTAAAACTAGCCTTTAAGAAGACAAATAAGGATAATTAAACAGTAACGAAGACCTGTTTCATTAAAAACAAAAAAGAAAAGGAGAAGAAAACAAATAAATAAGAAAGGTTTTGGATGATGTGGTAGCTGGTGTTAATCGAAGTAGTAATGAATTCATCAAACTCTGGAAGCTCTCTTTTGGAGACCATGAAGAATAATGAGAGAGATAGACAGACAGACAGACAGCGAAGTAAAGATGCATAGCCAAGTCTGCCTTGTCCAGAGCAGTGTTGGCAGTGATATGACAGTTCATCAAAGCACAGATTTATTCTATTACTCATTTTAGCCACTGTTATCAGAACCTGTTTATCGTAGCTACCAGGAAGACACCGTTCTGGGGCCAGGGGGTGGCGCACTGGTCATGCATCTGGACTCGCATGGGAAAGGCCCTGATTTGCATCCCAGGACCTCCATAACCATGCAGGCTGCACGTGTGCCCATGTTCCAGACTGGTTAATACCAACTTGATTGTGGCATAGAGAAAACCGTCTTGAGGATGCCCTTCTTTCTCTTTCTGTGTCTCTGTCTGCCTGCCTCAGAGGAGATATTTTTTAAAAAGAAACCTAACTGGTCCAGGAAATAGTGTGGTGGTTAAGACACTGGATCTCACAGGGCCAGCACCATGGTTCAAGTACCAGATCCAGCAGCTAGAAAGACATGCCGGGCTCATGCGCATGTGTGCTCAAAATCCCATGAGGAGAATGGAGGAGAAAGGACTGCAGCATGGCCATCCTCCCAGGAGATGAGGGCTCACTTTCTCTCTCTCTCCCCCCTCTCTCTTCATCTCTCTCTGGTGAGTGCATGTGCTTTGTGGCAAAAATCTAACCAAAACAAAAGAAATCATACTGAAGGATCTTTCTTCCTGCCGCATCTGTGCTCCACTGATGCTAATGGACAGTAAAAATAACACGTTAAGAGAGACATCCTGAATAATTAATTTCTAAATAGAATTAGTCTTAAACCTGTTCGTAGTAAGAAGTCGTAAGTGATTGTCATGTAAATGAATCAGGAAAACTACCCTGCCAACAAATAGAATGTGCGAGAGAGTAAACACAGGAGCTTCTCTGGGCTATCGCGCCATGAACCACGAACAGCAGAGATTCGCAAAGCTTTTCAGGTTAGACCAACTTCATTGATTCTTGTTTTGAAATGGAAAACCAGTGGATAAAAAGTGTACACTAGCTATATTATTACTTCTAAATACATCTAGACATTAATGGAAGAATTAATAACAAGCCTCATAAAATCTAGTTCAGAAAATGAATTCCGATTGACTCAAATCTGTCAAATTGATTGAAAACTGCCCAAAGGACTGAACATGTAATGATAAATGGCAACGGATTGTGTCTAGAGAGGGTGGGCATGTTTGTGGAGCCTGGTCATATTTAATATCTTCATTTATGACATGGGGACGGATATAAAGAATACAGAGTTATTACATTTGTAGAAGATGCTAAACAGGTGTGTTTAAGCACTGGGTGAGGGGAGAGGACAGTATTAAAGGAGTGAACCCACTTCAGAACAGAAGGGTGTTAATGATTTGGTTAAAATCAGAGAAGAAGTGCATCAGGGGGAAAAAGAAAGAAGCAAAACATTTAAGGAACACAAAAACAGAAAATTATCTATTGATAATTTGTATTATAATGTCTGTAACTGGACTAAAATGTGGTGTATTCATGCTGGAAAATTCCTTTTGCGAGCTGTAATGATATTCAGTGACTGAATGTATAAAAAAAAGAAATCAGGGAACCAGCAGTTAGCGTAATGGCTATGTCGCTGGACTCCCACGTAGTCGACCGCGGTTCGCGTCTCGGACCTGGTGGCTTACAACTCACGCCGGGCGCATGTGCGTGCGTGCCCAAGATCCCGAGAGGAGAATGGAGGAGAAGGGATTGCGGCGTGACCATCCCCCCTGGGGGGTGATTTCTCGCTTTCTGTCTCTATGTCTCTCTCTGTCTGTCTGGCGAGCGCACGCGCCCTATAGCGAAAAACCTCTCCAAAAAAACAAAAAAAAAACAAAAAACAAAAACAAAAAGAAATCAGTGAATGTTGGGGTCAGCAGTGGTTAAGGCAGGGGACTCACACATGGCTGACTGTGGTTTGAGTCCCAGACCTGGTGGCTTGCTTTCTCACTTTTTTCCTCTCTCTCTCCCTGGTGAGCATGTGTGCCCTGCAGCAAATTAAAACATAATCATTGTAATACATTTTTTAAAAAAATTAGTGAATATGAGACCAGTGCATCTGCTGGACTCCCACATAGTCAACCATGGTTTGAGTCCCGGATCTGGAGGCTTGAAACTCATGCCAGGTGCGTGTGCATGCATGCCCAAAATCCCAAGAGGAGAACAGAGGAGAAAGAATTGTGGTGTGGCCATCTCCCTAGGGGGTGATTTTTCACTGTCTCTCTGTCTCTGTCTCTTTGGCGAGCACACCCACCCTATAGCAAAAATCTCTCTTAAGAAGAAAAATGATGAATGTTCCAGCAGTATTTGTTCTGTGCCAAGCACAATCCCAGGTACCAAAGAAGATGAAAGAATGAAAGAGCCTCCACAGACAGATAATACAGACAACTAAGGACCCCAGGAGGGGATGAAGGAAGTGCTGCCTTAGAGTGATGAGCGAGTGGGACAAGGCAGGAGTGATGACATGCTGAACAGAGCAGTCAGGGCTGCAGGTTCATGTTGTCACGGTGGAGAACAGCAACCGGAGTGAGAGACATGAAGGTAAATACCAGATACTACCAAGAAACAAGGAGATGGTAGCATTCTCCTTCTAGCACACAGTAGGACTCACGGGTGATGGAGTCGTGCTGCTCTCCTCACAGAGTGCAAACTCACCTCACGGCGTGCCCTGTCTATTTTGTTTCTTTGAGAGATTTTTGCTATAGGACATGTGTAATCACAAGAGAGAAAGAGACAGAAATAGGTAAAGGGAGAAATCACCCCATAGGGAGATGGCCATGCTGCAATCTCTCTCCTCCATTCTCTTCTTGGAATCCTGGGCACACACGCATATGCACCTGACATGACTTTTCAGCCTCCAGGTCTGGGATTCAAACCATAGTTAACCACGTGGAAGCCCAGTGCCTTAACCATGATGCCACCAGCTGGTCCCAGGGCCTGTCTTTTTTATTAATGTTTTTCTTCCTGTGTTAAAGTACTAGATACCGTTATTTTGTTTGTTGGTTTTTGTTTATGTTTTAGAGAGAGATTTTTTTGCTATAAGGCACATGTGCTCACCAGAGAGACAGAAAATGAGAAATCACCCCCCCTAGAGGGTATGGCCACACTGCAATCCCTACTCCTCCATTCTCCTCTCAGGATTTTGGACACACACACACACACACACACACACATCTGGCATGAGTTTTAAGCCACTGGGTCCGGGACTCAAACCTCAGTCAACTACCAGGGAGTCAAGCCATGTAACCATTACGCCATCTTCTGGTCTCCTAGATACAGTTCTTAGTTTAGTTTTTTATTACCATCTGAGGATCAGTAGCATAGAAACACACATTTATGTGAGAGTCATGTTCATGAAGATGTCCATTAGAGTGTTATTTATTTTGTGATATTAAACAAGTGGCAACAACATGATACACGATAACAGAGGAATTTAAGAAAAAAATTATTAGAAGTTTAATTTCTTCAATAAAAGAGAAAGACAGAGAGACAAAGAGATAGACAACCCAACAGGGTCTTCATGCTGAGATCCACCCCCAGCCTCAGCCAGCATGGATCACGGGCACGTGTATACCCATGTCTACAAGAAGGCTGTGGGACCTGAACTCACCACCTTTTTAGGTGAGTCCAGCATTGCAAAGAGTTGTGTTATTGTCGTGCCACTGTCTGGCCCCTAAGGAAACTTTCCTATTTCCATGTGGATATTCTGGAGCTATTCATGAGTGTTGATGAAGAATTAGAACAGAAAAAATATTTGTATTTTAATTTTATTATAGATGAGAAAACTAGCATCGAAAATTTACCATCAGTGTAATTAAAAACAAAGAAGCTAGTGTATTTTTAAGAAATAGATTGTATCAAAGGTGGTGGTTGTATGGGGGAAAGAAGATGCTAAAAAAAATGTCATTTTTGATGAATCTGACTACACTACACGGATTTCTTCAAAATGTGTGTATTGCCATCTCTAAAGGTTTTTATTTGCATTTTAATATATGTTTTAATGCACCTCCCATAAAAGCACTTAGGAAGCATGCTGTGTAATGATTTAGCTATGTGGTCATTTTCTTTGAAGTAAAAAATTTAATTTCCTAATTATGGAGGGACATTAGTTGTCCAGAAGATAGATATATATTAAGCACACCTGAATATCAAATTGAAATCTGGCTATCCATGTTATAAAGGTATGCCCCAATGGGTCAGAGTCAAGGACGTGCATTATAACCAGTGTGAGAGAGGAGAGGCTGACGACACGCAGACACAACCACACACACACACACACACACACACACACAACCACACACACACCCAGCAGTAACCAAACTCATTACCCCATGGACTGCGAACCAATCCGTAGGAGAGATTACACACCAAGGAAGGCAAGGATTCCGGCCTCATTTTATGTAGTATTTTTTCAAACAGGGGCCGAGAGTACTGGGTGGAAAGGCCACTTGTGCAAGGAGTCAAAAACAGAAACAACAGGGAACCAGCAGTTAGCATAATGGCTATGTCGCTGGACTCCCACGTAGTCGATCGCGGTTCGCGTCCCGGACCTGGTGGCTTAAAACACGCCAGGCGCGTGTGCGTGTGTGCCCAAGATCCTGAGAGGAGAATGGAGGAGAAAGGATTGCGGGGTGACCATCCCCCCTGGGGGGTGATTTCTCACTTTCTGTCTTTGTCTCTCTCTGTCTGTCTGGCGAGCGCATGCGCCCTATAGCAAAAACCTCTCAAAAAAAAAAAAAAAAAAAAAAAAAGCAGAAACAACAAGCCTAAAGCTGTCTGGTCTGGTCACATCTCTCAGAAACAGTGTCGGTGCCATCCTTGTGGTTTCTTCCTTCCTGTTTTTCTCTGTTCCACAGTTGCCCTGTCCTCTTCCCTTCAGTGCTCGCTTCCTTTTCCTGGCCTCCGTCTTCTGAGAAATGAACTACCATAGGTCTCCAGGTGTGCATCTGTTCGTTTCTCGAGTTGTTTCCTTTGAAATTAACTTACCTGTCCTGCATTTCTCTTCCTCAAGATAGAAATCCTTCCATATTTTTTATCAAAATATAAGTTGCGGGAACCAGCAGTTAGCGTAATGGCTATGTCGCTGGACTCCCACGTGGTCGACCACGGTTCACGTCCCGGACCCGGTGGCTTAAAACTCACGCCGGGCGCGTGTGCGTGCGTGCCCAAGATCCCGAGAGGAGAATGGAGGAGAAGGGATTGCGGCGTGACCATCCCTCCTGGGGGGTGATTTCTTGCTTTCTGTCTCTCTGTCTCTCTCTGTCTGTCTGGCGAGCACACGCGCCCGATAGCAAAAAACCTCTCCAAAAAAAAAAAATTAAAAATGTAAGTTGCCAAACATAGGTAAAGGTAGAAGGCAGTATAATGATCCCTCAGACACGTCAAAATTATCAAAAATTTGCCATAGATGGATACCTCTTGCATCCACTCTTTTTTTGTTTCTTTTTTGTCCAAGTAAACACATCTAAGACATCGTGTCACTTCATCCTTATTTCTTTAGGAAGCTCCCCTTAAAGAGATGGAGATTTGGGACCAGCAGAGGCGTGGTGGTTAAGGTGCCGGACTCCCACACGGCTGACCATGGTTCAAGTCCCAGACCTGGTGACTTGCTTTCTCACTTTCTTTTTCTCGCTGGTGGGCACAGATGCCTTTTACTGAACTTGAAAATAATAAATAAAATAAAAATGTTAATAATAAGTAAAACATTAAAAAAAGAGAGAACTAAAGATTTCTCATATAACCACAATGCTCTTATCAAACCTAACAAAATTAACAATAACTCCATGGTATAACCTAATGCTTAGACCATTATCCAGTTTCCTTGATTATCTTAGAAAAGCTTTTCCAAGTTGATGTGTGTCCATCAGGATCCAGAACCCACACCTTAAGTCGGTTGGTAATCTCGGTCCCGGTTCCCTCAACTCTCTTCCCCTACCTGTTAAAGAACATTCTTTCAGTGACTTAGAAACATATAGTCATGGAGTCTTTCTTAGGAAGCAATTAGAAAATAAGGTTGCAGATCAGTAATTTAGCCCACTTTAACTTCTGTGAGACTTTTTCCAAAATATTCAGATAGTTTGCTCACCTTGGTTAGGAAGCATTTGGAAGGGGAAGCCTCCTCAGACAAGCCAACTTCCCGGCCTCGGCCCTACAGCACATGTTCTCGTGTGTCTTACCTGAGTCTTTCCCCCTTGATCTCACTTAAGCAGAACCCAGAGATCCGAGATTCCTGTTTCTTTAGTTACTTCATGGGGTTCCTGGAACTCCAAATTATGTCCCTCAACTACTTACGTATATTTTTATGGCAATAGTCTACACATTTAGCGAGAGGTCGAATAGCTGAGGGAACACGGACTGCTGGATTCGAGCCTCCACTCTGGCACTTTCTAGTAGTGCATGACATTAAATTACTTATCCTCTCTGTGCATCCGTTTCCACATTTGGAAAGTTGGGATAATGATAGTACCTATCTTATAGGGTTGTTGCTAGGATTAACGTACTCATAGGCCAAGTGTGGGTGTGCCTGTAACCCTAGCAACTCAGGAGGACTGTGAGTTTAAGGCTGGTCTGGAAAACATAGTGAGAGCATGTCTACAGAACAACAAAACAAAACAAAAACAGACTAACCACACACACACACACACACACACACGCACGCGCGCGTTACTTAAACTAATGCCCATCACGTGCTAGACACTTAGCTATTGACATTACATCAATATGGCCGTGTTATAAAAGCAAGTGAGAACTCAGCCTCAACTTGTAGAGAGGTCACCCTTGCTTCACTCGCCACTGCTTTAAAGGAGAATAACATAGAAATAAAAGTGAAAGACGAATAATTTTGCGAAACTATTGGGTTGTCGGAAAAGTCACGATGTGTTTTTCTATGCAAAACTGCATCGTGACTTTTCCAGCAACCCTGTGTATAAGAGTCATATATATATATTCAACCATCCTCTGGATTGTGATACTTTTTCAAAAAGAGAAAAGTCAAAATGTCAGGATTAGCAGCATTTCAAGTGAAAACATCTGAGAATGTGACCCAAGAATGTAGGCCTAAAAAACTAGTCGTCAGAGTTTCCTTCATTTCTCTGTTTTGGGTGAATAATGTTTATTAAACTGGCATATTTAAATGAAAGAGCACAAGAAACGATTTAAAAAGCCATGTTGGAATGCCAGCAAATGTTTCCAAGAACAAATATAAGCTTGTTTTCACGATTCTCTACAAATCCCTCCCTCCTTTTTCCTCCCCTCCCCCAGCAGCCTTTGCACTAATAGTGCTCAGCCCAGACATAAAGGACCGAATGTGACAGAGTGAAAGATTCATTGTCTGTGCCGCTCCTGGGAGGTGTGAGCTGATTCCGAGGTGGGCTTTGCAGGAGGGAGCCTCCCCCGGCCCCAACCCTGGGCCCAGCATCTGTGCTGTTGAGGATGGCGACTTCAGCACAGCCCACTGAAAATACCCAGAGAACAGTGGGGCTGGCCAGAGCCAATGGCTGTTGTGTGGTCCAGCCGCCTTAGGAAGCTGAAGCCCAGGGAAGTGAGGGGACTTCTTTAAGTGACTCAAGGAAGACAGCAACTCAGTTTGCTCTTCTCCTGGACCTAGAGTTTTAGCATCATACCACACCAAGATGTGGATAGGAGTGAAGTAAAAAGGATCGTATGATCCAAAGGCTTGGGCACACGGGGTTACATTTGTCACATGCAGGTCTTTTCTGCAAGATGTCTCACTGCCTTCAGTAACATACAAGGGGGGTTATCATATAGCATGTCTCAGATTTATTTAACCATGGGACCCTAGTTTTCATTGACTGTGTGGGGTAAAAACTACTATCCTTTATTTGAAAAGAGTCTGCAACATGAGAACGGACAGAGTCTCAACAGAAGCTCCTAATATTTATAATGGCCATCTTGACCTGTATTTGAACTAGGGCTATACATTCTTCTATTGAGTTAGTCGTGACAGATGAAGACAGGCCGGGAAAGGTAAAAATTGATTCAACTGCTTATTTAGTGAGCAGAGCCCCAAAGAGATGGACATATTTCGTCTACCCTCAGCTCCTTGAATCTTGTAAGGAAGACATGAATTTCTCTTCTGAGGGGCCTCCTGTCCCATCGCATCTTCTCTGGCCACACGCATTTTGCTATTTCTAGAACCAACTTAATCCATTGTTCTTTACCAGGCATTTTATTGGTCTTCTGTGTTACTAATATTCGCTTTTGGCTGCCAGATTAGCTCGGATGGGCCATTTATATTTATTTTTAGCATACTTAAAAAGTTGGGACGTTTCATCCAGATTGCATTCTATAGCACAGGACTTGATTCTACCGGGCATGACATGTCTTTTCTTTTCCCCCTTTTCCTGTTTATCTCACTTTCACTTTACCCTGAACGGAAATAAAGGATATCTCTAGTTTATGTACAGGCTGTTTAAATCATTTTTGTTTGTTTGGTTGGTTTTTATGTAACTTGTAATTTACACTCACATTGGGCCAGCTGGTGGCACAGTGGGTAAGGCAAATGGTTCCCACAGGCCCAACAGCATGGTTTGAATCCCAGACCCAGTGGCTTGAAAAACATGCCAGGTGTGTGTGCCTGCATGTCCATGATCCAGAAAAAAAGGGAGAGATGGAGAGAGTGTGGTGTGGTCATTCCCCCATAGGGCATGTTTTTCCTCTCTCTCTCTTTCTCTCTCTCTCTCTCTCTGGTGAGCACATGCATCCTCCTGCAAGGTTTTTAAAAAAAAAAGAATTTATGTTCTCATAATGGCAGTATTCCTAGGTTAGTCCACTAAGAAGCCATTTCATCCATGGAGATGAAAAGAAATACACATGTCCATGTTTTTCAAACATCACGGAATTTATTTACCAACTTTCTAAACAGGTACCCCTGGTGTTGCTCAGATGCTCTTGCAGGGATCAGGAACGTCCCTCGGGCTCCTCCAGGCTTAGAGTCAGCACAGTCTAGGGTTAGGCCAGGAGCTCTGAAGTGGGTGGCTGGGGTCAGCGTTCCATCCCTGGCATTTACCCCGTGCCCCTCGTGGGCTACTTCTCCTTCTGGTGATCCAGCTTCCATTCTCTGAAATGGGGATAATGGCAGTACCTGTCTTGCAAGGCCCCTGACACATGGAGAAGGGCTGAGTGAGTGCTCGCTCTCATGATGACGATGGCTTTGGCAGTAGAGGTAGGTCATAAGGAGCAGCATGGGTCAGGCCTACCAGGAATTGGGAGAGTAAGGAAAGGTAGGTGGAGTAACTTTAGGAAAGTTCAACTGCCTTAATTAAGAAGGGAAAGATAGGGCAGGCCGCAGTGGCACAGAGATAATGCAGTGCTCCACGATGCTAAAGCCACTTGGGAAGGTCCTGGGTTCATTTCCCAAGCCATCCTTGTACACAGGAAGTATGCGTGCACTTACCCATGGTCCAGGACGGCTGGGGATGGGGGTGGATCATGGCACGGGACCCTATTAGAGGGACCTAACTCACTCTGATGAGTAAAATAAATGAACTTTTTTCTTTTAAAGGGAAAGTTGGAAGAAGGGAGACTCTCAATGCAGTTGTGACCTAGAGTAGAGTTAAGAAAAGAGGAATCAGAGAGGGAAGGGAAATTCTTGGATCATTTTTTTTTTTTAATGAGATAAGAATGTAGATAGATGATTATGCCACCTCTCAGCTTTGAGACCTTGGTCTAATTACTTCACTACTTTGAATCTTAGAGTTCTCATCTTAAAAGCTGGGAATAATAGTATTACCTTTGTAGGGATGTGTAAAGATTGGAATAATGTACCCAAAGTGCCTTGCCCGTGTTAGGTAGGTCCTCAATAAGTGATGACATTTGTTTTTTTTTGTTTTTTTGTTTTTTTGGGTTTTTTTTGGGGGGGGAGAGGTTTTTGCTATAGGGCGCGTGCGTTCGCCAGACAGACAGAGAGAGACAGAGAGACAGAAAGTGAGAAATCACCCCCCAGGGGGGATGGTCACGCCGCAATCCCTTCTCCTCCATTCTTCTCTCGGGATCTTGGGCACGCACGCACACGCACCCGGCGTGAGTTGTAAGCCACCGGGTCCGAGACGCGAACCGCGGTCGACTACGTGGGAGTCCAGCGACATAGCCATTACGCTAACTGCTGGTTCCCAATAAGTGATGACATTTGTTTTTACACAACGGTTATGTTGCTAAAGTACTTCCAGTCAGGTTATTCTGTTTTCTTCATCTCTAGTTAATTTCTATTAGTTGAATAATCCATGCTCACTTCTGAAAAGTAGGAAGTTAAGTAGTTCGGTAACTTGGCCAGCATCACAGAGCTATCGGATGGTTTAGCTGAGATGTGAAGCTTGCACGTATCACTCTAAAGCCCACCTCCGAGTACACCGGGTTCCCACACGCCTGTGGCCCAGGATTGGCTGAGGCTGGGGGTGGTTTGCAGTATCAGGAGTACTGGGATATTGTATCTCAGTCTCTCTGTCTCTCCTCCTTTCACTCTCTCACTCATGGAAAAAATAAATAAGCTTTAAAAAAGGAAAAAGAAAGGCCAGCAGGTAAGGGTGCTGGACTCCCACATGGCCGACCATGGTTCAAGTCCCGGACCTGGTGGCTTACTTTCTCACATTCTCTCTCTCTCTCTCTCTCTCTCTCTCTCTCTCTCTCTCTCTCTCACTCTGTCCCTCTCTGGTCAAATTAAAATAAATAAATAAAGTTAAATACAATAAGAAAAGAACAAAAAAGGAAAAAGAAAAGAAGCAGTCTTCTATTCTTCACATATTGTCTGTTTTCATCTCATTTGGGCACTTGAAAAAAGAAAAGATGACAGGGCAGGCCAGTGGCATGGTGGTTAAGGCAACTAGATCTCACATGGCCAACTGTGTGGTTCAAGTCCAGACCCAGCAGCTTGAGAGACATGCTGGGTACATGCATGTACATATGTGTCCAGAACCCCAAAAGCGCTGTCCCACTTTCTCTATCTCTATCTCGCTCTGGTAAAAAAGAAGAAAGAAAAGGTGACCTTGCTAGTATTTTCTGTGGATCAAATCTTGCCTAGGAAGCATATATTTGGCTTCAGCATGTTTTCCTGGCAGTTCCCTGCAACTCTCTGAGGATGAAATTTTGCCTTGTCACCTGACCCAAGCATAAACTTAGGTAAATTTATGAGCGTGGGCCAATTTTTACAGAAAAGCTGACTCTAGTGAAAGCTTTTCTTTTTTTTCCCTTCAAGTCCATTTTTTATATGTATTCAATCTCTTCTGCATGGTGTTTGGCCCTCCTCTTCGCAAGTTTTGTAATTTCCCTGTCGAACAAGCAGTCTGTGATAGGAGTTGGAATAAAACTTCACTCCTCTTTGTACTCCAGTAAAGGTTGTCAGAATAAAGATCCCCTCATTTTGACATAGCCATTTTACACAAGACACCAAACACACACCTAAAGAAAGAGAGCTCGAGGCCTAGGGGTATTTTTTCCTCCTTTTCATTTTGTAAAATAATAAAGTCTGTTTATCTTATATCAAACGGATTGAAGCCATTATAAAGAAATTCAGAAATCTGTGCTTGGTAGTCCCTAAGGTCGTAAATATCAGAACAGACCGAATGCACAAAAATCAGCTTTCAATGAGATGGCAAGATATGATTAGTTTATATAGAAGTTTCCAAAAACGGCACTTAAGCAATAGCGACTGTTTTCTTCTATTGCTTCAGTTGTTGCCAGGCCTCCCAACCCCCACCCAGAAAAAGACAAGGTTCTGGTTTGCAGCAGGACAAACGCAGAGACCCTGCTTTCCTGGAGAGACAGGGTGGCAGCTGAGATTGCACAGGCCTTGTTAATACTTAACCCTGAGTAAACAGGGCAGGTAATGGCCATGCTTAATACTTCCAAATGCTGTCCAGCAACACAGCTGACAGAGGTCAGGAGGGAAAAAATAGCACTGCTGTCTGCGAGCGAAGAACCTTCTTAAACGAGATGTAAGAAAACAAGAGACAGGCGTGTGTCCTGTGTCTTAAGACCTTTGCTGCCCAGAAGACTCGGGTGTACTCACCACGGGGTTTAAAAAGTTGTAGTTGCAATCCTTATAAAGATGGAAACTTAGTGACGGGCCTTAGGACTAAGAAATTCTCACTTTAAAATACCCAGACCTTAATAGTTCTTCACATAAAGGAAACAGCTCAACTATCTAAATTTTGTGCAAATGCACCTCGACTTACGATGGGGTTACAGCCCAATAAACCCATTGTAAGCTGAGGATATTGTAAATTGACAATGCATTTAATACACCTAACCTCCTCAACATTGTAGCTCAGCCTTGCCTTTCTTACATATGCCCTTACATTAGCCTACACTTAGGTAAAATTATCTGACACAAAGCCTATTTTATAATAAGTGTCCAATACCTCATGTCAGAATGGTCGCATGGGTACTTAAAATATAGTTTCTACCAGATGCACACTGCTTTTCTTTAGTTGCGAAGTTGAAAGATCGTAAGCGGAGCCATCGTATGTTAAGAACCATTCGTGTTACAGTCACCCTGTAATACCCCAGCTTCCCTCTAAACATCCTAGCCTCTGCTCACTGTGCATGTAAGATACGTATGTAGCTTTTCAAGGACTTTCAGTATTGCCAAAAAGGACTTGGGTAGTTCCAAGACTAGCTCTCAGAAGACCCCTCTTAGATTAGGTATTGCTATCTGTTAAGATCTTATGCTCCAGGGGCTAGCAGATGGCGTAATAGTTACATTGCCAGACTCCCACATGGTCTACTGCAGTTCAAGTCCCAGATGTGGCAACGTAAAAATCATGCTGGGCACGTGTGCATGTGTGCCCAAGATCTCAAGAGGAGATTGGAGGAAAAGGGATTGTGTCGTGGCCATCCCCCTGATTATTGCTTTCTGTCTCTCTCTGTCTCTCCAGCAAACACATGCACCCTATAGCAAAATCGCTCTTAAAAAAATTATATACTCCATATCATATAACAGTGGAAAAGGAGCCCTAAAATACATCTAGGGTGTCTCCATGGGCTTCCTAATGTTATTAACCATGTTCACAGCAAGAACCAATCAACCTGGGTAAATAAGGAGTTGCCCGTTTTCCTAGGCCAGTGGTGTATGAATCTACGTGTTCGTTCATCCATTCCTCACTCTTTCATCACTCGCTGGATATTTACTGAGCATCTGCTAGGGGTCAAGCCCCTTTCTCAGTTAGAGCTGGGGACAAAATAGTAAAGAAAACATTGCCAAAGAGCTTCGGTCCAGAGGGGAAGATAGCCAAGAAAGGAAGGAATTAATAGCGTGGGGAAATCATTACAGGGCATTTAAGGTATGTTTCACCTGGCCTTCTAGAGGAGAAGGTCTACAAAAAAAGTGTCTGTGGGCCAGCTCCATGACTGGTGCTTCAGGCAGCTGGATCCTGGTCAACTGTGGAGTTCAAGTCCCAGATCTTGAGAAATGAGTGTGTATGTGTGTGTGTATGTGCGTGTGTGTGTGTACGCCCAAAGTCCTGAGTGGAGAAGAAGGGAATGGGGCATGACCATGCTTGTAAAGAGTACTTTCGCCTTTCTCTCTCTCTCTGTGCCTCTCCATCTTTCTCTGATGAGCACATGATGTATCCCCTAGCCAAAAAAAAAAAATAAAAGAAAAAAAGTCTTTGAAATCCAAAGATCTATTAGGATGTAGTCAAAATATTGGGCAGGGCCAAAGTCTTGGAAAAGGTCATGGCCAGTTGGGGAATTGGAAGTTCACCATGGCTGCAGGGTAGATTTAAAGTATAGATTACTCTACTGAAAGCAATTAGAACCCACATTGTCAAAAAATTGAGGTTTGAACAATTTGGAGGAAAAGAAGTCATTTTCCAATTATTCATTTTTTTACATATTAGCAATTTGAGTAAAAAGGTTTTTTTTTGTTTTTTGTTTTTAAAGAGACTTCATCTATCTTTATTTTCTGAAGAGAGTTGTTTTTTTATTTTGTTTTGTTTTGTTTTGTTTTGCTATAGGGCATGTGCACTCACCAGAGAGACAGAAAGTGAGAAATCACCCCCAGGGGAGATAGCCATGCCACAATCCCTTCACCTCTGTTCTCCTCTCAGGATTTTGGGCATGCACACACACCCAGAGTGAGTTTCAAACCACCAGGTCCGGGACTTGTACCACGGTCGACTACATGGGAGTCTAGTGATGTAACCATTATGCCATCTGCTGGTCCATGACTTCTCCATCTTTAAGTATAATAGTTTTATTTTTCATTTGTCTTATCTTCATTATTTCTAGTTTATCATCAGTTATTACTGCTCTGTTCATTATAATCATGAGAACTTGAGAAGACACATAGATACCCAACATTAAGGGATTCGTTAGATAAATTGTGATAAAAACACTCTGTACCATGTAAAGTTATAAAAACATTAAATTACACAGAATCATTCATTTTTCAGCCCATTTGTTTAATTGTACTTAAAAATAAAATCATTAAAATATGAGTAGCTTAGGAGGCTGAGTTGGGAGGACTCTAAGTTCACAGCCTACGTGGGCAGCAGAGCAAGACCCAGTATAAAACACAGAAAAAGAAAAATGTGAGTAGCAGGAAACTTTCATATTTTGTCTTCCTGCCTCCCTCAGTGGCAAACAGTCTCTGATAACAGATTATCAAAATATCTCATGGATGCATTAAAGCACAAATAGAAAAGATGAAGTGTGGCCACAAGATTCTATTGGACTTTACCTTTTCTAGAAAAATAAATTGCAGAAAAGGAATTGCATGAAAGTTGACAAAATAATTTTGTTTCCATGCATGTGTTAATGCATGTTGTAGTCCAATTTTTGAATGATTCATTGTATTCTGTGAGTGGATACATATATATTTGTTTGTCATATTCACATACCCGTTTTCTTTCTTTCTTTCTTTCTTTCTTTTTTTGCTATAGGGTGTGTGTGCTCGCCAGAGACAGACAGAGAGAGGGAAATTGAGGAATCACTCCCAAGGGGGGGATGGCCATGTCACAATCCCTTCTCCATTCTCTTCTGAGGATTTTGGGCATACACACACATATACCTAGCATGATTTTTCAAGCTGCTGATTCTGGAATTTGAACCGTGATTGGCCATGTCAGAGTCCAGTGCCTTAATCACCATGCCACTAGCTGGCCCCTCCATTTTCCATTTTAATACTGCTATGTGAAGATTTATTTTTAATTTTACTTTTAGATAGGGTCTTGCTATCCTGTGGTCCACTTTCCACAGCCTCCTGAGTAGCAGGGACTCCATACCCACACTGTCAGGCCTGAGTTTTCAGATAGAGTGGGAATGAGACCCAGCCTCCCATGTGGACTCAGCCTACTGAGTACCAGCATAACTAGTGTGTGCTTCTGTGGCTGGTCCAGGGCTCTGTTACTTATGGTGTGTTACACATCTGCTTGGTCTTTGTTCAGTCCATGTACCAACGGAAGCTGCCACATGGCAGGGGGTGGGGGGACACCTAGAGGTTAAAATTAGGATCAGGGTAGGTTCTCAAGTAAAATGCTTAGGTTATTTGAATTTGGGATAACTACTCCTCCAGCTGTGGTATATAGAAACCCTTTTGGACTTGATAGAAAATTAGCTGACTTTACTATCACTAATCAGCTAATTCATTCATTTGTTTTTTGTTGCTGTTATTCGTTTTTAAATTAAATGTTTTAATTTGAGATAATAATAGATTCATATATAATTATAAAACATGATACAAGAAAGATCCCCATTATCCATAGCCCAGTTTCCTCCAGTGGTACCATTTTGGATAGCTGTAGTACAATATTTCAACCAAGATAGTACCACTGATACAGTTAAGATATGGAGCATTTGCATCACCCCTAGAATTCCTCCTGTTGCCTTGTTACAACCACACCTACTTCCCTCCTCTCCCCACCTCTTTACCACTAGACCATTCTTTATTGCTATCATTTTGTCATTTTAAGAACGGTATACTTAGGAGCCAGCAGGTGGTGTGGTGGTCAAGGCACTGGACTTCCATATGGCCGACAAGTTTGAGTCCTGGACCTGGCAGTTTGAAAATCATGCCAGGCATATGTGCATGCATGCCTAAAATCCCAAGAGGAGAACAGATGAGAAGAGATTGCAGCAGGGCCATCCCCCAGGGGGTAATTTCTCACTTTCTCTTTTCATCTTTCTCTCCCTCTGGCGAGGGCATGTGCCCTATGGCAAAAACCTAAAAAAAAAAAAAAAAAAAATAGTTATATTTAATGGCATCATCTATTTGAGATTCCATGATAGAATCATAACCTGTGGGACTGGCTTTTTTTTTTTTTTTCCCCTTTCACTCAGCATGATTTTCTGAAGTCACTTCATGTATCAATCATTTTTTCCTTTTTATCACTGAGTAATGTCCCATGGTGTAGATATACAACAGTTTGTCTTACTCTTAATCCCTTGAAGGACATCTGAGTTTTATTCTAGATTTTGTTATGAATAAAGTTGATAGGAAGAATCTTATACTGTTTTTTTATCTAGACATAAGTTTCTTTTTTCTGGGAAAAAATGCCTAAGAGTGCAATTGTTTGGTCTTTTGGTAGTTGCATGTCTAGTTTTGTAAGAAACTGCCTAATTGTTTCCCATAGTGACTGGATTCATTTACCTTCCTGCCAACAAGTATGTGGGATCTGAATCTTTGCCATCATTAGATGGTGTCACTAGTTTTTATTTTGACCTTTTGTATAATGCACTCATGGTGGCTTTTATGTGTGTCTACTTGGTGGCTAAAGATGTCAAACATCTTTCTATGTGCTTATTTGACACCTGTATGTCCTCTGTAGTAAAGCATCTTTTTTAAAAAAGAATTATTTATTTAATTTTATTAATCCTTATTATTAATTAATTTGAGAGAAAGAGGGAAAGTGAGAATGAAAGCTGCCAGGTTCAGGACTCGAACCATAGTCGGCCATGTGGGACTCCATTGCCTTCATCACCCCACAACGTACCTACCCAAGCATCTATTCTTTTGTCTATTTTCTTTTCCTTTTCTTTTTTTTTTTTTTTTTAAGAGATTTTTGCTATAGGGCACATGCAGAAAGACAGAGAAAGAGATCAAAAATCATTGACAAAATAAATTTCAGTTGCAATTTCACATATACCAAAAATAAAAATTATATTTATAATAATGGCTTACCAGTTAATGAAAAAGTATAATTTCACAAAAGACTATAAACATTTTGCACACTAGTCAAGCTTTTCTTTTGTTTTGTTAGACTGACACCTTTTTTTAGTTATTATAAGTGGTGTATTTAAAATTTCGGTGCTCACATGTATATTGGTAATATGTAGATAAATTTCGTATGCTAATCTTGTATCCCGTTATTGTGCTGGATTCACTAGTTCTAGTGAGATGTCTACTTTAAATCTTCTTTTTTTAACAAAAAACGCTAGCTTTTTCTTTTTTCCTGTATGCACATTATTAGGTCTTTTAGTGCTTTAGACTTTCTGATAACCCCATGTAATGCAAATAAGTAGGAAAAAGAACACTTGAAGTTCACAATTTCCTATGACACTAATGATGAATTTAAACATCTTCCAAGCAGGCTGTGAACGCAAGAAAAAAAAAAACTATCTTCAAATTGTGAAAAATAGCAACAGAAAGTTTAATTTATACAAATGTATCCCTTGTAACCCACCACGTCACTCCACAACATAAAACCATTTTTGTCATCATATATTCTTTTCTATTATCTCGACTCTAAGCCCCACGAAAGCAGGGATCATTTTGTTCTTATGTGCTGCTGCCAACAGTGGTACATGACACACACTCATTGGATGACTAAATGATTTCTGGTGACCGCGTAGTATCCCGTTGTTGGAATCCACCATCATTTACTTAAATAGTCTCTTCCTGTTGGACACGTAGGTTGTTCATAGTTTTTACAGTGATAAACATGTAGCTTTGTAACCCTTCCTGCCTGGTGGATCATTTCATTGTAACTTATCCCCACATTAGGCTTTGGGACATCTAATTTTTTTAGTCATTTTTAGTGCCTTGTCATTTTAATCACTCTACTCTCTGGTTGTTTGGTTGGCTATTTATGTCAAGCTGCTTAGCAAATGAGCATATGGCATTGCCTTATTCCTCTAGTATAGTGTTAGGAAGCCAGAACAGTATTAGGTGGCCAGCCTTCTAGGAGAGTTTAGAAAGAAGTTGACCAAGAAAGATGTCAAAGTTGTAACCAAAATGGATAAGACCAGCGTAGCAGAAGATCATGGAGAAAAAGGTTTCTAAGTTATGTAGCTTCGGCAACGTTGCTCCTGCAGAAAGGGGCCTTGCACACAGAACTGAAGAAAGCTTCATCCCATCCTGAAGTGCTTTCAGAGTAGTCGAAGGTGTGGTAGGATCTACATGGCCCTTCTATCAGGTGGAGCAAGCATGAGCACCATCGTTAACGTTATTTGCTGAGTGTCTGTTATGGCCAAGAAAGGATCTCTGTTGGGAACTGTGGACAGGCACATAGATGCTCCAAATATAGTTCTTTCCCTCCAGGAATTTACACGGGGGGAGGAGGATAAGACTGAAGCCCAATGGCATTGTTTCAATAAAGCTCTCTTTATGCCTCTGTAAAATGGAAATAGAGATAATATCTATGGTTATTTTGAAGAACACATGACAAAATGCACCAAAGACTCTTAGAAGAAGACTTGGCATGAGGCATGAGTATGTATATGTATATGTATATGTATATGTATATGTATATGTATATGAGTGTGTATGTGTATGTATATATATTTATTTTTTATATATTTATATATATATATGTGTATATATATACATATATATATACATACATACATACATACACATACACATACACACATATTTATTTTTTTCTTAAATTAGAAAAGAGTATGGTATTGTGTCAGAGATATCATAGGATTCCAGAGGACAGAGAAGTTAGGCTCTAGTGAAAGCAAGGGGAATATTATGGAAAAAAGTGAAAAATCACAAGTACTATAAAGGACAGTTAGGTTTCAAGCAACTGAGGACAAAAGGAAGCTACTCCAAAAAAAGAAATGACCTCTGCACAGTGTCGTAGTCTGTTACTACGATGGGGAACGGAAGATTAATAACTCACCATTCACATGGCTGGCAAGTCCAGAGGCATCACAAAATGGCAGAAGGTAAAATTTTGAGTGGGGCAGAGCCTGGTCTGTATCCATGTGGCTTTCTCTCTGCCATTCTAGCCTCATTCCCTCCACATATGTATTTACCGTAACTCCATCAGAGAGGCTTTACCCTAGTGACATTATTGTATTCAAAGACATCACACTGGGACACCATAGTGGAATTAAATTTTCACTTTATACCTTTACATTAGAATCAATACACATAGGTTCTAACACATGGATTTCTAGGGGACATCCAATCACTGCCCACTAAGACCAAAATTCAAAGCATGAAACTTTGGGGGACAAACCATGATTCAAACCATAGCACAAGGCAAGGGAGAAACTTGCAAGGTGTATCCATGGGGCTGTGGGTAGACAAGACAGCCAAGAAGACTGATATATGGGCAGCCCTTGCAAGGTAAGCATTTAGCTCCTTATTTACTCATTAAATACTTTCCAGAGGGAGAGCAAGGCAAAATCATTTTCTATTCATTAAATAGCCATAGTTTTATGTTCAAAATAAAACATCTAGGGAACCAGCAGTTAGCGTAATGGCTATGTCGCTGGACTCCCACGTAGTCGACCGCGGTTCGCGTCCCGGACCCGGTGGCTTACAACTCACACCGGGCGCGTGTGCGTGCATGCCCAAGATCCCGAGAGGAGAATGGAGGAGAAGGGATTGCGGCGTGACCATCCCCCCTGGGGGGTGATTTCTCGCTTTCTGTCTCTATGTCTCTCTCTGTCTGTCTGGCGAGCGCACGCGCCCTATAGCGAAAAACCTCTCCAAAAAAAAAAAAATAAAAATAAAACATCTATTATACTGTGAATGCAACATAACATTTTAACTTCAACTTGTCTTTCATTTATAAGTACTTTCGATCACTCGGAAGTAGATACAGTTCATCAAATTCCATGATAGAGGTAACTTACGTGGACACAGGCACATGGTCTCCTTGCCCAAGGTATCGTTTGCTTTGATGGGAGAAGGTCTGGTTTACATTTCACCTGTCACTAAGGGGTTCGAGGGTAGAACCCTGAGTTAACTGGCACTGAATTTCTAATTTATCAGTGGGGTTTCAGTGCCCCCTATGGGACGCTGCCAGGACAGTTGTCTCGTTGAGTATCTACATAATTGGACTCAAGATAGAGGAGAAGAGAGGAACTTAGAACTCAAAAGGTAGGTTAGGGCCAGATCCTGGGGAGATTGAGCTGCCTGATATGAAAGGTACAGGTTTTATTGGTTAAGTAAAGGGGTCTTTAGAAGACCCTTAAGTGAGTAGAGCATTTCCGTGGTGGTGAAGCTCCTGACAGAACAAAGCAGAAAGCGGACTTGGTGGTAACTTTAGAAATGCAAACATGAGGTCCAAGGGGCTGGCTTTGGACAGGAGTAAAGTGGTAGGAGGAAACCGAGCTGTAGGCAGCATGAACACAGGAGTGGCGGGCGAGGGGCTGGCTGTGAGAAGCAAGAGCGCCCACACCACAGAGAGCTCGAGTCTCACTGCCTTCCAGGTTGGTCTGTCACCCACAGCCTGGAACACGCTTCATCTGTGTCCTCTGACACACACAGTAGAACGTATTGTTGTTCTGCGTCATGGGAACTGAAGCTTGGAGTTCCCAAGCAAAACTTGTTTTCGCATATAAGCAGCACTAATTCCTTTATCGTTTTTGCCTCACTGAAGCATCTCCAATTTTTTTTTTTTTTTTTTTGCCAAATTGCAAGAACCCTGTTTTTCAAAACTTTCTATTTTAAGACCCCCTTCCTTCCAAGAAAATTTGTCTGATTGAAGAAGTATTAGATAATAGGTAATTGCTTTAAACATCTGTAGACCTTTTTTTTTTCTTTTGAGATTTAGATTACTTCTCTAATATACAGTAAAAATGAACTTAGACTTACTAATTCAGAACTTTCAATAATTTAGGCAGGAAGAAATTTCCATTATAATTCTCCACACAAAAGCTTTTCCTCCTTTTCTAATGATTTTTTTTTTTTTTTGAGGTAGACTGTTTAAGGTGGATTGAATAAGAGAATAAATTGTTAATAGCACTTTAGGAAAATGATTAGTATGCTGATTAAAACATCCATCTTCCATGTATACAGAAATTTGATGATATACAAATGAGTGGAGAAGTTAGACATACATAGTCAATCCTTGAGCAATAATAAAAATCATTAAGGCTATTAGTTCACTTGAGCCACTGATCCACGCCCCCCCCAAAAAAAAAATGCATGAAAGTTAGAGTCAAACCAGTTAATATCATTCCTCTGTTTTGTAAAGTCATCAAAGTTAGGTTTTTAGGGCCTATATGTCTCTCTTATATTGTTTAATGGGATCATTATTTCATTTGTTTCCCTTAATTCAAGATAGGTATAGCTAATGTTTTTTCATTTATCAAAATATTTTGACACTCTTTTTTCACTTACCTGAAGGATTTTTCTTAACACGAGTAGAGTTTAAGAAGTTATTGCAGATCTGTGACTATCCCAATACATTGCATACAAGTGAGTATCTTTTTTTTTTTTTTTTTTTTTTTTTGCTATAGGGCACTTGAGCTCACCAGAAAGACAGAGAGACAGAGAGACAGAAAGCGAGAAATCACCCCCCCACACCCAGGGCAGATGACCACACCAATCCCTTCTCCTCCATTCTCTTCTTGGGATCTTGAGCATGCATATACACGCACCCGGTGTGAGTTTAAGCCACTGGGTCCAGGACTTGAACCATGGTCAACTACATGGGAGTCCAGCGACATAGCCGTTATGTCAACTGCTGGTCCCGAGTATCTTAAAAAGTCAGCTTAGTAACATTTATGTTTATTGACTTAGTTCTGATTAGTAATGTGCTTAAAAATGCACAGTGTTTTTTAAATAATAAATTTCCTACTTCTAGGGCCAGTAGGGTGATGTGGTGGTTAAGGTGGCCGAATCCCATATGGTCCATTAGAGTCTCAGAGCCAGCAGCTTGAAAAATATACTGGGTGTGGGTGCTTGCATAACCAAAATCCTGAGAGGAGAATGGAGGAGAAGGGATTGTGGCAAGGTCATCCTCCCTAGGGTGGGTGATTTCTCACTTTCCTTCTCTGTTTCTCTCAGTCTTTTTTCAGTGCACATACCCTATGGCAAAAACAAACAAACAAACAAAAAATATATATATATTTTTTTAAAAATTTTCCTAGTTCTAACTTTTCTATGGTTCAGACTTATATACCCCCTGCAATGAGAATAAATTAACCAGCAAATAGACCATATTGCCAAATATGTATATAGTTACGTATTCACTTTGAATGAATGCTAGCATTTAAAAAACACTTCGACCATATGGCACAAACGTAGACATGTACTTATCGGTGGTACGAATTTCCAATCACCCTAGTCAAAACATATGATTTAAATTTGCTGCTTCTGCTGAGTACTAGATATCATTCAGAGTCAAGTGAAATGAGCCCCTTTGTACGCAGGTCTAGTACTGACCAGTACCCTCCTATTTGTAACAGACACTAATGATTTTTTTTTTAAGTAAAGCATGGTGCGGGGTAGAAAATAAAGCTTTCCTGTTGTTCTTTCACCTAGTGTAGCAGATCTGATGCCACATTCCTACCTGTGAAGGTGAAGTCACCTTTTATCCTGGAATATAAAATGATGGCTATGTCTACACTGTCTGAGTTGAAAACAAATTCTCCAGATCAGCAATGTTGCTTGATTTTCTATACCATCCAGCCACTTGCCCACCCAGCGATAAACCATCCCTAGGTTGTATAAATTATGTGTTGTATGTTGTATTTTGCAAAGGTACTTTCTATCCCAAATGAGTTTGTCTTAAAGAGATACAATTCCTGAGATAGTAGATTCCTAGGAGTCTAAGCAAGTGTCTCAGATGCCAGCTCCCCGAGGGAAGGATTTTTGTCTTTTTATTCATTTATATTTTTGATTCAGAGGTACATAGAGGGTACTCATTCTATGTTTGTTGAATTAATTCAATGATGTTAAATCTTGGGCCTGGATTACTGAGAATAGTAACCTTGACCTAGGGGAGGGCAGTGTCTTAAGGGAAGCAATGTTTAAAACCCATGTTACGGTTATAAGAAAGCCAATTAATGTATACAGAAACGTCCAGGAAAGATCTCTTGCAAGCCAGAATGAGAGGCCGAGGACAGGGGATGGGCAAATGCATTCAGCACTCAACCATGGTACAGACTACAGAAAATGGGTCAGGATCAAGAAGATGTGATCGGTGGGACCAGCAATTAGCGTAAATGGCTATGTTGCTGGACTCCCATGTAGTCGACTATGCTTCGAGTTCCGGACCCAGTGGCTTAAACTCACGCCGGGTGCGTGTGCATGCGTGCCCAAGATCCCGAGAGGAGAACGGAGGAGAAGGGATTGTGGCATGGCCATCCCCCCTGGGGAGTGAGGGGGTGATTTCTCACTTTCTGTCTCTCTGTCTCTCTCTGTCTTTCTGGCAAGCACACACGCCCTATAGCAAAAAAAAAAAAAAAAAAAAAAAAAAGAAGAAGAAGAAGACGACGACGTGATCAGAGGGCTGAGAGCAGGCTTGGTCCGGAGGAAAAAAGGAAAACACCTCTTGCTGATTGAAGCATGAGACCTGTGGAAGTCTGAGGCATGTCAGGTGCCAAATTTTACCCCTTTGGGTCTTCCTGGAAATTCCCACTTATTAAACCAAAGTTCTAGTGTCCTAAATGCACATTACATGGAGGAGCAGGCACTGGCTAATGCTTTGCCTCAGCTTTAACGGTCGCCAGACTCGGGCCTGGAGACACCTCCATGACGTGGGGCACACACATCCTATATTCTGGACAGCCGTCATGGGATTACATGAAGGACTCCAAGTCAGGAAATAACTGGGATGTTAAATCCCGGTTCCAAAGGTATTCGAGTTTAGGAAAGATGGCATTATTAGGTTGTCGGGAAAGTCATGATGCATTTTTTATGTAGAAAAATTAGTCAAAAATTTCCTGACACCCTAATAGATAGTCAAATAAATTAAAAATTCAACCAAATATGCACATTATAATTTATGAACAGTTTGTCCCTTTTCTGGCTACTTGTAAAGTTTTTGCTATGGGGAAATATTCCATGGGTTCTACATCCCCACGGAGGCTGACAGGTGGAGTCCGGTCAGAATGTCTGTTTTATCCACAAGGAGTCAATTCGTACCAGGTTAGTGCATGTGCATGTGTGTAAAGGTTGTTTATACATAGAGGTTCATCTCTCTTCTCTATTCTCATACATTTTATTTGTTTATTGGAATAAGACACATTGAGATTATTTGGAAGATGAACTATGTATATTCAGCCTTCGAAAATCAATATAAAGGGAGTTTTCTGAGAAAAAAATAAGAATAAGATCTGTCATATGTGTTTTCCTCTCTGATCAGCTCGATTTTGCCTGGTAGTTCCTTCAGGGAACAGTAACATGATAGGCAGGGAATTGTTTTCCTCATAAACCTGCTTTATTTGGAAAAAAAAAAAAATGTTTGGTCAGAAAATGTTTGGTCCTCACCACGTGATCTGATTTTGAAAGGTCAGAAACCTGTAAACACCATGCAAAAACATTTTAAAAAATATTCCAACTCTGGGACTGGCCGAGGGTAAATATCACAAATATTAATCCTGGATGTTGGGAATCTCTTTTCTGAGCAATATAAATGGACTAAGCACTGCTCAACAATGCCATTTCTTACTGATGAAAAATTCTCTTTGACAGTAGGACCAAATAAGTGACTGAGTGACTACTGGGTCGTCTGAAAAATCATGATGCCACTTTGCATAGAAAAACATAGAAAAATACATCATGACTTTTCGGACAACCCAATCGATTAAGGTGATTTAAAGGATCATATCCTTAAAGAGGCAGGAGGTTTGGGTGCAAGAGCCCCAAGCAGCCTTGGTGCTTTCAAGCCAATGGCTTCTCCAGAATGTGATGGAGAAGGCAAGGGTGAAGAATTGGAGCCTGGGGACCAGCAGGTGGCAAGGTGGTTAAGGCGCTGGACTCCCCCATAGCTGACTGCAGCTGGAGTCCCCGACTTGGTAGCTTGAAACTCACTCTGGGCACGTGTGCATGTCTGCCCCAAATCCCAGGCGGAGCATGGAAGAGAAGGGATTGTGGTGTGGCCATCCCCTGGGAGGTGATTTCTCACTTTCCCTCTCACTGTCTCTGTTTCTCTCTGGCAAGCACACACATCCTACAGCAAAAACCTTAGAAAAAAGGAAGGAAGGGAGGGAGGGAGAGAAGGGAGGAAAGAGAGAGAGAGAAAAGAAAGAAAAGGAAAAAAGAAAGAATAGAGTTGGAGCCTGGTAGACTAGCTAAATCCTAATTCCTTTCCCCCGACCCCCAATTCACTGCAGAGGGAAGGTGGCATCAGCCTTGCTTCCCCAGCTGTCCTGAGCTATGGGCTTTGGAACACAGCCTGGCCCTCTTTCTCTCCCTTTTCTTCCAAATAGCTGAATTTCAACTGGGCAAGAAAGCGAAGGAAACTGCTATAGGAACCTCCTCTTTCAATCGTCATCTCTTCCTCCCCTTTCTTTCGAGATCTCTGCCGCATCGCCCTCCCCAAACGTAATGAGACAGAAACACCTCCTATTCTGCCTTTGTCCTTTTCCACACCCTGATTTCAGCTACTGGGAACTGACATTAGGAAGAGTCTGAGAAAGAAAAAGCTATAATGATTCTGATTTCTAAGAAGGACCCTCTCAGTTTTTTGTTTTACTGTAAGATGTTCTCCTCTTTCAATGAGTGCAATTTTCTTTAAGTTGGTGATAGATGTTTAGCTCTGGTGAGGTCCTCTTGTGCTTTCTCCTATCTCTCTGCCCCCTCCCCTTGAAATCTGATTTTTTCTCTGGAGATCAGTGTTCTCTTCAGTGGAAATTTATGAACAAGGCTATTGAAACAAAGTACAGATAAGATGTCCTCATACATTTTCTCGGTGTCACGGTCCTCCCAGCACTGTGGGCGACATCTTATTTGACAGGATATGCAGATGTCAGAGACTCCTTTTTGACACCATCGCCACCCTCTATCCCATCTGCCATCAGCCTGTGAAGTGTTTTATTTCTCAGGTATAACCAAGCTTGTATCCACATGTGTATGGCACCCAACCTGAAGGGGGCAGGAAGATTAAATGAATGCAGAGCATTTAGATTAGTCCTTGGCAAAGAGTAATCTCTGAGTATTGGCTGTCCTCACTTGTTTCATTGTCTTAATTTGATAGAAGATTCTAGAATGTCAACTTCAGTTCTTCCCCAGCTATGGTGAGATGCAAACTTAGCCCTGTAATTGTTTGACCATTATAAGTCAACAGGGCCAGCAGGTAGCGTAGTGGTTAAGGTGCTGGACGCCCATGTGGCTAACCATGGTTCGTGTCCTAGGCACAGTGGCTCAAAAATCATGCCGGGCACGTGTGTATGTGTGTGTGTGTGTGTGTGTGCCCAAAATTCCAAGAAGAGAATGGAGGGGAAGGGATTGTGGGGTGGCCATCCCCCCTGGGCGATGATTTCTCACTTTCTGTCTCTCTGGAGAGCACACATGCTCTATAGCAAAAATCTCTAAAATAAATGAATGAATGAATGAATGAATGAATGAAGTCAACGGAAGTACTTCAATTAAATGTGTTCCCTAATTTACTTCTTGTTCACTCTAATACCAATCAAGAAAGGGAGGACTGCAGGTCAGCCCTCTTTCCCCTCTCCCTCTTCCTACTGGCATCTTAGAATTAGGGAGAAGACGGGACCAGCAGTTAGCGTAATGGCTATGTCGCTGGACTCCCATGTAGTCGACCACGGTTCGAGTCCTGGACCCGGTGGCTTAAACTCACACCGGGCGCATGTGCATGCGTGCCCAAGATCCCAAGAGGAGAATAGAGGAGAAGGGATTGCGGCGTGACCATCCCCCCTGGGGGGTGATTTCCTGCTTTCTGTCTCTCTGTCTCTCTCTGTCTGTCTGTCGAGCGCACACGCCCTATAGCAAAAACCTCTCCAAAAAAAAAAAAAAAAAAAGAATTAGGGAGAAGACAGAAAACTATTTTTTGTAATCTCATTTGTTCTAATAAAAAGAGTCTTCTTGTTCTACAAAGTCCAGTTAAATTTGGAACATGGCGTATAATGGCAGCCTCTAAGCAAAACGTGAGCATACAGGGCCAGCAAATGGCTTGGAGGTTAAGGTGCTGGATCCCACATGGTCGACTGTGAGGTTCGAGTCTCAGACCCAGTGGCTTGAAAATCATGTGAGTGCGTGTGTGCATGCCCACAGTCCTGAAGACAATGCAAAAGGATTGTGGCATGGCCATTCCCCCACCCCCAGGGGTGATTTCTCACTTTCCGTTTCTCTCCCTCTCTCTCTGTCTCTCTCGGTGAGTGCATGTGCCCTGTAGCAAAACTAGAAAAAAAAAAAAAAAACCCCTAAAATTTAAGGTCAGGAGACTAAATAGTGTCTGTTTACCCACCTGGTGCTTCCAAACTGCCCTGGGTTTCCCACAAGATGTCTCAAGGTTGAATTACGTCAACAGCAGTAATAGCTTTAACAATATTGGTGAGGTCATTTAAGAGAGATCTGATTTCATCAAATGAGTGACAAGACCTTACTCCCTCTTGCAATATGTTTAAAAAATATGGGACCAGCAGGTGACATAATGGTTACGTTACTGGACTCCACATATGTGACCATGGTTCAAATCCCAGCTCGAAACTTACACCAGGCACTTGTGCACGTGTGCCCAAAATCCCAAGAGGAGAAGGAATTGCCGTGTGGCCATCCTCTCTGGAGGGTGATTTCTCGCTCTCTGTCTCTCTCTGTCTCTCTGGCTAGCACACGTGCCCTATGGCAAAAAATTTTCTCTATAAAAGAAAAATCAATAAAATTCCAATGCATTTTATTGTGGACTGATGTGCAAATTAAAAAAAAAAAATGTTCTTTTTTCCAAGATCTGTGAAACAGGTGCCTATATCTCTCTGCATGTTTCCAGCCCTCGTTACCAAAGTTCCCCTCCAGGATGGATTTTTTTTCTGTTTTCTCATTCTAATCTCCTTTCAGGAGAATAGAGGGTAAGTGGGGATCAATTTTCTCAGCTAGATCTGCATGTTTCCAGTTAGAAAAGAGGTTTCCTTCTCATTTATTGCCTGATGGTACTCGAATATTTCCCAATCTGTTGTTATTTCAAAGAACAAGCCCTTTCCCTGTCCTGTCTGCTCCCTGGGGTGTTATGTAGTAAAAGCTGGGTCTGTAAACAGACAGGGGTTTTCAAAGCTCTAGCACTGCGCTGGTCACACCTCCGACATCTCCCAGAGCAATGAGTGCCACTGCTCGTTTTTCCCTATTCTGAGTTCTAGTTTTTAACCTCGGTTCTTCTGAATGTCCCCCCTAATGTTTTCTCGATTACAAAAGATTTTACACATACTGTTTGTCAAATCCTCAATCATTTTTCTGTCAAGGATGAATAAGGAGGCCCTGGTGAGTTCCTAACATGTTCTAGATCTTCTTGGAGGAAAGAGAAGAGAAATAGTAAACAGTCCAATCCTCCGCATGGTCTTAACCCTTTAGCTAAACAGCAACACCATCAAGCCAAGTCCTCCCCACACGCCCCCATGTTCAGACGCCTGTCCTCCGCACTCACCAGGGCCCCACCTCATCCCGCTTCCAGTCCACGTTTTTCTACCTGTGGTTTTCCAGGGGACACAGCTTTGAGCTACTTGGCTGAACTTCTCCTTTTCCTCTTCATTATTTGTTTTATTTCGTAAGAAATTCTAAACTCTTAAATCCCCAGTCAGCCTGTCTGTTGTGTTAGGAGTTGAAAATAGCAGTTGCACCTGGGGAATGCGGCCACGGAGAGGAGTTATTTCTTATCTTAAAAAAAAAAAATCAGAAACCTAATTAAAACGTTAGAAATCCTTCTAGCTGGGAGATGCGCCTGTGCAGCCCAGGGCTGCAGCTGCGAGCCCTCAGCTGGCAAGGAGCTCGGTGCCTCCAGCCCGCCGCTAGGAGCCGGCCTTTTCTCCCAGCCACGCTCCTGGTGCCCTTTGTCTCCGGTGGGTGGCTTGTGTCACGCACCCGGTCGCCAGCCGCCCTCAGATGAACAGAGGCCGTCTTTCTCTCCTCACTACCTCCCCACCCCTTTCCTTCTTCCGATTCAAGGCATGTGAGCTCATTTTGGTAAAGTAAATGCTCCCTCCAAAGGTGGGGTTTCTAACGTGCCCCAGAGACCTTGGTGCCGAAACAAGACGTGCTGCCTTTACATCCGACAGTGCCCTACGTGGGTTTGCCACTATGTTCTTAATGTCACAGTTTCTAGTTGAAAATCCTGAGTTCTGGGGCGTCTGGGGTGGGGAGGTAGCCCTTCCCCTCCCCCAGCAGCATATTCACAGTAAACACAGAAACTGTGCTGTTGGTACTGCCCCCTCTCCATACTCCACTGTCCTGGGGTACTGAGAGAACTGCCAGTGTCCCCTGGCTTTGTTAATAAGAGACAACGTGTGACAACAAATGCCCTGTGCACTTGAATGGCCAGGTACGTTCAGAAAGGCTTCTGAAATGAACACGCTAATCCACTTTCGGTGTCAATGGCTCGGAGGGGCCTTACTCCGGAGAGCCGGCTGACAGCCTCCCTGCTCCTTCCTCCCCATACTTAGAGCTGGGATGCTGCTGAAGTGATTCTTCTGCTGGTGTTGAGGAGGAGAGCAGTTGGGAAGGAAGGCTGGGTGGCCAAGGCTCTTAAAGCCACTTGTAATTTAACCAGAAAGTTTCCTTGGGGAGCTGCAAAGCATTTCGCATATAGAAATCCTATAGGTGGGGCAGACCAGCTTCTAGGAGCCCAGTCCCTTACTGCTGGAGAGCTGGAAATGGGAGTCTCAGGGATGTTTGGGGTGTTTCCTAGGAAACAGAGCCAGCCTGTGGCCGAGCTAGGACTCGAACCTGGTGCTCTTTCATTGTTCCTTCAGGGACACATGTTTATCTCTCAGTCCCCTGTAAAAGATGTCAGGGGCCAAAAGTTACTCTGCTCACTTCAAAATGGAGACTGCCAAAGCCCAGAAAGAGTGAATGTGTCATGTTAACCCTTTGTGACATCGCCAGTGAGATGGGACACTTTGTCACAGCCCTTCTAACCTGTCTGAGATGGGCCCTGTCAGCCTTGCGGGCATCAGTTCCTGGGTCTCTGCTGGGTCAGGGTTCTATTTCTGCATCTCCTTCCTGCACTGTCCCCAAACTCCCTGCCCCTTCATTGCATTTAACTCTCTCCTTATCCCCAAGGCATGTCCTGTATTTCTCGTTCACTAGGTGCTTCTCTACTTCTCTCCTGGGTTATCTGGAGCTCTATCCAAGAGTTCCTTCTAGAATTTTCCCTAGGGAACCCAGACCTAATAACTCATTTTCCCAAAGAAGGGATGGTGGTGTCATTTCCAAAGGTACCCCAACCTAATACGGCATGGTAAATGCAGAACTGGCAAGGGCGGGAGGGCAAGCCCTGGTGCCATCACCCATGCAGGAAACTTATTCATAACTCTGCTGCCAAGTTCCCTCCAACTCTAGAATCCTAGATTTTTATCTAAGTTTGCGAAAGCCATTTTTGGGAAGAACTGGCAAATTGAGGTGTAACCAGTTAAATTAGTGTACAAAGCTGAGGCTTCTGGACTCCCAGATCTTCAGGCAGACTCTGGAGCTGGGCGCATGGCCCCTGCCCTGACTTTCCTGCCATTATACTGGGAGGACACCCCTGGGGCTCACCAGGCGCTAGTGCTGCTGGGGAAGGGGACTGTTGGGAGTTCTGCAGTCCAAGGGATGCTGTGTGACTGTAAATGAATCCACACGCACACATTTCTTTTCTTCTCTGCTGTGGTGGCTTGAGTATATCTTGAATGGAATCAAAGGATACTTGTAGCACTATCACTTAGGTTTCCTGTAGTGTGTGAATATTGTGGTTCTACTCCAAAGTATCAGCTCCTTAAGGGAAGCCATGTAAATGATACTGTTAGGCAGTAGATGACTATTTAGTGAATATATATATATATATATATATATATATATATATATTTTTTTTTTTTTTGGAGAGAGATTTTTGCTATAGGGCGTATATGCTTGCTGGACAGACAGAGAGACAGAAAGCAAGAAATCACCCCCCCACAGGAAATGGTCACTCCGTAATCCCTTCTGCTCCATTCTCCTCTCAAGATTTTGGGCACGCATGCACACACGCCCGGTGTGAGTTTTAAACCACTGGGTCCAGGACTCGAACCGCAGTTAACTACATGGGAGTCCAGCAATGTAACCATTATGCCATCTACTGGTCCCACTAATAGTGAATAATTAAGAACAAGTCCTGGATATTCTGACTTTAAGCCTAGTATTTAAAGCTTGTCATCTGGTGAAATTTAAAGTCATTATTGTCTTCTGAACTTTTGCAAATGTAACATGAAAATAAATTTAATAGAAAGTTGACTCACTCCAGCTCAGCCTCAATGGCCCGTGCCGTTGAGACACTGCTGCTCAGAGGCTGAGGCCATATGGGAGGTCTGGGTTCGAGTCCAGCCCAGCCTATTCAGTCTGGGTATGGTGGTGCATGCCTGTGGTCCTCGCTAAGTGAGAGCTTGGAGCAGGGGGATTGCAACAGAACAGGGCCCTATCAAAAATCTCTCTCTTTCTTTCTCTTTCTCACTTGCTCTCATTAACAAAAAAAAAAAAAAAAAAAGTAAAAGAAAAAAGAAGTTGACCCGTTTTACTCTTTCTCATTGTGACTTTTTAAAAATCATGATTCATGTTTTGTTTCTGCTTCTATAAAAGTTTTCCTGCTAAACTAAAATAATATTTCAGACTTTAAATCTATTTCAAATGTGATTATAAATTAAATAGACGACGGATAGGAAAAAAATAATAAGCAAGGCACAGAAAGATAAATATCGCATGATCTCACTCATGGAATCAAAAAAAGCTGGACTCATGGAGGGAGAGAGGAGAGTGATATTTACAGAGGCTGGGAAGGTGGGCAGAGGACCATTGGGGAGGTTTCAGGTACACAGCAGGAAGAGGTCCAACAGATCCATTGTACAGCACGGTGACGCTAGTTAATAACAACGGATTGTATATTTGAAAACCGGCGTGAGTAGATTGTGAGCATTGTCACTGAAAACAATTTTTAAGGTTAACAAGTAAATATAAAAAGTAATGCATTCTAAGTAGCTCAATTTAGCCCATATATATATACATATACATATATATACACATATATATATGTATATATATGTATATGTGTATATATTTCAAAACATCATGTTGTACACCAGAAAGACGTGATCCTTGTCAACTGAAAAATTAATTTAAAAAAATAATAATGTTCTTTTGACTAATTTTCATCTTTCCATGTTTCTGTGGTAAACCAGGTGAATTGGGTTTTAATTTTTTTTTTTTAAGAAAAAGGAAAAAGATTCCCAGTATACATCAATAGTATCTGCTATGATTAAATAGTCATCCATTTTTTTTAAGAGGTTTTTGCCATAGGGTAATGTGCACTCTTCAGAGACAACGGGGGGGAGTGAGAAATCATCCCCCAAGGGAGATGGTCATGATGCAATCCCTTCTCCTCCATTTTCTTCATGGGATTTTGGACACTCATGCACACACGTCTGGTGTGACTTTCAAGCCACTTTGTCTGGGACTCGAACCGTAGTCAGCCTTGTGGGAGTCCAGCACCTTAACCAATACACCACCTGTTGGCCACAAATAGTGATCAACTTTTGTGAAGTACTCGTAGACCTCCTTATTCAAGTAACTTTTCACAGAGTTGTTTAGATATATTAGGAAACATTGTTGAGTTAGTGAATACACAAAATAAAACATTTGTTGGATCAAGGCATGTTGGCGTGTGTGTG
Organism: Tupaia tana; assembly: GCA_026018925.1. Taxonomy (NCBI): domain Eukaryota; kingdom Metazoa; phylum Chordata; class Mammalia; order Scandentia; family Tupaiidae; genus Tupaia; species Tupaia tana. Next base: position 16,083,419 of record JAKSZU010000021.1, read on the forward strand.
TGTGTGTGTGTGTGTGTATGTGTGTGAATGTGTGCATTTGTGCACATGCATACATGTGCAAACAGGTGAGGGATATTCCTCTGGCCTTTTGTCATCTGTGATTTTGACCCATTTCTTACATAAAGGGATGAGGCAGGGAGGTCAACTCAGTGTCTTAAACATAGCTCTGTGTCCACACCAGCAACTGTGGCTTTTTCTCACTTTGCTACTTTCTAATTCTGAGACCTGTTAGTGGCGTCTTTTAAGAACTTGACTGTCCTTTCTCTGGAATTATAATACCTGCTCCCTACCATCTCTTAAATGAGTATTATAACCGTTATCAGGATATATGGGAGAACATCTCCCGTAAGAAAGCAATTTGGAACCTTCACACTGGTTTCATTACAGAGAAGAAACTCTGCAAATGTGTTTTAACATGGTAAGGAGTGATGGTGGCTAAAACCGCAACTGCTCGTGGAGAAAATTGGAGGTGTGTTGCAAATTTAACACACATCTATTCCATTATGGGCCGAAACAGCAAAATCAATCTGTGTTGTGTTAGTTTATTTGAGATGTGGTTCTGTGATCATGCTTGCATTGCACTGCATTCGAGGAAAAGAAGGCCACATCTTTTCTTAATCCTTTGTTCTCCCATAGAGTCCTTGAACCGATCTTTGTCATCTTCGACACCACCATTCTTTTATTTATTTATTTATTTTGGAGCAGTTTTTGCTATAAGGCATATGCACTTGCCAGAAAGACAGAGAGATAGAAAGCAAGAAATTACCCCCCCAGGGGGATGGCCATGCTGTAATCCATTCTCCTCCTCTTGGGATCTTGGGCACACACGCACATGAGCCTGGCGTGAGTTTAAGCCACTGGGTCTGGGACTCGAACCGTGGTTGGCTACATGGGAGTCTGGCAACATAGCCATTAATTACACCAACTGCTGGTCCCGACACCACCATTCTTTTCCTTTTGGAAGAAAATTCTCAGGCAGAAATGGGGCTTGGATAAAGGTTTGAGTAACTGGCCCTACAGTTTGGTTTCGATGTAAGTAGAAGGAGACCAGGATGTGGTGATTAAAGGGCCAGCATTCTGGGCCACCTTTCTGGTTGTTGTACCAGTCTGTTACATGATCTCGGGCAAATGCGTTTATGTCCCTTTAAGAGGCTAGTATTGATTTTTAACTTCACCAGCAGTGTTGGGTTTTAGTTGATGTTGGCAGAACTCTTTAATCCCAGGTGGAATCCTGCCATAGGAGATGCTCTGTTACTTGTTGATGTTATTGTTGTTGTTTTCTTCAGGGAGAGGGGCTAGAGGGTATGGATCGCCCACTGTTTGGCTGGGTCTTTTGATCTTGTAACTTTCGTCGTAGCGCAGTAAAGAGTTGTTGAAAGTAACGAGCAGTCGTTATGGAGGTAAATGAGGATGACCGTGACAGTTGGAATAGATTAATCAAATGGTATTGCTGATGAACATTAGCAATGTCTCAATCGGATGCTCGCTGGACATGAACTGAAAACCAACCCATTGTGGCCGTCAAAAGGAAGATCATGCCAGAAAGTACAATGTAGCTGTGTTTGGACGTTTGTAGAGGAGATATACATTTTCAAATGGGCCGTCAGTACACCTTTCGTAATGGCAGTTGGTAGATGCTTGGTGAAGCAGAGTAGATAGAAATCTCATAAAAATGGGGCGAGGGCGGAGAAGCACATTTCTCCTCGAAATATATGTGTTTGTCCGTATCTGGGAATCGAAGATCTTTGCTCAGCTCCTGCTGCATATCCAGAACTGAGCCCCCAAATGGCTTGATTAGTTCTTCAATTTATCAATTATGCTTTTATTCCTTTATAAGAAAATAATGCTTGGCCAGCCCTGTAGCACAACAGTTCAGCACTGTGCAGAGAAAGTGGGACCACATGGCCAATCGGGGTTCAAGTTCCAGCCCCAGTGACTTATACATGGGCCTCTCTCACATGCATGTGCCCAGGATAAAGAATTGGAGAAACAAAAATTTCACATGAGCAAGCCCCATTGGAGGCGCTCTCTCTCTCTCTCTCTCTCTCGCACATATCCTGTGGCATAATTTTTTTAAAAAAGAAAACAATCCTTATTTTCTTGAAAAGATAAATGCTTTAGCAGAGCAACACAAAACTGCATAATATTAGCTACTATAAAAATTATATGGGATGAGAGTGTAAATAATCCGGAGCATCGGGTTTCTGAGTAGGATTTAAAAATAAATTTTGGAGTGGGACGTCTAGCTATGACCAAGTAAGGAAATCAGTAAATCTTCTCTTTGAAAAAGCAAATATAAGGTTGGACAGAATGAACAAAAACAATCATTTCAGTGGTCTGGAAATTGAATAAAGGTGTTTACAGCTAACTAAGAAGTGTTTATCATAGAAAAAGTGCTGCATTTCTGTTAAGAATGGTAGGAATCTGTAGAATTCTTGCCTCAAGTTGCCCTCATCCTTGCCCAGCTCAGTGGTCAGGGAGAGTCTGGGGACAGGGAAGACCACACCCCAGAAAGTCTGGCAGGTTTCTTCAGCTGTCAAAGGATGCCTACTTATCTGGAGTGATAGGCAGTACTTGTGACCAATGGCATTGTCAGTGGACATAATGATCCTGATGGCAGCCAATCAGAGATACCAGCGGCTCTGTTATCCGGAAGTCACCGTGGAGTAAACGTTTTCCTGAATGAGGCTATTCACATGTGCAGCAGACCACAAAGAGAGTCCGATTTGTCCACATACTTCTGAGTAGTTGCGAGCACACGCATACAGGGGATGTGGAAAGGCCCAGTGGGCAGAAAAAGCTGAGATCCACTTGGAAGTGGCCTGAACTAAGATTATGTTCCTCTACATACACAAACCTATCAGCATAGGATGGAAGTCTCACTGGCTTGAGGTGTTCGATCATGATCACTGTCTCATAATGGGCCAAGAATTAAGCTAGACAGGCATAGAAATGACAAAAAAAGAAAAGCTAAAAGAGATATCAGTGACCTTAGATTGCCAGGGAGATATATTTTACCAAATTAGTCCACACAAGTATACTAAAGAAATGAAACAAAAACAGAAACAAGAACAGCAACTTTCAGGGGAAAATACCTTTTAATTTTTCTTGCCAGAGAATGTGTGCAACTTGCCAGAGACAGTGAGAGAGAGAAAGTACCCTCCCAGTGGAGTGTGGTCATGTCATGATCCTTTTTCCTTATTTTTCCACCCAGTCAGGATTTGGGGCACGCACACATATGTACCCAGTGTATTTTTCAAGCCTCAAGGACCAAGACTCAAGATACAGTAGGCCATAGGGGATTGGCTCCCTATGCATAGCACTAAACTATTGTGCTGTGGGGCTGGCCCAGAGGAAAATATCTGAATCTAAAATTACTATAATACATCATTTTTAATGTTCATTTTCCACATAATATTATGAGCTATGCAAAGAAAGAGGAGAATGTAAGCCATACTCAGAAATAAAAACAGTCGATAGAAAGTGACTCTTCAGAGTATTTTGCGATGCCATATTCGAAGACAGGGACTACAAAACTGCTGTTATAAAAATGTTCAGCATTAGGTATGTAGCAAACATAAAAGGACTCTGAAAGTTTGAGGGAAGGCAGATCAGCCAGGGACAGAAGAGAAAAGAAAAGAGAGAGAGAGAGAGAGAGAGAGAGAGAGAGAGAGAGAGAAAGAGAGAAAAGAAATAAACAAAATTTGAAGCGTTTAAGAAAAGTATGATAATAGTAATCAACAAATAGAGAATCTCAACAAGAAGACAGAAAGTATTCTAAATAATTAGCACAAACCAACAAAAATTTTGGAGTCCAAAGAAAAATAATTGAAATATTCACTAGGAGGATTCAACAGCAGATTCAAGATGACAGAAGAGTCAATGAATTTGATAGATCAATAGAAATTATCCAACCTAGGGACCAGCAGTTAGCGTAATGGCTGTGTCGCTGGACTCCCATGGTTTGCATCCCAGACCCAGTGGCTTAAACTCACGCTGGGTGCGTGTGCGTGCATGTCCAAGATCCCGAGAGGAGAATGGAGAAGGGATTGTGGCGTGGCCATCCCCCCTGGGGGGTGATTTCTCGCTTTCTATCTCTCTGTCTCTCTCTGTCTGTCTGGCGAGCGCGCATGCCCTATAGCATAAAAAACCTCTCCAAAAAAAAAAAAAAAAAAAAGAAAGAAAGAAAAAAAAAAAGAAATTATCCAACCTAAAAAACAAAAGATTGAAGAAAACTGAACAGAGCCTCAGAAACCTGAGCAATAATATCAAGAGAGCCAACATACATGTAATGGGAATCCTAGAATGACAGGAGAGAAAGAAAAGAAAAGGAAAATATTGAAAAGAGTATGACTAAACATTCACCCAATTTGATGAAAAATTTTAATATGCACACCCAGAAAACATGACTAACCCCAAGTAAGATTATTATCTAGACAAATCATAGTCAGATTGTTGAAAATCAAAGTCTCCAAAGAGAAAAACAGCCTATCACATAGAAGGAGCATTAATATGATGAATGGCTGAATTCTCATTTGAAGAAATAAAGCCAGAAAGCAATGAAATAATATATTTAGAGTATTAAAAGTAAAAGATGGGGACCAGCAGATGGCATGATGGTTATGTTGCTGGACTCCCACATAGTCAACCATGGTTCAAGTCCCAAATCCAGAGGCTTAAATTCACGCCAGGCATGTGTACATGTGTGCCCAAAATCCCAAGAGGAGAATGGAGGAGAAGGGATTGCGGAATGGACATCCACCCTGGGGGAGGGGTGATTTTTCATTTTCTGTCTCTCTGTCTCTCCAGCGAGTACACATACCCTATAGCAAAAAAATCTCTCAAAAAAAGTAAAAAGTGAAAGATGTCAGCCAGGAGTTCTATACCTAGCAAAACTATCCTTCAAACACTGAAGGAGAAATGAAGACTTCCCTAATTTTAAAAGAGAGAGAAAGGAAGAGAAACAGAAAATTACTTCTAGCATATCATCCTTTTAAAAAATCCATAAAGCCAAAAGGATATAACTCTGCTTAACTCTAACCCACAGGAAGTAATGAAGAGCACTGGAAATTGTAAACAATGTGGGCTAATATAAATGACTACAAATATACTTTCCATATTTTAATACTTTAAAAGACATAAAATTGTATAAAGCAGTAATTATAACACTATATTACTGAATTTGTAACACATATGGATAAATATGACATGGACTATATATATGACAATAATAACACAAACATAGGAGGGAATGGGGTAAAGTTTCTGTATTTTACTAGAATTAGTATTAATCTGTAATAGGCTGTGGTCAATAAAGATACATATTGTAATTCCTAGAGTAATCATTATGAAAATAGCTCAAATAGTAAAAAGGAATTAAACCAATGTACCAGAAAATATGTATTTAACACAAAATGTGCAGTAAAGGAGAAATAAAGGAGAAAAAAATTTTAAAAAGAGGAGATGTAGAAAAATACCAAAATGACCTTTGTAAATCCAACTGTATCAATAATACATTTAATGTGAATGGCCTAAACACCACAATCAAAAAGCATAGATTGTCAGACTGTGTAAGGAAACCGATATTCAACAACATGCTGTCCATAAAAAAAGTTAAATAAGCTAAAATGATATAAAATTATTTATTATGCAAATCCTAACCATTAATATCAGCAAAATATATTGTAAGAATGATTATTAGAGACAAAGAGGAATATTTAATCATTTTTGATATTTATGTATATATAAAACATCTATATATGTTATATATAGAGATGTGGTATGTATTTTTGATGTACTGATCCTTTAGTTACTATGAAATATCAATAATTATTAAATATAATATATGTATATATTATATATTATATAAAAATCTATATATGTTATATATATTTTTGATGGTATATGGTATATATTTTTGATGCAGTGATCCTTTAGTTACTAAGAAATATCAATAATTATATATTATGTATGTATATGTATTATATATTATACATGTATAAATAAAACATCTATATATGTTATATATATCTACATGTTATATATATACACAGGCATATATATATGTTATGTATGTACAGACACACATATATATGGAGTATATATATGGAGTCTCTGAGCCTCAAAACATATGAAACAGAAACTGACAAAACTGAAGGAAAAAGTGGACAATTCAACACTTCAATACCCATCTTTTATTAATTAATTAATAAATAAGAAAAAAGTAAGCTCTCAGGTGGCGTGGTGATTAAGGCACAGGACTCCCACTTGGTCAACCAATGTTCGAGTCCCAGACCTGGTGGCTTGCTTTCTTAATCTCCCTTTTTTCTCTCGTCTCTCTCTGGTCAAATTGAAGAATAGTAATTAATAAATAAAATTAAGTAAAAGAAAATGGTATTGCTGTCTTTAAAAAAAAAAGATTTGAAATATGGTCTCCAACCACAATGTAACTAAATTAGAAATTCATAAGAAAATATATGGAAATTGAACAACATCCTTTTTTTAAAAAGAAGTATTTATTTAATAATATATCATTATTATCTTTAATTTGATCACAGAGAGACAGAGAGAGAAAGAGAAAGTGAGAAAGCAAGCCACCAGGTCCAGGACTTAACCAACTGTTGGCCATGTGGGAGTCCAGCAGCTTAACCACCTTGACACCTGCTGGCCTCAAATAACCCATGAATTAAAGGGAAAAAAAAAAAAGAAAATTTGAGGATATCTGAACTGAATGAAAATAAAAACATGACCTATTAAAAATTAGAAGATGCAGCTAAAGTGTTTAGATGAAATTTACAGCTTTCATTGCTTATCACAGAAAAGGAGAAATATCTCAGATAAAGAATGTAGCTACCACTTTAGGCAAGTAGGGAAAAATTACAAAGGTAAACTAAACCCAAAGCAAGCAGAAAAAAGAAATAATTAAGAATTGAAATGAATAAAATAGAAAAGAAAGAACAATAAAAAAATCATTGAAATCAGAAGTTTATTCTTTGGAGGATTAAGAAAACTGACAAAAATTCTGCTAGACTTACCAAGGGGGAAAAAAAGACAAAAGACACATACTAGCAAAATCATGAATGAAAGGTAGGTCATCATTACCAACACAACAAAATTTAAAACAGTTGTATGGGAATATTACGGACAACTTCATGCCAACAAATTAGATAACTTACACAAAATAGTGGACAAATTCCTAAAAGATTTATCATCAAAATTAACTAAGGAAGGTATAAAAGGGTAGGCCATATAGGAAGTAAAGGAATTAAATTAGTTTTTAAAAATCTTGCATATAAAAAAAGCACAGGCTCAGATGGCTTTGCTTGTGAATATGCATGAAAAATTAGTCCTTTATTATGCCTTTCTGAAAATAGAGAAGGGAACACTTCCCAATTTATGATACTAATAACAAAGACATCCAAGAATATCCTCATGAACATAGATGTACAAATCCTTAACAAAACGTGAGCAAATTGAATCCTGAAACATTTTCACGTTTCGATACCCACCTAAAATACTGGTATTTGGGTAGTATAATGGTGAAAGACGATTTGTTCATTCTCAACACTTCTAGTCAACAGTATATTGGAAGTTCTAGGCAGTGCAGAAACATAAAGATGAAAGAAGGCATTAAGAATGGAAAGTTTGGGGACCAGCAGATGGTGTAATGGCTATGTCACTGGACTCCCATGTAATCGGCTACGGTTAGAGTCCTGGACCTGGTGGCTTAAACTTATGCCAGGTGTGTGTGGCAAGATCCCAAGAGGAGAATGGAGGAGAAGGGATTGTGGCATGGCCATCGCCCCTGGGGGGTGATTTCTCACTTTCTGTGTCTCTGTTTCTCTCTTGTCTTTCTGGCGAGCACACGTGCCCTGTAGCAAAAATCTCTCCAAAACAAACAAACAAAAAGAATGGAAAGTTTGGGGCCCAGCAGGTTTGGTGTGGTGGTTGAGGGCATTGGACTCCCACATGACTGAGCACGGTTCGAGTCCTGGACCCGGCAAGTTGCTTTCTCACATTCTCTCTCTCTCTCTCTCTAATCAAATTTAAATAAATAAACAAAGTTAAATAAAATTTTAAGAAATGGAAAGTTTATCACAGATAACTTGAGCCTGTATATAGAAAATCCTAAGGAATACACAGATGCACACACACATACACGCACACACAAAACCATTAGAATTAATAAGTGAGTTCAACAAAGTTGTGGGGTGATATACAAAACGAATCCATTTTTATTATAAGTAACACACACCTGAAAATTAGATAAACTAATTTCATTCCCAGTAATATCAAAGAAACACAAGACTTAAAGGTACAAGTTAGCAGTAGAACTACCAACTAGAAAGCATGGCTGAAGGAAAGTAAAAATCTTAATGAACAGAGAGACATTCCAGTTCATGGGCTGGAAGACCACAATATTATCAAGACTGCAGTTCTCCCCAATTTGATCTATAAATTCAATATAGTCCCTATAAAAATACCAGCTAGGCCAAGCCATGGTAGCATGCACTGGTAGATACTGTTACTCCACACGATCAGGCCACATGGGAGGGCCAGGTTCAATTCCTGGCTCATTTTAAAAGCCAGGTGTGGTGGTGTGAGTCTCTCCTCTAACCTCCTCAAGAGGCTGAGGCAGGAGGATAGTGACACGGCGAGACCTGTCTAAGAAACGGTAGCAACAACAACAACAAAATATATGCTGAATTTAAATCCATGACCTATAATAGTTAAAACAGTTTTGAAAAAGGAGAACAAAGTTAGAAAACTTACTCTACTCCAGACAAATTTTAAAATGTACTAGCAAGCCAGAATATTTAACAGTCTGGACTGGTGCAAGGGTAGTCATCTAAATCAATGGAACAAAAGTTTGGCAGTCCAGAAATAAACCCTAACATTATGGTCAGTTGGTTTTCAGCAAAGGTGCCAACAATACAGTGCAGGAAACTATAGTCTTATCAAATGTTCCTATAACAATTTGGATATCTGTGTTAAAAAAAAAAAAAATAGGTCCTTCCCTTATACTACCCACAAAAAAAGAAACTTAAAATATACTGTTGAGCCAAATGCAAATGTTAAAACTATAAAACACCTAGAAGAAACCATAGGAAAAGACCTTTGTTACCTGGGTTTTGGCAAAGGATTATTAGATACAATACCAGAAGTATTATCTATAAAAGAAAAAACAGTAAATCAGACTTCCTCCAAATTAAGAACTTCTGAGCTTCAGAAGGGGCAATTAAAAAAAAGATGTGTCATAGACTAAAAGAAAATAACTGCAAATTATCTATACAGTAAAGTTCAGAATATATCTCATTTACATGTAGTCATTGTGCATCTTTACAGTGTATAATACGGCTTTTCTAAACATACATGTATGCATGTCCATCTAGTTAAGGACATTCCCATATATATATATATAATTTTCCAACAGATGCCTTTACATTCTTGTGTCTGTTCCAAAAACCACTCTTGGGGCTGGTAGGTGGCATGGTGGTTAAGGCCCTGGATCCCATATGGCCAGCTCCACAGTTCGAGTCCCAGACCCAGTGGCTTTAAAAACACACCAGGCATGTATGTGTGTGTGTCCAAATTCCTGAGAGGAGAATGGGTGGTGAGGAATTGTGGTGTGGCCATCCCCTGTGGGCTACGATTCTTACTTTTCTACTTTCTCAGTGTCTCTGTCTCTCTCTGGTGAATGTACATGTCCTGGGGGGAAAAATCTAAAAAGCATACACATACACACACCATTCTTAACCACTAACTCATGAAAAGATAAGTAACTCAATTAGAAATAAGCAAAATATTTAAATAGACATTTCATCAAATACGCTCAATGTCGTTGTTCATTATGGGAATGTAAGTTAAAGCCAGCGAGACCCCATTTCACACCTCTGAAATGGCCGTGTTCACAAAGCATACGATAACAAGTACGGGGGAGGGTGAGGCATCCAGAGTCCCCCTATATCGCTGTGGGGACTGTAAAATGGAACATTTTGGAAAACAATTTGACAACTTCTTTAATTTCTTTTTTTAATTTCCCAGAAGACACTTGTGTTCTCCATAGACAGAGAGGAGGAAACATCCCCCGGTGGGGTGTGGTGATGCTGCAATCCCTTCTCTTCCATTTCTCCATCCCATGGGTATTTGGGACATGCATGGACCCAGGACCCATGTGTTTTTCAAGACATCAGTGTCCAGGACTCAAACTGCTGTCAGCTATGTGGGACCCAGTTCCTTTAACCATGGGCTTTAACATAAATTTACCTGTGGCTCAGCAATGCCACTCCTAAGAATCTATCCAAGGGGTACGAAAAGATATCCACACTGAGAGATACACCAGTGTTCATGGCAGAATCATTCTCAATAGCCGAAAAGTAGAAGCAGCTCACGTGTCCTTTGGGTAGTAAATGGTTAAACAAAATATGGCCTGGCTGACCAATGGACGGCTGAAGGGCAATTGGGAGGAACTAACTTGGGTGCTCTCTGTAATGTGGATACACCCCTGAAATAGTACGCTGGCTGAAAGAATCCGGATACGAAGGACTGCCTATTATAAAACTATGACTTTGTGCAGTGTTCGGAAATGGCTAACCTGTAGGGACAGGAAGCAGATCAGTGGTTGGTTGGAGCTCGTTGTAGCAGTGGAGAATAGCCCTAATAGGCATGATGAAACCTTTTTGGAGTGATGGAAATGTCCTCAAACTAGACTGTGCTGATGGTTACAGAACTCTCAAATTCACTGGGAGCAGCAGATGGTGTAGCAGTTACATTGCAGGACTCCCATGTAGTTGTCCACAGTTCCAATCCTAGACCCAGCGGCTTAAAAGTCATGCCAGGAGTGTGTGCGCGCGTGTCCAAAATCCCAAGAGGAAATGGAAGGAGAAGGGATTGTGGCTATACACCCTGGGAATTGAGTTCTCGCTTTCTCTCTCTCTGTCTCTCCAATGAGTGCATGCACCCTATAGCAAAAATCTCTCTCTCAAAAACAAAAAACAAAAAAAACTCTCAAATTTATTAAATTGTACACTTAAAAATTATTTAAATTACACACTTAGAGTAGATGACTTTTATATGTAAATTTTACATCAATAAAGCTATTTTCTTGAAGAAATACCTGCACAAAAAATAACTCTTTAACCTTCAGTACTATTTGTGAGGATGAGACTTTTGCTGAAAATGTGTGTCAGCCAACATGATGAGTATTACCCGTGAAAATCAATAAATATTGTTCTTATTATATATGTGTCTTTTTAGGACACATTGATTCATAATCCTTAGAAATAATATAGTGACCAGATTCTTTCTTACCTCTGATTTTAGGCCTCTTGAGGTAAATAAATATTAAGATTTCCATGTGATGAGGTCAGTGATCTGTATAACTCTATAGACGTAGTCAATTTCTTCAGATTCTGGAAAGTGTGAAAATTGAGAAAGACTAAAGATTATGCAAAACAGTTTCTTCCGATTCTATCCTATTTCTTTTCATAGGGTTCTTTTTTTTTTTTTTTTTTTTTTTTTTTTTTAACCTGTCAATTTCCTTTAAAAGTACTTAACACTTAAAGTATTTAATTTATCCTGGAAACGAACACTTCTTTCTTTCTGTCTCTCTCCTCTGTGTGTGTGTGTGTGTGTGTGTGTGTGTGTGTGTGTAGTAAGGGTACCAGGACAGTGTTAGGTGAGCAGTTATTAAATACCAGGCTCGCAGCCGCAGCATTTACATATTGCGTGTTCCTGCTGCTACCCAGGCCTTCATGGGTCTCAGCTATTGGCTTTCAGAAAATCAGGGTAGAGTGCGTTGCCCTCTTCCGCAGGAGGAATCATATCACAAGTCACTCGGTCATGCTGATGGGATAGGTACCAGGCAGAAGCCCGGGTTTCCCAGCGACGACTGTGGGCGTTGCGACTCGTGGATGGTGACTAATAACATCCCACGCTGAGATGGCGTAGCTGAAGAGTTAGATGCACTCACGGCACGATCAACGAAAACTTCGCCCAGGTTTGCACAGTACAGTTACCTGACAGGAGGAAGAGCAGGGAGAAGGCAGAAGAAACCATCAGATGATGATGCTGGCCGGGGGGGAAGGCTGATGGTTCTATGTCTCCTGCAGTTCTTCCTGGCCAAGCGTTTCGGAGGCCTCATTATTACATTAATTCTCACAGCACCCTTGTGGCATAACTAAGGCACATCTTATCTGGAGCGGTCTTGATAATGAGCATAAGTGAATCCATTCATAATGGTAGTTATTGGAGGGCAATGTCTTTTGTGGTTCTAGAAGATCTGTTATCCATGGCTAAGATTTCTCCTACCTGTCCAGAGCCCTGTCTCTGGATCGTGCTCGCTGATGGACAGAGTTCATAAATCCTTGAAAAGAGGCATTCCAGCCAACTGAAGCAACCTGATGTTCGGTCAGTCTGTACCCAGCAGTGTAGCTTTCTCAGAGTGTCAGGCAGGGAAGGGGCATGCAAAGATTGAGCACGCCTTAGATTTGGATCTGCCGGACAGAACAGGGTGAGTCCCTAAGGAAAGTGTAGTATTCGACAGCTGTCCCGCTGCTAAGCAGGGGTTTAGCTCCCTTCCTCATTCGGTGATCTTGCTTACTAGTTGGGAGTTGCTTGTTAGTCTAGTTGGATTTTTAAGTATTTTTTTAAAATATATTTACCTTTTCTGTGATAGAAAAAGACAGAAAGAGAGGGCCAGCCAATGGCATGGTGGTTAAGGTGGCTGGATCTCCCATGGCTGCCCACACAGTTGGAGTCCGAGACCTGGTGGCTTGAGAAACCTTTCCCAGGTGTGTAGGCACGCATGCCCAAAATCCCAACAGGAGGAATAAATGGGGAGAAGAGGTTATTACGTGTCCAGTCCCCTTGAAAACTTTTGCACTTTTCTTCTCTCTCTCTCTTTTTATCTCTCTCTCTGGCAAGTGCATGCACTCTCTTGCAAATTTTTTTAAAGGGACAGAAAGAGAAAGTCACTTTCAACAGGATATTCACATCATACTCCATCCTCAGCTTTGGGGGCTGGGGATGTGTGCCCAGGGTGCTTAAGGAGTTCCTGGGATGGGACCCCAGGGCCTTCCTGTTTGGCCATTGTAGACTGCTGCATCACTGCTGTGCCAGTACAGTTGGCTACGTCGTGAGTCTCAATTTTATTTGGATAACGTTTTACATATAACACCAACATATAGTGTGTTAAGCATATAGTTTGAGTTTTGACACATGTACATACTTGTGTAACCACCAACCCCAGTCAAAGGGTAGACATTTTCCATTCTGAATCCTCTCCTGTTTTGCGTAGGGTTAAGGCGGACAACTAAAGAGCTAAAGTGATTTGAAGATGGCAGTTTCATGGAAGCCTTTAATGGACTTCGACTTTTCTGTTCTCTCCAACTCATGAAAAAAAGAAAGTATTCTTTTCTGGAAAAACTGTTAAAGCAAAAAGAAGTCTGAATAGTTAAGTGTGGGACAACTTTCTGATGCTCTCCTACTCCCCCACCCTGGCCTTTTGACTAGTTACCATTATTGTTAAGCAAAAAAACCCATCGAGGTAGTAATTGTGGGGGCCAAGTAGTGGTGCAGCAGTAACACATCCAGACCCACATGGAAAGGTCGCATGTTTGCATCCCAAGGCCTCCCTGTGTACACCAGGCACTGGCTGGCTGAGACGGGGTGTGGATTGGTGACCCTGTTGGGGGGTTTCTGTCTCTATTTCTCTCTGTCTTTCTCATGAAAAAAAAATCAATGAATAAACTTAAAAAAATAAAAAAAAGTGGTGGGCCAGCTAGGTGGTGTAGTGATTAAGGCATCTGGATCCCACATGGCCAACGGTATGGTTTGAGTCCCACACCCAGCAGCTTGAAAAACATGCTAGGCACATGTGTATGCATGCCCAAAATTCTGAGAAGAGAGTGGAGAAGGAATTGCAGCATAACCATACCCCATCCCCAGGGTGCTTTCTCATTTTCTCTTTCTCCCTCTCTTTCTAAGATGAGCAATGTGCCCTATAGTAAATTAAATAATAATAATAATAATAAAAGAGTAGTAATTGTGGGACAGTTCACTGTTACATAAAAGTATTGCACTGAACAAAATGACATCAGAAGTGGCAGTGGGGACCAGCAGTTAGCATAATGGCTATGTCACTGGACTCCCATGTAGTCGACCGGAGTTTGAGTCCAGGACCTGGTGACTTAACTCATAAGGGGGCACGTGTGCTTACGTGCCCAAGATCCCAAGAGGAGAATGGAGGAGAAGGGATTGCAGCATGGCCATCCCCCCTGGGGGGGGGGGGGGTGATTTCTCACTTTCTGTCTCTCTGTCTCTGTCTGTCTGGCAAGTGCATGCACCCTATAGCAAAAACCTCTCAAAAAAAAAAAAAAAAAAAAAGTGGCAGTGGACCCCACAGACTTACCACTCAGTGTGTCAACCTGACGATGCCCAGGGAGGGTCATGTAGATAAAGATCACCATGAAGGGAGGAAAAAAACCAAGAAGAGATGGGCCTGACTTATATTTTGACACACTGAAGACACAAAAAGACTCGTTTTCTTTTTCAACTTTTCCTAGACACCATAAAGAAGAGTGTCTTGAGACCAGCAGGTGGTGTGGTGGCTAAGGCGTTGGACACTCCCACATGGCCGAACATGGTTTGAGTCCCGGATCTGGTGGCTTGCTTTCTCCCTTTCTCTCTCTCTCTATTTCTCTCTGTTTCTCTCTGGTCAGATTAAAATAAATGAATGAATAAATAAAATTAAATAAATAATTTTAAAAAAAGAAGAAGAAGAAGAGTGTCTTATGACTGCTCCAAAGGCCTAGTGGGTTGGAGAGCTGGATCTCACATAACTACCTGGAGTGGAATTCCTGGCTCCCACAGCTTGAAAACATATTGGGTGCTTTCACGTGCATGCCCACAATCCCGACAGGGTGAAGAAACAGGGAAGGATTGCGCATGACCACGCCCCATTGGGAATGCTTTCCCCTATTCCCTCTCCCTCTCTCCTTTTTTCTTTCTTTCTTTCTTTCTTTCTTTTCTTTTCTTTTCTTTTCTTTTCTTTTCTTTTCTTTTCTTTTCTTTTCTTTTCTTTTTGAGAGGTTTTTGCTATAGGGCGCGTGCACTTGCCAGAAAGACAGAGAGAGACAGAGAGACAGAAAGCGAGAAATCACCTCCCAGGGGGGATGGCCATGCCACAATCCCTTCTCTTCCATTCTCCTCTCGGGATCTTGGGCACGCATGCACATGTGCCCAGCGTGAGTTAAGCCACCAGGTCCTGGACTCGAAACACAGTCAACTACGTGGGAGTCCAGCAACATAGCCATTACTCCAACTGCTGGCCCCCCTCTTCCCTCTCTGTGGTAGATGCATGATCCCTTTAGCAACTTAAAAAAAATTAATAAAAAGAAGAAGAGCATTACAGATTGAAGCATTCGGGACATTTCAGGGTGATGCCTGGAGCTCCACTACAGGACAAAAGGCAGGAGGTGACAGAACAACCAAACTCTGTGGTGGTGGGCTGTACTCACAAACGAGGGTAGCTGTCTCTGTTCTGTTCAGTCATTTTCTTTGAGGCCACTTGCTTGCAAAAAAATCTGCTGACCAGGAGGACACCTCGTCTTATGCCAAAATATTTATAAACTGTCATCCCTCTGGGAGTGAGGGAGAGGAAGAATATTGCTTGTTTTAAAATACCCCTTAATGTAGGGCAGGTGAGTGGCTAATTTACCCATTTATCTTTTGAACATGAAGGGAAAGAACCTTCCTTTCCCCGGGACTAAAGACGGCACTGTGGCTGCCTCTCCTATCGCTTCTCACACAGCCTTGCGTGTTCACCGTGGCAGCCTTCAGGTTGATAGTGTAGAAGTGCTAAGTGCATGTGATTGGTATCATTACTGGTCTCTAGTAATTGATTACTGTCCACGGTGAAATATTCAGGGCGAGCACACAGCCAATAGCAATCACTTAACCCATCATGGCTGTTTGTTCCCCATCTCCCGAGACCGATCAGCCGCACGCTATCCGACCCCACCAGGCAAATTGCCGATGGCTGCTTTGTGTGTACCATTTACTGTGTATTTACTGCGTTTCCTGTGTTAACCGAAGCACCGGCTTTACTGAACAGGGAAACACAGGGGAGATTCTTGCTTTGCCGTGTCAAGTTCACTCGCCAGTTAACCCCTTTGGCCTCCCTGTGCGTGGAGATTTGTGATTCATTGGCGTTGGGTTCTGTTGCTTAGAAAGAAAGAAAGAGAAAGTCAAATGGCGTAGTGGGTATATTAGGAATATTAATTGTGAGGTTTGAGATAGGTTGATTGGAATAGGATCCTGGAGGGTTGTTTGTAATGCAGATTTTTTAGAAACAAGAAGTGGGAGAATAATGAATAACAACCAGAACTAATCAGTTTTGCGTGTGAGCGTGCGTGTGTGTTTAATCCAGTGATAATGACTAAAAGTAGTTATAAAAAGAAGTACAAATTCAGGGGCTACACCGTTTTCTCGGCTCTCTTCCAAGACGTGTTATTCTTGGATCTTAGCAAATTTGCTTCTCCTTGATGTACACTAAGGAACTTTGATATCAACCAGAAGAAGAGCATAGGAGGAGGAGGAAGTCACCTGGGAGGAGAATAAATGGTTATTACAGGTGACAGTATTTTCATGACAAGTGATAATGTTGTCCATGACCAAATCCAGAAGAAAGAGGTTGTCCTGTCAGTTTCCAGGAAAACCTGAGAGCCAGGGATGGTCCGAAGCACAAGTGGGCCCACCCTCTGTGCATTCGGACTCTGGGTTCTTTAGAGTTGGACGAAACGTGATTGCAACGTGGAAATGGCAGCTGCCAGGTCCACCAGTGACCTTGGGAAGTCAGGAGGAATCAGGTTAAGAAGAGCCCGAGGAACCACCACCCCAGAGGCAGCGAAGAGATCTGGTCTATTTCTGTAGACACTCTCAAGAGCTTGCATTCCAAAATGTATTTAAAGAAATTGCAATAGGGGTCTCAGTGGGGATCTTGGTCGACTCGTTTGGTATTTTGTTTGTTTAAACACTCCCTGGTGTCTGTAACACGTGGGGGAATGGAATTCTGGCTAACTCCACACAGGCTGGGGTGCACATGGCCATGTGTGCCGTGCTCCTGGGGGAGGCTTTCCACGGGCACCTTCCTACACACGGCAGCTTCTAGAGAGCAAACGGTCGTAAATCCTCGCACATGCATTCTTCACTTGGGGCTCCTTCGCTAAATGACCTAAGACAGCTGGTTTAAGTGATTCCCAAGTTAGTTGGACATGTTTCACTGTTGATCACAATCCATTTTAGTTCAAATAAATAGATGAAGCACATCTAAAGACACTGACCTTTATCGTGTGCTATGAGACTTCGGTTGTTGCATAGCATATTGGCTCTTTCTTCTGCTTATTAAACCACATTGACGTACTTTATAGCTAGAAGATCTTTAAGATTGGAGTTTTTCCAGGACCAGCAGCTGTCATGGTGTTTGGGTCACTGGACTCCCACATGGCTGACTGTAGTTCAAGTTCAGGACCTGCCAGATTGAAGATCTTGATGGGTGCGTGCACATACGTCCCAGAATCTCGGGAGGAGAATGGAGGAGAGGGGATTGCAGTATGGCTGTCTCTCCCAGGGAGGAGGGGAGGTGGTTTCTGACTTCCCTCTCACTATCTCTGTCTCTCTCCAGCAAGCGCATGCACCTTATGGGGGAAAAAAAAAAAGAAAAGAAAAAAGGAGCTTTTCCTCTCTAGATCTCTGCTTCATGATCATGCTGAGTTTCCCTTCTCTCTGGTATTACAGTCTCCCCTCACTCTTGGGTCACTGGCAAAAATGTATCATGACTTTCCTGATGACCCAATACGAATAAAATAGCAATCCATAATTTAGGGGTTTTGTTTGTTTGT
The DNA here is from genome assembly GCA_026018925.1 of Tupaia tana. Classification (NCBI taxonomy): domain Eukaryota; kingdom Metazoa; phylum Chordata; class Mammalia; order Scandentia; family Tupaiidae; genus Tupaia; species Tupaia tana. Next base: position 16,101,319 of record JAKSZU010000021.1, read on the forward strand.
TTGTTTTTAAGTTTCTGTCTTTCCTTTTTTTTTTTTGGAGAGGTTTTTGCTATAGGGTGTGTGCGCTCACCAAACAGAGAGAGACAGAGAGACAGAAAGCGAGAAATCACCCCCCAGGGGGGATGGCCACGCCACAATCCCTTCTCCTCCATTTTCCTCTCGGGATCTTGAGCATGCACGCACACGCGCCCGGCATGAGTTTTAAGCCACCGGGTCCAGGAAGCGAACCACGGTCAACTACATGGAAGTCCAGCGACATAGCCATTACGCTAACTGCTGGTCCCTCTGTCTTTCCTTCCTGATCGGGACAGAGTGACAAAGAAGGGAGAGAGAGAGGGGCAGTTCCAACAGGGCCGTCATGCTGAGATCTGCCCCCAGCCTCAGCCAACTCAGGTCACAAGCATGTGCAGAGTGTCTGGCTGTACAGGGAAACCTTAGGACATGAACCTGGGACGGTCCCAAGTCCAGCATGGCAGAGTGTCGCATGGCAGAGTGTCGCATTACGGCATTGCCACCATCTGAGAGTGGCAGTTAAACCCACTAGGTTTAACTCTATTGCTGGAAACTTCTAGACCTGGCTTGTGTCACATGGATACCTGTCACTATCTAGGAACCCTTGAAAACTGTTGGTTTGGCCTGTTTGAAAACCTTCCAGAGAAAGCCTCTGGGGTTGCCCTACTGTGCTAAAGAAGAGCAGCCTTTCAGTGCCTAAGAAAATGCAATCCAGTGGTGCACTTCCGTGTCATAATGAATGTCTTTTAATTCGCAACTGCCAGAATCTATATTTGCCGTCGTAAATTGCAGAACGCTGCAACAGCTGTCTTCTGTGTTCGCTGTTCCATTTGTCTGTGATGATCAGTCTTGGGTGTTAACTTGATGGGGGCTGTGCCAGCCAGTTACTCAATCAGCCGTGCGTCTAGGCATCTCGGTGAAGGTATGTTGCAGATATGGTTCACGTCTTCCACCAGTTCACTTTAAGTAAAGGAGATTACCTTGGAAAATATGGGTGGGCCTGCTCCAGTCAGCCAAAGGCCTTGCAAGCAAAAACTGAGGTTTCCTAGGGAAGAAATTTTGCTTCAAGACTGCAGCACAAGATTCTGCCTGAGTTTGCAGCCTGCTGGCCTGCCCTACAAATTCTAGACTTGCCAGCCCCCACAAACGTACGAGCCAATTTCCTAAAATAAATCTCATATTGGTTCTGTTTCTTTGGAAAAACTCTTCTACACCATTTACATGGTATATTAGAAAGAACAGAGGCAAATGACTTAACTTGTGCCGCGATCTGCTTTGGGGTAGGTTATTCTGTAATAAACAGATACCTTTCCAGTCAGGAGGTTAGGTGTGTGGACTTTTTCAGGCAAAGCAAGAGCCACACTGACACTGTTATCCAAGCTTTTAAAATGTGAATGAATCTCCTGGTTACTTACTCCGTCCACAGTTGATTTCCGTTCTTCCGTTACTGTCTTTTTATTTTTTTTCTAAAGAATTATTTAACTTTATTCATTGTATTATTTTATTCTATTCTATTTTGAAGTTGACGAGAGAGAGAGAGAGAGAGAGAGAGAGAGAGAAAGAGAGAGAGAATGCAAGCTGCCAGGTCCAGGACTTGAACCACAGTCAACCATGTGGGAGTCCAGCCGCCTTAACCACTATGCCACCTGCTGGCCCCAGCGTTACTGTCTTTTTCTTTTCATCTTTACTCCCGTAAAGGAGTATCCACTATATGTGATGAATCACAGCCTAATTTTATGGCTTGGGGGCCCATCGATCCTCTCATTTGCAATATATTGGATTGTTGGAAAGGTCATGACATATTTTTACATAAAAAAACATAGAAAAATACGTCATTGCTTTTCTGATAACCCAATATTTCCTTCCACCCCTTCACCGATGTGAACCATCTCTTCTCTTTTTTTTTTTTCTTTTTTCTTTTCTTTTCATTTTTTTAGAGAGATTTTTACTATAGGGTCCATGCTCTCACCAAAGAGAAGGAAAGTGAGAACTCACCCTGCCCCCAGGGGGGATGGCCATGCCGCAATCCCTTCTCCCCCATTCTCCTCCTGGGACTCGGGGCATGCACGCACATGTACCAAGTGTTGAGTTTCAAGCTACTGGGTCTGGGACTGGAAATGCAGTCAACCATGTGGAAGTCCAGCACCTTAACCACTATGCCACCTACTGGCCCCAAACCATCTATTCTCAAGATCACACCTTTGTCATCGAAAATACCTGGTCTTAGTTTCAAACATCCTAAGCTCCAACCATCACCTCCTATCTGTGGTTCCTGTTTCTTGAGTTCATAAAGGCACCCCATCTGCTGACTCCATGTCTTCCTGATATGTTACAGATATGTCCCATATCTGCACATGCCCCTCTCCATGTTTTTACCTCCCTCGTGAACTTACTCATAATCAGGGCTCCTTATTGGAATTCTATATTCCATCTACTCACTACCTTTTTTCCTGCCTTCTTCTCCCTTAGACTAGGCTGACAAAGTCCAAGCCCTGGTTAACGCCTTCTACCCACCTACTATATGCTGCGTCCAAGCAGCTGAACTTCACTGGAGCAAAACAGCCAGTGGTGCTGACCACCCCGTCCTGAAATTCCTGACACAGAAGCGCTACTCCACCACCCAGCACCCCCTCCTCCTTCCCCACTGCGTGCCCTTTTCACTTTCCAAATGGCATTTCACACCTTCTCCTTCCTCTAAGGCTGTCTTCCATGTTACAGACTGACAGTCACACTTCTGTACCCATTCGCCCCTCAGCAACATTCAGCCTGTTCACCGTCACCTCTGCAATATCAGTGCCCTTCAGGTGGGTCGGAAAGACTGTGCACTGCATGGTTCTATTGTTATGGCATTCTTTAAGGGTAAAACTGTGGAGATAGTAACCGGATGAGTGGTCACCAGGGAGAGGGTGGGAAAGGGAGAATTGACTAGGTAGCTGAGGCACAGGGGATGCTTTAGGGTGGTGAAACTATCCTGTGGAGTATTATTATGATGAAAAAAATGACACTGAATACATGACACTGCATTCGTCAAAACCTATGGAACTCTGCACACAAAGGGTGTACCTTAGTGTATATGGATTAAAAATTTTTTATATATATATATATATATATATATATATATATATATATGTATGTGTGTGTGTATACATATATGTATGTGTGTGTGTATATATATATATATATATATACACATATATATATATAGTATATATATATATGTGTATATATATATATATATATTTGTATATATGTATAGGAGGTCAAAAGATTCCAAAAAGAAATGCAAACTGTGACCAAAAAATTCTGTCATAAATACATGAAGTAATAGCACTGAAATGATTGGAGGATAAAGGTGACTGACCAGTGTAGCTTTAAAAATGAGTAGAGACCGCAAAACTCAAAGCAAAAGCTCCTGTACAAAACTAATTAATAGTGGGAACCAGCAATTAGCGTAATGGCTATGTCGCTGGACTCCCACGTCATCGACCGCGGTTCGCGTCCCGGACTTGGTGGCTTAAAACTCACGCCGGGCGTGTGTGCGTGTGTTCCCAAGATCCCGAGAGAATGGAGGAGAAGGGATTGTGGCATGCCCATCCCCCCTGGGGGGTGATTTCTCATTTTCTATCTCTCTGTCTTTCTGGCAAGCGCACGTGCCCTGTAGCAAAAACCTCTCCAAAAAAACCTAATTAATAGTTTTACTTTTCTAAGCGAGGAGTAGATGAACAACTCTGAAGCAATCATAATGTGCACTGGCCTTGAACTATTAAGTAATGGTTAGTAGGTTGTAAAAGGTGGTTTTCTCACTGCCATGGCTTCTATGGGGAAAAGCCACAATGATCCGTGTGGTACTAGGTCAGAGGTGAATGCATCAGTATGGATTCTTGTTTAGCTTAATATAAACCCAGATGATACATCCAGAAATAGTGAGCGATGTCTGTCTGTGTGAAAGTTAGTGTGCAAACACATATTCCTTTGCTCTGTAAGTTGAAAGAGCCTAGAAATGACCCCCTAGTAACAATGAACACCCCTGGAACCCAGATCTTCGTTTCTAATACCTTCCTCCAGTGAAATGAACCACGGCTTCTTGAAAAAATGGCTGATTGTAGGGTCAAGGCAGGAACAGAAGGTGGGTCTGAAGAATTATGTAATACCAAGATGTAAAGAAATGAGGCCATGATCATGGGGCTGTCATATACTGGTATCCTTAAAAGAAAAGTAAGAGACACCAAGGGGACATGTGTACAGAGGAACAACCATGTGAAGAGGCAGCAAGAGCACAGCCATCCACAAGCCAAAGCCAGGATAATGAGCCAACCCAGGGTCTGGGGACTCTTGCTTCAGGCATATTAACTTCTGTTCATAGGGGAAAAGTACCTCTATGAGTCTTTTTAAGTTATTGATGTCTAGAGGGTAGTCAGAACCAGATAGCCCATGGTGTTAGATTTTTTTTATATGTTCGCAACTCTATCCAAAGGAGTGAATTAACCAGGGTGTAGACCAAGAATGAAGGCTGAAGGATGCTATCTTAGCCAGAAGCTTTCACCAAGCCTCAGACAGTGGGACAAAATCAAGTCAAAATAGGACTACAATAACACCCAAATGGGGTGTATATGCAGACAGGGGGTAAGGGAGTATCTTTCAAGAAGCAAGGTGAAGCATGGCACCTTATTCTTAGGGTGGACATAGTCTTTGTTATCTGTGGATGTAAAGATTGCAAAGCAAAGAGGGCCTTACCAGATGAAGTGTGGGATCCCAGAAGTCAGACTTTAGCCCTAGGATTAAGAGACTAATAGGAACAAAGGCCAGTAGACTAGCTGGGGGCATGGCTAGACTCAAGCTCTGAAGGATACTACTGAATCAGTGGGAAAGGACCATAGGCCACAGCTCTGTGGCAAGCCAGCCATGCGAGTCCAGGGATACCCTGAGATCCTGTTCATAGCACCAAATCTCTGGGTAGGACAGTGGGATAATCCCAGGCCCCACTTTGATAATGGTGACTATTCCAAAGAACCTATCCTAATCCATTTTGTGCTGCTATAACCAAATACTTGAGAAAGAGTGATTTAAAAGAGCAGAAATTTCTATTTTCTCACAGTTCTGGATGCTAGGAAGTCCAACCTCAAGGCACCTGCAGGTTCAGTTTCTGGTGAGGCCTGCTCTCTGCTTCCAAGATGGTGCCTTGATGCCACATGCTCAAGAGAGGTGGTGTACTGCGTGGTCACAGGGAATAAAAGCAAAATAAAAGCAAAAGGACAAGCCCACTGAGTGCTGCATGAAGCTTCTTTTATAAGGGCCTTATTCCCATTCACAGGGAGAAACCTTCATGGCCCAATCACCTCTTTAAGGACCTGCATCTTAATACCATTCCAGTGGCCATACCTGAATTTTGGAAAGGACATTCAAACCATTGCAACCACTAACTCAGCTTTAGTGGCTGGGCCTGGACAAAGCTAAGGAGGCAACTAGGGACCATCATTGTGCATAGCATGGAATGGAAGGGACGCAGCAGATAGGCTGATAGGAAGGTGGAAGGTGGTGATCTCCACAGGGGGATAGATTGGTGAGCTCTGCCTCTAGGCACAAAAATATGAGAAGGCAAGTTTAAATGAACGCCCTGAAAAAAAAAAAAATTCAAGGGTAGAACTGTGGGTCAGGCAAATGTACACTCACTTGCACCATGTTGAAGAAAAAGGCATCCTAGATCGAAATGTTTTAAAATTTTATTCACAAGCTCGGTGGCCCTAAATCATGCTAATCCTTTAGATTCTGCACCTTTTACATGAGAGTGAAAATACCTACCCTGTGGGGTTGTTGCTGTGGGTTGTTTTAGGATACTGCAGAAATAACACTTAACACGGAGCTGGACACATGTAAGGGGTTTAGTCAACCGTGTGATGTTAGGATTTACTCATACCACGTGGGAAGTTCGTTGCTTCCGTGCCTGTAGCCTTCTCTAAAACTTACTAGTCATAAAGCCCTTTGAAAGTCAAAGGGGGTGTGTCCTTGTTCCAGTGCCATCTGAACATGGACAAGTGGCATATTCGCTTCTGGCTCTATCACCTGTACTGTGGAGAGGCCAAGTGGGAGCAGCTGGAAAGGGACAAGCTGACCAGCAAGGTCTCTGGAAGTGTGTCATCCTGGGGAGGGCCAAAGGGAGCTCCAGAGAGAGATCCAAGGTTCTTTGACAGCCCACAAGGCCTGAGATTGGAGCCCCAGGAGGAGAGACTGTCATAGAGGCCCAGCACATGCACGCTCTTTGCTTTCCTCTGTTGTGCTTGGTGCTGGGACACTATGAGGTGGGAATGGGGATTTGGAGGACGTAGTGAAAGTGCAGCTGGCCTTTTTCCAGGAGGAGCAGGAGCAGAGAGGCTGCCCTGTCCACTCATTTGTAAAGCATTACTAAATCTTCACTTCTGCAGGCCTGTCCGTCTAGAGAGCAGCAGCACTGAGGGACCCTTGGCACCTGCTGAGGCTGGGCTCTACTTGCACTGACGAGCCTCCTGGAAAGCTCTTGGCTGGTGGGACCTGGGCCTTGGGATAGATCTGCAGCCACCTGGCGTGGGAGTTCACCACTGCCAATAATGACTAGCTAGGGGTACCAGTCACCCCTCATAAGCTTGCTGCCTATGAGGCTGAAACCAGAGGGAGTGTTGGTCCAAGGACTTTGTGACCTTCTTGGACTCCATTTGTCCTATCTGCTTCTGATTCTAGTAGAAGCAACCCAGACCCACGGCAGGGGGTAAGTTCATCCCCCAGCTCTGCTCTGGCCAGCTGTGGGCCTGGAAGCAAGTGTGCATGGGGATCTCTGTCCGCCTCACTTCCTCTCCCATGGAGGATAGTAGCTGAGAGGGTTTGTCATCGCGATAACCTCTATGGTCCTTTTTAGCTGATTCTCTGATAAATTTCTCTGAAATTCTGTGTTGGAACAGAAAAGAGCATAGAACATCCTTTTAATGCTTCTCTGGAGATTTCGTTTAAGTGTTCCTAATTAGCATTACCGATAAGGGCACGGTGTTCCAACGCAGGACCTGGCTGCATTTTCAAACAATTTGCAATTTGCAGGGTTCTATTCTACGCCTTAGTCTTACGTGAAGGACACACTTGGACTTAAAACAGACTACTTTATCATAATTTGGGGATCTCTATCAGAGATGATTTAGAGCAGAGTTTCTCACCCTCAGCATTATTGACATTTTAAATTGGATAATTCTTGGTTGAGGGGAGGGGGCTCTCCTGCACGTTGCAGGAACACGGGAAGCATCCCCAGGGTCACAATCCATTTGAGCTGCGCTAACAATGCCGTACATTGGGCAGTTTATGAACAACAGAAACTTATTTCTCACAGTTCTGGAGGCTGGAATTGCAAGATTAAGACAGAGATTTGGTGTCTGGTAAGGGCCTGCTTTACTCATAGACGGACAAGTTCTCACGGTAACGTCACATGGCAGAAGGGCAAGGCAGCTCGCTGGGGCCGCCTTTATAAGGGTACTAGTCCTGTTCCTGAGGTCTCTGCCCTCCTGACCTAACCACCTCCCTAGTGGCCCCACTTCTTAATGCCAGCTCCCTGGTGATTAAGTTGTTTTTGTTTTTGTTTTTTTAGAGGTTTTTGCTATAGAACACGTGCACTCACCAGAAAGACAGAAAGAGACAGAAAGCGAGAAATCATCCCCCAGGGGGGAGGCCACGCCACAATCCCTTCTCCTCCATTCTCTTCTCGGGATTTTGGGCACACATGCCCGGCATGAGTTTAAGCCACCGGGTCTGGGACTCGAACCATGGTCAACTACATGGTAGTTCAACGACATAGCCATTACGCTAACTGTTGGTCCCGTGATTAAGTTTTAATATATGAATTTGGGGCATGGCAAATGGCATAGCTATTGGGGTGCTGGGCTCCCACATGGTTGACTGTGGTTCGAGTCCTGGACCTAGCAGCTTGCTTTCTCACTTTCCCTTTCTCTCTTTCTGTGTCTCTCTCTCTGCTTAAATTTAAATTGATAAATAAATAATGATGATGAGTAAAATTAAATTTAAAAAATTCTTTAAAAAATAGTGTATGAATTTTGGGGAAAGACAAACATTCAGACCATAGCAGGTGGCCACTGCCTCCTAGATTTGAGCAGCACCCCCTTTTCCCAGAGTTGCGACACCTGAAATATCTCCAGACATTGCCAAGTGTGAGGTCTGAAGGGCAAAATCATCCCTAGTTCAGAATCACCAATTTAGAAAACAAATTTAAAAGGCAGAAAAATAAATATAGAAACAAAATTAAGCAAATGTCTCTAGAGAAAATATGCTGAATTTTAAAAGAGGTAATAGTAAAGTTTGAATTTGGAGACATGGAGGGCTGTCATTTAAGTCTCATTTCCTCTGTGTTCTCTATCCACATAGAGCTTCTGAACTGCACTGGAGATTCCTCTAAATAATCAAGAAAAGGGATCGTCCACCTTTTCTTTCCCTGAAGATAAACCACATGTGATTCCAAATAATATTGGAAGAGTAGCTGATAATGCGTCGTATTTTTATAATTTCTTTTATTTTTATTGCCAGAGGGTGTCTATGCTCACACACACATGTGCTGTGCAGGAGCAGGGGAGGGGGGAGCACCACAACATGGACATACCACAACCTTTTGTCCTCAATTTCTCCATTCTGTCACGATTTATGACCTGTTTTCCAAGTTACTGGGACTGGGGTTCAAACTGCAACCAGCCACGTGGGATGCAGCTCCTATGTACAGTGCTTAACCACTGCACTACAGCACTGGCCCTGCCATTTCTTAAGAAATGCACGAGTGGGACCAGCAGATGGCGTAATGGTTACATCACTGGACTCCCCTGTAGTTGACCGCGGTTCAAGTCCCAGACCTGGTGGCTTAAAAATTACACCCAGCGCATGTGCATGCGTGCCCAAAATCCTGAGAGGAGATCAGAGAAGGGATTGTGGTGTGGTCATCCACCCTGGGAGGTGGTTTCTTGCTTTCTGTCTCTCTGTCTCTCTCTCTCCGGCAAGTGCTTATACCCTCTAGCAAAAACTTCTCTCTAAAAAAAAAAAGAAAGAAAGAATACACACAGTAACGTATTAGCCTCACGCATACATAGAGTAGTTCCTTGCTGCGGCTCAAGTCAACACTACACAGACTGATAACTCCATCACAGTCCTCTATTTCCAGGATGTTAAATGCACTGAGGCCACTGTTAGGAAGGTTTCTTGTCATCTGCATTGATAACTATTTTGAGGAAGAAAAAATAAAAACATAATGAAGAGAAGAAGAAGATGAAAAGAAGAAAACAGAACAGGGCATGTCTTTTCTATATTCTGTGTTGCTGAGAGTTGATGGAGAACGAGTTGTGATGGTGTGAGGTGTTCCCCGCCTTTCAGGCTGAAGTTGCCTTAAAGCATGGCCTGCTCTTTGTTGTCCACTTCCATCTTCGTTCGTTCCCTTTTGGCCATTCTTAGAAATCTAGGTAGGAAGAAATAGCCATCAATTATGTTCAGAAAGAACTAAAGTTAAATATGGCTGTCTGTTTAGAAAAGTCTGCATCATTGTACCTTCAATACATTTTCAGCTCCTCTTTTACCCTTGGCTATTCTAATTGCTATGGGGAGAATCGTTCTTTAATCCAGGCCTGGGTATCAGTGAACACTAGTTAGTTCCCTTGGTTGTTACTTTTTAAAAGTCGTCTCCCCACATCCTTGCTGCTCCTTAAACATTGCCTTCCTGGAGTTCAGGCTTCCGTAACCTCGTGCTGCATAACTTCTGGGCTCTCCCCACATGTAGGTGCACTTATTTGACCTCACAGCTTTTTTGTTGTGTTCACGAGTTCGTTCCCTGGACAGACAGTTCCCAGGCCTCTCTTCTGTGCTGGACACCATTTCAGGCGCTGGAAATTCAGCAGTGAATAAAGCAGACAAAAATCCCTCCTCTGGGGCCAGCAGATGGCATAATGGTTATGTCACTGAACTCCCACATGGCAGACTGTGGTTCGAGTCCCAGACCTGGCTGCTTGGAACTCCTGCCAGGTGCATGTATGTGACTGCTCAAAATCTGAGAGAATGACGCAGAAGGGATTGTGGTGTGGCCATCCCCCTGCCAGCTGGGGAAGGAGCTGACTACTCACTGCATCTCTGCCTCTCTCTGTCGCTCAGATGAGTTTATGCACCATTAGCAAAAATCTCTCTTAAAAAAAAACTCCCTTGCCCCACCCCGTGGAGTTGACATTTACCTGAAGGAGGAACATTGTAGAGGGAGACATTTTATAGTATAAATAGATTATGGTAGATGTTATGGAAAAAAGAAAGCAGAGAAGGGAGATAGGAAGGTGTGATGTGTGTGTGTGTGTGTGTGTGTGTGTCTGTGTGTGCACATGAGTGTGTGACTCTGTGTATATGGAAGGGATAGTTCTAAATATAAGGGATTTTTAGAACATTCATAGAAAAATGTATATTGTGAAGGAAAAAAAAGAGTGAATTTGACAATTTTTTTTGCACCCAAATAAACGTATCCTTCAATTCCATTTTATTCACAAACTTTTTGAGGTCCTGTCCTATGGTGACCGGAGAGGCTTCCCTGAGAAAGCGACATGAGAGAAGCAGCCATGCATGGGGACGCCGGAGGAACCAGAATCTAGGCCGAGGAAGAGCACATGCAAAGGCTTGAAGCACCTTTGGGGTTCAAGGGACAGTGTGAGAAGGTCAATATGGAAGAGAGGGAGGAGAAGAGGGGAGAGACTTAATAGGAGCGGGAGGAGCAGATGAAGCAAAGCTTTGTAGGCCATTGCAAAGACTCTGGCCTTTCTCTGAGAGAGAAGAGATGGTACAGGCTGATTCTGAGGAGAGAAAGGTGTGATCTGACATACAGGTTAACAGGACCTTGTCATCAAGTCGTCATCTCACTCCCCCTAGTCAAACTTCGCACTTGCCCACACATAACCCCTTTATCCATCCATAGTGACAAACACAAAGTCCTCCATGTCTCTGCACCTGCTCAAGGAGAACCTTCCAGTCACCTACACAAGCCCTCCTCCACACTCTCAGGAAGAAGTACCCCCATTCCCTTCTAATTCTACCCATTATTTAAGTCCAAGCTGAAGTTTTATTTCCCAGAATACCTTCGCCACCCCCTAATCTATCTCTTTGTGCTCTGACCTCCTGTGTGGATTATTTATGGTGTGCATTTGAACTGGGTCATATACGGTCTTGTCCTGTTTTCTGAGCAGCTCTCATAGTTATCATCTTAGGAGGTTTCTAGAAATTGAGGCCTAAAAGGGCCTTGAGAATGATCTGTTCTGACTCCTTCAAGCAAGGAAACCAAGCGAGGAAACCCAGGCCCAGCAAAGTTTAGGACATTGCTCAGGTGCATTCAGGTGGTTGTTTAATGAATACATCCTCTCTCTCCATGGAATTATAAGCTCTTTAATGAATGACACCATGCCTTATACTGTCTTCAAAATCTCTTGTGATGGTAGGTAGTTAACACAGTTCTTATGTAACAAATGATTAAGTTCAACAAAATGCAAAAGTAAATTGATTTTTTTGGTTAGTTCACTTTTAAAGGAACATCATAGACAATTCATCAACCACATCTTGGATTCATAGCTATTCTAGGTGCAGAAAGAAATGTAAAATACTTGTGTGTTGTTGGATTTTAGGGCGTTGCTTGTAGATGTTGTTAGATGAAGAAATGAAAAATTCTGCCTTTCTTAGAGATTACTCTCCTGGTGAAATGATAAAGGTCCTTCTATTATTTTTGCATGATACAGCTGTTTTGGTTGCTTCAGAAAGATTTATCAAGGCAAATTAAGTTGAAAACAAAAGGCTTTTTACCAGTCTTTTTCTATAAGGGAAAGATGATCATGACAGAATCCTGTCTTCTGAACTGTTTCTTTGGAGAATTAGTGGGTTTGATCTCAGATATGAACTTGAGATTTCAGGAGAAGTGCCCTGATGGTGGTCTGGCTTGAAAATACAGCTCCATACGGGAGTGCTAGTAAGGCTGCCTTCCAGTAATGATCGCTCAATGGAACACAGTGGTTTCCAAGTCTGTGGTCCACACACAGACGTGTTACACTTTAACCTTTACAATTTAGATCCACCCAAACAAATCAATAATGATCTAATGTTTTAATCTTTGCCAATCAATTCAGCCTATGCGTGACCAAAACAACTGATGGAAGTGTGGAAAGCGAACGTGGTCTGCCATTGCTAGTCATGACTGCAGCCAAAGCAGAGCTCTTGAGGTTAGAATGACGTGCTGGAGAAATCCTGCTGATCTTGGAGAACTCTTTAAAAGTCTAGGATTGGGACCAGCAGTTGGCATAATGGCTATGTCGCTGGACTCCCATGTAGTTGACTGCAGTTCAAGTCCCAGACCCGATGGTTTAAACTCATGCTGGGTGTGTGTGCATGCGTGCCCAAGATCCTGAGAGGAGAATGGAGGAGAAGGGATTGAAGTGTGGCCATCCCCCTGGGGGGTGATTTCTCACTTTCTGTCTCTCTGTCTCTCTCTGGCTTTCCGGCAAGTGCATGCGTCCATTAGCAAAAATCTCTCAAAAAAAAAAAAAAAAAAAAAGAGTCTAGTATTAGTGACCAGTTGTCTGGCTTATCAATAAGCCAGGTGGCTTGGTTGACCACTGTGTGATTACTGTAGTGCTAAGACTGAAATACCTGAAAGAGCCAAGTAGCTTGATGTATGGCTACCCACTGAACTCTTACTCTAACTAGTCCTCTAACAGGTGAATATCGGTGGCCACAAATCCAGGGTAAAATGTGATGGGTGGGCTGCAGTTGTGCAGTGGTAACACAAAGCTCTGTGATGCTGAGGCCAAATAAGAATGTCCCAACTCACATCCTGAGGCCTCTCTGAGCATGCTGGGTGTGCATATGTGTGCCTGTGATCCTGCTGGCTAAGGCTGAGGGTGGGTGGGAATGCATCAGAAACATAGTCTTATTGAAAGAAAATTCAGACAGTGTACTCATCTGAAAGATGAAATGAAATAGCTCATATTTTTGGTGCATACTCTAGGTAAAACATTTGCTGTCATATTTTGTGGTGTATTTGTGTATATGTGTATCACTCTTTAAATACTCTACATTAGAATTGTTCTGTTTGAGTTGTCAAAACTTTATACATTTATTTTCATACTTAAGCTATGAGAAACTCCTCTTTGGAAATTTTCCTGAGAGCTCATGCTTTATTTTAAGATTTTTTGATGTAGGGCATATGAGCATGTCAGAGAGAGACAGAAAAGGAGAAAGGGAAAGTGAGAAATCAGCCCCCAGAGGGGATGGTCAAGCCATAATCCCTCCTCTTCCATTCTTCTCTTGTGATTTTGGGCATGTATGCACACATGCCTGGCTTGTTTTTCAAGCCACCAGTCCAGGACTCGAATTGTGGACCCAGCCATGTGGGATCCGGCTGCCTTAACCACCCTACCACCTGGCTGGCTCTCTTTTTTCAATCATTTATAATATATAAAATAAAATCCGCTAATTTTTAGTAACTGCTTCTGTGAATGTAAATAAATGTATATATTTATATAACCATCACCACAATTGTGTTATGGAACATTTTCCATTTTCCCCTAAAATTCACTCATTCTAGCACTTTTTTTACTATTACTATCATTTAGCACCAACTATTTTGGTGGATCTGACTTTTATATGAAGTGAGAAAGTATAAGGGGCCACATCTAGTAGCAGAGATAGTTGGCAATCACAGAAGTGATGCAGCCTGGGGTTGAAAACAAAAGGTGACCGCAAAATTATGAGATCTGTTTTCTGATGGTTTCTAAGTTGATTCTGATGGTCATGTCAAAGTTGAGCTCCAAAAGCATTTTGAGCAATGAATTGGATATGTTTTCTAAATAAACCTTGGTATTGTCTCCATTATGTCAGCATGGCCACCATTGTACTGGACACATATTTGGTTTCTTAACAAATGCCTGATATTTGCACATTTAATATTTTATGTATTTTAAAGAAAACCAAAAGGTCTGAAATGGAAATGTATAAAAGACATCAATTTTAATCTTGAATTCCCGTGCTGGAGTGGGTTAAATGAGTAAGTAGGTTCACTAGGGAGTGAGCCACACCCATTGCCAATCATCCAATCTCAAAGGTCTATTCCAGGTCTGGATGAGGTGATTTTATTAGTGTGATGGAAAAAAAAAAAAAAAAAGTAAATAAAAAGTCGAGTGCTGGTATTGGAGATAGAAGTCAAAAAGGCTAAAATATAATTAGTACAATAGTAATTTTGCTTAACCAGAGAAATAAATATATTGAGCAGATTAAATGGCCATGACCATGAATAAACTAGCTATATGGACATAAGAAAGAAATTTTTCATGTTTCAGATAAAAAGTCAACTAATGCAAAAATTGACCTTTAAAAGAGAAGTTAAGTCAGCCAGCAGGTGGCATAATGATTACGGTGCTGGACTCGCACGTGACAAACAATGGTTTGAGTCCCTGGCCTGGTGGCTTGAGAGTCATGCCAGGTGCACGTGCATGCAGGCCTCAAATCCCAGGAGGAAAATGAAGTAGAAGGGAGTGATGTGGCCATCCCCCTGTCCTGGGGGTGGGGGAGTGTGATTTCTCATTTTCCCTCTCATTGTCTCTCTCCAGTGAGTACACACAGCCTATGGCAAAAGTCTTAAAAATAAATAAATAAATAAAGAGTAAAAATGTAAATGTTTTAAAAAGAGAGAAATAAGTCAGTAGGGATTGAGAGATCCCTTACATCTCCAGTCATATTTAATTTTTTTCAGTCATATTTATATTGGTATGAAGCAGAAGGCAAATTATATGCTATTGTATTTTTGAATTTGAGGATCCATGAATATTGAAAGATTTATACTGTAAATTCTGTTGTGTTAGTTTAGATGACAGCATTATTAAATATAGTTATACCTGGTATGTCTCCAAGAATATGAACAAAGTTGACATTGAAGTGGAATTGTTGAACTAGAAATAAAGGAAATCCTTCAGATACTTTAAGTAGTCACTAGGAAGGTAGCTGATTAAGAGAGCCCCAGCAGGCTGGTGTCTTAGCTGGGGTGCTATTTAGGTATCTCAGGGGGTGAGGAAGGGGACAGCAGGAAGGGTTAGTCACAGGAGAAGAGGGTTGAAGGCTGGTGGTTGTATTTCTTGAAAACTAGAGAAAAAATTTGGGTCTGAAGAGACCGCAAAACCAACCCCACCATTCTTAACACAGAGATACATATTTTCTAAGACTTCCATAACATTACTCTGACAATTTCTAGTAACAGTATAAACCTGAAATTTAGACACTCTAAAGTGACTTGAAAGTCATGTGGAGAGTGGAGTGTGTGTGGGGGGGGAAAGAGAGATTGAATTTATGTGTTCGTTTGTCTCCATGAGCAAAGAAGACAGAGACAGACAGACAGCTCTCCCTACAGAGTCCTGACCTCACCCCCACCCCGCCTTCAGTCAGCCCTAGGTCATGAGCATACCTGCTCCTGGTGTAATCAGGGAGGGCTCCAGGTGCGAACCCAGAACCTTCCCATGTGAGTCAGCAGTTTTTACCTCTGCGCCACCATGTCCCCAAAAGAGGCTCAATTCAAATACAAGTAGGGTGAGCAAAGAGTTCAGCATTTCCTGCACCGGATGCAACACAGCACTAAGAAGCAGAGTGAGAGTCCCTTCTCCTTAGCCCAGGTGTTTGAAAAAAATCAATCCAGACCAGTGCCAGCCAGCACCCAGGCCTGCTGACACTGTGCTTTTGTAATTTGCTGGCTTCTGTGCTCCGCTCAAAGCTTTTGCTTTTAGATGCCCTCTTCAGGCCTGGCGGGAAGGTTCTCTCTCTCTCCCTCAGTGCCTTCTGTGAGTAGCTCCTGACGGCAGATCTCATTTGAGAACCCGTTTGGTTTTTCACATTATTTTCCAAAACGAATGTCCTAAAGGCTGCAGGGAACGAGGGTGAGATTGTATTTTAAGGCCAGCTGGATTCTCGGCCCTCTTTCTTCTCACACTACCCAAATGCTGCCCGCAGGAAGGGCACCGTGAAGAGGAGGAAGGTGTGAGCTGAGAGGAGATCCGTGCGTTATCAGGGTGGCTGCCTTCTTTGAGAATCTTTATCTTTCTCCTTTAACTCCCTCTTTGCTTCCTGCTAAGCAGCAAGGAATCCCCAAATATCTGTGAAGAGTCCCTCAAAGCAAAACCCGCCCCTCTTTTCTATTGCTGTTATGTATTTTTGTTTCTTCTGATAGAGAATATTATGAATTTTGGTTTTGATCATAAGTATCAATTCAATTTATTCATGGTTGTTTAAAACAAATCAGATACCCATGAATTTACCGGAATAAACCTGTGTCTATGTGTATAGCCACTTCATGTCTGTGTCTGTGTCTGTCCCTCAAATAGATCTTTATTCTTCATATATCTCTTTTTAAATATCTTTTTCACTTTCCCTCTCTCTTTCTACTTTTGTCCCTCTCTGATGAGAGCATGTACCCTCTGGCAAAAAGTTTTAAAAATATAATAATAATAAAACATCTGGGCTCTCATTTAATCGAACTCAAATCTGTGGTTACTGTGAAGATTTCTTACCAAAGGTTGGTAGCCATCAGGCCTTGGTAGAAGGCCTCCCAGATAGGTAAGGCTCTCCTGGGACTAAGGGATTCCTCCACCTGCGTGGTAAACCCATCTTATTAATCATCCTGTCAGACTAGAGATCAGCCTGGTGAATTTAAGTGCCCCTTAGGAAAGGTTTAGGCAGGCTACATTCTGCCCATGATACCCCGGAGGAGCTGACTCCTTCCATATTTCTGACATGACAGATCCTTGTATGATTCTAGTTTCTCACACCTGGAGCATGGTGGGGGTGTACTGCACTGTGTTCTGTGTGTGTTGTGGCCTCACATGTTCATCAGAAGTGGGGTATGGCTTGAAACTCATGTCAGGAGTGTGTGCGTCCTTGCCTGGAATCCCAGGAGGAGAATGAAGGAGAAGGGATTTTTTCACTCTCCTTCCCACTGTCACTCTGGCTAATGCACGTGCACTATGGCAAACACCTAAAAATGTATAATAGCAAGAGAGCCCGCTGGTAAGCATGGTAATTGAGGCAGCTGGATCCCACACTGCCAACCATGCAGTTCAAGTCCCAGATCTGGCAGCTCCAAAAAAACACCAGTTGCATGTGTATGCATACCCCAAATCCTGAGAGGAGTTTGGAGGAGAAAAGATTGCAGTGTGGCCATCCCATGGGGGTGGGGGATTGCTTTCTTACTTTCCCTCTCTTTCTTTCTTTCTCTCTCTCTCTCTTTCTCTCTCTCTCTCTCTCTCTCTCTCTCTCTCTCTCGAGCCTACATGCCCTATAGCAAAAAAAATAATAATAATTAATAATAAGAATTTAAATCACTTGTGTATTTTTGAAGCATTAGTAGGTATACATGATACATTTCAAAAGATACAAAAGTGAAAGCAACAGAAAGATTTGATTTCAAGCCACTGGGGTTTTCAGTTTGTTTAAAGCAGTATTTTTTTCATTTGTCTAACACTGCCAAAAATCATTTGTGTTCGAGATGGTGAATGAGTGGTGGTGGCTTGTTGTTTGCTTGGTTTTGGCTTTTGCTGATGGAAAAAGACTCAAGTATAGCTATGATGCAAATGTTTGTCTTCAAGTTAATTACGTTACTTGGCCCGATATCTCTTCGCCAGTGTCCGCCCTGCCCCTCGCCCCCAATCCTGTCAGTTGTAGTCATGTTTGCTTCTGTGTCCTCATAAGAACCTGCATGGTAATAAGCAGGTGTGCTCGTGGGGAACAATATGGAAAACACAGTTTAGTAAAAAATCAGGTAGATTAAAACCAGAATGAAGGAATGATATGTAGGAAAGAGTTGTATATGTTCAATATGCAACAGATGTGCCTAGGTTATAACTGTGGGTTCAAAATGCAATTTTCTCACGCTAATACCCTTTCCAATATAAAATAGCTCCTTTAAAATTGGAAGCGAATCAGTTCAGATGCAGGAGAGGACATAAAGATATTAAGCTGCCATTATTCTCAGAGGCGGTTGCAGGGAACAATAAAAACAGGGTGATGTGTTCGCCTTTCTGGCAGATGCATTCGGCCACAGGGGCGGATTGAGCTGTGCCTTAGAGTTCATGGAAGGAAGAACTTGTGATGAGCAAAGAGCAAGAAATGGAAGCATTCAACTCTCAGGTTCACATAGAAGAATTCTCAACTTTCACTATATTTAAGTCATTAAGTTTAAAATGGAGGTGGCAGGTGGTTAAGGTGCTAGCTAGATTTCCACATGGTTCGAGTCCCAGACCTGATGCCTTGAAAATCACACTGGGAATTAAAAAAAAAAAAAAAGAGGGACCAGCAGTTAGCGTAATGGCTATGTCGCTGGACTTCCACGTAGTCGACCACAGTTCGCGTCCCGGACCCAGTGGCTTAAACTCACACTGGGCGCATGTGCATGCGTGCCCAAGATCCCGAGAGGAGAATGGAGGAGAAGGGATTGCGGCGTGGCCATTCCCCCTGGGGGGTGATTTCTCGCTTTCTGTCTCTCTGTCTCTCTCTGTCTGTCTGGCGAGCACACACGCCCTATAGCAAAAAACGTTTCCAAAAAAGAAAAAAGAAATCAGACTGGACATGTGTGCATAAGTTTCCAGAATTCAGAGAGGAGAATAGAGGAGAGGGATTGTGGCATGGCCATCCCCTTTGGGGGTGATTTCTCATTTTATTCTCATTGTCTCTCTCTAGTGAGGGCATGTGCCCTATGGCAAAAAAAAAAAAAAAAAAACTTAAAAGAATTGAAATGACTATCAAATTTTGGGTTAATTATTACAAATCATGAGATTGTCATTTAAAAAACTCAGTGGGAAGTTATTTTTGGCTTATAAACACACAAGGGTTTATACACTTCCAGTCTTCAATAATAAAGTGAAAACATTTTCAGAGACAAGCTGTCTTGGAATTATAGAATGTAGAACGTTTTTACTCTTCCTGAATGATTAGACTTTAATTATTGAAACAACAGTATATTTTATCTTTGAGGGCACTTGCTATTACATGCCAGCACATACTCGTACATATTTGTGATTACGTATGTTTCATCCTCATTCTGTGTTCAGTAAAGCCAGGTTGGGACTTGAAATTGGTCATGGTGGGAGTATTTATACCATCAACATTGACAAAAGCTATAGATCGGGCTTTATTTCGCTGGAGACCTGGTTGTTAAGAATTTGCCAGCACACCACTAGATTTAAAACCTAACCGAGTTGTAGTACTCAAGACAGGGAAGAAATCTAGAACAAGTATTGATAGAAGGACCGTTGTTTGGAATTCAAAACTTGTACTAAAAAGACAGAAAAGCCACTGGAGGAAAACCAGACAGGCAGCATTGGTGGCGTGTATCATAATGCTTTCCATGAGTTGTCATAAAGACAAAGGAATTTTCCTTCCCAAAGTTCGTGGACGAATGGAGTTTAAGTATGAATTTACTCTTGGTGCCAAAGATATCCATATATAGTTTTTCTTTTCTTTCTTTTTGAATTTTGAAAACTTTTTTTAGAGATTTTTGCTATAGGACACAAGTGCTCGACAGAGAGACAGAAAGAGAAAAATTCCCCCCAGGGGGTGAAGACACTGCCAAGCCCTTCTCCTCCATTCTCCTCCAGGGATTTTGAGCATGCGTACATACGTGCCTGGCGTGAGTTTCAAGCCACTGGGTCCAGGACTTGACGCAATGCGGTCAACCATGTAGGAATCCAGCACCTTAACCACTATGCCACCTGCTGGCCCTGCGTAGTTTTTTATAACATATATTGTCCATGAACTTTTTGAAGATTCTTTATGTGTCTTTCAATTATTCAAAGTCCTCAGTGGCCTAGCCATACCACTCTGGATGAGGTAAAATGAATCACATCTTTGTCAAGTGACTTTCCTCCATTTAGTGGGATAGCAACAGTCTCGCATGCTCAACACAGTTATGGTCATCTCTTAAATAACATTATACTGTTGGGGAGACTCTAAGAGATGTGACCTTTCTTCCTTAACCCCAGAATATTAGTCATCCCAGTGGCTAATATTTTACAGAATTTGAGGTGTAAGAAGACAGTCAAAACAATAAACAAAGGTCAGATGACTGCTCTCTGCATTGGCCCTGATGTTTCTCTGTCATGGCTGGGGGCACTTCAAACATGGTTAAACAGGTACAGTCTGATCCATGTTATAACCCCGTCCTATCAATGTATTTTGAACATTTGACCCAAGGGATTATTGGCCAAGTAGAATAGAAAATAAATATCTGTTCATTGGCCAGTACATCGTGTAGACATCTCATTGTCAACCACAGAGACAAGACAGCGGGGTTCTGCCTCTGACCTGTTGCACTCACCCCGTGACCCGTCCTTACACTCTTGCTACTCCAAGCATGGTCTATGTGTCAACTTGGAACTTGCCACAAACACAGTCTTGGGGGCCATTCTAGACTTCCTGAATCAGAATGTCAGTTCACAAGCTTCCCAGACAATTTGTGTGGACATTGAAGTCTGAGAAACACCTGTTCCAACACTTCATTCCCAGACTATCTGGAGAGCTTTTCCTTCCAGGGATATTAAAAGAAATGGCAGGTTTAACACACACACAGAAATAAACTAGAGGTTTGGGCAAATGGTGAAAGAATCAGTTTTATTTGTGGTTATCATCTTTCACCCAGCTCTAGTCTGTATTATCCTCATATTTGCAGTGGTAAAAGAAAAACACTGAGGTATCCCCAGAGTTGCAAGAGAGTTAACCTAGAATTTCCACAGGGAACTGTATCTTTTGAACTAATCCACCATTTCTATAGCTTACTCTTTAACGTGGTGTGTTGCTAAATTCAAAGTTACATTACACGGCATTCCTCCTTCTCATTTTTTTTTAGAGAGGTTTTTTCTTTCTTTCTTTCTTTTTCTTTTCTCTTTTTGTTATAGGGCATGTGTGCTTGCCAGAAAGAGAGAGAGAGAGAGAGAGAAATCACCCCCCCCCCCCCAGGGGAATGGCCACACTGCAATCCCTTCTCCATTCTCCTCTCAGGATCTTGGGCATGCACACACACGTGCCCGGTGTGAGTTTAAGCCACCAGGCCCGGGACTCGAACCACAGTTGACTACATGGGAGTCCAGTAACATAGCCATTACAGAAACTGCTGGTTTCCCTCTTTCTCATTCTTCTTTCCTTTTTCTTGCTCTTTTAAAACTAAACATTTTATTTTAGAACATTTTAGGTTTCCAGAAAAGTTGTGAAAAGAGTGCAGAGAGTTCCCACACACCCCCTGCCTGTCTGTCTTGCTTTTTGACCAGAGTTGTATTTCTACTTTTCCTAGATTGGCAGAGTTTCCTGGGTAAGGAAGCAAAGTTACAGCACCTCACACAAATAGTATTTGATTAAGGCTAATTACAGTGCTGTCACATAAAAAGGAGAGAAAAGAAAGCTGCCTTTTTCAACCAGCAATGAAATAACCTGCTGTCTATCTACTGACTTAATAGCTTTAATTGCTAGAACATAATCAAGATCTGGTGAATTTGTTTGAACATATCAGCAGGCATCAACTAGTCCAATGAGATCGTTGGGTAACTAGTTGCATTCTACCAAGTCGAAATAGCTCTGACAAAGTGAGTCGTATAGCCAAAAGGCAACGCCTGTGGGCAGAGGCCCACTGATATGATGAGTTGATTTATGAACACTTCCTGGACTAAGAAAGTTGTCACTTTGACGTGACCACCTTACATAAGCAATAACCCTCCATGATGGCTGACTTCCTAGTTTACATGATGAGTAAGGTTACAAATACATTTATGCTTTACTTGGAGATTCAACCAACTTGCTGCTTAAGGAGAACTTTTTTTTCAAAGCGTGACATAAAATGTGGACATTTCCTTTAACACAGGGGTCCTCAACCCCCAGGCCATGGCCTGTGAGGACAGTAGAGCAGGAGGTGAGCAGCAGGCAAGCAAAGCTTCATCTGTATTTACAGCCGCTCCCCATTGTTTGCATTGAGCTCCGCCTCCTGTCAGATCAGCAGCAGCAGCATTAGATCCTCATAGGTGCTTAGACCCTGTGGTGGACTGCGCCCTCCAGGGATTTAGGTTGCTGTGCTCATAAATTATCCCCTCCCTGTCAGTGTAAAAATAGTCTTCCATAGAACTCGTCCTTGGCACCAAACGGGTGGGGACCGCTGCTTTTACCAACGTAAATACACTTGAGATCACCAGTAAGGAAGTTACACAGGAAAGCAACCATTCTTCCACATTTTATTGTCTTCTACCTGCTGGCTTTTAGGACTGTGGAACTAGAAATTAAGGCACATCTAAGACAATCTCTCTCTAGGAAGTGAACCTAACGAATGATTTTGTTCAAGGGGGTCTCGGGACAGACCGACTGTGGCATGGTCTAAGGATGATAGACCCTCGGGCCTTCCTGCCTGCTTCAGGACACTCCAATGAGAGGTGTCTGTCAAAAGTTGAGTTTGTATACCCTTGAACCTTCTGAAAACATTTGGTGTTCAGGTGAAAATACCTCTTTTGGGAAAACAGCCAAGAATAAGTTGCTTTCTATTTAGTAATCATTGAGTTTCTCAGAGGAATTCAGACTCTTTAGAAACACAGCACCCAGTCAAAATAGTCTCAAAAGGAGGTAAACGTAGGTGGTGTTTGCTTGAGTTTCAGAACAGAGAGGTGAAATTGCAGAGGCAAGAAGAAACCCTTGTGTCTAGTGGCCTCTCCTCAAGATCACCCCTTTGGGGAGGACAGTCACTGCTTATCAGCTGACAGGTGAGAGTTCCTGCTGGCCACCCTGCAATCCCAACTCTGCCACTGGACTGAACCCAGTAACTCAGGCACACTTTGAGAAGACTATGTGTCCAAAAGAGCCATCTCCTGGGTCTGCCTAAAGCTGACAGCTGTGGCTCCTGAGTTGTGGCACCTGTGGACTGAGCGGCAGGGACTTGAGTGAAAGGACTTGGACCAGGGAAGTCTCCTCATGTTTTTCCCCTTGTCCCTCTTTTCCAGCTAGAATTATCATGGCCTTTTTGCCTCCAAAATTTCCTCCTGGGCCAGGCCATAAGCAGTGCCTCCCATGAAGCTGTGAGAGCCTGAGAAATCTGTTTCTGCTGCTAGTTCTCAGATGTACAAAAAGCTTCTGACGTTGGGAGGACCATAGGAAGGGACAGAAGTCTGGGGATTTTGCTCTTCAAGTTCCCACTGTTCATTTTTTTCCCCCTTCATTTTCCTTTGCCTCATCTACTAACTCTTTGAGGCTTAAGAGGCCCAGAGTGAAGTTTGTCCTAATTTTAAACTTGCCTCTGCGGCTGCCCTGTAATTTTCATTCCACAGCCTAAATTGGAACGTGTCTCTGTAGGTTGGGCTCAGAACATCGCTTTCTGTGAAGCTTTACCAAGCTGCCCTCAGTATAGCAGAGGGGCTTCGGCATAAAAATCCAGGATTCAGTTTTTATCAGAAGGCCACTGTGGGAAGAGCTTTGTCCAATTTTAGAAGGTAGTGAAGGAGGAGGGGCAGATGCAGCTATCAACTGAAGCCACTTCGCTCTTAAAACGCACACGCTTCGGCAGAGCACACAGGACAGAATGTTCGTAGTCCTTCTTTGACATCATGAAACATGAAAAATGTGTATTGAGGTTATCTAACTCATTGCTGGTTGTGTACTTCCAAGATTCAAGCTGTATCTTTTACCTTGAATCAACCATGAAATGCGCTCGTTTTCTGTAAGACCCAACTCCCTGTCATTTCCTCCCTTGCAGGCTTCTTGGAATGACCTCAGTCCACCAGAAGCTTTCCCTTCCTCTGAGTTTCTAGGACAAGCATGTTCTTAGATCTCTGCAGTCCTCTCCAACTAAACAATACTCTCTGTTTTCTAATTTGTCTGTGTCTACTACATACTACGTACTGGGAAGGATATGGAATGTGATCTTAATAAATAGTTTAAAAAATTATTTATCATTTTAAAAAATTTACTATAGGGCATATGCATTCACCAGAGAGGCAGAGAGAAAGAGAGAGAGAAAGAGAGAGAATGAGAAAGCAAGCCACCAGGTCTGGGACTTGAACCACAGTTGTCCATTTGGGAATCCAGCACCAGCACCTAAAAATTACTTAATTATTTTTCCTCTATTGTGATCTGAAAGTCAAGAATTCTCTTATCGTGTTAATCATGGTACTAATGGTCTTAAAATGTTCTGCTCTAGGGCCAGCTCTAGGGTGTGGTGGCTAAGGTGCTGGACTCCCACACGGCTAACTGAGGTTCGAGTCCTGGACCTGGCAGCTTGAAACTCATGCCAGACATATGTGCGTGCATGTCGAAAATCCCAAGAGGAGAATGGAGGAAAAGGGACTGCAATGTGGCCATCCCCCTGGAGGTTGATTTCTTGTTTTCTGTCTCTCTGTCTCTCTCCAGCTAGTGCACGTGCCCTGTAGCAAAATCCTAAAAAAAAAAAAAAAAAAAAAAAAAAAAAAATTAAGTTCTGCTTCTATTTTTAAAAACTGGACTATTTCTACTTGCTCTGCATAGATCTGCCCCACAAACAGGAGGTAGATTTATAGTTAGCTGGGAGCATGGATGGAAACAGCAGCGATGGTCCTCGATAGTTTCTTCCTCAGGAACAGTCGGCGTTCTCCCAGATTAGCCCATGACGAGCAAGCTGTTTATTTCCTTCAGGAGCCAGAGTGCCTTGGAACTTCAATACCTGCCAATAGCTGAGGTGAAAAAGGCAAATACTCTCATGAAGTCACTGCTGGCCACTTGGGTTTGCTTTTTTCCCCCATGAGCACACCTAAAACCTGACCTCGAAGGCCGCCTTCCTTTCTCCCCTAAAGCAGTATCCACTATGAAACAGCTCTGTCTTTTTTTTAAGAAATACTCAGTCACCTTTTTCTTTTTTTCTTTTTCTCTTCTTTTTTTTTTTTTTTTTTTTTTTTTTTTTTTTTTTTTTTTTTTTAAGATTTTTGTCATAGAACACTTATGCTCACCAGAGAGAAGAGACAGTGAGAGGCAAAATGACAAATCATCTCCCAGGGGAGATGGCCATGCTGCAATCCCTTCTCCTCCGTTCTCCTCTCAGGATTTTGGACATGCATGCACATGCAACCCAGAGTTTGGGACTCAAACCAAGTCAGCCATGTGGAAGTCCAGCACCTTAACTACCATGCCACTTGCTGGTCCCCTTTCTTTTCTTTTTTTTCTTTTCTTTCTTTTTTTTTTTTGGAGAGGTTTTTGCTATAGGTTGCGTGTGCTCACCAGAAAGACAAAGAGAGACAAAAAGCAAGAAATCACCCCCCTAGAGGTGATGGCCATGCTGCAATCCCTTCTCTATTCTCCTCTTGGGATCTTGGGCATGCATGCACATGGGCCCGGCATGAGTTTAAGCCACCAGGTCCAGGACTCAAACCACAGTCAACTACATGGGAGTCCAGTGACATAGCCACTATGCCAACTGCTGGTCCCACTTTTTTTTTTCTTTTAAGCTTATTTATTTCTTCTACAAGAGAGAGGGAGAAAGAGAGAAACACAGATAAGCACCCCCAGTGAGTTCCCCACACCATGCTCTGCCCGCAGTCTGAGCTGCCCAGATCTTGGCCATGTGCACACATGCCCGTTAGGTAGAGGGAGGCCTCAGTACATCATCCCAGGACTCTGTCATGTGGATCCAGTTGTATTACTGCTGTGTCACCATCTGGCCCTGAATGGGATTTGTATAGAATGCTATCCATGGTGTTTAAGAACCAAGGTGTTTGGAAGCCTCAGAGCGAGAACTTCACCCTGAAATCCCACGGGATGAAGAATCCGGCCCATCAGGAGTGGCTCATATTCTGAGCCTCTTCCTGAATATACTGGTCTATGGGCCTCCTGGTTTTTACAGGCAGATGTCAAGAACTGTGGCAGCTCAAAGATTTTACCTTCCTACGAGCTAACTAGTGAACAGATTGTCTTCATATACCATCATGCATTGCTCAGGGAGAGGGATCCATTCTGAGAAAAGTGTCATTAGGTGAGGTCATCACTATGTGGACATCATGGAAGGCACTTCGCTTAAACAAACTGCTGTGATATACACACCTGGGCTCTATGTGGTTTAATTTATTGACCTACTGTCACACACGCAGTCTATTACCAACCAAGATGAAATGCCATGCAGCGCGTGACTGGAAGAGATTTTGCTTAAATGCTTCAATTCTTCTGCTGGAAAAGACATACCAGTGAAACTCGAGTTCCAGTTGTTATAGGCTGGTGCCCAAACACTAGCTTCTTGGTTCAGACTCCACATTGTCTAGTGAGATCCACCTAGAAAAAATGGTGTAAAAGCTGGGACCAGCCAGATGGTGTAATCATTATGTCGCTAGACTCCCATGTAGTTGACTATGGTTCAAGTCCTGGATCTGGCAGGCTTAAAACTCATGCGGGGCATGTATGCGTGCATACCGAAAATCCTGAGAGGAGAATGGAAGGGAAGGAATTGTAGCATAGCCATCCACACTGGGGAATGATTTCTCACTTCCTATCTCTCTGTTTCTCTCTGTCTCTCTGACAAGTACATGTGCCCTATAGCAAAAATCTTACAAAATCAAAAAAAAAAAAAAAAAAGTTATCTACGAGCTACAAATTCCAGCCCACATCTAGAATAGACATTTTACAGAAGGGTGCCACTGATCCCATGAAAAATCAACAGAGAGAAATGTTGTATGCTGGCATGAATCTGAGACTGCTACAAAAACAACAATACATGTATGCACAAGCTATACACGTAATTGGTATCATTGTCACATAGCAGGGGTCTTCAAAAGTTCATGGAGGGAGCCAGCAGTTAGTGTAATGGTTATGTCGCTGGACTCCCACGTAGTCGACCGCGGTTCGCGTCCCGGACCCGGTGGCTTAAAACTCACGCCGGGCGCGTGTGCATGCGTGCCCAAGATCCCAAGAGGAGAATGGAGGAGAAGGGATTGTGGCGTGACCATCCCCCCGGGGGGTGATTTCTCGCTTTCTGTCTCTATGTCTCTCTCTGTCTGTCTGGCGAGCGCACGCGCCCTATAGTGAAAACCTCTCAAAAAAAAAAAAAAAAGTTCATGGAGAAAACATGATAAAACTATGAATGGCTTTCAAAAATGTTTGCACCAAAATAAACTTGTACTTTAGTTCCATTCTAAAATATAATATTAATGCCATTATTGTCGTTACAGCCCTGATACTAGTAGTTTTCCAAAGGCCTAAAGGGATACATACTAAGAACACATTGAAAACAATGGGGTGGAAGTCGGCTAGCTATGGCAACAGCACAATTCAAGACCCGGATGTGAAAAAGACATTGATTTGGTGCTGGTTTCTCGAGTAGGTGACTGTTGGCATGCCCCAGACTGTGCCAGATCTGCCTCTTCCTCACGTCTTTTATGTCTTGCTTATAAGCTCTTCTTCCATGAAGCCTTCCATGGTCCTCCCCCAGCTGGAAGAAGTCTTTCTGCCCCTCCTCTGAGTAGGGTGGTGCTTTCTGGCAGTTGGAATTGTCTATCTTACATTAGGGCTTCAGGTGTACACTTTATTTCTCCTTTTTCCTGACAGATTACAATGTTCCTGAAAGTACTGTCATGGTCACACAGGTATCCTCCACACTGTCTGTAGTATCTAGGTCACTCCCAGCAAATAGTTATTGAAGGAATGAAAGAATGACGTAGCACGGCATCTCAGAATGTCAGCAACTGTACCTTATCAGAGCCTCCTCCACGGAAGGGGGTCTACACAAAATTCCTGACAGGTGAGAGCGTCAGAAACACGGAAAAGAGGAAAGCACCGAAGATGCTGATAGGGAGAGAGTGACAGTCTCCTTGGGTTGTTTCCACGGTGTCCAGTTCTGCTCACGGTCTTAGCTCTTCATTTTGTTTTTGTTATCAAGGATGGGTATTGTTTGTGGAATTCACTCAGAAAAACTTCGTAATTTTCCAACATAGTTAATATTCAGATATGAAAAATCTCTTACAGTTTAGATGGTGAATAGATGCTAATTTATACATATATACTTATGCTCGGAATGCCTAATTAATGATCTTCGGTGTCAGTCACGGGCATATTAACAAGCTCCTTTGGCTCCTGTGTCATAATTGCATTGCTCCTATCAAGCTTAAGGTTGGGGGAACATTTGAGCTGTGGGCTAGCAAAGGATGCAAAATAAGAACAAGACAAATAACGATTATTCAGTGATTCCTAAGTTTAGGAAATGTAGCAGTACATGATTATAATAATGTAGCCCAAGATGCAAAAGGCAGCCAAGTTAAAAACAGTCGGCTACTTTCACAGGAGCTATCAGGTCACTGGATGTTCAGAACTACCTTTCTTCCTTCCTTTCTTTCTTTTGAGAGATTTTTTGCTCTAGGGTGTGTACACTTGCTGGATATACAGAGAGAGACGGAGAGACAGAAAGCGAGAAATCACCCCCCAGGGGGGATGGCCACGCTGCAGTCCCTTCTCCTCCAGTCTCCTCTCAGGATCTTGGGCACGCACGCACACGCACCTGGCATAAGTTTAAGCCACCAGATCCGGAACTCTAACTGCAGTTGACTATATGGGAGTCCAGCAACGTACCCATTACACCATCTGCTGGTCCCAAGACTACCTTTGTTTGGTCCAAACACTCGATCCACCATGTTTCTGACTCTGTAAAGAAACAAAGACTCTATGGTAAAGGGAACTCTGTCAGTAAGTGTTCTCTTGGAAGTAGATACGTTATTTTTTTCAGGACCCAGAAGTGTCTGTTTCTAACTACCTTCTAAGGTCTTCTTTTCTCTAGTTCCTAAACCTATTTTGTTTCCTTCCTCCAATGCCTGCATATTTTCCCACTTTTGTCTTGCAGGGTTAGGTTAAATATACTTCTAACTTGGTACTTTTTGACCATGTGTCTCTGGACAAGTTCATCAGCCTCTCTGGGCCTCTGTTTCTTCACCTGTAAAATGGGGTAAGAATACCAATCATGGGCCCAGCCAGGTGACATGGTGGTGAAAGCAGCTGAATCTGATGTGGCCAACTACATGGTTCAAGTCCCAGACCCAGCAGTTTGAAAAACACACAGGGTATGTGTGCATGCATGCCCAAAACCCTGAGAGGAGAGTGGAGAAGAATGAATTGTGCTATGATTATCCCCCCCAGTGGGTACTGTCTCATTTTCTCTCTCTCTCTCTCTCTCTCTCTCTCTCTAGTAAGCACACATACCCTATAGCAACTTTGGAAAAAAAAAAAAAAAAAAAAGAGAAAGAGAGAGAATACCAGTCCTGTTAGAATAGACGTGAAGACTGAGTTAACATGCAGAGCCCATTGCAAGGTATGTAGCAAGTGATAGAATTGCCCCCACCCCATTTTGCTTGCCTCTATTCCTCTTTCATAAATGACCAAGACTACAACATCTGGAACTAGACTGTCCAGGCCTAATTTCTGGTCCTCCATATTCCAGCTGTGTGCCTCAGACAAGTGACTTAGCCTTGCTGTGTTTCCATTTCACAATATAGAAAATGTCAGCACTTGGCATGTAGTAAGCACTCCATAGAAGCCAACTATTAATATCTGACAACCTTTACAGATGAGCAAAAATTGTCCATGGCAAATTGGTCTGTGGATTAGAAGTATCTGCTTCGAAGGATCTGGATTGAAGGACCAGGAAGCTCTTCTCCTGGGTGAGAAGCAGAAGCCTTGGCTCTTTGTCAGGGACAGCAGGATACAGGCTCTTGCCCTGCTTCTAGATCTTCACGGGAGTCATTTCTCCCCATCTCCTTTTCTGTTTTCTCTGTGAACATAACACAGGACTAGATTCGTGCCACCCCTGCTAAGTGCATGCTGCTCTCCTGCTCCGCCGTGCAGGGGTGGAGTCTGGAATGCCCAATCCCTCTGTTCCTCCTCGCGGTCTCCTCCCTCTCCCACTCTGACAGGCTGTGGGAGGAATAAGGGCTTGGTGCCAAGCCTTTCATTCGGGGCCTTTATTTTTCCTTTCTTTTTATGCCAAAGGCAAATAGTTGAGTTTGCTTGGTGGAAGTGAGGCTTCTGAAACCGTTCAGTTAGCCTTGACAGTTTGAAGATAGCAAATTATTCTCCAAGTGGTATCAGAATTTGACTTCTCATCATCCTGACCTATCACTGAAATGTACTGCTTGGCTTTTTAAAACTGATAAAGCAATGACTTCTAAGAACTGAACCCAAATATGCAGTTAAATTTAGCCCCTTAAGTTCTCCAGCTAGATCTGCAGCTACCACTGTAGCATTTTATATCTAAAGTTATGATTTACGCATTTCAAAAATATTTCCAGAAAAACTCATTTAATCCTCTCATATCCCCGAAGGGTCCACGTGCCAGACATCATTATTCCTATTTTACAGTAAAAAACCAAAACCAAAAAAAAAAAAAAAAAAAATACAACAACTGAGGCTCAGAAAGATAAGGTGACTTGTTTACCAGTTATGCAAACAGGAAGTCTAATATTCTGTCTGGGACTGTGCCCGTCCAAACCAGTTGCTTTGTATTAATCAGATAATGCAGCATTATGCTACAGTAACAAATTCACCCTCCCCAACTCCCTTCTTGGTTCCACCGGCTTCAGACAGCAAATGTTCCTGCTAGGTTTCTGTATTTCTAGCTCAGGTTGGTGGGGAAAATGTGGGGAGGCTCTGCTCCACCTAGTCACTCAGGGACCCAGGCTGGTAGAAGTTCCACCATGTGATGACACCATCCTTGCCATCTGTGACTCCAGGTTTGTTGCAGCAGAGGAAAAGAATGTGGAGAGCTCACACCAACTCCTCTGCTCGTAGCCTATTGATCAGAACTATTACAGTTATGGCCCCCAATTAACTGCATGAGAACCTGGGAAGTCTTCCCATATGCTCAGAAAGGGCGGAAAGCCAGCTAGGATGGGCCCCAGAAATCTCTCTCACAGGCTTTTAGGTAGTCAGTTAGAAGATACCGTGCAATACAGGGGCCTCATTTGCAATTAAGCACACTGTACATAATAAATACTGCAGCCAGAGCACTACATAGGTTTGAGCAGGATGAAAAAGACTAAAAGGAATTTAAAAGCATGTGTGAAGTAGTTGTTGACAAGAAAAAAAGAAACAACTGTGATCACAATAGACCATGTTAACCTTACCCTTTATGTACCTAATCCTTTTTATTTTGTTTTGTTTTGTTTTATTTCATACATTCAATCACGATACATCACTTAGCTTGTAAAGTGAATTTACCCAACACGAATACACTTCATACTAGTCCAGTTAGAGAAACTATACATGTTCTCATCAACAGGTAATTGTCCACTTCTGTATGGACCTCATCTTTCTTAAATGACGGCTTTCTCCAAAAGCTAACAGAAAATTTACTATTTAAATTTAATAGTTCTATTCCTCGTCCTCTGATCTGTTTTATGGAGAGACTTTTATGTATGTGTGTGTGTGTGTGTGTGTGTGTGTAAATATGTATGTATGTATTTATCTAATAGTAGGTGCATGTGCTTGCCAGAGAGAGAGAAGGAGGGGGGAGAAAGCACCCCTGTGGGCCATGCTCACACACCCTTCTCCTCCATTGCTCCTGTCAAGATTCTGGACATGCGCACACACATGCCTGGTATGTTTTGAAGGCTGCTAGGCTGGGATTCAAACTGTAGTCATATGGGATCCAGCTCCCTTATCCACTAGGCTACAGAATGAGCCTTAGAAACTTTTAGATTAAACCAAAACAAAACAAACAAAAAAACCTTTTGGGCCAGCAGATGGCATGGTGGTTAAAGTGTGAATCCCACATGGCGTACTCCATGGTTTGAGTTCCAAACCCAGACCCAGCAGTTTGAAAAACATGCCAGGTGCATGGGATTGCATGCTCTAAAGCCCTGAGTAATGCAGAAGGGATTGCAACATGGCCATTTCCCCAGGAGGTGGTTTCTCATTTTCCTTCTTTCTTTGTCTCTCTCCAGCAAGTGCACGTACCATAAAGCAAAAATCTTAAAAAAAAAAAAAAAAGAAAGAAAAACACTTCAAGTTATTCCTCAGGGTTTACTACTAATGTATTTTTAAAACTTAGAGAGTCATCCTAAGGTTTCACTACCACTCAGGTTATTGCCCAGGAATTAAGCTTCTATATAGTCTCCCCCTCTCTGTGTCTGGATGTTCCATATGGAGAATTGCAGTCGGGGGTATTGACTAGTTAACTGTGAGTTACACTGAGGGTTTAGATTTAGATCACTTTTTGGTGATGTAGAATATTCAGAAATAATGATAGGACCTGCAGGCTGAGCAGAAAATAAAAGATAGGTTGGTTCTAGAGATTAAGGGAAGCCAGGTCCCACATGGCCAACTAAGGTTTGAGTCATGAACCCAGGAGCACCAGGAACAGGCAGGCAAGTGTGCGTGCATGCCCAAAATCCCGACAGGAGGGAGAGAGGGAGCAGGAAGGATGTGATATGCCCGTTCTCTATGGGCAGGGCTTTGGCAGGCCAGAGATGTTTTCTCCCTTTCCTTCTCTTTGTCTCTGCTGCTCTCTGGTGAGCACACACCCCCTCTGGCAATTTTTAAAAAATGAAAACGGACAAGTCCAGGGCCAGCCTTAAAGTTCTTCTTATGCAAAGTCAGTCTCTCCCACTCGTCCCTGTTCTGTAGAGTAACCAGCCACCAACCCCTGGCTGCCCGGATTGTCTGGGGTTGGCTCCCCCAGGTGTATGCGCTGTTCTCCTCTTTCTGGAGACAGCTGTACTCGTCATGGGCAGAAGGCCCCTCAAGTGAACTTGGCCGGACACCTAGCAGCACAGCAGAAATTCCCGCAGAGGTTTTCCATGCAAGCCCATGTTTCCTGCTCCCCCCCCACACTTAGGACGTGTACACTCGCTGGAGAGAGAGAGACAGAGACAGAGAGAGTGAGAGGGAAGGTGAGGAATCGCCTCCCAGTGGGGATGACCATGCCACAATCTCTTCTCCATTCTCCTCCTGGGATCTTGGGCAGACAAGCACACGCACCTGGTGTGATTTTCAAACCACCAGTCTGGGACTCGAACCTCAGTCAGCCATGCGAGCATCCAGTGATGTCACTGCTACACCGTTTGCTGGTCCATCCCCCTTCTCTCTTTACAATGAAGTCTTTCTTGATGAAGTGAATTTTCAAACATGAAACAGTAATCTGAAACACATATGTTAACAGTAGTCATTGTGGTCAGGACTGGCCCACGGAGGGCCCCCCCGTTTCCCAGGCATCGCCTTAGGCAGCAATCACGTTTGAGGTTCACGGATCATAAATCTTGTTATATTCCAGGGATGTGACGTGGGAAAGGGTAGCAACAAATGCAAAGTGATTGGTAGGACACATGGACGGGGGAGAACGGGGTTTCCCGGTGTGCCCAAGTGTAAGAGTCACCTGATGCTCGTTCACAGTTCCAATTCCTAGGTTTCACGTCAGAACTACTGAATCGTAATTTTTCTTTTTCTTTTTTCGGAGAGGTTTCTGCTATAGGGTGTGTGCACTCACCAGAGAGAGAGAGAGAGAGAGAGAGAGAGAGAAAGCAAGAAATCACCCCCCCGGGGGATGGCCACACCACAATCCCTTCTCTTCCATTCTCCTCTTGGGATCTTGGGCACGCACGCACACACACCTCGCATGAGTTTAAGCTGCCAGGTCCGGGGCTCGAACCGCAGTTGATTACATGGGAGTCCAGCGACATAGCCACTACGCTAACCGCTGGTCCTCTGATCGTAATTTTTCAGGAGAGCCCTGGAGTCTTCCTGTTCACCAAGGCTTATGGATGCCCTGTGGTAGTTACACTTTGGAATAGCGCAATCTAGCAGAGGGAGCAGCTCCTAACTTCTCTCTGATAGCAGCTTCCATCAGCCCTGGGACAGAGAAAGTTGAGAAAGATCACCCTGAGTACTCAGGCGTAGCAGGAAGAGCGGTTACTTTCACCCATCCCTGGCGTTTTCAAGAAAAGTACAGCTTTATGTATTTTATGTCATTTTAAATGCCAGCCCTTTACCACTCGCTTTCAGAAGGGTTTTGAGAGCTAATCGTGTCTGTAAGCATCCTCTTAGTGCTCAGAAAACTGGATTCTTTCAGGGTGTGCGTGCGTGTGTTGATGACCCGAGGACACAGTGCACTTGCTAGAGAGAAGCAGAGGGAGAAAGAGGGGAAAAGCACCCTCCAGTGGAGCCGATCATGCCACAATCTCTTCTCCTCTATTTTTCCATCCTATCAAAATTTGGGGCCTGCACACACGTCCAGCATGTTTCCAGGCCACCAGGGCTGGTGCTCAGGCTGCAGTATACCATGTGGGATCGGGCTCCTTAACCACTGTGCTAGGGTGCGAACTGGGCGTATGTTTTTTTTTTTTTTAACCACATAGTAGCATACATGTTTAATGTCTATGCGCTTGTGTGTATGTGATCATTTTCCTCTGACGTCAGTTATTGATTTCGTGCAGTGAAAGTAGCTTTTGTGCTAGAGACCCTGACATCCCCAGTGGCTCAGCTCCGTAAGTTATATCTCTCTTACTCAATAGCTCCATGTGGGCGATCATCGCAAAGGCAGCCAGGTCCTCCCATCGGGGGCTCTTGCGTGCTTTAATTTAATGGTTTTAGTGGGTCTGGACTCCTTTGCTTCCAGCTTGTGGGTGAGAAAAGAAGGAGCCTAGAGGATCATGGGAAATCGCTCTGTAGGTTTCTGTGGGTCAGCCCTGGACATGACACACATCATTTCTGTCCTCATTCTTTGGGCAAGAACGGAGGCACGTCTCCCCTGCTAGATGCAAAGGGAAGCTGGGAAATGGAGTCCCTGACTGGACAACCACTTACCCCTATCAACCCCCCATGGTCGAAAGGGCATACACGTCTTTGGTGGGCAGGTAGCCATTTCCGTCACAATTTCACTTCCGGACATATCTGAGTCTCTTTTCATCGCAGCAAATGGGATTTTATTTTCCCTTCACCGGGTGACAGGACAGTAGGAAGTTAGTAGGGATGTTTATACAACAGATGGGGTCTGTAAGCACAGAGTTCGAGAAGCATTCTTTTCTGCAGAAGACCAAAGATCAGGTTGAACTCCTGTCCTATGCGTGTGTAGGGTCCCCAAACTGCCCCGCTGTGTGTGTCTGAACAGCAAGATCGACTGCCTAGCCAATCACTTCATTTATGGAACCACCTCGAATGAAATGACTTTCTTATTATCTAACCCAGATAAAGCCGAGCATAGAGGGATTCCAGAATCCCCCAAATCCCAGTCTGACTATAAAACATTATAGTGATAATATAATAGTCCTTTTCATGCTTTAATTTAATGGCTTCCTCCCCACCCCCTCCCTAACACACACACACACTTTTAATGCTAGACTTGCTACCCAGAATTTTTCTGGCACCCTTTTTGCTTACAAAACTTTCCCTTGCTACTGGAGGAAAAAAAATGAACAAAAAATCAGCAACATAAAGAACTTTTGTTAAGTTAAATATCGTCAAGGGAGAGTTCATAAAGCTGCTGGGAACTTGGCCATCTGACCCTCTCCTCCCTCCTCTCAGGGTGAGCCAACCCTGGGGTGGGAGCCCGAACAGCCAATAGAGGGGCTGGCTCCCTCCTCCATGGCTGTGTCTGCGTCAGTCCCCAAAATAGAAGCATCGCGATGAAGCTGTGATGGCAAGGAACAAGGCAGAAGGAGGCGAGGCTGCCCCTGCTTCCTGTCAGCCGGGCCTCAACTGGCCAACCTGTGACCTCGCCGGCGGCCGGTGGCCTCAAGAAGCAGACAAGGATAGAGGCCCTGCGTCCTCCTGGCATGTCTGCTCTGCCTTCTCTTCCTCGCTGGTTCACATCGGCCCTGTGGTCAACGTTCTCCGTGTCAGCACATTCAAAATTGCTGACTGTAAACACCGAAGGCGGCCTGCCTGCTACTGAAGAAGCCACAAGGAAAACAGCCTCGGGCAATGGTGGATTTTCTTGGTGTGACATACTCCTAGGCCCTGCGTAAAACACAGGGCTCTGCGGTTTGGGTAGGATGGAGACACAGAACGAGGGAGGGAGAAAGAGGACACTTAGAGAAATAAGTATTAGTTTTCTACCGGGTCCTTGTTTAGGAGCTGGTACAGAAGAGGAATTCGAACAGCTGAGATGGGAGGGTTTCCAGCAAGCCAAATGCAATTAACAACCAAACACGCGTGCAGAGAGAAGTCGAGCCGTTAAAACAGTGAGAGTGTTCTTTGCGATCCTGGGAGGAAAAGGTTACCCAAATGCCATCTGTAAACTGAATGGCCGCTTCGGCCTTCCGGCTGGCCCAGAGCTGCCTGGACAGCCTTGGCGGTAGGCGGTGCTTGTCTGCAGAGCCAAGCTTGGCTGGAGAACGCTGGGCAGGGTGCCACAGGTCTGGGGGCCCCATCTGGGGAGATCCAAAGATCAGGATATGTGTCTTTGTAGTCTGTCAAGCCACGACCAGTTGCAGTGAACATGTGGCTTCAGATCTACCTCCAGTGAACCACAGAGTAGGTTACCTAGTTCCAGAAAGTTTGCTAGTTTGTGTGCTATTGTGGAAAAGGACTCACTTCATCTTTTCTTGGAAGAACGCCAACAGGAAATCAGGAAGAAGACTCGATCTATAGGACTCTCCGATCAGAGCCTTCTTATGGAAGGTGATAAGGAGGGAGGTGATAGGGGACTATGTCAGTCCGGGCCCTCCAGAGGTACAGACCCAACAGGGCAGCTAATCGACAGGTAGATAGATCATTGATAGATGATCAATCGATCAATAGATCATCAATGGGTAGGTTGGTAGGTAGATAGACGGAAAAATAAAGACCATGATTTATTTTAAGAAATCGGTTCTTTGTCCTGTGGAGGCTGGTTAAGTCCGAAATCTGTAGACCAAGCTGGCAGGCTGGAAATTCAGGTTAAGAGTTGATGTCGCCATCTTTGGGTCCAAACTCTGTAAGCTGGAAGTGTAGGCAGGTTTTCTATGTTGTGGTCCTTTTTATTTTGCTTTGTTATAGGTGATTGTTTGTTTGCTTTTCTGTGAGAGAGGGGAAGAAAGAGGCACTCTTGAAAGGGCCTTCATGCCACAGCCCACTCCCAGCCTCAGTCAGCCCGTGTCGTGGGCATGTACAGGGAGGCCTTGTCAAGGCGGGGGCCTGGGACCGACCCAGGTGCATCCAGCATTGCGGAGTGCTCTCATTGCTGTGTCACCATCTGGCCCCTGTGCTGCAGTTTTAAGGCAGAACCCTTCTCCCGGAACCCTCTGTGTTTGTTCTTTATACCTTCAAATGATTGGGTAAGGCCCACATTCATTATGGAGTGTAATCTGCTCTCCTTCAAGTTTACTGATTTAAATGTTAGTCACACCTTTAAAAAAAAGGCTAGCAGATGGCATGGAGGGTAAGGCAGCTGGATCTCACATAGCTGACTGCACAGTTCAAGTCCCAGACCCAGCAGCTTGAAAAACATGCCAAGTGTATGTGCATACACACCCAAAATGCTGACAGGAGAATGGAGGAAAAGGGGTTGTGGTGTGGCCATCCCCTGCCCCCCGCCCAAGGGGGGGTGATGTGTCTCTTTTCCCCTCTCTCTCTGATTTTCTGTCTCTCTCTGGCCAGATTGTGGGCCCTACCACAAAACTTAAGAAACAAAAATGATAACCTAGACAGCAACATCTCAACCGATGTTTGACCAATCTGGGTACCATAGCCCAGTCAAGTTAATACCTCGAATTCACCGTTATATAAAATACTTAAGGGAGCTAAGTGCATGGAAGTGGCAAGCAATGGACAATCTAGTCAGAATTAATGTAAAATGACAGTGATATTTTTAAGCCCCATATTTTAATAAATTTCATGTATGTTAAATTTGTATTTGTAAATTGAAAGTGGAATTGTATATTCAGATTTCGATAGGTCATTTGATGGGACTTTCTTAGAATAATAGTATCCTAAGCCAGGCTGTGTCCATGACACACCCGATGGTTTTCTTATGACAGATTGGATACGGCATAATCTCTGATCTAATGTCATTCATTGAAATCATCTTTCTTACCTTGGTGTCAGAAGGAAGTGCGTGGACTAGCCTAGAGCTATCATAAGAGTTGAGTTGAGAGTGGTGAATTTCTACCATTGCTTCTGTTCTCTTAGAAATGCATCAGTAAGGCCTTGAGGCTGCATTGTGTAGCAAGAGCTGCACTTGGGATGAGACTACCTGGGTTCAAATCCCAGCTCTATCACTTCTAACACTAGCTAACCTATCTGTGCCTCAGCGTCCCCGCACGTACAGTGGGATGAAAGTGAGTTTCTTTTGTTTTCTAATATTAAACCATTTAATTCTCAGACCACACACATGCATAATGTTCTTTCACACAGTGTTAAAATAAAGAGAATGCATTTTTATACAAACAGAATTTCAAGTATACGTAAATAGACTTTTTAGATTACTAACCAAGTTGCTAAGTTTTCATTCATATTGTTCTTAAAGTTGTTAAACGAGAAAGCTTTTGCTAAACTGCTTAAATAAGTTTATATAAACCCATATCTTCACTCTTTTTGCATCTCCCTCCCCTCAACCCAAGTCTCTGCCCACTCTCCTGCCCTCCCCCCTCCTTTCTACCTGGTGGCAATCTTTTTTTTTTTGGAGAGGTTTTTTTCGCTATAGGGCACGTGTGCTCACCATACAGACAGAGAGACATAGAGACAGAAAGCGAGAAATCACCCCCCGGGGGGATGGTCACGCCACAATCCCTTCTCCATTCTCCTCTTGGGATCTTGGGCACGCACGCACACACGCCCGGCGTGAGTTTTAAGCCACCGGGTCCGGGACGCGAACAGTGGTCGACTACGTGGGAGTCCAGCAACATAGCCATTGCTCTAATTGCTGGTTCCCCCTTGTGGCAATCTTGTAAGGATTAATTGTATTAACATATGTAGGTCTGCACATAATGAGTGCCACCTAAGTGTCGCTATTATATTTTATTTTACTTTTCTGGAGAGATTTTTGCTATAGGATGCATGTGCTCAATGAAGAGACAAGGACAGAGAGAGAAAAAGTGAGAACTCACCCCCAGGGGGGATGGCCACACTGCAGTCCCTTTTCCTCTAGTCTCCTCTTGGGATTTTGGGCACACAAGTACGTGTGCCAGCATGAATTTCAAGTCACCGGGTTCAGGACTCAAACCACAGTTGACCATGTGGGAGTCCAACACCTTAACCACTATGCCATCTGCTGGCCCTGTAAGAGTTGTTATTATAATGATTACTTTCTAGGAACATGAAGTAATAAGTCTGCATAGAAGACTGATGTGGAAACGTTTTTAGAAGTATTGTTTTACTCTGGAACGTTGCTATCATTGAGGGCACATTCGAGACCACTTTATAGCAACATCTTTTAGGGGGTTCCATTCATAATCCTCTTAGTTGAGTTGAAACCAAGATGGCGCCTCCTTGTATCAAATGCTTCGTGGTGGTTGATAGTGTCATGGGACACGTCTTGTTATTAGTCATGAGCGAATACACCTGTGAACGTTAAATGTCTTGGAAGCAGTTTCCTGATGAGCAAAGAGCAGATGTGGCCACGGCCATGGTCTAATTGCCTGAAAGATCCTTAAATATAGTTTTTAGTCCTTTTCTAAGCAGTTATTTGAGAGCTGAAATATTTGCCCTGAAAGTCTGTCTGTTCTTCACAGCCACATGAAATGTAGCTAGGGATAGAGAAGGAGTGTTTAGAAGTGTGTTTGCTCCCTGCATATCTGATTTACCTTTGTAAAGTTCTGGACTTTTTCTACATAAGATTTGTTTTGCATACGTCCATGTTTGACTTTTTGATGCAGTGGTAGCTTTTATTATTCTAAAATTCTGAATTAAGAAATAATACATGGGATCCAGCAGGTGGGATGGTGATTAGGGTGCTGAACTCCCACACGTCTGACCGCGATTCGAGTCCTGGACCTGGCAACTTGCTTTCTCGCTTTCCCTCTTTGTCTGTCTGTCTGTCTGTCTCTCCCTCTCTCTTAAGTGCACATGCCATAGCAAATTAAAATAATAATAATAATAAATAAAATTAAATAATTCTTTTAAAATAATAATAATACATGCCAGTCAATGGTATGGTGGTTAAGCGACTGAGATCCCATGAGACTATGCAGTTTCAATCCTGATCTGGCAGCTGGAAAAATACACCAGGGATGTGTGTGTGTTTGTGAGTGTGCCCAAAAATATCCCAAAAGGAGAAATGAAGAGATTGTGGCATGACACTGCCCCATGAGGGGGTGCTTTCTTACTTTCGCTCTCTCAGTGTTTCTCTCTGTAGAGTGAACACAACCTCCAGCAAATTAAAAAATGGTAATTATAACATTAGTTCCTTTATTGAGCTCTTCCATGTGCCAGCTACCCTGTTAAATACCTTTTGCACACATCATCTCATGTAACTTTCAAAAGAATCCAACCAAATAGATACTTAATTATCACTATTTTGCATTGGAAGAAACTGAAGCTTAGCGAGATGAACTTGCCTCAGGTTCATGGTGGGTCCCAGATTCCAGGTAGCAGGAATTTGAGAGCCAAAACATTTTACTACATTCCTCTAAGGTTCTTTAAGTTCCATACATAAAAATCAGCCCTATTTTGTTTATTTATTTATTTAATAAACAATTTTTTTTAGAGAGAGAGATTTTTGGTATGGGGCATGTATGCTCCCCAGAGAGACAGAGAGAGAGACAGAGAGACAGAAAGTGAGAAATCTCCCATGGCCATGCCATAATCCCTTCTCCTCCATTCTCCTCTCAGGATCTTGGGCACACACACATGCCCATCGTGAATTTTAAGTTACCAGGTCTGGGATTCGAACCATAGTTGACTACATGGGAGTCCAGCAACATAACCATTATGCTATCTGCTGGTCCCAGAGTCAGCCGTGTTTTCTGATAGGGACGTGTAAGTGTTTTGCAAGGTGTGGGTTCAGCTGATCTCTGGTGTATAATTGTCTTATTAGATAGTACTGAGGCCCATCTGATGTGCTAGGAAATTGCGAATTTCGTACAAGTACTGAGTGTTCCACAGGGCAGGACTGACTTCGTTCCTGACAACTGACCTAGGTCTGTACCTTGTCTACCATGGACATTTCATCTCTGGAGGAGATCAAAGGCTTTCATTGTAGAACACAGAGGCCTAGAAGTTGGACTGTGGATACTTACCATGTCCGTGAGCGATTAGCACTTCACTACTTTGAAAGCCAAAAAGAAAAACAATAGTGGCTTACAGCTATGAGCAGGACAAGGATGCATTTTATAAGAAATTTTAGGAAAATGTCTACTCCAAATAAAAAATTAAAGCCATGCAATTTGTATATCTATTGCATGTGTATTTTCAGAAAGAGTGATTTTTTTTTTTTATTCAAAGGAGACAGTGACATATCAATGACTAATGTTAAAAAAAAAACAAAAAACAAAAAAAAAAACAATCAGAGAGGTTGCCCGATGTGGAGAGTCTCTCTATTTTTAGAATAAAACTTCATGTTTTTGCTGTCAGGATGTGAACTTAATTATAGCATGTTGCAAACTTTGCTTTTATAAAATGTGTGTGTGTGTGTGTGTGTGTGTGTGTGTAGCTTACACTGCCTGGAGAAATGTGGGTGCTATTTTTGTTGTGCTTTTAAAACGTCAGTAGAAGAAGATGTAAGGTAGTTTAGGAAATATAGTATTTCTTGACCCTCAATAAACTGCTAATCTCCCTGCAGCCAGGAAGGATGTTTTATTCATCTGTTTTAGCTTTTAGTGCATTACTTTATAATATTTACTTACTTGAATAAAACCAGGAATGTCACCTGGGCTGTTTAAAAGACTTTGATTTTGATTTTGATTTAAGTAATACACTAATTATCTTTCTGGAAATACATTTTTTCTTCTGGCAGAAAAACGTGCACTTAAAAGGAAAAAATTGTGATTCTTTATGCTCTCCCTGGAACGTAGCAGTTATGTGTTTGGTATAGTTACTTCTTGACTATTCGGGGTTACCTTTTGGTGTTTGTATATACCTGTGTGTTTAGCAACCAAAAAATGATCCCATTGAGATAATTCACGTTGTCAGGCTCATTACACAGAGTGAAAAGTTTTTTGCTCCGGCCATAAGTCCTTCCTATCAACCATGAAAATTTGCTCAAGCCCACATTCCGTGAGTCTGAAAGACTCAGCCTGATGGTTTGTCGAGATAATTAATAAACTCCACTTCGCCTTCAAACACCACTGTTATTAAGAAGCGGATGCATATATTATCTCTAGCTTCTGGATATAAAATCAGATGGTCCCTTATATACCATGAGTTCTCAATATTAAATATATTGAATGATGAGTTCAAAAGAAATCTAAATGGCACTAAGATAAATGAACCCGTGTACAAGCTCACATTTTGGGGGGATAGTAGTCACAAGGCTTATTGGTATTTTCCATTCCGATTCTCCCATCATACCTATTGGGGGAACTTAACATTTTCTCATTAGATGTCTGGTGCTAAAATAGAATGTAGATAATCAGAACTAAGAAGGTGTGTGGTGCATACACTTATTAAGGAGCAATCTGCTGGCTTCGGATTCCTGCTCTTAGTTCCCAGGCAACACCATCCACCTTTGTTTTGTTTGTTTCATACAATGGCTTATTAAAAACCTCTGCCTGAATTAATGCCTTTGTATGATATATGGATAGATAGATGAGACCGCGTTGGGAAAATCACGATCTGTAAGAACTAAACATCTCAGCCATTTTAATAAAATTTTTATTTAGTTTTGTTAATGATGGGGAACGAGGCTTTGGACAAACACTTCTTAAATATCCACATTGTGTCCAGGTGCTTAAAAATCAGCGAAGCCAAGTTTATGAACCTCGTTGAAAGGGAATGGGATGACCCATTAATGCTTTAATATTTTTATGCGGTTAAAACTTCAAGTTATAGCTGAAGGAATATGTGGGGTCTTCAGAAAGATCACAGAACATGGACATCATGAAAAACTATGTGTGGATTTTAGAAAAATGTTTGCACCAAAATAAACTCCTAATTTAATTTTATGTTTCCTCAAACTTTTTGAAGGCTCTTCAGACAGGGTATCGTGGAATACGCAATACTGTCTTTGTCTTGTCTTCACATTCAGGATAAATGTTTGGCTTTTACAAAAGAGAAACTAGCATCCATCAATCCCTAACACTAAATATGAAACTCTAAGGTTTGAGGATAAATCTTGCCAAAAATATTTCTTAACAAGGTTTTAGACAAAGTCTTATCACTATGTTGCTAGAAGTTATCTGAAACATCTGAGTTTGCTTACCAGCAGTAAATGAAATAATTCAAATAATATGCAAGACTAGGACGAGTTGTTTGCCTTGGAATCATTCCATCTTAACTGAGAACCTAGAATTTAAACAGCAGGGAAGCTCATCTTTCCCCAGTAGCCCAAGTTAATAAGGAGATGGGGAAGCATGGGAGGGTAGATGGACTTTAAGTCAGAACTTTCTGGAAATTGCCTTGATCCTTTCCAAGGGCTGGGGGTGGAAGCTAAGGGGGCGTGGAATCCTACCATAGCCTGAGAATGGCAGGCCGATAGAGGAATGAAGAAGAGATTGTGGTGTGGCCGTCTCTCCTGAGGGGTGCTTTCTCATGTTCCCTTTTTCTCTCTCTATGGCAAACATATGAACCCTATGGGGAAAAAAAAAAAAAACTTAAACAAAAATTTGTCTTACCACTCACAACCTAAACTTTTGGGTAAACCTTGGGTATACTGTCTTTCAGAATTTTTTGCAGTGAATAATCAACAGGTTGTGGTTGTCAGAAAAAAAATTGGCCTATAAAATCTGGTATTGGATTTTATCTGGCAAGTAGATCTCTATTTTACATATTCTAAACAGGTAAATCACATACATCCAGTGTAGACATTGAATCTAGGTTGGTACACATTCAGATCAGAAGAAAGCTCTTCATCCTGGTTCTTTCTCTTTAGGTTTTAGCCCTAATGATAGCTCTACCTAAGCACTGGGATCCAGAGCTGGCTACTTCCTGGAATCCTGGGAATGCTGAAATAGGCCGATTCTGATGCCTAAACCATCCCCCATGGCCACCTCCCACCCCAGGGCTCAAGTTACCATGGCTTCCTATTCTTCTTCTCTAATAGACAGTTTATTTCTTCTTACTTCTTTCCTTTCTCTTCTTTTCTTTGTATTTAGATTCCATCATTGTACATCTCTAAAGCACACAATATACTTTGTCAACGTATGAATGTGATACATGTCCATAAAATCAAGGATATTACCATGTACCTCATCTTCTTTTCTTTTCTTTTCTTTTTTTTTTTTTTTTTTTTTTTTTGAAGAGATTTCTGCTATAGGGTGCATTCACACGCCAGAAAAACAGAGAGATAGAAAGAGAGAAATCACCCCTCAGGGAGATGGCCAAACAGCAATCCCTTCTCCTCTATTCTCTCAGGATCTTGGACATGCACGCACATGTGCCTGGCGTGAGTTTAAGCCACCAGGTCAGAGACTCGAACCGTGGTCGACTACATGGGAGTCCAGCAACATAGCCATTACGCCACCTGCTGGTCCCGCCATGTACCTCATTTTCAACAGAGAACTTTACATTCTTTTATCTGTTAAGTGTTTCTTCCCTTTGCCCCTGCCACACACCCTCTGTCATCTA
Source organism: Tupaia tana (assembly GCA_026018925.1). Lineage (NCBI taxonomy): Eukaryota > Metazoa > Chordata > Mammalia > Scandentia > Tupaiidae > Tupaia > Tupaia tana. Next base: position 16,145,977 of record JAKSZU010000021.1, read on the forward strand.
CTCCCCTCTCTTATAGTACCTGATATCTACACTCATCCTCTCTACTATTATATCTTCGGATCTTTCCTTTTCTGCCATAGAGTGTGGACATTCGGTATATATTGAGCAGGGATATACAGTGTGTGTCTTTCAGAATCTGGCTAACTTCATTTATGTTAAGTCTTCTATATTCATCCACTTTGTGCAAACAAATGAATGGAAAACAATATGGAGATTGCTTTATTTTCAAAATATGGACATTTTATTTTCCAACTCCTGGTAGTTTGCAACCTCTCTCCAGTCTATCTCCAGGCCCCAAGGACCATCAGTTCTCTCTCTTCTTTTCCTGTCAATTTTGCCTGTCTTCTGCAAAATCTTCTTTTACATTTGTATGCTGTAAAGAATATAAAGTTTTTGTTTTCTATAAGAGAAGGAACTTTCTTCTTTATATGATTGGAGGGGGAAGACATTATTCAAGCAACTTAATATTTTAAGGTTTTTCTTTTTGGATGTATGTTTCTATTTAGGGAAACATTCTTTTACATTTTTGTTATCACCTCCATTTCACCTATATAAATAAAATAAAGTTAGCTTTTATATTTTTGTTAAAAAAACTTATGTGTTTGTTGAGAAAAAAGATCCAAAATACAAACACATGCATATCAACCTTTTATCTTGGCAAAAAATTATTTTCAGTTGTTTTGAGTTATGATGATTGTCCTAATAGAACAAAGCAAAAACATTGCCTAAATTAACCTGTCAAACTGAAAATGGTTTTTTCCCTGTGATTTCACAGATATCTGCTTTGTATAGCTTTTGGAGAATAAGATGACCAAATCACAATTCAGTTTTCTTTCTTCCTTCCTTCCTTCCTTCCTCTCTTTTTTTTTTTTCTTTTTTAAGAGAGGTTTTTGTGATAGGATGCATGCACTCACAGAAGAGTGACAGAAAGTGAGAAATCACCCCCAAAGGGGATGGCTATGCTGCAGTCCCTTCTCCTCCATTATCTCTCGGGATTTTTGGCACCCACACACACATGCACCTGGTGTGAGTTTGAAGCCACTGGGTCTGGGATTCAAACCGTGGTCAACTATGTGGAAGTTCAGCAGCATAACCACTACACTATCTGCTGGTCCCCACAATTCAGTTTTGTAATGTGACTACTCTAAAATGAGCTTCTACATAGTCTACACATGTAATGTTAGCTTCTTTACACGGGAAACTATAAACCTAAGTTTTTTTGTTTGTCATTAATATGAGGAGCACATATATATAACAGGGACATATTTTGATTTAGAAAATATAATGAAAGTATATATATATTTTTCATTTTATCATAGGACATTTGTGCTCACCAGAGAGAGAGACAGAGACAGAGGGAGAGAGAAAAAGAAAGTGAGATATCATCCCTCATGAGGCATGGACACATTGGAATCCCTTCTTCTCTATCTCTCCTCCTTTCAGGATTTGGGGCAACACACACATGTGCCCGGCATGTTTCTCAAGTGACTGGATCCAAGACTTGAGCTACATGGTCAGCGTTGTAGGTCCAGCTGCCTTAACCACCACAATACAGGCTAGCCCAAAATGTATTCCTGGAGGTTTGCTTAAATCATCTTTCTGATGAATTATTTAAGTATTACAACCTAAGACAAAGGAGACCCAGTGACTACAAACAGTAGTTATAGGGTGGTGGCTGTCAGATAAGATATCTGCTTCAGTTCTTCTAGACGGCATGATGTCTAGGTTAGTCACAGAGGACTTACTTCAGTAACCACTAAGTGGTTCCAGGCCACTACATGTTTGTAGCAGGGCAGAGATTGGAAAATTGCAAGACTCAGCCTTAATAATATGTCACATGGGTCTAGCCCGTGTTGTGATGATTAAGGTGCTGAACTCCCACATGGCTGTGATTTGAGTCTTAGACCGAGCAAGTTCAAAATCATACCAGGTGTGTGTGTCCAAAATTCCAAGAGGAGAATGGAGGAGGTGTGGCCATGTGCCTGGAGGTAATTTCTCACTTTCCCTCTCTCTGTCTTTCTCCAGTGAGCACATGCACCCTATGACAAAAAATAAATAAATGAAATAAAAAAATATATATGATACTGTGTGTGAGCATGTACGTCTCAGTCCTTTAGTCTGGCTGTCAAAGAATGTAGTGAATCCTCTGGGTTGTGTTCTTCCACTACAGTGGCTCTTTGTATTAGAATTAAAGGTTTCTGGGGCCAGCAGGTGGCATGGTGGTTAAGGTGCTGGACACTCCCACATGGCCAGCCATGGTTCAAGTCCCAGACCTGAGGGCTTGCTTTCTCACTTTCTCTCTCTCTCTCTAATCAAATTTAAAATTAATTAATTAATTCTTTTAAAAAAAAGAATGAAAGAAAGGTTTCTAAAGGGAGTAAAGGAGGATTGTGTAATTCACTCAGTAGTCATACTAAAATACAAAAGCATACTAGACCAAACGACCCCAAAGGCTGATCATCACTGTGTCTTGACCCTAGCAGGTTTAGCATGTATCAACCCCCCGCATCATGCATACATGCACATAGCATGTTTGCATATATCCAAGCACATATGCATACATGAGTGCACATACCTTAGTTGACCATCATTCTTACTGCTCCCTGAATACCCCCACAACCCCCAAAAAAGAACTCAAATAATACTATCACCACCAACAACAAGAAGTCAGGCTTCTCAGTTTGGTATCCCAGTTTTGTACACCAGAATTAGACCACAGCAGGACATTGGAGAGGGAAGCTCCTTAACAAACATAATTTAAGAACTGTTGAAAGCTTTATTCCTCAAGCAGTGACTACCTCTGCGTATTGACAACTTTGTTTCAGAAACTTACACTCTTGGGTCATAGATCATTTTGAAAATCTGCATAGTATGATTTTTTTTAAGAGGTTTTCGCTATAGGGCGCGTGCGCTCGCCAGACAGACAGAGAGAGACATAGAGACAGAAAGCGAGAAATCACCCCCCAGGGGGGGATGACCACGCCACAATCCCTTCTCCTCCATTCTCCTCTCGGGATCTTGGGCACGCACGCACACGCACCCGGCGTGAGTTTTAAGCCACTGGGTCCGGGACGCAAACCATGGTCGACTATGTGGGAGTCCAGCGACATAGCCATTACACTAACTGCTGGTTCCCGAAAATCTGCATAATATGATTTTTAAAAACAAGAATTATACCATTTAGATTAGAAACACTTCCACCCCGAAAAAAATGTTCTAAGACAGTATAAATATAATTTATTGCCAAATTCTGTAATCTGGGTGGCATATGTTGGAAATAATGTACATCGCTAAATCTGGAAACAGAAAACAAAATGAGAACGCCAGCATGGGTTCATGAAAAATAAGTATTAAGTCATGATAATGAAGCCTTATTCCATAGCTACATCATAGGGGTGGAGAACATTTTAATTATGATGGTAAATTGAGCTAACACAAATGAGAGACCCAGCCCACTCATCAGCATCCCTCATGATCTATATTTCACATCGATTACAGGAAGATATCATTAATAACAAAGTCTGAGAATTGAACCAACCACTAAGGTATACAAGTATATCTTAATGAACAGCCACTCCTGGGTGTTAAATCTCTGTGAGCAGGCATGTGGAATGGATCTCGTTGCACTGTGCTCTTAAAGGGAAGCGTGATGGGTGCCCGCTGGTGCCTCATGTGGTATATATGAAGAAGGATAAGCAATGGCATCCATGTGACAGAACTCAGAAATTCATTGTGCCGAGGAGAAGCCATGGGGGCCCAGGAAGGAAGTTGGGTTTTGAAGAGGAGTCTCAGAGCTCACATGCGTAGCAGTGAACAGACTTTGGAAACTGTGTGCTTCTTTTCTCAGCCTGGTCTTGGCCTGTCTGTAATACACCACGGACTAGCTACTGACTACTTTCTCTCCACCAGATGATTTGCCTAGATCGCTATCGTAGTAACTGTCACAGGATGGAAGATTATTATCCCTTTCTAACAAGTGTAAAAGCCAAGACTCAGGGCAGTTGAGCACCTTTCTCAAAGGCACACAGCCAGCAAGTGAGTGAGTGCAGGTTCGGGTCAGTCTCTACTCAAGGTGCCCTAGTAAATCCTTAGACCTTGTGCAGGGGTGACCTAGATTGGGCAAGATGAACGTGCAGGAAACAAGCTCACCAGATACAAGTGAAGGCAGGTCCTGGCAAGACAGATGAAACACTCACAGGAAGTATTAGCCATGGGCCGGGGTGCAAAGAGAGGCAAGGAAGGGAAGATTGTCAGGATGTCCTAAAAAACTATCTGAAACTGGGGCCACCACTTGGCATAGTAGTTAAAGCACTGGAATCGTAAGTGACTGACTGTGGTTCAAGTCCTGGACCTAGTGGCTTGAGAATCATGCCAGGTGCACGTACGTGTGTGCCCAGAATCCTGAGAGGAGAATGGAGGAGAAGGGACTGCCGTATGGCCGTCCCCTCTGTGACGGTGATTTTCCACTTTCTTTCTCTCTGTCTCTTTAGTGAGCACACCTGCCATATGGCTATGTGTGTGTGTGTGTGTGTGTGTATATATATATATACACACACACACACACATATATATATAATATTATATAATATATATATAAACTATTTGAGACTGCAAAAGAGCAATGGGAGGTTAAAAAATTAGAGCACTAAAAGATGATTTGGAATGAACCAAATTAATTACAACAAATATTTATCAAGAGCCTACTCTGCACAAAGCATTGTGCCGGTGCTGTGCTCAGATATACAGGAATATCCCTGTCCTCAAGGGATTTCTAGTTGAATGGAGAAAGAACACAGAGCAGTATATTAAGAGCTATCGTTGGAGGGTCTAACAAGGTGATAGGGAAGGACTGGAGTGAGAGGCTAGATTTTCACTGTGAGGTTTGGGGAAGCATTTGAGCATAGGGTTTGATGTGCACTGAGAAGACTAGAATTTTTTTTTTTTTTGAGACTTTTTGCTATAGGGAGCATACACTCACCAGAGAGACAGAAAGCAAGAAATCATCCCCCACGGGGGATGGCCACACCACAATCCCTTCTCCTCCATTCTCCTCTCAGGATCTTGGGCACACACGCACACATGCCTGGTGTGAGTTTAAGCCACCGGATCCGGGACTCGAACCGTGGTCGACTACATGGGAGTCCAGCTACAGCCATTACACCGACTGCTGGTCCCAAGACTAGAGAGAGCTCTGATACCTGTGATGACAGCCACTGGGAAGAGGTATGAGAAGGGGTGAGAAGGGCATTCTGAGCACTGAGGTCAGCGGGCACAGTGGTGCATGGTAGGAGTCCCAAGTGCTCAAGGTAGTAAGCCAGACTGAGTCGTCTTGTGGAAAACCTATAATGTCGTACTAAGAAATTGGGACTTTACTCAATTAGCCATGGGGAGACCTGGAAGAGTTCTGAGCCACTGAATAACATCCAGAATTGTGCTTTAGTATGATAATTCTGGTATCTCTGTCCAAGATGAAGAGAAGAGAGAATAGTTAGTAGACGTTTGCAGTGATATTTTTTATAAGAAGTAAAGGAAACTCAGCCAAATGAGCAGTCTTGAAAACGGTAGGCCCGTGTATAGTTATTAGAAAGATAGCATCAGATGAGATGGGGAGAAAAAGGAGTTGCAAGGGGTGGGGGACTTGGCCTGGGATCTTCTTGAGTAAAGGTATCATGTGTTCCCAGAGGGGTGGAGGGTTAGCTGATCACAGACTGTAGACTTAATTGAGAAGGTGTCATCTCCGCAGAGCACAGAGTGGGAAGGGTGACGGCCACCTGACCTGTCTTTAGTCCTATATTCATCAAGGGTTATGAAAGGTTACTAGTGGAATTGTGTCTGCAAAAGACAATAGATTTCCAGACTTGTCATTAACCCTTAATTCATTTTCAATTGTCCCTGACATGAATCTTGCAGTGTTTTGTTGTTGTGGGTTAAATCTGTAAGGGAGGTTAACGATAAATTATTTAGTTACAGAAGACAAGGGTACAATAATTACACAAGGGGCAAATTTGGATACAATGATACAGATTTAATTCATACGGAAAGAGAGATATTGCTGCGTATTAAGTTGGGCTTGTGTATACCCAAAGGCGTTTATGCACTGCAAGGTACTGTGAATACTATTGACCCGTGGCCAAATCCCTTACCCCTTGCAACTCTTCTTTTTCCCCATCTCATCTGTTCCTTTCCTCTGGTACCTATGCATGTTTCTACCTTTTTCAATGCCAATTAAAATTGGTGCGTGCCCAAAATTCCGAGAGAAGAGTGGAGGACAAGGGATTTGCGGCATGGCCATCCCCTGGGGGCTGATTTCTTACTCTCCCTTTCTCTCCCTTTCTCTCTCTCTCTCTCTCTGTCTGTCTTTCTCTTTCTCTAGTGCATGAGCACACACGCTCTATAGTAAAACCTTAAAAAAAATTGGTCTCATTATTTTAATTACAATATATGTGTATGTATATATGTGTGTGTGTGTGTGTATATATATATATATATATATATATATATATATATATAATATATACATCTGTAAAGTACTTTTATCAAGGCAAAGATAGCCTCTGTTGGCTTGAATTATCCAGTTGTGTTTTAATTTAGAGTTTTATCCTAATCCATGTGTAACCCTTGAGACAAAATGGAACCACTCTCGTTTCAGAATTCAGCAGGCTACTGAAATACTTCCTCCCCTTCCATAACCACACCCGTCCTCTGCCCAAACCGTCTTGGATCTCAGCACACAGGCCCTGTCATGCTGGGTCACATGCTGATGTACTACAGGTCAGCAGGGTAGGACGTCTTTGTGTTTTCCAGTCGTCTGGTCTCAAGCTGAACTCAGTGTAAGAACCCTTATTAATGAGAGTAGAGCCTAGTTCTGGCCTTAGCTTGCCTCAAACTGGCTTTGCACCCTTGACCAAGTCAGTAATGACCCTGGAGCTTAGCGTTCTTTTCTGTAAACTGATGGAGTCTGGCTAGACCCCTGCTGCTGGGACCAGGTGGTGGTATAATGGTTACGTTGCTGGACTTCCACATGGCCGACTGCAGTTTGCATCCTGGACCTGGTGGCTTGAAACTCACGCAGGGCACATATACATGAGTACCCTAAATCCTCAGAGGAGAGTGGAGGAGCAGGGACTGTGGTGTGGCCATCCTTCCTGGGGGTGGGGGTGATTTCTCACTTTCTGTCTGTCTCTCTGGTGAGTGCATGCACCCTATAGCAAAAAATCTCTCTTAAAAAAAAAAAAAAAAAAAAAAAAAAAAAAGATGCTCTATACTATTGAAACTCAGGGCTTAATCTTCTGCCCCCTCCCCGCCAGTCTCAAGTATTGAGTTTCTGTACACAAGGACTATGAGCAGTTCAAAATGTTTGCTTTCATTGTTTCAGAATATGTCATTTCCTATATTTTAAGATCCCTTGGCCTTGGGGCTACTCATAACTCTTGGTGACCAGGCTCAGTTGAAATGCAAGTGTGTACATGCTGGCACGGAAGACAGAGACTCCGAGAGCTGTGGGGTTATGGTTTCAACACGGCGCTTTTACCTGGCAGACAACCACTAAATCAGTGTTAGTCTCTCTGGCCTCCGATTCCAGTAGGGACAGCGAAGTGGAAGTCTGTGCATCTTTATCTGTCTGGTTTGTGAAATTTTGAAGTCTGGGGAAATTACACGCAGACAGGAAAGCTGTGATGTAATTTATGGATGCGGTTCTTCTAAATTCATAAACAGAAGTCACGTCTCTGTGCAGAGAAGCCCAGGAAGGAGAGACGTATTACAAGGGGCCCAAGAGCTCAGCCGCAGGGGTGCAGCAGAAGCACGGTGCCTTGCAATGCCCTGTAATGCCCCACAATGCCCTGCAATGTCCTACAGTGATCCACAGTACCCTCCGGTGACCTGTAATGCCCCACAATGCCCTGCAATGCCCCACAATGATCTACAGTGGCCTGCAATGCCCTACAGTGCCCTGCAATGCCCAGCAATACCCAGCAATGCCCTGCAATGCCCTACAGTGACCTACAGTAACCTGCAATGCCCTGCAATACCCAGCAATGCCCTGCAATGCCCTACAGTGACCTCCAGTGACCTGTGACCTGCAATACCCAGCAATGCCCCGCAATGCTGGAAGGCCACAGGGAAGACCAGGGTTTGGTTCTCAGGATGATCTGTACATGCAGGACAGGCATGTCCCCAAGATCCTGGCTGGCTGCAAAAGCCTTCGACTGATGGGTGGATCATGGTGTGAGACCCTTTTGAGGGTGTTTGTCTTTCTAGCTTTCTTTGTCTCCCTCTCCCAAAAGAGAAAAGAATAAACTTAAAAGAGAGAGAGCGAGGGACCAGCAGTTAGCGTAATGGCTCTGTCGCTGGACTCCCATGTAGTCGTCTGCGGTTCATGTTTCGGACCCGGTGGCTTAAAACTCACTCTGAGCGCGTGTGCGTGCGTGCCCAAGATCCCGAGAGGAGGATGGAGGAGAAGGGATTGCGGCATGGCCATCCCCCCTGGAGGGTGATTTCTCACTTTCTGTCTCTCTGTCTCTCTCTGTCCGTCTGGCGAGCGCACATGCCCTATGGCAAAAACCTCTCAACAAAAAAGAAAAGAAAGAAAAAGCTAAGGAAGCTATAGATAAATGACTATCAAAAAAAGTTTCTGCTTTGATTCTTTTGGGAAAGTTTCAGTTAGACAGATAAATAGACTCTGGGGGTCTAATGTAGCCACAGCCAGTAACATCATGTCATACGGCTGAACTAAGGGGGTAAGAGTAGATCTTGACAGACACCACCACACACAATGGTAACAATAAGAGGCATGGATGTTTCATTAGCTTGATTGAGGTCACCGTTTCCCAGTGGATACATATCCCAAAACCTTGGGTGTCCCTTACATAGAGATCGTCTCTATTTGCCAATTACACTCAAGAAAGCCAGCCAAACTAAAGTAGCAGACAACACAAACACAAAATGACATTTTAAACTTAAGAAACAAACAAACCAACAAACAAAAACCCAAGAAGCAAAACAGACATACAAAAAACACCCAGGAAAGCCGAAGCATTAGGACTTCATGTCAGATGAAGGGAACACTCTTCCTAAGTAAGGAACGACCCCAATATTTGCTGTGATGGACTCCAGGGAAGAGAAGGCGGCCAGGGGAGGGGTGGGGGAAGGGCCTATTAACCAGCCATCGCTGAAATCGCTTAGCGTGCTGAATATTCAGCGTGCTGAGTATTGTTTGCCAAATATATGTTTATTGCTTAAATCTATTTCACGTATGTTATTTATTTATAACCTTAAAGATAATTTAATATGTAAAACCTCCTCTGCCGAAATGTGGGTATTAATTTCCAAGCATCATTTATCGCACTTACGGCTGATGGATTGTTATGAGTCAGAACTAATAAACTTGTAAGGATTAATAGAATATCAGTCTGGGGGGAAAAGAAGGAAAAAGTGGTTTCTTTACGGTTGCCATGTAAGTCGTCGGCCTGGAAGCTGAATTCGGCGGGAAGTCTGCCGTGTTGCGTGTCTGGCCGAGGAGGGGGTGCTGGGCATGGGGGGAGTGAAAAGCATGATTAGTCCCTTCTAATTGAGTGGAGGCTGGCAGCCTCACGGTGCCCCGGACACCAAGGAGCTGGCACAGCGGAATCTTTGGCTAAACATGGTTACCCTCTCAAGTGCCTGTCTCTAGGCTGGGCCAGGTGACGCTGAGGCAAACTGGCTTTGTCGGAACAAACCGGGCACAGGGTGCAACAAGCAGAAAATGCCGGACGCCTGCGGCTTGGTTTTCTCTGCAGATGGAGGGCTTTCACTCCATGGGTGTTTCCGAGTGTCGTTAGGGTGGACAGGGTTAGGGAAACCGCAGCAGCTAGGCAGACCCCTGGGCATTTGGGGGGACCGCATTCAGGGCTGAGTCGGGTTCCCCCTGCTCCCTGGAGGGATACCCCTTCGGAAGCCGAGGTCCCTTAGTGACACTGCTCTCAAGTCAGGGGGGACAGAGCCGCGTGGCTCCCTCCCACTTGTCTTTGGATGGAGGTAGAACTAGGCAAGCCAAAGAGTCCCTGCCGACTCCCTCCCCTCTTTCTGGGAGAGAGATGGGCGAGGACGAAGGCGAGGAGCAGCTGCCTCCGGATTAATGGAGGGCGGCATCGCGGCTGCACGGGCGGGCACGCAGCGCAGCTGGCTTACATACGAGCCACTTCCAGGGCAGTGCCAGCGCCTGCTCGCAGCTCCCTTCCCTTCTCCACTTCCCCCAGCACACACCCGCCGTTACCCACGCCTGTCACACGCACTCACTGGCACCCACACAGATACTCACACGCGCACATTCATGCATGCATAGTATACGCACGCATTCCCACTCTCAGACATGCTACAGTCACACACACACACACACACACACACTCCTGCTCAGACATGTTATAGCCACACATTTACACACAACACTGTCACACACACACACGGGCACACAATAACATGTAAATGCACATTCACACATGCAGTCACACACATTCCCACTCACCTACATGCTACAGCCACACACACACACACACACACACTCCTGCTCAGACATGTTACAGCCACACATTCACACACAACATTGTCACACACGTATTCACAAACGGGCGCACGATAACACGTAAATGCACACACACAAACAGTAACACACATTCCCACTCACCTACATGCTATAGTCACACACACACGCTCCTGCTCAGACATGTTATAGCCACACGTTCACACACAACACTGTCACACACACATTCACACGCGGGCACACGATAACACGTAAATGCACACTCACACAGTCACACACATTCCCACTCACCTACATGCTACAGTCACACCCACACACTTTGCGAACAAGCTGTGGTCACACTCACAGTCACTCACATCTGTTCACCTACTCCCCTTCCCACACAGCCACACACGTCTTCAGATGCTCGCCTCCATACACAGCATGGCTCCTGCGCACACGGCCTCTCACACGTGCATGCACACTCGCACGCGCATCTGCCGCACTTGCTCCCCCGCTGTGCTCACTCCCGGTTTTCCAGGAGAGCCCAGGCCAGCCTCAGGAAGGAGCGGGCACCCTGGGCGGAGAGCTGCCTGCTGCTGCAGTCGCTCTCTAGACCCGGGGGTTGATTGGCCAAATTGGATTGAATAAATATTTAGCAGGCGGGGCGGGCCGCCTGTGAGCATCAAAGAGCAGACTCCACCACGTCCCTGGCGTCGGGCCGCGCAGCCACTGCCAGCTCTCTGCGGCCTGGAGGCACCCAGGGAGGTCCTCTGTGGGTCCATCTGGGGGAGACCCGGGCCTAATCCAGAGACCCACACGTGTCAGGTGGAAGGCAGTCTGTGTGAACCCCGCTAGGTGCTGGATGCCCCCCATCCTGCTTCCTCTGCAAGCCCACACCTGGGTCCCTTCCGGCCTCCAGTTCAGAAGATGGTGTGGGGCATTTCGTCTCTGGCAGCAGGCTGCAGAGTAAGCAATGTGGGGACTCGTTCGGGTGACCTCAGAGGACAAAGACGTCCCACCTAAGGATGCGTGTGGGCTGGGCCTGAACGGAAAAGCCAACGAGAGAATTTCTAGGGACAAGCCCCATCCTCCCGGGAGTCACTGGTTGATTTACCACGTCTTATCTGTGTACGTGTGTGTGTGTGTGTGTGTGTGTAAGTACCCTCCCTCTTTCCACTTCCCCCTTCCTTCCCAGTCCTATTTGTTTTCTTTCTTCCTCTATCAACATCTCTGTTTCATCACAATTGCTTTCTTTCTTTCTTTCTTTCTTTTTTTTTAGATTTTCATTATAGGGTACATGTACTTGCCAGAGACACAAGTGAGAGACAAGGAGAGAGAAAGTGAGAAATCGCCCCCCAGGAGGGATGGCCATGCTGTAATCCCTTCTCCCCTGTTCTCCTCTCGGGATTTTGGGCACACATGCACACATACCTGGCATGAGTTTCAAGCCTCCGGGTCCAGGACTCGAACCGTGGTCAGCCGTGTGGGAATCCAGCGCCTTAACTACTACGCCACCTGTTGGTCCCGTGTTTCTGCATCATTTCCCAGCACATGACTCATCCCACCCCTTGGCTTCTGTTCATTGTCACTGCCTTTTAGCTTCCTTGGTCCTGTTAACCACTTCTGTGTCTGAGTTCCCAAGTATTCCAGAGACCATAGACTTAGGAGCCTCTTCATCTTTGAAGCCAACCCGAGTCTTTCCGAGACCACGGGTTCTCCCTGCCAGGTGCTCATCCCTGCTTCCCTCAGCTGCCACCTGCAAAAGAGAGACCTATGGTACGAAGCTTTGGGGTGTGGTCGGTTCCCTTAAAATGGACACAGGGGAGATGGCACAGCAGGTGACAAGTGCAACCAGATTAGTTCTAGGAGGACCTCCCAGTGCTTGGCAATCAAACCCACTTTAGAGAGACTTTGGGCAACGTTTTTCTGCAAATAAGAATCCGTCCTTAACTACACTAACTTGGAATTCGTGATGATGTTAGCTTTTAGGGTGATATTTCTTTGGCCAAAGACTTGGTTCAAGACAGTGTCTATTAGTATTAAAATAAATTATCTGTAAGGGGGCATTTAAAACTCTTAACAAGCTGTTTCCAGCTCCCCTCAAGCACTTTAGAAGCACTCATTTATACGTAAACAATCAATATGCTAATTACAAATAAGCCTTATCTGTTTATTAAAGCACTTCACTCACTCCAAGTCCCTGTTAACTAAGCAGCACTTTGTTAATCTTAGGCTGAGTACTGCCTGATCTCCCGATGAATAAAACTTCATTGCTTTTAAAGCATTTTATCTTTTCCCCCCCAACAAGATGATATCCCTTTATTTTCAGTTAGTCTGAATTAGAGGGAGAGATCAAAAAATTCCGAACTATCACCTAATAATATTACTCAAGATAACCCAAGTGAAGAACTAATGTATAAATTAATAAAAAGATGAGAATAGGAATTAATGTCCTGTTGTGAGAAATCAAAAGTGATACCTTTTATCTCCATGGCATTCGTTTTACATCAATTTGGACTGAAAAAGACAGTAAAAACACGGTTGAAAGTATTATGAAAACCACGAAATTGCTATTATTTTTTTATTGCCAGAGGGCATATGCGCTCACCTCTGAGAGACAAAGAGAGGGGCAGAGGGAGAAAAGATTCCCCAATGGGTTATGGTCACGCCGCAATCCCTCTCTACTCCCTCCTGTTAAGATTTGGAGCACGTGTCCACACACGTCTGGCATGTTTTTCAATCCGCTGGCACCGGGAGTAAAGCTTGGTTGGCCGGGTGAGATCTGGCTCCCTTCACACACTAGGCTACAGGGCTGACTGGCCCTGGCAGCTCTTTCTAAAGTACTTTTTTTTTTTCTTAATGCCAGAGGGCATGTGTGCATGCACTTTACACATGTGCAGGAAAAGAAAGAGAGAGAGAGAGAGAGCATTCCCCCACATGGCCTGGTCACACTGCAGTCCTTTCCCCTTCAGGTCTCCATGCCGTCATGACCCTGGACGCACACCTGTTCCTGCGTGGGCCAGCACTCAGGCAGCCCTGGGCCACATGGGATCGGGCTTCCTCTGCACTGCGTTACAGGGCCAGCCCTAAAGCGTTTTTTAAAAGTAGTCTCCAAAAAGTTATTCCAGAAGCTGTGATTACTGAAGAAGCTACCTGGAGGATTGTTGGTCATTGTGAAGACTTCTGGGCAAAGGCGCACTCCAGGCTCCTAACAGGAGCGTGCATTGTGCTAACCTGCACCAGTGTCAGCAACCTCAGTGCGGCAGTGACTCTCCTACCCCAAGGGCTCTCACAGAACAAGGCTCATAAAACATTTTCTAAACAGACATCATTCCTAGGGAAATACAAACAATTTTAATCTTCAGAAAAGAAGAGGAAAACATTATTTGGTTATGCTATTCAGGATGTGAAAGCATCATGGGGAAGATAGAGGCTGACTGGCCCAGCCATAGCGGCACAAGGTGTAGGTGCCTCTGCAGGAGGCTGGAGCCACAGGGCACACCCAGGTCTGGGGTCTCGGGTTATTCGAACATGCTGGTGTTAGCAGAGGCCCATGATTCTGGCTGGCTAGAGGCTGGAGAAGGACTACAGTGTGTCTCCACTCCTTGGGTTATCTGGCTGGGGTGAGGCGGGGCACCCGTGCCAAACTTCCTCCTAGTTGATGGCTCTATACTTCCAAATTTTTTCTCTGATAGAAGACAAATTGCTTGTCCTTTTTCTCTCCTCCTCTGTCCTTCCTGTTGCCCTATAACATGGTTGTCTAGCATCTCACAAATATACAAATTTAGCGTTTCTTGCTTTCTTTTTCTCTTTCCTTTTTTTTTTTTTTTTTTTTTTTCTTTTTAGAAATTTTTGCTGTGGGCCACATGTGCTTGCCAGGGAGACAAAAAGTGAGAAATCACCCCCGGGGGAATGGTCATGCTGCAATCCATTCTCCTCTCAGGATTTTGAACATCCTGGCATACACACCCAGCATGTTTTAAGCTGCTGGATCTGGGACTCAAACTATGATCAACCAGGTGGCAGTTCAGTGCCTCAACCACTATGCCACCTGCTGGCCCCTAGCTTTTCTTCTTTCATACTTAATAAAAACATAATAAAGGAAACTTGCACAACAGCAGTTGACTGACTCGTAGGTGCTTCTTTTTCGATTTATTTATGAGAAAGTGAAAGAAGTATTTTGGACAGGGTCCTGCCTGTGTCATGGGCTTCCTGCCCCAGCCTCCCCATTGGCTAGGATCACAGGCCTCCACCACTGGGACTATCCTGCTCAGTTTGGAAAGGGAATTCCAAAGTCCAGGCCCTGCCTGTGGCCCCTGCTACCGTGTAGCAAAAACTCCCACTGGGGCCTGAACTGGGTCTCAGAGTTACTTCGTCATCCTGAAAGACACATACTCTCCAGCGAACTCCGCTCAGCGTAGGTCTGTACATTATGTACGAACTAATAAGTGTTGTCATGCTTGTATAGATGCTAGTATGTTTTCGTTTAAGCTGTTCCCTGAGATAAACTATTACATCCGAATAGTGATACATTAATAGAGCAGTTGTGATGGTTTCATTCTAACTTCAGTGTTCTAAAACTCCCTGGTGACTGCATTTATATGGCTCTGTGTTAATAGCCCCTGAGTCATAATGGATAAAATGTGGGCAAGATCTAGTTTAGAGAGTGCTAACTATCTCACTTCAGAGAAAGTACCACTACGCGGTGATTATCAGTGCCCATGACTAACCACCACTGGGGGTAAATTAAATTTCATGACCATCTAGAAATTTCATTTTGCTTTTTAGAGTCCTATAGTTTTCTACCCTATTGGAGATTAAGCATTGCTGGTAAAAAAAAAAAAAACAACAGTGTTTGGTTATGAAGTCTGATGTGTCTTTTCCTTTCTGTCCATTCATAACAAGCCCAAATATGGTCGTAAAGGAAGTGAGCTAGCGCAGTGCTGCCCTGGGGGGCTGTTGGACACTTGCCTGCCATCTTTGTATCTCTCTGATGGGATTTAACATGCCCCTTGAAGTCCTGAAGTTTGTCTTTGACTCTGTGCTGGCTCTCCTCACCAAATTGGTTGTCAAGTGGTATGGCGCTTGTCTGTATACCCCCCTCCACTGCGCTGTCCTACCCCAGGCCAGATCCTCTCTAGTCTTCTAAACTATGTCAGTAACTAACAGGCTGATTTCTCTCTCCCTAAGGTCTTCCCAGCCCGACAGATCCCCTCTCCATTCTGAGTCCCATGATGTCCCTCCTGACAGTTCACTCCTCTAACTCACAAGCTCTCGGGGCATCCTGTGGCCCCTGAACAAAACCGGGGCTCCAGCACTGCCAGCCTTTCTTGGCGCCCTCCAGTCCAGCTCCACCCACGAGCTTCCCACCCACCCCAGGTGCCGCCCAGACATACCTCTCGTTTCCCTTACAACCTCGCCTTACTTTTCTCCCTTCTGCGCTTTTTTTAAAGCTGTTCCATTTTCCTGGAGTGTTTTCCCTTAATCTTTGTAGATCCAGATTCTGTCTGTGCTTGAAGACCCGCCGGGTCTGCACGGAGCATCGCTTTATGCCTTCCACAGGAGTGCGTGTCTCCTCGCTCTGTGCTTCCATCGCGATGAGTTTGTTTTCTCCTAACACCCCTTACTCTAGCTTGTTTTTATTTGTTTCCCGATGGCTCATAAACTACCTGAGGGCAAGTTCTAACATCATTCATGTTCTACCCAGAATACACGGTTTTAAACATGGTAGATGCCAAATGGACGTTTACTAAATGAACAAATCCATTTCCAAACTGATTGATACATAGCTTTGGAGCTGATTATTAAGCATAACTCTCTTTCAGTTAAAATGAAGCTATTACAGGTATCACATGGATAGAGAAATAGTTCTCGATAAGGAAAGGAGAAAGCTAAAAGAAACCCTCGATTGAAATCAGAGTAGCGGTATAAACTCATACCACCATCCCCTCCCTCCAGTCCCCCAGCCTGTCGGTCACACACACTCAGTGTGTTTCAAGTCAACCAGGCTGGAGACTCAAACCTCCATCACCATGTGGGATCTGCTTATCTTTGAGCAGCACCCCTGCATCACAGACCCAACCCTGGAATATTTTCTACCCAGGGTTGATTGACTTCATGGTTGAAGAACCCACGAATACAGGAAGAAAACCATGTCTTTAAAGTCAAGTAGCCAAATATTTTCTCTCATTCCAAGTGTTGTCTTTTCACTCTAGTTATAGTTTCCTTTGCTGTGAGGAAGCTTTTCAGCTTGTTGTAATCCCACTTGTCTATTTTAGGGACCATTGCCTGTGCTTTAGGGGTCTTATTTAAGAAACCTTTTCCTACTCAGATGTCTTCAAAAGTTTCTTTGATTTCGTTTCCACCCACCACTCCTGTCCATGTCTTAAATCTCTTATTTCCATTTATTTCTATATATAGGGGTCTATCAGCCTGCACAAAAAGCCTCCACCTTAAGGTCAGAAAAAACAGAGCACACACCTTCTCTGTTTGGTTTTTCGAGCTGACCCAGCTCTGTGTGAATCCTCCCCTGAGAGTGTGACGCAGCCAGAAGTTCCTTCTCTCTTTCCTGGGCCTTCCTGTCACCCTGAGAAGTTCTTTGAGGAGGACTAGGGTCTCCCTCACTGCACCTGTCCTCCCCAGTCTTCTTTCTTCTCACACTGCAGAGGACTCAGGCCTTCTGTTCCCAGGACAACTGAAAACACCACTTCATTTGCTTTCTGTGTTTTCTCTTTTTCCAATGAGACAACTTTTCAAACTAGTTTGGAGTTGTTCAAACATACCAAAAACTAGAGAGGATATTATAAAGTACCTGTCACTGTCATCTTGCTTAGACTGGCATGCTTTCTAAGCAAAGGCAATTGCAGGTTCCCCAAATGAGATGTCATCGATGGTAAGGTTGAAGATGGCAGCATCGGTCCAAAGTCCCATAATTCTTTCATGCTTATTTTTATACTCCTGGTTTTTTGGAAATTAGCTTGTTTTTGACCACTTTATCATAAGAGTCCATGGACCCTGAAAAGAACCTCTCTCTCATCCTTCTACAAAATGCAGATCGAAGCCATTTCTGGGGATAGCTCATGAAAAAAAAGGATCTCTTTAAATGTTTGACTTAAGGTCCCAACATTTAATTTCTGCTTTTACTATCATCCAAAAAAATAAAATCACTTCTTTTTTCTCTAAATGTTTAGTTCTCATTAAGGAAGCTGAAATAATCTTTCACTGATTAGACCTCTGTGTTACTAAACCCTGAAGGCTAAAGCTCCATGACAAGCCACCAGAGTTCTTCCAGTTGTTAATCTGAGTTTTTCCATCATCAGTAACTCAGGTTTAGGAATCTCAGGGTTTATTCCTAACAAAGCATTTCAGTAATTTTTGGTCCTCAGGAAACAATGATTTAAATGGATACCGAAATGAGATCAAGGTAACTCTTCCCAGAGAAGGTAGGAGATGCATACTAAGATGCTCGTTTCCTAAGGGGAAGAAAGAGAGTTTTACATCTGTGTCCAAGCAGGATATCAAAGTGTGAACCCACACCTCTCAGAGAGAAGCAGTGGTTGGGAGTAAAGCAATGAGACATTTAGCTTCTTGTTCCATATAACTCGCCAGATGATAAAAGTACTTTCGTATATCTGACTTCAATGATTTTAACCATCACCTGACAATTTTACAACAGTAGAAGATTTTTATGTCATGGTGGGAAGGAGAATGCCATGCCTTGATTTGGAATAACAGATACCAAGTTGTTGACATGGAAAGAAAATTTCACGTGTTACAAATTAGAAAAAGAAAACAAGGGTTTTATGTAAATCATATGAAAGATGGATATTTCAGAGGTGTTTTTTTACATACTGTAAGTTAAAAATAGCCTCTTAACATACACATAAAAATGCAGTAGAGTCAAGCAACTGTGCCTACCTTTGCCAGCTTGGAACCACTGTCCACAGATATTCTCCTTACTACAGTTCTCCATCACTGGGATAATATTTCCTTCTGGGATTTTATTAGATTTTATTTTATTTTAAGTTTGCTATAGAGTGAGCGCACTTGCCAGAGAGAGGCAGAGACAGAGTGAGGGAGAGTGAGAAACCCCGTTCAGCGGGGCCACCCCATTGCGATCTCTTCTCCTTTCTTTTCCTCTCAGGATTTTGGCCATTCATGCAAACTCATCTGCAGTCTCTGGATTGATAGACATTATAAGAACATGGAGAGAGTGTATATTTCTATGGGGAGAGAAGAGAAAGGTTGACGAAGATGGGAGTTGGTATCACTTTTTATAGTCCATGTTGTCTGCCCAACGTTAGGAAGAATTATAATGTCCTGTTTCTGCTGAATGGAGTTGAGAGAGAATTCATGTCTTTTTAAGAGACAGAGCTAGCATCCTCCAGACTTCAGACTCCAGAAATAGAGCAGGGTCATATATTGGAATGGTCATAATTGAGTCTCATAAATGCACGGCTCTATCATCTTTGGCAAAGTTCTCGCCTCTGTAAGATAGTTAGTAATTAAATACTAGCCTTTTTCTTCTTCCCTAAACAAACAAAAAAACTAAACAAACAAAAAAACTAAACAGACCTACCACAGGGTCAGTAACTTATGACCATGAGTTACAAAAAAATGTTAACTATGTACCTTCATACAAACCAGAAAATCATCCAAATGTTTTTAGAAAACTTTTCATTACAAAAAGTTTAAATCTTTAATAATTGTATTAGCACTTTCATTAAAAGGGGTAGCCACACACACACACTCAGGCTATCCCTTAAAATATTAAGTTGTGGGATCAACAGATGGAGTAATGGTTACATTGCTAGACCCCCATGTAACTGATCACTGTTCAAGTCCTGGGCCTGGCAACTTAAGACTCAACACCTGGTGCGTGTGCAGGTGTACCCAAAACCCCAAGAGGAGAATGGAGGAGAAGGAATTGCAGCATGGCCATTCCCCCTAGGGAGTGATTTCTCACTCTCTGTCTCTCTGGAGAGCACACAAGCCCTACAGCAAAAATCTCTTAAAAAAATTAAGTTGTGTGTGTGTGTATGTGTGCGTGCGCGCGCGCGCACACGCGCGCATGGGTGCGCACACATGTATTATATGTGTGTGTGTTCAAAAAGTTTATGAAAATGATATTATAAAAAGAAAAGCTTGCCATCTTGGAATAGATTTCAATTTGTTTTGCACCAAGATAAAGCTCATACTTAAATTCCATTTTTCCACAAACTGTGGAAAGTCCCCTTATATGTATAAAACTTTCATAGAACGCTTTCCTTCCCCAGTATGGAGGACAGCAAGGCATTTATTATCATTTTAAGAAGGAGTTTTATAGCGCAATTACCCATATTTTCAGGCTTGGGATAATGAAGCTCGTCCATGAATGTCGAGTCAGGAGAACATAAACCCCAAATAGACCATGTACGGCTCACGTAGAGTCAGCAGTCCTCCGCCTGGTATGTCCACCGTTGTGAACACTGCAGATGACATCCTCGATGGGTTGTCGTGGCTGTCCCTGGTTAGTGACAAAGGAAGGTGATGGAATGCAGTGCCTTCTGAAGGGCAGAGTCTGCAGAGCCATGCTGCTGACCTGAAGGAGCTTCATGGTCAGGTGGCCCGAGCACCTGCAGCCTGGAGTGTGGGACCTGGACTGTCTCCAAAGCTGGTGCAATGGGCAACCAAAAAAGGCAATTCTAGGGTACAAGGCCAACCCTTTGTTGTGCAGAGACTCAACGTGTACTGGTCTAGAGGCTCCATGAACATGCATATGGATGGAACTGGCCTATGGCCTAGTGGTTAAGAGAGACGAATCCCACGTGGATGACTGCACAGTTCAAATCCCAGGTGTGGCAACTTGGAAAGCACGCCAGATGGGGACCAGCAGATGGTGTAAAGGTTATGTTGCTGGACTCCCATGTAGTCGACCACGGTTCGAGTCCCAGACCCAGTGGCTTAAAACTTGTGCTGGGGGCATGTGTATGCGTGTCCAAAATCCCAAGAGGAGAATGGAGAAGGGATTGTAGCACTGCCATCCCCCTGGCGGGTGATTTCTCACTTTCTGTCTCTCTGGTGAGTACACATACCCTATAGCAAAAATCTCTCTGAAAAAGAAAGGGGACCTGCAGTTAGCGTAATGGCTATGTCGCTGAACTCCCATGTAGTCGGCCACAGTTCAAATCCTGGAACCAGTGGCTTAAACTCATGCCAGGTGCGTGTGCGTATGTGCCCAAGATCCCGAGAGGAGAATGGAGGAGAAGGGATTGCGGCGTGGCCATCCCCCCTGGGGGGTGATCTCTTGCTTTCTGTCTCTCTGTCTCTCTGTGTCTTTCTGGTGAGCGCATGTGCCCTATAGCAAAAAACCTCCCCCCCCCCCCCCCAAAAAAAAAGAAAAAGAAAGAGAGAAAGAGAAAAAAAGAAAGGAAAGGGAGAAAGAAGAAAGAAAGAAAAACATTCCAGATGCCAAAAAAATCCCAACAGGAAGGAGAAATGAAGGAGAAGGGGTTGCGGTGTGACCACACCCCATTCTCTCTCTCTCTCTCTCTGTCTCTCTCTATCTCTCTCTAGTAAAAAAAAAAAAAAAAAAAAAAAAAAAAAAAAAAAAAAAAAACAATAAACATGCTTAAGGACAGAATTCTTTTCAGTGGGTCTCCTCCTGGAGCCGCATCGTGGGCAGAGCGCCCTCCACTTCTCACCGTCGGGCTGCAGGCGAATCACATGAGATTTCAGACGCCCAGAAATCGGGCTCCAGACCCTTGAAGGGACATCTTTCTCCTACGCCCATTCGACAGGAGTTAGTCTGGGCTGATACTGACTGTCATCTCTGGCTCCATCTTGGCTATATCCTCATGCCAGAAACCTCAGGGAATAGACAAGGATTTGGCAAAATTCCTGGTGAATGCATGGCATCCCAGCCAGCATGGTGGATAGCGTTTCTCGGTGTTGCACACACATCCGTGGCCACGCTCTCACTCCTCCTCGGGGAAGAAGGGCCATTTCGGAGCAGATTTTCAAACAAACAAAGAAGGAAAAGTGCATGAAAGCCTAAACCCCCTCCCCCCCACCTCTCTTGAGGTGCAGAACTTAAAAACAGGAAGAAAGGATTCACTTGTCCAACATTTGTGCTTCTTGGGTGAGAAATAAATGTAAATCTTGTGTCTAATTCCCCTGCTTTTTCAGACTTAGCGGAGGCAGAAAACCAATCCATTGCATTATCGACTGGTATCATTAGCTGGAGGTTAGGGACCCACCGTTCTCTCTGAAGCAGGCCTGCCTTCTTCCCTCTGCCTGTATATTATCCCTCTATCATGTTTCCCTCTCTCTATTGCCTTTGATATGGTAATGATCTTGCACAAGAAAAGCCATTTTTTTTTCATATGAGTGCTTAAGGAATTAAAGGTGAGTGAGAAGGTGGAGGGTGTTAAGGAGGATGGCAGTTTGTCATTAAAAAATAAATAAGTATACCCCTTGGAATTAAAAAGGGAGAAGAAAGCAAGCAATGAAGAACAGAGGGAGACAGGCGGGTGTCTCTCGCCAACGGAGACTGTATTACTAACGGGCTGGCTTAAAGCCCTCTTAACCACGAGCGCTTGCTCTCCCGAGCCCGGGGATTGATTTCCCGCTGCCCTCCGCAGACCTGGCTGCAGTTAAGCCTTGTGTCCTCCACGTGATGCTGAGCCGAATCAGATTTTCCTTTTAGTTGTTCGATCACATTTTCCTTCCTGGAGCTTAGGAGGCACACTGGGGACCCTATAGTAATTGCCTCCCCACCCTGAACTGCTGATACCTTTATTGGATTGGCATAGGGTTTCCGAGGACTGTGTTTAACATGCAGTGAGCCGCAGCAATGCAAACAGCTCCCGTGTTTAAACAAGCATCCATTAGGCCAGGAAACAAGGCGGCGCCGGCCCATTCGGTGGGTGCCCTGTAGTGCTGGCAGCTCGAGGTGCGCAGGGCAGCTGGGGCCCTGCGGTGGGAGAGGGCGGCCCGGGAGAGGGGGAGGGACCCCAGTGCCAGAGGAGGAGCCTTGCTCTTTAGCCGCGCAGGGGCGGGGTGGCGGGGGGGGGGGGGAGGGGGAGAGCCGCGTTGTGTCTAGGGACACGTGCAAAGCTCATTAATATCTCATTACGTTCGAATTGCAATCTCCCCGCAGATCGGCGTGAACATTGGCAGTGCCAGAGGAAGGGCTTTGGGAAAGCAGCCGCCCCCACCCCCACTTTTTGCAAGCCCCAGCAAGCTCCCCAGGCTTGCTTTGCACTGAGGGAATGGAGCTGTTGAAATGTGAGGGAAGGCTGTGAGAAATCTCCCCCCCAGAGTGATAGAGAGCTGCTCAGGAGAGTGAGTAGACTGAAGACGATTTGTAAGGAACAAAGTGGCCAGCTTTCCTGGGTGCCAGATGCAGGGGGGAGTGAGGAGAGTTGTCCAGAAGCTGGGAAAGGGAAACTGGGGCAGTTAGTGTGAGCGGTCCTGCAGCCTGGACCTCAGAGATGTTGAGGGGCAGTAGGGACATTTGCTTAGATCAGGCCTGCATTTCCCAGAGCAGGGTCACTGGCCCACAGAGTTTGCCCAGGCCTCTGGAATCCCCTTGGGATTAACCAGAGCATCCTAAAGTGGGAGGTTAGGGGGGACAAAGGAGGAGTGAAGAGAAGAAAAGAGGGCAGGGGAGTCAGCCAATTGGATGGGAGAACTGGGTACTTACCTGCACATGCTGGTGTGAGCAAAGAGAAGATTCTAGATGGTGCTAGACACCCATGTGCAAGGGCTCAGTCTCTAGGTCTGACCTAGCTGAGCTCAAACCAGCCAAATCTACTCTGGGATTGAAACCCTCCTGGCCACAGCCCTGCAGCATCGCCTCCCCCACCCCCCCCCCAATCAGGCAGTCATCCCTGGGGCTCCAGCACTAGGATTAGGACCCTGTGGGAGGAAAAGTTAGCCCTGTCCTGTCTAAATGATGATACAGTGTCCCCGTACGCACTTCATTCTGTTCTGGTAGGAGATCGATCATGTTTCTGTCCACCCTGGACAAATGCGCATCCTCTGTCGGTTAATGAAAAGTGGGTGGCTGCCACTTTAGCAAATACTTACGCCGTGGGATATCCCAAAACACAGCAGCGTGTGGGTTTTGTATTACAGATGCTCCTTGAAGTAACTCCTATTAACTTTTGTTGAGACTGTCCCACTTTCTGCCTTTTTGTTTTAGGGAGTTCTTGCTTCACCTAAGAACTTTCTTTCTGTCAGGATCAGCAAATAAAATAATGGTTAGGTCGCTGGACTCTCACATAGTTGACAGCAGTTCGAGTCCTGGACCCGGCAGTTTAAAAGTCACACCAGGCACATGTGCATGTGTGTGTGTCCAAAATCCCAAGAGGAGAAGAGAAAGGATTGTGGCATGGCTATCCCCTGAGGGATAATTTCTCACTTTCTGTCTTTTTGTCTGTCTCTGTCTCTCCAGCAAGCTCACAAGTTCTATAGCAAAGATCTCTTAAAAGAGAGAGAGAGAGAGACAAAATTTTCTTTCTGTCAACCTCTAGCATTCTTTTATTTTTTTATTTTTTATCAGAGGGCATGTGTGCTCACCACAGAGAGACAGAGAAACAGAGAGAGGGAGAGGGAGAAAACACTCCACAATGGGGCATGGTCACGCTGCAATCCCTTCTCCATTTCTCTACCCTATCGGGA
The DNA here is from genome assembly GCA_026018925.1 of Tupaia tana. Taxonomy (NCBI): domain Eukaryota; kingdom Metazoa; phylum Chordata; class Mammalia; order Scandentia; family Tupaiidae; genus Tupaia; species Tupaia tana. Next base: position 16,170,140 of record JAKSZU010000021.1, read on the forward strand.
GTTGGGTCATGCGTGCACACGTACCCAGTATGTTTTTCAAGCCTACAGGGCCGGGTTTCAAACCAGGCAGCCAGCCATGAGGACTCCAGCTCCCTTAACCTCTAGGCCTTGAGACCAGTCTTCTCACATTCCCTTTCCAGCACGAGTGTACCCAGACACACCCAGATACATGCTCAGAGCTATCGCCCAGGCAGACGGCCCATGTCCTGGGATCAGCGATGAAGCAGGGAAGGGTCAGCAGTGAAGCAATGAAGGCACTCCTGTACTTGCTGAAGAGTCTAAAGTGCCGAAGATAGTTTTCAAGGATGGTTCATGATGACCTTTATAGTCACACTTGGCTCTGACGGAACCCAGCATTCCCTTAAAATATAGAATATTCATTAACTCACAGAAAGGTGAAAAAGTTAATGTCATCATTGAAAGCTGTTTTTGTTCCGATTGGAAAAAAAAATAGCTAGAATCATATTGGTCATTACTTCATTATGTACAGCAGTGCTTCTAATGAACATTTAAAAATAAATGTATTTGATCATCACAATCATGTTTATTTAGGTTAGAAAAACAGTTATGGCATTCAAATACTGCTGAGAAACAAATTTAACAAGCTTTTTTTCCAGTGTGGCCTCTATAGCAAAAATAGTAAAATTCAGCCTTATGTGTATTAAAATCTATTATTCTTTTGCCTGTGCAGCTTTGACAAATCTAGCCAGATTAAAGCGAGGAAACAGCTCAGTTGCTGTAACTTCAAAGCCAAATATAAGAAAAATACCCCTCTTGTTTGCATGTTGATTTGGCCAACCTTAACCTCATCATAGAAACAAACAAAAACTGAATTTAAGGCTTCACTTCTGTGGTCAGTGGCAACTGGTCACTGTCATAGGTTCCAGAACATTCCATAAAGGCTTGTCCTGTTTTCCTATGAGCTGTTCCCCCTCCCTCAGTCCTTGTCAGTGGCATGAGTGGCACCCATCCAGAAATTTGGGCTCTCCCAACTGTCACTTTCTCAACATCTGAACTCTTCCATCTTAATTCCCTTCGCTTTTCCTTTCTAGGAAGGGAAGGGTGGGAGTTAAGTTTCATCCAAACTTTCTACATTGACAAAAAAGTTATGCCACCCAAATTGCCCATTTGAAGAGAGACAGATAGTGATATAGCAGAATTACAGTTCAAAATAAAATGGGATTTAACTCTCAGTTAAAAAGGAAAAAAAAGAAATGAATTCCTAGCTCCTTTCAGGCATTTGCCATGAATAAAATTTTAAAGTGAAATATCAGAAAAATCAAGGATGAGAGGGGATTTAGAGAGATCCTTCATCCTCCCTCCCATCCCCCTTCTTCAATGAAGACCATATCTAAATCATCCCAGATGGCTGGTCTATTTTTAAAGATCTCCAGAAAAGGAGATTCTACCACCTCCTTAGTAACCCATTCCAGCATCTCTTGCTTCTCAGTGCCAGCATATTTTTTCTGAGCGCCCTCAGAGCAAAAAAGACACAGTATCCCAGATTTGGGGACCTGCAGTATTCCTGGTTAGGATTTTACCCCCACTGTGCATGTAAAGAAATCCAAAGGCATTAAGAATGTCTTTCTCTCTCTTTGGTTAAAAAAAAAAAAAAAAAGTTTTCTCTATCCACTGGCTTTTTTTAAAGTTTATTTATTTATGAGAGAAAGAAAGATAAGCACCCTCAATGGGATGTCATGCAATGTTCTCCCCCAGCCTTCCAGCCAGGATCATGGGCACACATGCTCCTGACAGGTTCAGATCAGCCCTGGAACTGAACCCAGATCGTCCTGAGGGTCTCCAGCACTGCAGAAACATGGCATGACCGCAGCTGGGCCTCTAATCTTTGGCTTTACATTATATTCATGAGTTTCTCGGGAGGGAAGAGCGTCAGTCCAAACTTGGCTTCAGGGCCTGCAGTAGGCACAGTACTCTGCTAGGTAAGAGAATGAGGCATCAAGGAAGCATTTTCTGCCCACAGTCTGCAAGATGAACAAGGGCACACCCCGCCCTGGGGCTGACCATCTGCTCCACAGACTTGTCCATGCAACCACACCTTTATTCTTCCTCCTGAAAATTCTTACCAACCATACAACGCTCCAGTCCCTCTGCCAGACATTGGAGACAGGCACACCAGAGGACAACACAGTCTGGGTCCTTGTCTCCAATGAGCCCACATTCAAATAGGGCAAGTAGATAATACCAAGGGAAAAAACAGGAAGCAGGATGATGATGAATTGTGGTAAGTGATGTGAAGAAGATAAACTGAAGGATGTATGTCTTAAGTTCATTTTCTGCTGCTATGACTGAATACTGCAGACTGGGTAAGTCGTAAAGAATGGAGGTTTATTTAGTTCACAGTTCTGGAGGCTGGGAAGTCTGTGAGCATGGCGCCGGCATCTGGTGTGGGCATTCTTGCTGCATTGTAGTGTGACAAGGGCATTGCATGGTGAGACAAGGCAGACCTCTGCTCACACCTGTTTTCCTCTTCTTAAAAGGCACTCGGGACCAGCAGTTAGTGTAATGGCTATGTCGCTGAACTCCCATGTAGCCGACCATAGTTCGAGTCCCGGACTCATTGGCTTAAATTCATGCCAGGCACGTGTGCATGCGTGCCCAAGAATCCAAGAGGAGAATGGAGGAGAAAGGATTGCAGCATGGCCATCCCCCTGGGGAGTGATTTCTCGCTTTCTGTCTCTCTGGCGAGTGCACATGCCCTATAGCAAAAACCTCTCAAAAAAAAAATAATAAAATAAATAGGCACCAGTCTCATCATGAAGGCCTCCCTGATAAGCTTATCTCACCCTGGTTAGTTTCAAAAGGCCCCACCTCCAAATACCAGCAATATATAAATTTGGAGATTAAGTTTCCAACACGTGAAATTTGGAGGCTAAATTCGAGCCATAGCAATGTGATAAAGTTGTGAGATGCAGCTGAGACAGTACAGGGTGGCTAGGATAGCATTATGCAGAGAAACCTGAGCTGAACGGTGACAGCTAACAATGAACTAGCCCGGCAAGGGCAGGTGCAGTGCAGAGGGTGGAAAGAGCTGGAGGAGAGGCTGGAGTGTCCAGAGTAGAGTGGTCAAGAGGAAGCTGGTGAGAAATGAGCTTAGAGACACCAGCCCATGTGGCATCTCAGGGGCCGTGGTCACGGGTCTGACTGTGATCACGGGTCTGCCGTCTGAGAAACGGCAGCAGGCACTATGGCACACAGCTATTGTCCCTGCTACTTGAGAGGCTGGGGAAGAGGATCATGAGTTCAAGGCTAGCATGGGCTACATAGCAAGACCTTGTGTCTTAAAAGAGACAGAGAGAGAAATAATCTATAGAAGGACTTTAGGCAAAAGACAGACAGGGTAAGATGAATGTTTTTAAACAGTTACTGTGGATGCTCATGAAAAGAGATTGTAGAGGGTAAAATGGAAAGCAAGGTTAATACAGGAGACATTAGAGTCCAGGAGGAGGGGGAAGAACTCTGGCAAAGGCAGGAGACTCAGAAAAGAAGACAGACGGGCCCAGACAGTGGTGCTGAGGTAAGGCCTGATGCTGAGCGGCTGACTCACCTGGAAAGGTTCTGTGTTTGGGTGGGAGACCTTCTGGGGTGTGCCTGGGAGGCATGCTCATGGCCATGACCCGGGGCTCTTGAGCGTGTAGGTGAACCGTAGGTCAAGATCCTGTTGGGTGTGCTGTTTTTCTCTCTCTCTGTCTCTCACTCTTTTTCTATTTGTCTCTTTCACTCATGGAAGAGATAAATAAACTTTAAAAAAAAAAAAAGACAGCTGAGTGTGTTGTGTCCTGTACATACAGACTTGACATTCAGTACATAGGTGGGCCCTGTTTTAAGAAAACAAAATATGGGCCAGCTTGTGGTATGGTGGTTAAGGTGGCTGGATCCCACATGGCCAACTACGTGTTTCAAGTCATGCACCTCATGGCTTGAAAATCACACAGGGCACATGTACGTTCATGCCCAAGTCCCCAAGAGATGGAGAAATGGAAAAGGGATTATGGCGTGGCCATCCCCATGGGAAGTGTTTTCTAAACTTTCTCTCGCTTTCTCTTTCTAATAAGCACACACACACCCTCTGACAAAGGAAAAAAAAGAAAGCAAAATACACTAAAATCAAAACTTTTCTCAAAACCGGAATGATGATTTCTTTTAAAAAGTGATTAACCTCAAGTATCTATTCCATAAAGTCAAGGAAGTTGTGTATGGGCCTTTGACTATAAATTTTAGTAAGAAATATAAAACCTTAATAGGCAGATCACAGAATTAGGAGGAATCGTAGAGGTCATTTTCTCCTACCTTCCACCCATGAAGAATCCCCTTTACGAATCCCTGACTGATGAACACGAAGCCTTGGTTCAAAAACTTCAAGAGCCCAGAAGCTCACTAGCCTTGCAAGGCAGCTCTTTCTCTTTTGATTCTCTCTAATCACATTTTTTTAAGTTCCTCCTCGTGTAGAGGTGGGATTTTGTCTCGCCATTCCTTGCAACCGTTGATCTCAGTTCTGTGTTCTGGAGCTACATGGATTCAATGGAATTCTTTCCCTCCATTGCAATCATCAGTTAGTAAAGGAGGAGCAGTGGCATTTCTACGTCCCAGCTCTCTTCTTTCTGCTGGGTAATGTCCTCAGCTCCTTCACCTCCTTCTCCCAGAATATAGTGTCTGGGGCCTTCTCCACCCTCATACCGAGAGAGTGGGAACTCCAGGACCAAGCCCAGCCTTCCAGAGTCCAACAGTGCAAAGCAGACATGTTTCTGGATTTGAGAACATACACTTGTTAATGCAGCCTGGAACTGTGAGAGCACGTGGCTTTGAACTTCAAGGAAACCAGAGCTGCTTATCAGACAGGCTTTCTGGTCCTGCGTGCAAGACTGTACCGTGACAGCCACCAATCGTACGTGTTACTGCTAACCTGAGGGAGAGTGGTTCTTAAACGTTTGGAGTCATAAACTATGCTCAGAATCTGAAAGAAGCTTTTGGGCCCTCTCTTCTGAACGTATGGCCCTGACATTCTAATAGCAGTTTTTCAAGGTGTTTCTCTGTGCTCTTAAAATCCATTTTTTTACCTTTTAATAGAAAACTCTCAAAATCCATTTAAAACCTCCAGCTTAAAAAGTGTGTAGTGTCAATATGGCAGACCCCTGATTCTGTCATCTAAAACCATAGCTGCATTATCTATATTTTTTAGCAATATCATATAGAGAGATAAAGAACACCCACTTGAAATTCTTCATAGATTGGGCCAGCAGCTGGTGTAGAGGTTAAGGCTCTGGACTCCCATGTGGCTAACCACAGTTTGAGTCCTAGATGCGGTGGCTTGAAACTCATGCCAGGTGCACATGCGTGCATGCCCAAAATCCTGAGAGGAGAATGGAGAGGAAGAGATTACGGATGGTCATCCCCCCTGAGGGGGTCCTTTCCTGCTTTGTCTGTCTCTCTCTCTCTGTCTCTCCAGCAAACACATGTTCTCTAGTAGTAAACATCTCTCTCAAAAGGAAAAAGAATCTTCATATATAGGTCACCGTCAAAGTACTAATGAAAGAGGTCAAGGGTCAAGGGCCATGAGTGGGCATAATTACTTGCGTTATTTCTGTTGGTACTTACAAGCATCTTCTGAGCTAGTCAGTATTTAGCCCTACTCTCTCTCTCTTTTTTTTTTTCCAGAAAGGTTTTTTGCTATAGGGTGCGTGCGTTCTCCACAAAGACAGAGACAGAGAGTTTTTTTGTTTTTTTTGTTTGTTTGTTTGTTTGGTTGGGGTTTTTTTTGCTATAGGGCACGTGTGCTCACCAGACAGGCAGAGAGAGACATAGAGACAGAAAGTGAGAAATCACCCCCCCAGGGGGGATGGCCACACCGCAATCCCTTCTCCTCCATTCTCCTCTCGGGATCTTGGGCACGCACGCACATGCGCCCGGCATGAGTTTAAGCCACTGGGTCCAGGACTCAAACCCCGGTCAACTACATGGGGGTCCAGCAACATAGCCATTACTCTAACTGCTAGTCCCTAGCCCTACCCTCTTTATGAGAAAAATTTAAATGTACAGATAGTAGTAGGGAGAATTACTGAGTCGTTAGAAAAGTTGTGATATATTTTTCTATATAAAAATGTGTCATGCCTTTTCCGATAACCCAATGGAAAGGCCCTGGTGAAGGCAGTGCCACACAGTGTAAGTTCCCGCAGCCCCGGCAAGGACCCGTGGCTGGTGGCCCTCTGTCTTTTTAAGGGCCGGGGCCAACAGCACTTAAAGAACCCCAGATGTCCACAAGCAGGCTGGGTATCCTGAGGAAGGTGGGCCTGTGCTGGTGTGTCTGTAGTGATGTCCCCAGGACTTGGTCGTCATTGTGACGAGTCATCATCGTCACAATGGTGGCATGTCAACACCGTTCTCTTAAGAATGGGGCTGGTACGGGGCGAGGGGCCGATCCATAGTTATCTGTCAGCTGCTCTGGCAGGTATTGAACTCTTCTGAGAACAACTGTAGGCACGGCAGCCCTCACAGGAAGTCCACTTCCAGAGCACTTCGGTGAGAGAGGGTTCTGAGGATACCGTCCCTCTCTTCCTGTCTCACTTAGGGGCCACACTGTGGACCGGTGGGAAAGGAGAAACTCGTTCCTGTCACCAGCACGGAGGCATGTGAGGGAAACGCATGGGCTTCAGAATTCCCGTCTCAGCGCCCTCTCGCTCTGTGGCCTGGAGCAATTTATTTAAGCTCTCTGCGTCCCAGTTTCCTCCTTTGTTTAAATGATGTTTATTAACCCACTTTGCATGGCCGGCGTGATATTTCAGAGAAATATCTTGGATGTGTCTGGCACATAATATTGAGTCATCGGGAAAGTCAGGATGCATTTTTGCATAGGAAAATACGTCATGACTTTCCCAGCAAAGATACACGTGTGCACGCACGTACACACGTACACACACACACACACACACACACACACAAAATGGTGCCATTTGCTGTTAACTTCAAGGAAAGACTAAATTGTTGGGGCCACTCTAAGGGCCAGTGAATTTGGGTCAGCCATGCTAGCAGGCTTACTCTGGTTTGGATCTGGGTCCCAGAGTGATTCCAGAGGAATTCCTGGCCTCATCTCTACCCCTCTTTGCTCCAAAATGTAGGTTACGATAAGGAGGAAGTCAGAGTGTGTCACTGTGACCCACACTTTCCATGCAGCAGGGGGTACTATGTCTGGGACGGAGAGTTCAGAGGACCCCCGCCCCCACATACACACACACACACACACCAATGCTGCTTAGCGCCCAGACTCCCCAGGGCTACTGCTGTCTCAGCGCCTTGGCCTCTTACAAACACAGATCTCTAAGATAAAGCAGTGTGAGACAGCAGTTAGCAGATTTCATTGTTTCTGTTGGTTTTGTTTTTGTTTTAATTTGCCAGAGGTCACGTATGCTTGCCAGGCAGAGACAGATAGTGAGACAGAGGGAGAGAGAGAAACCACCCCCATGGGCAGTAGTCACACCTCAATCCCTTCTCCTTTTCTCTCTCCTTTCAAGATTTTGGGCATACACACACGCATACACACACACACACACACACACACACACACACCTGGTATGTTTTTCAATCCACTGGGTCCAGGACTTGAACTGTTCATTTGGCCATGTGGGATCCAGCTGCCTTAACCACCAGACTATGGGCGGACCAAGCAGTTAGTAGATTTCAGTGATAGTTTACTTGGACATTTCTGAGAAGATCCTTGGTTAAACAGTAGTAAAGCAGAACAAAACAAAACACTAAATATTGAGTAGAGTGTTCTGCCCATGCAGGTTCGCGGCGATTCTATCTGAAAGTTTAAAAATAGAAAGAGGACCAGTTAACCTCATCATTCTGTGAGTCTTTAGGTATAGACCAGACTCGGTCATCTCCCTTTGTTAATAAGGAAACCGGCTTAATTAACTGAAGGAAATTAACTTGCATAGTTTTGCAGCATGAATCTGTTTCCAGAGAGGGGGTATCTGCTCCCTTCCTGTGAGCTGCCGTTCACACGGCCGTGATTCTAGACGCCGTGTTAACAAGCTGCTGCGGCCCGCTGACAAGTGGAGTATTTTCCCCATCATGCTCTCGAGCCTTCCCCGTGCTCCTCCAGGCCCTGAGAGCGGAGCAATAAACTATCCAGCATGATTTTGCAACCTGGGAGTCATTTGCATGTCTCTGTAATATGGGAGTCAAATGCCTCTTTTCAGTAAATATAAGCTTCCCAGTTGACTTAAGGTAATTGAATGATTTTAGATTTATGGTAGATGCGTCTTCTCCTCAGCCGCTGGTGTAAGCAGACGTAAAATCGCAGCAGAAAAACCTGAGTTTTGAGATTCAAGTCGGCTCATGTGAATGAGGATGAAAACACGTGGAAACTGGGTTACCAGACGTGGAGGTCTTTGTCTACGGAACCTCCCCGTCTCAGGCGGAGCTGAGGGGATGCCTTTCTTTGGGTGGTACTCCGAGACAGTTCTGAGCAAAAAGGCAAGGAGAGTAAGGTGCTTTTGGCGCGATCGCAGTTCGTTTCATTTCCCTGATTAACAGATCTTCTACCCGGTGCGCTCCCGACCCGCTTTGCGTCTCTCTCACTGAGTTCCAGATGTCTGGCGCGGTCGAGTTTGGTTAGCCATTTTGCTGTGCCTTGCCCCTTGTTTAAAGGAGGTCTCAGCTCATGATGTCGCTCTATTTCTGGAGAGACCTGCCACCTTTACAGGATTTACTGTGGTCATTTTCTTTTTTTTCTCTCTCTCTCCCCACTGTATGGGTCTTTGTGAATTAAAATCAAGGTTCCTGGGGCTGGAGGTAGGAAGAAGGCGTGGGAAGCCTCACAGCATTACAATACATAAATAATAACTGGCTCTCCGTCCTGGGCTCTTCTAGCCAGACTGTGCTTTTTGCATCTTTGCATTCAAGTTTTTAACCCAGTAAAGGACACTCGGTAAGCGTCTGTGCGATGGATGAACTAATTTTGGCCAAGACCTTTATAATTTAGGAATATTCCACACAGCAGCATGGGGTGATTGTTTCTAAGACCCGAACCAAACCCGTTTCCTCCCTCATTTCATTATGATTGTAAAATTGCCTTGGAATTTTGCAACAGTGATACTTTTACTCTATGGCTTTCACCAAAAGCTGAAGTCTAAATGCTCTCCCCCTCCACCCCACCCTTACTGGGAGGGGCCCAGGGAGGTAGAGAGAAGGGAGAGAATCTGCTATTGATACTTTTCTTGTAAAGAAATCCAAAGAATATAGTTATCTCTGGATTTTTTTTTTCTTTGCAACTGCAGTTCACAGTTCTTTTCCTCCTCCTAGGTTAGGGTGGAGGTGAATTTTAACAAAAGCGAGAAGTATGTCTTAAAGGGAGAGAGTGAGTAGGCGACAAGGGAAAGGGCTGTGCATTTGTTTTTATGACTCGTGTTTTGACTTGGCAAATGCTCCAGTTATTCTGCTTAACCTGATAATCCACATGGCTGCCATGACGGCTGTGGTTGGGAAACCCTCCCAAGGTACAGCCATGGGCTCTCCTGTCCAGACATCATACAGGGCTTCCTTTTTTTTAAAAAAAAAAGAATTATTTATTTATTTATTTATCTATTTTAATTCAACCAAGGGGGGGGGGGGGGGGGAGTGAGAAAGCAAGACACCAGCTCCAGGATTCAAACCGTGGTCAGCTATGTGGGAGTGTCCAGAGCTTAAACCACCACACCACCTGCTGGCCCCAGTCATCAAGCGGGATTTCAACCCTTGTCTTAGCTGGTGTTAGTGGCAGTGCTGACCCAACCAGACCCCTTGCCTCTTGGGCCCTGGTAGCCAGGAGTTTATAGCAGACAGCTTTTGGTAAATGGCTTTGTCTGTGTGCACTCATCATCCTACACTCACTTTTTCTCCATGAGACTCAAGTATAAAAGTAGGAAAATTGTTACATTACTGTTGGGGCCAGCAAAGTGGCATAGAGGTGAAGGTGGCTGGGTCCCACAGAGCCGACTCTGTGGTTCAAGTCCTACACCCAGCAGCTTAAAAATCATGCCAGGCTTGTGTGTATACATGCCCCAAATCCTGAGAGGAGCATGGAGGAGAAGAGATTGTGGCATGGCCATCCCCGCTAGGTATGATGTCTCACTGTCTCTCCGTCTCTCTGTCTCTCTCTAGTGAACACATGCATGTCATAGCAAAAAGTAAAATAATAATACTAATCGTATTACTGTTTACCAAAAATCATTGGCACTTAGGATAAACACCAGAGTCATGGGGCTGGACAGAGGCACAGTGCTTTGCAAGGCTGACCCACATGCGAAGGTTCTGGGTTCGTATCCAGAGACCTTCCTGAACACACTGGGCCCATGTATGCCCGTGATCCAGAGCTGGCTGAGGTTCAAGGTGGATTGTGGTGTCAAGACTGCCCCCTGATTGCCCTTCCTTATGAAGGGGGAAAAAAAAAAAAAAAAACAAATACACAAAACCAAAAAAAAAAAAAGTCAAAGTCTGCTAAAACAGACAGATTTGGAAATTTTAAAAATTAGGAATATCTTTGACTTTCACAAGTGAAGCAAAAACTGTACTCAGAATTATAACCCAGAAAAAAACAATTGAAGGACAAATGGAGGTGAATGAAAATTCAGAAGAGGGCCTGCTCCATGGCACAGCGGTAATGCACTGCTCAAGAGAAGCTGGACCCCACACGGTGCCTGCGGCTCACATCCCAGCTCAGTCTGACCAAAACACAGTGGGCACATGTGTGCGGGTCCCAGGGTCTGACGGGCTGGAGGGCTGAGGAAGGGGATCACAGCCCTGTGGAGGGTGCTCATCTATCTCTCTCTCTCTCTCTCTCTCTCTCTCTCTTTCCCCTCTCCCCCCACTGTCACATATCCACACACACACAGAAAATCATGAATAAAGGAAAAAAGTTTAAAAATCAAGAAGCACTTCTGGGTGACGCTCACACTAAGGCTGCATATACATGTCTAGCCCGTGTACTTCCGCTCTGAGGTACCGAGATCTCTTCCCCTCTTAGTTCCTAGAAACATACAATGTAGTGTGTTTGTATACATGCCTCATTCATGGCAAAGACGGATGAGAGGAAAGAACACCTTTTAGTAAGGGCTGTGATCCAGAATACGTACCCCGTGGATGTAGTCCCCAAGGTGTCACTGCATGTCAGAAAGCATTTCGCTCCTGGGCGGGATGCACAGCGATGGGAAATCCTCCTCTGGCCTTGACACGAGATGACCTTGGCCTACTGCGGATTTAGTTCCTGGGACTGTCACAACAAAATTCCACAGATGAGGTGGCTTAAAACTCTAGATATTTATTGTCTCACATTTCTGGATACTCAAAGTTCGAAATGGGCTCCCTTGGAAATTCTGCATGGAGTCCTTCCTTGCCACTTTCCGGCTTGCAGTGGTCACCAGCTGTCTTTGCATTCTGTAGCTAAATAACTCTAGTCTCTACCTCTGTCATCACATGACGTCTCCTGTGAGTCTCCGTGTCTTCACATGGCCAGGATCCTTTTTTCTTTTTTAAGAGGTTTTTGCCTTACGGTGTGTGCACTTGCTGGACAGAGAGACAGAGACAGTAAGAGGGAAAGTGAGAAATCACTCCTGCTGGAGGGGAATGACCACACCACAGTCCCTTCTCCTCCATTCTCCCCCTGGGATCTTGCAGCACACACACACAAGCACCCAGAGTGAGCTTCAAGCCACCGGGTCTGGGACTCAAACCGCAGTCAGCTATGTGAAAGTCCAGCAATGTAAATGCTATGCCGTCTGCTGCCCCCTCCCTGCACATGGCCGTCCTTGTCTTATAAAATGATACCCACTTTGTGGGACGTAGGGCCCGCTTTGCTCCAGAAGGACCCCATCGTAACTGATTCCACCTGCAAAGGCCCTGTTTCTAGATGAAGTCACATTTCAAGGTGCCGTGGGTTAGGGCTTCAGCACATCATTGTGGGGGGGGATGCAGTTTAACCCATAAATGTGACTCTGCCACTGCTTTGGAGCCCTCAGGAAGGGTTCCTGTTCCCCTGCAATGGACCAATTCTTCCTAACCTTCATCTGCTTCTCTCCTGAAGCCCTGTTCTCTCCTCCTCAGCAGTGTTCTCTCTTGAAGGTGATAATCTTGTATCAAGGTCATTGAGAAAATGGAAACTATTAGAGCCAAACTTCATTGTCTCCCCTTGCTCCCACCCCACCATCCATTTTCCAAGTCAAAATATCATTCTCCCACTTTGTCTTTTTTTAATTTATTTATTTATTTATTTATTTATTTATTTATTTATTTATTTATTTTAGGAGAGAATCTCACTTTGTTTCAATCTTTCTGCCTCAGCCTCCTTGAGTAGCTGAGACCACAACATGCACCACCGTGCCCAGGGTCTTACTGTATCACACAGGCCAGCCTCCAGTTTGTAATCCTCCTGCCCCTGCCCCTGCCCCTGCCCCAGCTGGAAGTACAGGCATGTTCTACCACACCTGGCAGTTAGGTTGGACTGGGAACCGAACCCGGTCCTCCCATGTGGTTTCAACTTAACAGGCACACAGTCTTAGTAGCACGTTGCCCCCAAAAGTGGGCCCCACATTTGTCTTTTAATCATTCTTTTGATGGCCCGAATATGCTTCATTGTTCCAAAAACAAATATCTCGATGGAAGTGTAAAGTGATGTTGCCTCTATGGAAACAGTATGTCATTTCCTCAAAAACTTAAGACTAGAATTGCCATAGGATCCAGCAACCCCACTTCTGGATATATACTCAAAAGAGCTAGAACAGGTGTCAAAGAGATATTTGTACACCCATGTTCATTAGCAGTGCTATTCACAGTAACTGGCATGTGGAACCAGCCCAAGTGTCCATCAGTGAATGAATAGATAAACATAATGTGGTGTATATGTCCTGCTCTGTTTGGGCTGCTGTAACAATACCAAACTCTGGGTAGCTTAAACACCACAGAAATTTATTTCTTACAGTTCTGGAGGCTGGAAGTCCAAGATCAGTGTCTGGGGAAAGCCTGCTTCCCGATATATAGACATAGTCTTCTTCTGTGTTCTCACATGATGGAAGGAGTGAGGCAGCTCTCTGGGGTCTCTTTCATTGGTGTATCAGAAAAGTCATGGTGTATTTTTCAATGTTTTTCAATGCAAAAATGCATCATGATTTTTCTAATGTCTCAATATATGGGCACTCATCCTATTTATTACTATAGAGTCCTCATGACCTAAACTCCTCCCAAAGACCCCCACCTCCTCATACATTCACCTGTGGGTTAGTATCTCAGCATAGTTTTGTTGAAGAAGACACAAACATTTAGACCATAACAACATACTACAGAATATTATTTGGTCTCAAGAAGGAAGGAAATTCTGACATGTTACAACATAGATGAACTATGAGGACATTATGTTAAATTAAATATTCCAGTCATAACAAACAATTGGGGGCCAGCAAGTGGTACAGTGCTTAAGGTGGCTGGATCCTATATAGCAAACGTGATTCAAGTCCTGGACTTGGTGGCTTGAAAAACACACCAGACCCATGTGCATGCATACCAAAAATCCTGAAAGGAAGGAGAAATGGAGGAGAAGGGATTGTCCATCATGTGTGTTGGGGGGAGTGCTTTTCTACTTTCTCATTCTCTCTTTTTCTCTCTCTGGCAAGCATACACACCCTCTGACAAATTAAAAAATACATATATTTTAAAGACAAATATATGATTCCACTTACTCAAGGTTCCTAGAGTAGTCACATGCAAAGAAGCAAAAAGTAGAATGCTGATTGTCAGAGACTGTGGGGTGGGGAGAACAGGGAGTCGTTTAATGGATCCGGAGTTTCAGTATTGCAGAGTGAAAAGCTCTGCGGGCACATGGTGGTGACGGTTGCACAGCAGTGTGGGTGTAGTCTGTGCCATAGAGCTATACACGTAGAAGTCTTAAGCTGGGGTCCCATAGTGATTAAGGCACTGGACTCCCACATGGTTGACCATAGTTCGAGTCCTAGACATGCCAGGCACGTGTGCATGTGTGCCCAAGATCCGAGAGGAGAATAGAGGAGAAGGGACTATGACATGGCCATCCTTCCTGGAGGCTGTTTCTCATTTACTGTCTCTGTCTCTCCAGTGAGTACACATGCCCTATAGTAAAAATTTTTCAAAAAAAAATGTTTTAAGATGATAAGTGTTAGGTTATCTATATTTGCCGCAGTTAAGTATATATGTTTACATGTGTACATATACAAGCGTGTATATATTTCTATGTACTTATGTTATACAGTATAATGTATTTTTTTTTTTGGAGAGGTTTTTTTTCGCCATAGGGCGCATGCGCTCGCCAAACAGAGAGAGACATAGAGACAGAAAGCGAGAAATCACCCCCCGGGGGGGATGGTCACGCCGCAATGCCTTCTCCTCCATTCTCCTCTCAGGATCTTGGGCATGCACGCACACGCGCCCGGCATGAATTTTAAGCCACCGGGTCCGGGACGCGAACCGCGGTCGACTACGTGGGAGTCCAGTGACATAGCCATTATGCTAACTGCTGGTTCCCCAGTATAATGTATTTAGACTTTCCAACCCTAATATTCACTTTTCTTTCTTCTTGTCAACTTTTGATGACCTCCTTCAAACCCCCTCAGAGCTTCTTTTTCCTGAAAAAACTTTACTTCCTTCCCTGACACACCAGCTATGATTTCTTTTTTCCTTCCTGATTTTCCAAGCAAGATTTCTTACTCAGAAGAGTCCCATCTGGCATTCTCTTTTTTTTTTTTTTTTTTTTTTTTTTTTTGAGAGGTTTTTCGCTATAGGGCGCGTGCGCTTGCCAGACAGACAGAGAGAGACAGAGAGACAGAAAGCGAGAAATCACCCCCCAGGGGGGATGGTCACGCCACAATCCCCTCTCCTCCATTCTCCTCTCGGGATCTTGGGCACGCACGCACACGCGCCCGGCGTGAGTTGTAAGCCACCGGGTCCGAGACGCGAACCGCGGTCGACTACGTGGGAGTCCAGCGACACAGCCATTACGCTAACTGCTGGTTCCCCCATCTGGCATCTCTTTACTGTACTATTTGCTGACCAGAAGCCTGATGTTCATTCACAGTACAAATCTACAACTGTGCTGTACAAAAGAGTAGCCACCAGCTGCATATCATAAACGTAGTAAAAATTAGTGAAATTAGGGACCAACAGATAGCATAATGGTTACATTACTAGATTCCCACAAAGTCGACTAGTTCAAGTCGCGGACCTGGTGGCTTGAAACTCATGCTGTGTGTGTGTGTGTGTGTGTGTGTGTGTGTGCCCAAAATCCCAGGAGAGGAATGAAGGGAAAGGGCCTGCAGCATGGTCATCCCCCTGGGGGGGGGGCGGGATATGATTTTTTACTTTCTGTCTCTCCGGCGAGTTTAAGTGCACTATAACAAAACCTTATCTCTGAAAAAAAAAAAAAATTAGGGAAACAGCAGTTAGCATAATGGCTATGTTGCTGGACTCCCACATAGTCGACCACGGTTCGCGTCCCGGACCCGGTGGCTCAAAACTCACACCGGGCACGTGTGCATGCGTGCCCAAGATCCCGAGAGGAGAATGGAGGAGAAGGGATTGCGGCGTGACCATCCCCCCTGGGGGGTGATTTCTCGCTTTCTGTCTCTCTGTCTCTCTCTATCTGTCTGGCGAGCGCACGCGCCCTATAGCGAAAATCTCTCCAAAAAAAAAAAAATATTATAAAATTTAAAAGCTAGGGGCCAGCTGCATAGCCAAGTGGTTAATGGAACCAGATCCCATGTGGCCAATTGAGTTTTGAATCCTGATCTCAACAACCTGGAAAACGTCACATGTGGGTGTGTGCATGCCCATAAATCAGATGGCATGGAGAAATGAAGGGGAAGAGATGGTGGCATGACTAGGTCCTCATGAGGGTGATTTCTCTGGCAATTAAAAGGCCTCTGGCAATTAAAATGAAAAATAAACAGCCAATATCTCTGTAGCATTAGCCACATACCAAGGACTCAGGTAGCTGCATCCAGCTACCTGAGTGACTCAGGTATTAGACAAGCAGGTGTGGGCCATTCCATCATCATCTGGTGGTCAGATGGCCTTGCTCCTGAACAAGGATTCTCAGACTCCTCACAATCATCGGAAGGCCCTGATTCAGGAAGTGTGGGGACCTGTCCCTTTTTTGCATCTCTAACAAATTCCCAGGTGATATTGATCCTGCCCAGTGGCTGAGAGGAAGCCTCCCTTAGATTCCCAGTGACTTACTCTGATCCTAACCTAATGGTCTCAGTTTTCATTTCAAAGTCGCAACTGGCATGCCAATTCTGGCTGCAAATTCTTTTTGGTTTAGTCCTGCTCTCTCAGTAATGCTGTACTTTGATCTCGCACTGATTGTACTGAGTTGCTGGAAAAGTCACGATGTGTTTTTCTATGCAAAAATGCCTCATGACTTTTCTGACGGCCCATTATCTGTCTCTTTGCTGATTCTTCTCATTTAATTAACAGGACCCATTTCCAACTACGCATTTGCTTTCTTAGGGAATTTTGCACTTAGCTATCTAGGTCACTTCCTGTGTGTGGCTGGATGACTCTCAGGTAGACAGCCCCTTACTTCTAAGGCGGTATCCTCGTATGCATAGTGTAACCATCTCTGCATCTCCCACTGCTCTTGAACACGCGGATGTTAAGCACTGAGCTGCTGTCTCCACCCTCTCTGGCCAAGAAGCAGAGGCTTCCCAGGTCTCATGGTCCCCATGTGTTTCTTTCAGTGATGTTGAGATGCTGGCATGGAAAGCTCCGTAGAAATGTCAGATGGATTGTGTACCTGTTCATTAAGTATTCCTGCAGCTGGAGCAGTCACCACTGTAGTAGGCTGTCATTTCCTCGATGCCTTTCCTCCAGGTGACCAACTGTTTTATAGACTTAATCTGCCTAATCCTTTCCATGAGGTAGAGTAGGGGCAGACGTGAATGTGACCATTTTCAAATTAGGCACTGATGCGCAGGAAATTTTCAGAGTGACAAGAGTCACGGAGCCCGTTCTTCTTCTACCGAAGAACTCCAGCTCAAGTGCATGACTCCGTGCTAAGCCCCAGACTCCCTTGCAAAGCCCCAACTATTAGAGAACACTAAGCTTCTGGGTTTTCAACATAAAAAGAAATTGCTAAATGTGATTCAACACGTACTTCGCATAATGCATTTCTGTGACACTTCATAGTAATGAGATAATTACCATGGGTACAGTATTAGAGTATACATACTCTGATAAGTTACAGCTGTAAGAAATCAGTAATGGCCATTAATCATCCTGTGTTCATTCTTTACGAATCTCAGACTAGAAGTTAAGCTGCAGAGTTCCAACAAACCGAAGACAAATTTTATAGTCATTGCTGCCGTCTCAGTGAAGAGTTTATGAATACAATACTCCCTCTAATTTAAACTAATTCAGGCAAACAGCTGCCTGAATTGAGAAAAATCTGAATTGAAGGGTAGTAGTAAATGTATATGGCGTGTGATATATTTATAAGTAACAACGGTAATGCAAACTAGACTATCAAACTGTTAGTAAATAAACACCCTCAGGGAACTCCTTTAATACAGGAGAAGAATTTATAATGCATGTATCAATTGTTTATTTTAATCTGAGTCTCTGGAGTCCTTGAGTCCTTGAGACTCATTTCTGTTTTAAGTAGGTTAAGCACTCCCCTCATAATCTTGATTATACCTATTCTTTTACGTAGTAAGCTCTTTCTTTTTGTACATAAGGATAAATATCAGGCTGGCCCTTAGCCAAGTCACAGCCAAAGGCAAAATTAGCAGGAATTGAATTAATGAGATTTTTTACCACACAATGCATAGAAACAGCAATAGACACGAACTTTTTTCATTCTTTCAAATTTAGGAATTGATTCCATATTTTTGAAAACAATGAACAAACATAGAGTTTATATATAGTTTAAAAGAAGCCTGAAATGGGCAATTGGTTAGTATACTCAAACTAAGCTGGAAAGATCTTAGAATTCTAGGCTGTCAGATCTATAGGGACTCTAGAAATCTTTTTTTTTTTTTTGGTCCAGGGCATAAATGACCACAAAGTAATCAACTGACTCCCACAGAACAACCAGCATCACTATGAGAGAAGTGATTCTAGGACCCAGGGCCCCAGGCCCTAAGCCTACGGGCCTGCAAACCATCTGCCTCTTCTGGGGTAGACATGCAGTAGTGGACATCCAGAAAAGGTGGCAGCAGCTATCTGTAAACTGCTCCAGTGTCTAATTACCTGGATTCTTTCTGTAATTTAAAGGCTATTTGCTCCAAACCATCCTGTGCGGAGATGGAGAAAAGCCATGCGTGCTTGTGTAAGTTAGGCAAGTCGTGGTTGCCCAAGTGGGGTACGACATTGCTGTCTTTTTTTTTTTGGGGGGGGACAAGTTTTTGCTATAGGGTGTGTTCACTCACCAGAAAGACAGAGAGAGACAGAGAGACAGAAAGCAAGAAATCACCCCCCCGGGGGGGGGCAGCGGAATGGCCACACTGCAATCCCTTCTCCTCCATTCTCCTCTCGGGATCTTGGGCACACACGCACACATGCCCAGCGTGAGTTTAAGTCACCAGGTCCGGGACTCGAACCGCGGTCAACTACATGGGAGTCCAGCGACATAGCCATTATGCTAACTGCTGGTCCCTTGAATTCTTGCTCTCGGATGTAAAAGTGAGGATCTTAGTTACTCGGTGACTACCTGCCAAGTTCCTCTGCCTATCTGCATTCACAGTACCTCCCAGGGTGATTTTGAAAGTAAGACATTGGTTTGAATCCAGAGTCCAAACAGAGACTCAGAGCTGAAGCTAGCCCGGGAGGTCATGTGATCCGATAGTCTTAGGGTGTCATTGAGGAAAGGGAGGTCCAGAGAGGTCCCGTAACTGGTCACTAAGTTTGTTTAGTCACTGTGCTTTCATGAGGTCTGGAAAACACCACATGTGTGTCTCTTTTGCTTTTCAAGTTTCTGACATTTTCTGTTGTGTACGTCCAGGGCATTTTAAATGCCAATGAGCACGTGAATGCGAACTTCGCTTTGGTGAGTCGGGCCCTGTGAGCAGTGTTCACTGAAACCTATTACACTGCCTCGCTTGATGCCTTTATGTTCGGCTCTTTTTGATTTGTGGTGTTTGGTTGGACAGACAGTAACAAAATATTCATTGCAGTAAAACCCTCCTTTCTTTCACATTCACATAACTTCAGAAATATCTCTAAAGTCATCATTTGTTGTTATCCAAAAAAAAAATTACTTCAGAACTGAAACCATGGCAGAAAAAAAAAAAAATTCCGTCCCCAGGGGAGTTTTCAATCGTCATAACCATGCAAAAGTAGGTAGTTACGGAAAAGATTATGCAAACTTAACTGTAGTATCACAATGGAAACTGCATAAATAATATCGGAATGGCTGGGTAGGAGAGATAAAACCATTGAAAGCCAGACTTTTGACTCTACAGTTTTACAGTACATTTACAAGGCACCACAAGTGGAACAGAAAGTTGACAAACTCCAAACAGGTTAGAGGCAAAATGATTTAGCACACGGGGCAACGGGCTGGAGCACCAAATCCTGGTTGCCCTTCGCTGTTCTTCCTCTGAATAGCATGTAGGCCTCCGCGCTGTCCCTCCGTTTCCCTCTGTGTCCCTCTGAAGTCAGGTGGATTATCACTGTAAGGGAACACTTACTGCCCCCCCAAGAACAGACGGTTACAATCCAGAGCCTCCTAATGTCATGGTGGGCTAACCTGCCTCCTCTGAGGTTTTGCTTAGAGTCATTTCTGACTGCTGCTTTGCTACGAGTGAAGGAGTGGATGTGAAGTTTATTTAGAATTGGAGAGACTCACACTTATAAAAACACAGACATCGTTAAGCTCGGGACCAAGCAGCAGTTGTTGAACCGTGGGGTCATCGGGAAAGTCATGACGTGACGCATTTGCCTCAAGTTCAGGTCTGTGTCATGTTGATTTTTAAGTTAAGGGTGGCTTTGGCCGTTTGCTTATCAGCCAGGTAGGAATGAAATTTCTGTTTCCCTGAAATTTAAATGGTAAAGTCCTAATCCCCAGTACTTTAGAATGTAACTGTATTTGGAAAATTCAAGGTTAAAAAGACGCCCTTTCAGGTGAGACCTATCCCAATATGACTGCTGTCCTAATAACGAAGAGGAAATTTGGGGGATCAGCAGGTGGCATGGTCATCGAGGAGCTGGATACCCTTTTGGTTGGCAGCAGTTTGAGTCCCAAACCTGGCGACTTGAAACATGCTGGGTGCCTGTGCATGTGTGCCCAAAATCCCGAGAGGAGAGTGGAGGAGAAGGGATTGTGGTGTGGCCATCCCCTTGGGGAACAATTTCTCTCTTTCTGTCTCTCTGTCTCACTCGGTTTCTCCAACAAATGCACATGTCCTATAGTAAAAATCTCTCACCAAAGGAAAAAAAAAAAAAAAAAAGAAAGGAAAAAAGGAAAGGAAAGAAACTCATGCTGGGTACATGTGTGTGCATTCCAAAATCCTGAGAGGAGAATGGAGGAAAAGAGATTGCAACATGGCCATCGCCCCTGGGGATGATTTCTCACTTTCTCTCTCTCCATGTCTCCCTGTCTCTCTGGCAAGTACAGTGTTCTATAGCAAAAATCCTCCCCCCAAAACAAAAAGAAGAGGAAATTTTGGGCACATAGACATGTGCTCACAGAGGAGAAGCCCCATGAGGACAGAACAATAAGGCACCATCTACAAGCTAAGCAGAGAGGCCTCAGAAGGAACCACCCCTGTTGACACTTTGACCTTGGACTTCCAGCCCTCAGAACTGTGAGGCTCTCAATTTCCGTTGCTTGATCCACCCAGCCTGTGGTATTTTGTTCTGGCAGTCTTAGCAAACTAATACAAACCACTTCAAATATTTTCCCTTTTGCCGCCAGTTCAAACCAATGTTATCATTATGAAATCAGAAGTTAGCATCATAAGGGACTCTTTTTCCTCCAGTGTCTCCTAAAACCTACCACACAATGTCTACGCTTCTTTTTGCTTTTGTTTGCGTTTTAGTTTTTCGCTCTAAGTAGGTGTGCTCTCCAGAGAGGGACAGACAGAGAAGGAAAGGGAGAATGCACCTCCCAGGGGGATTGCACCCTGCAAGCCCTTCCCTATCTTGTCCTCCTTTAATGATTCTGGGCACGCGTGCATACAGGCCTGGCGTTTTTCGAGCCGCCAGGTTCAGGACTCAGACTGTGCGGTTGGCCGTGCTTCAGGCGTCTTAACATAGCATTCAAGGTCTTCCCAATCTGTGCAGATTTTACCTCTACAGGCTCGTTTCTTTGCACTTTGACCTTGTGCTATGGCTCAAACCAGACATAACTCTTCGGGGTTCACTTGAGAAGTTTCTTCTTTCTCCTCTGGCCAATTCCTGTGTGCTCCCTACCTGGATCGTCTTCACCTCCCTGTAGGTCCTGAAAGTCTTAGCTCCCCTCCAGGGAGCCTTGCCTGGTCAGCGGAGTGGCAGGGCTCCCTGGAGGGGAGGCTAAGAGTTTCCCGCTCCCATCACACAAGCACCTACTCCCAACTCAACTGTCCTCGCTCATCTGCTTTGCTTTCCCCTTCATTCTGAAGGCGTTGAAGGTCACTAGTGTCCCTAGGGCCTGATCCAGAACCCAGCAAGCAGCAAGTGTTCAACAAGATGAATCAAAGCACGAACACGTGTGCAGGATGTTTCTTTAAAATAGTTACTTAGCACCTAATCTATACAAGGGAACTTCAAAATGTTTAGGGAGAAAGGGAGTTAACATATGAGTTATTTTGGCACACAAAAAAGTTGGGATCCACGCATAGCTTTTTTTTCCCCATAATACGCACTTTCCACAAACTTTTTGAGACTCCCTTATACAAGACACCGAGAGGGCGGAGCTATGTTTAAACCCAATTTCTGATGTTAGTACTTTGCTCAGCTTGCCATAGCTAGGTGCCGCATGCTAGATGGTTTAAACAACAGAAATCTACTCCCGCAGGTCTAGAGCCTGGAAGTTCAAGGCCGAAGTGTGGCCAGACGTGTTCTCTTCTGAGGTCATGCCATGGTCTGCACGTTCCCCCAGATTTCAAGAGATCCGCATGGACCTTAGGAAAGGGCTGGGGCAATAGTTTCTGGCCTTCCCTTGTGCTGTTCTGTCATGCACAGACATAGTGTCGTCTTCTTTCCTCCTTCATCTTTTCTCTGCCGTGTGAGAACACCGAGATGGCGCTATCTAGGAGAAACGGAGCTGAACCAGACCCTGTCCCTGATGATGCTTGATCTTGGACTTCCCAACTTCCAGAACCATGAGAAAGAAATCTCCATTCTGTATAAATTACCCAGTCCCAGGTAGTTGTTATATCAGCACAAACAGACTAAGACAGGCCTCTCTCCTGGGCTGGAGGCGGCCATCTTCTTCCAGTGTCTTCTCATGGTCTTCCTTCTGTAACTGTGTCCATCTCCCCTTCGTACAAAGACACCAGTCATGCTGGGTTAGGACCTACCTTAATAACCTCGTTTTAACTTAATTACCTAGTTAAAGACCCTGTCTCCCAGTAGTCACATTTCGAGGTACTGAGGGTTAGAACTTCAACATATGAGAGGGTGGGGTGGGTAGACGGCTGCAGTTCAGCCTATAATTAGTCACGCACACTGGCTTCCTACATTTTTACCGCCTCTGTGTATCCCGAGGGAGGCTGAAGCTTGCTACATGGCTGAATTTCTATGGAATGTTTTGCACCATTAAGATACAGTAATAGGGGGAACCAGCAGTCAGCGTAATGGCTATGTCGCTGGACTCCCACGTAGTCAACCGCGGTTCGAGTCCCGGACCTGGTGGCTTAAAACTCACGCCGGGCACGTGTGTGTGCGTGTCCAAGATCCCAAGAGGAGAATGGAGGAGAAGGGATTGCAGCGTGGCCATCCCCCCTGGGGGTGATTTCTCGCTTTCTGTCTCTATGTCTCTCTCTGTCTGTCTGGCAAGCACACGTGCCCTATAGCAAAAACCTCTCCAAAAAAAAAAAAAAGATACAGTAATAGGGGCCAGCGGGTGGCATGGTGGTTAAAGCACTGGACTCCATGGTCAACCACAGCTCAATTCCTGGACCTGGTAGCTTGCTTTCTCACTCTCCCTCTCTTTCTCTGCCTCTTTCTGGTGAATTAAATAATAATAGTAATAGTAATGATACACAAAATTAAATACTTCTTTAAGAATAAAAAAACAGGATACAGTAATAATGGGCCAGATGTAGGTGCCGTTCTATGAGGCAGACCAGGAAGGTCACCAGTTTGTGGCCAAAGACCTCCCTGATGTCACCAAGCATGGGAGTATGCCCATGTTCTGGGCTGAAAGACGCTAGGGGTGGGTCATGGTATCAGGATCCTCTCCATAGTGTTGTACCTTTGTCTCTCTGTCTCACACCATCTCATCTCTCTTGGAATAAATAATAAACTTAAAAAAAAAGTATAAAAAAATGTGGTACCAGTGTATGCTTTCATCAAGGAAGGCATCTTGGAGATGATTGTTGATTTCAGAGCTTGGAGTGGGTTATTATATTGGGAATAACACACCCCCAAGAAGATAGGCCTGTAGGACTGAAGTAATGACGTGCCTTCAGAATTCATCGCTGACATCGCCCTTCTCACTGGTAGTTCCTACTCTGAAGTGGCCAGGACTAGTCCATGCTGGAAATTCAGTGGTCACATGTCCGGTGCCTACCAGGAGATGGAAGCACTGAATCCACAGGGGGCGGTTTGCCTGTTTACACTGCTCATCGGACTTGCAGGCGTGGGAGAACTCTGAACAACTCGAGGAGTCTTGTCTTTTAGCTTCAGACTGGATGTAGAGGGTTTAGGCTCGTGCTCCATAAGGGCTAATCAAGGGCCCGCCCAGGTCAAGCCCTGGTCCTCACTATACATAACTGAAATCCTACCCACAGAAGTCAGCGAGGTTCTGGGGGAGAGGCTGCGCCAAGGACTCTGACTGTTGCTATAACAACAGTGCCTTGGTCTAATTTCTTCTGAGAAATGACTTTCAGCTGGTGGGTTGAAGCTGAGCTGCTTCTCCCACAGATGAAAGCGCCTCTGACAGGCTCCAGAGCACCAGTTTATGGACCGAGCATGGTGCACCCCACGGCCGGCCAGGGGTAACACGCTCAGAGCGGGTTCAGCTACCTCTGTTTGCCTGTGGGCATGTGTGCCTGTCCACTCATGGGCGACACATCCCGGAGAGAAAAATCCTCTAATTCTGCCTCCTCTCCTGTGTGTGAGCAAAGGGCCCCAAAAGTTGTAAATAATAGTAATCAAGGCAAGGCCTTTCCCTTCAGCTTTGGAGTAAAAACCTGCTATGAAATGGAGATCTGGGAAGCAGATGCTGTCTAGAAATAAGAATTGCATCCGAGGGGCCAGAGAGGTGGCCTGGGAGTTAACACAGCTGGATCCCACATGGCTGATTGTGTGGATTGAGTCCTGGACCCGGCAGCTTGAAAAACACTCCAAGCATCTGTGCATGCATGCACAAAATCCCAAGAGTGGAGGAGAAGGAGTTGTGTGTGGCACGGTCATTTCCCCTGGGGGGTACTTTCTCTCTCTCTCTCTCTCTCTCTCTCTCTCTCTCTCTCTCTCTCTCTCTCTTTCTCTCCAGCAGGCACGTGCACCCTATAGCCAACTAAAAAAAAAAATAAAAAGAATTACGTCCTTTTATTTTTCTCATGAGATGGGTGTGTGTGTGAGAGGGAGGTGAAGAGAGACAGAGAAACTGAGATTCTTCCAGGAGGTAACTCTTAATGGCCTGGAAATACCGCTTTTTGCAAACTAAAACTCACAAAGAACAATGTCTGACCTCTTTGAGGGAAACAGGCGGCTTTTTATAGACTGGGAGATCTTATTTCAATACTTTTGTTTTCCAAAGGGAGATAAACATAGACTGGGATTTTATTCAAAAGCAATGTCAGTCTGGGGGCCCTGGGCTATTTGCATCTCCTAAGCTGGTTGGTGCCTCTGCACAACTTCAGCGCCATGGAGGAAAGCAAGTCTCCCAGAAGGGCTGAAGACAAAAAACGAGAATGCCTCGTTGAAAAAAAAGGGACATTTGAGTAAACAGTGAAATAAAAATATTCTTGATTCCTACCCAAGGGAGAGAAAAATACTAGGCCTCCCCGAAGTACTTCTCCTCCCTGACTCCCTCCTCCCAGAAAATAAACAAATCGAAACCTCAGCAGCTTAGTTCTAACTTGCCTGCTTTGGTCGGCGCTGTTGGTGTGAGTCTGCTGCAGCGAATGATGTAGATAAGATCTGATCTGTTCATTTGCCTCTTCCTCCCTTATGGTTTTCCTTTCTTCCTCACCAGCCTTCTTCACTGGCATTTCTTTACAGCGCTAAATAAAATCCCAGGCATTTCAGACTGTGACATGAGGTCATGCATGCAGGCGTGTTTACATAGGCAGTGTATGCATGATTGCTAGTAAGGGATGGTAGGTGATATTCCTACAGAGATGGTTTCTTGGCCTTAATCATAAACGCGATGTCATACGTGTGTGTGTGTGTGTGTGTGTTTCTGCCTATGAGAGAGCAGCAGCTCAGGGTCAGATTGTGGAACTTTCATGGCCTTCACCTATCTCGATGCAGCTTGTCCTGCAGAAAGCTCCTGGGTGGAGGACGTTGCCGCTAGACTGCACACAGCCGCTGTCTCCTGGAGCTTTCTGGGCTGTAGCTACCGTCACGTCTCAAACATATGCTAAATGTGCAGAGTAACGTCTTTCCTTGTCGCACGACACTTTTCTGCAAATCAGGCAGGTCTGACTCAAAGACACGAACGCATCCTCTTTGGACTGTCACGACACCAGTGTCTGAAACACTTTCCCAGCACGTCTAGCCAGAATTTGCTGGAGTTCGGTTGGCATTAGACACAGAATAACAGAGGAGGAGAGAACTGAGCAGGAGTCTGCCGTGTGCTCAGGACAAATTACGTGTCCTCTCTGAACCCATTCCTTATCCATCTTGGGTTATTGTGGGGATTAATTGAACTAATATATGTAGAGCACTTAGCGCGATGCCTGGTGCATGGTGAGCTCTCACCCAATTAGAATATTATATGACCATAATATCTTGAAACATTTAGTAAGCAGTGAATCAAACCGCCTGATAAAAACTTAGACACTTATTCTGCTGAAAACTATGTGAAGACATTTGAAAATCATAGAGTGTCAGCACTTACAGAGACAACAGTCTTCCTTTTTTAAGGGGTAGATAATAGTTTGGTTAATGCACCAATTTAAATTGCATGCATAGAGTTTGTGAAAGACTTTATAACTTCTGAGATAAAGAGTACACAGGATTGATTCGTGTGACCTGGGATGAGTATAGAATTTATTCATTCACTTGGGAAAAAAGTCAGAAGTCATACAAGCATTGATGTATTTGGAAAGTTGGCGATTTGAGGGCATCTGGGGACTTAGGGTTTCTTCTCTTTCTTTCTTTCTTTCTTTCTTTTTTTTTTAAGAGGTTTTGCCTTAGGTCATGTGCACTCGGTAAAGAGAGAGAGAGAAAGTGAGAAATCATCCCCCGGGGAAGATGGCCTCACTGTAATCCCTTCTCCTCCATTCTCCCAGGATCTTAGGCATGCATGTACACGTGCTTGGTGTGAGTTTCAAGCCACCAGATTCAGGACTCAAACCACGATCGGCCACATGAGATTTCATCAACGTAACCACTATGCCATCTGCTAGCCCTGGGACTTAGGGTTTCTAAATATCAAAGGCCCTGTCTACCACTGCTCCTGATGGTTTATGACCCGTCCCCAATAGGTGAATTGTGCATTCAGTTGGTATTTGTTACAAATTTAAGCATAAAGGATTAAAAATACCTAAACAGTCACATAAAAAGATTTTAAATGTTTTCAAAGAGTTATTAACAGGGACCTTGCTGTAGCATCTCTCAGCTGGGATGGGTATCAGGCATTCTTGTTTCCAACATCGAAAAGAGGTGCCCTCAGTCTGTGTACACTGAAGACTACCTGGGAAAGGAGATTTCCATCTGACTCCAGCAGAAAGAAAAGAGATTATAGTTATTTCTAAAAATAACCTCAAAACTCCTCAAAATGTTTTGAATGGTCCTATTCCCCTGGGCTTGGGCTGTTCCGTGGCCACATATTCCCATGGGCCTCTTCAGCTCATATTTCAGATGCCCACTGAGAGAGTGAGGCCCCTTAAAGAGGATGCATTTCTTCTTGAGCATTTCAGCAGAGAGATTTTTAACTGCTCACAGTTGACAGCCCCTCCAGAGACCCAGCATTTCCCATTGACGAGGATTGAGGGAAGCCACATTCTGGGATGGTCACAAGCAAAGGCTTTAAACTGTGGGCTCTCATTGAAATCGCAAACACATATGTGTATATGTATGTATATGTGCCCATCTATATTTATATATATATTATTAATATATATAAAAATTATATATATATATATATATATATATATATATATACAATTTTTTTAAACTCATAGCCCACCTTCAGTGACAGTCAGTAGCATGCTGGACTGTGGAGATAGAAACCACATGTCAAACACAGTTCAGGTCTCCACTTTGGTCAGTCTGAGGAAAAAAACACAGGTGCACACACACACACGCACACACACACACGCCCAGTTCCTGTAGGGCTGGAAAACTAGAGGGGATGACGGCATGGCCAAGTCTTCCCATGCTCACTCTCATGCATGTGCATGCACTCAATCATGAATAAAAATTTCAGTGTAGTAAGAATGATATTTGGCATGGAGAAGGTTGACCAGGGAGGCTCCAGGAGCTGTAAGATTTCTCTTTCTGTTTTTGCATTGCCCTGCCTTTCACAATGATAGATCTCTAAAACTAATGTGCCCACCCTCTGTCGATGCACCTAGGGCATGCGTTCCCTTTCTGACATGGTCTTTGTTCTTGGGGACGAGTTGACCACTCAGCTCCTGGCATGGTGACTGGCACCACATGGCACCCCGGAATTCCTTGAGTAAAGTGAAAGTAAATATGTAACACAGAGGAGGAAATGGCCAAGGATATTACTGGGCTCAGAAAAATCGGGAACCAGCAGTTAGCATAATGGCTATGTCGCTGGACTCCCACGTAGTCGACCGTGGTTCGCGTCCCGGACCCGGTGGCTTAAAACTCACACCAGCACGTGTGCGTGCATGCCCAAGGTCCCAAGAGGAGAATGGAGGAGAAAGGATTGCGGCATGACCATCCCCCCTGGGGGGTGATTTCTCGCTTTCTGTCTCTATGTCTCTCTCTGTCTGTCTGGCAAGTGCACGCGCCCTATAGCGAATAAACCTCTCAAAAAAAAAAAAAAATTCGAACATATTGTTTTAAATATGGGCCAGACAGTGGTGTGGTGGTTAGGGCACCTAGAATCCCACATAGCCGACTGCATAGTTCAAATCCTGGACTCGGTAGCTTGAGGAACACACTGGGCATGAGTATAGCTGTGCCGATTGTCCACCCCCTGAGAGGGTGGAGAAATAGACGAGAAGGGATTGTGGTGTGGAGATGCGCCACGGGGCGTGATTTCTCACTTTTTCTCTCTCTCTTGCAAGTACGGGCACCTTCTGCCAAATAAATTAAAAAACACATTTTCATGGAAAGTCTTGTAGATGTTCAATGAACTTCTGTAGAATTCAGGATCCTCTGGGTTTCAGAAATTCTCATCCTGAGCATCATTTCTTAGTTCTGTTTAGGAGAGCCCCCAGAGTATTACCAACCTACTCAAGAGCATTTTATATTGATGTGTGTATGTGTGTGGGGGTGCACGTGTGTATGAATTTAAAAAAAAAAACAACAAAGTACTGACCTCAACTTGTCACCATCCACCAAACTGACTGGAATAGATTAGAATTTCTAAAAAGCTGTAGATCCTTGACCAACTGCTTCAGAAAAATCTGAGGTTTTCCTTAATTCTTTATAAAGTTGATTTCTTTCTTTCATGAGAGTAAAAGAGAGAGAGAGAAACAAACACCCTCTACAAGAGCTCCTGCCACGATACCCTGTCCCCCTCAGCCTTCCCAGCCAGCTAGGGTCATGCCAGGCTCACATGCCTGACACGTACAAGCCCACCAGGGAACCGAACTTGCCATCTTCCATACGAATCCAGCTTCTCTTGAGCAGCATCTTACTTCTGTGCCGCCGAGCTGGCTCCCGATTTCATTTCTTTACATGCTTGTACCCCCACCCTGTGTCCCAACTGGGCCTCACGTTCGGCTACTACATCAGAAACCGTGGAAACTGGACCAAATAATCTGCATTTTTTTTTCCCAAAGCTTCCGACGTAACTAGTCAAATTAATGTTGGAAAGTCACTAAAGCAAGTCAAAGCTCTAAATAAACCTCAAAAGATCCTTTCTAAGACACTTAAATCTAGAAGACAGTTCTGGAAATGTGTTGCACACTGTTCATATTCTCCTAATTAAAATATCTAATACATGCGTATTCTGGGTCACTTATCAAATACGTTAAATAAGCAAGTCAAATTCATCCATGTGTTCCTAGGCTTATCCTCTGCTGGTGGAATGGAAAGAGCATAACCATATGAAATTGATTTATCTTCTAGTTTGACCAGATCAGATCGAAATGACCAAAACGTTCTCTGGGAGCCTCTCAGTTTGTTTTAACAGCTGCAAGCTAAGATTCTAGATTGAAGTCTCGGGAAGAGCTGTGCCTCTAATGGTGGATGAAGGAGGCCCACTCGCACTTTTGATGGCCGGGGGGTGCCTTGCTGGGCGCAAACCACTTGAAGCTTTTGTATGGAAATGTAGAGTCCAGTGAAGGAAATACCCAGCACATGGGACTTGCCCAACATGTGAGACCTGAACATCTCTAAGTTTCTGTCTCCATTTTCTTTTCCACAAATCGCTTCGTGTGTTCTCTAGTGGCTCTCAACATGGACCCGAAGAGTCCTCAGAAATATTCAGAGGGGATGTCCATTTCCTCAAATAACCAAAGTAAACTGTACATTTACTCCAAAGACACTGTGTAGGCCAACAGTTTCAAGTGCCCGCTTTGGGGATCAAGGATATAAACTCAATGTGGTTATTTAAAAAACTCATCTGAACATACATTCATTCCTCCATGAAGGAAACGAGGAAAGTTACAGTGTGACATTAGTACAGTGCTGTGGGAGCACATGGAGGGGCCTCCTCGCCGAGGTGCAAAGTTACGAGAAGGGGCTCCCCAGAGAGATGGTATGGAAGGCCATGTCTAACCCGGATCGTGAGGGGCAAACAGACCGGGTCAGGTGCAGGAGGTGAATGAGGGCATGAAGCATGCCAAGACTCAGAGAGAGAAAACAAGCACCTACCGTCCCGGAAACTGCGAATAACTAAACATAGCGGGAGGTTTGGAGTGGATTGGTGTTGGAGGGCAAGCAGGGGAAGAAGACTGGCAGTGATAGCCAAGACTGAAGACTTTGCAGGGACAAGGATCCCATTATGAGGAGACCATGTGCTGGATTTAGCTGATGCTCAAGATGGTGGACAACTTCACAGGCCAAAAGAGAACCAGGGGCCTGATTACCTTTGAGAGAGAAAATCACAGCTACTGGGCAAAGCATGAGTTGGAGGGGGTAGGACTGGGCAGACACGCTTATTGGGAGCTGCTCCAGAAATCCACAGGAGAGGTATTGAAGAGCTGTCCTAAGCTAGTGGCATTGAGTGTCCAAGATGAGAATAAAATTCATAGATGAGGGCTGGCCCCATAGCCTAGTGGTTAAGATAGCCAGATCCAACATGGTTCACTGAGTGGTTTGAAGCCCAGCCCCAGTGGCTTGAAAAACACTCTGAGCACCTGTACATGTGTGCCCCAAATCCCAACAGGATAAAGAAATGGAGGAGAAGAGATTGTGGTATGATTATACCCCACAAGGTGGGTAGTAGTTTTTCTCTCTCACACTCAAGCACTAGCAGCCTCTGTCAATTACAGAAATTCATAGATGATAAGAACAGATCATTCCTGAGGTTGAAGTGGGCGTGGTGGTGGGTAGTGGGCAGAATTCAAGGTGATTCCTGAGAGAGCGTCATCCCAGTTGGCATCAGAGCCCAGAGTACTGAGGAAGACATGGCCATGTTGTTCCCAGTCCAGGATGAGGGGTAGTTTGAGCCATAGAGTCAGATCTGAGTTTGAATTTGAATCTAGGTTTATTTGCCTTTGCCCACCCCAGCTCTGTAATCTCGGATGGACACCCTACCTAATCTCCCTATGCCGTGAGTCCCCCCTCCGTGAGCTGATTCTAATGACATTTTTAAATCTTTAGGGGCAGGGAACAAATAGTATGATGGTCTACTTCAGTGACTTCTATCTCAAGAGTCTTCATTATTAATAGTGGTGTCCCCATAACCCGTATTTCCCAAACTCAGTGATCCTGCACAATTTCTTGAAAAATCCGGAGCAGAACAATAACAGTACCTTTGAACTTGCTGGCATTATGACAGGTCTAAAGGAAGAAAGGGTCTCCTTATCATAGACATGCCAGCCCAGGGCACGCCTCAAGAACCTCCTGGGAGCTGGGCCTGTCAGCCGCGGCCTGGTACCTGCGGCCACACTGCTCCTTGTTTGGGGTGTCATCCCACCCTGCCCATTCCACCTCCTTCACAACCGCCCTTTTCCTGTCAAACCATCAGACAGCACACGGCCTGCCCCAAAGGTTTTCTAAGAGGATGAAACAGGATCCTTCCTGGGTGGACGTGTGTTCTTATAGGAGACACAGCTCTTATTACAGCTGGTCTGTGGGAATGCACGCCTCGCCAGCCATTCTCCCTCTCAGTTTCTCTGTCTTTCTCCTTTCCTCCCTCCCTCCCTCCATCTCTCTCTCTCTCTCTCTCTCACACACACACACACACGACAGTGTCACAGGAACACAAGCTCCCCACTCACGCTGGAGCCATTACGGTGAAGGAATCGTTTCCCTCAGAGTAACTGACGATTGGGCTCGTACTGTCACAGGTACTGAGTGAACAGCGTTCTTCAGTTCCCAGCACCCCAGCTTCCCTTCATGGGAGAAAACATTTACATGTAATAATAGTAATCCAGGAGCGAGGGGGCGGGTGCTCAGGAAAGAGCCCCCGTGGTTCTTCCACGAAGGCACCATCACCCTACGAGGCTTCCAGCTTTGTGAGGCAGGAGGGCCAAGGACTCCCCAAGATAAGGCTTTGGGGGATGAGGCTCTACGCTGAGTCCTGTGGGTGGAGGGGTGGGGAT
Organism: Tupaia tana; assembly: GCA_026018925.1. Classification (NCBI taxonomy): domain Eukaryota; kingdom Metazoa; phylum Chordata; class Mammalia; order Scandentia; family Tupaiidae; genus Tupaia; species Tupaia tana. The sequence goes on from JAKSZU010000021.1 coordinate 16,202,377, forward strand.
CCCAAGGACGTTTGCCTGCGTGCAGTCAACCGCACGCTAGCTCCCGGAGCAGGTGCTTGCACGCCCGCCGTCATGCTCAGACCCACAGCGGTGCTGCCTCCCTCTCTCCCTCCCCGCTCTCCTTCTGTCTCCCGCGAGGGACATAAAGAGAGAATGAAACTCTCAGACCACCTTCCCATATAACAAAGAGCCACGAGACAGAGAGATGCTGAGATCGCTCTCTATTTCGGACATAACAAAAGAAAACATAAAAGCCTTCGCGTAGCATCTTCTGTGATGTCTTCCTTACGTTGCAGAATGCTGACGTGTGAACTATCTGTCGAGATGTGGGCTAACGGGGCCCAGCGGTGGAGCACTTTGGGCCCTCAGGAAAAGGAAACGCTCGGAGGCTCCATGCAGGTGGTGCCCTGAAACCGTGTTTGACTCAAACCTCGACAATCTAGCTCTGCTGTGCTGTAATCTAGGGCACGAATGCATTAGCGCTTGGACTTGGGCTTGAATTGCAAATTTGATTTTTGTTGTTCATATTAAAAAAGCTGCACCAGATGCTTGGAAAACATTAGGGTTTTGCCGGCAAGGGAATAGAAATATTATCAGCCTACCTATTTGTGTTTGGAAGATCCAGGAAACCATCGTGACTATTTGGATCACAGGACTTTAAAAGCAGCCACGCTAAGACTTCGTGGGTGGTTCCTGGGTATCAGGTGTGAAACGAAGTGCTTTTTATATATTTCATTTCAATTCATCCTCATGGTAACTCTCTGAGCCTGGTATTGACCCACTTTGCAGATAAGGAAAACAGGACTTAGGAGAGGTTAAACAACTTTTTAAGGATGTATTCATTCCGCCGGATATTTATTGTCTGTCTACTCTGAGCTGCTGGGGACACATTAGTCCACACGATGGAAACATCCCTGCCTTCATGTGACTTGCTTTCTAAGAGACGTGGTTTCATAGCCAACCCGTATTCAGAACCAGACAACATGCACGTATAGTAACTCTTGGGTAGGGGATCTTGAGTTTGAACCCAGGCGTTCTGATTCCAGAGCCTGTGCTGTTACTGTAATACTGAACTACACTATGTCACCCAGCCAGGCCCACTCAGCTGCTAGGAAGTGAAGGTTGGGGTTCTCAGGCAGATAAGTCTGTCTCTGTGGTCTTGGCCACCAGTGTTTTTGTGCTTGTTTTTTTTTGTTTTTGTTTGTTTGTTTGTTTTTGAATGTGCTAAAGGGTGTATGAGTATGTGCACATGAAAGAGAGAGAGAGAGACAGAGAGAGAGAGAACCCTTGGGTGATGACCATGCCATAATCCCTTCTCTCAGGATTTTGGGCATATACACACATGCAACTGGTGTGTTTTTCAAACCGCTGGGTCTGGGACTTGAACCAGCTAACATCATTTTAAAGAACAAATGGAGCATCTGTCTCCATTGATGACCTAGAAGAGCATCATAGACTTGTGCTTTATAAAATAGAGTCAGTCTCTTTTTGAGATTTTTGCTATATGATGCATGCACTCTCCAGAGAGATAAAAAGGTGAGAAATCACCCCCCGGGTAAATAGCCATGCTGCAATCCCTTCTCCTCCATTCTCCTCTCAGGATTTTGGGCACACATGCACATGTGCCCAGTGTGAGTTTTAAGCCTCCAGTTCAAGACTCATACTGCAGTCGACTATGTAGGAGTCCAGCGACATAACCATTACACCATCCGCTGGTCCCAGTTAGGCCCTTTATTTTGGAGAGGTTTTTGCTATAGGGTGCGTGCACTCGCCAGACAGACAGAAAGAGACAGAGAGACAGAAAGCGAGAAATCACCCCCCAGGGAGGATGGCCACGCTGCAATCCTTTCTCCTCCATTCTCCTCTCAGGATCTTGGGCATGCACACACACGCGCCTGGCATGAGTTTTAAGCCACCGGGTCTGGGACACAAACCGCGGTCAACTACGTGGGAGTCCAGCGACATAGCCATTACACTAACTGCTGGTCCCTCAGTCAGGTCCATTTTTAAGACAAGTGCTTATATTTTTAGGTTAACATGGCTTCAGCACATGCCAAGGGCCCCAAGCCTCCTTTCTTTTAGACCCAAAGCTGTGATGTTTGAACTTGCCACTGGGTGGGGAGTTTTGTTCAAGTATCTGCCATACCTATGATCAGAACCATCATTTCCCTGTTTGTTCAATAAAGAACATCATTTTCTAGCAATTTCTGTCTACCAGAATGGATTGAGCCAGTATTTTCTTCAAAGTCAAATTCCAGTGTGTTCCAGTTAGTGCCTTGTTTTCAGAAGTTCAGGAGCCTTGACCCAGTGACTTCAGACAGGGTTTGGTGTGGTGACTAAAAACAGAAGATTTTGGAACAAAGGTTAGACTGAATTGTTACTCCAGGAACCTTTCCACTCTGTGCACTTTTACAATGGAATCCTCTAGTTATGAGAAAGCACCTAGCAGTCAAGTGTCACTTCTTGACACGCACCCCGTGATCTGTAAATGGGTCTTACCATGTACAAGTTTCCTCTAAATGCTGAGTCAGAGGGAGTCAGAGGGATCCCCACACCTCTTTCACTGGCTCAGGAATACCCAGCATTTTTGCCAAGCATAAGAGAGTCCTGGGTGGAAGGATTTCTCTCCCTTCTTCTTCCCACCCTACACCATTTTGCCTTCTGCCTTCAACTGGGCAGAGTGACTAGACCCAACCTGGTCTTCCCTTTGCCTCTCAGCAAACATTTCCCCAGCATCTATTCTACACCAAGCTCTTCCACCAAGAACCAGATGCACTGGCCCTTCCTGGCAGAAAGGAATGATAAAACAAATTTATAATTACAAAGTCCATAGAGTTTGTGGGATTTCTCTTTAACTGGACTTCTTAAATGAGTCTGATTAAGTAGACATAACACTCTTGAGGTTAAGAGATCAACCCCACTTATTACCAGGAACATGGAGTCTCAAAATTGGGCGTTCCTTCTGGTCAATGGGGTGGTCTCCTGCTCTGATTCAGACTCACCTCTTTAGCCCCTTCAGATCAGACAACAGAAATGATCATTTGCTTTGCAGTTATTTATTAACCACAGATATGAAGCTGAGCACTGGGTGTGAGCACTGAGCCCTTGGACACACAGTGAGTGAGTCGGCCACAGTCCCTACCTTCATGGCCCACTGAGACCATTGCCCAAAAGTATGGTAAAAGTGATGATGGTGAAGTATAGATGGGCGGGGAAACTTATTCTGGAATTTCCAGCCCAGTTTGGGTAAGTCAAAGAAGGCACGTAGGGGCCAATCCACATGGCCAATTGCAGTTCGAGTCCTGGACTCAGCAACTTGGGTTTTTGCTTTCTCTCTTCCTCTCTGGTGAGCGCATGTGTCCTCTAGCAAGTTTAGATAAATAAAATGAAATAAATACTCCTAAAAGAAGAAGAAAAGGGGAACCAGCAGTTAGCGTAATGGCTATGTTGCTGGACTCCCACGTAGTCGACCGCGGTTCGCGTCTCGGACCCGGTGGCTTACAACTCATGCCGGGCGCGTGTGCGTGCGTGCCCAAGATCCCGAGAGGAGAATGGAGGAGAAGGGATTGCGGCGTGACCATCCCCCCTGGGGGGTGATTTCTCGCTTTCTGTCTCTGTGTCTCTCTCTGTCTGTCTGGCGAGCGCACGTGCCCTATAGCGAAAAACCTCTCCAAACAAAAAAAAAAAAAGAAGAAGAAGAGGAGGAGGAGGAGGAGGAGGAGGAGGAAGGCGGCAGCACCTAATATAGATGGGTTGGGTGGTGAGGGGATATAAGAGAAGGCTTCTTAAAGTAAATGAAATCTGAGATTTGACCTGAAAAATAAGTGGCTATTAACAAGGAAAAGAGGAAAGGGAGGGGGAGAAGTATGTTTCTAGAAAAGAAAACACATACCATGCCTTGGAAGCAGAAGGAACGCAGGGCCCATTTAAGGAACTAAAAGAGTTTCAGAAGAGTTGGTAGAAAAATGTGTGGTGGGAGAGGAGGAGGCTGATGCTGAGTAGAGAGCTAAGAAGGCGAGCCTGGAAAGATGAGCAGGAGCCAGGTGGATTTTAATCCAGAGACAGCAGAAATCATGGCAGAGTAAAAACAGGAGGGGCAATTTACTTTTTTTGGAGAAGGTAGCAATATAGAAAATAGATTAAGGCAGAATTAAACAATGAATAAAAGAAAAGATGGGAGAGTGATAGGGTAGGTCCATGGAGGCAAGGCAAAGACACCAGTGAGGAGAGCATTCCAACAGTCCAGAGAGAGACCAGGATAGTGGCAGAGAGGACGGAGGTGTATGGGCATAGCAGAGTTAGATTTTGGAGGTAGAAGGCATAGGATTTGGTGACTGGTGATGTAGGAGGTTTCAAGAACAATGCTCAGGTTTGTGACTTGGGTAACTGGATAGATATTGAGATGGGGAACATTGGTGAAAATCAAGTTTGCATTAAAAGAAAAGACAATGAGTTCAATGTCGGTGAAACATCCAGGAGAATGTTGGCACTAGTGGAGTTCAGCAGCAGAGGACGTTGGGCTGGTATACTATTTGGGGCTTGTCTGCCTAGGGAAGATAGTTAAAGCCACTGTAATAGATGAAATCATTTGGGCAAGCATATAGAGTGAACAGAAGGGAAAAAAGGTCAAGGGAAAACATTTAAGGATCTAATCATTTAGGAGAAAAGGCAGGTGGAGAGAAAGGAGGAAATCCCAAAGAGTGTAATAGCATGGAAACCAATGGAAATGTGCTTTTAAAAGAGAGTGGGTTGGGGCCAGCAGGTGGCAAAGTGGTTAAGGCTCTGGACTCCCACATAATCGACTGCAGTTCAAGTCCCAGATCCAGTGGCTTGAACTCATGTGTACGTGCGTGTCCAAAATCCCAAGAGGAGAATGGACAAGGAGGGATAGCAGCATGACCATCCCTCCTGGGAGGTGATTTCTCACTTTCTGTCTCTGTGTCTCCAGTGAGCACGTGGCCTTCTAGCAAATATCTCTCAAAAAAGGGGGAGAGAGAGAGAGAGAGAGAGATACTATACCAAAAGGTGCTGAAAGGAGAGGTAAAATAAGAACTGAAAGGAAGTTTTGGGTTATATTAAACATAACCTTCAGTCCTATGCTATTCAGTAAATAATGTGATAAATTCCATAATCTTAGTGGTTTTTTAGTATTCTCTCAGATATTGTTGATTTCATTCCTCGATGTTCTCAACTAAGATGCGGTATGGCAAGATTTAACATAGGCACTAACATCTGTCTCAAACATCAACAATTTGGGTCCAAGTCTCATGTCTGGCATTTATTTGAAAAATAATAAAAGATCCTTCCCTATGGAAGAATCCTGTCTTTAACTGTCTCCCTTCCTTTGCTCCCCACCCTTCAACCTTTTAGTTTGTTTTCTATTTCTTAGCCCTGTGAGCTCTACTTTCAGGTAAAATATTTTCCTGTAGAATTTGAATTGCTGTGTTGTCTTATTTTGAAATTAGAAGTATAATTTTTTTCCTATGTGTTCAAATCCATTTTAAAGTGAGTTCATAGCAATGCATATCACAATGCTTAAAGACTAAAATATGACTTGGAGATCGAATCACCCCTTTGCCTGTTTTCTTTTCCAGCTACAAGAGACTGTGAAAAGGAAGTTGGAAGGAGCCCGATCACCACTTAATGGAGACCAGCAGAATGGCGCTTGCGATGGGAGCTTTTCTCCAACTAGCAAGCGACTCCGAAAGGACATTCCAACAGGGATGGAAGCCATCAACAGTCTGCCCAATAACATGCCACTGCCTTCAGCTTCTCCTCTTCACCAACTTGACCTGAAGCCTTCTTTGCCCTTGCAGAATAGTGGAACCCATGCTCCTGGGCTTCTAGAAGACCTGAGTAAGAATGGTAGACTCCCTGAGATTAAGCTTCCTGTCAATGGTTGCAGTGACCTCGAGGACACCTTTACCATCTTGCAGAATAAGGACCTCAAGCAAGAGCCTTTAGATGACCCCACATGCATAGACACATCAGAAACATCTCTTTCAAATCAGAACAAGCTATTCTCGGACATTAACCTGAATGATCAGGAGTGGCAAGAATTAATAGATGAGTTGGCCAACACAGTTCCTGAAGATGACATCCAAGACCTGTTCAACGAAGACTTCGAAGAGAAGAAAGAGCCAGAATTCTCACAGCCAGCAGCTGAGACCCCTCTTTCTCAGGAGAGTGCAAGTGTGAAGAGTGACCCCTCTCACTCTCCCTTTGGACATGTCTCCATGGGATCTCCCCAGACAAGGCCTTCTTCCTCTGGACCTCCCTTTTCTACTGTCTCCACAGCCACCAATTTACCTTCTGTTGCCAGCACTCCCGCAGCTCCAAATCCCGCCAGCTCACCAGCAAACTGTGCTGTCCAGTCCCCTCAAACTCCAAACCAAGCCCACACTCCAAGCCAAGCTCCACCTCGGCCTGGCAATGGTTATCTCCTTAATCCAGCAGTGACAGTGGCTGTTTCAGGGTCAGGCCCTGTGGCTGTGCCCAGCTCTGACATGTCTCCAGCAGAGCAGCTCAAACAGATGGCTGCTCAGCAGCAGCAAAGGGCCAAACTCATGCAACAGAAGCAGCAGCAGCAACAGCAGCAGCAGCAACAGCAGCAACACTCCAATCAGACTTCAAGTTGGTCTCCCTTGGGGCCTCCGTCTAGTCCGTATGGAGCAGCTTTTCCTGCAGAAAAACCAAATAGCCCAATGATGTACCCCCAAGCCTTTAACAACCAAACCCCTATAGTGCCTCCAATGGCAAACAACCTGCAGAAGACGACAATGAATAACTACCTCCCTCAGAATCACATGACTATGATCAATCAGCAGCCAAATAACTTGGGGACAAATTCCTTGAACAAACAGCACAATATTCTTACTTATGGCAACACTAAACCTCTGACCCATTTTAATGCAGACTTGAGTCAGAGGATGACACCTCCAATGGCCAACCCCAACAAAAACCCCTTGATGCCCTACATCCAGCAGCCACAGCAGCAGCAACCCCAGCAGCAGCCCCAGCCGCAGCCGCCACCTCCACCGCAGCTCCAGGCCCCCAGGGCACACCTGAGCGAGGACCAGAAACGCATGCTTCTCATGAAGCAGAAAGGAGTGATGAGTCAGCCCATGGCTTACACGGCACTTCCGTCCCACGGACAGGTAAGTGTGAACGTGAGACCCACTTGGGGACGTCGTCCTGGTGTGTCTCAGGCTGCCAACGCGTGATGCTATGCACGCTGCACTGCAGTGGGGTCTGATTACCTGCAGATCCTCTCTCCACATCCTCTGTAGTTGCCAGGTCCGGGTTTTATCCCTCTTTCTTTTCAAATCAAATCTTGGATTTGAATGCCTAGGTAGCAGACTTCTTTCATTCCTGACAGTAGATAAGAAATCCAAAATTATCCAGAATTCCCAATCTGAAGAAAGCAGACTGTAGAGGTCCCATGACCAAACCTAGTCCTACCCCTGCAGCTTCTCTTGCAGGCCCTGCCATCCTAAACTCGGGGTGGTAGGAAGGGGGGGACATTCAAGGCTACCCACAGATGCTGTGTAAGATCCTGAGCCAACTGTGCTACTGAACTATAAATGATGGGAAATTTGGATTCTTGATGTTCAAATGTGGGCGAGTTTTTGGTATCTTCAACACGAGTGAAGGGTGGATTGTCGTGGGGCCTTGCAGAGTTGACCCGTGTGTTGCCGCGCCAGCAACAGCGAGAGGCTGGTTCAGTCCTGCTGCTTGGGAGTCCAGTGAACTCTCTTCAATTCATCCAGCTCTATTTTGGGAAAATTTGATAGCGAATACATCTCAGTGCGATATTACAGTGAAGTCTCCTCTTTCCTACGGTCTTTTTCATGATGTCCTCATTTAGGGGTATAGGCTTCTTGGCGATGTATGTTTCAAAAATGAGCAGCCACCAATTGAAGAATGAGTGCTCATTTGACCAGTAGTTCTCTGTCCTCTTCTTTACTGGTAGCTAGCAGTCATAGAGCTCGGGTCATTTAACACTTTATCCACCCGAGGAAAGGGAGTAAGGAAACACACTCCTAAGCTGACCTTCCCCAACATGGATGAAGGTATCACGAGCTATCACTTTACTTTTGGTGCTGTCCTGAGCCTCAGGCTTTTCAAGATGCAGACAAGGGCATTCCACTTGAAGATTTTTGTACAACGTCTTCACTTTAGAGGCCCTCGTGTCTAAGCAGGTTCTAACACGTGTTGGCTATGCGTCCGCAATTGCATGTATTAGAAGGACTGGGATGTAAGCAGGCAGATCGTGTTTGGATTTTGTGTATCCTGGAGTGTCCTCCCCACCCCTCTCCCTTGATGGAAGCTACACGGCTGGAGGCAGGGGAGCTGCCTGCAGAGACAGGCCTGAGCTCTGTGGCTTCGTTCTTGTCCTTCTCAGCTCTCCAGCCCCAAAACCTCACAGTGGCTTCTTGTCTGTACACGCCGGCCAGCTCTGAAGAAATTCTGTCTGGCAAAATGAAAGTATAGCGTGGTTTGCAAATGCTGCAATGAGCAGCGAGTTGAAAGACATCATTGCAATGTGCACTTTTATGTTCTAGTTTGGTTTCATTCAAGAAGAAACACACATGTGCACTCACACACGCTCACACACACTCACACCCCATTGAAAAATGCATTTTCCATGCTTTAAGATTAAGTTCCAAAGGGGGCAAAAACACAGGCAGGGTGCAGGGGTGTTTGTGGTAGCCCCAGTGTGTCAGGAGGTTGACGAGATCGCCAGCTGTCCGAACGGCCTGTTGCTCATCTTCACACAAATGGTGCTGCTGCCAGCTATGGTAAAGCATTTCCCCCAAGCCAGACCAGAGATGATTCATGCCAGCTCACAGGTTCACAGCCGTCTGGGTGCCATGATGCACCCACCCCATCCTCACCTCCATCCTCACCAAACATCTTCTGAAATGTGCTAACCTGGGACGAAGGGCCTGTCTTTGCTGGAACGTGAATTTGAAAGGCACTTATTCCCGGTCCCTACGCTGCCTCACCTGACTCACTGACGCCATTACTGCAGACGCCGTGTTTTGAAAGGGCTCAGTCAGGTGAAGAAGCACAAGTGATGGTTTTCTGGATTAAATCCGTGTGCTCCTCCTCTCTTCCTTCCACCTCACAAGGTGCTTTGGGGGGGGGGGGCAGAATCTTTCTTTGCAAGGCCTCATTAGAATAATCACTTCTTAACCTCATAAAAAGTCCATAAGGTAATAGCATGCGTGTTAATGAAATATTAACTCGCCACTGTTTGGAACAAACTTCGAAATACATATATAAACATGTGAATATCTTTCTGCAAACACAGCATTTATTTCATGTTTTTATCTATTGTGCAGCGGTATTTACCTACTCTCAGCGTAGGCAAACTAGGCATAGCTCTCAGAACAGTTAATTATGCTACGTGCCAGTGTGTTGCACAAATACTAGTGTGAGCTACAGGTGAGATATGAAATATCTTTATATGGGTGGACCAGCCGTTGGTGTAATGGCTCTGTCACTGAACTCCCATGTAATCGACTGCGGTTCAAGTCCCAGACCCGATGGCTTAAGCTCACGCCGGGAGCATGTGGGTGCGTGCCCAAGATCCTGAGAGGAGAATGGAGGAGAAGGGATTGCGGTGTGACAATTCCCACTGGGGGAGTGATTTCTCGCTTTCTGTCTCTCTGTCTCTCCCTGTCTTTCTGGTGAGCACACATGCCCTATAGTAAAAACCTCTCCAAAAAAATAAAAAAGAAAAAGAAATATCATTATGTGTAGGTGTAGTTTAATTTTGTTTTCTGCTGTTGCTAGAGAAAATTCTCTTTATGCTTTGTTGGTCACAAGGGCCATAACCGACACTTAGGTTTTTATGAATGACTTAAGCACCAAAGCCAATAACAGGAGACTATTAGACATATTTTATTTCAATATAATTATCTTTTTTTTTTTTTTGAGAGGTTTTTGCTATAGGGTGCATGCACTTGCCAGAAAAACCGAGAGAGACAGAGACAGAAAGTGAGAAATCAACCCCCAGGAGGGATGGCCACGCCACAATCCCGTCTCCTCTCGGGATCTTGGGCACGCAACGCACACATGCCTGGCATGAGTTTAAGCCACCAGTCCGGGACTCAAACCGCAATCGATTACATGGGAGTCCAGTGACATAGCCAGTATGCCAATTGCTGGTCCTATAATTATCTTTTTTTTAAAAAATTGCCAGAGAGTACTTGTGCTCACCAAAGAGAAAGAGAGAAATTAAGAAAGTATCCCCTTCCCCCATGAGGAAGGGTCTTGCTACAATCCCTTCTCCTCCGTTTCCCCCTCCTTTCAGGATTTTGGGCATGCACGCACACACACCTGACATGATTTTCTTTTTCTTTTTCTCAATTTGGCAGAGGGCACATGTGCTCGCTGGAGAGCCATAGAGAAGGAAAGAGAGAAAGATCCCCTCAAGGGGGATGCCTACATCTCAATCCTGTCTCTTCCATTTCTCCCACCTTTTAGGCTTCTGGGCATATGCACACCTGAGCCCCGTGTGCTTCTCAGGCCACTGAGTCCAGCCTCACGGTGCACAGCCAGCTGTGTGGGAACCAACCACCTCAACCACCACGCCAGGAGCTGGAACACTCGTCTTTCCAGCTGTTGGTTCACGCTCAATCTACGTAGTCAGCCACGTGGGATCCACTCCCTTAACCACCGGGCCACTGGCTGACCCTCAATATTATCTTACATATACATTTACTGATTTGAACACTTGTAGAAAATGCTGCTTCTCTCAGAAATGAATAGAGATGCATCCACTTCTTGTATATTAAAAAAAGGGGGGGGGGGGGGACAGAAACCAGAAACAGAAAAAAAATCCAAAAATTTTCAATGTTTTATCAAGTAGATTTTACTTCTCAGAATTTGTATGTTATCTCATGAACAAAGATTGCACTCATGAAGGCCAGCCTCTTGACGCAATGATTAGGCACCAGATCTGCAGAAAAGAATGGATCCCATGTGGCTGACTGGGGTTCAAGTCCCAGCCTCATCAGCTTCATGCTGGGTATGTGCCCACCTGGCAAATATCTCAGCAGGTTGGAGGAAAGGAGAAAATAAGGACTGTGTGTGACCAGACCCCATCAGGGGATTCTCTTTCTCTCTCTCTCTCTCCTGTGCATGAACCCTCTGGCATTTAAAAACGGAAAAGATTATCCTCTTATATTACTTATGAGAGTAAAAAGTTTGAACCAACGTAAGTCTTTGGAAAAATAATATACATGAAAATCATGATATTAAAAATGCCTAATCACATGGAAATGCTCTTAATTAGAGTGAAATAAGATTATAAAACAGGGGAACCAGCAGTTAGCGTAATGGCTATGTCACTGGACTCCCACGTAGTTGACCGCGGTTCGCGTCTCGGACCCGGTGGCTTACAACTCACGCCGGGCGCGTGTGCGTGCGTGCCCAGGATCCCGAGAGGAGAATGGAGGAGAAGGGATTGCGGCGTGACCATCCCCCCTGGGGGGTGATTTCTCGCTTTCTGTCTCTATGTCTCTCTCTGTCTGTCTGGCGAGCGCACGCGCCCTATAGCGAAAAACCTCTCCAAAAAAAAAAAAAAAAAAAAAGATTATAAAACAGTTTATGTATTACAATCCAAACTGGGGGTTTTTTGAGAGATTTTGTTTTTGTTTTTGTTTTTGCTATAGGGCATGTGCACTCACCAGAGAGACAGAGAGAGACAAGGAAAGTAAGAATCAGCCCCCAGGGGAGATGGCCACACCACACACCACAGTCTCTTCTCCTCTATTCTCCTCTCTGAATTTTGAGCACGCATGCACACATGCCCAGTATGAGTTTAAGCTACCAGGTCTGGAATTTGAACTGCGGTGGGCCATGGAGTCCAACACCTTAACCACTGCACCACCTGCTGGCCCCCAAACTGTTTTATAACTTGTAGAGCCAGTGTGGTGACATGCACCAAGATTCTGCTGCTACATAGACTCAGACCACGGGGGAAACCTCAGTTTATTTCTGCTCCAACCTCAAAGCAGGGGCACAGTGGTATGTGTCTGTAATCCCAGCAGCTTGGGGAGGCTGAGGCAGCGGGATCACAATGTTGCAAGTCCTAAAAAACAGTAGCGGAGACCTGAGCCTCTGTGGTATGGCTTTTCATGTCCTGGATTGCGGGGCTGGGATCCATGTGGCCCACTGCAGGGTCAGATCTCTGGCCGAGCCAGCTTGAAATGCTTGCGTGCACGTGCACCTCCCTGAGATCCGGACCAGGTGGAGGGCCTGAGGGAAGGGATTTCAGCGTGACCAGACCCTGTCGGGGAGCCTCTCTCCCCCACGCACATGATTATGCTCTCTATCACGGATAATAAATAAATAATATCAGTGAGCCTAACAGTGGCACAGCAGTATTGAAGCATTCTGCATGACTGGCCCTCATGGGAACATTCCAGACTCTAGTCCAGAGACTTCCCTGAACATTCCAGGCACACGTATGCTCATGATCCAGAGCCCACTGAAGCTGGGCGTGGGTGACAATGGGAAGACCACGTTGAGGGTGCCTCTCATCCTCTCTCTCTCTCTCACTTATGGAAGAAATAGATAAACTTGAAATAATAATATGTATAAAAAAACAGTAAATGGCTCAAATGTCACAATGATATTTCTGGTTGAAAAAAGTATCAGTGATGATTGTTTTCTTCTTTATATTTTACTAAACTGAATTTTCTAAATGTTGACATACACGTGTTGTTTCCACCATCAGAGAAAACACTTTTTTAGAAGTTTATTTTATTCATTTCTTCCATGAGAGAGAGAGAATGAGAGACCCCTAATACTGTCTTCATGCCATGATACCCTCTAGCCTCAGCCAGCTTGGGTCATAGGCGTGCACGCACACAGGATGTGGACAGGGAGGCTCTGGGATATGAACCCAGGACATTCCTACTTGTGTCTAGCATCACAACGTGTTACATTACTAGTGTGCCACCAGCTGGTCCTGGAAGTGTTTTAAAAACTAGAAAACCTCTTATTTTACAAAGAGTTTACTCCTTGCTAATTCTTTTTTCGAAAATCCATAGTTGCATTGACTTGCCAGTTGGGTTGAGGTAATACCATTCTTTCCTGGTCATTTGCATACGTTAATTGCGAATCCCTACTTTAACAGATATGTCTGAAACCTCTCTCCCACACTTGCTTTCTTTTCCTTTCTCTCTCTACATTCCCTTTTCACTCCCTACTACCTTCGGATTCCTATAGCTCTTTAAATTAGTGTCACTGAAAATATCAATAAAATTTCTACCATTGTTAAGTTTTTAGATCTATTCTGGGATATGTGCTTACATTGTTTCTTGATCATTTGTTCCTTCCTTTTTCTATCTTTTTTTTTTTTTTTTAACTTTCTGGAATGTCTATCATCATGGATTGGACCTCCTGGATTGTTTTCTAATTTTTTAAATATGTATTTTTAAAAATACGGTGAAATAACCAGAACTTACATTGGTCATGTCTATTATTTTTTTACTCATTTTCCTGTTTCCCAAGGGCAGGACCCCTCCCTTTCTCTCTCTTTCCCTCTCTCTTTCTCTCTCTCACACACACACACACACACACTCACACACACACACTTTAGCTCATTATGGATAATACCTAACACTGTGTCTCAAACATAAGAATATCTAAGACATCACTTGATGATGAGCAAAGTTTGGGCCAAAACTATGTTTACAGTTGGTGAACTGCTCCAATGGAGAAAGCATTCATGCCAGTAACACAGAGCTGCTTTTGAGATCAAATAGAAGAACTGGAAAGGCAAGTCTAAAAAGAATCCTTTGCTAGGTGGTGGTTATCTTGAACCAATGGAACGACAGCCTAATACCTAGAAAGAGTTTGATCCTGTGTCTGACAAACAAAAAACACTGGGGCAACATGACAGAAGTAAGTCAAAAGCAAGTGACTACTTGCTGGTCCAGGACCATCCTAGTCCTACCCAGAGCCCTGGAATACTTCCTATACTGGAGAGTAGAAAGTGAATAATCTCCAAATTGTGCTGTTAATTTTTAGTGCTTGCAGTCACAGGACTAGATAAATCATAGACTACTCTGCTACTTCATCCTTTACATGTGTGTTTTCTGTGTATGGCTATGTGTATCATACTGAGTACATATATGCTCATATTTTACCACACGTTTTCCCCTCTCAAATTTATTTTACCAAAATTAATGGGATACCCTGTGATAAAAATCATTATAAACTTCTTAGCCACAAAATCTGCACACAAAAAAGATAGAGCTCCAATATTCACAGCCATGCTGGAAATCTCTTTGAAAATACATATTCTTTAACTTTAAAAACCTAGAGTCCTTTGTTCTGTTTCCTTAAAATATATATTGTTTATTTTATCCAAGTGATCCATGTATGGAGTTCAGAAAGTCGATTAGTCCCACAGGCTTATGATGAGAAACAGCAGCCCCTGCTTCGCCCACTCCATTCCTAATTCCTGCTTCCCAAAGGCAACCACTTCATTAAATTGTTTTCTCATTTCCCTCCATAAACTGCTATTTCACAATTTTTCAACTATCTGACTCTATAGAAGATGAGGATTTTTTTTTAATTGCCAGAGGGCATATGCACTCACCAGAGAGAAAGAGAGAGAGAAAGAGAAGCAAGCACCCATCAGAGTGGTGTGGTCATGTACAATCCCTTTTCCTCCATTTTTCCATCCCATAAGGACTGGGCATGCATGCACATGCACCTGTTGTAATTTTTTTAAGCTGCTGGTGTTGGGACTTGAATTGTGGTTGACAATGTGGGACCTGGCTTCCTACTCCCAAGCCTTAACTACTGCACTGCAGGGCCAGCCCTAAAAGATGAAGATTTAGCTCATTTACTGTATATTACCTCCTCACAGACATACACAATACTCCTCCCCCCACACACAGCCTCTCTCTTCCTCATGCTCGCAACATAGCTAGCTGTATCACAAATTATGTTTTTAAAAGTATTCCATAGTTATGTGACTAATTTTTGCACAGTGCCTTAAAGTTTAGCCATGTCACGTACTATGATTATATTACCTTTCTTATACAACTTTTTGTTTTCCTGGTAATTAATAATTGCTTTTTTTTTTTAATTGATGATTTCTCTGTACGAGCCTTCAATCTGTCCTCAAACTTTTCTGACCCTGTAAAACTTTCAATATGATCAAACACATTAAATAATCTAATTTTCTTGAATTTTCTTTCCTTTTCCCTCTATCTCCTCCCTTCCTGTCTTTTTCCCTTCACTCCCTTCAGCATCTCTCCTGAAGGCTTCTACCTTCTTATTCCAATCTGCTTCTCTCTTAGTTTCTTGGCCTGCTCCTTGCTTAAGTCTTGGCCCTCACCATCATTCTCAGAATATATTCTCACTCTTCTGTGTTGCATTATCTGTTTTCTTGATCTCTCCTCTTTGTTGGATTAGTCTTAGAACTGATGAAACACTCTTCCTAGTTTCTTATGAAAGGGTACATGGAACATTTTTTTTTTCCTTTATGAGAGAAAGAAGTAGAAGAGAGATAAGGAAGGACAGAGTGTCACTGTGGCATGATCCTCCTGCCCCAGTCTCCCAATTAGCCAGGATTATAGGAACATACAACCTTGCCTGGTATGTTCAGTTTGACCCAGGAACCAAAACCAGGCCTCCCATGTGGCCTCCAGCCTCCCAAGAAATGGCTCTATTTATGTGCCACTGTGGCTGACCCAGGAGATTGTTTTAATGGAAACAACTTTGAGAATATCTTTACCCTTACATTTGATTGATAGTCTGCCTGATATAGAATTATAATTTATACTGATATTCAATTAGAATTTTAAAAGCGTTCCTTCATGGTCCTGTGACTATTGAGAAGTCTAGTGAATTTGGGCCCCCTGTGCCATGAGTTAAAGTTGTTTTTCACTCTGGGAGCTTTTCGAATCTCCTCAGTCTCTGAAATGTCATGATGATATGGCTTTGTGTAGCTCTTTTTATTCACTATACTCAGTACTGCAACTTGTTTGATCCGGAAATGTGTATGCTCAAGATCTGGGATATGTTCTTGGATTATTTCTTCAATCATTTCTCCCTTTACTTTCTTCTCTTTTTCAACTTTCTGGAACTCCTATTCATTATGTATTGAACCTCCTAGATTGATCTTTGATTTTCAATTTTTTTTCTATTTTTCATGCCTTTGTCATGATATGTTCTGTAACATTTCCTTCACTTTATCTTCCAGCCCCCGTATTAAATATTTTGTTTTATTTCCATAGTTCTTTCTTATTCTCTCATATATCTTTTCTGGTCTCAGAATACTAAATATCATTTTTAAATTCCATTTTCCTCTGTCCCCTGGTTTTACCGTTTCTCCCAGCCACCCTTTTCCATATGTTTATTTTGGTTTTCCTTCTTTATATTAGAAGCTTTTCTCAAGTATCTGCCTATTTTGAGTGAGACACAATAAAGCTAATTAGTTGTTTTGTGTACGTCGACAGTGCTTGTCAAACGTGGCACTTTGCCATTGGGTAGTTGGGTGAACTCATTTTGCTGGGTCAATGCCTGTAGAGAGTTTTCCTTTGGTCCAGACAGAAAAGATCCCTCCAATCTCATTACTGAGGGTTGTAAATCTGGGTACTGCCTTTCTGGAGCTCAGCAGAAGAAAGAAATTAATAGATGTTGGTGATAGTAAGGCATGATCTCACTAAATGGTATGTAGATTTTTCACTTAATCTCCCCATTTCATATGACTCTTCAACGCCCTCTCAGCCAGCCCTGGAGTCCAGGATGCCAGAGTCTTAAGTTTTCATGTCTTACCTTCCTTCTTCCAGTCTGGGGAGGGTATCTGGTCTACCTCTTAATTATACAAGACCTTAGCCACTGCCTCCTCACTGGCGTCCAAAGGTGCCTCTGATTCTTAAGGCTTCAGAGCATTCTCTGTCTTGAACATTCTCTCTCATTCTCTCATTTGATTTAGGGCTTCCCCAATTGCAGGATTACCACTCAGCCATCTGATTTTTATCTTTCAAAATTTTACAGACACCTATAAACTTTAGTTGCCATCACCTATCTTCTTTGTTCTTGAGTATGTGTATCATTTTTATTCTTTTTCTGTTGTCGTAGGAAGCCATAAGTGTTCATTCTACCAGACATCCCTTCGGTGCCTTTCAACACCTTTCTGTTTGAATATCGAATATTGTCCAATATTGAAATTCATATTTTACAACAGATTTCACAGTATTGTTTCTAACAATTTTGGCTTTAATAGAGTAAGTCTTATAAAACCTGCAGAGCTCTCTAAAAGTTTACATATGCCAAATACACATAGTTAAAAGAACAGCAGTATCAACAGACGCCTCATGCTATTTTGGAATAAGATCTTGTGATTATAACCATTGAGTCATTTTTAGAATCTTGAAAATATTGACTTACTTCAAGGACTACAAAAACAATTTAGGTTCCATGACCCTGACTAAGGCAATAGCACCTAGCAACGCAGAAGCAAGGTAAAATATTGACAGAAAGCTCATCACTGACTGAATCTGGGCCCTCCCAGCCGAGGGGACACTGTGGGCAGAAGTGCTACAAAATCCAGATCATAAATTAAATGTCCCTGTTGATGGGTAAAATAAATCATTTCCATACACATGCTGGCATATTTTGAAAATCCTGATTGATATTCTGTCAGAGTCTTGAAAATATGAAGCTAAGAGCAAACAGCACAAAAAGAAAGGTTTTAGGGAAGGAATTAGTTTTATAATAGTATTGTAGAGGAAAAAGGTTTTAATTGGCCCCCTGTGAGAATACTTCTTAAATGTTTTGTGGGATGAGAATATTCTTGTTGACTGAGAGAGCTTATCACCCATCAGACAGTGGTTCTGAAACATTTATGGGCCTAAAAATCACCTGGAGAAATCGTTCAAGAAGCAGCCAGTCTAATTTCGCTCTTGAAGCCTACAGTAGGTCTGGGCTGAGGCCTGGGAATGTGCATTTTAATAAATAGCACTCCACTCTCATCCCTACCCCAACCACTACCACCACAATTGTTTCTTTCTTTTCTCTTCTTATTTTTTTAAGGTTTTTGCCATAGGGTACATGTGTCTGCTGGAGAGAGACAGAGAGACAGTGAGAGAGAAAGTGAGAAATCATTCCCCAAGGGGGTGGTCACGCTGCTATCCCTTCTTTTTCATTCTCCTCCTAGAATTCTGGGTGCACATACACACACACACACACACACATGCCTATCATGATTTTCAAGCCACAGATTCAGGACTGGAACCATGTTGGAGTCTAGCACCTTAACCACTAGACTACCTGCTGGCCCCACCACAACCGTTTCTAACAAATAAAGACCAAAAACACATGCATAAGGTAATGACTAAACTGCAATTCAAGCAACCTATACCTATTTCATTGCTAAATAATTGTATAAATGGCAGTTACTGTCTTGTTGATTTTCTTGATAGAAAAATTATCCCTCCTCCACTGCCCTCTCCTCTCCAATCCACTGTGGTGAGGGGTGGGATTTCCTTCATCTCTCCAACACAGGGTCGGTTATTCGTTTTTCTGTTTCAGGATCTACCACAGGTAGGGCATTGTACGTGCCAAGGTGCTTTTCTCAGTATCTGTGGAAGGAGAGCCTGCGGTGGAAGGACAGTGCGTGCATTAAAGGCCTCCCCAGGCCTACACGGGCCCTCTCTCAGGACGCCTTCCTCAGAGCAAGAGTGCGCTCGGCCACATCAGTAGGCCCACAGCTCTGTGTTCCGTCTTCCAACACTCAGTTACATCACAGATGGCACCCAGGCAGCTTGGCCAGGCGGGCTGGGCTGTGAGGGGGCGGGGCCTCAGCCAAGGGCCCTCTGTGACTCCACTGCCTTAGTCTTAGATTCACTTCCTCTCCAGGTGCACCCGACTACAGCCTAGAGCCTCCCCGAGGCCCACAATGGCTTCTGATGTGTTTGCGTGGGAGAGAGTAGGCCCGGCTTAATATTTTCCCAAGTGTCCTAAGGGTCTGGCATTAGTGTAGGAAACTCTGAAACTTGGGGCCGGCAGGTGTAGTGGTGGTTAAGGGCGCTAGACTCCTACATGGTCAACCTCAGTTGGAGTCCTGGATGTGGCGGCTTGCTTTCTCTCTCTTTCTCTGTCTCTCTCTGGTAATGAATTAATTAATTAATTTTAAAAAGTTAAATAAAAATTTTTTAAGTTAAAACAGAAAGGAAGGAAGGAAGGAAGGAAGGAAGGAAGGAGGAAGGAAAGTCTGAAACTTGAGTCATTCCTTCCCTGTGTGTATCCACTCCCACCATTCTAAATACTAAGGACTGAAGAGAGGTACCAAGCTGTGTAACCCAGAGCGCCCAGCAGGGGCGCTACGGCGTGCCCGTGCGAGGTCAGAACAAGGCGGAGAGTAGTGAAGTCCCGCCTCACTGACTTCCGCATCAAGGATTATGGGCAAAGAGATAGGTAGGAACAGGAGAGCCTTGAGTAGACTAGAGCAGCCTCCAGGAGAAATAAGCGCCCTCTAGACCTCGGTTGGGCAGGAGTTCGATGGATGGGGAAGGGGGAGGTGGAAAGGTGTTCCTGCTGCAGTGAAGGGTTGTTCCTTAAGTGCCCCATTCAGATGATAGCAGGGTGGAGGGAAGAGTTTGTGTGGGGAATGTGGAGGTGAAACCCGGATGGGAAAATGGTTAGGGGACTGGCTAGTATTTTGAGTGTTAGGCAGTGAGAGCCTCTATCTGCATGTGGTAATGAAAATGTAAGCAAAACAAGCACAAACATTAGGGAGAGAATGGGACTGCTGATTGAGTGTATGTATACAAATCTAAGGATCAAACCTTATTTGTATTTAAAAACGATTCAAAAGCTGTTCCCACACTGGAGATTTATCTTGTTCTTCTGGTTTATCTTTCTCACTGGCTGAGGTACTTGTTCCACACTCTGTAAAAGGTGTGAAGCGAACTCATAAGTGATTTTTTAAAGTGTAGTTATTTATTTTTCCATGAGAGAGAGAGAAAGAGAGAGAGACAGCACCCATGACTGGGTCTTGACACTCATCTCATACTCAGAGAGGTCTCTGGACTTGAACCAGGAACCTCCCCATGTAAGTCAACCTTCCAAGCATTGCCTATTTCTTTTTGTCTTACCCTGGCACCATCATCCAGCTCCTCACAGTGAGTTTTTAAAGTTTGTCCTATGTTAATCCACAAATAGCTACTCCTGTATTTTATAGTTGGGCTTTTTGTTTTTACAAGTGTTTCTTTTTCAGTAAATTCATACTATTACAAACACGGCTATTTTTATTAAAGTGTATGTTCCTTTGGCTTAATAGTTTTATTATAAAGATTTACTTGATCCTTTCTTATCTATTATTTGAAGAGAACCCTCTTTAAAGATAGTCATTATTGCAGGTATATGAGAAGACCGGAGTTCCAAGCTTTAAAACCTATTATGTCATCATTCATTAACTATTCATAGCAACTCTGGGCTTTTCCGCAGGTTACAAAACTGTTTGGGGAGAAAAAAAAAAAAAATTGCTGCTCTCCTATAAAAAGACATTCCATTATATCTTGGTTCCTGGGCAAGTTTCTTTAGAATTAGTCTTCTTTATGACACCAAATGGTTGCATCTGAGGCAGTACATAAAGAATTAAAATGCTGGGGCCAGCAGGTGGTGTGATGTATAAGGCACTGAACTTCCATGTGGCCAACCACGGTTCGAGTCCTGGACCTGGCAGCTCTCTCTCTCTCTCTCTCTCTCTCTCTCTCTGGTGCTCTCTGGTGACTGTACATGGCCTGTAGCAAGTTAAACATGATCATAATTAATTAATTAAGTGAATAATTTTTTTAAAAAATCAAAATGCCTTTCATGTCGGTGAGGTTTCTGATATATTGTCATGAGTAGTTAACATGATATGTGAGATTATGTGCTTTAACTGTACATTTTTACTGATCAGTTAATGGTGACCCCCAAATAGTTTGCAAACCACTAACTCTTGTTTATCAGTATTATGATTTTCTAGATGAGGTTTTATCAACACTCTTGCATTCTCTTATTGCTCTTATATCTGAGGTGTTTGGGAATCTGTTTAGTTTTCCTTTCTGCACTGGCCTGTAACCGATTTATATGGAGGGGACTTTAATGGGTTTGCTAGGCCCGGAGCACTTTCAGTGGAGCCGAAGTCACTGATTGGTGCAAGGAAAAAGATTATCTCTGAGTGCAAAGAGTGTTCATATCAGGGACTCCCTCTTCGCAGAATATAACACAAGCCACAAATGCAAACCACATATTTTTAACATTTCTATTGGCCACATTACAAGAGATAATAAAGAGAAACTAGTGAAATTAATTTTAATATACATTTAGTTAGCCCAGTACAGACAGTCCCTGACCTAAAATGGTTTGACTTAAATCTTTTCAACTTTATGATGGTGCAGAAATGATATGCATTCAGCAGAAACCGTACCTTGAATACTCATACAACATTCCGTTTTCACTTTCGGTAGGTACAGTGTTCAGTAAGTTACATGAGAGATTCAACACTATTGTAATGTAGGCAGTCCAGCCTCATGGCCTAGTGAGTAAGGCATGTCTCTACAGTGAGCACACATGCCCTATAGCAAAAATTGCTTTAAAAGAAAAAGTCAGGGACCAGCAGTTGGAGTAACGGCTATGTCACTGAACTCCCATATAGTCGACCGTGGTTCGAATCCCAGACCCAGTGGCCAGTGTGGTCGGAGCAAACAAGTCAGCAAATCCGCTCTGTGATGGGAAAGGCAATAGGGCAGACCAGAAGAGAGCCGAAATAAAGACACTTTCTGCTGTTTGTGAGCTGCTAACATGTGCTGCCATTTGGTTTGGTTTGTTTTTGTCATAGGGCACGTGCACTGAACGCGGAGAGACAGAGAGATGGAAAGTGAGAAGTCACCCCCCCAGGGTGCTGCAATCTCTTCTGCTCTATTCTCCTCTCAGGATTTTGGGCATGCACACGCACCCAGCATGATTTTCTTTTTTCAAAAAAATTGTATGTTTTTTTTTTTTAAAGAGAGATTTTTGCTAGAGGGCATCTGCCATCACCAGAGAGATGGAGAGACAGAAAGTGAAAGATCACCCCCAGGGGAAATAGCCACACCACCATCCCTTCTCCTCCATTCTCTTCTGGGGATTTTGGGCACAAACGCACGTGTCCCCAGCATGAGTTTTAAGCACCAGGTCTGGGACTCAAACCACAGTTGACTATGTGGGAGTCCAGCAATGTAACCACAATGCCATCTGCTGGTCCCCCCAGCATGATTTTTCAAGCCACTGGGTCCAGGACTCAAACTGTGTTCAGCCTAGTGGGAATCGAGCACCTTAATACCACACCCCGTGTTGGCCCCTACATAGCGCCTTCTCCAGACACGCAGTCAGTTCTGTGCCCATGTCATGAGACTTCACCTGATCTCTGTGGCCCCTTGCCTTCAGATCCTTCCATCTGTGTATTGCGGCTGCTTCTCTGAAGACTGCCCTTGTTCCGTACCCTACTATCAACACACACATGTGCAGCAGCCTTGGGGCTGCATAAACATCCTGCGGTGAGGTCAGGAGCACCTGACCCCCTATTAACATGTCAATGAGACTGGCTGGTGCTCTGGGCTTGTTTTCTAGGGTTTTGATGAGCTTCATTAATTATGTTGAGAGAGAAAGGTGTGCAGCTGGAGAGGCACCCACTTAGCTCCACGTGAACATGAATAATTGGACAGTTGGCAGAGTGTTAAATTGGCAGTCTAGGGAGAGAAACTCGTGAATAAACACAGTTCCCCCCAGCAGCCATAGTTCTCTCCGCTTTTGTGAGACTCCCACCACCCCCACCTCCTCCAGAGGACTGCTGGGTGTGAGATCGGACCTGTCTTGGTAGGGAGATGACAGAGTGGACAGACCAGGAGGCAACTCTGAAGCCAGGATGGATACTTAAGTCCAACTTCACTACTTCTTTGCTCACAGGACCTGGGGCAGGTCACAGAAGCTCCCTGAGCTTTAGGTTTTCATCTGGAAAATGGGAAGGATGATAATAGGATGATAACTATGGTTCGATTTTCCTGGAAGCCAACTTCATTCATTCATTCCCTCATTCCACAGACTTTTATTCTGTACCTACAGTGTCTAGGCACGGAGAGTACGAGGATGGAAAGATTCTGGAAGAAATATATTATCCTATCAGTGTGAAAATTCTGTGGGCAGGGACTCTAAGCAAAATGATATGAATCTTCTCTTTTTCAAGCCAACTGTTAACAAGTTTCATTGCTGATAAAAAGAGTTGTTTTTTATCCTAGCTTAAACAAGTTTGTTCCTCCTGCACTTACCTCTGTTTAAAATAAAGATTACTTATTTGTCACATTTTAATGTACATTGTGAACATGCCACCTTTTCCGTCTATGTTAAATGATCTTAAATGAGAAAAGCATCTTAGGAGATAATCTAGCCACACTGCCCCCAACCTTAGAGGCTTCTTAGATTCGTAGAAGCTGTACAATGCCCTAGTTGTTTCTGGAATCTCGTCACATGAACAAAATCAGTTGTCTTTGTTAAAATCAGAAGCCAAAAAGGAAGGTAGGGTTTAATTCGCCAGCGTATTTATAATCTCTCTATGTATTAGAAATAAGTAAACAAGTATTCTAAAATCATGAAAAACTACTTTTACTTTAAAATGCTTTTTTATTTTATTTATTTATTTATCTGAGAGGTTTTTTGTTATAGGGCGTGTGCGCTTGCCAGACAGACAGAGAGAGACAGAAAGCGAGAAATCACCCCCCAGGGGGGATGGCCACACCACAATCCCTTCTCCTCCATTCTCCTCTCGGGATCTTGGGCACGCATGCACACGTGCCTGGTGTGGGTTTAAGCCACCTGGTCCAGGACTGGAACCGCAGTCGACTACACGGGAGTCCAGCGACAGCCATTGTGCTAACTGCTGGTCCCTAAAATGCTTTTTTAAAAAAAAATCATCTGAGTCTTGTTACTGATGTGATTTTTTTATTTCTGCTTTAAGAGTCCTGTCCCTCCCCTTTTCATTTCAGGACAGCAATTGCTCCCTTCCCTTGTCCTTTCTGAAGTCTGTCTCCCCGAAAGGCCATCCACACCCAAACTGCAGCTACCTGTGTGTTGTCCTCAGAGTTCTTTCACTGCGTCTTCCCCTTCCTCACGTTCTGTTTCACAGCCTGGGTGCTGCTGGTAGTCACGTGGTCACTTCCTGTTACTAAATATTTCAGGGACCTGAGCCCTCCATGCTCGGCGCTGTCCACTTAGTCATCGCTCTCTGCGTTTGTATTATTCACAGCAAGATGCGTGCACACGGAGCCTTCGAGTCCTGCAGGCTTTTCTTCCCATTTCACCTTCAGATGTGAATTGCCTAGCAACACTTACTGAGGACCAATTGCACAGGATGCCGTGTTCTGGTTCCTGTGAACATCATGGAGGAAGTACAAGGCATGGCCCCTACCCTTGAGAAGTTCTTCCTCTACTAAAAGCTGGGGGGAGGGAGGGGAGAAAAACTCTTAAAAATATTAATAGCATACAGGGGCCGACAGGAGGTGTGGTGGTTAAAGATGCTGAACTCCCACATGGCCAACCGTGGTTCAAGTCCTGGACCTGGTGGTTTGCTTTCTCACTTTCCCTCTCTCTCTCTCTCAAACTGATCAAACTGGAAAATAATGATAATAAATAAAGTTAAATAAATGATTCTTTAAAAAAAAAAGAAGAAAAAAATAGCATACAGGTTCCCATTTAAATTCAATAGAGTGGCATGTTCGAGTTATGGTGATCGTCAAATTTAAGGGTTACTCCTTTGCATACCTTTTGAGAAATCTGGCTATCTTTGAGCTTAAGAATGCATGTGCCAGGGCCAACAGGAAATAAATGGTTAAGGTGCTGGACTCTCACATGCTTGACCGTGGTTGAAGTGCCAGGCCCAGTGGCTTAAAACTCATGTCAGATGCATGGAAATGCATACCCAAAGTCCTGAGGGGAGAATGGAAAAGAAGGGATTGTGGAGTGGCCATCCCCTCTGGGGCTGATTTCTCACTTTCTCTGTCTCTCTGGCAAGAATAAACTCCCTATAACAGAAAAATCTCTCAAAAAGAAAATTTAAATGAATGCATGTACCTTGATGAGAAATATTGCTACAAGAAAATGGTTGCCCAAGGTTGACTTCCCACTATGATAAACACATGTTGCCAACCCAGTGAAAATGTAAACATGTTTTGAAACTAAAATAAAGAAAGCAAGCATGGATTAATCATCAGTAACAAGAGAGAGACACTGTCTTCTTAATCCATCATCAGCTCTAACTGGTAACTGAAGTAGTAGAAAGATAATTCGTTCCTGTTCTGCCTTTTCTTCTTTCTTATACGACATCGGCCTTGCACTTTGATTTACTTTACTCCTAATGGACTGTTGTTCAGAAAGGGGAGTAGGGGAGCTGTGGGCTGGGAAGGGGTGATAAGGAACACAGAGTGCAAACTGAGAAGTAGCAAAAGACAAGGCCTTGGGAGGAGGATGGCAGAGAGCAAGGAGGCCCCTTGGAGCTCGTTGTTAAGCTCTAACTTGTGATACGAGAAGCAATGGGTAGTCATTGTTGGTTTCTGAAAAAACGAGACTACTAGCTTGATTGAAGTGATTGGCAGGAGAGATGCTAGCCAACAGCACACCTGGAACAAAATAATTAGGACCTGACGGTGTGTAACCCTGGACATAGAGCCACAGGAAAAGTAAGAGCTAGTGGGAGTGACTGTTACCGAGACAAAGTAAGCACAGACCCACAATCTCACCACCGTAAAAGCCAAACTCTGACCCATGAGGTTTGTGAAGGAGGAGAGTTTTATCACCAGTAACGTCATCTGGGAGATAGATTTGCTTAGAAGGCTGCCTCTCTGGATGTGTCTAGGATGGCTTTTATAGGAAAATAATCCCGGCCCTAGTCTTTAATGAAGTCTATATATGCAAATGAAGGGCTGAAACTTGTACAGCTCTGATTGGTCACTGTGGGCAACATGGGTCCATTATTGAAACTGGTCCTGTTCTGGTCGGTCCTGCTGCTGCAGCAGTATCCATACTCCCTCCCTGCAGTGGGGGTCAACTTAGGTCACTCAGCCTTCCTGTGCACCCCTCCAGGAAGGAGTTGGCAGCCAGCACCAGGACTCTGCCGTCCAGGCCAGTTCTGACCGCTGACATGACTGTGGGTAGGATTCAGGACATGACAGGAAGAGAGGAGTCAAAGTTGACTTTTAAACATCAAAACTTAACATCTTAGAATAGCCATTGGTTACTGCGAAAGGGAGAGTTGACCAAAGGTGAAAGTCTTAGAACTAGCAGGTGGCATAGTGGTTAAGATGCTGGACCCCACATGACTGACTACAGTTCGAGTCCCAGACCCAGTTCTTGAAAGCACGCCAGGTGTGTGTGCACGTGTGTGTGCATGCCCAAAATCCTGAGAGGTGAATGGAAGCATGGCCATGCCCCCTGGGTGGTGATTTCTCATTTCTCACTTCCTCTCTCTCTGTCCCTCCAGTGAGCACATGCACTGTATAGCAAAAAAAAAAAAAAAAAAAAAAAAAACTCTCAAAAAAAAAAATTAAAGGGGAAAGTCTTTAACAATATTTGATTTAATGTCAGACATTCAGTTGTTTTTTGATAGAGAAATGAAGGAGTTTACTTACAGGTTTCAGGTTCATACACATCCAGGTTGTAGTTGAAAACATGAGTTGATGAAACACATTTTTTTTAGAAGTTTTTGCTATAGGGTGCGTGCGCCCACCAGAAAGACACAGAGAGAGAGAGAAAGCGAGAAATCACCCCCCAGGGGGGATGGCCATGCCTCAGTCCCTTCTCCTCCATACCCCTCTTGGGATCTTGGGCACGTAGGCACATGTGCCCAGAATGAGTTTAAGCCACCAGGTCTGAGACTCGAACCGTGGTCGATTACATGGGAGTCCAATGACATAGCCATTACACCAATTGCTGGTCTCAGATGAACCACTTTTTTTTTTTTTTTTTTTTTGGTGGGGGGAGAGGTTTTCGCTATAGGGTGCGTTCGCTCGCCAGACAGACAGAGAGAGACATGGAGACAGAAAGCAAGAAATCACCTCCCGGGGGGATGGTCATGCCGCAATCCTTTCTCCTCCATTCTCCTCTCGGAATCTTGGGCACGCACACACACGCACCCAGAGTGAGTTTTAAGCCACCGGGTCCGGGACGCGAACCACGGTCGACTACGTGGGAGTCCAGTGACATAGCCATTACGCTAACTGCTGGTTCCCACAGATAAACCACTTTTTGAAGCATGTTGAGTATAAGGAAAAGAGTCTATTACCAGCTCTGGAGATAGTTATAATTAATGGCTAGGAAAAATGATAAGCACATTCATACTGGTGTGTTTCTGTGTGTGTGTTGTGTGGAGTGTAAGTCTACATGTGTGTATGTACACACACATTCAAAAATGTCTGAAAATCCATTCATCATATGGTAATCCTAGTTAGCTCTGACTAATAGAATTATAATTACATTTTTTTTCCTTTTGTTTTTGTGCTTATCTAGATTTCCTAAGTTTCCAGTTGAACATATATTACTTGTCTAAGTTTCTTCATTAAAAAAAAAAAAAAAAAAAAAACTTTTAAATCCTTAGTGGAATAAAAGAGATAAGAATAGAATTTGAAGGGGTCAGAACTTAGAAAAAGGAGCCAAAAAAGAGGACACCGAGACTCCAATAGTTGTGTGATGTATTATTAGGCTTTCAAAATAAGGGTGTGATTTTTAATGCCAGAGGTGTATGTATACACCTGAGAGAGAAAGCGCCCCTCAACAGGGTCTAGTCATGCTGCAATCCTTTTTCCACCAGTTCTCCACCCTGTTAGGATCCTCAGCCATACGTGCATACCCCATGTGAAGCTGATAAGTTGAAACTCAAACCGCAGTTGGCCATGTTGGATTCAGGTTACTCTGTGGAACACCTAACCATCGTACCACGGGGCCAGCCCCAGAGCACACATTTTCTAAAGCTGGGACTTAGCAATAGATACGTCAAGAGAAGAATGGCGTTCTCTTCATCTTCTAGAACTTGGATTGATCCAAAGCAGTAGTTCTCAATCACAGATGTTTTATTCCTCCCTCCCCCAGAGGATATTCGGGAGAGATTCTTTAGTTTTCACAACTGGAGGTGGGATGGATGGAGAGGACAGGGATTGATCCTGGCACCTGGTGGGTAGAGACTGGAGATGCTGCTGAACACTGCACTGGACATCCCCCTCCACACACACACCAAGATTGATTTCTGGCTGAAGAAGACAGTAACGCCGAGGTTGAGAAACTCAGATCCGAAGTAGTCCATTGTAACAGCTACCATCCAAGGAATGCTTCGCGTACCAAGATTCGTACCAAGTACTTGACATGAACCACTGCATTTCATCTTCAAGCCATCTTGAAAGTCAGGCGTGTGAAGTTAAGTCGTCTCTTCAAGGTCACGTGGGAAGTACTAGAACTAGGAACAAAAGCAAAGTCTATGGAATGCAAACCCGAGCTCTTTGACACTGTGCCATTTAGCTCCATGTTGACAGGAGTGGGCATGGGCACCAGAAAGCCATCTGATGGTCGCAGCCAACATTCCAGCTTCCTTTTCTCCTACCCTTACCAAGGCAGCAGCCTTCTTAGCTTCAGAACTACTAGATTTTTTTTGTATTTTTTTCCTTACATTTAATTACGTACATCTTTACAGCATACCAAAGGAACTTTCCCTGCATGAATACACTGCATATGAGTCCAAAGTTACTATCATAAACGCAATCACCCAGCACTATCAATACTTTTAATCTCTTAGCATGGGGTAGGAGGCAAAAACAATTGCAACCTTTTTCTATCACTCTTCCCCTTTACCCTTGCTTCTATCTTTGCCTTTCAGATGAAAAAATAATAATGATGATGATACTATGGACTTTCAGCTGGGAGTTTGAAGGATGGTATTCGATTGATTTTGCAAATGGGTGCTAGTGTATTTCTGGCCTGCAGGCCTTTCGATCATGGAGAAGCAATCTGAAAATACCTGAGAATTAGTACTTTGTACCCTGCTTTTGGCAAGAGCATAGGCAGGCATTTTTATATTGCTCTAATCCTGCTTTCTGGGTCTTTTCACCTTCATTGCTGGATGAAGAATTCTTGTCTGCAGCTTCCTAAATTTACCTCGGCCTTCTTGTCATTTTCACTGAAGGACACTGCATATTAAAAACAAAACTTTTATTGCTTTTAGAAAGCTGACTTCGTGGGTCCTTGAAAACATGGATCCACACGCAACTCGAAGGGCGTTGTGGGCTCGCGGAAGTGCCCTAGTAACCCGCTTCAGTGCCAGAGCTCACTTCTTTTCTGAAAAGTAGGACTTTTGAAGAATTTTATCTTACAGACATTACACTATTATGGAAGCCAGAACTGGAAGATAGCAGTAAGGCTCTCGGGTCTCTTCACTCACCATGAATGACCACGACACTCCCGCACTCACGCACTGCGCGGGAGTGACGTGGTCCTTCTAAGGAACGAAGCGAAAGGACTTCTAAGCGCTACGAAAGGACCGTGGCACTCTTCAGCATGTCCCACCCATTTCTGCGGCTCCCTCTGGATCAACGAGATTATTTAAGCCATACAATGTCGACAGTAATAAATACAATTGAGAAGGAAATTTGAAACCTGGACAGAGGAGAAGACTTGTTTGAGAATTCTTTTCCAGTGCACTTTTACTGGAAGGATTGCCTTTCTTTTCAATACCAGTGCTATCACTCGTGGAAAAGGAGAATTTGTTTATATCCTTTATCCTATTTTGATTTTTTTTTTAACCAATTCTTTTTTTTCCCCACATCCTATTTCTTTAGACATGAAGTTATAAAAATGGTGTACTACCATTTGGGGGGTGACTACACTGTCTCAAGCATTGTTCTACATACATACATTTCTCATGTAATCTTCAAAATGCTGGTTTTAAAATCATTATCTCCATTTAAATGTGATAAGACTGAAGCTTAAAAAGGCCCAGTGATAGCCCCACCACCCCCCTAAGAAAAAGAAAGGACACAGAGCTAGTAAATGACAGCTTGGAGATTTGAACTCAGGGCCAAGGCATTGCTTTACTCTTATGCAATACTGCTTCCAGGTGACACATTCAACTCAAATTTCAATGTTACTTTTTTCAAAAAGCTAACAGTGTTTTTCCATGTTCATTTACCCTCAGAGTACCAGGTTGAGTGGCTAAATGGAATGAAGTCCTAACGTCACAGGAGCCCTTAGTGAGTGCATGCCCAACCTTCCACACATACCCGAAGGTGGAAGTGCCCCCTCTGAGTTCCTGCTGAACTGACAGGTAGCGTGCCTTGAGGACTGGACGGGGGTAGTACTTGTACAACCGAGCCGTCAACCCCACAGTCCCCATCTTCCCAACCAGCCCCTAAGTATAATCAGATAGTCAGAAACAATACCCCAAATCTTAGTTACAAAATAAAAGAGTCAAGGAAGAAAAATAGAGAGGCAAGACATTTATGAGACACAGAAATAGATGATTATCTGTGGATGATAACATATATAGTATCTTCAACTGGATTGGTGTGAAGCGTATTCATGTTGGGTGAATTCACTAGACAAGCTATAGCAATGTATAGTGATTGAATGTATAAAATAAAGTGTAAAAAATAAATAAAATAGAGTCGTTTTACACAGACACACACATACTTTCTCCATTCTCACAATGATGTACATAGCCCTAGGTACAAAAGAAGGGCTTCATTCTGCTTGAAGGATTGGACTTGTGACTGGAGAAATATGAAGGAAAAGAATTCAATTCTAGAAGAAGAAGAATGGCACATGGAAACCAGGCCCCGCCCACTGCTATTTGTATGAATCATGAAGAAGCCAGGCCATCCCTACAAGGGCTGTCAAAGCCAGGACCGTGAGCTCAGCAGGTGCAGAGACCTTCGGTGGGAACCAGTCCCTTCACTTAGCTGTGGAGTCTAACAAATTATCATCCATATATGAATTCCTTAGATAGTTCTTAACTCCAGTTCCCCCATCTGTGAAATAGGGATAATAATATCCTCGAAGTTAACTGATGTATTATTATCACTATCAGCATTATTCTTTTGGGTAGGGCATCAAAGAGACGGAAGCTTTTATTAGCATACCTCCACATTTGAAAGCAAACAGATCCTGGTTCAAATCTCACATCTGATGTTTATAACGGCGTGCCCAGGGCAGGTCGCTCTGGTGTCGTCATCTGCAGAGTAAGATGATCATCCCCACCTTCCGGGAGTGTTAAATATGGCGAGTGTCAGGCGCTTGGTATGGAACAGATGCTTAGCAAATGTGAGCGTCGATTTGTATTTTCTACTTACTGAAGCCAGTGAATTATTCCTTAGAACCGCAGACTCACTTCTGTGCAACCTCTAAGTCAGGAGTTTTTGCTACTTTTTTTTTTTTTTGCTTTTTTTTTTTTTTTTTTTTGAGTCACACGTCCCTTTGAGAATACAAGAGCTACACAATGCCACCAGAAATACCTGCATTCCCCAAATAAACATGGATACAATTGCAGGGGATTCATAGACCCCCAAGTTAAGATGCAGTGATCTTAAGGTAAAAAAATATATAATGATCCAGATGGAATGGTGACCAACTTACTAAAAGGATTTCTTGGGGACCGGCAGGTGGCAGGGTGGCTAAGGGTAGTGGATTTCCACATGGCTGACCGTGCTTCCAGTCTTGGACCTGGTGGCTTGATTTCTCACTTTCCTTTTCTCTCTCCCTCTGTCCAAATTTTAAAAATTAATAGTAACAAATGGAATTAATAAATATTTTTTTTAAAAAAAGGACTTGTGGTATCCCCATGGCAATTTTCTCAGTATCATTAAAAATCAGATTCCAGGGCCAGCCTGTGGCTTCATAGGCTAATTGGGTTCCACATGGCCGACAGCAGGGTTTGAATCCCAGACCCGGTGGCTTGAGAAACACACCAGGCATATATAGGTTTGCACCCAATATCCCCAAAGAAGGGAAAATGGAAAGAAAAGGGGTTGTGGCGTGACCATGCCCCACACGGGGTGCTTTCTCACGTTTTCTCTCTTGGTCGCTGGCTAGCACACGTGTCCTCTGGCAAAATTAAAAAAAAAAAAAATGGGATTCCATTTACAAAATCTCACTTTATTCAGAGCATTTCAAGAGCACATTTATTTCATTAACAGAGGCAAGCCTCTTTTAACAAAACATATTTATCAAACGCCTATTATGTGCCTAATAGGTGGTGGGTGTTATGGGGAACAAAAGGAGCTTAACATGTGGTCCCTGCCCTCTGCGTTTGCTTTCTAATTGGAGAGGCAAGTGAACAAGGCAGCATGAGATGTATTAGCGCTATCTGCTGATACAATCAAGTCCTAAATTGTGTATGCTTGTGTGGGTGGGCGCGCGCGCCTCACATATCATTCTCTGACCTTGAATTGTACACAAATCATTAGCGTCAGACTGGAATTGCCGCGCGCTCCCCCCACCCCTCATCTGTGCTTGGCCGGTTTCCATCACGGCCTCTCCCTCTATGCCTGAAACACACTTTAGAAAAGAGGGGTGAAATAATAAGAGTGAGGGAGAGAGGAAAATCAATGAAGAGAAAAAGAGGTCACCTGTCTGTGGCTCCCGCGGCAGACGGGTTCCATGCTGGGCTCCGTCTGACCCACAGGCACCGAAGTGCCAGGAAGACCTCTCCGGGGAACCAGGGCAGTTTCCCTTCCTTGTCTGCAATGAACTGAGGCACCTTCTGTCGGGGGCTGGATCTGAAGAGGGAGGAGGATGGTGCAAGGGAGAAGCCCGCGGAGTAGGGGGGAGAGCCCAGCTGCCCCTAAGATCCAAACTTGGTGTGTGCACCATGGAAAGGGCACGTGAATTTAGCACAGGAGCTCTGCGGGGAGATCTCTGGGTGGGGAAAGGCAGGCCTACCCCTGGCATTTCTGGGCCCAAGGCAAGAGCAGGAATCTAGGCTTGCCTACCGTAGGCCCCGTTCTGCATCGTGATTCTCGAGCTAACCGCCATGCCGTGCTCTCTCCGCTGGCCTTGACGGGTACCTGCACAGCAGCCAGGAAGGCCGAGTTTCATGCAGAATTTCTCGCTTTCTGAGCATGGCTCCCTAGATGACCCCGTTCTCATCTTGCCCGCCGGCTCTGCTAGACACAAGGACCTTCCACACTTGGGACCACTCGTGCCCATACCTCCATGTCCATCTGCACTCCCCTAGGCCACCCCGAGAGCCTACAGATGATCCAGCTGTGTGAGCACCTTGCAGATCAGAGCCTGGGGTCCTCCAGTCGGGGGACTTGGGGTTCGCAGTATCCAGAGCATAGTCTTCAGTGAGGACATGGGCTCTCACTTCCGCTCTGCAGGCCGCTCATCCTGCCCGAGCGATGTGGCTGGAAGACGGCTTGATTAGGTCCTCTTAAGCCGGGGACCAGGGATGGGGACCTCAGTGCCTGTGTCCAAGGGCAGAGGGAAAGAGGAGGGAGAGTTGGGCAGGAGATGAAGGCAGGGTCATTCACATTCAGAACTCTGTTTCTTTTTGCAGAGAGAAAGGTAAGTTGGGGAAAGTTAGGATGGAAGAGAGGCAGAGAAAGAGAAGAGGGAAGCCCCAAACCTGGACCGCTTCTACAGACAGGGACTCTTCACTTCTTATTGTGTTCAGTCAGAGAACGAAAAGACATGCTTTTAGAGGGGCCAAAGGGCTCCATAATTCAGTGACACAGATATGGATGGCCAAGGAGTGATGGCTCGGGACCTGAAGGCAGGCACTGGGAATGCTTTCTCCGCAGGGTCACCCGACTCCATCTTGCTTCTGTACTGTCCCCTATTCCCTCTGGGGACTGGCCCAAGTCTCATTTAAGAGGAAACATTCCCCCTTATCGTAGCCCCTAGAAGTGGACAAAAGTGAAGGTTAATTTTGATTCTCCAAGGAGATTAAAAAAAAATCTTTTAGAAAAGTCAAACTGAAGTCTTCCATTGACTATTTAGCTAGACTCAGAGGACAGTCGCTGGATTGGAAATTGCACTACGTGCAGAATTAAAGAGGAGAAGATATTTTAAATGTTGCCCAAACATATGCCGTAGAACGGAAGAGAACTCTAATGATAGCTCAACATCATAATCGGTCTCTGTTTCACAATTTTTGTGTTTTAAGTAAACATTGAAACATTTAAGTGATTTACAAGGGAAAAAACATGAAGAACAAGAAAGCTTTGTGAACAACAACAACAGCAACAAAAATCAAGACACAACTTAGTGTTACTATTGTCCTGAAAGTATTTCTGTGTATGTTTGGCTTTATTTTTAATCAGCTAATAGGCAGGGAATTTGAGATTCTCTTTGTTTTGTCTTGTTTTGTTTTGTTTTTAATGTTTTTTGCCATAGAACGTGTGCTGGAGAGTGACAGAGAGACAGTGAGAGGGAAAGTGAGAAATCACCCGTCAGCGGGGATGGCCGCTCTGTAATCCCATCTCCTCCATTCTCCTCCTGGGACTTTGGGCATGTGTACACACCTACCTGATGTGGTTTTCAAGCCACCTAGTCCAGGACTCGAACCACAGTCAACCATGTCGAAGTCTAGCACCTTAACCATACCACCTACTGGGCCCCCTTGAGAGTCTTTTAACCCCACCTGAAATGGCACCCTTTGCTCCCAGACACTTTGGCAGCCATCGTAGGAGGAGAACGAGTGAACAGTTGACTTTGTTATTGAAGGATTTTAGTCATCACAAATAAAGTCAAAGAGTCCTGGTATGAGTAGTTAGTAACTATTCCAGAGAATGGATTTGAGGCCAGTGTGAAGAGCAAACAGGTCAGGGAGTTTGTGAATGAGCCACCCCAGGGCCAAGGTCTCGACCCTCTTTCAGCCTCTGCTTCCCGCTGTCACTGCCCTCAGAGCGGTGCCCATGAAAAGCTCCTGTCTGTATTGTTCATCCTCACAGCTGAGATTTTACAAACTCCTCTCGATTCTACAACAGTGATGTCATTGACTCTCACAGTGAGAAGCTATAAGATAATTGAAAGGATTGGATAAATTCCTCTGGTCCTGTATTTGTCACATCATGATGGACCTAAAGGTACGCCTTTCATGAAATACTCCATTCCAATTTGTTATGCTTTATGGGAAATTTTATCCGCTCTCGTAGTACTTGAAAATTTGCCTTCAAGACTGTATCTGGATGCATCCCCTTTAGATGTCAAGGGGCCAAGGTACAAGAAAAAAGCATGCTCTGATGTTATCACTAAAGGGGAAAGAAGGTGCAGCGATTAAGAAGTAAATACAAATCTACCCCATGAATTGTAATTGTTGCATTTGTAAAGCGCTTTATATTCTTGGAAAATGTTTGTACAAATACTTTTGTCTTCTTTTTAAGAGGAAGAAGCAATGTTATTGTGCATGTTTCATAAGCAAGCAAAGGGCACAGAAGGGGTATAAGTAAGAGAAATCTCACAACAAATAAATGAACACACTGAGGCTAGTGACAGTAGTAATGAGTTGCCATTTTAAAACACCTGAGTGTTAGACATTGTGCTAAGAATTCAGAAATAACTCCCACCTTCACCACAACTGTTTAATAAAGGTGCTATTCTATTTATTCCCATTTTACAGAAGAAGCAGCAACTGGGACCAGCAGTTAGTGTAATGGCTATGTTGCTGAACTCCCATGTGGTTGACCGTGGTTCAAGTCCTGGACCCGGTGACTTAAACTCACGCCGGGCATGTGTGCGAGCATGC
Organism: Tupaia tana; assembly: GCA_026018925.1. NCBI lineage: Eukaryota > Metazoa > Chordata > Mammalia > Scandentia > Tupaiidae > Tupaia > Tupaia tana. The sequence continues at coordinate 16,238,156 of JAKSZU010000021.1, forward strand.
CCAAGATCCCGAGAGGAGAATAGAGGAGAAGGGATTGCAGCGTGGCCATCCCCCCTGGGGGGGTGATTTCTCGCTTTCTGTCTCTGTCTCTCTCTGTCTCTCTGGCAAGTGCATGTGCCCTATAGCAAAAAAAAAAAAAAAAAAAAGAAGAAGCAGCAGCAACAACTGAAACTCAGCATATTTTGACAACATAAGAAGGATGATGTGGTTGATAACTGGAGCCAGGATTCAAACTCAGGACTGTACTGCTCCAAAGTCAAGCATTTCTCCTTCGCATGGCTACCTAGATTAGGTCTCCAGAGTCCTCTGTTAACCCATTGTGCTTTCCGCTTCTTACATAGGTGCCCATTGACTTATGTATTCATTTGTTCATTCTGTCATTTATTCATCACCAAGGTCCTCCTCTTTGCACTGTGTTCTGGGTGGCAGCTACAGAGATAGTAGAGAGGAGTATCCACTCTTACCAGCATGTCTGGGGAGACCATCATTTATCAGGAAATTATGGTGTAGCAAAAAGCAGTCAGTGATCAGAGCTAAGGGCAATGTAGATAGTCAGGGCAGAGAGCAGTGACACTTGAGCTGGGTATCAAAGGCTGCAGAAGTTTGTCAAAGAGAGAGGGATTCCAGAACAAGGCACCAGATGGGCAGAGCCACAGCTGGGATTAGAGTGAAGGAGGCAACAGCTGGAAAGGATCAGCATGAGAGGGGTATCTGTGCTAAATCAGCAGTCTGCAAACTTATTTGCCCATGAGAATAACAAGGAATGGGTCAATCCATGGCATGATGGTTAAGGTACCACCCACATGGATCCCACATAGCCAGCAGAATAGTTTGAGTCCCAGACCTGGAGGCCTGAAAAATATACTAGACATGTGTGTATGTGACCAAAATCCCAAAAGGAGGGAGAAATGGAGGCAAAGGGATTGTACTGTGACTATTTCCCAAGAGGAGTTCTCTCTCTTTCCATTTCTCTCTCTCTCTCTCTCTCTCTCTCTCTCTCTCTCTCTCTCTCTCTTTCTCTCTCTATGGTGAATTCACATACTTTCTGGCAAATTTAAAAATATATAAATAAAATAATAATCAGAGACCTTTTAAAAATCAAAACCCAGCCCACACTCCTGACTGATAAACTCTCCATCCCTGGGGCTAGGACCCAGGCATCAGGAGTTGTCAGAATGCCCAGGTGATGGCACTGTACAGGTGGGCTGGAAACTGCCAACTGAACCAACTAGTCAGTTCTTAATCCTGGGGTGTAATGGACAAGGGCTTCTGGGAGAGGAGAGGGATAATCATATTCGTTCCCAGGGAAAGTGACTCTAGCCACTGAGACCCAGGGATGGGCCTTGGCCGTCATGCAGACCTAACTCACATGGCCTGCTGTGGCTGGCCCGGTCCTGTGGTCTCCCCTCGGGCTCTCTCTCACAGGCGTTTACCTACCAATCCTTGACATTGAGTGAGGCCTTGGTGCCCGCTTCTTGGGAGACCCGGCCTCATGCACACTGTGCTTGCTAGAACGAGTGTTAGCCAACGCCGGGTTCCCATGCGTACCCCTCCAAGGACAAGCACAATCATCAGCCTGTGTTTCAGTTTACTCGTTTATAAATCGGGAACCCTTTTACTTTTCACAACATTATTGTGACTTAAGTGACAGATTGTGTGTAAGTCCATCCCTGCCACTTACTAAACACTGTTTGTTTATCATTTTTAAATGAACACTGTTCTCAGGGTTCTTTGTTCCCACATACGCTGCATTCTGCACAGTGCCAGAGGAGAAAACGAGAGGCGTGTTCTGGCCAGTGCCTGCTGGGGACCTGATGTGACCTACCATGTGAGCAGGCCCAGGGCATCCTAAATGCTTCTGGCTGTGGTTTAAGGACTGGGGCTGCCCCTTCATGGTGTGTTGTCATGGTGCTGTGAGCGACGGTGGCCTCACAGTCCATGATCGTATGGTCAGAGGTGAGGGATGTCCTCCAAACTTCTCCGTTCGTACTCTGCTTTCTAGACCTCAGTCTTGTTGGGGGTGGACAGATAACGGCTCAGCCTCGTGAAGGATGGCTTCTGGGTCAGGAACGATTCCTTTCAGTCATAAAGGTGGGGCGTTTTCTAAACTTCTCCATGTCCAGACGCACAGACTCCTAGGCCTTATCCTGGTCATGATCTGCTGTTACGGGCACGTGGAACGCGCAGACCAGCACAGCCCAGCAGAGAGGGCGGGGTGCCGACGGAGACACGGTTTGCACATCGCCCTGACACTGCGGGCCCGCCCTACCCTCGGGAGCCCTCCCCGGCGCTTTGTGTTCCAGGACACAGAACTTCTTTCAGTGGTTTTTACGGAGTATTAACTAGCTGTATGGGATGCACAGAAACGTGACAGGGGCTTAACATTCAAGGAATGTACAGTGAATTCATTTCTTTAAATGAAGTCTCATCGTTTGACTAAATGGAATCATTTCCACTGGCATGGCAAAAAGGAAAAAAAAAAAAAAAAAAAAAAAAAAAAAGAGCCAGGAGTCTTCCTACGGCCACCCAGCCATAGTTCTGTCCTGGCCAGACATTTATGAATAGCTTGGATAGGGTTACATAGTTTCATGCTTACGGAGTTGAGGAGCACCTGGGGCTGCAGAGATAATGGATACAGTACATTGAAAGAGGGATGGAGGTCTAGACAGAGCTTCACATCGTGGAATACCGGGTAGACTCTGTCAAGGGTAAAGGGCACCAGCAATCCGTGGAAGGCTCTCTAGTTACTGTGTGACTTTAGACAAGATACTGAACCTCTCTGTTTTTGTGCCCTCATGTGTAAAACGGGAATTGGTAGCGCTTATACGTAGGGTTGTTCTCAGTATTGTAAACTGATGCAGGGCCAACCAGTGGCGTGGTGGTTCAGGTGACTGGATCCCACACGGTCACCTGCGCAGTTTGAGGGCCAGACTCAGCCACTTGAAAATCATGCCAGGTGCGTGTGCGTGTCTGCTCAAAATTCCAAGAGAAGAATACAGGAGGAGGGATTGTGGAGTGGCCATCCCCCCCTTGGAGGGTGCTTTCTTATTTTCTCTTTCTCTCTCTTTCTCTCTGTCTCTCTCCAGTGAGAGGACATGCCCTGCAGCACATTTTTAAAAACTTAATGCAGTCAAGTGCTTGTCTAGCCTGACCCATTGCAGATGCTCAAGAAATACAGTGAGTGACCCTATCAGCCTACACTTGTCTGACAGAAGACTGTAGTAACCAAGCAAAGCTGGCGATGGCCAGTGACGGGTCCTCGTCAGACCACATTATGTGGCTCATGTGTTCTGTGACTGCCAGCCTTCAAGGCTGAGGTAGAGGAACTGGATTGAGTTGGGAGGAAGGTAGCTGCGCTGGTGAGAAGACATCGAATCATGTCATGAAAGGTTCCCAAAGCTGAGTTTATTTTGCCTGCAGTAGGAGAGACTCAGGTCGTACACAATAGCATTTTCTAATATTTGAAAGGCTCCTCATGTTGCAGATGGTTTAGATTTATTTTCTACCCAAGGGCCTAAGGTGGATATTTCAGAAAGACAAACTTCGGCTCAAGCTAAGGGTGAAGTCGCTAATATCCAGACTTGCTCAAGGTTGGTCACAGCTTCCTCAGGAGGAAATGGGGTTCTTGTGACCAGAGGTGACCCCAACCTAAGCGGCTGCTTGATGAATGAGTCGGTGGGTTTGGCGACCTTTAATGTCCAACCTCTGCAACTCCATGATGTGGAATGTAAACGAAACTTTTTTTTTTGAAAAATTATTTTATTTAACTTTATTCATTTATTTATATTTGACCAGAGAGGGACAGAGTGTATGTGTGCATATGTGTTTGTGTGTGTGTTTGTGTATGTGTGAGAGACAGAGAGAGAAAGAGAAGGGAAAAACAAGCCACCAGGTCTAGGACTTGAACCATATTCGGCCATGTGGCAGTCCATCACCCTTAACCTCTATGCCACCTGCCGGCCCCTAAACAGAACTGTTTTAGTCAAGATGGTGGGCAAGAAAATGTATTGTCAATACAGTGATTTGCTGGGTTATCAGAACAGTCGCATTTTTGCATAGAGAAAACAGAAAAAGGCATCATGACTTTTCTGATGACCCAATATTATAGACCAACAGAAAGATATATGTAGATAGAGAGAATGATTATTGATTGAATATGACTTATTATATACCAACAAACATACTTGTCTATTATCTACCAATATGCTATCAATATATATTGATTTAATATATGCCAACCATCAATATATTGATTTAATGCGTTATCTGTATTGATGTATTACACACCCAAACTCTCAGATCAGAATCTGGTGATGGTAGTTTTTGTTTCTGGGGTCACTGGGGGTGCAGGGTGGGGGAGGGTGCAGAGGGAGCATCCCTGTCTCCAGTCTCCTGGCTTTGTTGATAGATGTGAGCTCCTGGCTCAGAAACAGACCTTGCGCTTGGCTGATACTTCAGGCCAAGTAGAGCAGAGCGCAACAGACCGCTTACTGTTTATCTTCCTAAATCTCCTTTAAACCTCTTCCTGCCTCCGCCAGTGGGAAACCAGTTGCAGAGGTTAAGCTGCTTCCCCACGCCTCTTGCTTCTCTGGTGTTTAATGTCACTGATATTTGTGTTTTCTATTTGCTCTGGGTTGCGTTTGTTGTTTACAAGGACAAAACTTCATTAAGACCGTGCTAGTTAATGGCCTTCTTTTATGCTGTGTATTGGTGACTTTTTTGGATTGTTCTTCAGGTTTTCACTCCTAGAATCGAAAATTCAGACAGGCATAGACACCCAGAGATACAATCATTTCGCCCCTCCCCTTCCCGTCTTTAAGCGTATTGTTGCCCTAACCATCTATTACTGCTACAAAGTAGCCTCTAGATATGGCTTCTTAGTTACGGTTTGCTAAGAGTTACCAATGATATTCTTCAATAATAGCAAAGATAGTCATTGTTGACATACTTTCTTTTGGGGGTAGAATGGGCAGCAGAAATTTCCTATGGGCTTGAAATTTCGAGGTGAAAGATGGTCAGTTTCCTTAAAGGTTGTGGGTGGCTTCAGCTCTGACTCCAGGCTTCGCAGATTGTGGTTAGTCTCAGCTCTGACTCCCGGCTTCGCAGGTTCCTAAAACTTGTACAAGAACTTCCACTTTGACCTTCAACTTCCTGGATGGAGCATGTTAGGATCGAGTCATGCATTTGTTTTCTTATCACTGGTAATTGATTCCCTAAGCACCGCCCACATCAGCTTTCCTGGAGTCTATCACAGAACTGCTTGAAGTTGGAGGAGAGTTAAGGTCGGTCAGGACTTGGTGCACCCAGGCCCCTACCTTGCCAACCGTTGCGGTGATTCTTTCTCCAACAGAAGGATCTTCCTCCGGACTCCTCTTCTCTGCCCTCGTTTGAATTTGATTTCATAAATGACAAAAAGTATACTTATCTTATTACTTACCAATATTCTTTGACTATACCAGCAGGCATCCAGTTCATGCTACTCACTCTAAAGACGGGGGGGGGGGGGGGGGGGGGGGGGGATAGGGACCAGCAGGTGGTGTGGTGGTTGAGGAGCTGAACTCCCACGTGGTCGACCACAGTTCGAGTTCTGGGCCTGGCAGCTTGCTTTCTCACTTCTCTCTCTCTCTTGCAAGCACACATGCCCTATAGCAAATTAATAGTTGGTTAATTAATTAATTCTAAAAAAAAGAGGGAGTGGGGTAAGACATGGGCATTGCTCTCAAAGAGCTGGTGGTGTCCACGGGGAGATTAACAGTTGCTGTGGGGCATGGAGTGAGCTGCGATTCTGACAAACTTGGGTGCCTCTGTGGTCCCTAGGAAGCATGGTCTGGAGAGGGGACAGAGTCAGCCTAAGACAGGACCCCCTCCCCAAAGGAGTGAGTGCTAAACAGTCTGAAAGGGTCCCTGGGAGTTTTCCAGAGCTTCCATTTGGACAAGAACATGTTTTATAAGGAATTTGTATAGGAAGTTATACAGTGGTTCCTCATAAGGAGTTTATTTGATATGTCTATGGGCTCACAAAGCTTTCCGCTGCCTTATGAAAATTAAAACTTAAAAAGAAAAAAGAGGTTTGTACTACAGTCTCCACAGACTGCAGCTAGTCTTAAACGCTCCAAATGATAACAAATCTTTGATGCCCACAATAAAGATGAGGTAATCTATATAAAAGCCCTTCATAAACGAAAGGGAACCACGCAGATGTAAGGCTTTAGGAGTCTCAAACATCCTTTTTGGAATATTTTTCACTCCTTATAAATTCCCTGATGATTTCTAAACCTGCAAAACTAAAATCTTTTGGAAATATGAAGCAAAGAACACTACGCAATGCATGTAGATGTGCCACGAGGCGGATGAATCTAGTTCATGTGTGAAAAAAAGCAGGGAGAAAAATGGAGAGGGGCCTTTTTAAAATTGCTTTAACTGGAAAGCATCCCTGAAGCCATTTTCCTTGGACACATTTCTTTTCTCTAATATCTACCTGGATAAACTTTTTATTCTGAAGTTGTTTCATCTCCTTTGCATGGAAAGCTTTTTACCCGGCTGCTGCTCCATCCCTCAGACCCTGGAAAGTGTCAGACTCGGAGATTTATTACCCACCAGTGTACAGCAGAGGATGAAGTTCCTGTTCACATCCAGGGAAGACAGGCGGGCCGAATGATAGCACCTGCTCCACGCGCCTCCTCGCTCACTGTCTGCGGAGTCTTCTGGAAACCAGACGCCTGAGCATGCCCAGCGCTGAGGAGCAGAGGCAGAGCCCAAGACGCAGGGCCACCCAGGCTCAAATCCATTGATTTAGAATCGGAAGTCGACCAGGGCTAGTGATTACACACGCTCGAGGGGCCAGCAGGTAGCGTGGTGGTTACGGCGCTGGACTCCCACAGGGCGACTAACAAGTCCGGGACCTGGCAGCATGGAAATCATGCCAGGTGTGGGACCAGCAGTTAGCGTAATGGCTATGTCGCTGGACTCCCACGTAGTTGACAGCAGTTTGAGTCCCAGACCCGGTGGCTTAAACTCACGCCGGGCACGTGTGCGTGTGTGCCCAAGATCCCGAGAGGAGAAGGGAGGAGAAGGGATTGTGGCGTGACCATCCCCCTGGGGGGTGATTTCTCGCTTTCTGTCTCTCTGTCTCTCTCTGTCTGTCTGGCGAGTGCACGCGCCCTGTAACAAAAACCTCTCCAAAAAAAAACAATTTATGCCGGGGGTGTGTGTGTGCATGCCCCAAGCCCCAGGAAGCCAATGGAGGAGAAGGGACTGTGCATGGCCATCCCCCCTGGGGGGTTGATTTCTCACTCTCCCTCTCTCTGTCTTTCTCTGTCTCTCTTAGACAAGAGCACACACTCTATGGCAAAAACCTCTAAAAAAAAAAAGAAAAAGAAAAAAAGAGCAGCTTCCCATTCTCCCGGATGAGAGCCCATAGATGACTCAGGAACTAGAGGGGGAATCGAGGCTGATCACGACGTGACCGAAGGGTCTGAGGCTCTGAGCCAGGCTGGGCCCTTGGCACTGCAGGCCCTTCTCCTGGTGCGGTTTGTCCAAGAGCTGCCCGGTGCTGCAGGGAGTCCGAGTGTTGTAATCGGCACTCAGCCCTCTAAGGAACCTGATGCGGAGTGGGGTCACCCTCAGGGTGGAGACCTCCTGGGCTGTGAACCACGGTTGTGCTCTCTGCTCCCGCCACCAGGCCCAGCCAGCACGGAGTGGAATACCTGCAGCTTGGCGTCATCGTGGAGACGTCCCTCAGCACTCCGTGGAATGTCAGCCCCAGGCCCCGCTCGTCATGTGACGTCATTGATTCTGCAGACTTAGAAGGACCTGGAGTGCATGCAGTCCACACAGCAGACGCTTGTCCCTGGGGGCATGCTGGGAGTCAGAGTCAGCATAGGACTGGGCCAGCCCCTTAGCCTAGTACTTAGGGGGGCCTGATCCCACGTGACTGACAGCGGTTTGAATCCCAGCCCTGGCAGGTTGATTCCCAGTCCTAGTGGTTTGGAAAACACACCAGGCACTTGTGCGTGCATGCCGCAAATCTTGACAGGATGGGCAAATGAGGGGAAAGGGGTTGCAGTATGACCACGCCCCCATTGGGAGGTACTTTCTCTCTCTCTCTCTCTCTCTCTCTCTCTCTCTCTCTCTCTCTCTCCCTCTCTCTCTCTCTCTCTCTCCCTCTCTCTTGTGATTATACACACTCTCTAGTACTTAGGACAAAAGAATTATTATGTCGTCAGGAAAGTCATGACCTATTTTTCTGTGTTTTTCTATGCAAAAATGCATCATGACTTTCCCTATGACCCAACAGCCTAGGCGATGGGGGAGTATTATAATAGTGGCAAAAAGGTTGGGATTATAGTCTCCATTTTGCCTTTAATTTGCACAGATCACTAGGCCTCTCTGGCCCTTTATTTTCTCATTGGTAACAATGAGGCGGAGTCAGCAGCAGAAACAGTGGGCGTGTCCCGGGCAGGTAGCACATACCATGCCCTCAGCTGAAGGCTCTGTAGGCATCAGGCTGAACTCCCCGACAGCCTGTGAGGTTATTCCTCACATTTTACATGCAGAAACTGAAGCTTAGGAAGGATTGGGGACTGGGCCAACCAGTGGCGTGGTGGTTACAGCACGTGGATCCCAGGGAGGAAGGCAGGAAGGAAAATTTACCTACAGTCTAAGGGAGGAAGGGGAACTTACCCTAGGTCTCACAACCGGCTAAAGGCAGAGATAGTATCTCAACTATTTCAACCCAATCTAGCTCCCATGACCCTGGGGGATGCCGAAGCTTTCCTTTTTTTGTTTTTTTTTAAAGAATTATTTTATTTAACTTTATTTATCTATACATTTTTTTTTATTTTGACCAGAGAAAGAGAGAGAGAAAGTGAGAAAGCAAGCCACCAGGTTCAGGACTTGAACCATAGTCGCCCATGTGGGAATCCAGTGCCCTTAACCACCACGCCATCTGCCAACCCCGCCGAAGCTTTCTTACTGACATCCGCTGGTTTCCTGAAGACCTCAGCAAGGGGATCACACTGAGGTGTTACTATCAGCGTCGCTGTTCTCTGTGGCTTCTCTGAGAGATGGAGCCGGGCCATGACCAGAACTCATTTGCCTCCAGAAGAGGAGTTAGTGTTATCACCCAGTCTCTAACGGACCTCCAGGCTCTCTCCGTAGTCCTCAAAGTAGCCTCCAGCTTCTCCCTGCTACTGCACCCTGTAAATACACCTGCAGGCTCCCCACCTGCTCTGCTTTGAGGAGAAGGGATTGCATACGGCCATCTCCCCTGGGGGTTGATTTCTCATTTTTGTTTATTTAAAATAGAAGGACAATCTGTTCTGTACCTGGAACGTACAAACAGCCTCGGCAAGATTAGTTTTTAGTTCATTTGATTTTCTCTATCATTTTCAAAAGGGGAGCATACTATTACCATGAGAAAAAGAGGAACATTTGGGACCAGCAGGTGGCAAGTGGTTAAGGAGCTAGACACCCATGTCGTTAACCACAGTTCAAGCCCTGGATCTGGTGCCTTGAAACTCACACCAGGCACATTCATGTACGTGCCCCAAATCCCAAGAGGAGAAAGGCTTGCAGTGTGGCTATCTCCCCCTGGGGGGTGATTTCTCTCTTTCTGTCTCTGTCTTTCTAGCAAGCACATGCACCCTATAACAAAAGTCTCTCCAAAAAAGAAAACGGAACTTTTTTTGATAGTACCATTTGATATTGATGATGATTTAAGTACCGGCGAGAAAGCTGTACAGAGTCTGTGTGCAGAAGAGGAGCTCGCTGGCTCCTGGGGGGTGTGAGCACCAGGACTGACCGCAGTTCTCCATAGAACCACTCTGTGGTCCTGGCCACTGAGTCCTTCTGTAAGGTCAGCTCTTCTTCCGTGCGACAGGAGGGCAGCTTGGGCTTGGGTACTGTGTGTTTCCACTTGCAGGCCGTTTTCACGTTCATTACTTCTTTTAAATAAGAAAATAAATTTAAAAAACTGAAGCCCACCATAGAGGGTACTAGACTTGCCCAGGATCACCCAACTAATAAAGAGCAGAGCAAGGAGCCGAGCCTGGCTTACTCTTACCATTTCCTGAGAGCCGAGCCTGTGAGGAAGCAGAATTACCCAGAAGCCTTCACTTTGGTTCCTGGGAGAGACAGCGCACAGTCCAGAAATATGAGAAGGACCTGACAACTAAAACTCCAGTCCCCTGAATCTCGCTAAACACTGGGAATAAAACCAAGCCCCCCATCAGAAGGTTCACACTACTTAGACCCGCGGTACTTTCTCTTTTACTCTGTGACCGTACCAGTGGGCCAGAGTTGCTTTGTAGGGAGGTTTAAAGACTACGAAATCTAGGCTGAAGGTTGTCATACTTCCCAAAGTTTCCATCAAGCTTTGTTCATATGCATGCTGGTAATATACTTGATGAAATGATCCTCAGCAATATAGAACTAGTATTCCAAAGTGCTTTCAATAATTCCGAAATCTAAACTTCCTTTGGTCTGGTTCACATAGGCAGTAAGCCTGTATTACTCTGTAAGGTTAGTCCAGCCTCTGAGAAAGTCACGGAGCCAGGGTGGAGAGGGCTATGTGGCCAGCCCAGCCCAAATTTCTCTGTTTTTATTTATATTTATTTATGTATATATTTATTTGGAGAGGTATTTGCTATAGGGTGTGTGCGCTCGCCAGAAAGACAGAGACAAACAGAGAGACAGAAAAAGCAAGAAATCACCCCCAGGGGGGATGGCCACGCCGCAATCTCTTCTCCTCCATTCTCCTCTTGGAATCCTGGGCACGCACACACACGCACCCGATGTGAGTTTTAAGCCACCGGGTCCGGGACGCGAACCGCGGTCGACTATGTGGGAGTCCAGCGACATAGCCATTACGCTAACTGCTGGTCCCTAGAAAGAGGCTCTTAACATATGGGTAATTTGGGTACAGCAGGTGGCATAGTGGCTAAAGTGCTGGACTGCCACATGGTCAACCACAGTTCGAGGCCTGGAAACATGCTGGGTTCATGTGTGTTTGTGCCCCAAATCCCAAGAGGAGAATGGAGGAGAAGGGGTTGCAACATGGCCATCCCCCAGGGGGTAATTTCTTACTTTCTGTCTCTCTGCCTCTCTGCCAAGCACACACACTCTATAGCAAAAAATCTCTCTCTCAAAAAAAGGGGGAGGGTAATTTTCCAGGATCAACTAAACACTACATTTGGGTACTAGGCTCTCTTCCTTTCTCTTCATTTTATAGATAATCCTCTTTGTGTCTTAATCTGAGAATCTAAATTCATCCTAAACTTGACTCTCCACAGTCCTTTTGAAAGAAGGGAATCTCTATCAGGTTGAGGTCTGGTCCAGTGGTGGTGGACAGCACAACCCAGGTTATCACTCAGAGAACACAAAGCCTTGGAGAAGGCCATCTAATTTATCACCTAAACCAGGACATTTTTGAGGGTTACTGTCCACTTTTTTTGGACACTAACTAAAGGCATCGCCAGGGCAACAGCTATAAGCCAGAAAGTCCTGGCCAGTCAGGAGGTATGGTCCCCTTTAATAGGCACAGTAAGATAAGTGACAGAGCAAAGAGTAACTAAAACTCGAAACAATCTTCTAGAAACTTGTTTTGCCCTTGCTCAGATGTTTACAGCTCTTTTACAAAGAATCGTATAGAAGTTTCCATTTCATAAATGACCACTTGCTTTTTTATTTTTTTAATTCTGATGCCAAGTACAAGGGAACTAGCTACAAAGACATAGGCTTGAGAGGGGGAAAAATACATTCAATCTAAATAAAACAGAGCGTTAGGTAAGCGAGGATTTTAAGCCAGCTCAAATGACAGTTGACAATACCAGTACTATTTGTCTGTACACCTCACCTAAGTCATGGAACACATTTATCATGTAGTCTAAAGGTCCATATATTTATTTTGGTTTTGGCTAGCATACCAGGCCATATTTTCTCTTAAGTGACCTTTCCTTTAACTTCTGTAAGTGTATTGACTATTATCAAAAATGTTGGGAACCAGCAGTTAGCGTAATGGCTATGTCGCTGGATTCCCACGTAGTCGACCTCGGTTCGCGTCTCGGACCCGGTGGCTTACAACTCACGCCGGGCGCGTGTGCGTGCGTGCCCAAGATCCCGAGAGGAGAATGGAGGAGAAGGGATTGCGGCGTGACCATCCCCCCTGGGGGGTGATTTCTCGCTTTCTGTCTCTCTGTCTCTCTCTGTCTGTCTGGCGAGCGCTCGCGCCCTGTAGCGAAAAACCTCTCCAAAAAAAAAAAAAAAAAAAATGTTAACAATTACAGGAAAATAATTTTTCCAGAATCTGATGGACTATTTTAAGGAGCTGCCTTGAACTGCAAATCAATCGTAAGGGGATGGTTTGAGAGGAAAACGCCAACAGAGTCAATTGAAATCCTAGTGGTTAAATTACAGTGGATCTTATTTGGATTGACTGGCCTTGACTTCAGGGTTCTGTCGTCAACAAGTACAATATTGTACCTTTCGATGCCAGTAATTTTCAGACTTGAAATGTACGATTATTCTTTCCTAATGAGGCTCCTTTTACCTCCATCATCATCTATCCCTGCTGTTTTCTTCCCCCTGTATAAATTCCTGTTATAACCTCTTCGCCAGGGAGAGCCAATCCCACATATACAGCTGATCCTGTTTATCAGCCATGAGGTCAGATCTTGTCTTTTTATTTCCCCCTTGTGTTTCTTGTAGACTCAGAATCTAGACCCTCCTTTCAATATGTTGACTCTAATCCTTTTCTACAGAAAGCTCCTAAGAACCAATCATAGCCAAGCAGTTAATACAATGTTCCTTTTAACCATGTCGTCCCTGGTCTCCGGAACTCACAGAAGCCTGTCGCAGATGAACAGATCTAAGTTTTGGCTCACACGTCCAGAGCAGTTCTAGCATGTCTGATTTTGCCCTCTGTAGTGCCCAAGTGATTTTTCCCTTTTCCTATGATCAGGATAGTCAGAGATGCTACTAAATATGGCTCCATTAAAAAAAAAAAAAAAAAGATAGGAATGCTGGATGCACGAAACAGGGAGATTTGATAGTGTTGAAAGTCTATGTGTCGGGAAGAGCATTAGCAGAACAGCAGAACAGAGAGGGGCCACAGTGCTGGCCGAGCAGAAGGGAAAAGAAGCACGAGACGGGGAGAAATCCTGCTGGCAGATTGAAGCGGGGGACATTTTTCAGTTCCGCTCCTTTTTTTTTTTAGCTGTTTATAATCTGAGCCACAAATAATGGCCACCAAATACATCTAGTGTGGTTTCACGCCCTCAAGTGTGTCCCTTTTCTGGTCCCCGTATCCACTGTATTATATTTTCCTCTAAAAATGGACTCGTTTTTTTCTCTGTTCTTACAGGAAAAAACAGATCCTATTTCATAGCTACAACTTCAACCAAACTTACTCTATTTTCTTCTTTGGGGCTTATGTATAAAAGCTATAAATGCGTATTTTTCACGCAAGAATTTTTTCCATTGGTCAAAATTTTATGACGGTATACTGCTTCATTGGGGATTTTTAAATGAAGTTTTGTCTTATTACAAAATAATTTATGTGTATTGCAGAATATTTCAAAGAAAAAAAAAACAGACAACCAAAAACAAGAAAATTAAAATCACTGAAAATCACAACCTCCAAAAATAACCACTATGAGAATTGCTGGTGCATTCAGTGTTTTTTTTTTTTTTTTTTCAATCATTAAAAGGCTATTTTTGAAGGAAGGAGTCTGCCTATTTCCACATCGCCGTATTTGGAGATGCATGTATCTCACACATTATGCTGCTGGATCTATAGGCTAGAATAATTTTTTTAATGACTGGAATATTTAACCGGAAAATATCTGACATGTACAGCTTGTGCCTCCGTTTTAACGGTGCCCTGGTGAGAAGCAGCCGTCGATGCTGTCATTTCTGTGCGCACACACAGACAGCCATCCATCATGAATATTTAAAATTCAATCATTAGGTGTGGGAGCAGCAGAGGCAGCATATTTGTTGCAACTGATCAGCCACTAATGGTTTAAAAACTTCGAAATTGGGGGCTGCTTTTGTCAATTGAAGAGATTATTCCAAGCCACTGAAGCTCCTTGTCAGAATGGAAAAGTGCATTAAAAGAGATAGGCTTGCACACCCCAGGGTCACTTACAATATATAATTTACTAAGCACACAGGCGTAAGAGAAAAATAGATCAAACGGATGAAATGGGAGAGCCCTAAAATAGGCACGAGCCAGATCGAACATACTGCCCGAGAAGCAAATCCGCAAACAAATAAAATATCCAAAATTTGGCTTCTTCCTGAGTCCCGCAAAGACTGGGATTTCCAGGGAAGAGGATTCATGCTTTATGACCTGGGCTGGCCACTCAGTCATTCATCCCCCAGATTCACCTCGCTTTTCCAGAGAGTCTTCCCAACAATAGAAGCTGCAGTGTATTGGACTGTCACGATAATCGAGTGAAGTTTTTGTTTTGTTTTATTTTACTTTACTACCGTGAGTTTGGTGATCAGCCCCAGAGTGTGGCTAAGTGGCGTTTTTTGAAGATTCCACAATTGCGCCTGGCTTTCTTGTTCCCGTTCCCCAGTGCGGTCGGCTTCCTAGCACTGCCAGGATACTCTGCTCCTGAATCAGTTTCCAACTCTCTCAGTCAAGTTCAAAGCCTTCATCCAGAGGCCCAGAGACAGCGGCCCAGCTTACCTGAGAGCTCCCATGACCCAAGCTGTCAGAGGGCCTTGAGACAGAGATACGGTGACCAGGTAGTCATGGAAACACATGCAAAATAAGCACTGTGTGATTCCTTATGGCTGTCGCAGGGCCCCTTGAAACGTCTTTTCCTGGTTCGCTCGGTAGTTTGAATCCTCGAGTCCTCTTCCTCTCTCCACTCCGCACCCACCTTTCCCCACTTGCCAGGACAGGCAGTGATCAACCTTGACCCAGAGGAGAAGAACAGTACGTCTGTATATTTTTAACCTCGTCCTTTTACACAGTCTGAATAGTGAGGAAGAAAGGGAGGGCGGGAGAGGACAAGGGAGATTTGTCAAGTGGTGAAATTTGGACCATTTGCAAGTCGGTTAGAGCACAGTCCTGTTACTGTCCCTGGTCTGCCATTCATGGATTCGGGAAATCCTTAGTGTGGACTGTGAAAACCTTACTGAATGATGGGAGGAAAAGCAGATCCATCGTGTCTCATTAGACTGTTTGGGGTCCCCCCGGCCACCTGCCTGCCTTTGTGCCATCAGAAAGTTGTGATAGGGAACCAGCAGTTAGCATAATGGCTATGTCGCTGGACTCCCATGTAGTCGACCGTGAGTCGAATCCCAGACCCGGCGGCTTAAACTCACGCCAGGCGCGTGTGCATGCATGCCCAAGATCCCGAGAGGAGAATGGAGGAGAAGGGATTGCGGCGTGGCCATCCCCCCCCCCGGGGGGTGATTTCTCGCTTTCTGTCTCTCTGTCTCCCTCTCTCTTTCTGGCGAGCGCAGAAAAAAAAGAAAGTTGTGACAGGGATTGGTAGCTCACAGGGGGAAAAAAACAACCACACAATTTTCCTCCAAAATATCAAAATGAATCACTTTCAATGTTTAAAAGACAGAATAGCCTGATAAGGCCATGTGATGGGTATGCTCATGTACAGAGAAGACCAGAAGCAAAAATGTTTAGATGGGCCTTTGTTTTAAAGACTGTAACTGTAGAGAAAAGATCTGCCCGACACCAAAGTCATATAAACTAATGAAGATTTTAAAATATGTTTTAAGGAACCAGTAGATGGCATAGTGGCTAAGGTACGGGACTCCCACATGGTTGACTGCAGATCAAGTCCCAGATCCGGCAGCTTGAAATTCACACCGGGTGTGCGTGTGCCCAAAATCCTGAGAGGAGAATGGAGAAGGGACTGCAGTGTGGCCATCCCTCTTGGAGGGTGATTGCTCACTTTCTGTCTCTCTTTGTCTTTCTGGTGAGCACACACACCCTATAACAGAAAACTCTCAAAGAATATGTTTTAAAATATAAAATAATATTTCATCTATAATAAGTAGATCATTTGCTTCTTCAGCTCTTCCTCTTCCAGACAAAAATGCTTAGTTTGGTGATAGAGTCTGACAAGTAAAAGAGAAATATGATGCATGGGGCCAGCAAGTGTCATGGTGGCTGGGGCACTGGACTCTCATATGGCCAATTATAGTTCAAGTCCTAGATCGGGAAGCTTGTTTTCTCACTTTTCCTCTCTCTCTCTCTCTGGTGAGCAAATTAAAAATAATAATAATAATAATAATAATAATAATACATTAAATAAATCATTCTTTATAAAACATATATGGTGCAATGCCAGCTTCTTATAATCCACAGTGTAGTCAACCAAGCTTCTAGCAATCTACAGAAAGGCAAATTAAGGCAAAAAATGACCTCTTGAAATTTGCAAAGTTACCTGAAGAGCTGCAGAGAAAGCATTCCAGCTCCTGTTTTTTTGTCACTATCAAGTCGTCACAAATAACTATAAAAATGTATGCTTGGAGCATTTCAAGCCCTACAGATTCTTTGTTTATATCATTGTAAGGATTTTCTCTCACTCCTAAAAATATCTTCTAGACTGAGGGGTTAAAGATCAACATTACTCTGACAAACCTTTCTTTTACTCAAGATTTACTTAACCAACTGCGATTTTATTGCTGCACAGATTCAATCTGTTGAGCAAATAAAAATCATTTTGAAAATGACCTACCTATGTATTTATTCAATTTGCACTTCAGAATTATTATAATGTTGGGCATAAGGAGATGGTGGTCCCAAGGAAACTATTACATATCACTCGCCATGGATTTATACATGGGACTACAAAAGAAAAAATGAGAAACCACATCTATGAAATGCCGTAGTTCAGATAAGGTATATCTGTTTCGAATCCAAAAATATTGAGATGAGGAAAATTTTATTCGAACTAGATTCCTGCTTTGCCGTGGGCCCAAGCCAGTCTAACTCCTTTTGCGAGACCTTAGAACAGCCACGAAAGAGCATGGACATTTCCCACATTTTCTGACACCAGAATGTTCACAACTGAACCTATACAGCAAAAGAGGATTTCCTTGCACTTATGTATTGATCATTTCTCTTTTTTTATTTCTTAAAGAGGTTTTTGCCTTAGGGCATGTGTGGTCCCCTGGGAGGAGAGAGACAGAGACAGAGACAGTGAAAGGGAAAGTGAGAAATCAATCCCCTCCTTCCCCCTAAGGGAGATGGCCAGGTCTCAATCCCTTCTCCTCCATTCTCCTCCCAAGATCTTGGGCATGCGTACACTTTCTTTTCAAGCCACTGGGTCTGGGACTTGAACCACAGTCAGATGTGTGGGAGTCAAGCAGTGTAACTGCTACACCACCTGCTGGCCCCTATTGCTAATTTTTCTAACTTGAGTTTCTACCTGAGTCTTTGTCAATTTGACCAGAAACCCTGAACTTTGGATAAAGATGCCTTCTTCTCGTTCCATTCTTAATCTGTGCTCCCTTTCCCATTTCTGCACTAGCACACCCCTCTGTACTGTCTACTCAGGAATTCCCTCTTCTTCCCTGCCACCGTCCTCACTTCTCCCCTACCGCCTCCTCACTGCTTTGGTGTATCCTTTCTGTAGGACAACGTGCCATTTCTGATTCCATACACATACCCCCTAGCCTTGATATCTGTTCTCAGGATTCGATTATAAGTAATTTGCAGAGCCATTAGGCTCAAGTAACAGTTGAGCGCCAAGTCAATGCCCATTATCTCATGGGGGGGGGGGGGACGGGGGGGACCAGCAGATGGCGTAATGGTTGTGTTGCTGGACTCCCATGTTATGGAACATGGTTTAAGTGCCAGACCCAGTGGCTTGAAACTCATGGCAGACTCATGTGCGTGCATGCCCAAAATCCCAACAGGAGAATGGAGGAGAAGGGATTGCAGTGTGGCCATCCCTCCTGGGGGGTGATCTCTTGATTTCTGTCTCTCTGTCTCTGTTTGTCTCTCTGGTGACTATAGCAAAAATCTCTCAAAAAAGAGAGAGGAAGAAAGAGAGAGAGAAAAAAAAGAAGCCCCCTCCAAGAGAAGAACCGTAGTAATGATACAAAGAAGGAAAAGTGGCCCAGCCACAGTGGGGCAGGTGTTAAGGTGACAACACAACACTGGAGCCATGTGGGAGGCCCCAGGTTCCAATCCTGGATGGACTAGAGCACATGGGGTGAACCTGTGATCCAGACTGGCTGGGAAGCTGGTGGGTAGGATACCTGCCTCTCTCTCTCTCTCTCTCTCCCTTTCTCTCAGTAACCAAATAAGCTTGAGAAATGAAAAGACAGGAAACGAGGGTGAAGACCGCGAGTCACAACAGAGCTGAGCTAATGACGGGCTGTGCCGAACCCTCAGACTTTGTAGCAGTGGCTTTCTGCCTCTCTGCTCCCCGCGCGCCCAGTCGCTCTGCAAGCTTGTGTTCTAGTCCGACTCCATGCCCTTTCATTGCTGACGAGCAGTACATGTGGGCTGTTCCCTGCCATCCCCTCTACCCCTCAGTGTCAACACCAGCCCCTCCACAGCCGGTGAAAGGAAGCCACGTGGCTGCCATGTCGAGGAGGGGCCTCTGCCTAGCAGTCTGCATAGTCTGCTATGCTCCTGGTCGACCTCCATGGCCAGAAAGAGATGCTAACTAACAGCGGCATGTGATTCGCTGTACACGGTGCTCCGACAGCCTGCCCGTCACCACGGATTTCAGGCTGTGTTGGCAGTGTTTCCGGAACCTGTAGAAAAGCATCAGGCCTGAAGGGATGGCAGCGTTCACTCATGGCCTACTCTTTGTGAAGGAGCCTGCCCAATTTGGCACTGTCTTATTCCTGTCACCTCTGTGCCTGGTGAACAAGATAAAGACACCAGAAAGCTACCAGCATTCTAGACAGGGGCATCGAATTGAGTTTTTTGGAGAGGTTTTTGCTATAGGGCGCGTGTGCTCACCAGAAAGACAGACAGAGACAGAGACAGAAAGCAAGAAATCACCACCCAGGGGGAATGGCCACGCCGCAATCCCTTCTCCTCCGTTCTCCTCTCAGGATCTTGGGCACATACACACATGCACCTGGCATGAGTTTAAGCCACCAGGTCTGGGACTCGAACCACGGCTGACTACATGGGAGTCCAGTGGCACAGCCATTACACCAACTGCTGGTCCCTCAAATTGATTTTAATCTTAGTTCAGTAGTGTAACCAGAAGGATGTCTCCGTCACCACCATCATAGGGGACTCTTAGTGTTCAATTGGTGGGAATGCCCCTGCTCTTCCTTTGTTTAGCAACTACTTACAATTCTGTGGGATGTCGTCTCTGGTGAGAAAGCACACTCCCACAGACCCAAGTAGTACACAGAGAGATGAGAGGCAGCTTAGGTGACGGCCAGAGTTTGGCAAAGGTTTGGGGAGTGGCCGGGTCCGGTGGAAATGGACCCTTCCAGGGCCAGTGGTGTGGTAGCTACAGACTTCCACTCTAACCTCACCTCACATATTAGTTGTGAATTTGATAAATGCCATCCTGAAGAGCGATTGATTTATTAATTAGCTGATTCAGAATGTTCTTAGGACTCATTTGGGATACGGAGTCATTATAATTTAAAAATGTCAGTGCAGTGCAATAGAAGATGAAAATGGCACCTCCCCAGGGCCCTGTGGGCGAAGCTTTCTCCTTTGGTGGGTGGGGTTTCTCCGCAGCCAGGATGCTGCCCACAGGAGGTCGCTGCATCCGACACCGAAAGTGAGACCTCAGGAAATGAAGGAAAGTCCTGTTTTGAAGCAGAAGCTGAATGGGACGGACCAAGCAGGACAGTAACTGGTCTATTAGACGGGGACAGTGGCAGTTTCATTAGAACCAAATGAATGAAGGTACTTTAGTTTTGGAGCGCCTTCTAGGTTAGAAGCTCCGACAGTATATAATTACCTACATCTATGAATAGATAGTCTAGAAGCTTCTTTTTTTGAGAGAGAGATTTTTGTTATAGGGAGTGTGCTCTCACAGAGATAGAGGGACAGAAAGTAAAAAATCACCTCCCAGGTTGATGGCCATGCTACAATCCCTTCTCCTCCATTCTCCTCTCAGGATTTTGGGCACGCATGCACAAGCGCCTAGTGTGAGTTTTAAAGCCTCCAGGTTCAGGACATGAACTTTGACCTACCATGCAGAAATCCAGCAATGTAACCATTAGGCCATCAGCTGGTCCCTTTTTAATAATTCTTTAGAGCAAGAGATTTTAGCTATAGGGTGTGTGCACTCTCTAGAGGGAGAGAGACAGATATACAGAAAGTGAGAAAGATATTCCATAAACTACTTTATGACAAAAGATTTGGCCAGCTGAGAAGGTAAAAATATGGGCTACATTAATTTATCACGAATGTTAACTAATCAGGTTTTGGGGCTTACTTGTCCTAAATATGGTTAATTAAGACCTGACAGTACTATAAGTTGGTATTATAGTACATAATTTTTGTTTTTTCTGGTTGTTTTGAGAGATTTTTGCCGTAAGGTGTGTGTGCTCATCAGAGACAGAGAGAGAGAGACATTGAGACAGAATGCAAGAGATCACCCCACCCCACCCCACCCCCCAGGAGGAATGGCCATGCTGCAATCCCTTCTCCAGTCTCCTCTTGGGATTTTGTACATGCATGCACATATGCCTAACATGAGTTTCAAGTTGCTGGGTCCAGGACTCAAACCACAGTCAGCCATGTGGGAGTCCTGCACCTTAACCACTACACCACCTGCTGGGCCCAGTATATAATTTTTAAAACACTCTCCTTCCCTATCCTGGGACTAGGTAGTTAATTTAAAACTACACTCTATCAAGTTATTGTTTGGTTTTTAAATGTGCACACACGTACCAAGAGAGGGGCAGGTCTTAGTAACATACTCACCTTGGGGTAAAAGGTAGACGGTGTATTTTTCCCTCTGCGTGCCGGGCTCTGCAGTAGACTGGGGAGCTGGGCTGAGGGAAATAAGCTTATTCTAAAGCCCCATGACCAAGTGGGGACACATGAAGCCTTCAGGAGGGACAGAGGGCCTAAGTCATAGGTTTCATCCCACCTTCTCTTCACATGGAAGAAAAGAAGTTAACAAAAGGAGTCATGCTTGTTTAGCAGATTAAAGCTTCCCTGACGGGGCAGAACCACAGACAGCCTGGGTGCTTCCCGAAGTCCCCAGCACCTTGAGAAAAACACTGCAGTAACTCCAAACATCAGAACACCTGGCTTCCCACACGGGCTCAGAGCTCAGTGTGGCTTGAGCAGCTTGGAGTGGAATGAGCAAGGGGTTCGAAGTCACACGGGTCCAGGTGTGAAATCAGCCTCTGTGCATTCATCTTCTGCCTCAGTTTCCTTAGCCTGAGTGTGTACGTGTGTCTAAAACCTCCTACATCTTAGCGTGGTGGAAATAACGGAGCTCTTCATAGACAGTGAGTAGGTGCTCCGGAAGCCTGCGTACCCTGCTGGTGCCCACGTTGGACATGAGATGTAGTCACTTATTCTGTACTTGCATTGCCTCGCGCCTAAAAGGAGAGGATAATAGTATCAGTCAATATGTATCCGCCGAAAATGCTTCTACCACAGAGCAGATACTGCAGCATCGACGAAGTCACATTCCCTTCGTTTTAACTTCCCCTTCCTTATTTGACACCCATCAAACCTCCCAGCTTTCTTCACATGAGAATGTCACCCCAGCATCCAGTCATGGCACCTGGACAGGGCTGCCCTCTGTGAGGACTCTGAGTGTGTCACCACCGCCAGCTGGAAGCCGTTGTCCTCCCAAGAGATGCCTCGTCTGCAGGTACTGTCCCCAGCCCGCAGTGACCTCTCGACCTTTTATTGATCTTGCGTGCATCTGTCTCCACTCTGATACCGGGAAGAATGGAGGTTGCTCGTCCTGGACTTGGGCCTGGACAAATAAATGTGTTTGCCAAAGCCCTTTCCTGACACTGGTCGCCTCCAGCCCAGGTGGCACGGCAGAGGGTAATTAGTTCTCTTTATTGGAGGGGGCGTGGGGGAGCTCGGTGCTGCTTACCAGCGGGCACATGCAAAAGAGTGTGTCTGCAGCTGTTCCTGGCCTCTCCGTCGTGCTCGGGGGGAGCCGTGAGCAACGTAACTCCCTGTCCCTGGCACCAAGCAACACCTATCAGACAAAGCATTGTTTCTTCTCACTGTCAAGAGGTGTGACTTGTGAAGGCCGGCGATAGGATGCTCATTTTTATCTGCTAAGTGCACGGCGCTTGTAAAAAGCCAGCAGTGGCCTTGTTACCACTCGACATGACACTGGGTCTAGCTGTTTCCATTGACACGCCGCCGCACCCTGTTAGAGCTGCAACCGGGGGTCAGATTCCTTAGAGGGCGTCTGCAAGGCAGCGAGGCAGCCCCTGGTGGGGGAGTCTCTCCGGCTCCTCGGTGGCAAGCAGCAAGGCAAGGAGCTCACATGTTGGAATGGGTGACTTTTCATCCTTTTCTTTGTTCTGATTATTCGAGAATCCCTGCTTATTTTTGGACCACCCGTGGAGAAGATGAGAGGGAAAGAAAGATCTGGGCATAGATTCCCCCTGCTGAAAGAGAGGAAGACCGTTGGGGTCTGTTTACAGCTTTTGTCTTTGGTACAGTGTGGCTCTTTGTTGCCGAGGAGTGGTTGCAGGCTGAGAGGTGTCTCTCTCTTGCCACAGCAGCAAGGCTGCAAAGCGGGAGTCAACGGAGTGGAACTTGGCAATTCGTCCTTGCGTCCTTCCTACGTGATGGGTATTGCCTTGGCAGACGTGGTGGTCAGACTCCCTTTACGGTGCATGAAGCCGTCTTGCTTTTAGTTCTGGAGTAGGTTAAGCCTCTGGACATTTAGATGGTGGAAGGTGAGAGTCCGGAAGCCTCAGTTCATTTCACATTTTGGCAATCACTGTGGCCAGAGGGGCTGCGGATAACCTGGTGCAGCTGGAGCCCTCACTGCATGCGAGCTAAAGCCTAGGCCTTCGCTCCCGCCCATACGACTATGGCTATGAAGCCATCCAGGCACAGAAGAAAACACAGGCCAGAGGAGAAGCTGCTTCTAGAGCCCTATCGGATGCTAAAGTAGGACCTGCGGGCCACAGTGGGCACCCAGCAGCCAGCTTCCTGCAGCTCAGGGACCTCAGCTACCACCGCACGTCACGGACATACCTCCCACCCTGCCACAGCTGCCTCACGTGACAGGCTGCAGCGCTCCTTTCCCCTTCCATAAGGATGTAAAGGTGCTCAGTGCATTCCCTCGCATAAATAATACACCCATTTTGGAAGGCAACTACATGGCAGCCTGCCTCTGCCCTCGGGGACTGGATCCCTTCATTTACCCAAAACATCCCTCGCCAGGCGTTTGCTTCAATCTGCTGCTAGCATTGCACAGGGGGTGGTTCTGTCTGAATGATTCTTGCTGGATCATGCCAGGGGGTATTTAGGCATTTTCCTCAAGCACATCCTAGGAAATAAATAGTTGTGCCTCTGAATCATGGAGCTCTGAGAAGTCATGTCTAAATCTAGCCTGGCGTCCCCATTCTAGCATCATCATCCCCCGTTTCCATGTCTAGTCTTACCGGCCTGACCCAGAGCTCACCAGCTACCCCCAGCCCCACAGCGGAGGTGGGTTTATACCTGAACCGTCTATACCTATACGCCAAGAACTTAGCCATCAAGAGAGGCTCTCGGGGGGACCAGCAGTTAGCGTAATGGCTATGTCACTGAACTCCCATGTAGTCAACCGTGGTTCGAATCCCGGACCTGATGGCTTAAATCACGCTGGGTGTGTGTGCGTGCGTGCCCAAGATGCTGAGAGGAGAATGGAGGAGAAGGGATTGCGGCGTGGCCATCCCCCCTAGGGAGTGATTTCTTGCTTTCTGTCTCTCTGTCTCTCTCTTTCTGGCGAGCGCACGCGCCCTATAGCAAAAACCTCTCAAAATAAATAAATAAATAAAGAGAGAGAGAGGCTCTGAGGGACCAGAGCACCACTGCGTGTCTCAGTGGTTTGCACATCATCGTAGTCTCCATCCAGGTCCGTTCCAGATCCCAGGACACAGCTGAGAACTGGCCAGGAGCAGAGATGCTCGTGGTGGTCATGGTGGTCTCAGGACGTGTGTGTGAGGTGTTTTGCTTTCTCTGAGGGGATTTTGGCACCTTTCTGTTCACCTGAAATTCACACAGAATAAGTCACACGCTCTTCTGGGGGCTTCCTGCTGGGTCAGAAAAGCGGCGGTGGGGGGGGTAGTTGATTTGGGATACTGGTCTCCACCGCTTACCACCAGCGCACAGCCGCCACCCACCTCTGCGCCCCTCGGCTCCTCCCACCTTCTCCCGTTCCCAGTCACCATCTCCGTGTCTCCTCGCAGGTCATTTATAATCAGCAGTCATGGCGTCCGGGCCTCATTAGTGATATAGCCATTCCTTCAGTGCTTCAGAAATAATCATTTAGAAAAAAATGCACGGTTCCCTTCCCTCGAGAGCCTGTGAGTGATGAATTTATTTCAGTTTGGCTGGCTTGGCTGTCTTGCTCAGCCTTATTTCCATATTTATTTCAACAAACAAGGTAGGGTGGGAACAAGAAAACACATGCTGGGTGTACACACACGGCGCAGATCTGCTCTCACACTCAGTCCCTCTTGGGGGATGTGGAAAAGGAATGCCAACAAAAGAACCCTCCATTAAAAAAAATAAGTAAAAAAGGAAATAGATCTGCTGCATTAAGATGGGGGCCTCTGGAGCAGGTGCGCTGTTGATGATCCTTGTCTTTGTAAAGGTGTGAGCTGCGTGCCAAATGCAATTGATTCTTGCCTCCCCCCCCATTCTTATAAAGGTCTCCACTCCATAAAAGTCTCAGGAGTGCTTTAACCCCTTGACCCCTGGCTCTCATAGAATCAGATTTGTGCAACCTTGGACAGTGAGGAACTTTCTGGGTGCCTCTGTCAGATCCCCTTCAACTGGACAGTGTTCCCAGGATGAGTGGGGAGAGCCATGGGCAGAGTCTACAGGCTGCTCTGACCCGGCACGATGAAGGCAGGTTCTGGAAGGCAGGTGGTGTCCACAAGTCACCCTTGCACATGTGCAAGCCACCTGGCTTCCAGAATCTGTTCTCCTAAGACTTTTCTTTTCTTTTTTTTTGTTAAAGAATTATTTAATTTTATTTATTCGTTCATTTATTTTAATTTGACCAGAGAGAGAAACAGAGGGAGAGAGAGGGGAAGTGAGAAAGCAAGCCACCATGTCCAGGACTCCAACTGTGGTCGGCCATGTGGGAGTGTCCAACACCCTTAACCACCACGCCACCTGCTGATCCCTCTCCTAAGACTTTTCATCTTTATTGAGAATTTGGCTAAGGCTCAGCACTTAGCCCACCTGAAGTTTTTAGGGTGAATGTTTTTGAGGGACTTGAGCCAAACGCTAGGAGAGAAGAGCTTGCAAAATCTGTTTGGAACTATGTCACCGACACTGTTGAGGGGGAGTCAGGCCCCTGTGCCATTGTGACCATGCTGTTGCAAACCAAGGAAGAGAGGCACACACCACACCTTGATTGTATGGGGTGGTTTTGAGAGCAGCAATTCATCTTTAATAATGATAGTAGTAGTAATACTATTGAAGGCTTTCCTGTTCTAGGAGGAAAGGAGCTAGAATGTACAGAGCAGTGTTTGTCCTGAACATAATGAATCACCGTTTTTCCTGTAGAAAATGTAGAGGGGTCAACCAGTGGCATGGTGGTTAAAGTGCTGGATCCCACATGGCTGACTGCACGGTTCAAGTCCTAGACCTGGCAGCTCAAAAAACACCCTGGGCTCTTGTGAATCAATGCCCAAATTTCCAGGAGGAGGATAGACAAGAAGGAATTACGACGTGGCCATCCTCCCTCCGAGGTGATTTTTGCTTTCTCTCTCCCTCCCCTCCGCCCCCCCACTTCTCTGGTTAGCACATGTCCCCTACAGCAAATGAACAAAGAAAAAGAAAAAGGGAAAAAAAAAAAAGAAAAGAAAAGAAAAAGAAAAGGTAGATAATGTATCCGGTTTACTTGAGAAAGAATGAGAAAAAAGAAAATAAGAACTAAAAATAAAAATATTTTATTTGGGGACCTGAACAGCAACACTTCCAGAATTTCTTATTCTTAGAAATGCATTCTGGGGACCAGCAGTTAGCGTAATGGCTATGTCGCTGGACTCCCATGTAGCCGACTGCAGTTTGAGTCACAGACCCGGTGGCTTAAAACTCAGGCCGGGCGCGTGTGCGTGTGTGCCCAAGATCCCGAGAGGAGAATGGAGGAGAAGGGATTGGCCTTCCCCCCCCCCAGGGGGGTGATTTCTCACTTTCTATCTCTCTGACTTTCTGGCAAGTGCACACGCCCTATAGCAAAAACCTCTAAAAAATAAATAAATAAAAAGAAGAAGAAATGCGTTCTGCTAAGCTTTTATTCCTTTTTCTAAGAAAGATGTCTTGATTTTCCCACCCTGATTCAGTGGACAAAGCAGGGGTGTTTAGGGGTGAGGAAAAAGATGAATTGAGCAATATCTAACAGAAACAATTCTTCCCCAAATTAGACTCAAAATGATAGGAGACAGGAGGGGCTATCTCAAGGGTAGGGAATACTGTAGGTAGGGGAAAACTGCTGAAATGCATTTTTTTTTTTTCAAAAATAACTCCAAAAATGAAAGTTAAAAATCTGGTGCCTGGTTGAAAATGAATAGCAGAGTCACCTACCTGGTAATGTTGCTATCAAAGTAGCTCTGGGGACCAGCAGTTAGCGTAATGGCTATGTCGCTGGACTCCCACATAGTCGACCGCAGTTCGAGTACCGGACCCGGTGGCTTAAACTCACGCCGGGCGCGTGTGCGTGCGTGCCCAAGATCCCGAGAGGAGAATGGAGGAGAAGGGATTGCAGCGTGGCCATCCCCCCTGGGGGGGTGATTTCTCGCTTTCTATCTCTCTGTCTCTCTCTGTCTGTCTGGCGAGCGTACGCGCCCTATAGCAAAAACCTCTCCAAAAAAAAAAAGAAAAAAGAAAAAGAAAAAACAAAGTAGCTCTGGAACCAAATGAAGAGGTCCTTCCTTTTTTTATTTTTTAAAGACTTATTTTATTTAACTTTATTTATTTATTTATCTTAATTTGACCAGAGAGGGACAGAGAGAGAGAAAGAGAGAAAGCAAGCTGCCAGGACCAGGACTCAAACTCTGGTCGGCCATGTGAGAGTCCAGGGTCCTTAACCGCCATGCCACCTGCCGGCCCCGAAGAAATCCTTTCTCAGCAGAAGGAACCTTTTAGAGTGGCACATACAGGGTGGCTTGCAGATGCCTTGCATTATCCTCGCAGTGATGGCCTAGGAACACGCTTCCCAAACCCAGGTTTTGCCTGTGCAGACGGAGCCTTTACAGGAGTATCATCCAACTTGGACAGACCTCACAGGCAGCTTATTCTCCATCCTTTTTGTGTCGTGCAGACAATACAGAATGGCTTTTATTTATTCAGCCAAAAATGTGTTTATCATTCTTCTAATTAAGAGTTTTATAGCCTAGTGGTGGGAGGAGCTGGATCCCACACGGCTGACCATGCGGTTTGAATCCTGGCCCCCGCAGCTTGAAAAACCGCTGGGAGTGTATGAAGGGTGCCCAAGGTCCCGAGAGGATAGAGGAGTGTGGGAGAGGAGAAGAGGCATGACCACACCCTTGGGGGCTCTCTCTCCTGCTCACTGATCAACATACTCTCCCTCTGCCAAATTCAAAAAGAGAAAATAAAAAGGGACCAACAGATGGTGTAGTGGTTAAGGTGCTGGACTCCCACATGGTCGGCCGCAGTTCAAGGCCCAGACTCGGCGGCTTGAAACTCAAGCTGGGCCTGTGAGCATGCGTGCCCAAAATCCTGAGAGGAAAAAGGAGGGGAAGGGATTGTGGTATGACCATCCCCTCAGGGGGTGATTTCATGCTTTCTGTCTCTCTTTGTGTCTCTGGTGAGTACACATACCCTATAGCAAAAATCTCTCTCTCAAAAAATAAAAATAAAAAGAGTATTATAAAGTCATTGTATGATGTAGGAGGAAGTACCTTCTCTTGCCCTCTCTGAAAGCTGAACTGTACTCTGGAGGGAAGAGGCTTTGACAGGGAAGATGCTGAGTACTATCAGAGTTAGTAACTCTTTAGCAAAATAGAGGGCTGTAAGCCCCTCATGCCTTCTTGGAAAAATGGCCGAATAGCAGTAAGCTCAGCATTGTTTTCAAAGTAAGGGTAATGATGCACTGCAGCACAGAGAGTGTTGGCCCAGGCGCTCCAGCAATTCTTAGCCTTTGGAGAAAGACACAGGTGCCAGGAAGCTGGGAAGGGCCCCTTGCCGTATTACCCAAGGAGGGCGCCAGCACTTTGCAAACCTCCTGGGGCTTTCTCGCTGCAACGGTGGTATTCCGTTTTTAATTGGTAATCTGACTACCCCTAAACATGGCATTAAGACAGCAGAAGTTGCTAATTGAATAGAGATGATCATCGTTGTTGTTTTGAATTGGAAATAATTCTCGTAACAACCCTCCGAGGGTATTTCCTATTAGCAGCCTAACTCCTGCTTCCGTAACCCACAGCAGACAGGTCTGTGGCTTTCGTCACATTGAGGCATGCCTCTCAACTGCCTTTTCTAGTTTGTTTCATTGACTGATGCGTTAACAGACAATGGGAAGGTGAAACAGTATTTTGAGTAATTCCAAGTGTGGATATCTGTCTGGTCGCTATCACACTTTCCAGCTCTTATTCGTATTTATCTGTTTAATTATGGATCCATTATTTCTAGTGCATTTATGATGTGGTTCATATATAGTAACTCCACAGAATGGTCGGTCCTAATGTCCTACGGACATTCCAGCCCTAGAGAGCCACCACCTTTACTGGTGTCCCTGATAAGATGCTGCGTAATCCATTCTCTTCTACAGAACCCCGTTAGCACCCTCTGACACAGCCCCTAGAACCCCTCACCCAAACTCCTTTACCTTCATGAGTAAGCATCAAATATGTGTTCCTGAATACCAGCTTTCTGAATTGTAAGGTTATTCTCTTTCTCATTATGTGAGAATAGATGGAATTTTTCATATACTCTTTGCATTTAGATTTGCTTCGTTTTTTAGAGAGAGAGATTTTTGCTATAGGGCATGTGTGTTTGCTGGAGAGACAGAGAGAGAAAGAGAGACAAAAAGTGAGAAATCACCCCCCAGAGGGGATGGCCACACTGCAATGCCTTTTCCTCCATTCTCTTCTCAAGATTTTGGGCATGCACGCACACACACCCATGCATGTGTTTTAAGCTGCCAGGTCTAGGACTTGAATCGTGGTCAACTATGTGGGAGTCTAGCTACAAAACCATTAGGCCATCTGCTGGTCCCTAGATGATTTGCTTCTTTTGAGCCACACTCAGTTCCTTCATGGAAATAATATTTGACTCCTCTGTTATTATTTGAAGGAAATTAAGAACCTCTTTGGGAAGGTGGTATTAAACTTTGAGTGAGGGGCAGCAGGATATAATAGAGGAAAAAAGAAAAACTCTCACATGAAACTTAGGAAGATTGAGTTTAAGTCAAGGGACAGACATGACCCACTTACTGTCTTTGCCTCCATGCCGCAGGTCACAGAGTAAAATGGGGAAGGCCTTCATTGATAAGGCTCCTTTCAGCCTTAGAACTTTCTTTCCAATCCATGTTCTATTCCAGTGGGAATCTGTAAGCCTCTACCCACTGCCAAATGGGCTTTGAAATGCAGTCGTCAGCTAGTCATGCTTTTCAGATTCATACAAAAATGCAGGTTCAGAGTCTGAAAGGATTACAAGGACCAAAATGAAATGGGTCTCAGGATACCACAAATAATAAATGAAAGTCAAGGGCCAGCAGGTAGTGTGAGGATTAAGGCACTGGATTCCCACATGATTAGATTCGAGAACCACTCCACGGTTCAAGTCCTGGACCCGGCAGGTTGGAAACCATACCAGGCATGTGTACGTGCATGCCCAAAATCCTAAGAGAAGAATGGAGGAGAAGGGATTGTGACGTGACCATCCCCTTGGGTGGTGAGTTCTCAGATTCTCTCTCTCTGTTTCTTTCGAGTGAGTGCATTCACCCTATGACAAAAAAAATCTAAAAATAAGTAAATAAATAAATGAAAGCTGACCTCATGCATCTTTATCAGTCAGCAGCTGTCGAAGAACACTGAGGACTTGTGGGTATTTGTGGCGTACTATCAGGCACCCTGAGGCATGAGCTAAAATCCATTTACACCCAACACAGGACAGAAATATAAAGGTACACACCCCCGAGGGCACACGGGCCAGCTCTGAGCCGGAACTAAGGCGTCACCTGTCTTGAGCCTCTGCCCTTAGTGACGATGAATGTAGTTGAACTTTGGTTAGCGTCAGTTACTCCATATTACCATATAAGAACTCGTATCAGAAGAAGAGCGAGCCCTTTGTTTGGTTCTCCTCTCCCTCTAACAGGGATTTTTCCAGAACTATTTGCTTCCTCAGGCAGCAGGTAGAATGCACTGCCGAATGTGAGTAAAAGTCCAGGACTCCTTGAAGATTATTTCCCTCATGAATTGAACAAAATTAGGTAAACAAAATCAGTCTATTTCATATGTCAAACCCTCAAATTATTCTTAACCTCCTTTCTCTCTTCTCTCGGGAAGGGGTGGTCACCCATTGATCAGTGTCACGACATCTTCATAGTTAACACAGAGTCATTCAAATTACTTTGACTCAGGACCAGCAGATGGCTTAATGGTTACATTGCTGGACTCACACTTAGTCAACCGTGGTTCGAGTCCCAGACCTGGCGGTTTAAAACTCACACGAGGTGCTTGTGCGTGCATGCCAGAGACCCTGAGAGGAGAATGGAGGAAAAGGGATTCCAGTATGGCCATTCCCCCCCCGGGAGGGGGGTGATTTCTCACTTTCTGTCTCTCTGTCTCTCCAGCAAGAACATGTACCCTATAGAAAAATCTCTCTCTATTAAAAAAAAAAAATACTCAAGAGGCAGGCGGTGGTGACACAACTGGACCCACAAGGGAGAGGTCCGGGGTTTGCATCTAGGGACCTTGCTGGGTGTCTGTAATCTGGGCGGCTGAGATGGGGTGAGTTACTTTGTAAAGACCCTGTTGGGGTTGGTCTCTCTCTCCCTCTCTCTCTCTTTCTCTCTCTCTGTCTCTCAAGAAAATAATTATTTAATTAAAAAAAAAGAAGAAGAA
The DNA here is from genome assembly GCA_026018925.1 of Tupaia tana. Taxonomy (NCBI): domain Eukaryota; kingdom Metazoa; phylum Chordata; class Mammalia; order Scandentia; family Tupaiidae; genus Tupaia; species Tupaia tana. The sequence continues at coordinate 16,269,377 of JAKSZU010000021.1, forward strand.
GAAGGAAAAATTACTTTGACTCAAAATTAGTAAAGTTCCTAGAGCGGGTCAGTGCAGTGCTTCCTGTTGAATGAACTCTGCCTTATCCCCCCCTTCCTTGTGTTCGCCCAGCCTAGGGAGATTGGGCAGGAGTGCACGGGGAGGGTGTTCTAGACCCCGGCTGCTCTCCAGGGGGCCAGCAGCCTCAGCGTCACTTTGGAATTTGTCGGAAATGCGAAGTTCAGGCCTTAGCCCAGATCCACTGCTCCGAGTTTGCATTTTACCAGGTCCTGGTGTACACGGTGCACCTACAGGTTGAGAAATACTGTTTGACAGATGGCGCTGGCTGGTCACCGGGGTCCCCAGGATGCAACCTGGGGTCCCCAGAAAGGGAACAGGCTGCGTCTAGTGACAGTAGCAAATAGAAGCGACAGGGTGCCCTCCTTCCAGGGTGCTGCCGGATCTTTCTAGCCAGCAGCCATGACCCACAGAATACCAAATTGTTCCAGAGGAAGATTGATGTTCGACACAGCAGAACCTCGTGATTTCATCCGTTGTGTTTAATATAGATTCCAACAGAGAAGCATGCGAGTCCTCTGGCAGAGGGCTTTCGGGTGGGAATGAAGGTAGGTTTCCTATTACACCCCACAGTGGATTGAAGTCTCATTGCAAAATGGCAGTGCGCGGTGTTTCCTATTTCTATTTCCCTTGTACCTGTCACCACGTTACATACCAGCGAGTTTTGGACTTCTGTTAGGATAAAGTTTTAATGTCAGTGAAAGCAAGAAAAAGCATCCTTCTCTTTTTCTTCTTTAAAAATCCTGGGTGTGGGAACCAGCAGTTAGAGTAATGGCTATGTTGCTGGACTCCCACGTAGTCGACCGCGGTTCACGTCCCGGACCCGGTGGCTTAAAACTCACGCTGGGCACGTGTGCATGCATGCCCAAGAGCCCGAGAGGAGAATGGAGGAGAAGGGATTGCGGCGTGACCATCCCCCCTGGGGGGGTGATTTCTCGCTTTCTGTCTCTATGTCTCTCTCTGTCTGTCTAGCGAGCGCACGCACCCTATGGCAAAAACCTCTCAAAAAAAAAAAAAATCCTGGGTGAAGGGACCAGCAGTAAGCATCATGGTTATGTTGCTGGACTCCAATGTAGTCAACCGCAGTTCGAGTCCTAGACCCGGTGGCTTAAACTCACGCTGGGCGTGTGTGTGTGCGTGCCCAAGATCCTGAGAGGAGAATGGAGGAGAAGGGATTGTGGCATGGCCATCCTCCCTGGGGGGTGATTTCCTGCTTTCTGTCTCTCTGTCTCTCTCTTTCTGTCTGGCGAGCGCACATGCCATATAGCAAAAACCTCTCCAAAAAAAAAAAAAAATCCTGGGTGTAGATTTCTTTCCACTCTTGTGGAATCCCACCAGCCACCCACCATCTATCCAAGAAGCTTCTGACTAAGCGTAGAGTCCCGTGCTAGGCTGGATACAGTGGTTTTCTCCTCTGAAGAGCTTGTGGGAAACCTCCTCCCCCACCCCATCACTAGCGCACCCTGGTCCCCACCAGCTGCCCCTTGTACAAGCCCCTGGGGACTGAAGCAAATGGGTGAGTAGGCTTGTCCACAAGTCACAACCCTGGGGCAGGGATGATGGAGAACGTCAAGCCACCCACCCTGGCCATGGCAGCCTTTGAATAGGAAGGAACCCAACCGCTGCCAGCACCCGTTCTTTCATCTCCAGCTGGGGCCTCTGAACCCGGAGTCCAGACACTCTATTTCTCATCATTTCCGCTAGGACCACGACTGTCTTGCCAGAAAGCGTCATTTCTGGGTGATCTCCTGCCTTTTCTTCCCGCGGCTGCTCCCCCCTCCTCCCACTCCAGCCTCCACGCCTCTGCTCTCCCACTCCCCAAATCGAACATGTACAGATTTTACGGTTCACTGGAGAATAAGTGGCTGTCATTTCACAGACGGGCCAGGATGTAATTAGCCACAATGCATTGGAGTAATGGAACAGATGTCTCTTTGTAAACTGAGTTTGCGGCCGAGCGCCGCGTGTGTGTGACCTGCGGACTGCTGTAGGCGGCTGCCCTGCCCCCTCCCCCGCTCTTGCTCTGTCTTCCTGGGTCGCTCTGGTTCCCAGGCCGGAGGCTGAGCTAGCTTGCATGCGTGCGTGCGTGTGTGTGTGTGTGTGTGTGTGTGTGTGGTGACTGATTTTGTTTTCCTGTGTGTCTCCCTGGCTCACTTCCGCTGCTAAAACGCTACGGATGACGTGCGGAAGAGCCAGGGAGCCGAACCTGCGTTTATTGATGTAGTCATTCACAGCAGACAAGGTGAGACCCCTCTTATGGGATAATTGGCAGTTTCAAGTTGCACTTATTACTGGATGATAATACACCCGCACAATCATAAATTACTGTTATGCTCTCTGGCCTGTTGTTGTTTTCTTAACTAGAGATAAAGGAGATGTGCCTTCCCGCTTCCAAGGTTATTATTTACAACGGGAGAGGAAGGACCCACGCTGGTCGCAGGAAGGCGATACCCTCCGGGATCAGGTGCTCATGCTTACTGCCAACGAGTCGCGAGAGGATCTGTTTACACACATGACACGATCACATGGCCTCTGCTTTCCTGCGTGTCTCACTGTCCTGCGAAGGTTGTCCCTTCAAAATAAATTGTTTGGATGCCTTTCATAAATCTGTTTTTTTTTTTTTTTTTTTTGGAAAGGTTTTGCTATAGGGCGCGTGCGCTCGCCAGAAGACAGAGAGAGACAGAGAGACAGAAAGTGAGAAATCATTCCCCCAGGGGATGGCCATGCCGCAATCCCTTCTCCTCCATTCTCCTCTTGGGATCTTGGGCACGCATGCACACGCACCCGGCGTGAGTTTAAGCCACCGGGTCCGGGACTCGAACCACGGTTGACTACATGGAAGTCCAATGATGTAGCCATTAGGCCAACTGCTGGTCCCATAGATCCTTACTTTTGAGACTAAAGGTTTAGTAAGAGGATCCCAGGCAACATTCCTGCCAATAGATCAATACCAAGGGAAAGGATGGGAATCACAAGGGCCATTGGCAGGAAGGGATAAAGCTCAGAAAGAAACAGAGTGAATGGCGTTGATGGTGTTTCCATTTTAGCTTTTCTTCCCACTTTAGGAAAATGGGAGGTACAGACACTAAATACATCCAACTCTTCTTTTAAACCTTCTTCTTCATTTTGAGGAAAACAACCCTTATTAAAATTTGGAGGCAGATGGCAGCAGGTGGCATGGTGGTTAGGGTGCTAGACTCCCACATGTCAGTCCACAGTTCAAGCCCCAGACCTAGCAGCTTGAAAAGCATGCCTTGTGTCTGTGCGTGCATACCCAAAATCCCAAGAGGAGAATGGAAGAGAAGGGATTATGGCATGGCCATCCCCACCCACCCACCCACCACCACCCCCCCCCCCCAGGGGTTGATTTCTCACTTTCCCTTCGCTCTGTCTCTCTTTGGAGAGCACCCATGCTCTATGGCAAACAAATCTTAAAAAAAGAGAAAAAATAATGGGGTGGGGAGAGTGAGCAGCCTCAGTTCCCTGGGATGATACTGGTCTTTGTTCCTCAGGATATCATGTTCAGATTGATGGATTTTTTTTTTTTCCTTCTGGCCACATGCTCAGATTCTCAGCTTTGGTCACACAGGAGAAGTCAATCCCACGTTCAGGTCTGAGGTCAGCCCAGCATGTGCATAGCTTTATGTCAGGAGAGACATGCTCACCGAGTTCTCACCTTGATCCCGAGAGTCGGCAAGGCTATATCTTCTGGAGAAGGGCTAGAAATTGTTGCTATGTAACCTGCCTTTATCAATAAAGGGGGGACAGCGTGTCATTATAGAAGGAAGTTTGACTACCGCAAGCCAGGAACATCTTATTGTAAAGGCTCTTATCAGTATCTTGAGTTGGAGTTGGGAATTTTGTGTCAGTGAATCTTAAAACGTTAATATTTGGTTCATTCCATTTCTTTGTTCATTTTAAGATTTTTAGGTGTTGTTTTTTTTTTTTTTTTTTTTCTCCAAACAGATCCAAGGACTTCATCTAGGCTTTTTTTTTAAAAAAAAAAAAAAAAAATCATTACGAATTTTAAAATGGCAGCCTAATGTTAATTTTTACCCTGAGGATTTTATGAATAATAGGTGGAGACAGATCTCTAGTGTATGAAATTGATACTTACACAGGTTTAGCAACAAGTAATTGGAGACCTCCTCCCCATGACCTCATCGATTGTCCCTTGCTTATGAAAGTTGAAACCGCCTCTATTCTCTGAGGGGTGTGAGTGGTCATGATTGTGTCTTAGGTACACATTTAGAAGAGAAAACTTCTCTCTCTCTCTCTCTCTCTCTCTCTCTCTCTCTCTCTCTCTCTCCTTTTGTTTTTTGGGTTTTTTTTTTTTTTTTTTTTTTTTGGCTGGTTGTTTGCCAGTTTCTTTACAACCTAGCAGCCAGATAATGGAGTACTGAGCACCTTATCAATATTGCTTTTGTTGTTTTGGTTTCATAACTCAAGTAAATCCTGTGTGCCCTCTAAGTACACAGTAGGCTCCGTTGTTGCATAACTATGCCTGAATGATTTCCGCTTCCTAGTTAGTGCCAAATTAGGATCAATCCCCAATTTCATAAACATCAATGACTGTCCGGGGGATGATGTTGCAAACTTCCTTAAGGAAAGGAGAGATGACAGCATAGAGTCTTACGTTTTTAATCCTACTCAAAAGCTAGTACAGGGCTGGCTCTGTGCTGCAGCCATAGTGGGTTCGGCTCAAGAGAAGTGGGATCTCATGTGATAACCCCTGTTCGAGTCCCACCTGGTCAGCCTGAAACACTCAAGGCACTCGCAGAAGTGCCCTAGATCTGACAGTCTGGAGAACCGGAGGAAGGAGACCATGGCAGGATCACACCCTGGGGAGGACACTCATCTCACTCACTCTCTCCCTCTTACATGTGCATGCACGTGCTCTGTCATGAATAAAGAAAAGGAACTGACAGAATGTGCACAAATATTTCTCGATTATTTTAACGTGAACTAGATTTCCAAAGATGGAAATTCAGTGGGATCACTGGTTATTCTGCAATGGCAGCTATCTGATCCAGCCAGGGTATGGACTGACATTTGAGAGAATCTTTGGGTAAAAAAAATGTTCAAGGTCATCTAGCTCAACTCCTTGCCAAGAGCAGGCATCTCCTCCAAAACTCTTTGTCAGGTTGGCTGGTGAATCCCTACTTGTCATCTGTTTTCATTTTTGGATGTGGAGTGATTTGAAAGTCCTTCCTTGCGTTCAGTCGAAATCTGTCTCCGTGTCACTTCCGCCTCTTCCCTATGTTGTGACACTGAGTAAATCTACCCTTTTCTCATGGGAAACCCCTAGAGAGCTAACAAAGCTTTCACATTTCTCCAGCTTCCTTTCGCAACTCAGACATTGTCAGTTCCTCCCACCCATCCTCATATTAGCGTGATGATCCCACCCAATCCAATGTTACAGAGGTGGTTTATTTTTTCTGACATGCTCATAATAATGGATATCATTTTAAAATGAGATTCTCGGGTCTGTATATAAAATTCCAAATGTCATTTGACCAATGCAGAGTTCAGTAAAAATGATCACAACTTGCTTTCAGCACTACGGTGCTGAAGCAAACTTCACTTTATTTATTTGTTTGTTTGTTTGTTTGTTTATTTATTTATTTAGAGAGATTTTTTTGCTATAGGGCATGTGTCCTTGCCAGAGAGACAGAGAAAGACAGACAGAAAGTGAGAAATCACCCACAGAGAGATGGCCACGTTGCAATCCCTTCTCCTCCATCTTCTTCCTGGGATCTTGGGCACAAATGCACACATGCCCAGCCTGAGTTTCAAGCCTCTGGATCCAGGACTTGAACGGCGGTCAGTTATGTGGGAGTCCAGTGACGTAACCATTACCCCAGCTGTTGGTCCCAACCTCACATTTTTTAACATAAACCACATACAGACAAGATTTCCCTAGCATAGGAGCAGTTGGCATGTTTGAATCAACATGTTCTGGTAGTTAGCTTTCCTGGCCAGGTAAGATTTATGTTTTTCTTGTAATCATCATTCTTCTTGTTACCTCTACCACTAAACAAACCACTACTGCAAATAGAGCAAAATTTCTCCGAGGTTGTCCGTCACTGTACATTAGTACTCAGACCTCTTGGTGTGTCGTACAACTTCATCATTTGCCCCCTCCCCCCACTGGCCTTCCTAGCTTCCTTTTCTTCCCTCCCTCATCCATCTTCTGGGAGTCCCCACACAGTTTCTTATGTTTACACACAGGCTATTTCTCTGCTTGGAACTCACTGGCCACACTTGATCTGACTCATAAACTTCTCATCTTGAAAGGCTTAACTCAAGAATCCCCTTTCCATGAGCCCGGTGTCAGGATTTTGAGGGAGGGGCGAGCCACCAGCTTGGACTCCCGACCCACCCTGGAAGCCAACATTCCATGTAGATTTTTGTTTGGTTTGTTTTCACATTGAGTGAATACCATCATTCACTACAATAAAAATATGTTTAAAAAAAAAGATGGCCTCTTCTACAACGCCTTCTCTGGCCTGTTTTCACCCTTCCTGTCCTTGAAGCATCTACTCCACTCTGCGCTGTCATCGAACATGTGTTTTCCCTTATGTTTTGTATGTAACTGTTGGTTGGTTTGTTGGCCTCACTAGATTTTCAACCTAGTGATGGTCAGGGCTTTATTTATTCTGTGAAGTTCTACTGTCTTGGGCAATGCCTGCTATTTTAGTAAGATTCTGTGAGTCAGAGGGGTCTTCATAAAGTTTGTGGAAAAAAATGTGTCCCACGAAAAAATCCATGCATGGATTCTTTTTTTGCACCAAAATAACCTTGTATTTGAATTCCATTTTTCCACAAACTTTTGAAATCCCCTCATATATCCATCAAGGTCTCCCAGGACATTTAACTCTTTATTCAAAGGGGTTCATAGAGCCAGAGAAATCATATCCAAAACTTAGTTCAGGTCAAGACGCCCTGACCTTTCCATGCTCCAATACTATTGAAAAAGAGAAGTGAGCTTTGGTGGTTTGTTTGGGTGTTGTGTTTTGATTTGTTTCTTTGACAAAGCTCAAGCTAAATCCTGGTATCCTAATTGTCAAGGCTTTCTCACCATGCTGAAATCCGCTTCACCAACTATTGCAAATGCTGTTATGATTCCATCCTAAGCCATATTATAATTGTTTTTTTCCTAAATGTTAATGGGCTTATGATTAACTATAATGGCTGATGGCAACCCATATGGAGGACTAATTATAGGTACTTATCCACTCACTTTTTAAATCCCTACTATGTGCAAATGCGTCAGACAAATAGCATCTTGACAGCACCATAATGGCTATGAGTATAATCAGCAGACAAGATGGTGCTGGAGTCTTCAATTACATGCTCACTTTTTCAAGAGTTGACATACCACCACTGTATTTATCATCAATTAAATTTCCCTATACTACTTACTTGCAGTAATTTTTGAGGCAATCACCTCAGCTCCAATTGCCATAGCAAACCACATAATCTTACCAAATAGAATTATTATCAGCAGTCATCATCCTCATCAATTCTTTATTAAAGACTCATTTCTCAACCCATTTTAAATTGTGGCTTAGAGTAAGTCATTTATAACCACATTTTGGAGATAGGCACATTATATTTCCATTTCATAAATATGTTTTATTAGTAATGAGTGGTATAGTATTAGATTACTATTAGTATTCTCATCATAGGTTGGAAAATGCTTAATTAACAAAGATATTGGATTGGAAAAAATGACTCTGGGCATATTTCTTCTTGACCAAATTATTTTCTGTGTTTTCCCTCTAGTCCTTTGTGATTTTTAATGGTATTCACCTATCCTAAAAAATGTATTTCCGAGGGTCTATGTAGAGAAAGTGAAATCCAATACAGGCAAAATTTTGAAAAGACTTCTTTGTACTGTTTCGGGATCTCCTAGTACACAATTCCTTTTTTTATTTTTTTTTTAAGTTTTTTGTTTGTTTTTGTTGTTGTTTTGTCATAGAGCATGTGTGCTCTCCAGGGTGAGAGAGACAGAGAGAAAGAAAGTGAGAAATCACACTCCAGAGGGGATGGTCATTCTCCTCCATCCTCCTCTTCAGATTTTGGATACGCATGCGCACATGCCTGGTGTGGTTTTTCAAGTCATCAGGTCTTGGCCCTATGGGAGTCCAGCACCTTAACCACTATGCCACCTGCTGGTCCCCCACACCCTTGCCCCAATTCCATTTTAGAAACCATCTGAAGTCAGCCTCTGTTGAAGGGCATCTCTGGGAAGTCTTTTCTATTACACATCATAAAGCAACTAGTCTCCTGTTCTGGTTGCAGTTACCTTAAACTGCTATCTGAAGTCCAGGGCTGTTTTTCCAGTGGGTCACCCTCTGGGTGACTTTATTTCTGAATACATACCGCTCCCTATTTTTCATGCTCTTAGTCTCACTTTCTGAAAGTGGGCATTACCAGAGGATCCCCATGCCAAGGAAGCTACCAAGGTGCTCCTGATCGTAACCTTGGGCACTCACACCTCCCGTGTAGCCAAAGCCCTGTTCCTAATTTTATGGTTGGCTGTGCTTAATTAGAGCATCTAGCTTACTTTATTTTTTTTGTCCTCAACTCCGGGTGGAATTCTTGCATTCTGTTTTCCTTTCTTTGTCATGGTGCCTTTAGCTTCCTTATCAGATGGGATTGCCGTTCTTTTCATTATTTTCCATTACTGTTTTTCCAAAGGACAGGACTCCTTTTGCGATGGTGTCGTATGTTTCAGGAAGGGCTACGTATGTGTTCTCCGAAGAAACAGCGGATGGCTGCGCTCAGGGACGCTTTGCTCACACAAGAGTGTGGGTTTGTGTTTCAGCCTCAAGGACCGAGTTCTGCACAGCTCAAGTCTGAAGTGGCTTGCTGGTACTCTAACAGCAGGCAATTATGTTACACTCGGGGAGCCTCCGTGCAGGCTGTTCTTATGCAGATAGTTGTCTGAGTGAACACGAAGAGCATTAGAAATATGTGAGCCATGTGACTTCCCCTTGGCAATTGATTGCCCACAATCGTGTCCTAATTGCTGACGCCATCGGTTTATCTCTACTTAATGTTTTTGTTCAGGTGTCTTTCCCAAGGTCCCTAGTTACAGGATCCGTGTTCATAAAAGCTTCTAATATGGCCCTTCTGTTCACCCAGCAGGTGAATAATCCCCAAGTTAATAAGAAGGTTAGTTAGCACTCTTACCAACACAGTATGGAAAGAGCTACCCAACTCTGAATTCCTGCTGGGGAGGAAAAGTAACCTTTGCTGATCTTCTTGGCATAGGCAAGCTGGCCGGCTGGCGTGGGCTTCCCAGCGTGACTCTGGATGCTAAAGTGGAAGGCTGGGCTTGGGGATGGCCAAGAGTGGGTGCTGGGAAGGTTGTTCTGTAACAAAGACACCAACAGCACGCTCCGCTCCGCTCCGGTGGGAAGGACATGGCTTCTCAATGAAGCGCCCTTCTCTTTGAATCAGAGACATGCCTTACCCTGTCAAGAGACCAGCCCAGATTAGCCAGGAAGATGGATATAACAGATACTTCCTTTCTCCCCCAGGGCTCCCCCTGGAAAAGCTGGCACGGGACCCAGCCCTGCTCCCCAAGTGATATCTGACCCCGCGTTACAAATGAGGATTGATGCGATGCTGAGAGCTGGAACGGCCTCATCGCAGCAATCATTCTAGAACAGCCATCCCTCCTCTTTCCTCCCTTCACATTTCACTGGTTATATCTATTGTTCCTCATTGCCGGTGCTTGTTTGAAAAGCTCCGCAGCATTCGCAGGTAGGGAAAAAAAAAAACGTGCAACTTTTCTCCCCCTGCTCTTTTCCTTGAAGTCATTGTCTATATTTAGGTCAGTGACGTGAGGAGACATGTCGATGTGTTTTGTACCTCGTGCTGGAAATTGCCTCTCCGGATATGGATATGGGAGAATGTGGACGCTCCAACAGCACGACCAATGCTCCCCCACCTTGTGGCAAGCTGCCCGGGGCCAGAGAGTGCTATCTGCCCTGGCCCTCTCTCACGCGCTGCACAAACACAGTGTCAGGCAAACCTCACCCCAGCCCCAGGATTCTGTGTGACAGAGGGCAGTCTTAGAAACAGGTGAGCAGGACGGTAAGAGGGAGTTGTTGGACCCTTTACCTGGAGTCTTACCCTGCCGTCTGCTCTGTCAAGCAGAAACCAACCAGGGTCCTGATAAATCCTGCCCACAAAGGAACTGTGCCTTTTTAACATGCAAATGTTCAGTCAGACAAAGTAAATAGGCATCTCTTGCTTCAGGGAACTAGGAGACAATCAGGGCCACCCCCGCCCCACCCCCAACACCATTTCCCTTTCCCTTGGTCCATTCTAAGAAAGAAATTATGGTTCCCCCCACACACACCACATTACTCTTTCATTTTTTTTTTTTTTTTAGAGGAGGAGGGGCTTGTATTAAATCGATCTTAAGCCACTGTCTTCTTCCCCAACTTCCTCCCATCTAGATAGGCTTCATTAATTTGATAAGCCAACACCAAAAGAGAGGGGTGGCGGTGGGAGGGGGCGGGGGTATTGCAGGAGGGGCTGCCTAAGGGCTGCCCTGAGGTTTTAGAAGAAGAACTGCTAATGATGTTGAAGATGGTACCTTTTCAGACTGCACAGTCCCTCCGGAAAATCAGGGTCCTTTCTCACTTATTCTGATTGTACTGTACCCACTGAAACAGACCTGGTGCAGATGAAGGGGGGTTGTGGACCGGGCCGGGCCGGGGGTGTAAGCAGACAGTTGCATTTCCAAGGAGGCAGAGGGATGAGTCAGTTACACAGCTAAGGAGGGAGGGGGCCTTTTCTTTACAGAGTGTCTGATATCGGCATGCTGAAGAGCTGGAAACAAATGGGGGGAAATAGATGAATTTGCTAGGTCATTTATTGAACTCTTGCTCAATCCTTACAAACCTGTGTAAATTGGCAATATGAATATTTTGAACAACATCTGTGACCCTCGAATTCGAACCAAGTAGGATGCAAACCAGAATGTTGGCCATTTCAAACGCACTAATCGGTTCTTGCCCTTGTCCCTCTATCAATGTGCTAGAAGCTGATTATACCTACAAGAGCCATCTGTATAATCTGCCCAGGACAGCCCCAGTTTGTGCCAGTTGTCCTGAATTAGGCCAAAATTTTATCAATACATTTGCCCTAATTATACCTCTCAACCACTAGGAGAAGCTGCAAGATTCCCCCCACCTCGGTAGGATTTTATTTCTAGTCTCTGTTCTTTTCGTGCTTTCCAGATCATTCTCAAACATTCACTGCAAACAAATGTGTGAGGCATTCTGAGGATCGAAAGGTTTTTAAGCTAGGATCTTTCCCCACTGTAGTTAGTGGCCATAGAAGCAAGTGGTGGCTGAAATAAGAATCGTGAACATTCCCAAATCATAGATCAAAATCACACAGTGGCTTGTTGTGCTTCTGAAATAAACACTAAGGTGGGGATAGGGTGTCAGTGGCCATCATTAGGTGAGTGAGAACGACCCAAGCTACTGACCCCCGGAATTCTGCTTCAGTAAATATTTCACTTCCACCTCAATTTTACCAAGTGACAGTGATTGCTTGGCCATGTCAGAGCCAACTGTTTTGAGCCTGAGGGGTAGGGGATGAGGGTAAGTATTTCAAATAAATGAACAGGTCTCTATCTGTGGGATTTTCAGTTGTTTAACTAGAATCCAAATTATAATAGAATGGCTAATAAATATGCATTCATTAAACAAGTATGTATTGAGTATCTGAACATCCAGGGCACCAGGCTTATAAACTGCTGATGCTAGAAAATCTGCCCTCCCAGGCCAGCTGGTGGCATGGTGTTTAAGGTGGCTGAATTCCACATGGCCATCTGCACGGTTCAAGTCTCAGACCCGGTGGTTTGGCAAACATGCCCGTGCATGAGTGCATGCCCAAAATCTCATAAGGAGAATGGAAGAGAAAGGACTGTGTCCATGCCCCCTGGGAGGGTGGGAGCACTTTCTTACTTTCTCTGTCTCTGGTGAGCACACAGGCCCTAGAGCAAGGTAAGATGAATAAATACATATCTATATATATAGTTATCAAGAAGGTCATGACGTATGTGCCTATGTTTTTCTGTGCAAAAACATGTCATAACTATCCTGATGATCTAATATATGTAAAATTCCACCCTGCCAGCCTGCTGCCTCCCAGCCAGAATAGAGTCCACACATGGGTAGCAAGGATGAGGAAGGCCAGCACTCACTCACCTGCAGACCCACAGAAAGGAGTGACACGGTTGACAGTCACAGCTCATTCTCTTTGCTGCACTAGCCCTGGTGGCCACAGCCAGTGGCACTGTGCATATCTGTGACAGAGTGCAAGGTTGGAGCGGTGCGGGATGTCTGGAGGCCCTGCCTTTGGAGTGGAGGGCTGGCCTCAGCTGTCCCTATCCAGTTCCGGATTCCCAGCTGGAGTTCTGGGGTCCTTTTCTTCTTTTTTGATGGTGGTTCAGTGTATAACCTTCGGTGTGAAACTTCTCTCTCCCTGACTGTGCTCATATTCATAGACTCATAAGGTACAAGTATTAAAATTCTGGGGACCAACAGATGGCATAATGGTAACGTTACTGGACTCCCACGTAGCCAACTACAGTTTGAGTCCCAGACCCAGAGCTTGAAACTCACGCTGGGTATATGTGTGTGTGTGCCTGAACTCCCAAGAGGAGAATGGAGAAGAAGGGATTGTGGCATGGCCATCTCTCTAGAGAGTAATTTGTCTCTGTCTCTCTGGTGAGCATATGAACCCTATAGCAAAAAATCTCTCTCTAAAAAAGAAAAAGAAAAATAAAAAGAAAAAGAAAAAGAAAAAGAAAAAGGAAAAGAAAAGAAAAGAAATTCCACTGACCTGGATGACAAGGAGTCATTTATTGGTGTCCTATGAAGGACTAAGCCAGCACTGAGTCCCTTAACTCTCAGTGATATCCCAAAGACAAAACCACATAACGTCCAAATCTACCCTGTGTTTGGTCCATTTTATTCATTTTAAAATGATATTTTTCCCTCCCATCCCGTGTTTTACACTAGCAGCTAAATAGGAAGGCCCGAGGTAAATGGCACCGCCCCGTACCTGGTTCTGGAGCACTCGGTGAAGAGATAACAGGCCGTTTCTTCTGTTCCTCAGAATCCATGCCATGGTTCCTGCATGGCTGTATGGATGACGGCGTTGACTGAGTGAGAAACAAAACTGAGTCCTGATTTTTCTTCCCCATTTCTGACCTGGGGATGAAATTAGGATTCCTGGCCTCCTGGCTGACTAGGGTTAGAAAAGTGGAGTAGATGGGCCCAGCGAGCTCAGGCTGCCTCGCGTAAGGGGCTGTCCTGCCGAATCCTGATGTCAAGGGGAACTGCTTCTTTGTGGTCCACAAAAGGAAAGGATGGATTCAAAAGAAGCTGCACCTTGATGGCGCAGGTGCTGTGCAGGGAACACACTTAGCCTGGCAGAAACGCCTGGTCTGTATGTCTAGGGCCAATTCCAAGATACTTGAAGACTCAAAACCATAAGGCCCGGTTCTTCATCTAGCAAAACCATCACTCAAAGAGGGAGAGAAAGGCCAGCAGGAGGCACGAACTTACCAAAAACTTAGCACTAAGCACCAAGTAGGACATACAGTACCAGCCACTCCATGATCGGGCTCCTATACGTAATTATTATTTATCCTCGGCCCATTAACATTCACAGGAAAAAATGTATGATATGACGTAGGCGAGGGCAGCAAAGTTGATGTTCTGTATGTTAAGGATGTAGGATACCTAGATTTAACCTGAGCTTTTTTCTTTAAGAGTGATTTTTTTTTTCCTGTAAGGCATGTGCCAGAGAGACAGAGAGACAGAAAGTGAGAAATCACCCCCCCCCCCCAGGAGGGGATGGCCACACCACAATTCCTTCTCCTCCATTCTCTTCTCGGGATCTGGGGCACGCATGCACACATGCCTGGAGTGAGTTTTAAGCTGCCGGATCTGAGACTCAAACCACAGTCGACTACATGGGAGTCCAGCAACATAGCCATTGCACCATCTACTGGTCCCTAACCTAAGCTTTTTAGAAAGAAATAAACAAAAACAAAAAGCAATAATAAAGCTCACTTTGCTTTTAAATGGTATTACTACACTACAAGGTCTACAAGGTCAGGGTGTCTGGACTTGAGTAAAGCATTTGATGTAACTTCTTTGGTGAACCCTTTGAACAGAGAAAGGTAAGGGTCCTGGCAGACCTGAAGAGAGAACATAAACACGTAGCCTTTTGCTAAAATCCAGGCATTTTCCTGCACAGTGTCACCAAGCCCTTGTCTGTAGGTCCCCGACTCCCTTGTTTGCCACCACAATGATGAGGGGAGGAGGAGGAAGCAGCAGCAGAGAGGGTGGTGGTGATGATTTGCTTACAGTGATGATGGTCCTGAGGGTAACAGTGATGGTGGTGATGATGGTAATGATAATGGTGAAAGTGATGACGATGGTGACGATGATGGTGGTGGTGACAGTGATGACGATCCCGACTTTCAATGGCCTTACCAATAAAAAAGAGCTAAGAAAGTCGTGTGACCTTTAAAATCTTCTTATCGCAAATAGATGGTTTGTTTTTGGTTTCATCTACTCTTTAAATATTGAAGTTCCATAAGCAGGTATAAGCAGGGAATTAGTCATTTAAAAGAAAAAAGTACTTCTTCAGTGCCAATAGTTCACATGGTACGATAAGGTGTTTTATCCCACTTAATCCTCACATGTCTTTTGAATATAGGCACCTATTGTCCAAATTACATAAGAGGGGAAAATGAGCCTGGCTCACTGTTACCTAACTCCCAGCTATAGTCAGGCTTTGAACTCAGAAATGGTGAGTCCTAGCACCCAGGCCACGTTCCCCAACTCTTCCACTCTTGGCCTCTTCTGGGAGGAGAGCGGTTTAATGACACACCTTGCAACAGGGCCCTGCTTATTTAGATTGGCAGGCTGCCTGGTACGTGCGTTTCATAACCATTGTAATAGGTACGTCGTCTAATTCATTTAAACTGAAGTTATGTGACTGGCCCCATAGAGGGGAAAAAAAGAATCCATTCCGCGGGGCCAGCAGTTAGCGTAATGGCTATGTCGCTGGACTCCCACGAAGTCGACCACAGTTCGAGTCCCAGACCCGGTGGCTTAAACTCACACCGGGCGCGTGTGCGTGCATGCCCAAGATCCCGAGAGGAGAATGGAGGAGAAGGGATTGCAGTGTGGCCATGCCCCCTGAGGGGTGATTTCTCGCTTTCTGTCTCTCTCTGTCTGTCTGGCGAGTGCACGTGCCCTGTAGCAAAAACCTCTCCAAAAAAAAAAAAAAAAGAATCCATTCCTATCTTGATGAAAACAGATTGACTTAAAAAAAAAAAAAAAAAAGATTGACTTTGATAACAGAAGTAGCTACTTCTGATCAATTTGACTATGGGTTTTTTTTTTCATCAAATTGTCAACCTGTGTCACCAGACATTTCACACATGAGAAATGGGCATGGAACGATCCAGCAGAGTGTGGGGAGGTTCTCAGAAGTACTCCTGCCGGGGCCAGGAGATCAGCAGATGGCATGGTGGTTAAGGCACTGGACTCCCATGTGGCCAGCCACGGTTCAAGTCCTAGACCTGGTGTCTTGCTTGGTAGCTTTCCTTCTCTCTCTCTCTCTCTGTCTCTCTCTGGTGAGCACACACACCCTATAGCAAATTTTAAAATAATAATAAATAAAATTAAATAATTCTTAAAAGAAAAAAAGTACTACTTCCCCTTGACCTAGTGATTCTACTTAAAGAAATTTATCCTAAGAATATGACCAGAGATGTAGTTTAAAAATGTATATAAAAATGTTCACAATAGCATTATTTATGGTGGTGAGAAACTGGGTGGGGGGGGGGGGACCTATAATGACCACAACTAGAAGATTGATTAAATAAGTATGGTACATTCAAATTATTTCACAACTACTAAAATATTTTAGAAGACTATGTAGTAACTTGAGAAAATGTTCATGACATAATAAAAGATAGAATATAAAACTGCTTCTGATCCCATTATTTCAAAAACAGCAAGAATGTAAACAACTCAAGATTGGATTATTGACTTAGAGAAATAGAGAATAAGGAATTTTTGTTTAATAACTAAATCTGGAGTAAAGATTTTTAGAGTCAAGTCACCCTCAATCCACAGGAATTATCCCAGAGTTCATACCCCAGGGCCTCCAAACAGAGCAGGTATGCATATGATCTGGGTGGCTGAGACTAGCTGGATCCATGACATAAAGACCCTATCTTCCCCCCCACCCCAAGGAAGAAATAGAGCAAGCAGGTCAGCCAGAAAATAAGTGCACAGAGCCACAGGAAGGAGGCTGGTGTGTGGCTGGTAGGAGTGCTGGGGTCAGTGCCCTGGGCAAGGATCCTGCCCACTGAGAGCCATGGAAAACCACTGAAGAGCTTTAAGCGGGAGTGTGATGGGATCCCATTCACATTTGGAAAGCATGCCTCCGACCACAATGCACAGAGCTGACGGAGGGGCGTGGACGTGGAGAGACTCATTTGGAGGTGACATCAGCCCTCTACTTGGAGAACAGATGGAAGTGAATGGAGTTGAGATATATTGAGGAGGTGACAGTGAAAGGGCTTTGATGATTTTGTGAGATGGGGACTAAGGGAAAGGGATGTGTCAGGATGGAGCCTAGGTTCTGACTTACGAAACTACTGAGTCCTCAGAAAAGTCCTGATAGATTTTTGCATAGAAAAACAGAAAAATATGTCATGACTTTTCCAACGGCCCAGTAGATGGATGGTGGTAGTTCCAATCACTGAGATACAGACGGTGGAGATCGTGGCTTTCATTTGGATCGTACTGAGTTTGAGGTATCTTTGAGATACGAGCTAGTCCTTGGTATAAATGGCATAGAGGAAAGCTTGGAGAGGGTGGAGAACTATTCCCAAGGAAGAGATACAAAGGAACTTTGAAAAGTTTGAGAAAACTGCATATTAAGAAAAAAACTAGCATGGATGGATTTTTAATATTTTTTTTGGCATCAAAATAAACTTGTACCTTAATTCCACTTTTCCATGAACTCTATGAAGTCCCCCTGTATGGTAACATGAGCCAAAGGATGGAGATGGAAATAAGCTTTTTAATGTCTGTTTTTCTGTTTTATTCATTTATTTATCCATTTGAGCTATTTCACCTTCCTAAGAACATGAAGCATCTGAAAGGCAGGAGAAGATTAGTAGGTGAGATAAGAACCAGAGCTCGGCAGATGGCGTAATGGTTACGTCACTCTACTCCCACATGGCTGACCACGGTTTGACTCCCAGACCCAGAGGCTTGAAACTCAGCCAGACTTGTATGCATGTGTGCCCAAGATACTTAGAGGAGAATGGCGGAGAAGGGATTGCATTGTGGCCATCCCCCTGAAGGGTGTTTTCTCACATTTGGTCTCTCTGTCTCTCCCGCAAGTACAAAAAAAAAAAAAAAAAAAAAAAAAAAAAATCTCTTAAAAAAAAAAAGAACCAGCTATGGCAGACGTTGAATTCCAAGCTTATGATGTGATCACCATTGAGGACGGTTGGGTGTAAACTATGGCAGACGCCTGCTTTGGAAGGTGGACCTAGCAGTGTTAGACACAGCCACTGGGAGGAGGAACACTGCCATAGTGCCTCCCGGATGCTAATACGGATTCTTCCTAATGGTGAGATAGGGGGAGCATGTGTGGGTGACCAGCAAAGTCACATACATTCCTTCTTTCTGTCCCACACTGTGGCTGGATGCCTTTAACCCGAATGACCATATAGTTCAGAAACAGGAAACAAACTTTAATAAGAGTGTAGAAAGTAGGCCTTTCCCTGTTTTGTTTCTCAAAACCAAGCAGAGGTCGGGTATGCAAATGCAAGCAAATATTCATCGGAAGTAGAAGACCTAGGTGTACTTAGTAGGTACTCAAGAAGAGGATTAACTTGACTGGATTAACACTGGTAGAGTCTGAAAGAAGATGCAGCCCAACCCGGGACTCCTCCTGGAGACTGGGGCGAGCCATGGGGGCCCTTGCCTGAGAAGCAGGACCTTGGTGACCCCCATCTGTTCCTCCTCCCCGCCCCGCCTCCCTCCCCCACCGCTGCCATGGCGACATGTCTGGAATCATAGTAAGCCTTATACCCCAGAGAACACAATGCCCTGTTTGAATGGTGTGAGTTGGCCTCTAAGCTCACGGTCTGCAGGCCCCATCCCCCACAATCAGGGGATCCTTACAAAAGGCAGCCTTTACCAGAGGGTCAGCGGCACTGCGGCTCATGGCTCATCGATTTGAGCCCGCTTTATCCCTGGGCCCTCTCGGCTTGTTTGTTTCTGAACGCACACCACAGCCTCGATGCTGTTGGTCTGGTCTGGGCCTGAAGTTACCGTGGTGGCGTCTGCATCTCCTCTGCTCAGCCCCACAAAGCATCGTGCTGCTTGTTTTATTGTGTCTTCTTGTCACTGCTGTTGACTCACCAGGCTGGGGCTGTTTGAGCGACACTGAATTAGTAACAATGCAATCAACATGTCTATTTTTATCTTTGCCCCCTACACACACACACACACACACTCTCTCTCTCTCTCTCTCTCTCTCTCTCTCTCTCTCTCTCTTTCTCCCCTCCTGACTGACTCACCATTTCTGGGTCTCAGAGCTTGGCAGACTTAGAAGAATTATACTGGAGCTAGGGTGAATACATGCACAGATGTGATATTTCTACGCTTCGATACAATGAGTGTTTTCTTTTTTTCCTGGTGGCACAAGGGTTGGAGCGTCAGAAGTATTATTTATTATGCTCATCGTCATCCTTGCTGTTGCTGTGTTCCTGCTCACACTGCTGTTTATCTCCTGAGGTCTAAGATGAACTGTGGGCAAGGGAAGAAGCCGGCTCTGCTTTCTAAGACTCATCTTCAGAGAAAACTTGTTTTGAACTAAAACTTTTACTTGATCCCAGTTGATTTCTGGGAGCCTGAACTGAAGCCTATGTGTTATATATACCAAACACAATATAGTACTATTACTTTTAAAAAATACACCTTTTATGCAAATTCTCATTCCCTGCCTTGGTCTCTACAAGCTGGTAATTATATTCATTTTATAATATATAGAGGAAGGTATGTTAAAGAACCCGGGATGGGGAGGGGGGCTAGATTTGAATTCTGCTTTGCCAGTTATTATCTGTAATCTTGGGCTAATTACTTAATTGCTTAAAACATATTAAGACACAAAGTTTTGTGTCTTAATTTCTCTTCTTTTATACATGGAGACTTTCACCTCTTAATACATACATCATAGACTGCGTCTCGTGGAATATTTTTGAGGATTAAAAAAACTAGTCTTCAGAAAGTGCTTAAAAGTATCTAGCATCTAATGAACTCTCAATAAATGTTGGTGAATGCTGTTCCCCAGGCCTTATTTACCTGTGCAAAGAGAAATAATTCAGCCCTCTAAAGCGTTTTCTTTTAGCAAGCACAGTGTACCTCAGGAGCCTGTCTCCCCTTATCTCAGAATTGACAAGCCACCCTCTAATAGAAGCTAAGTGGACACTAAGTTAGAAAACAGACCTATTTGTCTTTCCCAAGTAGGGCTTTCTAGCTTCCCAGTCTGCCTTTTGCCAAACTGGATGAATTAAAAAAAAAAAAAAAAAAAAAAAAAAAAAAATTGCACCATGAGAATTTTAGTCTCATTTCATCAAAATTAGGTTTGGGCTCTC
Source organism: Tupaia tana (assembly GCA_026018925.1). NCBI lineage: Eukaryota > Metazoa > Chordata > Mammalia > Scandentia > Tupaiidae > Tupaia > Tupaia tana. Next base: position 16,289,178 of record JAKSZU010000021.1, read on the forward strand.
ATGTAGTCTAAATCCAAGTGCACTTGCTTCTTCTCCTCTAGATAATTATATTTTACAAGGAGTGACTTTTCTCTGGCTTATCTAATGCGGCCTCATTTGACTCTAAACCCTAATGATACTCTTTCATATCTAGAGTACAGCCATGAAAAGAGCATAGAAAACTCTCTGTTGAAGTTTTCCATTGTCTTCCCTCAGCCAGATCCCTCACGGCTCCCCTTCCTCCCCCTTGGGTCCCTGTACCCAGTACAGGAAGGAAGGACAGTTGCCGGACTATTTTATCCAAAGGGAGGATCATGGGACTTAGGTGCCGGTGGGATTCAGAAGGTCTTCAGAAACTCTCAGCCCCTCTATGAACCCCAGAAATTATATTATCAACGTTAGCAAGCTAAGTAAGTGACTTGCCATATCTCAGGGGTTTGCACCCCCCTTTCAGTCATTGGAGCTCTAGCAAAACTGATCTGACCTACACAGGTCATTGTAATTTGGTCTTATCTACACAACCGCCACAGATCAAGACTCAGAGCGCTCTGGGCACAGATAGATGGAGAGCGATGCTGGGAGCTCTGAAAGTTTCCCTTGTGGCAGGAGCCCCTCTCAGGATGGCTTCGGAAGCCTGAGGGAATTCAACCCAGCCAGCTACCTCCTTTCTGATGAGATGTTCAGGGGTATCTAGTTGGCTCTTTCGTTTTCCAATCATGTCTTTATCCGAGTATCACAGTTATGTCATTTAAGAGTTCTCAGGGTTCTGTAAGGCATATGGGATAAAAAGCATTAGATCCATCTACCCTCCTTATCTTTATTTCTGCTCCCTGAAGCTCTAAAGTATTGTAGCTCTTTCTTCCAGTATGAGCCACTGTAATTTCTTTACATTTATTTATTTCTTCCATGAGCAAGAACAAGATAAATAGCTATATCTATATATGGATAGATAGATAGCTAGATGATAGCTAGATAGATAGATAGGGAGAGAGAGAGAGAGAGAGAGAGAACCCCCAACAGGGCCTTGATCCTGCAGAGCACTCCCAGCCTCACCCAGCCTCTGATCATGGGCATGTGCAACCCTGGTGCACTCAGGGAGGCCTCTAGACCCAAATGCAGAACCTTTCTATGTGGGTCAGTCTTGCAGAGCATCATGTTTTACCACTGCACCACCATCTGGACCCTAAATCTCTGTATTTCTAAATATGGAAAATAGAGATTTACTCATTTAAATTATAAGTCTGTAAAAGTTCATGGAAAATGCCTTTTTCTTTTTTCTTGGAGAAGTTTTTGCTATAGGGCACGTGCGCTCACCAGAAAGAGAGAGACAGAGAGACAGAAAGTGAGAAATCACCCCCCAGTGGGGATGGCCATGCCACAATCCCTTCTCCTCCATACTCCTCTTGGGATCTTGGGCACGCATGCACACGTGCCCGGCGTGAGTTTAAGCCACCAGGTCAGGGGCTCGAACCACCATTGGCTACATGAGAATCCAGCGACATAGCCATTACGCTAACTGCTGGTCCCAAAAATGCATATTATTTAAAAAAAAAAAAAAAACTATATATGGGGGCCAGCTGATGGCATAGCAGTTATGTCCCTGGACTCCAACATGGCCAACTACAGGTCAAGTCCCAGACCCAGTGGCTTAAAAATCATGCCAGGCAAATGTGCATGCATGCCCAAGATCCCAGGAGGAGAATGAAGGAGAAGAGATTGCAGTGTGGCCATCCCCTTAAGGGGTGATTTCTCACTTTCCCTTTTACTATGTCTGTCTCTCTCTCCAACCAGTGCACGTACCCTGAGACAAAACCCTCTACCAAAAAAACTAAATATGAATTAGAAAAAAAATTTTTGCACCAAAATAAATTCACACTTTAGTTGTATTTTTTCCTAAACTTTTTGAAATCTATTTCTCCACCCTCAAACATGCTTCTTCCTCCAATTTTCCACTTATTCTTCTACCACAACTTTTGGTGAAATGAGTGGAGTGTGTGTTTGTGTGTGTGTATGATAGCTAGGTAAATACTGTTCACAGCTGAGCCAAGTGGTAGACTTTGGTGACGTTCCTATTACATACAGCATTTGCTTTTTCTGCAGTTATTGGCAATATTTCTTTGTTTACTCAGTGGTTTGTGTTCTTGGCCTTAAATCACTCACATTATCTTCATTAGAAGTGTAAGTCTTCTCAGGACCAGCAGTTAGCATAATGGTTATGTCGCTGGACTCCCATGTAGTCCACCACGGTTCGAGTCCCAAACCGGTGGCTTAAACTCACACCGGGTGTGTGTGTGCGTGCCCAAGATCCCGAGAGGAGAATGGAGGAGAAGGGATTGCAACGTGACCATCCCCCCTGGGGGGTGATTTCTCACTTTCTGTCTCTCTGTCTCTCTCGGTCTTTCTGGCAAACACATGCTCCCTGTAGAAAAAAAACCTCTCCAAAAAAAAAAAAAAAAAAAAAAGTGTAAGTCTTCTCTTCATATATCTGCAACATCAGGTAGTCAGCCCATTCCTTTTCCTCCAAGAAGATATTCCTCTTGGAGTCCTGCATCCCTCCACTCTGCCTGAGATGGTGCTGGCATTCCAGGCTTCGTTCTACCTGCTCTGAGGGCGGATCTGTACTCATGTGTTCCAGGTCTTCTTGGCTCAGTTTAGTCCCCATTCTAGTGGAACGGACCCCTTCCTGAGGAGCACATCAGAAGGAACACTTTGCGGTCTTGCGTGTATGAAGTGTTTTATGTGTCTCTCACTTCTGGCTGGACCTAGGATTCTAGACCACAAAGAACTTTCAGAAAGCATTTTGAAACACTCCATGCATCGCCTTCTGGCTTCCAAGGTTGCTGTCAAAAAGTCCACTGCCATTCTAATCCCCACCCTGAGAAAATCTAGAGGATTTCTTCTTCATTCTTGGCTTTCTAAGATTTCACAGGCATGTACCGCGTTATGGCTCATTTTACATCCATTGTCAGAGAATCGCCCTTTCGGTTGGAAAGCTTTATGTCTCTGAGTTCCTGAAGTTTTCCTGCATGATTTCATTGATAATTTTGTCATGTCCTATACTCTATTTTCTCTCTTCTCTCTGAGGAACTCCTTTTATTTGGGTATTGTACCTTCGGGACTAATCTCTTATCCTCTCATCTTTTTCTCTTGTATTTTCCATAGCTTTGATTTTTTTCTACTTTTTGAAAAATTTCTTTAACATCACCTTCCTACCTTTCAGTTTAATATAATTTCTACTACCACATTTTTTATCTGAAAGGCTTTTTTAGTTTATTTATATGCCATTCTTTTTATTTAAGAATCATTTTATTTAATTTTTTTATTATAATTATTTTTTAATTTGACCAGAGAAAGAGAGAGAGAGAGGGAAAAAGGAAAGTGAGAAAGCAAGCCACCAGTCAGGGACTGGAACTACCATCAGCCATGTCTAGTGCCCTAACCACCATGCCACTTTATACCATTCTTTCTTAATCTATAGGTTCGATTTTTTTTTTTTTTTTTTACTTTTCTGAGAATATATTGATGATTTTTAAATGAGCATTCTGTTCCTTTTTATTTTCTGTTTTCTTTTTTCCATAAATTTATTCAGACTCTGCATTCTTTCTTAAAGGTTTTCCTCAGATTTGTGGTGATTATAGTTCAGGGTACTAACCACACTGTTCAGAGTATTTAACATGGTGATTGACCTGAAACCCAGCCATGGGGAATCCCAGATCTATTACTCATTTTTTATAAGCTGGTTAACTTCCCTAGAAAGCAGTCTCCTGGTCTTCTTTCTAGAAGTTCTAAGATTAGCTTCCAGTGTTCTTGAAGCCAACAGGTGGAAAGGTATGGTGTGAGGTAGGGTTATCTCATCACTGAGTTACAAAGCTTCACTTAATCCTCATTTCCAATACAGCAACCCCCACCTTCAACTGAGCTCATGTCCCTTTGTCAGCTGAGTTTGTGTCTCTGTTTCCACATTTTCAGACAGTAAGCCACTAGCCTTTTGGGGTGGAGAAGGAATTGTTGCATGGCCAGGCACTGTGCACAAGATGAGTGATGGTTTTTATAGACTTCACTACAGACTTTCAACCACTCCTTCATCTGAGGCACCTGGTGCCTGCCATTCCTGAGCTGTTTAAGATTCTTAACACACTGTGGCTTACTTCTCCTTGGCTTTTCCCCAACAAAATTTGGATTTCAGCTTCTCCTGCCCTGCTAAATTAGCTACCACACATTCACCTTCTTTCTGCCTTCCAAAGTTATGTCAACATCTTGGGTAAGCTAATGTCTTTTTTCTTACCCACTCAGTGTAAAGTTTGGATTTTTTTTTTTTTTTTTTGGAGAGGTTTTTTTCGCTATAGGGCGCGTGCGCTCGCCAGACAGACAGAGAGAGACATAGAGACAGAAAGCGAGAAATCACCCCCCAGGGGGGATGGTCACGCCGCAATCCCTTCTCCTCCATTCTCCTCTCGGGATCTTGGGCACGCACGCACACGTGCCTGGCGTGAGTTGTAAGCCACCGGGTCCAAGACGCGAACCGCGGTCGACTACGTGGGAGTCCAGCGACATAGCCATTACGCTAACTGCTGGTTCCCAAGTTTTGATTTTTTTAAGATTCTCTCTTTTGTCACTTTTTTGGTGGAGCATAAGAGGTAAGGTAGAAAAGAAGTGAAGATAAAGATTTATTCAGAGTACCATGTGTAACTGTGTGCACGCATGTGTGTGTGTGAATTTATGAGCTGATCTTTTTTTTCTAGAGAATATCCTGTGTCTAGATGCATTAAAAGAATACTGTTTGGGTTACTGGTGAATCCCACATCTGGGGATATTTCCACTCGGGGCTATCAGAATGACATGGGTCTGTATCAGAATGTCCCTAAGTGTAGGGGCCAGCAGGTAGCATGGTGTTAAGGCACAAGACCCCAACATATTCAGCCGAGGTTCGAATCCCAGACTTGGCGGCTTAATTTCTCACTTTCTCTCTCTTCTCTGGTCAAACTGAATAATAATAATTAATTTTATTTAATTAAATAAATAATTCGAAAGAAAGAAAGAGAGAGAAAGGAAGGAAGGAAGGCAGTGTGACCCAGAATTATCCCAAAAAACCTAAGTCTGGTCTCCATGGTTCACCAGTGAGAAATCTAAAATTCACAGATATTTAGACACAACCAGTTTCTCGGATTCTGAACTAAATCCAGTCCTAAACCCCAGAATAGCCTAAGTAGCTGGAACTACCCAAGCCATGAGTCTCAGTATGAACTGAAGAGATCACCCCAGCTCTTCTCTTTGTCCAAGGCTCTACCGAATTGTTGACACTTAGAAATACAGTGGTACCATAGTGCAGTGAGGGCCCTAGGGTCAATGCGACACAGGTTCAATTCCAGCTCTGCCTCTTAGTAAAGTATCAGGTCAGATTGCATTTCTCTGGATGTAAGAAGTACTAGCTGATAGCTGCTTTACAGAAAAGATCTTTCATTTCCTCATGCAGTAAAGAGGCAGAGATAGGTAGATGAGAGGAAGTGTAACTGACCCGTGATGTCAGATGGTTCCTATTTTGCTCCTTGCTATTCCAGTATGCAGCGTGTATACTCACACTTGCTATCTTAGGGACACAAGATGGCATCTTCACTACTGACCTTACTGCCCTCCAGTCTAGGGGAAAGAAAAGAAAGCAGCGGGAGAAAGGAGAGAGGCCAGTCACAGATACCCAGCATACTTCTACAGACATCTCCCGCTGCAAATGCGTTGCATGGCCAGCCCAGGCTGCAAGGGAGGCTGGGAAATCTCTCTTCCAAAACAGTTATGAATCTTTATGCTTAAGAATTACTTATTTCATTGGGACCAGCAGTTAGCGTAATGGCTATGTCGCTCGATTCCCATGTAGTCAACCGCAGTTCACGTCCCGGACCTGGTGGCTTAAAATTCACGCCGGGCACATGTGCGTGCGTGCCCAAGATCTCGAGAGGAGAATGGAAGAGAAGGGATTGCGGTGTGGCCGTCCCCCCCAGGGGGTGATTTCTTGCTTTCTGTCTCTGTCTGTCTGGCGAGCACACTCACCCTATAGCTAAAACCTCTTAAAAATTTTAAAAAAAAGAATTACTTATTTCATTTTATTTATTATTATTATTTAATTGCTATAAGATGTATGTGGTCATGGGAGTGGGGAGGAGAAAGCAAGCAAGTTGCCAGGTCCAGGACTCGAACCACATTCTGCCATGTGGTAGTCCAACACCGCAACTACCACCTGCTGGCCCAGTGATTAGGATTTTAATGAATAAAGGAAAAGTAAGATTAGCTTGGCCATGAATGGAGTCTACTGTTCCAGGTAAAAAGTTATTAGGTCATTAGGAAAGTCATGACTATTTTTCTATGTTTTTTTTTTGTTGTTGTTGTTTGTTTGGCTTTTTTTAGGAGAGGTTTTTGCTATAGGGTGTGTGCACTCACCAGAAAGACTGAGAGAGACAGAGAGACAGAAAGCGAGAAATCACCGCTCCCCCCAGAGGGGATGGCCACGCCGCAATCCCTTCTCCTCCATTCTCCTCTTGGGATCTTGGGCACGCATGCCCACACACTCAGTATGAGTTTAAGCCACCGGATCTGGGACTTGAACTGCAGTTGACCACATGGGAGTCCAGCGACATAGCCATTATACCAACTGCTGGTCCCTTTTCTATATTTTTCTATGTAAAATGCATCATGACTTTCCAACCAATATTTAATCTTAGTTGACATCCATAACTTTATCTGTAAAGTAAAAATAAAAACACCTACCTCAAAGTTGCCATGAGAAATAAAGGAGAAAATGTTAGAAGATACATAGCGCCATCCCTGACACTTAATAATTTGGGAATCATGGGGGCCAGCAGGTGGCATGGTGGTTAAGGGTGCTGAACTCCCTCCCACATGGTAGACTGTGGTTCAAATCCCAGACCTGGCAGCTTGCTTTCTCACTTTCTCTCTCTCTCTCTCTCTCTCTCTCTCTCTCTCTCTCATGCTGGTCAAATTAAAAATTAAGTTAAATAATTTTTTAATTGGACATCACAAGTTAAAAAAATGTATTTTTAGCATAGCATGTCTGACTGTAAGAAAGAGAAGAGTCTGTAAAGGTGACTTTAGAGTCCATGTCTTTACTATACTCTTCAGTCATCCTTGATCGCCCTCCCCTTTAGGGTTATCCCACTCACCAACCTCTTTTGACCACACTCTTGACCCCTAAGAGATTCTTTACTTTGTATTTATTATTATTAATCCACAGAGCTCTATTATGCAATCATCAGCTCATTACTGTGTGGGTGTGAGTGCGTGTGTGTGTGGATGCACGTGTGTGTGTGAGAGTGTGTGCACACACTTCTTTGATCAGCCCCAGTGGCTGGCCACGCCTTCGCTCCCTTCGCCCAGGAAGCCAGGCTGGGTGGGGGAGGTGGGGAGGCTAGCGAGAGGAGGGCTGTGGCCAGCCCAGCCTCCAATGCAGGATTTATGAAAACAGCCATGGTCTAGGAGAGCCTGGGTGTCAGAGGGCGAGAACACACATGGCGTCCGCTTTCATGTCCCTCGCCTTCCTGCCCGTTCAGACACCGCCATGTTTTGTGTCTTGCCTTGTTTCACGCCCCCTGCCCCATGACCTGACATGTGCCGGTGCACAGCGGAGCAGAGGGCGGGGACCAGGGTCACATTTCAACCACCTCCCCTGGAAGGGGCCTTTGTTTTTCTCTCTCCTGCAAAATGAGCATGGTAACCCAGGCCAGAGGGTTGGTGTCGCCCGGTTGTTTTCAGGCAGTGAAAAAAGACACAATATTCCTAATAAAACCAGCAGCAAGAGCACCTCTTCTCAGGAGAAATACAGAAGGGGAATAAAGAAGCCTCTCCTCCCTTCCTCGTTTAAAAATGTCCTTCCCTCCGTGGCCCTCCACTAGCCGGTCTCTGCCGACACTGGGTTCTGGTGGGCTGTGAAGAAACCAAATGCCACAGTCCAAAGGAGAAGCTCTTTCACAGCGAAAACAAAAGGCAGCTGTCAGTTTAATCCCAAGCTCCCTGATATCATTCCAGCAGATTCCTTTTTCTGGAGATGAAATAAGAACCCTGGCAGGCCCTCTTGACTGGCCACATAAATCATTTGTAGTAATTGCTCTGAGAGCCGAGAGCCTCTCAGGCCCTGTAGAGCGAGGGGGGAGTCACACCCCAACATTCGTGCGCTCTCTCTCTCATACACACGCACACACACACAGTGCCACTGCCACTCGCGTGCCCCACCCACGTGCACATGCATGCACACGTGCACCCCTTTTCATCAGGGCTCCCGCCACGGTGGGCTCTGTGAGCCATATGAGGAAAAAACTGATCTAGAATAGAATATTGGATTGTCGGAAAAGTCGGGACCTATGCTTCTATGTTTTTCTATGCAAAAAAAAAAATGTGCATGACTTTGCTGAGGACCTAATAAATAGTTTTTATGATTGCTTCTCTCGGAGGTCGAGTCGATTTAAATTTTTCTGGAGTGCAGTTTGGGAGAGGATGTTGCAAGAGTTGACAGAAAATGCGGGAGGGAGAAATGCAAAGGTGAAGGAGAGAGGGTTGCGGTGTGGCTTTGTGAGGCTTAGCCACTGCTGTGTGTGCTGTCATGTGTCACCTGCTTTTCCTTTTTCCATTCTCTGGTGAGAACTGAGATGTGGTCATAAAAATCTCCCGTCCTGTGATCTGGGAGCTGCTGCTGAGGCTTGGCAGTTCACTAAGGACCAAATTCTCAAAAGCCACAAAGCTCTAATATCTCTTTCCCTCTGTGGCCAATAAAGATGGCGATAATCAAATAACAGGGCTTAGAAGTGGCCTGGTGCCTGCAGCAGTTGGCCACAGGCCCGTGGTATGCGTCCTTCACTGGTACACTGATGCGTGTTCATTGAAAACACTGAGGCTACCAGAGGCTTGGGGGGGGGGGGGGAGGTCCCCCAGGCACACGCAGCTGTTTGAAGAATGAATGGACGGATGGACGGACGTATGAATGGAGAGGTGGATGAATGAGTGAGGGGTACGTAGAGCGCCCTGTTGTGTTGGAAGCACAGCTCGAAAAGGCAGGAAAATCGCACGACTTCTGTGACAGTTGAATGCTAGTTGCTCTCCACCCCCTGTGAGCTGTAACTACCCTCAGGCCTGTGCCCATGGATAGAGAAGAGAAGGTGAGGGAGAGAGAGCCCATACTTTTCCCCACCCCACCCTCTAATCCTGCTCATAGAACAGCCCTGGCTGTGAATCCGTGCTGCCAGGGGGTAAAAGGACATGCTAAGCTAACACTCACAGTCATGTGCTTTGTTTGATAAGAAAATATAGCAGACTTGGAGTGCATCATTATTTTTTAATTGCCAAAGGGTACACACACTCACTACAGACAGGGAGAGAAGGAGAAGGAAAAAGTGGCCCCCAATGGGGTGTGATCATGTCACAATCCCTTCTCTGTTTCTCTGTCCTGCCAGGATTTGGGGCACACACATGTACACAGCATGCTTTTCAGGCCACTGGGACTGGGATTCAAACTGTGCTCGGGTATGTGGGATCCAGCTCCCTTAACCACTAGGCCACGGGGCCGGACCTGGAGTGCATCTTTTATAAGCTGTATATCCATATGCCCAGAGCCCATTCACCCTCAAGTTAATAATAAAATCAATCTTCCTGAGACCAGCAGATGGCTTAATGGTTACTTCACTGAGCTCCCACATAGTCGACCGCAGATCAAGTCCTATACCTGGCGGCCTAAATCTCACGCCGGGCACCTGTGCATGTATGGCTGAAATCTCAAGAGAAGAATAGAGAAGGTATTGTGGCACGGCCATCTCCCTGGGGGATGATTTCTCACTTTCTGTCTCTCTGTCTCTCCAGCGAGCACATGCGTCCTATAGCAAAAATCCTTCTTGAAAAAAAAAAAAAATCGATCTTCTTTTTTGTTTTTTGGTAATTTTTGGAGAGGTTCTTTTTGCTATAGGGTGCATGCTCGCCAGAAAGACAGAGAGAGACAGAGAGACAGAAAGCGAGAAATCACCCCCCAGAGGGGATGGCCACACCGCAATCCCTTCTCCTCCATTCTCCTCTTGGGATCTTGAGCACACAGGTACACACACCCGGTGTGAGTTTAAGTCACCAGGTCTGGGACTCAAACCGCAGTTGACTACATGAAAGTCCAGGGACATAGACATTACACCAACTGCTGGTCCCCCAAAAAATCAATCTTCTTTATGTAGTTCTCAATTTATTGACACCAACGATCTAATTTCAGAAGGGAAGGAAACTAGTATTGGCTAGTTGTGTTCCTCCTGGCATACCAGGGTATAAAGCTAAGCCTGTTTCCACGAGTTACTTCTGCCACTGGCACAGAGGATTAGGACACACATGTACTCCTTTGCTGGTATCCTGTGGAGTCTGAGCTTAGGCCACGCTCAGTTGCATCATTGCCTTCTCTGGCCTGCCCCTTACCATACGTGTCACTTGTCCTTCATCTCTGGCCACCTCCCCAGTTGTTACAGATCAGCCCATGCCTGCAGACTAAGCCAGAGAAGGCCCTTGTGTACGCCGAAACAAGCACATTTGTTTTCGGATTTCTGGAATTGGGGCTTCTCATATAGGGGCTAGTAAATGTTTGCAACAGTCTGTAAGGTTTGTTCGGGTTGGAGTTTTAAACCGGACAGATACCACAAAAACCCTAATAATAATACTTTCACAGCGCGTTCATGATAGTTTACATATTGCAGAAAGCAAAGCGCTTTCCGTATGGCAAGCCTTGTCCATTGCTTTTTGTTCTTTCTTTCTTTTTGTAGTTGAGAAAGAAACCAAAGCTCAGAAGTGATTTGCTTAGGGTCATAGAACGAATAAGTGATGGAAAGAGGAATGGAAGCTAGGTAATGGAACACATATCCTGGCTGTCATTGAGCATGTATTTACTCTGTAAATTAGTATGTAAATTAGTATGGCAAATTTTAACAGATTACTTTTTGCATGAATTTTGATCCAAAAAAAAAATGTTTGGGGACAGCGGTTGGTGTAATGGCTATGTTGCTGAACTTCCATGTAGTCGACTACAGTTCAAGTCCCAGACCCGGTGGTTTAAACTCATGCCGTGCACATGCACGTGTGTGCCGAAGATCCCGAGAGGGGAATGGAGGAGAAGGGATTGCGACATGGCCATTCCCCCTGGGGGGTGATTTCTCGCTTTCTGTCTCTCTGTCTCTCTCTGTCTTTCTGGCAAGTACACACGCCCTCTAGCAAAAAAAGAAAAAAGTTTTTATTTTAGAAAATTAACTCATAGGCTCAGTAGGTTGTATAGGTAGTGGTTAAGGCTCTGGGTCCCACATGGACAACTCTACAGTTCAAGTCCCAGGCTTGGCAGCTTGAAAAATACACAGAGCATGTGTGTGAGTGTCCCCAAACCCATGAGAGGGCAATAAAGAGACGGGATTGTGGCATGCCCAGTCTCCCCAGTGACTCTCACTTTCCCTCTTTCTCTCTGTCTCTCTCCAGCAAGTATAACAAAAACCTTAAATAAATAAATAAACAAAACACATAATGTGTTTTTTAAATTATGCATAATTCTGCTATCCAAGATGATCTCTCTGATATCACTTGGAAGTGATTCATTCTCGCCATTTTCTATGCATATAATACTAATATAAGTTCTTGATTTATACAGCATTAAATCATATAGCATTTGGTTTTGTCTCTTACTTTTTTCACTGGTGGAGATTTTTTTCTGTCATTAAACATTATTTATAAAACATGATTTTTAATGCCTGCATAATTTCCTCTGCTATGGCTGTACCATAAATTATTTAAAATTTAATCTGTCCTTATTGTTGAACATTTTGGTTGTTTACCTTTTTTTGTTTACGAACATCCTTGTAAACAAATCTCTAGTGGAATTTTTGATTGTTTTTATCGTGTAAACTCTTAGAGGGGGGATTGATGGGTTGGAAATTATTAAAAACTTTTTAGGATCTTCAAATGTATTGTAATAACTGGTTTCTAGAAAGGTCGTATCAATTTATACCAGTCATCTGGCAGAGGCCATGTTGAATCCTCTAGTTCAATTCCCAGTCCATTCTGAAAAGCTGGATACCCCACTGGCTCATGCTCACACTTTTTTCCTCCAGTTCTCTATCCCTTCAGGATCTGGGGTGTGCACACTCCTGCACCTTGTGCATTTTTCAAGCCACCAGGGCTGGGATTTGAACTGCCCTTGGCCATGTGGGAATCCAACTCCCTATGCACTATGCTTAGCCACTACGCTATGGAGCCAGACTTGTATGAAAAGTTTACACTTAAAATTTACATATTATAAAATTGCATTATTTGCAAATACTTTTTCTTAGTCTTTCATCTGACTCTTACTTTTTAAGGGTTTTTTATAAATGTGCAGATTTTACATCTTTATGTAAAGAAAACTGTTAACCTCTAACTTTGTAACTTCTAGTTGTTTTACACTCAGAAAGCCTTTCTCTATATCAAATCATTAAATATTGAATTTTCAAATATTTTTGGAGTTTATTGCTTACAGTTACATGTATGCTTTTTCAGAAATGTATTTTGGAGTAGTTCAAATTCTCCCTTCAACTCTTGTTGGTTTATTTAACAATCTTCCCTTTCCTCATTCCTCATTTTTTTTTTAATTTTTTTTGAAGAGGTTTTTTGCTATAGGGTTTGTGCGCTCACCAGACAGACAGAGAGAGACAGAGAGACAGAAAGTGAGAAATCACCTCTCAGAGGGGATGGCCACGCCACAATCCCTTCTCCTCCGTTCTCCTCTCGGGATCTTGGGCACGCATGCACACGTGCCCGGCGTGAGTTTAAGCCACCGGGTCCGGGACGCGAACCATAGTCGACTACATGGGAGTCCAGCGACATAGCCATTACTAACTGCTGGTCCCCCTTTCCTCATATGTTTAACAGTAATGAATTTTTTTCTAATTTGCCAGAAAGCATATGTTTTCACCAGAAGGAGAGAGAGAAAGAGAATATGAGAAAGCATCCCCCACTGAGGATGATCACACCACAAATCCTTTCTCTTCCATTTCAGGATTTGGGGTACTCACCTAAACACACTAGGCATGTTTTTTAAGCTGCCAAGTCCAGGACCTAACCATCCAGTCAGCCATGTAGGATATATGTGCCTTAACCAGCATGCCACTGGCTGACCCAGTAATAATGAGTTCTTCAAATCTCGTTCTGGATTGGGACCAGCAGTTAGCGTAATGGCTATGTCACTGAACTCCCATGTAGTTGACCGCAGTTCGAGTCCCGGACCCAGTGACTGAAACTCACACTGTGCGTGTGTGCATGCGTGCCCAAGATCCCGAGAGGAGAATGGAGAAGGGATTGCAGCGTGACCATCCCCCCTGGGGGGTGATTTCTTACTTTCTAGCTCTCTGTCTCTCTCTGTCTTCTGGCAAGCGCACGCGCCCTATAGCAAAAACCTCTCAGAAAAAAAAAAAAAAAAAAAAACTTGTTCTGGATTATATATGATCTCTCACTGGCCTATCTATTCTTCCACCATTAGAACAATTTTCCATTATTATGACTTTAACATCTCACATACTTCTCCTTTAGCTTCTTAGCTCCTTCTCCTGCCTAACTTTCCAGAATGATTACAAAAACATTTCATTATATTTCTAAACAAATTTCTCTGGAATGTTGATCTGAAGCACATTAAATGTATAGAATAATTCAGGAAGAGTTGACTTCTTTAAAATATCCAGTCTTTCCATTCAGGAATGTGAAATACATCTTTATACAGTCAAGTCCCTTTTTTTATGATTCTCTCATTTTCTTCGTATAGTTCTTATTCATTTCTTATTAAGGTTATTCTTGGGTAACTCAAATGTTTAATTATTTCTGTTTCTGAAATCACGGTAAAGTGGCATTTTTAAAAGGAGGGTCCTGATTAGCTAAATTGGGGTTAGACCGTGAGGAAACCCAACAGAACCTGACAAGCTAGAAGTCCTTAGTAATTAAATAATTTCCATCGAAAAACTAATTGGATTAAATTAACCCATTTTAAGGCATTATTTCTTAGACAAGAAATGTCCACCTTCCGCTCTTACATACCATCAGTTCCTAATAAGGCACCATTCTTAGTCATTGAGTAAATGAGAAATAAATGAACTTCACTCCTGTAATAAATTCATTTTTAAACAAATTGCTATCTGTCATGGCTAAACTACAGTGTTCTAGACACATTGTTCCCTGTTCTAAAATCACACTTCTCTTCCTTGTCCAGTCTCAGGACTTAGCTCGGTCAAAGTTCTTGGATTTCCCAAAGCATACATTTCTCTACTACAAAAGTGAACACTTTAGTATCCTAAAGCAGCCCACTACTTAAACTACTTGAATGTATACAAACGTATGAGACTATAAGCAGATATAAATATGTTTCTAGGAAGGGGGTAAACTGTAGATGTTTTTGGAGGTTTTTGTCATATGGTGCATGTGCTCGACCAAGAGACAGAGACAGAGACAGCGAGTCTGTTGAGCTGCAGGCGTATGACCCACATTACAGAGTTTTAAAGAGGATAACGAGAGGAAGCGCGTGTGTGCAGCTGTACTTAGGAACCCTGTCAGGGCAAAGCACTAAGGAGAGTCAGCGCTTTATGGTCCTCTTGACTCTAGGGGAGTCGTGGTAAGGGGACACATAGCTGCACCGGTAACTTTCAGCTGCCACCCCCCCCCAACACCGAACGTGGCGTCCTCCACCAGAGCCAGTGGTCCTCCTTAGCCCTCTCCACTGTTCTGATCCCAAACATGACCCTTAAGGTACCCATCTCCCAAACACCTCTTCACGATGCTATGCCTAAGGACGGGAACACGTAACTCTCAGGACTTCATACTAGAGGTTTTGTTTTGGTTTTGTTTTACTTGATCATTTATTTTTTCTGAAAGTGGTTACCTGTAACATTGAAAGGATTATGGTAAGCTGCAGTTAAGGAAAAAAGGCAAAGGGGAGGGACCACATGGCGACACAGCAGTAAAACATGGCACTCCTTGAGGCTGACGCTCATGGGAAGGTTCCAGGTTCTCATCCTGAGACCTCCCTGACTCTGCTGGGCACACGTTGCCTGTGACCTGGGGCTGGCTGAAGCTGGGGTTGGATCATGGCATCCAGGCCCTGTTGGAGATGCTGTGTCTCTCTGTTTCTCTCTCTATCGCTCTGTTGTTCTCTCTATCTCTCTTGTAGAAGAAAGGAATAGTAAACTTAAAAAAAGAAAAAGTATTTTTGACCCTTATATCCAGTAGTACTACATTTTAAATTGGTCCCAAAACTTCATGGTGAGATCACCAGTTCATATTATTAAGCGTCTTGGAAGAGCTACAAATCTGGAGATTTGAGAGGGTAATATTTATAAAGGGGAGCAGTTAGACAATTTCTCAGCACCGTAATATGTACTCATTTAACTCTGTTTGCTATCGAGTAAAATTAGGTATAAGACATTTTGTCATTTAGCTAATAACACCTTACATTGGCAAAGTGCTGTTCCGTTTCCAAAGCACTTTTCAAACATTATATGTAATGTATAAATATATATTGTATTTAATCCTCTCAACAGTCCTGTTAGGAAAGAATGATTATCCTCATTTTTTTAAATGGAGGAATGGAGGTAATCTGGCAGGAGACCCACACTTAACCATCGGCACAGCCCAGACTTGACCCTGCTCCTTCTCTGGGCACCTTGTAGCTTCACCCACAAGACTGGGCTGCTGCAGGGGATCGGGGAACCTTGGTCCTATATCAAACAGGTGTCCTCAATTTGATTTTAAAATAAATCAATAAGAATTTCTCTTTACCTTTGTAATTTTATTATTCCAATATTTGGAGCAGAGAAAAGTAGAGAGGGGTATTCAGAGAATAAATGAGCAAGAAAAAAAAAAAAAAAGCAGTAAGCCAAAGTTAAGAAAAAGAGAGGACAGGAGCGTGGTGGTTAAGGTGCTAGAATTCCCATATGGCTGATTGCAGTTCAAGTCCTAGACCTGGTGGCTTGCTTTTTCACTCTCCCTCTCTCTCTCTCTTTCCTCATTGGCAAAAATCATGTGAAAAATAATTAAATAAGTAAATCATTTTTAAAAAAAGAAAAAAGAGAGGACACCAGGCATGGAGAATACGAAGAGGAGTTGCTCGTTGAAAACTGAACAGATGTGGGCTGGCAGGTGGCTTGGTGGTTAAAGGCACTGGACTCCCACATGGCCGACCACAGTTTGAATCCCAGATCTGGTGGCTTGCTTTCTCACTTTCCCCCTCTCTGTCTCTCTCTGACCAAACTGGAAAATAATAAAAATAATAATAAGTAATAAAGTTAAATAAAATAATTTTTTTTTTTTTAAAAAGAAAACTGAACAGATGTGTTTCTGGATAGGAAGGACAGGAGGTGGAGGAGAGGGAGAAAGAAACTTACCAGGTGGCACGCACCCCAGGGCAGCCAGTCACTCTGCAGAGGTGCATGAGAGGAAATGTGTCCTGCCTTCCAGTAGGAGGCGCTAGCCAGTTAAAAAACCAGTCAGCTCCGCCCCAAATGTCCCGTTATAGGGTATCTTCAGGCTGTCCGGTGTGCACTCCATCTGCCCCTCCAGGAAGCGGCTGGAGAATTAGATCTCACTCCTCAGTTGAATCTGGGATTTAGAAGTAGTCTGATGCTGCCCAGCCCTAGGACTGAAACCCTGTCATGAAAGAGAATCCCTACTGTTTACCATTAACCAGCCCAACGTTCCCTAAATCATGCACCCAAGCCCTATTCTGAAGGGGGTAGTCTGTCTGTCTATGCGGTAGCTTTTTGTCCAGCTCTCTTGGGCCCTGGGAAGCTCAACCACTTTGGAAAGCCTAGACCTGATGCTACCTATCCTATGCTTGGGAATCAACTCTTTACCCAACTGTAGTCCTGCTTCCTCTCTGTTCTTCTCAGTTAGCAACTTTCCCACATTGGTACTTGGTTTGTTCCTGGTACTCAGCACTGTTGAGTGCCTGGAGCATCCCAAGATGCAGCCGTGAGCAGAAATGTGTGGCTGTGTGTACTTGCACACCCTGGTCCTGCCCTCTTCAATGCACATCTCTCCTGGATGCTGACCCAAGTCTGAAACCCATTCTCGGTTTTCCTATCTCCACTAGAACATATGCTATGACGGGACTAGCAGTTAGCGTAACGGCAATGTCGCTGGACTCCCACATAGTTGACCGCCGTTCGAGTCCCGGACCCGGTGGCTTAAACTCACACCGGCGCATGTGCGTGCGTGCCCAAGATCCCGAGAGGAGAATAGAGGAGAAGGGATTGCGGCCTGGCCATCCCCCCTTGGGGGGTGATTTCTCGCTTTCTGTCTCTCTGTCTGTCTGGCGAGCGCACGCGCCCTATAGCAAAAACCTCTCCCAAAAAAGAAAAAAAAAAAAAAGAACATATGCTATGACCTTTGTTTGGTGGGGGAAATCCTCTGGTTCCAAGCCCTGGCGTTATACTCCCCCATCCGCCCCTCTCCATCTCCAGGCCTCCTGGCTCCCAGCTATGGTGGTGTAGCCGCACCCTCCCCCGTGATCTGATAGGAACTGTCTTGGGAGTAGAACTAGCAGGTCTAGAAAACCAACAATTGTATTCCTTTCTTCATGGTTGAGTAGATACATAAGCATGGGGGAGAGAGAGCAAGCACCCCCTACCCACAATGGGGCTGCAATCACACTGCCATCCTTTTTCTTCCAATCTTCCATCCCGTCAGGGTTGCGGGACCCTGATCGTGCCCCAGATTCTGCCTCTGGGCTGGGATTTGAACCCCAGTCAGCCATAGTATCCTGTTGCTTCTGCATCGCCCTCACCCTACAGCCCTTCCTCTCATTTTAAAATCTCTGATCCGTGAAATGTTTTAAATAGAAACCATAGTTTTTAGTGTGTTTTTTATTTCTCTTTCCTCTTTGTTTATTCTCATCAGCAGATCAATTACTAAATACACAGGTGTTCGGGACAGCCTCATACGTAGGGGTTTATGTCCCGGAAAGACAAAATCTTTTTAACTCTGCCTTGGTTGAGACCACACACACAGGCTGCTGTGAGGCTAGCTCTGCCTTAGCGAAGGTGGGACAGGTAATCATTGAATGAATCTAGACACAGACATGGCCTCTTCCTGTTCTAGCTGCTCCCAAATCCGTGTACTCACCAACATTACCAGAGAACACTTTGGAATACTCACTCTGGGTGGTGCATGTAACATATGAAAGGAAAGTATGGAGTGTTAGGTCTAAAAAAAAAATTATTTTCCTTTTTTTTTTTTTTCTTGAAAGAGAGAGAGATTTTGTTATGGGGCATGTACACTCACTGGAAAGACAAAGAGAAACAGAGAGACAGAAAGCGAGAAACCACCACCCCCAGTGGGATGGCCACACTGCAATTCCTTCTCCATTCTCTTCTCAGGGTTTTGGGCATACACACACACCCGCCCAGCATGAGTTTCAAGCCTCAGGGTCCAGGACCCAAACCATAGTCGGCCATGTGGAAGTCTAGCGACGTAACAGTCACATGAGGGTCCTGTGATTCTTCTCTTTAATGAAATGGAAATAATGCTGGCCGTAGACTTAGTAATACACTCACATACTCCATACTATGATGGAAGAACAAATACAGTCTTTGCAGTACTGTCATGTTTTCTACACATTTACACTCTTTCCCCATGGTATAAATGTTTGGTCTCATATTCTGCTTTTTGGTCTCTTGCTCTTACTTTAGAGGGTAAGTATTCAGGTGTATTTGTTTCTGTTTAAATAGAAGTCACTGGGCCTACCAGGAGCCCTCCCTCTGCAAGAATAAGTGCAAGGTGGCCCATCGGAAATTAGCCGAAGCTGTGTTTTGTGCTCCCCAAGAGGGAATGGAGGGATTCCAAAGTCCAGTCTTTCATTTCTGTGGAACAGAAAACGCACATCATTTTAACCAGAGGAAAAGAGAATCCAGCCCTGTCTGTCTGTCCTCTCTTCCCACTTCCAATTTTTTTTTTTTTTGGAGAGGTTTTTGCTATAGGGCGCGTGCGCTCGCCAGACAGACAGAGAGAGACAGAGAGACAGAAAGCAGGAAATCACCCCCCAGGGGGGATGGCCACGCCGCAATCCCTTCTCCTCCATTCTCCTCTCGGGATCTTGGGCACGCACGCACACGCGCCCGGCGTGAGTTTAAGCCACCGGGTCCGGGACTCGAACCGCAGTCGACTACGTGGGAGTCCAGCGACATAGCCATTACGCTAACTGCTGGTCCCCCACTTCCAATTTTGAAGTTGCTGTTTCAGTTTTCCTTACATGAACCTAATAAGGTACTATCTTATGAGGACAGAAAGAGAATGAAATTAATTGCCTTCTTCAGATTCTTGAGTTTTCTTCCTACTACCCAGTGTTGAAAACTAACCATCTATTTCTCCTTAATACACATAGGCCATGCACACTTTATCTGCGAACACTCGTCTAGTTATTTCTGAGTTCAGTTGCTTCAGCCTTGAAAGTAGAAAGGCTACCTCTATCATTAGACAACTCTTGGCATTAGGTTGATACACGACTTCGGGATATTTTTCCTTGCAAGCATCATTTGCGGGACTGTTGATTCCAAACAAGTAACAAGAGCAATAACTCCTGGAAATGATTGGCTTGAGAAGAAGGGGAGTCATTTAATTTTGTATAGTATTTCACACCCACAAATGACACTACTTGACAAACAATAAAGGCCATGCATTTGAATGTGCTTACCTAACTTTGGAATCTAGGGGCCAGGGGTTCCAGTAAAGCTGGCTAGGGTTGGAATGTTCCTGTTAACCATTGAACAGAGAAAGAAAAAAGCTTCTTTCTCAGGAAAGAAACTCAAAACCTTACCTAAAAATGTAGTCTCCTTTAACTGCCTCGGCTAATTACTTACAGACCAAGGGATGCAGCTGCATTTAATCTGTCTAATTCAGATAAATAGCAGTAGACGAACTTATTAGATATTTACAAAATGTAATGGGTGAAGACCACCAAAGGGCTGGTAGAGGATCAGGATTGGAAAGAAAATGTTTATATATCCTTGTTAAATTGGAAAACTTGTCCTATTTTGAAGTACGTATCAAAAGTAGTTTTGGGACCAGCAGTTAGCGTAATAGCTATGTCACTGGACTCCCACATAGTCGACAGCGGTTCACGTCCCAGACCTGGTGGCTTAAAACACGCCAGGCGCGTGTGCGTGTGTGCCTAAGATCCCAAGAGGAGAATGGAGGAGAAGGGATTGCAGTGTGGCCATCCCCCCCGGGGGGTGATTTCTCACTCTCACTTTCTGTCTCTCATCTCTCTCTGTCTTTCTGGCGAGCACATGTGCCCTATAGCAAAAACCTCTCCAAAAATAAATAAATAAATAAATAAAAATAACAACAAGCGCTGGTCTCATGTGGAACACGTGGACTGAGCCGGGCACTTTGACTTCACCACTTGTAACCATCACAGCGGTCCTATGAATTAGCTGCCCCCTTTTACAGATGAGGAAATTGAATTTAAGGGAAGTTCAATAAGCACCCTTAGGCTCCCTGAGGCCATGGTTCCACACCCAAGTGTGAAATAAGATCTGCCACACCAAGCTACCCGGGCTTTGTGGTAGTTGCCATTCATTCATTCATTCATTCACTCATTCATTCATCCCAGGCCTGGCGCGTGGCTTTGGTGATTATCCTCTCTTCTGCTCTGTGATCATTACAATCAAGCATATTGTAACTTGTCTATAACTGCTGTATGGAAGGACAGGATGAGCTTCGGCCTCGTAGTTGAGCATCTCAGTTGTTTGCTCTAGGTTCCGGTAGGGTGAGCTAAACCATAGCCTGTCCAAATCCATGCTGGTTAGCTATTTTTGCCACGCATTCATCTAACCAGATTTTCCATTGTGATGGATCCATCCTTTAGACGTTGGAGCCATGGGGTTCACACCATAGAAAACTCTGACGGGGTACTCCAGCCTGGAGGAGTTTTAAATGCTGCTGGAAAGGCTGGGGAAAGGATACCATCTCTTGAAATCCATGTAGGATCTTTGTACCAGCTGGGCTTCATTTCAGAAGCTACTGCTGCCATTACAAAGTAGCTGTTTTCTCTTTAATCTGTATGCCACATTGCAGCAATTTTCATCAAAAATATATTAAGCCCCTGCTGTAAATTGGCCCCACACACCCTTGTCAGACATGTGAAGCGTAAAATATCTTCTTTTCTCAAAGTTTCTTCTCTCGCTAAAGCTCTAGTAGACATCAGCAATTCCTAAAGCCTCCTAATAGTCCTCACGTCTGTAAGCCAAGGATTATAATGCGTGACGAGTTCAAGATTCAGCGTCAGGGATGGATGTTATCCTTTGTTTATAAAAAGTTACAGAAAAGGCATTCTAAAATAAATATAAATAGAGCACCCGCATCTCCGTATTGAACATTTCCCCTCAAATTATCTGTCCGAGACAAAATAGTGTTCCAACTTCACAGCACAGAAAAGGTTGCCACACACTGAGCTACCCTGCCCAAATGCCTGCAGGTTGTGATATCCCTGTGCTAAGATACAGTCATGCTTGGGACCAGCAGATGGTATAATGATTATGTCACTGGACTCCAACAGAGTCAACCATGGTTCGAGTCCCATGCATGGCCAAAATCCATCCTGCTGACCCAGGGTAACTTCTCATTTTCTGTCTCTCTATCTCTCTTTTAAAAAGAAAAGTGATACAGTCATACTTACAGTGGGTAGGTGGGTGGGTACATGAGGTGAGAGCATCTGTCTGTGAAAGACTGGAAGAGAAAATGTATCTGCATGTGAATTTGTGTGTACATACATGCATGGGAACACACCTGGGACACACCTGGGGACCACCGTCCCCTAGAGTCATTTGAGATCCTCCAGAAGTGTCCACAGCCCCACAACAAGTTGAAACTACAGCCTGTTGAAACTAAGAGAGGGTCAGCTTAAAACCTCCTTCAGGAGAGCTGGCTAAAAAAACAAGTTCCTTTCCTCACTTTCAGGACACTACCTTGCTGTGGCGAGACTGGTTAAATGGGTACCAGCAATATCTGTCAGTATCACGGAGCAAAGAGTGGAGTTCGTGGGCCAGACAGGTGGCATGGTGGCAAAGGTCACAAAATTCTACATGGCTGACTGTGCAGTTTGAGTCCCAGACCCAGAGGCTTGAAAAACACTCCAGGTGTGGGTGCATATGTCTAAAGTCCCAAAGGGGGGATGGAGGAGAAGGGACTGTGGTGTGGCCAGCCCCCTCCGGGGGGGGGGGGGGGGGGGCCTTTCTCTATTTCTCTCTCTCTCTGTCTCTGACAAGCACACATGCCCTATAACAAATTGCTTTTTAAAAGAGAAGAAAGGAGTTTGTTCCTTACCAAAAAATATGACTTTTTACAAATTTCTTCCACTTTTTCTGTTTCTTATACAAAAGAATACAGGCACTGTGGTATCCTAAGCAGTCCCCAGAAACTCCCATAACAAAATAGATTTGACAATTTAACAGGAAATTGCCTCAGAGTTTTAAACCACTTTAATTTCACCCTCAACTCTCACTAAAATGCATTCAAAAACATTTCACGTATAATATGCGTGACACACAAAGCATGACCCACTCAATTGAATTCAAATTTACTTGACATCCTTTATACTTTTGTTTTTAAAAAACAACAGTTAGAAGTTTACATTTTAAGAGGCTTCCAAATGTACTCGCTTCTTTTTCTCTGCAATAAAATGTCTATGAAATGCAACAGTATGTTAGGTTCTTGTCGAGTGAGTCTTTTTTTTATTACTATTATTAATGAAGTTTCAAGTTAGACACTTTTTCAGACTTTCCTGAATTTCAGAATGGATTATTGACATACCTGACAGGTATGATGCAAATCTTCCATCACTTCAGCTGTGCCTTCTCACCTAACTGGGTGGCTGCCCTTTCAAAGCCCTGGGGACAAAGTGATACAACTTCATTCCCCATCACTTTCTAAGCAGAGAGGCCTATATTGGTGAGGCAGAGTGATTTTTTTTTCCCCCTGGAAAACTTCAGCTATTTGGGAGTTTCTAGGTGTCATCGCCCCCAATTCTTACCTTCTTTCAGAAAAGGAGCCTTCAGGGCAGGCATCCTCCTGGCACCAGGCCTCAGTCTATTAAGCAGTGTGTGAAGGTAGGAGTCAGCTCCGCTGGCGCCACAGAGGAGCAGAGACAATGGGCAGGGCCATCAGTAAGAATCCAGGGCAGCCATCTTCCAGTAGGGGACAAAGTGTTGCCCTCGCAAGCCCCCTTTTAGCCACAGAACTGGGAGCACACAAGTTGGCATTTTCCCAGTAGGAAATCACTTTGAAAACTAGGAAAGAGTTCTTCAAATGAAAGAAGAGTCCAAATTTGGAGGCCATCTTAATAAATGAGAAGGGTTCACATTACAGAGTGAAGGACCTGCCAGGAGGGAGCTGGAGGTGGGGAGAAATCCCAGTATGTGGACGCAAGGCCTGAGAGGAGGCCTAAGGCAGGGCTAGGCCTGGGAAAGGCCCGTTAAGCACGAGTGTTTGATGCACAGTCGGACTGGGTTTGAGGATGATCCTGCTGGGAGACCAGGTACTCGATTGATTGCCTGGGTTGATTTTGCTGATGTAAACAGCTCAGGAGGCGACTGGCTGCCCTCCCTCTCAGTCTGCTTGTGGCTTTCCCGTGCTTTCCACTGAGTCAGAGAGAAGGCGGTCCTTCCTGGGTAGGGCATCATTCTTTGGCCAAGGGCGTGTGATGACTTTGCTCTCGGGCATTGGAAGGAATGTGGTGCTCTGGTTGATCTTACTGGAGTAACAGTAATTATCAACATTCAGCTGAAGTGAGTCCTATATAACCTTTGTTTGATAATGACTTGTGAGTTATTTCAGGATCATCACAGGGCCAAGAGGTCTGGGCGTAAGTAGCAGGTATCCAGGTGGGACTGTCCCTAGGTCCATGAGTCCTTCCTGTCAGTGAGTCCTGGCTGATGGTAAGAGTTGAGTAGCCAAGATAGGAAGTGCTAATGGTTTTTTTTTTTTTCTTTTTCCTTCTAAATAAGCAATGTATTCCCTCTATTTTTATTTTAATTTCATTTTTTATTTATTTATCTCCCTCCCACCAGAGAGGGACAGAGAGAGAGAGAGAGTGAGAAAGCAAGTCGCCAAGTCTGGGACTCAAACCATGGTCGGCCATGTAGGAGTCCAGAGCCTTAACCACCATGCCACCTGCCACCCCCAGCAATGCATTTTCAGTACACAATTAAAATAATATTTTCCTGAAGTTGTGCCTCAGCAGGGGTCACTGTGGGTAGGACATTGAAACACCCCCCTGTAGATGCTTGCTACCCTAACATGACAAGTCACAGACGAACGTGGCCAGCTGTGTTTCCATCTGCTTGAGAGTCTAAGAGGGAGGCGGCGTCCACTCAGCCAGTGGGTCCCATGCACACACCTTGGTAAGAGCATGTGACACTTGCCTGCCAGCTCAGTCAGTGTAGATTGTTCCCCAGTGCGTTGAGAAGAAGGGGTGGGGACAGGCGAACCAACATCGGTAAGTCCCTCTACACAGAGGTCCTGCCGCCACGCTGGTGTCTTCATGTCACGTCTCTGATGTACACAGGTTGGGCTGATGGCCCTTTCTGTGATGTTATAACTTACACATAGGCCAGGTGGCCTGAGGGAGGGGACACTCAAGAGCAGAACATAATACAAGGCTCTGACGTGGCTACATGCGTGTCCTTTCTCTGTCGCTTTGTCTCTCTCTGGTGACCACACATGCGCTCTGGCAATTTAAAAAAGAAAATGTATTTGTGACGTGGATAAACCTTGGACTGTGCTAAGTAAAAATAAGCCAGATACAAAAGAACAAATATCGTAGAGTTCTGCTTATAGAAGTACCTAGAATAGGTAAATTCATGGGTTAGAGAAGTAAAATAGAAGTTCTCAAGGACTCAGGGGAGGAGGTAACGGGAAGTTATTATTTCATAGATACAAGTGTCTGTTTATGGTGATGAAGTTTTCTGAAAATGGATAGTGGAGAAGTGCTATACAATACGGTGAGTTTACGAAGGGCTCTGAACTGTACACGTAAACATGGTTAAAAGGGTACATTTCTTAATGTATGTTTTCCACAGTTTTTTTGTTTTGTTTTGTTTTTTTTTTTTGGAGAGGTTTTTGCTATAGGGCGCGTGCGCTCGCCAGACAGACAGAGAGAGACAGAGAGACAGAAAGCAAGAGATCACCCCCCAGGGGGGATGGTCACGCCGCAATCCCTTCTCCTCCATTCTCCTCTCGGGATCTTGGGCACGCACGCACACGCGCCTGGCGTGAGTTTTAAGCCACCGGGTCCGGGACGTGAACCGCAGTCGACTATGTGGGAGTCCAGCGACATAGCCATTACGCTAACTGCTGGTTCCCTCCACAGTTTTTAAAAAAATGGTCCATCCTATACATTGAACAAAGCAAATATATATATATTGGGCCATTGGAAAAGTTATGACATGTTTTTCTATGCAAAAATGCATCATGATTTTTCTGACAAGCTAATATATATGTCAGGTAATTAAAAAAAAGTTGAGAATGGAATAGAAAATAATATATTGCTGAGGTTTCTTTATTATTACTGGTTTGTGTGACTTGCATTCATGGAGTGTATATCCTGGAGGGCTGGGCTCCTGCTACGTTTCTTTAATTCTCACCACCATTCTAAGAAGTTAGTATAGTTATTACCTTGATTTTATATAGGAAAAAACTGAGATTTACAGTTTTACTATTATTATTAATTATTGCGAGAGACTGCATGCACTGACTGGAGAGAAAGAGGATAAAAAGAAAAGAATCCCCCAGTAGGATGTGGTCATGCCACAATCTCTTCTCCATTTTTCCATCCTGTCCAGATTCTGGGCACACATGCACATACACCGAGCTGCCAGGGCTGGGATTCGAACCACAGCCTACAATGCGGAACTCAGCTCCCAAAGCACAAGGCTTAGTTGCGGCACTATGAGTCCAGTCAAGATTTACAGAGTCTATGTAACACTCTTGAGGTCATCTAGGCATGAAACAGTGGAGCCGGACCCACACCTACCTCCTTGGCCCAGACTTTTTGCAACACCCCAGCACGTTTCCATGGGAGGCTCTGCCTTATCTTCCTGTTGGGAGTCCTCCATCTCTCGGCCCCCGTGGCAGTCCTCATTCTCTTCCTGCCACTCCAGCACTTGTTCCGGGTCTTCTTCATTGCTCTGCTTTCCCTATCTGCCTTTTCTACAAGCTGTAAACCAGTAGTGGGTTCACCTAAGGTCTTCCCACAGCTCGCTTTTTCCCTTGTCTGCTCTCATGTGTGTTCAGTCATCACGTCGGGACAAGGACTTCTAGGTTAACCTCTGTGTCCGAGCCGCTACGTCACTCCAGACATGAACACTTTCTCTCTCTGCGGGTCACTAGAGTAGAGGTGGTTAATCTTACAGGCTACTGGGTGGCCCCACTGTCCCTCCCTGCTCCCTGCCTACTCCTCCCAAGCTCTTGGTCCCAGAGAAGAGGCCAGCATCCTCAGAGAGATTTCTTTGACCTATGTGTTCAGGGAGCTTCTAGTTACGAGTGCCTCAGTAGGCCCCGCTGCAGTGCTGCTAAGACGCTGTGCTCCATAGGCTGGGACCCCATGGGAGGCCCAGGTTCAATTCCTAAATTCCCATCCAGCCTAAAAGCCGGGCACAGGAAACATGGACCCAGCAATTCAGGAGGCTAAGGCAGGAAGATCCAGACAGGCAGAGATCTTTTCTTTTCTTTTTCTTTCCTTTCCTTTCCTTTCCTTTCCTTTCCTTTCCTTTCCTTTCTTTTCTTTAAAGAATTATTTTATTTAACTTTATGTTATTTAGTTATTTATTTTAATTTGATCAGAGATGGACAGAGTGAGAGAGGAAAAGAGAGGGAAAGTGAAAAAGCAAGCTGCCAGGTCTGGGACTCAAACTACATCAGCCATGTGGCAGTCCAGCACCCTTAACCACGATGACACCTGCCGGTCTCTGTCTCTCTCTCTCTCTCTCTCTCTCTTTTTTTTTTAAGAGGTTTTTGCCTGAGGGCGCATGCACTCACCAGAGAGAAAGAGAGAAACAGAGACAGTGAGAGGAAAAGTGAGAAATCACCCCCCAGGAGGAATGTCCACACCATGATCCCTTCCCCTCCATACTCCTGGGATGTTGGGCACACACGCACACATGCCCAGCATGAGTTTCCAGCCACTGAGTCCAGGACTCAAACCGAGCGGCCATAACCGCTCCGCCATAAGGGCCATCTTTTCTTAACAACAACAGAAATGGAGTGCCTGAATAATTACAGGTTTCCCCTTGAGCTTCCAAAGAAGGTCTGAATGTCTCCTGCACAAACCTATTTTCAGCCAGACTTCTCCAGAGGTCACTGTGCTGGCACGGCAGGCTCAGCCCACTCAAAATCTAGTTAACAAATAACTGGACTGGATTCGAAGGGATTTTATCTGATGAACTCTAAGATCACTCCCTAGCATTAAAAGGCACATAGGGAGCAGCAGATGATGTAATGGCTATGTCGCTGGACTCCCATGTAGGCGACCGCGGTTTGAGTCCTGGACCCGGTGGCTTAAACTCACACCAGGTGCGTGTGAGTGCGTGCCCAAGATCCCGAGAGGACAACGGAGGAGAAGAGATTGTGGTGTGGCCATCCCCCTTGGGGGGTGATTTCTCACTTTCTGTTTCTCTTTCTTTCTCTGTCTTTCTGGCAAGCGCACACACCCTATAGCAAAAACCTCTCCCCCCAAAAAATAAAAAATTAAAAAGCTACATAAAATAAAGGTTCTGTAAAAGAAACCCAAGCCAAGTACTTCTGAATCAGTAAAACAGTCACAGCTGCAAAGAGCCGAGGCCCTCCTCTCCCCTCGAACCCCGGAGCAGTGGCTCAAACTGCACAGTGTGGTCTTCCTTCACAGAGTCTAGAACCGAGCTAGTCTGGACGTTCTGCAGAGGCATCATGGGCTTGGGCTTCTGTGAACTCTACCCTGCCACCCCCTAGGGTGTGACCCTCACGGTCTATGATGGCTTCTCAAACTCCAGTCATCACAAAGGAGTTCCAGACCAAATTTCTGTGCCAGAAACAGAAGGTGCCTGCCCTCTTGGAAGAAAATTGGCAAGAAATCCTATTCAAACCTTCGCTACTTCTTACTGGCCAGAACTTAGTTTCTTGGCCATTCCTATCTGCAAGAGACATTGAGGACTATGACTATTTCACTGGATAGCAATGGAAGCAGCTAAACTTGGAGAAAGTAAATACTTGAGATGAAACCAACAGTCTCAGCTGCATTCCTAATAGCACTTTTTAAAAAGTTTTCCAGAGGGCACTTCCCCAAAGGAAGACAGACAGGGAGAGAGAGGGAGGGAAAAAGCCACCCCAATAGCGCATGGTCATACCACAATCCCTTCTCCATTTCTCCACCCTGTGGGGATTTGGGGCCTTCACGCATCTGTACCTGGTATTTTTTTTTTTTTTTTTTTAACCACCAAGGCCAGAATTCAAACCACAAAGCCAGCCATGTGGGACCCAGCTCCCTTAACCACTAGGCTATGGGGCTGGCCCTTTCATGGTGGTGATTTTAAAAGTGAAGGAATTTTATTCTGCCAGGTCTGAAATCCTCTTCAGGCTGCATCGGGGAAAGGATTGGAGATAGCTAGGAACAAAGACCGGGAGGCAAGATAGAACTTATTTCTCTTTCCCTTGGTAGCTGAGAAAAGAAATCAGGAGCTAATTATGGAAAGGCATTGAGTGAATGCACTGAGCCTGGTTTCGACTCGATGAAAAGAAGACCCACCATGAAGCAGAGGACTGGGGAGAGTAAGAGGCCCTACGCGGCAGCCCGCGGCCAACACTGTAATTGCCAAGAAAGCCATGAGAAAAGGTTGCTCCACAGGAAAATTAGTCTGCAGGGATTCCTATCTGAGTTTTCCGTGTAATATCGGTGTGAAATAGGAAACATTTGGGGATCATTTATGCTCGGCACAGGAATGAAGGTGCTTCTCGAAGTTGAATTCGACTCTGGTGTCTCATCCTCAGGTCTGTGGTCATTAACTTGGGACTTTTTACATGCCACTTAGCATACAATTTTACCAAATAATGCTTCATTTCCATACCTTTTTAAAACCCACTGATTTCTGGAAGTGTGAAGTGAGCGAAGGGCAAAAGCTCTAAAGTAGAGAGTTAAGTATGAAGCTTTGAATTGGCACGGTTAATAAAAAATTAAGGATTGCTGTGAGACACTTCAGGCAAAGCTAAGCAAACTAGGGGATTGGGGAGTGTGAAAGCAGATGAAATTTAATTTAGTTAAGTGTAAAATAATGCACTTTGGGAAAAATAATCTAAACTTCTCATAATCTCTGATAGGCTCTGAACTCATAGTAAAATAATTTAAGAGTCATGGTCGATAACTTGGGGAAAATATCTGTCTGGTGTGTAGCAGCAATTTAAAAAGCCAATAGGATGCTTGGAGGTGGGTGGGGGGGTTGAACAGAAATAAGATAGAAAATTTAAGATAACATATCAAACATTAGTGCTATTCTGTGTCCAGTTTGGGTTATCAGAGGAGATATTAAGTCCCAGCAAAGGGATTTAAAAATAGTTCAGAAAAGTAGTGAGACTTGGGATTTCTAGAAGCTTCCTGACTTGGAAAGTGGCATTTCTAAAGAAGGAATAGGGGGTGTACTATGGAGAATAGGAATAATAGTTTAGAAAGAGCTTCTTCCTCCTTGGTTCTCATGCTTCATGGTATGAAAAGGCAACACTCCGTGAATTCAGCAAAAAAAGAATATTAAGCAAGGGTAGAAGATGGTCTTTAACCAGCGCTCTGTAGTTGTAGATTTCCCTGTTCCAGGAGGGGACTTGTATTTGATTAAGGGGCACAGAATTACATTAACATTTGTGTCTGTTCGGCTGAGAATGAGTAAGTGAAGTGTAAGGAAATTCCCTGTGGGATGCTAGACCAAGTAGTACTTCAAAATGGGGGAGGTTCAGCCAGGTACAGCTCATGGCTGTGAAGAGAAAACTGAACTGGCTCAGTGGCCAAACCCAAAGGAGGCACAAAGGTGTTTCTGTTACACACGGGGTATTTATTGTTCCTCCAACCACACGCTCGTGATTCAGCAACCCCCCCCCCCACACACACACAGCGACAATTGGTAGGGACAGCTCCCAGAGTCACAGGGTACTTTAGGCTCTGTCAAGAGATACCCCGGGGGAACCAGTAGTTAGCGTAATGGCTATGTCGCTGGACTCCCACGTAGTCGACTGCGGTTCGCGTCTCAGACCCGGTGGCTTAAACTCACGCCGGGCGCGTATGTGTGCATGCCCAAGATCCCGAGAGGAGAATGGAGGAGAAGGGATTGCGGCGTGGCCATCCCCCCGGGGGGTGATCTCTCGCTTTCTGTCTCTATGTCTCTCTCTGTCTGTCTGGCGAGTGCACGCGCCCTATAGCGAAAAAAACCTCTCCAAAAAAAAAAAAGAGAGAGAGAGATACCCCGGGATGGCATAGAAATGCATCTG
Organism: Tupaia tana; assembly: GCA_026018925.1. NCBI lineage: Eukaryota > Metazoa > Chordata > Mammalia > Scandentia > Tupaiidae > Tupaia > Tupaia tana. Next base: position 16,319,673 of record JAKSZU010000021.1, read on the forward strand.
GTAAGCAAGGCTAGAAAAATGTATTTCCCTGAGGTCAGTGTATGGTGCTCTCTCCCTCCAGTGGAACCTGTTCTAGCATGAACCTGGCCCTTGACCTCACTTTAACCTCGCCTCCTGAAACACATAATCCCGGGTTATCCATTTTCCAAATATAAGTAACTGCCAAGCCGTGCTTCCTGCCGCGAACACAGCCCGCCCAGTGACCGCCGCGCCGTCGTATTGACAGATATGTCTGTTACCAGCTGACACCTTGGAGAACCGATTGATTGGCTCAAACAAAAATCTAGAGATTTATTTGAAGGGCCAGATAGGTCCTTCACAGCGTTTTCCGAGTTCAAGATGTCAGTTCTGCCTTATGCACGGGAAGCTGAAGAGCCACCGCACTTTCACAGGTATTTTTCCACCTTAGTCCCTGTGAAATTAGCATCTGGGCTGAGATTTCCTGGCCAGCCTTCCTATGATAGAGCATCTAAAACGATGCTTGACATCCCCCCAAATACCACGACACTTGCCCCCAGCCCCCTTCCACTGTTTCTCACGTCCTTGAATCACGTCAGCCCTCCCCTGCCTGTTAGTGTGCTCAGGCACCATCACTAAATACTGGGTGGTTTCAAGAGCGGAACTCGATTTTCTCACGGTTCTGGAGGATGAGAAGTCTGAGATCAAAGTGCAGATAGCCATATTCTTCCGGTGTCTTCACGTGGTCTTCCCTCTCCATCTGTGTCCACGTTTCATTTTTCTTTTATTTCATTTTTTTTTTCCTTTAGTCATGACTGGGCACATGTGAGAGTAAGAGTGAGAAAGATGGGCACCCTCCCCAGGGTCCAGTCATGCTTCAATCCTCCCTCCAACCTTCCAGCCTGTAGGACCTTGGGCAAGTCCACCCCGCCCAGCGTGTTTCAGGCTGACGGGCCAGAGATTTGAACCACAGTCGCCAAGCAGGATCTGGCTTGTCTTGAGCAGCGTGTTACTGCGACGCTATAGGCTGCAAATTTCCTCTTCTTATAAGAATATTGGTCTTATCGGATTAGAGCCCAGCCTAACGACCTGATCTAACCTTAACTTCCTGTTCATGGTCCTCTCTCCAAATCGCTCACATTCTGAAATACTAGGGATTAGGACGTCAATATATAAACTTGAGGAGGGACAGGACTACAATTCAACTCATAATATCCCCAATTGACCATCATGAAATTAAATGTGGGATTTCATGACTGTCCACGGCCCATGGTGGCAGGTCACCATTGGGCTTGCCTTTGGGATTCGCAGGCCCCGCCCCTGTGTATGAGAAGCTGGAAAACCACTAAGTACCACTAAATGCCCCTGCTCGCTTTGCCAATCAAGTGCTTTTCTTAAAACAGAGTAAGTTCCAGGACCAGAAACCCTTCGTAGCACTTTAAATCTAGGAAGCCCATTTGTTTTATCACAGGAAAAAAAAAAAGAAAAAAGAAAAAGAAAAAATGAGTGAGGAGCTGTGAGTAGACAGGGACAGATCTCTCCACGCACCGCCTCAGGCACCGGGTAGCCATATTGTTCTTGCTGGGTAATATCTTTCCCAACAATACTCCACAGTGCGACACCAGCCAGACACCAACCAAGCAACAGCCCAGAAACAGCCCAGCAACCACAGGCAACCTGTTCCTGTCAGTGGGGATCGCCACATCCCACACAGAAATAAAAAGCTGCATTCACTGCCCAATTCACTCATCAGGAACACTGTGATCCCTGAGCAAGCATCGAGAGCCATTTTATTTCTCCCTCTCAGCCCTTCCAGGGGAATTAGGAACACAGCTCTGCTGTCGCTTTTATTTTCTGCCCAGAGCCCTACTAAAATGAACTCTGCTGTTTAATATTTTAAATGTATAAATGGCAAAACCCCATCTATGTCCTTGCTGTCAGGATCCAGTCCTGCCTGGAGAGACCTGAGGGGCTGGCTGTTGTCCAGTCAGTGGATAGCCACGAGCCACATGGCAGGGTGACTGTCCGTGAGGGTGCCGGGGACCAGCCAGCCCCAGCTTTTGTGTCTCAGTTACCTTCTACACCTGTCCAGGGTCTTTTTCTGGTGACAGCAAAGAAACAAAGCAAAATAGACCCCACTCTCCACACTGGGGAGCCCCACTGAGCAGAGAAGCCCCGGGGCTCCTGACTTGACCAAACTGGGGGCTCTTCAAGTCCTCCCATTGGGCCTTCAGGAGCATGGTGAAAATGCCACTTTAGAAGACCAGGCTGGAAGAGATGGGGATTTTTTAAAGCATTGCGAATGTGGTTCCTTTCTTTTTCTTTCTTTCTTTCTCTTTCCTGCCTTCCTTCCTTCCTTCCTTATTTCTTTCTTTCTTTCTTTCTCTCTTTCTTTCTTTCTTTCACCTTGCCATAGAGTATATGTGCTCTGTGAAGAGGACAAAAGAAAGTGTTTCCTTGGGATGAGCCACACCAAAATCCCTTTATTCTCCCTGTAGGATTTTGGGCACGGGCCTGGTTTTCCAAGCCACCAGGGTTGGGACTCAAACCACACAGCTGGTCATGTGCGATCCAGCTGCCTTAATCTCCACGCCACTGGTTGGTCTCTTTTTAAAAAAGGGAAAGAGATCCTTGAGGAAGGTCATGCACGCATGCGCACACACACGCACACACCCGGATGGGAAAGCCTCAGTGCACGAACTCTCCCTAGCAAATGGAAGTAAATCACCAGGGGGGCACTGAAGTCGCCCTCAGCCCCGATGGACGTGCTGCCTAGGCAGACCCTGGGCTGGCCCAGTCCGGGCAGCTCATCTGCCAGGATTGCATGGAATGCTGTTGGAGATGCAAGACAGTTTTAGAAACAGGAAACTGCAAGGGTTCTGCTTAAAATACTTCAGGCTCTGTGTGTGAGTGAGAAAGACAGGCTCTGTGTGTCGATAAGAAGCTCTTGTGCAGACGCACCCAGGGCAGCTTGTGGGCAGCCGGGTGGCATCGGGCTGGCCTGGCCTCGCTGACTCCTTCTCCAACAAAGGCTCCCTGTTCTGCAAAGCCCTTTTCCTTGCATTGCAAATCCAAGGGCCTTTCTTTTCTCCTTCCTCTTCTTCTTCTTGCATCAGGAAGAGCCCTTGTGTGTGGATGCTCTGGAAAGTAAACATATGCATTTTAATATCTTCAGCTCCCTCACAGTCAGCCAGCTACTTCCTCCACCCAGGTGGAAAAGGATCGCAGGCCTCTCTGACATGCTGGTTAGTCTGAAAACAGACCGCTAAATGCATAATGAAGAGCCTCCGAGGAGTCAATCTGCATGTTAAAACGGTGTTCGGCAGCCCAGACTGCCACACGATATAATTTGAAGATGAATGTGCATCCAATCAGACGGCCAGTCGCTGGCTGGCAGGGTCTGCACTGGTAGCATTACCTGTCTGCTTGCAGCAGCCAAGTTTCTGGGGGGCCACGAGTTAACCAGCACCCCCAAATCCGTGATGAGACAAATGGGCCCTCTGTGGGCTCCATCCAGATTGGTAAGGTCATGCCGATGCCAAGAGACCACGTGAATTCTGGAGGAGCCATGAAGAAAGCGGGTATTGATCCTAATGGAAAGACACAGGGATTTCAGCATGCTGGAGTCTGGGGCCGGAAGCCACCACAAAGGAAAATGTCTCGCTTGACACCTGGAAGCAGAAAAGCAGGTTCTGAGCAGCCCAGGGCTGGCAGGTGCTACCCGCCGCCAAGCTGGTGTTGCAGCCTCTGTAGTCCCCACTGCCGCAGCCACTGTCACTGCCGTTCACAGCCAGGAACAGCATTTCTGTGAATGATATGTGTACACGCCACTTTTGTCTCTGAACGTTTGACAGCAATTAGGACCTGACTCCCAGGGCAGGACATCACAAGAACACAGAACGCTGGAGAAATGAGGTTAGAGCAGAGAAATTAGCCATCTGCCTGGTGAAGGCATTGTCCTCGAGGTGGCATTTACATAGGAGCAAGCGACAGTATCTGTTTTCATTGTCTGGTGTTGCAGTTACACACAGCACAAAAGGCTTGAAGGACCATGTTTTCTTTAAGGTCCTTTTCTACTTTCTTTTTTTTTTTTTGATTCAAAATGCCTGTTGGAGCTACAGCTAAATGCCAAACCTTGGGGAAGGACTCCTATTAGCTGGGAGTTTTATGCCTGGCTCCAGTCTTGAGATTTTCAGATGCTGAAAATAAGCAGCCCAAAGCCAAATTTGGAGCATAGAAAAGGACAGCAAATGAAATCGTAAGGCCCTACGATGGAGGGGAAAATGCTTTCAGATGAGGAGTGACTCCCAAACTGAGTCCAGCTCAAAGCGGCAGGGTCAACAGCAGAGGCCCCTGTTTAAAGTGAAGCCTCATTGGGAACCAGCAGTTAGCGTAATGGCTATGTCACTGGATTCCCACGGAGTCGACCGCGGTTCGCCTCCCGGGCCCAGTGGCTTAAAACTCACGCCGGGCGCATGTGCGTGCGTGCCCAAGATCCCGAGAGGAGAATGGAGGAGAAGGGATTGCGGCGTGGCCATCCCCCCTGGGGGTGATTTCTCGCTTTCTGTCTCTATGTCTCTCTCTGTCTGTCTGGCGAGCACACGCGCCCTATAGCAAAAACTTCTCAAAAAAAAAAGTGAAGCCTCATTCAGGCACTGCATTCTCCAGGCACAGGCACCACTGGCCCTGGGTAGGTCCCACAGTGAACGAGCTCAACCCACGGTTATCTCTGGGCTTGACTTTGCCATTCCTTATAAGCCACAAGAAGCACCCGGAAGGGCCCCCTGCATTTAGCACGGGTATTGCTCTTTCTGAGAGCTCTGTTAAAATGGGAGCTCCATCTAAGGAAATCTTTTTTTTTTTTTTTTTTTTTTTTTTTTTTTTTTTTTTTTTTTTTTTTTTTGCCAGAGGGTGATTGCATTTGTCAGAGAGAGGGAGGGAGAAGAAGAAAACACCCCCTCAATGGGGTGTAGTTACACTACAATCCCTTCTCCCTCCTGTCAGGATTCGGGGCAGGCATGCAGAGATGCCTGCATGTTGTTCAAGTTGCCGGGACCAAGATATGAACAGCATTGGTTGACTGCGTGAGATCCAGTTCCCTTAACTCGCAGGCCACGGGGAAATCTTTTCTTGATATGTATGAACAGTGTATGAATAGCCTCTAAGGAAATCTTTTCTTGATATGTATGTGATCTAACACTTTGTCTCTGTGTCCCTGGGAGCTGCAAGTGTCATGATGCCCAGTTGCTCAAAAAGTTAGTGAATTTTTTTTAATGTTTTGGCTGATTCTTTTTATAAAAAATTATTTTATTTAACTTTATTTATTTATTTATTTTAATTTGACCAGAAAGGGACAGAGTGAGTGGTGAGAGGGAGAGAGAGAGAGAGAGAGAGAAAGTGAGAAAAGTCTCCAGGTCCAGGACTCAAACAGCAGTTGGCCATGTGGGAGTCCAGCGCCTCCAACCACCACACCACCTGCTGGCCCCTTAGCTGATTTTTTAAAAATTGATTTCAGGGGCCAGCAGATGGCATAATGGTTACGTCGGTGGACTTCCCACGTAGTTGACCACAGTTCAAGCCACAGAACCCGGAGGCTTAAAACTCATGCCAGGGGCAGGGGCATGTGCATGCGTGCCCAAAATCCCAAGAGGAGAATGGAGGAGAAAGGGTGGTGGCATGGCCATCACCCCTGGGGGGCGATTTCTCACTTTCTGTCTCTGTCTCTCCAACAAGCACATGTGTCCTATAGGAAAAATCTCTCTCTCTAAAAAAGAAAAAAAAAAAAAAAAACAGAAAACAAAAAACAAAAAAACACTGATTTGAGGCCCTGCCTAAGTGACACATTTGGTGGAGTACCAGACTGCAGGGCTGAAGACCACGTGGCTGACAGCCAGTTCTGATTCCTGGCTTGGTCGCCTGGAAACAAGCTGTGTGTATACATGTGTGCCAGGGATCCTATGGAGTTGGAGGACTAAGGGAATTGCAGTGTTAGTAGACCCTATGGAAGGTGCTTCTAGTTCTTTCTCTCTCTTGCACACACACATATGGGAGCACTATCATTAAAATAAGAAAAAAAAATTGGGGGACCAGCAGGTGGCATGGTTGTTAAGGTGTTGAATTCCCACATGGCTGACCACTATTCACGTCCCAGACCCAATAGCTTGAAAATCACATTGGGTGCATGTGTGTGCATGCTCAAAATCCCAAGAGGAGAAAGGATTGTGGCATGGCATCTCCTCCCCGGGGGGGGGGGGGGGGGGGGTGATTTCTCACTTTCCCTCTCACTGTCTCTGTCTTTCAGGCGATTGCACACGCTCTGTGGCAAAATCCTTTTAAAAAAATGATTTGTCTAATCATCGTTTGTGACTTGGGCATATAGACCTACCTTTAATTCTCAAGTCTCTTCATTTTCTTCGGCGCTCACATTCCATGGTGCAGTTCCCCAGGGTACCTGACATCGACACCCGCTTCCATCACTTCAACATCTGTTGGACCAAACTGATAATGAAAGGCTATAGATGGGAGGTTGTACGTGGGAGAAATGTGAAGGGATTTCATCATCCTTACTATTATTTTTGTCAATCCCCTTGACTTTAGGGTGCCAAATATTTTCTCAGGTTTTTGAGAAGCAGCAGCATTATCACGAATGGAGAAGTTGGTGTCAAAACCAGTGCTCATGTGGTGCCCCGGTTGCGAAGTCCCCAAAAGACCACGGCACCGATTCCTATGTAAACACACAAGGGTCGCTTTTATTCGGGCTAGAGCCAGGGCCCCAGTCATCACCGACACAGCAGATCAGAGTTAAGAGCCCCAGTGTTAGTCTGGCTGGGTTTTTATTTGGCTGTTGGCGGGAGGAGGTCGAGGGGTGCTGAGGAATACACTCAGGCAACAACACATTGGTTGTAGATTACGGGGAATGTAGTTGTCTCTGGTTGATTGGTTATTAAGCTGTTTTGAGTTAGGCAAAAAGTTACTTTAGGTTTCTGGTATCTCCTTTGTTTCTTTCATTGGTCAGCCCCCGGTGGGGTGATGGTCTCATGACTTTTTCCTACGTGTCCGGCTCGCCTCTTTGAAACGGTGCCGTCCCTCAGTAAGGTGGGACAAAATGGAGTTGTGGGACAAAATGGAGTCGCTCTGGTTCTGCTCTGGTCCTTCACCCGTGCGCCATGAACTAAACTCAGCTTATATTCAGTGTCCTGAAAATAAACCCACCCTTCCCAGTCCCATGTGAAGCCGAGTCTTTTACCCTTTTGTCTTCCTTTGACCCACCTATGAAATTAGGGTGATTACTAATCCTGCCTAACGCAGACAACAAATGAGGCTAGCAGAGAAAATAGCCAGAAATGAAAAGCGCTCCAAGATCACTAGAAGGCATCTACCCTGAACTCAGTCTACTAGTAGATTTGGGATTGTGAGGTTTACCAAACTTCAATATCCTGAACCTTACCAAATTTAAATAGCACACTTCTGCCTTTCAAACTATAGAACTCCCCCAGCTTTCTACCTATTTGTAGGCCAAAAAGGCTTTTCTGGGGCCAGCGGATGGCCTGGTGGTTTAGGTGATGGATCCTACATGGCTGACTCAGAGATTGGAGTCCCGGACCCAGCAGCTTGAAAAACACGCCAAGCACGTGTGGGTGCATGCCCAAAATCCCAAGAGGAGACCAGAGGAAAAGGAAATGTGGCACGGCTATCCCCCCCGGAGGGTGATTTCTCACTTTCCCCCTTTCAGTCTCTGTTTCTCTCTAGCAAGCACACTTGCCCTATGGCAAAAATCAAAAAATAGAAAAAAAATTTTAAAAAGCTTTTCCTGTCATTGTTCATACCCCTGGAGTGCAGCCTCTGAGTTGTGTAAACTACACATTGCTTCATGTTGGAGTGTTTCTGGGTGTTTTCCTCTGCAACTTTATTTCTTGGTGATGACGGACAATACCTTTGAGGGCTGTAAATAAATTAAGATATTTTTTTTTTTTTGTAGAGAGATTTTTGTTATAGGGCACATGTGCTCACCAGAGAGACAGAGAGAAAGAAAGTGAGAAATCACCCCCAGGGGGATGGCCATGCCACAGTCCCTTCTCCATTTTCCATTCTCCTCTCAGGATTTTGGACACACACGCATGCCCGCACCCAGAGTGAGTTTCAATCCTCTTCCAGGACTTGAACTGCGATCAGCCATGTGGGAGACCAGCAACATACTCATTTTGCTACCTGCTGGTCCCAAGAACTTAAGAATTTCTAGTACGCAGTGCAAGCAATGCTCAGGAAGAATGCATTTGGGATAAGGAGCTAGTGAAATCGCTCGTAGTGGCTGTGCACAGGGGTAGGGTGCTGACATCTTAAGGATAAAATGATGACTCTCATAAGTGTCCTAGGAACAAAGGGAATTATCAGAGCCTGTGCCATGTGTCATCAGAACTGGGTGACATGCGCATAATAGCCACATTCAGGATAGAAAGTGGTTGCAAGGGTCACCCATATCAATAGAAAGGGGGCAACTATTGGGTCATCAGAAAAGTCTCCACACATTTTTGCACAGAGAAACAAAACTATGTCATGACTTTTCCAACGACCCAATGTAAAGCGAAGCATGTCCCATGTCGTGTGTAGTTTGGCGGCATAAGCACATGGAAAGTTGGAGGCTACTTCCAAGCCTATCCTTGGTGTGAGGTTGCTCGAACTGTAACCGGAGTCACGGTAATATCTGCAGCATCCGCGCGGCACCCAGGGAATTTGAACAGACCCAATGCCGCCTTGGACCTCAGCAGTTGTCATCAAAGAAGGAACGGCTTCTTGGCACCCATCAAACTTTCTGGAGCAGGGCTGTCCCTACAGAACTTTCTAAATAGGAAAGATGTTCTATATCTGTACAATCCAGTGCCAGAGCCACTAGCCGCAGGTGACTCTGAGCACTTGAAAAGGAGCTCATGAGATTAAAGAACTAAAGAATTTTTCATTTGATTTCATTTGAATTTAAATAGCGGCCACTGCATGAAATAGCAGGGCACACAGTCTCACGCCCTTCCTAAGGAACCATGAGGGGCAGACGCAGTCCGTCAGACGCAGCAGTACCTTGGCTGGCTTCGAGGCATGAGATCAGGCCGAGCCCACGAGCCGATGGAGAGCAGCGTTTAACACGAGCAACATATGGCTTGTGCCCTGTGAAATAACTAAGACTGATCTGTGACAGACGAGGGGAGAAGTCTTTCCCTGTCGGCCTCCCCTCCTCCACTCTTCCTAATTGTGGAGAGTGGAGAAAGGGTACGCAGTGAAGCCTGGTTATTGTCAAGCTCAATTTGCCATGACTTTTATTTTCCAATAAGCAATCTGGCCAGCTGTGGCTGAAAATGAAATCACCAAAGCGACAGTCCCTCAGCCCTCCTCCAATTATTGATTTAGAAAGAATGCAATCCGTGTTCCAGTCTGTCATCAGATCCTATGGTCATAGTACCGCTGGCAAGTCCCTGGATGCAGACATGGTCTGAGAAGTACTTCCTGTAAATGTGCAGTAAATATTAATTTGCATTTTGAAATTAGAGGAGAGTTCAGACATCTCAGAAACAATCGTAAATGTAAAAAACCAGAACTAGAAGCCTTAAAAACACAACTAAGATGGTGTTTTAATCACTCGGGTGGTGGTGGTTTGTTTTTATTTTTTTCCTTTGAGGAGAGAGGACCTTATAAATTATTTTTTTAAATGAAGTTTCTAAATTTATTTCAGTTATCTTCAGTTTCTATCAGCCACCTGATGATAGCACTTTGGAATTTTAAACTAAAGGGCAATAAAGCCAACCAAAATCCTGCTGGAGTTGGGCATTCTGTGAAGCCTGTGAGTCAATCAGTCATTAATATTTACAGAATGCCTGAAGACTGTCCTTTCACTCTTTGGAGAAATGAGAGACAACAACTAAAATAGAAGACACTGACCTTGTTTGAAAGGCCCTAGCTAACTGGTGGGGTGATGGCAGGCCAGTGCATTCAGGGCCCGTAGACATCACAGTGGTCTTCCGGTGGTCCTTCCCATCCCTCTTTTGTCCAGTTCCACATCAAAGTAGTCTGTGTAAAGGCAGATTTAGGACAGATCACAGCATTTTCTGTGGCCACAAGAAGTACCGTAAGGACCTTATCAATGTTCTGGAAGTAGAACGAGAGGTGTGCTTTCAGGAAGAGTAAGGGAGCAGCCTGGCCTGTCCAGATCCTTTGTGAAGAAGGAAAGCAGAAAGCTCAGTTCGTCTGGACAGGTCATTCCGCTCCATGGTTCTCAAGTGAGGTGGTACATCTTACAGCCTCACCTTTTCTCTCGCACTGGGGTTGCCCTCTGAGACCCAAGGTCAGCCTTCTGCACTTACTCTCTTGCTCAGGGAAACTCCCCTCAAATTCCCTGACTGGTCAGGACAATGTCCCACTGGGTATAACTCTTTCGGAGATCTCAGTGGAGGAAATAAGAACCCCCAACACACACACACACACACACACACACACACGCACACACACTTGAAAGGTGCACAGCCCTTTGACTCTGTCCAAACCCCAGACATCCTCTAGTCCATGGCAATACACAAATCATCCACAGTCGTTTCTTCTTCTCATCTCTGGCTCTCTCGGGATAGCAAGTAACAGCTGCCTTTACAGTCAATTTATTCTTCCATTTAAACAGTATTTATTGTCTCACCCCAGTGTGAGACAATACCTATGGAAGGTATTGCGTACCCTCTTGAACAAGATAGATAAGGTTTCCACTCTCAGCAGGTACCTTTCTAGTGAAGACTTGCAGAGGCGACCTTTGAGCTGAGATCAGAGTGACAAAGGGAGCTGGCCAAATGAAGAGCGGGAGTGAGAGTGTCCCAGGCTAGGGGGCCACCGGCGTGAAGCTGGAACAAAGCTGACTTGTTCGGGAGCAGGGAGAACGTCATTGTGGCTCATGTGAGCAGCCAGGAGGGACAGAGGCACGAGCTGAGGCTCAGCAGAGGGCAGGAGCCAGAGGTTGCAGGGCCTCAGCATAATGGGAAACCTGGATGGGGTCAGGCCGGATTCATGCTCTAGAAAGCATCTGTATGGGAAACGGGTCGAAGGTGAATCCCAGGATCCTCCTGGCTTGAGGCAAGTGATGTGACAGCTTAGCCTGGGAAGGCGGCAGTTGATACTGAAAACTGGTCAGAGTCAGCTGGGACCAGCAGATGGCAAAATGGTTACGTCACTGGACTCCCACGTGGCTGATAGCAGTTCGAGTTCCAGACTCAGAGGCTTGAAACTCATGCCAGGCACGTGTGCGTGCATGACCGTGTGCGTGGGTGTCTAAAATTCTGGGAGAAGGATGGAGGAGAAGGGATTGTAGCGTGGCCATCCACCCTGGGGAGGCGATTTCTCAATTTCTGTCTCTGTCTCTCTCCATCTCTCCGGCGAGCTCACATGCCCTATAGCAGAAATCTCTCTACCAAAACAAAACAAAACAAAAAAAGGATTAAAAGAAAGAAAGAAAACTGGTCAGATTCAGACAAGATCTACTGAAGGATTAGACTGGAAATGCATAGAGAAAGGAAGGAAAAGCGAGTGATGCCTAAGATTTTCTACCTGGACTACAGAGTTGTTATTGGGACTGGAGGAAAAAAGAACCTGTAATTCTGTTGGGTCATTAGAAAAGTCGTTTTTGCATAGGAAAACATAGAACGAAAGCTACATCATGACTTTTTCGACCACCCAATATTATAGACACGTTAAGACCAAGATCCACGTTACTCCACCTAGGTTTCCGATTACACTGCCTTTCCCCAAGTTCTTCTAAATACTCTCCAGCTTTTTATTTCAATCTGCTGCTTTTTGTCAGTCCCCTGTGCACGCAGAGACTTGGTGAGCGCCCCTCAAACCCTTCCTGCATTTAAATATAGTCACTGTCGCCCTTTAACCTTTTCCCTCCAAGATAAACAACCCCATTGCCTTTCATCTTACCTCGGAGAACCTTTTTTTGGATCCCTTTAATCATGGCTATTGCTGGCCTCTGGGTCCTCCCCCATTTTCTACATGTCATTTTGTAAATGCTACAGCCAGAGCCCGACCCAGAAGTCTAATCACGGTCTAATGCGGGTAAAACAAAAAAGATCGTTTCCTGCCCTTTGTATGCCACTCTCTTTGTAAGCCGTCCCCAGATCCTGTCCTTTTCTAAGAGAGAGCGGGGCCCAGCTGATCCTTGGTCCACCCGGGACCTCCTCCCCTTTGCTTCTATCTGCTTCTTCCTCCGGTCTCAGGTCTCGGTGTCTTTTGTATTGGAGTTTAAACGCTCCCTTTGCCGCTCTCTGCTTTGAGTGTATTTCCACCGTCTTTTTGTAGGAGCCATGCAAAGACCGTTCAGGGAAAGACTCCAGCTACTTAAGAGCCTCTGACAAAACAGCCAGTAGCTTGCCGCAGCCTGCACTTCCCCACCGCTGCCAGCAGCTTTGTTATTTTGTTCAGGGCCCCATCAATGTGCGTCTTCCAAGCGCTTCCTCATCAGTTATCACAGAATCTGCACCGTCACTTCCTTAACCCTCCCATGAAAGGTTCAAAAGAGAAACAAAAGCCGAAAGAGCATGGAGGGCGGGGGGAGGATTTCTAGACCCACACATCAAGATAGTCACCACTCAGGCATAATGAGATCTCAAATATGTGTCTCTGTAGACATACCGGCATGTTACGGTATGTCTTGCTAGACCACCATCACACTGCTGCCATAAATGACACCAAAAATTAATATTCCCAAATCAAATGAAAGCAAAATATCACCAACTAACTGCAACTGACATCAAAGAACTGTTGATTTACAAAATACTCCCTTTTTCAACCTGCGTGAATGGAGAAATTGTCCCATGCAGATGTGTTTTTCATTTGCCTTGGGTTAATACATTCAGATTTGGCATGCCATTGGGTGGGAAATATTTATGTAAGTAAGATTTTTATTTCCCATAAATAAGTCGGGTGGCAGCAGTAGAAGCAGGGCTTATCGTATTACGATGTGCCTTCTGCCCTATTTCCCTGAGCTGGGGGAAGGTGCAGAGACTTCGAACCGTTTCAAGTTGCTCCTTAGAAATATTTTCTCGACAGGTGGAACCATGCAACGCTTTCAATGAAGCCGAAGGTAACAGGCTTGTGGGCGAACCAAGTATAGGAGAAAAATGGGGTGTCGAAGGATGGCCACTGTGTCTTTTTCGTGGTCAGCAGATGATAACGATTTGATCTGATATTCAGGGAAGATAGAAACCACCCCGATGGAACAAGGAGGTGTTGGAAAATAAAACGCAAACCTGAAAGCAGACAGAAATCAAACAGGAGCAGTCTGTCCCCGGCACCCCTTCCCTGGCGTGCTCACTGCCCTGTCCCATGTTTCCCAGGCTCACAGTTCATGGTTTAACCTGGGAGATTGTAAACTCCAGTTTCATTCTTCATCCTTAATTTAGCTAGACAGAGCTTTGAAATGGCAACTAAATTACCTTTTGGTGAAATCAAATCTTCCCTACTAGCCTCAAGCAGAGAGGAATCCAGACCACCAGGGCCAGTTAATGCATCCCAGCAGCTCCCAGTCACTCTCCTGGACCCCACTGAGGGGGGGCTATTAAAGGGTTACTCATATCGTTTGTCCCCCCTGCAGTTTCTCCCGCAGGGGGGTCACTCTGCACGCACTGCCTTTTCTCTTCTGCCCGCCTGCCTGGCAGGAGGTTGCTTAGGGCAGTAAAATGTTTATTACCTGTTTATTGTGTGAGTAACTGCAGTCTAGGAGGAGAAAATATTTCCCAGTTTACCTAGGGCAATGAAAATAGGATTAAGAGTTCTGAGGGCTGAGGAAGGAGCAGTATAAAACCCAGAGAATCATATACCATGCAGCTTCCAGAAGCCCAAGGACCCCTGCATTATCCTTTCATTCTCAGTCATGACGACTTTGCCTCTTAGGCTCAGCCCCGTGTAATTCACTATTATGGATTTGGGGATTGCTGGCAGGCGAAAAGTAAGTCTTCCCCCAAAGAGAGTTTGGCTCCCATCCCAGGGGTAGCTCTCAAATTACACCCGTGGATGGGTCACCGCCCTGATGAACATTTACACGCACGTTTATTTTCCTTTATTCCAAAGCGAGTTCCAAACAGCTTCATTTCCTCCAATTTCGCAGGGTGGAGATTCAATAAAATATTATATGGTACTTCAAGCCATCGTCCAACCGCTGTTGGAGGTGAATTCAGTTATCAGGGTTTAGAATACCTCATGTTCGAGATTTCAGAATGACTATCGTAAATCCGCAATTAGTTCTTAAACGTGATTCTTCTACTGTCCTTCCCCCCCACCCCGCACTCTTCCCCCCTTCTTAAGACTCTTCTTGTCTTCGTCACTAGTGGAGTGGCATAAAATTTAAATTCTTTTCATACCTCACAAAATTATACTTAGCCATCTCTGAAGCGGGGGTCCTCTAAAGTGCTATCACTCCTGGACGTGGTCTGTAGTTTTTGTTCTTGTTTTAGGTTTTGGCTGTAGGGGGCGTATGCTCAGCAGAGAGAGACAGAGAGGGGAAAGTGAGAAATCACCCCCAGGAGAGATGGCCATACTGCAATCCCTTCTCTCCTTCATTTGTCCCTCAAGATTTAGGGCACATGGGAACCAGCAGTTAGTGTAATGGCTATGTTGCTGGACTCCCATGTAGTTGACCGCGGTTCAAGTCCCAGACCCGGTGGCTTAAACTCATGCTGAGCGCGTATGCGTGCGTGCCCAAGATCCTGAGAGGAGAATGAAGGAGAAGGGATTGCGGCGTGGCCATCCCCCCCTGGGGGGTGATTTCTCATTTTCTGTCTCTCTGTCTCTCCGTCTTTCTGGTGAGTGCATGTGCCCTATAGCAAAAACCTCTCCAAAAAAAAAGATTTAGGGCACACATACACACATGTGCCTGGCATGATTTTTAAGCCACTGGGGCTTGAATCTCATGGCTGGCCATGTGGGAGTCCAACACCTTAACCACCACGCCACCTGCTAGTCCCAGTGGCCTACAGTTTTGAGCCCTGATTTCTTCCCGAGTCTGTCCATTCATTCGCTCCTTTGTCCCTTCACCCTTTTGACCAATGTCGATTGACCTCCTACTATGCGCCAGCCACAGAGCTGAGCACGTGCTATTAAACAGTGATGGCACAGACGCAGTCCCTGCCCTGTGTGGCTTATTGACTGGTGGGGGAGGACGACAGTAAGGAGTAGTCACTCCATTACATTCATGTACATACATACATTCGCCCAGATCAGGCAGTCTCGGCGAGGGACATTGGCCATTATTTCTGCTTCTGAAATCAGGGGGCAGCACCCAAGTTCACCCCTGGGGATTAGCGTTGCCACTGGGAGCCACAGCTAGTCCTGACCTGCTGTTCTGGGTGGCAGGAGCTTCTCTAAGACCTTGCCCTTGTCTACAGACATGAAGGTCACATGACCTGCTGCGAAGGCTGGGGGTGTGGCTTACTCTGAAGCCTCACTGTTTTAGACCGAACACTCCAACAGTCTCAGAGGCGAAGTGTCCAGTTAAAACACGCCATCCATGCGACTTCACGGGGTTCTGTGGTTTGTAAACTCCCATCGAATTACATGTTTCTTCCCTGGTGTCTGCTCAGAGTGCCTATTTCAAGTTTGAGGTCCTAAGTGGTCAGGGTGCTACATCAAGTCCGTACAACCCAAATTGACACGTGAACCATTCGGCAGGGACTTTCTTATGATACATGTAAATAGCATAGCACTCCACCGAGGCGCCACAAATTCACGCCCCTGTGTATCTGAATTATTAGTGTCATTCATTAAGGAACTAGGGATCTTTTCTATTTGACTTTGCACACACCTGTCTTCTGCTCCCGCCTTTTGGTGATCTGCTCACCGCCAAGCCGTTGTCACCGCCATCTGTATTGGGGATTCCTTCTCTGCGGTGGCAATGATCCTGCACGTGCAGACCCTGAACCAGTGGAGAGGCAACTTAAGCCCTGGAAACGCAGCGCGCCAACCAGCAGCCGGGCATCGATCCCCTTGAGCATGGTGCTCCCCTGAGCAGTTCACGACTTCCTTCTTTGGCTGTGGAAGAACCCGAGGCATTGGGAGAGATCTACAAGCTACGAGAGTGGAAGACTCAGCATTCATTTCCGCGCCTCACGTGTCGGGATGCTCGGACCTGCATAGGCCGATGCGAAACGTACAGGCTCTTCTGCCGGTTTTCTGTTGTCTCTGTGGTCACACGGTCAGCCGATGAGTTTCAGAACTGGAAAGAAGGCAACATACCCAGGACCCTCCTTGGTTCTATCTTCAATTTCCAGGCTTTGATTGTATAGACTGATTTTCTTGCTTCTTTAAAGAAAGAATTACCAACAAGATTTCTTAGTCTACGCTTAGACTTCTACAGTGATAGTACTGGAGGGGTCAGCAGGTGATGTGGTGGTTAAGGTGCTGCACTCCCACACGGTCAACCACGGTTCGAGTCCTGGACCTAGCAACTTGTACTAGTACGACATCAAGATGTCGTACTTGATATATTGCAGCTGATTTTATTATTACTGTAGAATCATAGGGAAGAGGACATGTAACACATGGTTTCAGGTGGAACCCTCTACTGATACTTGAATCCTTTCCATGGTATTCCTGACAGGGCTTTTCCAGCCTCTGCTTGAATATCTCCATGATGGAAAATTCACTAATCTGTTCCATTTGGGGGTAGCTCATCCTATAGGTCTTGCTATAATACGTGTCAAAGTTGGGACAGCAGGTGACACAGAGCTTAAGGTGACTGGATCCCACATGAATGACTGAGCAGTTCAAGTCCCAGACTCAGCAGTTTAAAAAACATGCTGGGCACATGTGCTTGCATGCCCAAAATCCTGAGAGAAGGGATTGTGGCATAGCCATCCCTCCTGGGGGTAAGTTCTCACTTTCTCTCACCCTCTCTCTTTTATCTCTGTTTCTCCTTCTCCTGTGAGTGCACAGACCCTATAGCAAACTATTAATAAAAAATAATAATTTAAAAAAATTTAAATACATGCAAAAGTTCATAGAGGTCAAACAATGTTAAGATAACTCCCTGAAAATGCCTATGAATTAAGCAAGCAAGAACACCTAAAGAACTGTACTATCTTTTTTATTTTTCTTTAAAAGAAGTAGAGAGACAGTCTTTCAAGCCATAGCAGTTCTTTCTAAACTTCAGTGTGTGAAGAAACACCTGAGTCCACCACGGTGGCGTGGCACCATGGATGGCAGTGCTCCGTGATGCAGGGGCCACAGGGGAGGCCCCACGTTCCCGTCCTGAGGACTCTGCTTATGCCAGGCACACGTGCACTACCCACGGTCCTGGTTAGCTAAGGGGGTGGATTACAGCCTGGGGACTGTCACGGGAGCCTCTGGCTCTGTTTTTGTTGTCTCTCTCTTTGAAAAAAATAAGCAAATTTTTTTTTATGGGAGGGAGAGGATTTTTTTTTCTATAGGGCACATGCACTAGCCAGAAAGACAGAGAGACAGAAAGCTAGAAATGACCCCCACCCCAGGGGGGTTGGCCATGCCGCAATTCCTTCTCCATTCTCCTCTTGGGATCTTGGGCACTCATGCACACGTGCCCAGTGTGAGTTTAAGCCACCAGGTCCAGGACTCAAACCGCAGTCAACTACATGAGAGTCCAGCGACATAGCCATCACACCAGCTGCTAGTCCCATAAGTAAATTTTTTTTAAGGAAAAGAATCCCTTGTTCTAATCGAAAAGTCAAAGATGTCTGTATCTTTGATTTGATTATTACACGCTGTTTGCCTGCTTTGAAAAAAGCTGCTTGTAACCGCACAGGGAGGTACAGCAATTATATGTAAACCAGGAGTCACAACGAAGAAAAATATTGAAGGTGCTCAGGCCTCACCCCAGCGATCTCTGGAATCTGCATCTTCAAAACACCTACGACTGATTCTGGTACTAGCAGGCTCTCTGGATCGTCCAACTAAGAAAGCCTGGTCTAAGTTAGAAAAGTTGCAACCCAATAAATTAAGAGTTCTCTAAGAAATCTTTGACATCTTCTACTTTCTCAACCAGAAAATTATTTCTAACAGCTAAACTCGAGAGGCGTAGTGCACAGATCAGTGAATTTCTGCCCATGATTTTTTTAAAGAGATTTTTGCCTTAGGGCACATGTGCTTGCCAGAGAGAGACAGAGACAGAAACAGAAAGGGAAAGTGAGAAATCACCCCCTGGGGGGATGGCCACACCCAATCCCTTCTCCTCCCAGGATCTTGGGCACATATGCCTGGCATGATTTTCTTTTTTAATTAATTAATTTATGTTTTTTAGAAAGATTTTTGCTATAGGGTGTCTGCACTCACTAGAGAGACAGAGAGTAAGAACTCACCCTCCAAGGGGGATGGCCACGCTGCTGTCCCTGCTCCTCTATGCTGCTCTGAGGATCTTGGGCACACATGCACACACACGTGCCTGGCATGAGTTTCAAGCCACTAGATCTGACCATTGAACCACGGTCGGCCACGTGGGAATCCAGTGACACAAACATTACACCATTTGCTGGCCCCCACTTGGCATGATTTTCAAACCACTGGGTCCAGGACTTGAACATCAATCGGCCATGTGGGAGTCCAGCAACGTAATCGCTCTGCCATCAGCTAGCCCCATTCTGCCTGTGATTTTGCTTCCCATAGTCCCAAATACTTCCATAGAAAATAAGGCTCTAAGTTTCAGTGAACCTTTTTCCCAGTTTCTGCCAAGTGGGTAAACATATTAGAGCGTTAGTGTGTTAATACCCCAGAATCTTTTTCCTCTTTCAGGGAAGGGAGGAATTTCTTCATTACCTGATGTCTTACTTACTCATTTAGTCATTTAAAGTGACTGCTCATCTTAGAAGGACATCTTAGAAGACTTCTGAGAAACTACTTTGGGACCAACATTTGGTGTAGTGGTTAAGGTACTGGACTCCTATGTGCACAGTTTGAGTCCCAAACTGGGCAGTTTGAGACTCACGCTGGGCATGTATACTTGTGTGCCCAAAATTCGAATAGGAGAATGGAGGAGAGGGGATTGCGGTGTGGCCAACACCCCGAGGGGTGATTTCTCTCTTTCCGTCTCTCTGTGTCTCCAGTAAGTCACATGTGCTCTACAGCAAAAAGCTCTCCAAAAGAAAGAAAGAAAGGAAGGAAGGGAGGGAGGGAGGAAAGGAAGGAGAGAGAGAGAAACGACTTCTACTCTTGGGCCTGTAACAGTTAACAGTCTATGAAATGGCCACTCAACACCCTTCTCAAAACAGAGCCTCTTCAGAGAAGACTGTCCACCTCTCTGTTAGATGCGCAATACTATACACCAGTGCCATTTTCCAAACTGTAGCTGTGACTTTGAGGGGCTTCCTGAATGGAGGAACATCAGGAAAGATCCAGCGTGCTGTAGAAAACTCTCCAGAGCGGGCTGTGGTGTGGGTCTCTATGGAGGTTCTTTATGTGAGGTGTCCTGTCCACATCCAGCCCACCTAGAAAACTTTTCCTTTTTTTTTTTTTTTTTTTTTTTTTAAGATTTTTGCCTTAGGGCATGTGCACTTGCCAGAGAGCCAGGGAAAATGAGAAATCACCCCCCGGGGGGGATAGCCACGCCATAATCCCTTCTCCTCCATTCTCCTCTTGGGATTTTGGGCCCATATGCGCACATGCCTGGCATGAGTTTTAAGCCGCTGCTTCTGGGACTCAAACCGCAGTCGACTACATGAGAGTCCGGTGACATAACCATTACGCCATCTTCTGGTCGCAGTATCGATCCTTTCACCACCTCAGGGCAGCCTTTCCAAACTTGTGCTCTCTCCGTATCTTCAGAACTGCCATCTCCTCCCTCGGCCTGGCCACTCGCCCTCTCTGCTCGGCCTATGCGTTAGAGATATGCGTGCCGGCCATGCCTTTGAAGAGAAAGCTGCTCTCGGGTCATTTACTGTATTGCGTCTCATTTGATCAGGGGCCTGAGTTTGGAGCTCACCTTTGGGCTGAGGGCTATTGAGCTCATTCTAAAAAGAGACTGGCAGTTGGCTTGTTTCATTCCAGGGAAGATACCAAAAAAAGCAGGGTCAAACTTTTATTTTTAGGTACAAAGAGCAACTTTCCACTGAGTCCCTGCCCAGCGTCTGACATCAGTATGCTATTCTGTCCTGCTTCGGCCCAACCAGCGCCGTCTCTGTTCTCCCACCCTCGGCTCCTTTAGGAACCCGGGACGGGCTTGTTACCAGGGACGCAAACAGAATCATCCTTTTATTTATTTATTTTTGTAATTTACCAAAGGGCACATGTGCTCACCAGAGAAAAAGATATGAAGAAGAAAAGTGAGAAAGCAACCTCCCCGTGGGCATAGTCATACTGCAATCCCTTCTCCATTTTGCCCTCCTTTTGGGATTTTGGGCACACAGGCACGTGCACCCAGCATGTCAGAGTAGCCCTTTTAAAAGAAAAAGTGTAAGTTAAGAACAGAAGTGAGGGGCCAGCCCCATAGCCTCATAGTTAAGGGAGCCAGATCCCACATGGCTGACTGTAGTTCAAATCCCAGCCCTGGTGGCTTGAAAAACATGCAGAGATGTTTGCGTGCATGCCTCAACATCCCAACAGGAAGGAGAAGTGGAGAAGGGATTGCAGCGTGACTACAGTCCATCATGCTGCTTTCTCCATCTCTAGTCTCTGTCTCCGGAGAGTGTACACACCTTACGACAATCATTTAAAAAACTGAAGTGAAGACTTCTCTCTTTCTTCCCCCTCCCTTGTTCTAGCCCTAGTAATAACTGTTGGAGTCTTCAGAGGTTCCACCCTAAACCCATTTAATCCAAAAGTGTCCAAAGACTTTTTCCAATACCACTCTTTCTTCATATGCAAAGATAGTAAAAATATTTTTCAAGATGTCTCTGAATCCTCCTAACAGAAGAGGAACCTTGCCATAGAAGGTCTTCAAAATCAGCATATTTTATTGCTGGTTGATGGGTGCCATATATGCATGCAGACGTTCCTGGTGAATTTATGAGAGGTCTTCAAATAGCTCATAGAAAATGCATATTATGGAAAACATTATGCATGGATTTCAAATTTCTTAGTTCCAAAGTATACTCGTACATTAATCCTATTCTTCTGTGAACTATTTTTTTAGAGGTTTTTGCTATAGAGCGTGTGCACTCTCCAGAGAGACAGAGAGACAGAAAGCGAGAAATCACCCCCCGGGGGGATGGCCACGCCACAATCCCTTCTCCTCCATTCTCCTCTTGGGATCTTGGGCACGCACGCACACACGCCCAGCGTGAGTTTAAGCCACCAGGTCCGGGACTCGAGCCGCGGTCAACTACATGGGAGTCCAGTGACATAGCCATTACACCAACTTCTGGTCCCTTTCCGTGAACTTTTTGAAGACCCTCTGCACTAGTTAGTCTTGTCATCTTCTGTAACATGGACCACTCAAGATAATTTCCCTGGAAAAGACTCATTATAATGGGTGATCTAAGAAGTCACGACATATTTTTCTGTCTTTCTAAGCAAAAATGTGTCATGACTTTTCTGACACCCCAATAGTAAGTTGGTGAGTGTCACTGTCCTGCAGGTGGCCCTCTCCCATGGATTACAGGACAAAATGGAAAAGGAAGCACTTCATCAAGAGTATGTTTTGTGTTCCGTGTCCCTGAGATGTGTCCTCAGGAGGGTGTGTTGACTCATCTTACGCGCTACTACATCTGGATTTGGGACCCAGGTCTCTGTAGGAATGAGGACAGCACCTGCCCTCCTGTGGGAAAAGGGCACGTACCACCCAGCTCTGTGGCCCTGCCTGCTCCCAGCCCCTGGCCAAGTTCTCAAAGCCTGAGGACTCTTTGCCAACCTGGAGGCTTCTCCCAGCCTTTACTAATGGCAGGGCTTCTGCTGAGCCTCAGAATCCTTTCAGTCAATTCTCCAAGAGGTGAAATTGGAAAGAGACCAGAACCAGCCTTCCTAAATGCCGTGTTCTTACAAAGCAGCCGTGGCCAGGACTGAGCCTCCGCCGGCCTCCAGCCTGCTTTGCCCCTCCCTGTAGGATCATGTTCACTGTGTCAGGGTTGACTGGGGCCAAACAACTGTCAACAGCCTGGTCCTTGTCACCACCTGGGAGCAAGAGGAAAGTGTGAGGTTGACCTGAGGGGAAGCAGCTTGTTGGGGAGCAGAAGGTGGCATGGTGGTTAAGGCACTGGACTCCCACATGGATGATGTGGTTCAAGACTTATACTCGGCAGCGTGGAAATCACACCACGAGTGCATGCATGCATGCCCAAAATCCCAAGAGGAGAATGGAGGAGAAGGGATTATGGCATGGCCATCCCCCCTATGGGGTGATTTCTTGCTTTCTGTCTCTCTGTCTCTCTCTGTCTTTCTGTCTCCAGTGAGCGCACATGCCCTATGACAAAAACCAAAAAAAAGAAAAAGAAAAAAAGAAAGAGAGAGAGAAAAGAAAAGAAAAAAAGCAGCTTTGTCAGGCATGTGCCAGGCGTTAGTAGGGACCTTTCCAGGTAAGCAGGACGTGTGGCAGCTGATAAGGGAGTCTAGCAAAAGGATGCTTAAAAATAAACGGCTCCTGACCAAGAGGTTTACTTGTCAGCAGGACTACAGGTCCAGGTATGCGCTATCCTTTCGGTGCTACCATTTCTGTCTCAGGTTATTAAAAAATAATATATCGATTACTGCTACTTCCGTTTGCTGAGATTAAGGGAGCTATTTGTTTTTGCAAAGTGGCAAAGCTAAGAAATGACCTCTTTCGCTTTGGCACAGTTTCTAACACTCTTTGACCTCTCAGAGCCCACCCTCTACCCCTTTGCTCATTTCTTGCAGGTTTAGCAAAGGAGCGTATTAGTTCAGTATTATTTTAGCAACAGAAGTGCTTCCTCTTGGGCTATTTTTAGCCTGTCAGGTGCACCTTGCCTGCCATGAACTCGGTCGAGTGGAGTGTTTAAGTCAGCGGCCTCTCTCCTTTGAAAGGGAGCCTGTTCCAGCCCTCTGCCCACCGTGGCTCCACTTTTACAGCTGCTCGTAAATTTCCAAACACGCGGCAATATCTTTAGCTGGGACTCCAGATATTTCCTGTTGAGCTGCAAGATGTAAGCTGGAGCCCACCGAGGCTAAATATACCTCTCAGTCCAGTCCTCGCCAATTAACAGGGACAGCGAGATGATTTTGTTTTTAATCCAGTGCTGAACGCTTTTTTTCCTCCAGTTAGATTAATTAAGTAGTTTTGTTTATTTTGGCAATTGAAGTCATGTCCGCTTCTCCCGAGCTGCTACCACCTAAGCTTCATATTTCTCTCCCGATTCAAGAGCTGACCAGAAGCCCTGGTACAGAGAGATACCAAGTCTTGCTACGTGTACCTCTTCAGCCCTAGACTCATGTTAAGCAGATGGCCTCCTCGGTAGTCGACTCGCACGTCCTTACAAAATCCAGATTCTTCTGCATCTTTGTCTAGAACTTTATTCAGGGAGGAGGAAGGCACCAAGATTTTCTTCAAGGAACGTATCTTTTGGAGACTTAAAAAAAATGAGATGAATGTTAAATTCATTCCAGGCTTAACTCTGTGGTAGGAGACCTCTCTCTGGAGTGAAATTCTTGTCCCCAAGAGATGTGTGACCTTTTTATCCTAAAAAGTTAGATTGTCTGGGACCAGCAGATGGTGTAATGGTAGCGATATCACTGGACTCATACATGGCTGACCACAGTTCGAGTCCCAGACCCAGAGGCTTGAAATTCACACCGGGTGCATATGCATGTGTGCCCAAAATCCCAGGAGGAGAATGGAGAAGGGATTGTGGCATGGTCATGGGGCCAGAGGGAGGATTGCTCCCTTTTTTTCTCTCTGTCTCTGTTTCTCTGGTAAGCGCACACACCCTACAACAAAAATATCTCTAAAAGATTGTCACCCTGGACAAGTTCTTGGATTCTCAGAGAAAGTTCTGTTCTCCCCAAATCTTTAGAACAAAACACCACTGGTCAGTTTCCCTGGTACCAAGATCAGCTGATCTGGGACATCCGTAGGGTAACAAGATGCCAGGCCAAGAGACGCCAGAGGGGCTAGCAGGTGGCATGGTGGTTAAGGGCACCGGACTCCCATATGGCCGATCACAGTTCGAGTCCTGAAGCTGGTGGCTTGCTTTCTCACTGTCCATCTCTCTCACTCTCACTCTGTCCCTCTCTGGTCAAATTTAAATAAATCAATTAATTAAAAAATAGAGAGAGAGAGAGATGCCAGAAAAGGCAACGTAACAAAGGCTCATTCTGCCCTTGAACAAACAAATGCGTACACAGAGGCCCCCGCTCTGCCCACCTTAGAGGAAACCGGAGGACTGTGCCTGGCCTCATCTTACCAGATTACACTCCTCTTGGGTGGTCGTTAGGCTATGAGGTCTGCAGGTCATTGTTTATTCTACCAGTTTTCACCTGCCTCTGACCCAGCGTTCCCTCCGAAGGTACACGTTTAGGCTGTCAGCCTCGTAGTGGAGCCTGTGTGAGAACTTGTCTACTCTGAAGGAGACCTGTTTACAAACATGAGTCGAGGAGCTGGTTCCCGAGCACTCTCCTTCCCATGTTACTCTGTGGTTTATGAGGCTGAGTATTTCTGCAACTCTCTGTCTCCGGGGGTTTCTCTGGGAGCTGCGGCTGTTTGACAAACACCATGACTCATCAAAATGCATTAAGCAGGGGCAGTCATAAAAGCAAAGGTACTGCACAGTGGGCTTGCAAAACCAGCAAGTCGAAAGAGCAAGAAATGCGAATTAATGATGACAGCAATCTCTCTTCCTATGAGTCCTTATGAGGGCCAGCTGCGGCTCTCAGCACTTTATGTAGAGTGACTTAGGGAACCTCACCAAAATGCGGTACGGTGGCATCCTTCCTTTCAATGAAAGCATATGACAGGCCCTCAAAAAGTTCATCATGCGTGTTATGAAAAAAACATGCGTGAATTTCCAATTTTTTTTGGCACCAAAATAGGCTTGTCATTTAATTCTATTTGAACTCTTGGAAGTCTCTTTTTATGAGATTTATTGGGCACCTTCTCTGTGTCAGGCACTGGACTAGAGCCCCCCATCTACCAATGAATTAGTTAAGGAAGCCTTCTACATTCAAAAGAGTAGACCACAGATGCTAATGAATAACAATTGCACAAATACTTTCCAGAGACCCAGGACCAGTAGGGACTCCCCGACTTGAGCAAGAATGCTCCCGTGCATGGGTTGGTGCCTGTGGCATGGGAGACCTTTGAAACCCACTTTGGGCACTCTGGACTGTTGGCCCTCCTGTTTCTCCCCCCATTTCATGTCCTAAGCATGTCCCGACAACATGGAACTTCTTGTCCACTGGGCTGTCTACCTCCATCACTCTGTCCATGCCTCTGTTGCCTCTACTGCTCTACCTAACCAATCCTCAGTAACTTCCAGAACCTATTCCCCCAGGAAGTTCTCCATGGCCCTCCTTGATCCAGTCGAGCTGGGTGAGTTGAGCTTCTCCAGGGCCTGTGCTAATCTCTGCATTTGCCTCACCATGTCCCAGGATCTGGTGAGGGGTCTGTTTATTCCCAAGGAATCTACTTTCTTCATCTTCCTGGTCCCCATCAAGTTGCAGCTCCTGCCCTGTAGACCACAATGAGCGAATACTACTGGGTGAGTGTGTGAGCGTGTGTCTCTGCGTGAGAACAGCCTTCTCTGCCCTGGTCGTAAAGATTAGGAATCAGGAATCCCTACATCCTTCCAAGTAGTAACTAAAGGGCTACGAGGGGGCCTGGTCATGGGGATCAGAAGAGGCTGCTGGGTTAGGGAAGGGAAGATGGGAAGCGAGGATGAAAATCCCTCAAATTTCCCCAAGTGACCTCCACCCAGGCTTTCTTCCAATACTTGCAGTGATAGGAGAATCAAGCAGTCTGGTCCATTGTCTAGTCTGTTGAAACATTTTCTCTTTTGCTAAACAAACCAGCTGAAGACTTAGATATGTGTCCTCTGCAACAACAGAATGATTGGCCTCTGTCTTCTGTGGAACAATTCCTCAGATACCTCAAGAGTTACCACGATCCAGTCAGTCCCTTTTTTTTTTTTTTTTTTTTTTTAGAGGTATTTTGCTATAGGGCATGTGCGCTCGCCAGACAGACAGAAAAAGACAGAGAGACAGAAAGCAAGAAATCACTCCCCAAGGGGGATGGCCACGCCACAATCCCTCCTCCTCCATTCTCCTCTTGGGATCTTGGGCACGCATGCACATGCGCCTGGCATGAGTTTAAGCCACCGGGTCCAGGACTCAAACCGTTCTTGGCTACATGGGAGTCCAGCAACATAGCCATTATGCTAACTGCTGGTCCCAGTCCCATATTTTCTTACCAAATGAATTTCCAAAGGAACATCACCTATTTCTCATTATCATGTTACACAACTCTGGACACCGTCCAGCCTCTAGATGTCTCTCTTAAAGCATGTATTGTGGGACCAGCAGGTGGCATGGTGGTGAAAACACTGGACTCCCACATGGCCGACTGCAGTTTGAGTCCTGGGCCTGGCGACTTGCTTTCTGGCTTTCCCTTTCTCTTTCTCCCTGCCTCTCTCTGGTCAAATTATGAAATAATAATAGTAACAAATGAAATAAATAATTATTTTTTAAAAAGCCATGGTCTTGTGAACTGAGCCATATTCCAGATGGCTTCTGATCAGTATAGACTGTCATGGTCCTTTCTTTGAGAATCTGCAGCGATCATTCCAATTCCCTTGGTTTATAGCCTCCTGGCGTCGGTTCGTACTGCTCTGCGGGCAGTGAGACTCGGTGTCCCACGTCCACCGAACTCCCACTGGACCACGTTTAATGACTGCAGCGCTAACAGCTACCAGATACTGAGCACATCCTGAGCTAAAGCATTTGGACTCTCTGCGCTTCCTTAATCCTCCCATCCACACCGAGGCTGAGTGAGGTTAAGTAACTTGTCCGAAGTGCTGGAATTTGAACCCAGCAGACTGACTGCAAAGCCCACGTTTCATCAAACCCACTTCCCTGCCTCCCATTCTGAATTTGTATAGCTGATTTTTTTCCCCCACCAAAACCCTAGATTTAGGTTTAGGTGAACATCGATCTGTGTTTCTGCTCAACTTCCCAGCATCTCAGAAAGTTCACGGCCAGAGTTTTTTCATTTTTTAAGAAAGATTTTTGCTATAGATTTTTGCACATGTGCTCACCAGAGAGACAGAGAGAAACAGAGAGACAGAAAGTGAGAAATTACCCCCCCCCCCGGGGGGGATGGCCATGCCACAATCCCTTCAGTCTCCTCTCAGTACTCTGGGCACACATACACATGTGCCTGCGTGAGTTTCAAGCCACCGGGTCTAGGACTCAAACCATGGCCAACTACATGGGAGTCCAGTGACATAACCATTACGCCAACTGCTAGTCCCATCAGGCAGAGTTTTTAGCCTTCCTTTTCAGATGTGTCTGCTTTCACCCAGATCGACGACAGTGCCTTAGAGCACCCCATTAGAGAACTCTTTCCGAGTTGACACCCATGTGAGCACCACCAGGGTTCAGAATTTCACCAAGCTTCCGAGCAGCCTACCTTGCAATTCTGGGCACCTTTTTGCATTTTGTCCAAAAGTCACCATCAGAGAGTTCGTCCAATACCGCATTGGTTTCAGGTACGTCTTACATGTAGAATTCCCCCCCCCACTCCATCAGATTAACAGCCCTGAGGAGTGTGAGAAAGGTGGCCTCTTTGTTTGATGTATTTTCACAAAGTCTCTGTTTAATTTTAAATCCTAAAAATTTTTCAGAAATCAAAATCATGTTCACCTTTAGCCCGGTGCCAAAGTGGGCTGTTGCCTTGGCCCTCGTCTTCATTATTCACTCTAGCCTCCCATTATTCATTCATTCTCAGCACCAATGGTGTTTCCACAACCACAGATGGAAACTTTTTTTTTAATCTTAAATCAATTTTCTTTTCCCCAAACATTCAAATAATGCGTACATCTTGTAGACAATATGGGAAGTACAAAAATAGGTAAGCAAAGCACCTTAAAAAGGTGTCCAGTACTCCGAGAGGTAACCTCTGACACCTGCAATCCATTTTATTATCTGGAAAGCAATTTGCATAAAGGCTAAGATAAATTACGGCCAAGGCCTCAGGTTGGTCTCCCACACCTAGGGACTACAGCCTACTAACTGCTAGACACTTTGTGCGGGAGAAATATTGGTTCAAAGTGAGGAGGAAAGCTGGGCCCGGGCAAGGGTAGGATTGACAAGGACTGATAAGAGGCAGGGGTTTCCCTGCCAGGTGACCCCGAGGACACCTCCCTGTTGCAGCAGGTTCATCTGCTTACGTTGTGTGCTTGAGTGTCTTGCTATTCAGTGGAACATGTGGTAGCCCCCCAATCCTCTTCATTATTCCCCAGGGGACTATCTGGATTTCTCTTCTGCTGTGAATTTTCTCTTTCTGCAATGACTGTTACGCCCCGTACTATCCCAGCTTTGAGTTTTATCTGGACACATTTCTCTTCCCCTCAAAATGTCAGTTTGCACATCAGGGATTAGAAGAAGAATCATACGGGCGAGAAGGTTCTCTCTGGGTGACTGTGATTTCTTGGACATCTGTCTCCAAATACATTATGTTCCATTTCGAACTGGTCTCTGAACCAATCACTGTGATTTTTCACAGCTGGATGGATGGACAAACATCTAACAACATGTCTTGTAGATTCTCATCAAGAGAAGTTCAGGTGCTGGGCCGCCCGGAGGTCCCTTCCAGCTCGGTGGTTCTCTGAACGTGTGATTGATATTTCAGAAGCAGGGCTATCACCTGGTATATTTGTCAGTGACTGACAATGTTGGCGAGACTCTCGTCTGGTCCAAAGAAAGCCTTGAGGAAGATGTGTATCTCATAGAGGAATCTGGGGACGAGACCAGCTAGTTGTCATGCAGCATAGGCAAGAATGGGGAGAAGCCATTCTGGGAAAGCTGTTGATGGAAAATCAGGGCAAGCCCTGGAGGAGACCGGAGCTGTTTGATAACACAGAGGATAATCCCACACTTGAACATGGCAGGAAAAGGATGAAGGAAAACTGTTGTACCGCTCATAGCAAAAACTTGGCCCTGGAAGGCCACAAGAGGTCATGGGAATGAAGATCAAAGTATGGTCCTCAAATGAATGGATGGGCATCTAGCAGTCTTTCCGGCCACCTCCAAACACACAGATAACAAAAGCCCTATCTTACAATATTACACAAAGAAAACTTTACAAGATGTAGTCCGATTCTCAGTGCATCCTCAGTTCTTTTCCTTGGTGCAGCGCTGTGCCCGCAGACATGTCTGCAGAGCAGGGAGACATGCCTTCTCGTCCATGTATGCTCAGAGCTGGGATTTAGATCCAGGCCTCAGGAAAAGCAATGACTCTCTCCCAAAACCAATCTAAACAGTTGTCCCGAGTTGACACGTGAAGGGTCAGGCTGGCATGTACTGAAAGGTTATAGGAAGCAGCTGATCACAGACCATTTCCTGTCCTTTCATTCACTCATGCATGGAGTCCCTCCTGCACGATAGGCATGGCAAGAGGCAAGAGGGTATGACAACAAAGGCTAGCAAGGGACGCCCAGCTGAGCAGGGTCGATGGATGGAGGCATGTGGGAAGTGACAGCAGTGGGGAGCCTGAGGAGAAGGCAGCAGTGCTGCGGACACTCCAAGAGGAAGGGGTCAAACTGATGGCAGAGGGCCATCGAATGCCATGTTGGAAGCCCCTGTGGAAGTTTGAGCAGAAGGAGTTAGCCAGGCGAAGAGTGAGCAGGGGGATTAGAGGCTGAGAAACAAACAGGGAGAGCAAGACACATTCAGCCAAATAGAAGTTATTTAGGGGTAGCAAGAGGTGTGGTGGTTAGGGCACTGGATTTCCACATGGCTGACAGTGGTTCGAGTCCCAAACCTGGCAGCTCGCTTTTTCACTTTCTATCTCTCTCTGGCCAGATTAAAAAATAATAATAAATAAAATTAAATAAATCATTCTTTTTTAAAAAAAAAAAAAAAGTCATTTGGTAGAGTCAGGGTTAGCATGAGAGCCAACCAGCCAACGCATGGGGCCAGAGAGCTGGGTCATGAAGTACACCCTGTGAAGGGATTTGATTCTTTCCCTGCAGTGGTGTGAGGCAGAGTGCTGAAGAGCACGAGAAGGATCAGAAAGACCAGTCTTGGGACCAGCGGATGGCATAATGGTTACATCTCTGGACTCCCATGTAGTTGACCGCATTTCGAGTCCTGGACCTGGCAGCTTAAAACTCATGCCAGGCACATGTGCGTGCATGCCCAAAATCCCGAGAGGAGAATGGAGGAAAAGGTACTGCGGCATGCCATCCCCCCTGGGGATTTCTCACTTTCTGTCTCTCTGCCTCTCTGGTTAGCACACATGCCCTATAGCAAAAATCTCTAAAAAAAAAATTAAAGAAAGACTAGTCTCCTGGCAGGGAGACCAGAGAGTGTATTGGAGGGAAACGAGGGGAGAATGGACAATGAAACACCAACTGGGGTTACATGCAAAAGGTAAAATCTACCAGCTGCTCCAAAGTCTTGTACATAAAGAATGGGAGGACGAGGTAGGGGACAGACGAGTCTAAGGTGACCCCTGACTGGGACATCAGGCTCACAAGATGGCGGCACTGTTTTTGGAGGCCAGGAACACTGAGGCGTGTGTTAGCGTGGAGTGGAGTGGGCAGGGTCGCTGATTTCACCCTGGTTCCACAATGCATTTCTATCTGGTTTAAGAATTGGCTTCCAGCTGCTGATGGTGGGAGCTATACTGGGTGAGACCTAGTCCTGTATTCATGTCAGGTCCTGCAAATCCAGAGAGCCTGGCCTTGCTAGAGGGTAGGGGTCTTGGCTTTGCAAAGGCTGGGTGCTTCCTGAGAGCATTATTCTCACGTTGGTCCTCCAGAATACTGTGTGCTGACATGCAGAGTGACAGCCATTTCACAGGTGCCGAGCTGTCAGGCGTGAACCCAGTGCAGAGGGAAAAGTTGCAGGCGATGGAGGGGAACAGGGAGTGTGCAATGAGCAAAGGGCTGTCCACGCCGGTAGGAACCTAAACCAGCTTAGCACAGCCCCAGCCAAGTCATTTCCAGAAATATTATTACCAGCTTGGATTTGCACACCACCTTCTCCAAGGCAGCTTCCCTGAGAGGCAGGAGTTAGCTGGCACATCGGGATCCATTTACAGTTTCGTTTTGGACATTTCTCCTAGATATAATTCTGGGGACATCTAGGAGGATGTTGAGGGCCAATGTTTTAGGCCCACCTTTGTCCCTTCAGCCATACGTGATTCTGTTACAGAGGCCAGCGTATCTGGCTTCAGTTTGTATGTCTTTGACGGGTGTAATAAAAATCTCAAAATAAAAGATCTTAGGTATGTGTGTACAAAAGGACTTGAGAAGTTCAGGAGAAAATAGAATAACAGTGCAAGTTTATTGTGGCACAAAAAAAAATGGAAATCCATGCACAGTTTTTTTTTTCTTAACCTGCATCTTTCCTGAACTTTTTGAAGACCCCTGGGATGTGTCTGAGGTGTTTTAGACAGGGTCACTATGTCGGGAATCTCCTGCCTCAGCCTCCCGGGAAGCTGGGCCTACCAGCGTGTTCCCCTACTCCCAGTCCTTTCAGACAAAGTCTCACAATGAAGCCCAGCAAGCTCATGATAGAAAGGTCCATTTGTGATTTATCCCTGCCTGCTCCATTCCAGCCTCATCCAAACTTAAAGCTGTTTTCAGCCTCTGAAAAATGGGGCTTCCATCTTACTGGCCCGAGGTCTAAGTCTGTGGGGGTCATCCTAGACTCTTCTTTCTCCACATCTCTTCACATCTGAGCCACTGGACAGTCTGGTGGATGCCACTTACCAATGTACAGTATCGTTTTTATTTTTTTATTTTTATTTTTTAAAGGTCCTTGCCATAGGGCACATGTGCTTGCTGGAGAGAGACAGAGACAGAGAGACAGAAAGCCAGAAACCACCCTCCTCTTTCATTCTCCTCCTGGGATCTTGGCCATACACACACATGAGCCCGGCGTGAGATTCAAACCACCAGGTCCAGGATATATGATATATGGAACAAAAGTGAATTTTGTGTCTGGACTTCCTAGCTGCTGAAATCTAATCAACAGAGTATCCAGTGTCGCTTTATTGTATGTGTTCATTTAAAACCAACCTGCAAAAGAACTTATGCTCCTTCTTCCTTTTCCTTTTTTTCCTTATTCCTTCCCCCCCCCCCCATTTTTTAGAGAGAGATTTTTGCTATAAGGCATGTGTACTCACCAGAGAGATGGAGAGACAGAAAGGAGAAATAACCCCATGGAGAGAATGGTCACACCACAATCTGTTCTCCTCTGTTCTCTCTTGGGATTTTAGGCACGCATGCACACACAGTTTGAGTTTTTTAAGCCACTGCGTCCAGGACTTGAACCACAGTTGACTACATAGGAGTCCAGTGATGTAACCATGACGCCATCTGCTGGTCCTTCTTCTTTCTTTTTTTTTTTTTTTTTTTTTTTTTTTGCTATTGTTGTAAACCATATATGCGGACCCAAAAGTTGATTCAGAATCCTGAGCCAAGTCAACTGCCGTTGTAACCGAGCAATAGATGAGAATTGATTGCCTTCCTTGTTGGTGCAATTAACTTTAATCCAACATGCCAAGGCAGTGGGGGTTCCAAGCCACATCACAGGGGCGCGCTTCTCCCATGCCATTCCGGGTGCCTTCCATTCCTAAGCCTACAGGTGCCCTCCCGCTTACAGCCGCTGAGATGCAGAGCAGCAGAGCAGCTGTCATTCCTAAGAGCCAGTGCTGGCCAGCTGGCCAAGCCGACCACGGGAATAAAGATGTGCCTTTTCACCCAGATGCACAGGGGCCCTGCTGCTGAGCAGACAGCTGAAGAATCTCAGGTGACAACCCAGGAGAATAGAGTTGGTGGCACTCAGGCATTCACCACCCTGAAGAGGCAGAGCCGCTGACATGGGATGTCAACACTCTGATTGAGGAAGGCAGAGGCTGCCCGCCCTTACTCCCAGGGCTTTGAACAGAGGAAAAGAAACAGGGAAAAGAGTGGAGAACTCCGTTTGTAAATGAATGTTCACGGTGTCTCCTAGTCTGCTCATCAGGAAAGAGACAGAATCACAATTGCGCCGGGACAACCGGTCATTTGCAAAACTGGAATCTATGGGTCAGCCAGTGGTGTGGTGGTTAAGATGGCTGGATCCCACATAATCAGCCGTGTTGTTCGAGTCCTGGACCTTGGAAGGTACAGTGTGTATGTGCGCGTGTGTGTATGTCCAAAAATTCCGAAAAGAGAGAGAAATGGAGAAGAGATTTTAGAGTGAACATTCCCCCATGGGGGGGGGGGGGGTGCTTTCTCACTTTTGCTCACCTCTTATTCTCTTTTCTCTCTCTCTCTCTCTCTCTCTCTCTCTCTCTCTCTCTCTCTCTCTCTCTCTCCTTCCCTCCCTTTCTCTCTAGCAGGCATGCAAATTTAAAAATTGAAAGAAAAAGGGACCAGCAGTTAGCGTAATGGCTATGTCGCTGGACTCCCATGTAGTCGACCGCGGTTCGAGTCCCAGACCCGGCGGCTTGAACTCACACCAGGTGTGTGTGCGTGCGTGCCCAAGATCCCAAGAGGAGAATGGAGGAGAAGGGATTGCGGCGTGGCCATCCCCCCGGGGGATGATTTCTCGCTTTCTGTCTCTCTGTCTCTCTCTGTCTTTCTGGTGCGCACACACGCCCTGTAGAAAAAAACTCTCAAAAAAAAAAAAAAATCAAAAGAAAAAAAAGATCACCCATTATTGACCACCCTAATCCAACTTTGTTCTGCGTGGTTACATTTTTCGCATGGTGCACTAGTTTACCTTTCACACGGTTGTAGTCACAGGGCATGTGCCATTTTATATTTTGCTCTTCAGCTAACATTGTAGGTCCAGACCATAGGCCATACTTATCATATTCATAATGTCCTAACATTACAGCATATTCATGAAAGCTCACACAGTAGGTAGTATTCATTCCTACTTCGGCCTCAGGCGACTGGAACTTACATCAACTCCCACCCGTCTCCACCCTAGTCTCCGGACAGAATCAGTCATCCCCTTATCTGTGCTTTGCTCGGTCCAGGGGTCTGCGTTTTCATTGGTCTCCCTCCTGATGTGGCGTTACTTGAGGACAGACAGTACCTGGGTATCACACCAGCCCTGGTGCCCAGGACGGTCACTGGGGCTGCATAATATTTGCTCAGTAAAAATGAAAAAGTGAGAGGAAGGAGAAACGGGCCTGCAACAGGACAGAAGAGATGAACACAGCTAGGCTTTGATGCTTCAATATCCATTTGGTTTACCAGCCAGAGTATCTATCTCCCAGCCTTACAAACTTTTCATTGCTGACCTTAGCTTCAGGAAAGTGTGTAGGGAGGAATCCTGTTTAGGTCTGCTGTGCCCTAATACAGACTATTCCCCCTCGGTCATCTTGTAGAATTGCATTTTATTTTCATGTAAGTTTTAGACTCTGGGCTATAAAGGCCTATGTATAATATTGGGTTGTCGGAAAAGTCATCGCGTTTTTGCATAGAGGAACATAGACGAGATGTGGCATGACTTTTCCGACAACCCAGTCATTTCCTTACAATCTCTAGAACTCACCCTTAGCTTTTGGTCACGGTTTTTCTCACATGCATTTGCCACACTCCTTCCCAAACGTGTATCAATACCGGTAATAGCAGTTACAATGTTCTAACAAACAAATAAATAAGGGCTGGTTCTCTTGCCTAGTGGTTAGGGAGTGGAATCTCACAGAGCCAACTGTGATTTGAATCTGAATCCTGGCCCCGGAAGATTGAAAACCATGCCAGGCACGTGTGCAAGCATGCCAAAAATCCTGACAGTACAGAGAAATGGAAGAGATGGGATTGCCATGTGACCACACCCCACTGAGGGGTGCTTTCTCCCCGTCTTTGTCTCTTTGTCTCTCTGCAGCAAGGGCATGAACCCTCTGGCCATAAATAATACAAAAAATATACACAATAACACCAACAGAAAAGAAAGCTATGTAATGGATACAAAGTGTCTATTTGGGAAAAGTCCCAGAAATAGATAGTGGTAATAGTTGCACATCTTGTAAACGTGCTGAGTGTCACTAAACTGTACACTTAGCAATGATTAAAATGATCAATTTCATGTTGAGTATATTTTACCACAATTTAAAAAAAAAAAATAGGGACGTAAGAAAAGAAGAGAAAAAAAATTGAGTCCTGTGGAGTCCACTCTTTTTAAAAATTGTTCTTGCTTGTGCTCTCCGGAGCGAGAGAGAAAAAGTGAGAAATCAATCCTCAGAGGGATGACCACACTGCAATCCTTTCTCCTCCATTTTCCACTTGGGATTTTGGGCATGCACACACAGTCCCTGGGTATGCTTTTTTTCAAGCTGCCAGGTCCAGGACTCGAACCATATAGTCGTCCAGGTGGGATCCAGTGCCTTAACCACCATCCCACCTACTGGCCTGAACCCATTCTTTCTATAAATCTGTTTTTATCCTAGTTGAGCCCTTTTTTTTTTTTTTTTTTTTTTTTTTTTTTTTTTTTTTTTTTTTTTTGAGAGGTTTGTGCTATAGGGCGCATGCGCTCGCCAGACAGACAGAGACAGAGAGACAGAAAGCGAGAAATCACCCCCCAGGGGGGATGGCCACGCCGCAATCCCTTCTCCTCCATTCTCCTCTCGGGATCTTGGGCATGCACACACTCGCGCCCGGCGTGAGTTTAAGCCACCGGGTCAGGGACACGAACCGCGGTCGACTACATGGGAGTCCAGCGACATAGCCATTACGCTAACTGCTGGTCCCCCCTAGTTGAGCCCTTTTCTGAACAAGATACAAGACCGCAATAAGTCTTTCTGAAGGCGAGCAGAATAAATTCCTCAAGTTTACAGTAGATCCTATTATCTTGACCTAGAAGATATATTTTAAAAAGAAAAAAAAAAAAATCACTCTAGCCTGCAAAAACTTCGCCATCCCATTTTCTTTCCCCATGTTCGCTCTTCCCAGCGTCACCACAAGAAGGTGTCTGATGGCATAGCATTAGCAGCCTGGAGAACTATGGTCAGGAATGGAGAGCAACATTTTTCCCCCCTGAAAATGATGGCCTGCCCAGCCTTTTTCCCTCTGGAATCAAGTTAAAATCACGGAGGAGCTTGTCCTGTGTTCGGTGGAGTAGCCGTGCTAGTTCTTATCTCTACACATGCTCTCTTGGAAGAAATATGTACAGTGCTATGTGACCATTTTTTTTTTCTCCCCTATCATTTTGAAAAATACAGAAGGTGGGGGCTGGCAAGTGGCATGGTGGTTAAAGATGCTGAACTCCCGCATGGCGGACTATGGTTTCAGTCTCGGACCTGGCAGCTTGCTTTCTCACTTTCTCTCTTTGTCTTTCTCTGGTCAAGTTAAATAAATAATAATCAAATTAAAATTTTTTAAAAAATACAGAAGGTGTTTATGCCAAGGCTGGCTCTGAATGAAGCCATGAGAGAGAAGCTCTGGCTATGGAGGCTTCTGGGACCTGCAGCCGCTGTCTCCAGCCAATCTCTCCTCATCCCCAAAGAGGGTGGAGAGTGGCTGTCCTCACCCACCGTTCTCCAAGGTGGGGCTGTGAGCGCAGAGAGAGCCAGTCCTGGGGTAATGGCGGTCACGGCCATCACTCTGAACTGGCGAAGCTCTAGCAACCTCACCCCAGCCTGGGCCCCCAGAACCACCAGGCCTAAACACCCTCTCTTTGATCCTAAGGTGCACCTTTTCACATCTCTGAAATCAGGACGCATCTTCTAATTCATGGCATGAAGTGTAGGCAGCTTTTTTCTTTCTTTCTAGTAGTACATAATGCGAGCCTTAAAATGTATGAGTCTTAGAGTTGATGACATACGGCATATAAGGAGAACCTAAAGATAGCCATCCGTAAGGCTTTGTAGAAATTGTCGGAATATCTGCCTGTAAGGGAAGTTACCCAGTCCTAGGCAAGGGGGAAGACAAGGCTATTTCAGAGTCAGGCAGGTAATTATAAGCTGCCGGTTTCTGCTGCTGGGCCCAGACCACGGCAGTAATAAATGCAATATGGGCCTCCTTCTACAGGGGCTCCTTGGAGGTCTCTGCTTTGAAGTGTACCTTTCTTTATCAAAAGGAGCTATATTGTAACCCTGTATGCAGACAGGAAATAAGAATGGATCCTTTGTGGCTTGGAGGTTAGAGATGCATTGTAACTTTGTAACTTGCTATGGGCAAAATTGCCACCTGGGCTGGATTTATTTTAGTGTCCCCTCCATACCTCCCTAGAGGTCTAATCCCCTAGCTCTAAAAAGTACTAAGTACTTTTTAGGGTTGGGGGTACATGAGATAATATATGTATGGCCACACCAAGTAATATTTTTTAAAAATTATTTAATCTTATAACTTATATTATATCATGATTATTATTATTATTTTAATTTGACCAGAGAGAGAGGGAAAGTGAGAAAGCAAGTTTCATGGACCAGGACTCAAACCGTAGTCTACCATGCGGGAGTCCAGCACCTTAGCCACTATGACATCTGTGCACCAAGTAATATTTTAGGTATCATAGTGTATCTCCTGGAAAATCTAAACCTATCTGTGAAAATGTCAGGTTGAGATAGAGACAAGGGTGTTTCATTTGTGTGTGTGTGTTTGTCTGTGTCTAATGTATGTATTCATGTCTACATACATGTGTGAATGTAAATATATATATAGTTGTATGTAGGCTGTTTTTTTTTTTTTTTTGAGAGGTTTTTGCTATAGGGCACGTGCGCTCGCCAGACAGACAGAGAGAGACAGAGAGACAGAAAGCAAGAAATCAACCCCCAGGGGGGATGGCCATGCCGCAATCCCTTCTCCTCCATTCTCCTCTCGGGATCTTGGGCACACATGCACACGCGCCCGGCGTGAGTTTAAGCTGCCGGGTCCAGGACTCGAACTGCGGTCGACTACGTGGGAGTCCAGCAACATAGCCATTACGCTAACTGCTGGTCCTGTATGTAGGCTGTTTAATGGGGACAGAGTTTCTATTTGGGATGATGAAAACATTTTAGAACTAGATAGTGGTAATAGTTGCATACATGGTAAATGTGCTTAATGTCACTGAATTTCACACTTAACAGTAGTTAAAATGCTAAATTTTAATATTACATATATTTTACCATAATAAAAACAGGAAAAAAGGAAAAAAGAAATGGTATACATACATATATACATATCATATATGTATATGTGTGTATATGATATATAGAGATAGATAGAGTGTGTGTACATATATATAAATGGTGTGTGTATATATATATTGGGTCATTGAGAAAGTCATGATGCATTTTTGCACAGGATAACATAGAAAAATACATCATAACTTTCCCAGCTACCTAATATATATGGTCTGTGTGTGTGTGTGTGTGTGTGTGTATATATATATATATATATATATAAATGGGGTGTGTGTATATATATATATATATATGGTGTGTGTGTGTATATATATGGTGTGTGTATATATATGGTGTGTGTGTGTATATATGGTGTGTGTGTATATATATATATGGTGTGTGTGTGTATATATATGGTGTGTGTGTATATATATGGGGTGTGTGTATATATATGGGGTGTGTGTGTATATATATATATATATATAAATGGTTTGTATGTGTATGTATGGTGTGTATGTGTATATATATGGTGTGTGTGTATATATATGGTGTGTGTATATATATATGGTGTGTGTGTGTATATATGGTGTGTGTGTATATATATGGTGTGTGTATATATATGTGGTAAATGTGTATATGTGTATATGTGTGTGTGTGTATATATATATATAAAATATATATATGGGTTGTGTATGTGTATATATATAAATGGTGTGTGTGAGTATATGGTGTGTGTGTGTATATATATATATATAAATGGTGTGTATATGGTGTGTGTATGTATATATATATATGGTATGTGTGTATATAGATGGGTGTGTGTATATGGGAGGTATGTGTGTATATATGGTGTGTGTGTATATATTTTATATATGTGTACATATATACAGTGTGTGTATATCTATATATGGGGTATGCGTATGTGTGTGTATACGATGTGTGTGTATATATAAAATAGTGTGTGTATATCTATATATGGGGTGTGTCTGTGTGTGTATATTATATATATATATATGGTGTGTGAATATCTATATATGGGGTATATGTGTATATATACAGTATGTATGTATGTATATAAAATGGTGTGTGTGTATCTATATATGGGGTATGAGTGTATATATGGTGTGTGTGTGTGTGTATAAAATGGTGTGTGTGTGTGTGTGTATCTATACATGGGGTGTATATATACGGTGTGTGTATATATGGTGTGTGTGTGTGTGTGTATATATATATATATAAAATGGTGTGTGTGTGTATCTGTATATGGGGTGTGTATATACGGTGTGTGTATATATATGGTGTGTGTACATATAAAAATGCTCAGCATGCTCAGATAGGCCCAAGTGCACCCAGGCGTCTTCAGTACACTATGGTGGTGTCCTACTGCCTGTGCCACCATGGCTGAGCCCAGGAGAGAGGTTTTCAAGAGGCATTTTGTTATTTGGCAAGTCATACCTAGGGACAGTGACCCTCCCCACCAACACTGAAGATTCATGCTTTGTCTACTTTGGACATTCAGGTCCAGTTAGAGCCTGGAAAACTGACTGTCACCTCTGAAGGCCTTTAACTTGAGGAAAAGAGTGACCGAATTGCAGAAGACAACTTACCAGTTATCCCAAAAGGGGGTAGACACTTCCGCCCCTACTACCCTCAAAAGAATGCTCATTTTCAACTGAGGCCAAGCTGGGAGATGTAAAAGCAAAACAAAAAGCTTTCTTCTGAATCCCCCTCCCACCGCCATTGAAAGGGGTCGGGGGCAGGCTGTATGAAGGAGAACCGAGATTGGGAAATGCCAGGGGGAAATGAGTCTGACTGCTGGGAACCAGAACCCGGTGACCTTCAGGGGACCGTGTTCAGGTGAAACACACAAAGAAGTTCACTGACCTGCAGAGAGCCTGACCGCCCCTGTCCGTTTATTTCTGCACTGGCCTCAGCAGAGAACCAGGGAGGCGGGGCCTCCACGTGGGGTCATCACCGAGCACCTTGTGGTTTAGACTCGGCTCCATCAGTAGCTCTCAGACTCAACGAAGGCTGAAGGCTTAATAGCTCCGAGAAGAAAAAGGAGAAAGCCCAAAGTTACACCAAAGTCCCCCGGCTTGATTTAATGCCGAGACGGCAGACGCTGGGCCTTCTCCAGAAGGACTGGCCACCCGCCGTCCAGAAGACCTCTCCTCCCTTCCAATCAATTGATTTCAGTGAAGCCAGAGAGTAACCCATGGGGATATGCGTGCTAAGGCTTCTCATGCCACCTAGGAAGGGTCTGGGGACTCGTCACCCTCTCTCCCGTCTTACATGGCTACGGAAGGCACTCGGGATGGGAGTTCCTTCCTCCATCACTCAGAACTGAAATGCCACGCGGGCGATGAACAACCTTATCACGGGGGCCGGGAATCCTTGCCGATGAATTCCAGAGCGCGCTGCCATTCAAACTTTCCTGTGCTTTTCACGGCCCCGTTTGGCATCCTATTGGCACTTCAGGGTACAATCACATTCACTGTCACTCTGGTGACATGAATAATCCATCCATATTAATGAAATGATAGCAGCTCCTTGCCGTCTCTTCTTCTTAAGCTGATTTCAAATAACGTGAATTCCCCTTTCAGAGAGTAGGATGGGGGTAGGGGAGCTTTTCTTATTCAGTTCTGCTATGGGAGGTGTGGGGTGCAAAGAGAGAATGGGATGATGGTGATGCAGAATAACTGTAAAATAATTACCTTGTTGCTCCAAGCTCCGCGTTCTCCACCCGTGTAGTGAGAGCGCCGATTTGGTGCCGCATTTGAGTGGCAACCTCACCAATTAACACTGCCGCCGCGGGTCTGTGAATTGCATGTGAAAACAGAATTTGTCCAGAAGTGTTCATGCAAATTGTGCAACACGAAGGTGGCCTCTGTGTCAGGTCCTTTCACGTGCCCTGACAGACTCGTGTCTTTCCGGATTTCTCTGATCGGTGCCCCCCACCTCCTTGACAGTCACCATTGCTCAGATGCCGAAGGAAATAATTCCTACCGCCCTGAGTGTTGCGTCTGGTTCAGGAGCTGGTCCTCGGGCTGGGTTTTTGCCTCAGAAAACAATCAGATGTTCCCTCGGTCTGAGAGCACGGATTAGGAAGGAACTCTTCGCAAACACTACCTGAATGCCACCCAACCTGTACCGTGGCCTGGAGGCTGAAGTAGCAGTTTCTTAGTGAAAAACTTTTTAGCATTTGAGCATTAATGTATGTTTTGTATGCCTAAAATCTGTGGCAATGCACAGAAACTTGAAAAGCAAAAGCATTGGGTCAAATGTAAACTTTGCCATAATTGTATATAATCAAGGTATAGAATGTGAATGTGGAAACTGTACGCAGAAAAACTGGCTTGCCCCAACTTGACGAATTTCCTACTCCTTCCTGAGGAAGGGAATGTTTCTTCCACTTGAGCTGTTTGGAACTGGTGGATCGGTTTGTTGTGTTGTTTTGTTGTTCGGCACTTTGGGAGACAGGGACAGGAGGGAGGAGGTGCCCTCTGGAATGTAAAAGACCTAAAGAGCCATAAAGGGTGGCTGCACTGTTCCCCAAAGAAGCAGGACCCCAAATTCTGTGCACACAAAGGCCCCCGTCTGAGGCCACCTAAACAAAGCCAGGGGGAATTTATAAGCTTTGAGAATGATTTCTGAAAAAATCAGGTGGGGGGAACCAGCAGTTAGCGTAATGGCTATGTCGCTGGACTCCCACGTAGTTGACCGCGGTTCGCGTCCCGGACCCGGTGGCTTAAAACTCACGCCAGGCGTGTGTGCGTGCGTGCCCAAGATCCCGAGAGGAGAATGGAGGAGAAGGGATTGCGGCGTGACCATCCCCCCTGGGGGGTGATTTCTCGCTTTCTGTCTCTTTGTCTCTCTCTGTCTGTCTGGCGAGCGCACGCGCCCTATAGCGAAAAAAACTCTCAAAAAAAAAAAAAAAATCAGGTGGGGAATTCTTTTTTCCCTACAGTGCCTCAATCCAAAACCTCAGTTCCTTAAAACCACACATCTTTCCAAAGTTAGTTATATTTGGACTGAAATAAGAAAAAAGAGAAAAAAATTGCACCCCAATAACACCTCTGTTCCTTACCCTAGAAATGCATAGATTATGCACAGCAAGCTGGAGGTGAGAATGTCCCGAGCTGGACCTCTCCCTAGCTGAGACAGAGATAGAAGTGAGCTGCCAGCCAGGCCTGTCCTTGGGCTTCGCTGGCCTGGCTCCTCTCCCCTCGTCTTCCTCCATTTCCTCTGTGTCCTCTCCCCTCCCCTCCCCTCCCCTCCCCTCTCCTCCCCTCCCCTCCTCTCCTCTCCTCTCCTCTCCTCTCCTCTCCTCTCCTCTCCTCTCCTCTCCTCTCCTCCTGCGGTCTGCTTTTGATGCTCAGTACCTGGTAGCCTCTTCTGCACTTGGTCCTCGACCTGACCGCCCTTCCTCTCAGCTTCTAGACCCTCCTCAAGTCCTTCAAGTCCTCAGTGCCTCTATCCGACGTGTGGGCCTGTTTCTCCAGAGCCCCTGAAAGGAACATGGTATAGGCCTCGAGACTCATGGTGCCCAGCCCCGGGCGCGCGGACCTAGGAAGTATCTTCTTAAGCCCCAAGTGCCCTAACCGTCCCGAGTATTACCTTCTTGGTTAGTCCCTGGCCAATTTTAAGAGCTCCAGGCTCTCTTAGAGACAGCCTGGGAGTAGACAGGAGCATGTTGGGCCTCAGACAGTGACTCCCATGTTTATTCTGCCATCCCCTCTGCAAAGACTCATCACCTCGACCTGCGCATTGCTGTCAGTCATAACATCAGGCTGCAAGGAAAATATTCCTAAGAGATGCCCCATGCTCTGGGCCCTCCTTCCCCTTCCTCCCAAGTGAGGAATTCCCAAGTGACGTCCCCTTTCTCGGGGTGCACAGTGTGTGGATTTACTAGTAAGATTTACAGGCTTAAATGAATTGCCCTTCCCTCCTAGTGACTTCTGCAGGTTGTCTGGCATCTCGGAAAGTGGGCCATTCCACAGAAAAGATTCTTCAGTGTTGATTTCCCTGTATTTCTGGAGGGCAGGGCCCCTTCCTGCCCCCCACCCCAGAACACAGGCTGAAACCACTAAAGACAGCGTAGACTCGGGGGTTCAGAACAAGGAAGGTGAGAAGCTACGGCTGCTGGCCTCCGGTTACTGAGTGAAATGAAAACCTGGTGGCCCAGAATTCCTGCAGATGCGTCTCCCTCTCCCTCCGCCCCAAGAGTGGGTTTAACCCAGGATGGCAAATACCAGCAGCTCCCTCCCACCTCAACTTACCCTGGGCTTTTTATTACCTTTACTTGATCAAAGGGAGAAAAGCAATCAGTCTCTCTCCCACTTGTTCAGTAAAAGAAAACATAATCATCGTTCGCCACATTACTTCCGGTGAGTGCACGGGAAGAATACGGTGTGTGAGAAAGTGTGTGAGAAAGGCAGCGAGGAGG
Source organism: Tupaia tana (assembly GCA_026018925.1). Taxonomy (NCBI): domain Eukaryota; kingdom Metazoa; phylum Chordata; class Mammalia; order Scandentia; family Tupaiidae; genus Tupaia; species Tupaia tana. The sequence goes on from JAKSZU010000021.1 coordinate 16,363,268, forward strand.
AGAAGGGGGCGGTGAAAGGGAAACAAATTGGCTGCCTGCGGAGGTCCCGTGTCAACCGGCTGAGGACTCTTGTTCCTTTAGACACTGTGGGAAAGACCATGGCAACCAAGGGCCCACCGAGCGGAGGGAGACAGATGGGGAGGTTCGCGACCCCTCCCCGACGAGGAGGCAGAACAAATAGCTGAAGCAATCCATTCTCCAGAGCCCCTGGTCATGTCAGAGTCCTGCAGCCCCGAGCCTCTGCTTCTCGTCGTCGTCTCAGTTAGCAGTAGGAAAATTTTCCGAGGAGATTTTTCAATAGCTCAGAGAAGCCAGTCTCCAAGTTGTGGACATAAAATATGTGTTTACCTGGATCTGCCAACGTCTTAACTTCTTCACGTCAGTCGTGAATTCTCAGTCGCCTGACGACTTTTCTACAGATGAACGATTCTGTTAGAAATTATTTTTATGACCATCTCTAGTTAAGATCTAAAAGGTTAGTGGAATAGGGGCTTGCAGGTGGCGTGGTGGTTAAGGGTGCTGGACTCCCACATGATCAACTGAGGTTTGAGTCCTGGACCTGGCAACTCACCTTCTCTGTCTCTCTCTCTCTCTCTCTCTCACTCTGTCCCTCTGTCCCTCTCTGGTCAAATTAAAAAACTAAATAAATAAATTAAATAATTCTTTTTTTAAAAAAAAGTTAGTGCAATAAATACAACATTAACTAGCTTATAAAAATAGAATGCACCGAGGCCAGTAGGTGGCGTGGTGGTTAAGGTGCTGGACTCCTACATGGCTGACCGTGGTTTGAGTTCCGGACCTGAGGCTTGCTTTCTCACTTTCCCTTTCTCTTTCTGTCTCTCTCTGGTATATTTTTAAAAAATTATAACAACAAATAAAATTAAATAAATAAGATAATTCTTTAAAAAAAAAAAAATAGAACCGCTTCTCTTGCAAACAAGATGAGGCAGGACGACCAAGAGTGATTTTCTGACCTTATTTTAAAATCCAATTGAGAGCTTATGTATAGCAAATGCTTAACTATGGCATTTGTTATAAAGACTACCTGTCACCACAACCCTTTAGTTAGGGTGTCATGTGACTGCCATTATTCCTTATTAAGTCTTCTTTAAAAAGTTAGCGAGACATTCAGCAAGTTGGAAAAACAAGTTCAGAAAACAGAAAAATTAGAAGATTTCTTCTCTCAAAGTACTTTTGGTCATATTTTCTGATATGGTTTGGTCTCGTCCCCCACAAGAGGTATTGTTAGGGTTTTAAAAGTATTCACAGTATACAGGGCCAGCAGGTAGTGTGGTGATTGAGGCATTGAACTCCCACATGGCCAACCACAGTTCAAGTCCTGGACCTGGCAGCTTAGTTTCTCATGCTCCCTTTCTGTCTGTCTGTCTCTCTCTGGTCAAAATCGAAGAATAATGATAATAAATAAAATTTAAAATAAACAAATTAAAAAATATATTCAGGGTATATACCTATTGTCATATTCCCTGTCAAAAGCCAAGTGCTGTTTAAATTCTGCACACTAATTTGCTTTACTTTTTCATTTTATTTTACTTTACTTTTCATTGCCAGATGGTGGGTGCACTCGCCAGAGAGACTGAGAGGCAGATAAAGAAAAAGAGAAACCACCCCACAGTGGGGCATGTTTATACCACAGTCCCTTTTCCTCCATTTCTCCATCTCATTAGGATTTGGGGTACATTTGTATATACCCATCTGGCATGTTTTTTCAAGCTGCCAGGACTGAAATTTGAACCACAGTTGGGCATGTAGAGACTAGCTTTCTTAACTACTAGGCTATGAGGTTGGCCCAACTTTGCTTTTAATAAATTCATGTTTAAAAAAAAAAATAGAGAGGTTGGGAGACCAGCAGGTGGTGTGGTGGTTAAGGCACTGGATACTCACATATGGCTGACCATGGTTTGAGTCCTAGACCTGGTGGCTTTCTCTCTCTCTCTCTCTCTCTCTCTCTCTCTCTCTCTGTGGCCAAATTAAAATGAATAAATAAATAAATTTAAATGAAAAAATAATTCTAAAAAAATTTTTAAATAGGGAGGTTGGGCCAGTAGGTGGCCTGAAAATGAAGACACCAGATCCCACATGGCCAACTGCACAGTTCAAGTCCTAGACCCAGCAGCTTGAAAAGCATGCTGGGTGCACGTGTGGGTATGCCAAAATCCTGGAAGGAAGAAAGAGTGAGAGAAAAAATAACTGCATGACCATCCCCCATGGGGGTGCTTTCTCACTTCCCATCTCTCTCACTCTCTCTGTCTCTCCAGCAAGTGCACATGCCCTCTGGCAAATTTAAAAAAAAAAAAAAAAAAAAAGAAGAAGGAGGAGGAGAAGAAGGAAAGAAAGAACTATTCAGTGATTTGTCCCAGGCCAAGTAATCCCTAGGACCCATATGCCCACATGTTCTGTACCCCCATTAGGCCACTTTCTTTCCTTTTTTTTTTTTTTTTTTTTTTTAGAGGCTTTTGCCTTAGGGCACATGCATTAGCTGGAGAGAGAGAGTTAGAGACAGTGAGAGGCAAAGTGAGAAGTCACTCCCAAGGAGGGATGACCATGCCACAGTCCCTTCTCCTCCATTCTCCTCTTGGGATCTTGGTCATGCACACACATGCACCCAGTGTGATTTTCAAGCTACTGGGTCTGGGACTCAAACTGGATCAGCCATGTGTGAGTCCAGCGACAAAACCACTATGCCATCTGCTGGCTCCCATCCAGGCCCCTTTCTACTATGCTATGCCACTGCTCTGGCCATCCTAGGCCTGACCAGACTGGCGTGATGGGAATCTAATGGAACCAGAGCACTCGCCATGCTATTTCCCTTTGACATGCTCATCCTCGAGCTTGTCAGTGAAGGTGCGTGCACCTTGCCTCTCTGCTTAGATCTCGGTGTCCCTGCAGGACAGGAGCCATGGCTGCACTGCTCTTAGAGGCCCCCACAACCCTTCCCTCATGCTGGGCTGCGGCGCTGGAGGCCTGGTCCTGGAGGCCCTCGCAGGTACCTTGAGCCATGAAAGCTTTGTAGAGAGTGAAATATCAGGCCCAGGCATGGGGGCAGACGCTGCTAAGTCACTATGCTGCACAGGCTGGAACCACACGGGGGGCCCAGGTTTGATTCCCAGTCCATCCTAAAGGCCAGCATGGTGGTGTCAACCATAATCCCAGGGACTTGGGAGGCAGAGTCAGCAGGATGGCGAGCTCAAAGCTGGCCTGGGCAGCAGAGACAGGCTGTGTGAAAAAGAGCCATGCGTGCTGGCCTGTGCCTGTGGTCCCAACTGGGAGGCTGAGGCAGAAGGATCGAGGCATGGTGAGACCCTGTCTTAAAATGTAGATAAAATAAAGCAGGGTACCTATCTGAATGGACAGAAAACTTTAATGGCAAATTATACATTCCATGCATAATTCTGTAGTGCTCAGACTCCAGGGGAGGTTTTGTGGTGTGGGCTGGATTCCTAAGTGGCATGAATAATGGGGCTGGGAATCGACAGTGCCTTGCTCCACACGAAACCCAGAGCAAAGCTGTAAACAGCCCTCCGTCGTGAGCGTTCCTATCAAATTAAGCAAGTCAGTTGTTGGCTTATTGGCTTTGTGTGTTTGTTTTCGCTGTGCGCATCCTCTAAGAAAATCCAGCTCTCAGATCTGAAACACAAAGCTGAAAATGACAGTGAGGGTCGTGTAGCGCTGTGCAGCTTCAAGTGACAAGCATGAGGTCCTTAAGCCAGGCCCTGAAATGACGTTAGGTTCACAGTCTGGGCCACAGATTTCCACTGACTGAGCCACCCTACCTTGGCAGAAAGTGAATCAGAGTTTCCCACCCTCTCCAGGTCCCTGCCCAGAGCGTGCATGCGTCCAGCCACAGGACATGTCAGGGCTCTGTCCCCGAGAACCCCTAGGAGGTGCTGAGAGTGACTGGAACTCTGCTCTAGCCACAGTAGTTCCACAGTGACCGTGGCTGGGCTCTGCGGCCACAGGGATGGCCCCTCCATGAAACAATACAGCCCTCAGCCTCTGCATCCCTGTGCACCCCCCAGTCCCCAGGGGGGACTCAGTGATCCCTTCTTTCCTTAGAAATTCTCCGTGACGTCATCAGAAAAGGAACAAAGGGGCCAGCAGATAACAGGGTGGTTAAGGCGCTGGACTCCCACATGGCTGACACAGTTCAAGTCCCGGACCTGGTTGTTTGCTTTCTTGCTGTCTCTCTCTTTCTCTCATCTCTCTCTGGTGCATGCATGTGCCCTATACGAAATTAAGAAAATAATAATAATGATAAGTAAAATTAAATAATTCTTTAAAAAGAAAAAAAAAAGAAACTAAGATCAGTCCTAGGAGCAGCCTTTTTTACACGCTTCTAACTATGAACTAGGCAGTCGTGTTCCACAGACAGGAACCCGCGGTCACAATGAAACCTTGAGATCCCACAGGAAATGCAGACAAGAGTCTCACTCCCACTGGCTTTTCTCATGAGTTGACAGTGGAGACCTGAGATGGGATTGAAGTTTGGTGTTGAGGTGTCTTGACCCCCACTTTCATGCCCACTCCCCCCCCCACCTCTCCTCTCTAAGTTCTCAGTCATTTCTAGTTCATCTCAACGTCCAAAAGAGGTTTGGTTAAGCTGGGGTTGGGGGATTACTCTTAAGATGAGGAGAGGGGACAGAGGGAAAGAAACAGAAGCAGAAAAAAATTAGTCGGGCCAGGGTTAAAGGAACTAAATGTGTCTGTTAGGAAAATGGCTGAAAGGGCAGGAGGACCAGAAACATGATCCCTAGGCTGGGGAAGCCTTCTCAGGTTGATAGATATCCCGAACAGCAGGTTCGATCTCCCTGACCTGCCCAGCAGTAATCAACCTGCCCCTCCTGCTCTGACTTCACGCTCCTGCAAGCAGTCACCTTCGAGAGAACGAGACGTGTGGTTTTAGGTGGAGAGGTGTAATGCGAATCATGAAAAGAAAAGAAAAAGAGAAACATGTAACAGACACAAAAGTGGGGACCAGCAGTTGGCATAATGGCTATATCACTGGACTCCCACATAGTCAACCGTGGTTTAAGTCCCGGACCTGGTGGTTTAAACTCACGCTGGGCGCATGTGCGTGCGTGCCCAACATCCTGAGAGGAGAATGGAGGAAAAGGGATTGCAGCGTGGCCATCCCCCCTGGGGGGTGATTTCTCACTTTCTGTCTCTATGTCTCTCTCTGTCTCTCTCTGTCTCTCTGGCGAGCGCACACGCCCTACAGCAAAAACCTCTAAAAGAAAAAAAACAGACACAAACGTGTAAAATGATGGGTTAAGGATGCCGTGTACAGTAATATCTTTGACTGGATTAATGTGCAGTGTATTCATGTGGGGAAGATTCCTTTTGTATGCTTCAAAGATATATAGTGATAAAATATAAAAATAACGTAAACAAACAAATAAATAAATAATGGTAAAACAAAAACAAATAAAGGCCTGTCTGCAGCCAGGCAGCAAAGCAGAAGTCCACTAGCTAGAGGAAAAAGAAGCCCAAGACACTTTGGGGGATGCAGTAGGGGGTTCTGGTCATTTGAGGTGATATCAGGGTGAGGAGGCCGGACTTGGCCTTAGCCTCTGGAATAGAAAATCACCTAGTGAGGGCCAGCACGCGGTGTGGTGGTTAAGGGCATGGGACTCCCACATGGCCGACTGCGGTTCGAGTCCTAGACCTGGCAGTTTGCTTTCTAACTTTCTCTCTCTCTCTCTCTCTCTCTCTTTCTCAGTCTCTCTCTCTCTCTCTGGTCAAATTAAAATAAATTAATAAAGTTAAATAAAATAATTCTAAAAAAAAAGAAATAAAAAAGAAAACCTAGCGATATGTTTCAGCTGCTTAAGCAAAAATATTTTAAGCTTTTTGGGCCAGCCCCATAACCTGGGGGCTAAGGGAGCCAGATCCCGCATGGCCCGCCACAGTGTGAATCCCAGTCTTGACGGTGGAATAACACAGCAGGTGCATATGTGCGCCTGCCTCAAATCCCAGCAAGATGGAAAAATGGAGACGGAGGATTGCCGCATGACCACACTCCATTGCAGGGTGGGTTCTCTCTGTCTCTTTCTAGTGAGTACATGCCTCCTCTGGCACTTAAAAAAATGATGCTTTTCAATTAGTTAAGTGACAGAAGAGAGTTGGCAAACAGCGTCCCCAGACAAGGCCTGCGTTGCGGTATTGACACAGTGCGTTTATTCTCCCTGAGAGGAAAGTGTCATGAAAGGTGTCACGTCACCTTCATTTTAGGGGCTCGTCCCCTACTTGGTTTCTTCCTTTTTATCCTAAGCAAGAGGTGGTCATTGGTAAACAGGGATTATTTTCCTAAAAAATGATAAAGAAAAAAAGAAAAGGGCTGGGCCACCTTCATTTTATTGGCATCTCCAGGTATATCGACAAAACGAAGAAAAGCTAATAGAGTCAGAAAAAAGCATCGGTTTTCTTTGTTTCCGTTGTATTTTATTTTTCATTGCCAGAGGTCCTGTGTGCTCACCAGAGACTGACAGAGAGGGAGAAAGCTCACCACAGTGAGGCATGGTCTTGCCACAATCCCTTCTCCTCTATTTCGCCATCCTGTGGGGATTTGGGACGCGCACACACACACGCACACACACATCTGGCATTTTTTTTCAAGCCACTAGGACCAAGATTCAAATAGTAGTCAGACATGCAGTATCCAGCCCCCTTAACCACAGGCTACAGGGCTAGCCTCTGTGTATTTTTATTTTTATAAAAATACATTTTTTTATTTTAAAAATACAGCTCAGGGGCCAGCAAGTGGCATGGTGATTAAGACACTGGACTCCTGCATGACCAACTGCAGTTCAAATCCTGGACCTGGCGGCTTGCTTTCTCATCTTTCTCTCTCTCTGTCTGTCTCTGTCTCTCTCTCTGGTGAGTACACATGCCTTATAGGAAATTTTTAAAAAATAATAACAGGGGCCAGCAGGTGGTGTGGTGGTTAAGCTGCTGGACTCCCACATGGCCAACCATATTTTAAGCCCTGTGCTCAGAGCTTCAAAATCACACAGGGCACACGTGCATGTGAGCACAAAATCCCGAGAGGAGAATGGAGGAGAAGGGATGACAGTGTGGCCATTCCCTCAGGCATGAGTTCTCACTTTCTCTCTGTCTCTCTCTAACGACTGCATGCAACCTAGGGCAAAAAAAATCTTAAAAATAATAATAAGGGGCCACCAGGTGGCATGGTGGTTAAGGCGCTGCACACTCCCACACGGTTGACCACAGTTCGAGTTCTGGACCTGGTGGCTTGCTTTCTCACTTTCTCTCTCTCTCTCTCTCTCTCTCCCTCTCTCTCTCTCTCTCTCTGTGTGTGTGTGTGTTTCTCTCTGGTCAAGTTAAAAATAAATGAATGAAGAAATAAAATTGAAGAAATAATTCTTTTAAAAAATAATAACAAAAAAATTTTTAAAATACAGTTCAGTGTAAATACACTATTCACAAGATGAACGTGGATATATAAAGACTATTAATTGATGATGGATTTAGAACAGTCTGGTCGAATAATGGGCACTTTAGAGCTGCAGAGCAGAAGCTGGCTTTCCGAGTTATCAGCACTTCTCAATGTCTCTGTGTAAGTCTTTGTTTGAAAAATATATCTTGGGAACCAGCAGTTAGCGTAATGGCTATGTCGCTGGACTCCCACGTGGTCGACCACGGTTCGCGTCTCGGACCCGGTGGCTTACAACTCACGCCGGGTGCATGTGCGTGCGTGCCCAGGATCCCGAGAGGAGAATGGAGGAGAAGGGATTGCGGCGTGACCATCCCCCCCTGGGGGGTGATTTCTCGCTTTCTGTCTCTATGTCTCTCTCTGTCTGTCTGGCGAGCGCACGCACCCTATAGCAAAAACCTCTCAAAAAAAAAAAAAAAAAAAAAAAAAATATATATATATATATATATATATAAAATATATATATCTTGAAATCTTGGGAACCAGCAGTTAGCATAATGGCTATGTCGCTGGACTCCCACGTAGTCGACCGCGGTTCGCATCCCGGACCCGGTGGCTTAAAACTCACGCCAGGCGCGTGTGCGTGTGTGCCCAAGATCCCGAGAGGAGAATGGAGGAGAAGGGATTGTGGCGTGACCATCCCCCCTGGGGGGTGATTTCTCGCTTTCTGTCTCTCTGTCTCTGTCTGTCTGGCGAGCGCACGCGCCCTATAGCGAAAAGCCTCTCCAAAAAAAAAAAAAAAGTAAAAGTATATCTAGAAATCTAAAGGCAGGTTCTCTGTGATGAAAGGCCCAGGGTCAGCTGATGTGACGTGCACCCCCATGGCCACCCTTCCGAGGCTCTTCCTGGCCTATATGCGAGCCTTCCATCAGGCTTGCTTTTCCTAAGAAGCTAGATTTCAGCAAAAATCTCTAAATAGGGAAAGTACCCCTGCCAGCTTTCGACCGTGGCTGCTTTTCTCCCGCACTCTCTGGGCCTCCCCTGAGTCCCAGCCTCCTCCGGCATCACCACGACTGCTGGGCAGGCTTGGACTCCGAGGGCCGGGCCAGGGCAGCCCTCCTCTCAGAGCGTCGGCCGCCGTCACACGTGGTTTGCCCACAGACAGGTTCAGCAGGCAGCCACCGGCAGAGCCGGCTGGCAGAGACGCTTCTGGCACGAGGGAAGGGCAGGGGCCGTGGAGCTGGCGGTGTCCTAGAAGTAGCTGTCCCCAGGCAGTCGAAGTAGTCTCTCCAGGCCACCCTCCCAAGGCTCCGGGGGGTCTGCAGGTGCTGGAGGAGACCCGTGCCCCCCTCCGGGGCATGCACAGGCTCCCAGCGCTCCTCCCCTCCCCCGTCTTGCAGCGGTTACAGCAGGGAGCTGATTTACCAGTGCCTTGGCAAGCTCGTCTATAAATGGAAAGCCTGGCGGGTCTCCCGGCATAGCACAGGCTAGGGCCCGCATCAGTTACACAACCTTGGCTTTGACGGCTTCATCAGAAAGGCTGGGGGCAATAAGAAAGGTTTGGGTCCAGGGAAACAGCGGCTTAGGAGAAAAACAGCATCTTCCTAGCAGCTCAACTGTAGACAGCTGGGGCTGCTGCCCCGCCCTGGTTTCAAGAAAGAAAAGGTAGCGGGACCAGCAGTTAGCGTAATGGCTATGTCGCTGGACTCCCACGTAGTCAACCGCGGTTCGAGTCCCGGACCCGGTGGCAAACTCACGCCGGGCGCGTGTGCGTGTGTGCCCAAATCCTGAGAGGAGAATGGAGGAGAAGGGATTGCGGCGTGGCCATCCCCCCAATTTCCTGCTTTCTGTCTCTCTGTCTCTGTCTGTCTGGCGAGCGGCGCCCTAAAAGCAAAAACCTCTCCAAAAAAAAGAAAAATAAAAAAAAGAAAGAAAGAAAAGGTAGCGAGCATATGGGCAGAAAACTTTAATGGAGCCGGACTCGAGCGCGAGCAGACCTGAGCTGGCCTCTGTGGGGCAGGTGTCACGGCCCCGGGTGGCTGGGGTTTTGACAGCCCCACGGAGAAAAAAAGCTGTAGAGGATAGTGGTGGTTTCCATCCCGCTCTGAGCCCTTGCACTCCAGAGGTCTGGCTGGCTCTGGCCACACTTGGTGTATGGCCTTGAATGGACAAAGCCATAGCAAGCAGAGAGGCGCCACCAAGGACAGGCTGGTCCAGGTAGATGGAAGACCCCGGGAAGCGGTGGTGCCCTTCAGAGCCTTCTCTGGGACTTGGGAGCTCTTTATGAAAGCTGCAGAAAGCCAGCCTCGCTGCTGAGCCTGTCGCCAAACCCAGCTGAGTGAGTCGTGATGAAGAGAAGGCATGCCTTTCATTGACTGCCATGTCCAGGTCTTGAAGGAGGAACTGCCACTCTGGGATGTTTGCGGCCCTCTCTGGGCATAAGTGGGATCCGGTAGAAATAGTCCAGGCCCCACCCAGAGCCTGGGACCCTCTTGAACTCATTCCGTTCCAGATCAATCGAAATTTATTCTTAATGAGTTTTTGTTTTAATTTATTAAAAGTAATACATGGCTCTTTTCTTCTGGCATGCCACTAAAGATCTACTGTCACCGTGGGCTGCTGCCCTGCCAGGTGTTACCAGTGTTGTAAAGACAAGCCATACCTGGGGCCAGCGGGTAGCATAGTGGCTAAGGCACTGGATTCTCATATGGTCAATCATGGTTCAAGTCCCAGACCCGGCGGCCTGAAACATACAGCATGTGTGTGCGTGCATACTCAAAGTTCTGAGAGAAGAATAGAGGAGAAGGGATTGTGATGTGGCCATCCCCCCAGGAGGTGATTTCTCGCTTTCTGTCTCTGTCTCTCTTTGTCTCTCCACTAAGCACAGGCGCCTTATAGCCATACCCAAAGTCGTGCCTCTGCTGAGGTGTCCCAGATGCCAAAATCTGCATCTTTGCATCTTTGACCTGGGGCAGAAGGTGACAAAAGTGGATGAGTACCCGCTCTGCGGCCACATGGCGTCAGCAGGGTTGGAGCAGCTCTCGTCGGAGGCCCCAGAAGCTACCTGTATCTGTGTGAACAAGTACATGGAGAAAGGATGTGGCAGAGGCAGTGTTCATGTCCGAGCGAGGCTCCACCCTTCCCGTGTCATCCGCGTGGACGAGGTGTTGTCCAGTGCTGGGGTTGACAGGCTCCCCACGGGTATGACGGCTGCCTTTGGGCTCAGTGGCCAGGTCCACGTTGGCCACGTTATCATGTCCATCTGCACCAAGCTGCAGAGCAAGGAGCCTGTGACCAAAGCCCTCCAGGACCAAGTTCAAGTTCAAGTTCCCTAGTGGAAAGAAGACCCACGTGGCAAAGAAGTGGGGGCTTTACCAAGTTTAATGCTGATGAATTTGAAGACATGGTGGCTGAGAAGCACCTCATCCCCAACGACTGTGGTGCCAAATACGGATACATCCCCAGACACGGTCCCCTCATGAGGGCTCGCGATGTGCTGCCCGTTCCTTAATCACGGTCATCAGTAAAGCTTACTTCTGTCCCAGAAAAAAAGAAAAACAAAAGAGAAAAAGTAACATATGGGGCCAGCCGGTGGCATGGTGGTCAAGGAAGCTGGATTCCATGTGGCCAAATGCAGTTTTAGTTCCAGACCTGGTGGCTTGAAAATCACACTGGGCACATGTGCATGTGTGCCCCAAATCCTGAGAGGAGAATGGAAGAGAAAGGATTGTGGTGTGGCCATCCCCTGGAGAGATCTCTCTCTCCTCTCTCTCTCTCTCTCTCTCTCTCTCTCTCTTTCTCTCTCTCTCTTTCCAGTGAGTGCACATGCCCTATAGCAAACTTTGAACAAAGTAACATATGTTCAGGCCCAGCCTATATGGCACAGACAGTAGCATACCAAACTACAGTGCTGTGGGCCACGGGGCTGATCGCAGGCTCCAATCCTAGCCGGGTTGATCTGAAGCACATGTCCAAGATCCTAACAAGCTGAAGAGCTGGGGAGGGGGTTTGTGGTGTGCCCAGACCATGCTGAGGGTTCTTCTCTCTCTCTTCCTCTTTCTCTTTTCTCTAAAAGTAATATATGTACACAATAGACAGCTTTAAAGAGTATAAAAGTCACTTATAATTCTTGTCTAATGGGATAATTCAGTAGCTAGTGTTCTAGAAACTGCTTTCTCCCCCTACACCTGCTATATATTGTGAGCCGTTTGCTATGTGATTAGGAAACACAGCTAGACTGAGAGGCATGATTTTTATGGGCTGCCTAGTATTCATGCTATGGATGTACCATAATTTATTTAATCAACTCCCATTGTCATGCACTAATGAACTTTTAACCAATTGAGAGTTGCTTTGGTAGTGGAATTAATCACAACAAAGGGATCAAAAGGACTCTCTAATGTACATCAAAGGCAGGGTTTGGAAAGCGTAACTCTGGAAGTTGTGTTTCCACTAGAGGGACCTATGGCAACTACTTCAAAGCGCAATGAGGACAAATGGTATTTTTGTTGTGTTTACCCCCAAGAATGTCCTTGAAAGCCTGAGGACCTTCCTGTGGCTCCTGGCAGGCTCACACCTTGCACAGGTCTGCCAACGTTAACCCTTTCTTTAACATTCAGCAGAGGGTGAAAGCAGCTTGCTCAGAGAAGCAGTCTGTTCTGATAGGGCCATCTTTTCCTCTCCTCCCCTGCCAACCCCATATCTGTTTACAGAAAGTAGAAGCCATGGCAGCCAACCAGGAAGTCGTGTTCAGCAAACATATATTTTGTTGCCACTGTGGACTTAGCTCGGTGTTGGCTGTTGAAAAGACTCATAGGGAACTAGCAGTTAGCGTAATGGCTATGTCGCTGGACTCCCACGTAGTCGACCGCGGTTCGCGTCCAGGACCCGGTGGCTTAAAACTCACGCCAGGCGTGTGTGTGTGCGTGCCCAAGATCCCGAGAGGAGAATGGAGGAGAAGGGATTGCAGCGTGACCATATCCCCTGGGGGGTGATTTCTCGCTTTCTGTCTCTATGTCTCTCTCTGTCTGTCTGGCGAGCGCACGCGCCCTGTAGTGAAAACCTCTCCAAAAAAAGAAAAAAGACTCACAGTCCCAGTCCCCAAGGAGCTAAAGATCTGGCCGGGAATGAGTCCGTCAGGATATTACCCTGCAGCAAACTTGAACTCCTAAGCATTCGGCAAGTTGGAACTTTCTACACTCCCTTGTTCCTTAGTTGAATCAGTAGGGTGTACACTCATGTAGACGCCATGATCGTGAGCAATGGAAAATAGGTTACGACAGGAGGAAAATCTAGGAAAAACACAAAACATGTCAAAATAGTAACCGTGGTTACTTTGGAGTGTTAAAGAAATGGGTATTAACCTTTTTTAGATACTTTTCTGCATTTTTTTTTTAAATGTCCCCAGTGACAGTGGGCAATCAGAGAAACGAGCAAACCACATGTTATTTGAATCACTTTCTCGAGTGTTTAGATACACCCCATTCTGCTCATTGAAAACCTAGAGAGAAAACTAAATTTAAAGTCCCCAGGGCCAGCCCGGTTGCCAAGTAGTTAAGGCAGATTTCATATGACCAACCACGTGGTTCGAATCCCAGTGCCAGCAACACACCAGGTGCCTGTGCATGTGCATGCCTGCCCAGAGTCCTGAAGGAAGGAGAAATGGAGGAGAAGAGATTGCAGAGTGACCATGCTCCATGTTTAGGGTGCTTTCTTCCTCCCTCTCTCTATGTCTCTCTTTGGCTAAAGCACACACGCCCTCTGTCCATAAAGGAAAAAAAAAGGAGTCTAAGTCCCCATTGTTTCAGGAGCTAAGCAAGAACAGGAAACAGCACTGCTCTCGCTCTGGAGTGTGCTGTGTGATCAGGAGGGACGGCATCACAGTGACAATCACAGCTGTTTGCTATGTGGGCAGGGCGGGCGACGGTCAGGGCCAGTGGTGGAGCTGACCACCCAGGGTTGTTGGTTCCCGGAGCATAAAGCATTCCTTCTTAGCACTCGAACCCGTTTAGCTGCCTTCGACCCAGATCCCAGGTTACTGATGTGTCAGTGATCAGCTTCCAAAATGGATCAACTCCGCCTCAAAACGTGCACACCACCTCCACACGTGACAGCACAACCTTCTTTCACCATCTACTGAGACAGAGGGGTTTGCATGCGTGGACTCTGCTGGAGTTTTGCTATGGGTTTATTGTAATCACCTCTCCCAGCCCACAGTGAAAAATCGTTCTGGCTAAAGAAAATGTGTAAAAGCCGCCCCATCCTGAACCCAAACTTCTGTCGTGACACTTAATCAACTTCAAAGGGGATGCTAAGGTTTTATGTGATGCTCTTTCTTTCTTCTACTGATGGAAGAATGGTCTCATCTTATGCCCTTTCTTTAAATGTCGACGCCAATACCACAGAGGCATCCCAATTCTGGGTATCAGGCAACATATAAAAATTGATGTATATTTTTGTGCTCTTTCAGTTTCACCCTTTGATCTCAATAGAGTGTCTCCCTTTTTATTCTATGTCCATCCTACTCCCCTTCCCCTCCCATTTCTCTTTACTCCGGAGTCCTCCTGGGTGGTCTGCTCAATTTAGACCAGATGCACATTGTGGTCTTGGAGCAGTCAGAATCCCAAAGACGCCACCACCAGCTGCAGGACATCAGACAAGCGACTTGATCTCGCAGACTCGGGTTTCTCAAAGTCGACACCCATGAGTTAATTACCCAGGTGAAAGCACCTGGCAGAGTGTTCTGCATATACTCCGTGTTAACTGTCTTCTTGCCTTGTTCCTGGGTCTGGTCCATCTGTGAAAAACCCTTTCCAGCCAGAGGGAATGCTCCTCAAATCACAGCTCTGCATAGTGTTGCCGTAATACCCAGTCGGCAGGTGATGTGGTGGTGAAGGTGCTGGACTCCCACATGGTCAACCGCAGTTCCAGTCCCGGGCTGGGCAGCTTGCCTTCTCACTTTCCCTTTCTCTCTCTCTCTTCAAATTAAAAAATAAATAACAATAACATAAAATTAAATGAATAAATAATTCTTAAAAATAATAATCATGATAAAATAATTATATATATTTATCTCCCAGGCTGTGGCTAAGGGTGTTTGGGGCTCCCTTTGCAAAGGAGGTACAGAGTGTGACCTTGTCCTTCTTGTCTGCTTCTCAGTCTCCATGCAACCCGAGTGCTTCCTCCATGGAAGAATCCTGACAATGGGCTCCTTTCAGCATTCTTGGCTTTTCCATGGCAAACATCATTGACCTGAGCAAGCCTCAGAAAAATTCGGTTTTGTTCAAACACAGAACTTACGATAGAAATTTTGGAAGTGCAGGTTTGCGCTCTAATTGGGACCCAGGTGACCATCAGTGCCCATAAGCCAGGACTATTTGCCCCAGCTATTCTCAAACAAGGGGGTGTCATAACCACCCGGGGAGTTTGTTAAAACACCCCTAGGGAGCCTGGGAATTTGCACTCCTAGCAAGCTCTGCAGTGACGACGCTGGTGGTGCTGATCCTGACCCCATCCTCAGAAGTGTGACTGCACGGACTCTGCCCATAGGCCTTAGCCATTTCGTTTCCCTAGCGCTTCATTAACCTGTCACATGTAGGGTTTCCATGATCACGGGGGAGTCTCGAGTTCGACTTTCATATCCGGGAGGGTGAGGGGGCTGCTGAGCCAGGAGGTCAGAGGGCTTGCCGGGCCTCCAGGAGTCACAGGCAGGTGGCTCCGCCCAGCCTGCCCGTGGGCGTCGCGTCGCCCGGTACTGCTCTATTGCTCCGGCGTGGAGCTGCAGAACGCTGCCCACAGTGGGAGGTGGGAGGTGAGCGCTCAGCTCGGTCGGAGCAGCTTACAAGGCCCTCAGGACCTTTGCCGGAGAAAGCTGGGTACTAGGGGAAGTTGCGCCGCCTGGTCTTTTGATACATAGAATATAGTCGAAATTCCCTTTGGGTTAGAGACTGATTTCTCTCTTTTTTTTTTTAACTTATTTGACCCAGTTCAGTGTGTGTTGGGGGGTGGGGGGAGCACGGGTTTGTTTTCTGGGGTTCTCTCTTTATTTACATGTTGATTGCCCTGTTCCGTCTCCTACCCTGAC
The DNA here is from genome assembly GCA_026018925.1 of Tupaia tana. Taxonomy (NCBI): domain Eukaryota; kingdom Metazoa; phylum Chordata; class Mammalia; order Scandentia; family Tupaiidae; genus Tupaia; species Tupaia tana. The sequence goes on from JAKSZU010000021.1 coordinate 16,378,762, forward strand.
CGTCCTGGGCGCCGCCCGCGCGTCCTTCCCAGCCGCTGGCACGCAGTGGGCGGGGTGGGCACTGCGCCCGCGGGGCGCGCGGCAGCCGGCCGGCTCGGGAGCGGCGCGGGCGGTGGCCCTCCGGGGCCCCTCCTGGCTCGCCCGGCCGCGCCGACCTCCCCTGCCCGCGCCTGGGCCTGCCTCGCCGCTTCTTTGTTCCGGCCGCCTGTGCCAGGAGGCGGTCTCGGGCCTGCAGTGAGCGCACCAGCCCACTCCTGACTTCGCAGCTGGAGCCCCCCGAGGACTTGTAAGCACGTAGACTCGAGTCGAGAGGCTAAATTACGCCCCGGGGGACTTTTTAAGTAAAATCCTAAATTTCATTTAGGCCGCCTGTAGGCCACGCGATTGCAACAACTTGGAGACGAGGCGCCCCTGCAGGCCCGCTCCTCGCCCCCTCCCCGCGCTGGCTTTGTGCAACCCGGGTTGCCCGTCCCTCTCGGACTGTCCGCTCCGGGTCTGGGGTGCGCCACTTCCACCCTCTGCGGTCGCCCCTGTCCCCTTCTCCTCCTCCCCTGCGACCTCCTCCCGCTCCCAGCCCTTCCGTTTCCTTCCACGTCCTCTCCCCGCGCCCTCTCCAACCCACAGTCTCCCTCCCCTCGGGCTGGAAGAAAAGTCGGTAATAAGAAACCAGTTCGGTGTCAGCCGGAGAGAGGGGGGGAGATAACCCCAGAGACACACGGCTATGGAGAGAGAACTCATTTTGTGTAAAGAGGGCCTCGAGTCACCAGGGAATTCCTGGATTGTCTCAGGCTGTCGTGTGTGATGTCCATCACGCCGTGCGAACACCATCTGCTCGGTATTATGCTCTCAGTTGCCAGGCTACCTGCTGTACGCAGTAACACTTGACTGCCTGGCTCCACGTTCGTAGCCCCAGCCCAGACGCGCGGGGCGGGGACCGCGGGGGGAGGACCCGAACCCTGATTAAGCCATCTGCGCGGGGAGGGGCGCGGGCCGCGCGGCGGCTGCGCTCGCAGGGCCGGGCGGACACCGCCATCTGCTGGGGCCCAGCGGGAACAGCAGCTGCTCCTCGGGCCCGACGAGGAACGCCTGCAAAAGGCTGCAGCCCTGGGCATCCGGGAGCCACTTATCCAGTCTCCGCCACCCCGGGCTCCTCACCGCCCGCAGCCTTTTGTGATCTGCTCTCCAAGGAGCCTGCGGTCTTTGGTTCGCCGCCAGCAGCCCTGGGCCCTCTCACCCAAACACCGTGCATGTTCCTGAAAACACTAAGGAGAAATAAGCTTCCCTGCGCTCAGATTTATAAATAAACAGCTGGCTGTTCCGGGGAGATATTTTTACCACAGCTGTTTTCTGACGTCGCAAACTGCCTCTTCGAGGGAGGCGAGGGTGTTTTTGACACCTCCCACCTCACTCCAGCCTTTAGAAAATTGCTAAGCTCTTTTCCCTGGAGGAGAAGATATGCAAAGTAGGTTCGTTGTGGGTTTAGATTTCTTTTTCCTCCCTTCACTGTAGAGAGAAAGCTTGGGGAGAGTAATGAAGATCTGTGTAGCCGATGGGATTTCGGAGGGAAGGAGACCGAGCGTGTTAAGATTCTTGGGAGAAAGCCACGGAGGTCATTGGGCAGGGAGGGGAGTGGAGAGCCAGCCAGTAATTAAAACTAAAAATACTGCATCATTTGGCTTCAAGGCATTAAGTTTCACATGACGAAAGCGCCGCCTGGTTTTCTCTAATTGCACACACAGTGTGTGTCCTTAGAAACAAGAGCCGTGGTCGGTAGTCCTGAAATCTGATGGGCTATTTCTCATCCAGCCTTCTGAAACGAGGTTAAGAGACCATGCAGTGTGAACCGGCTCAGCCAGCTCCCTGGTCAGGCAGGTGGCTTGGTGCGGCTTCACACTTTGGAATCCACACCTGAGGGTGTAGGAGTTTCTCACCAGCTGTGGGACGCAGCAAAGTGTGGTGGGAAAATTCTAAGGAAGTTCCACTTGGAAGGCGATCCGTGAAGAGTGCACACGTGTCCTCCTGCCTAGCATCTTCAGGTCTTCCTGAGAAACCCGAAGGCAAAACCTCCGGGAAGGAATCGTTTGTAATCCTGGGAAATAATAATCTGACTGTCCCTTTGGGAAGGCGTTTTCACACTGTGCTCTTAAAGAATTTCTTTTGGCCCCAAAAAAACAGGGCTGGAAAGTGGTTCGATGTAGCAACATCTTCACCCCAATCGCCTCTTCCTTTCTTTCCCCAAAGGAGAGGAGATTGGGAAAACAACACTTCCACTACTTTGCCACCTCTGGGCACGGTCCCCAGCTGGGCAGGGACAGCTACACAGGGTGACAATATCTCAAGGTATGCAAAGACTGAAGGGACAGGGCCAGACCAGCTTTCTCAAAATGTCAAGCTGAAGAAAACTTTATCTGCCTTTGATCTGATTTTCTTTCCAATTCTCCTCCTCCTTCAAACTGGAAGGTATCAAATAGACTGCAAAATAAAAAGCTGTGTTTGCCGATGGACACATCAGTGTGAACTCGTCTGGTAAAGTGTTAAGGCCATCAGCCATTTGTCTCTAAAGGTGGAAAGAAATGGCTTTATCCCATTGGAGGGACGGGCTGGGAAAACAGGAGGTAATTATTTGGGAGCAATGGGAAGACCCTGAATATCTAGACCCCCTGCAAGTGTCAGGGCCAAAGTAAACTTTTCAGTAGCATAAAAGTTCCTGGCCCTTTTGAGTATGAGGTCTCTCTGTTTGTCAAGAGTATTTCACAGCTGTCTACCTAATAACTATCTACTTACAAAGAAAATACACGAACCCTGAAATGTATCAACATCTGCAACCACACGCATATGTGAAAAATAGAACAGAGGATGTTCCTGAGAGATGCACTGTATACTGAGTCTGCAAGCTGTCCCTTGGTGCACGCTGGGGACCAGGGACCCACGGTCTGAGAAAGCCCTGAGCCAGCGGAAAGAACATTGGACTTAGAATTGAAGTCCACATTCTGGTTCTGCTAGACCTGGGTCCTCCATATACTCGCCACATGTAACCTGGGCTGTGACGCTAACAACTAGAACTCCTTGAGCTATTGTTTCTAGGGTTAGAGGAGTAGCATTGTTGTTTGGTTTGGGTTTAGTTCTGCTTGTTTTGTTTGGGTAGACAGCCGGAAAAGGCATTTTGTAACTCCTCAGTGGAAAGAAAGGTGTGAATGGGCCAGCAGGTGGCATGGAGGTTAGGCGCTGGATCCCACATAGCTGACTTCACAGTTAAGTCAGGGACCTAAGCAGCTTGAAAATCAAGCTGGGCATATGTAAGCTGTGTGTGTGTGTGTGTGTGTGTGTGTGTGTGCGTGTGCACACACATGCACATGCCCAACTTCCCAAAAGGAGAATGGAGAAGGGATTGTGGCGTGGCCATCCACCCGGGGTGTGAATTCTCACTTGCCTTCTCTTTCTCTGTGTGTCTCTCTCTTTGGCAAGCACATGCACCCTATCGCTGGCTAGCTAAATAAATAGATGATAGATAGATAGATAGATAGATAGATAGATAGATAGATAGATAGATAGGGAATGGTTCCACATAAGACAACAGAGGAAAGGGGGTACAATAAACCCAGGCTATGGACAAATTCAGGACTGTCTCTAAGAGAAACAGATGAACTACATACATGTGTTGAGAGGAAACAGCCAGCCCAAGTGGGGATATCCACAGAAAGGTAGCGAAGCAAAAAGAAGAAAACTATTAAGACCTAGTTTGGATTTTTTTTTTTTTAAATGTTAAATAACTGTAGAGTTATTCACATTCATTTCTTATTATTTAGCTCTCATAGTAGTGCTTCACAGGGCCAGCAGGTGGCGCAGTGGTTAAGGTGCTAGATCCTGCATGGCCGGCTTTGCCGTTTAAGTCCCAAAGGGCTTGAAACTCATTGTGGGTGCGTGTGCGCGCATGTCCAAAATCCTGAGAGGAAAATGGAGGAGAAGGAATTGTGGTGTGAGCACCACCCCTCCATGGGGGGGAGGTAGATTTCTCTCTCTATCTCTGGCATTTGCATTGACCATGTGTGTCCATTTCATTTGTGTCAGCTCCTCTGTTCAGATTGATGGCTTGAAACCTTAATGAATTAGCAGGAATATTTCTATGGAATGTTTGGACAATATTTGCCATCGTCTGGTGTACCTGGTAGAAAGAACAGGACAGGAAGTATGAAGATGCGGACTCTCTGGCCATATACCTTCTCCTATGAGCAGCTATTCCCCCAGCTCTGAGCAAACATCCCCTCTGACTAGTCACTTAAGCTGTCCAAGATTAGGTCTTCCCTCCTCTTCTCCATTTTTAACAATTGTCATCATTGGGGCTAGCAGGTGGCATAGTGGTTAAGGTGCTGAACTCCCACATGCCTGCCTGCAGTTCAAGTCCCAGACCTAGCATCTTGAAAATCATGCCAGGCACTTGTACGTGCGTGCCCAAAATCCCAGGAGGAGAATGGAGAAGGGATTGCACCCTGGTCATCCCCCTGGAGGTGATTTCTCACTTTCCCTCTCTCTGTTTCTCTCTGTCTTTCTTTGGCAGGCACACATACCCATGGCAAAAACCTTTTTTAAAAATTGTCATCATTTGGCTGATTGACACACAATTATTGAATCAAGAGACCTAATCCAGATTTAAGTTAACCCCGACCTATGAGGCTCAATTCTATTTCTAAAGATGTCAGGATGTCATTAGCTTTGGTCAGTAGAAAACATCCCTAATTCTCACCATCAACAGCTCTGACCAGGGACCAGCAGACAGCATAATGTTTACGTCACTGGACTCCCACATAGTCAACTGCAGTTCAAGTCCCAGACCCGGTGGCTTAAAACAAAGTCTGACTCTTAAAGTATATATTGGACCTCTCAAATGTGGTCATTAATGAGCATTCCACCAACTAGCAGATCTGCTAATAAATTCCAGTGATCTATAAATGTCTTTCCCACTTGCTGTGAAGACCTTCATTTTGGCCAAGTAGACAGTAAGAAGTAAAGATTGACAGGTAAGGTCAGGGTGTCTGGCTTCAGATTTAAGGTGACCCCAGGCTTTTTCCCTTTGGGTGGGGCGGGATAAGGGATCACATAGAATATTAACTGAAAGTACAGTCCATATTAGTGAGTTTCTGTCAAAACACATTGGACTTGGTCTCAGAATTCTCAAAATCATATTTGGGTTTTCTATTTTTTCATTTTGTTTTGGTTTTATTGTGTTTTGTTTTTGTTTTTTTGTTTCTGTTTTGTTTTTTGTTTTTGTTTTTGTTTTTTTTTTGCTTTAGGGCACATGCACTTGTTGGAGAGACAAAGACAGAGAAAGAGGAAAAGAAAGAAATTACCCCGAGGGTGGGAAGAGATGACCACGCCCTGATCCCTTCTCTTCTACTCTCCTCTCAGGACCTTGGGCATGCGTGGACACACACCCAAAATGTTTTCAAGCCACAGGGTCCAGGACCCTGAGGTTATCTTTTTTTTTTCTTTTTCTTGGAGAAGTTTTTGGTATGCAGTGTGTGCAGGGCACAAGCACTCCCCAGAGAGACAGAGAGACAAAAAGCAAGAAATCACGCCCCCAGGGGGATGGCCACACCACAGTCCCTTCTCTTCCATTCTCCTCTCAGGATCTTGGGCACTCACGCACACCTGCCTGGCATTAGTTTAAGCCACCAGGTCTGGGACTCAAACTTCGGTCAACTACATGGAAGTCCAGCCATTACGCCAACTGCTGATCCCCCTGAGGTTATCTTTATGGAGATGTCACGTGTGCCACTCAGACCCCTGAGCCGAGACCTCCGCCCCAGACTCCTTCCCCAGGGGCTCCCCTTCAGATGGCAACGAGTCTCCATGTGGAATCGCTGCATCTCTCTCTTTCTCTCTGTCCTCCCAGGAGCAGCACCCGGTCGGGCTTCCCCGGACCGCAGGCCCCATGCAGTCCCCTGTGCCCCCTGGCTCCAGCGGCATGGTGTCCGGAGCCAGTCCTGCGGGTCCGGGGTTCCTGGGCAGCCAGCCGCAGGCAGCCATCATGAAACAGATGCTCATCGATCAGCGGGCCCAGATGATGGAGCAGCAGAAGCAGCAGTTCCTGCGGGAGCAGCGGCAGCAGCAGCAGATCCTGGCCGAGCAGGTGAGCGACCCCACGCGGGAGGCCTCCATGGGGCACCTGCTCTCTGCCAGCCGTCCCGGTTCTTCCCTCCATCGAGGGGCTCCCGGCCCCCGTTTCCCAGGATCACAGAAAACCCCGCGGAATGCAGAGCTTTCAATTAGCCAAGCTTTTTTCCTATAATGAATTAGTTTGTCCTTAAAAGGCAGACTTCCGCCATCAATTTGAAGCCCCATTTGCCAGACATTTCTTCGATTCTAGCCTGAGTCCTTTTCTTCTGATTTCTGGTACAAAAGTCTGTGTGACCAGCACACGGGAGACTTGGGGGCGGGGGGTGTGAGGAGATCGCTCACATTCTTCATAAGCCCTAATATTTCTAGCACGAAGAAAAAAAATAATAATTCAGAGAACTTTGTTTCTTGGAAGAAAGTGGCAGGAGAATGGATTGAGGAGAATTCTATAGACTTGGTCATGAACAATAGGCTGGAAACAATGGCAGAACAATAGGGCCCGGGAACTACCTAGAAGCCTGAACTCGGGGTCACAGAGAGGGTGCGTACTTAAGAAAATTCCCCACAGCTTTTCAGACAGCTCAGGAAATCTGTGAGTTAAAGGCAGGTCTGACAGAACTACAGCTCCATCTCTGGCATTGTTGTCCACCCTGCCCTGTAACTCCTCCAGCTTTGAAGGGAAGCCTTCCCTGCAGACTGCTCCTGTAGATTCCCTTCTATTTTGTTTTTAGAGATCCCTTTGCCTGGAGTGTCATTCCAGGGAAAGGCCTCCCTGAAGCTGTCCCGAAGACATGCTGGGCGACCCCTGCGAGGGTCTGCACTGGGCGTGGGACGTGTGAGGTTGCCTGTGAGGCTCAAGGCCCAACACAGCTCTGCCTCGCAGTTATCCTGCTAGAATGTTCCTGGTGGGCTCAGAGTTTGGAGAGATTGACCGAGCATCACCACCGCAGAGATGAGAGGTCTTCACAAAGTGCTTGAATAATACATTGTGAAAAAACTACACATGGATTCCCATTTGTTTTACATCAAAATAAGCTCATCCCGGGACCAGCAGATGGTGTAATGGCTATGTGACTGGACTCCCAGGTAGTCGACCTCTGTTCAAGTCCTGGACCAGGCAGCTTAAACCTCATGCTGGGTGCATGCGCATACATGCCTAAGATCCTAAGAGGAGAATGGAGAAGAAGGGATTACGGTTTGGCCATCCCCCCGGGGGGTGATTTCTCACTTTCTGTCTCTGTCTCTATCTCTCTGACAAGCGCACACACCCCATAGCAAAAATCTCTCGAAAATAAAATAAAATAATGGGACCAGCAGTTGGTGTAATGGCTATGTCACTGAAGTCCCATGTAGTCGATCGTGGTTCGAGTCCCGGATCTGGTGGCTTAAAGTCACACCAGGTGCATGTGCGTGTGTGCGCAAGATCCCGAGAGGAGAATGGAGGAGCAGGGATTGCAGAGTGGCCATCCCCCTGGGGGGTGATTTCTCGCTTTCTGTCTCTCTGTCTCTCTCTGTCTGTCTGGCCAAGTACACGCGCCCTATAGCAAAAACCTCTCCAAAACAAAAACAAAAAACAAATAAATAAAATAATAAAAATAAACTCATCCCTCAAACTCATTTTTTTCATACACTTTACAAGATACTGTGTAGCACACAGGCACATTGAAATCCCTACTAACCAAGCACAGCAATTCCAAGTAAAGCCAGTCTTCTCCAAAGACAAAAAGGGCCCCTTTGGGCATAGTTCACTTATGTTCCCATTTTGGCTTTTGTTCCTGAACAGCTGTGTAATTATCTCCCTCCTTCCCAAGGTCAGGCAGCTGGCTAGCAGCTATTATCCACACAACCCTCTGCCCCCTCCCCCTGGTAAGGTGCAGGACAAGGAGCCACGCTCATATCTTTCAGGCAGTGATCCAACGGAGCCGAGGGAAGCTGCACTTTCTAAATCCTGTCCTCGGCCAATCCCAGGAAGCTCACATGGGCCTGATTTTTTTTTAAGAGATTTTTTTATAGGACATGTGCACTTGCTGGAGAGACAGAGACACAGAGACAGAGAGAAATCACCTCGCGGGGGGAGGGGGGGGATGGCCACAATGTAATCCCTTCTCCATTCTCCTCTTGGGATTTTGGGCATGGACGCACACATGCCCAGGGTGAGTGTTAAGCCACCAGGTCCAGGACTTGAACCAGGGTGGAATATGTGGGAAGCTAGACTGCCTGATATTTTGAGTGATTGTGTGACCAGACGTAACCAGTACAAACCCAAGCCTGGCTACCCAAAAGCCAAATGAGTGTTAGTGGAAAAGAAAAGTAACTCTGGAAGCCTAGCAGCCTAGGAAGATGACAGACTAATGTCGCAAAACCATGCCCCCGAGTCCTGGTCTAACCAGGATTTGTAAAGACTGAGTGCCGTGGGACCCAGCTTAGCAACTCATCCTTTCCTTGGCCGGTCCTACAAAGGGAGCTGGTTAATCAGGGTAGTTGTCTTCAGCTCTGGTTATCGGGGAAGACGTTTTTATCTTTACCCAGGAAACACATCTACTTCCTGGGTTGCTGTCTCAAGGCCAGGTCTCTGCAGGTCACTAAAGCTACGATTAGTTTTTGCAAGTTAAGCAAGGTATGTTATTAAAAAGGAATCTAGGGACCAGCAGATGATGTAATGGGCACCCCACATGGCTGACCAAGGTTTAAGTCCAGGACCTGGAGGCTTGAAACTCATGCTGGGCATGTGCACGTGCAAGCCCAAGATCATGGGAGGAGAATGGAAGAGAAGGGATTGTTGTGTGGCCAACCCCTGGGGGATTATTTCTTGCTTTCTGTCTCTGTCTATCCAGTGAGCGTACCTGCCCTTTAGCAAAGATCTCAAAAAGAAAAGAAAAGAGAAGAAATCTATCATGTTAGGTCTAATATGGAACGTGGTTCCACTTACAGCCTGCCTATGTTGGGTTTTGGTATGTGTGCCCTGGCCAAGGCCCGAAAGGGACTCAGGCAGAGCTCAGCTGTGCCAGCCGCCCAGCCAGGTCCTGGGGAATGAGGAGGGAGGCGGAGGCACGAAACAGAAGCAGGAGACCCCTCAGAATCCAGGGCACAGAGGGGTACAGGGCTCCTTGGCTGGGTGGAGAGGAATGGGCGCCATGACCTGTGTCCAGTTCTCAGCGGCTGGGTGCACTAAAGGATGGAGAGAGACCAAGCACGATCACCTTCCTGGGGGTCAGACTTGGCTCCTTCTTTTGTTTGCAATGTGATTTTGGAAATCACTTCTCTCTTCAGCTGCCAGGTTTTTTTGTTTTTGCTTTTGTTTTTGTTTTTGTTTTTTTGAGAGGTTTTTGACATAGGGTGCGTGTGCTTGCCAGAAAGACAGAGAGAGACAGAGAGACAGAAAGTAAGAAATCACCCCGCAGGGGAGATGGCCACGCTGCAATCCCTTCTCCTCCATTCTCCTCTCGGGATCTTGGGCATGCACGCACACGCGCCCGGCATGAATTTAAGCCACCGGGTCAGGGACTCGAATCACAGTCGACTACATGGGAGTCCAGCGACATAGCCATTGCACCAACTGCTTGTCCCTGGTTAAGTTTTCATAGGTTTCCAGCCCTCTTCATGTAACCATTTTAAGGACCACACGAGACAATGAACGGAGAATTCTTTGGAGACTTTGCGCTCTGCACAAATGTGTGTGGGGACCTGTCATGTGAGCCTGGTGTCAGGGAGCATTGGGTAAGTCCAACTGTCACCTGCACCTGCCAGGTCAAGGTAGTGTCTTACCAGCACCTGGAGACCACGCCCCTGAGGCAAGCTCGCGCAGGGCTATGCGTGGTGAGCGCTCCACTTCTCGTTTTGGGAATGAGTATGGCGATAACACTGAGCTGATTTTCTTGGTCTCTGCAGCACACAACGTGTCCTCGCACTTCCAGTCTTGGAAACGACGTAGTGGAAACACTTGGGTTTCCTGAAAGGACACGTGAGGATAAGCAGAAGGATTTGGGATCCTCCACCTCTTTGGGAACTTTAAAATGATCCTCGGTGGACTTGCATAGCAGAGCCGAGCAGGTTGAAAGCAGGAGTGAATTATTTAATGCCTGATTCTCCAAGAGCGTAAAGCCTGACGTCTCTCATCCATTCACGGAGGTCTGACAGGGCTTAGAATTTTAGATCTGACAGAAACACTAGCAATCGTGAGGTCCTGTCATTTTATAAACGAGGAAACTGAGGCCAGAGAGCTTATACGCTTTATCTAGAGAGAGGCAGAGCAGGGTGGAATTGCAGACCTCTGACTCCAGGTCACACCCTCCCTCACCAGAGACTGCCTCGGGCTTATTCCTAGTGTAAGTAGGGCAGTTACCTCTTATGTAACACAGGGAGTTTGAGGAGAAGCTTTTTTTAAAAAAAAAAAATAAATGTAGGGCACATGCACTCACCAGAGAGAGACAGAGAGAAATGGAAAGTGAGAAACCCCCCTCCCCCAGGAGGGATGACCACGCGGCAGTTCATTCTCCTCCGTTCTCCTTTCAGGATATTGGGCACACACGCGCACGTGCCCAGCGCAGTTCTCAAGCCGGTGAGTTTAGGACTTGTACCGAGCAGTTGGCCAGGTGGGATCCAGCGCCTTGACCTCCACACCACCTGCTGGCCCAAAGCTCTTAAACTCATCTCTTACTCAATAATGCCCTTATATTGTCTACAAGGTCCACCGGGTTTCTTGTCTATGCTTTGATTGAGCTTCACCATCAGCGAATTGCAAGTTTTCTGCAGCTCACTGTCCTGGGCACTGCAGGACAGAAGCTGCTGGATTCTTTGTTTGACATAATGCCAGCTGGCCTTCCAGAGAAAAAGAAAAGGGCAAAAGAAAATTATAGGGTTGCCCAGGAGCGAACACAAGAGGAAAAAATACAGATAAACACATGCGTTAAGAAGTGGTCAGTGTGTGTGATTTCTGTAATGAACACTCTGTGTACAAAGAGTGGGACCTTGCTGTCGGGTCTTTATAGCTCTCCCAGGTGAAAGGGCCTTAATGAATATTCAGCTGCTCTGGCAGGGAGGTTAAACAACACACCGAAGGTCACCCAGCTACTTGACCCGGACCTCCAGCGAAAACCTTGTACTCTGGTCTTTCCACCTCACTCTTATTTTCGTCCCCTGTGCACAGACGGCATGATGACGATCAGAGCAGCCTCCCAGCACACTGGGAACAGCACTAGCAGAACAGAATCCCCGTGAGTGGGATGAGAAAGACTAAGCCGCGGGCCTCCTGGCTCCCGGGATCTGTGCGTCCCACATGAGGTCCTCAAAGCAGCCAATGCGAATATTTTCCTCGTAGAGATGCATTTTCCAGGCAGTGTGGCTTCGTGGGAATAAGATGAGCCCTTCTTTCTAGCCCCTGAGGATTCCATCTTCCTATGCCCAAAGCAGTTATTGAGGTCATTAAAAAGTAGCTGCTTAGGGGCTGGCAGGTAGCAGAGTGGTTAACGCACTGGACTCCCACCTGGCAAACCCTGGTGACTTACTTTCTCACTTTCCCTCTCTCTCTCTCATCTCTCTGTCTCTCTCTGGTCAAATTCAAAATAACAATGATAAATGAAATGAAATAGAAATCATTATATTTTTTGAAAATGTAGTTGCCTGAAGGCCGGCAGGTGGCATGGTGTTTAAGGGTGCGGGACTCCCACATGGCGGACCACAGTTCAGGTCCTGGACCTGGTGGCTTGCTTCCTCACCTTCTCTCTCTCTCTCTCTCTCTTTCTCTTTCTCTGACTTTCTCTGATCAAATTAAATAATAATAAATACAATTTTTAAAATCTTTTTTCTTTCTTTTTCTTTTCTTTTCTTTTTCTTTTATAAAGAAAAAGTAGTTGTTTGTCCCTTTGAGCTCGACACCCATGGTGCTGAGAAAAGCCTGCAGGTTGACGTTGGGAAGTGCAAGTCAAACCCACCTCCCTCTGAATGCATTGCTCCTAACCAGCAAGTCCTCCCCCTAGAAATGTGTGCCGGGGACACCAGAAGGCATGCACAGGGGTGCTCATAGTGGTGATATTGGTAATAACCCAAATCTGGAACTACCCTACAAGGCCATCGCTAGCGACGTCACCAGACAGGGCAGTTGAGCTGTGTAGTGTGAAATAGTCGGTTGTGTCCAGGTCTTGAAGGTTAGAGACCCACCCTGAGAAGAAAGAAAGTCACAAACATGAGTAAAGTAGGAAGAGAGAAGGTTTTAACAGAAAAGTGAGGTTGTGTTTTTGTTTGTTGGCTTTTGAGAGGTTTCTGTCTTAGGGCACATGTGCTCTCTGGGAAAAGAGAGAGACAGAGACAGTGAGAAGATAAAGTGAGAACTCATCCCTCTAGGGGAATGGCCACACTGCAATCCCTTCTCCATTCTCCTCCCGGGATCTTGGGCACACACACGTATGTGCCTGGTATGATTTTCAAGCTACCAGGTCCAGGACTCGAACCACCTTTGGTCATGAGGGAGCTCAGTGACGCAACCACTACACCATTGCTGGTCCAAAAGTGAAATTTTTATTTTTCTTAATTAAATAATTATTTATTTTTATTTATTTGTTCACATGAGTTTTATCAGAGAAAGAAAGAGAGGGAGAGTGAGAAAGCAAGCCTCCATGTCCGGGACTCAAACAGCGGTCAGTCATGTGGAATTCCAGTGCCTTAATCACCACACCACCTGCTGGTCCCGAGTAAAGCTTTTTTAAACAGAGAAAGAACGCTCCACGCCATAAAGACACATGAGTGGGTAGCCGTCAGAGGACAACTGCTCTGGGAATAGGGCTAGGTGTTACTTTTTTTTGTTTGTTTTTGAGAGAATTTTGCTATAAGAAAGACAGGGACAGAGAGACAGAAAGCGAGAAATCACCCCCCAGGGGGAATGGCCACACCACAATCCCTTCTCCATTCTCCTCCTGGGATCTTGGGCATGCACGCACACATGCCCAGCATGAGTTTAAGCCATCGTGTCCGGGACTCGAGCCACGGTTGACTACATGAGAGTCCAGCGACATAGCCATTACGCCAACTGCTGGTCCCGCTAGGTGTTACTGTACTTTCATTCAGGATCTTGTCATTGATATTGGGGGGGAGGGTCTGTCAGTGTAGCTGGCTCCTTTGTTTGAATTCGTGGGCTTGTACTTGCGATTGCGTACCTCTCAGGTAAAGAATCTGACTTGGTTACGCATGCCCAGTGTGGACTCAGGGAACGAGCATTGCACAGGGACAGTTCTGCCCACATCAGTTTATTGCCCTGCGTGGGAAGTGAGATGTTGACCCAGCATCCCAGTGAGTTCCTGAGTGCATATGTGGAACGGCCGGCGGGTAGAATAAACACAGATAACCTCTCCTCTCTCGGTGGCGCCAGGGCGTCTACCTGTGATCCCTGGTGACAGTGATGGATGTGTCACATGTCCCCTTTGTTGGCATTTTGGGACTCCCTGCTCAGAACATCTACTCTAACAGCTGAGTGGGTAAATACACCGGATGTGTTCACACACTGGAATACTGCTCGGCCATGGGCGCGGACGAACGGCAGGTGTGCACAGCAACACGGAGACAGGTGCGAGGGACCAGCCACAAAAGTAGTGTCGTATTGTCCTTTTTTTTTTTTTTTTTTTGGAGAGGTTTTCACTACAGGGCGCTTGCACTCGCCAGACAGAGAGATACCGAGAGATAGCGAGAAACCACCCCCAGAGGGGATGATCACGCCACAATCCCTTCTCCTCCATTCTCCTCTCGGGATCTTGGGCATGCACGCACAAGCGCCTGGCATGAGTTTTAAGCCACCAGGTCCAGGATGCGAACCACAGTCGACTACGTGGGAGTCCAGCGACATATCCATTATGATAACTGCTGGTTCCCCGTATCATCCTTTTCTGCAAAGTACCAAAGCAGACAAACAGGAGCCAGCTTGTGGTGTAGTGGTTAAGGTGCTGAACTCCCACGTGGCCGACCACCATTCAAGTGCCACACCTGGTAGCTTGAAAATCATGGTGGACACATGTACATACATGCCCAGAATCCCAGGTGGAGAGCCAAGGAGAACGGATCGTGGCACGGCCATCCCTCCTGGGAGGTGATGTCTCCCTATCCCTCTCTGTGTCTCCCTCTGGTGAGCACACATGCCCTATAGCAAAACCCTAAAACAATGAATAAATAAAAGCAGATATGTAATCTGTGTTGTTAACAGTTAGGGTCGCGGTGCCTCTGGGTCAGGGGAAGCTGAAGAGGCGGCACGAGGGCCCCTGTTTCTCGATCTGAGAGCTGGTAGTCCGAGGTGTGTTGGTTTTGGGAAAAATGCATCCAACCGCCCATCCATGCTCTGAGCACGTGCCTGTATGTTCTTCATTTCTGAAAAACCAAGCCTTGCTTCCCTCAGAAGTGCCGGGAGTCCCACTGCCTGCTCCCTCCCATCTCACCTCCCGCTCTGTCCTCTGTCTTCCAGCAGTTGCAGCAGTCGCACCTGCCCCGGCAGCATCTCCAGCAGCAGCGGAATCCGTACCCGGTGCAGCAGGTCAATCAGTTTCAAGGTGAGGTCAGCGCACACCTCTGCCATCGCACGCCTTCCACTTGCGAAGTGCAAGTGAGGGGAATGCCCGTAGCTTTGCCTTATGTGCTGTATTTATGTCCAGGTAACATGCAAAATATGTAAGCGGGCCAGTGGTGGCTAACCCACATGGGAAGGTTCTGGGTTCATGTCTGGAGACCTCCCTGTACAGGCTGGGTGTGGCTGGGTGTACCTTGATCCCGGGCTGGCTGAGGCTGGGAGCGGATCACAGTGTCATGACTCTGTTGGGGATGTCTGTATTTTCTCTTTCTGTCTCTGTCTCTCTGTTTCTTAGTCATTGGAGAAATAATTTTGTTTAATTGACAACTGGTAGGATAAGAGTACCAGCCAATCAGAGTGGAGTATTACAGAGTCCCTATTATGCCAGGCCTAAAACTTTTGATCATTGAGTCAAATGCTTAGTGGGCCCAGGAAGTTGTCAGGGTAGTTCTGAGAGGCAAGACTGGGGTAGCTGTTCTTTACCCAGTGTGCAAAGCATTTCAGTAGTTTAACAACGCCTGGTGCCTATTGGCCCACGCAGCCTTCTTTATGTCTGTGTCATCATTGGAGTGACCACAGGGACAAATATTCTCTGCCATAGCTTTCTTACTAATCCCAGAAGGTCAGCTGACCAAAACCCTCACTTCTACCAACTCCAAAGAAAACTCTGACTGCAACAACTACTGGTCTCTGCTCCCTGCAGAATATAGAAGACCAACAGGGCCTCAGGCTTGGACAGTCCTGATCCTGAACGTTTTGCAGAAATACCAAACCAGGATCCCCGTGGCCACGTGTGCATGATACACAGCATTGCCACGCCTCTGTACATGGGGAGGCCCAGCCAGATGCCAAACACTTCCACCTCTACAGAGAGAGCCCTGGAGGGGCAGAGGAAGAGCTGAAGGACCCTTCCCAATCTTATCCACAGGAATTTCCAGAAGGCTACAAGGGCACTGACAGCAGAAATTCTGATTCCCACCCTCTCCCTGTTTGTGGAATCTATATCAGTGTGCCCTAACTTCTCAAGGGCCGCATAGCCCTTTAAGAATCTGCAGAGAGAGCAGTAGATTGTGCAGTGGTTAAGGCACTGGACTCCCAACTGGAGTTCAAGTCCCAGACCCAGTGGCTTGAAAATCACTCCAGACACATGTGCATGTGTGCCCAATATCCTGGAAAGAGAATGGAGAAAGGGATTGCAGCGTGGCCATCCTCCCAGGGGGTTAATTTCTCACTTTCCTCTCTCACTGTCTCTCTATCTCTCTCCAATGAGCGTATTCACCTTATGGCAAAAACCTAGGGAAAAAAAAGAAAAAAAGAAAGAAAAGAATTTGCCGAGAGCTATGAAGCTCCTTTGCACAGAAATATACATATATGTAAATACATGCAAACTTTTATATCATTCACAAGTGTTTACTTTCTGAACTTTACAAATTGGCTGAATGAAAAAAATCCTAATCAAGGGTAGCATTTTTCAGTCTTTCCGTTGTAATACATAAACTAATAAAGACAATTTCATAGGTCACAGCCAACATATTTTTAAATGAAGTACAATAGAAATTATCAGAGTATATCAGAATCTTCATTTCTGTAATAAACCCATGAGTATATCATATACTGTGGGATGTGCTTTAAAGAGTCTGAAATCCACTGATGTTTACAGACAGGTCTCAATGGAGACTGCCCAGGAAAATACTGGAGCTTGGGGACCAGCAGGTGGCATAGTGGTTAAGGCACTGGGACTTGGGGACCAGCAGGTGACATTGTGGTTAAGGCACAGGACTCCCATATAGCCAACCACGATTCAAGTCCTGAACCTGATGGCTTGAAAATCTTACCGGGGACGTGTGTGAGTGCTCAGAATTCCAGGAGGAGAATGAAGGAGAAGGGGTTGTAGCATGGCCATCCCCCCCCCCCACCCCGGGAGGTGATCTCTCACTTTTTCTCTGTCTCTCTCTGCCTCTCTCCTTCTAGCTAGTGCACATGCCCTATGGTAAAAACCTAAAAAATATAAGAAAACAATGGGGCTTGAATGACTACCACTAGCTTCTGCTCCTAGAACATTTATGTCAACTTCAAACATAATGCAGGGAAGGACAGAAGGAATTAGACTGTCCAGAGGTGTTCCACTCCCTGAATCAGTGCCAATATTCGTTGAAGAATTGTTCCTAATTGCGCTGTGAGTGGGGAGGAGCAGGGATGGTCGTCAGTGCCCATGCAGCGTGGCTGCAGCTAGAGCCCTCCCTTGTACCTGCCGTCGTCACCCCTGAGCCTGCACCAGAATTGCCCCAGAGATAGTGAAACAGACAGTGCCACCCGCCCCCAGTGGTTCTGACCCTGCAGGCCTGGGGCGGGGCCTACGAGCCTGCCTTTCTAGCAAGTTCCCAGTTGTTTGTTCTGCTGGCTGCGAGATCACACTTGGAAACCACTGCTTTGTATTATGAACTAATTAAAAACACAAAACCTGATAAATCCAGCATTAGAGTCCCTTAAATTGTCTAGATTCATAATGCATTTATTATTTTTTTAGAGCGAAAGGACCCGCCAGATTTAGTAATTTGTCTGCATTACAGAACATAGACATACACTTACATGAGCTATTATGAATGCCTTGGGTCCAGTTTTAAAATTCTACTGCAACTTTGCTGAAACCCCAAACCATTGGTAACTGACTTAGGAATTTAGCTGCAATTAAACTAAACAGCCAGTATGACAGTTTTCAATCCCTGAGCTGATGGGTTTCAGAGATAATTTTTTTCGTAGAGAGATTTTTGCTATAGGACATATGCACTTACCGGAGACAGAGAGACAGACAGAGAGAAAGTGAGAAATCAGCCCCCAGGGGGGATGGCCACACCATCATACCTTCTCCATTCTCCTCTCAGGATTTTGGGCATGCATGCACATGCACCTGGCATGAATTTCAAGCCACTGGGTCCAGGACTTAAACTACCCAGTCACAGTGAGATCCAGTTGCTTTAACCTCCATGCTACCAGCTGGCCCCAGTAGTTTTATATTTTGCTAACATTCTAGATAGCATGCTGTTGTGTATTTGGGATAAAAGCAAATTGAGAAATGAGAATTACTGTCCTTGGAAAGAAGTTCTGTTAGGCGTAACCTGTGTAAGATCCCATGCCACACACTCATCCATACTCATTGCGAAGGTCTCCTTGCAAGGCCTTAATGACTATCTTTTGCTCGTGGAGTTTTGAGCCTCTGGGCAATGTTATATGCCTATGGGGAAATGCTTATTTTCACAATACAGGCGTCCTATAGTTGAGTGGATATAGAACATACACCATTTCAACAAACATGTGCATATTATTATCTTTAGTTGACTATGGATGATTTTCTTTGACATTGTGAGATGTTAACCAGCAGACAAGAAAATTAATTTGATTACAGCATCTCATAATAATATCTGTTATAGACAAAAAGCAGCCCATTGTTTAATGTATGTAGTAATCAGGTAAAGGCACGTTAATTCTCTGGATGCATTTGAATTTTTTTATTTATGTAAAATAACTGAAGGCCTAAAATTAATGAAAGGCTTTTTATCTCTCTTAGCTTGAAAATATTGTGTGGCTCCTGATTTTAAAATGCCTTTTTTTAAAAAACATAAGAATTGCATTGAAATAGTGCAGGCCATTTACATGAAGTAAAAATAAAGGTTCGTTTGGATTAATGTTTCTCTGCCTATTAAAAGTCATTGCAGCATTTCTGCCCTCTAGGAAAAATGACCTATTTCTCATTCACAGAATTATCCATACAACATCCAGTCCCCTCAATGCATCCATTATAAGTATATAACAAAAATGTCCAACTTATGAACATTTTCTCATCTATTTCCATCAGCCCATCAGCCTGTTTATGTAATTCGGGTCTATCCAATCAGTCTCTGAGTCAGCAATATTTTTCCTTTAAACTTTTTTAGAAACAACTCAATAACCCATTTCACTGCAGTTGATCCAATTGGGCAGCCAGTCGATACAAATTTAGTCTTTAAGGTCACCAAACTTTATAATAAGATTACAAGTTGCAGTATATGCTACCATCCTGTGTTTAACCAGGAACTTTTGATTTTTCAAAAAAAAAAAAAATCACTTAGATTTAATTAACTTTAAAATAATTAAAAAAAAAATTTTTTTGGAACTATTTCTAGGTATTTCCCTCATGGTCTTCAGGTTTCCCTATAGCAACCATTTCATTTTTCAGTGTAGTATAATATCGATCTCAAGCTACAAAAACTTAAGTCATAATCAAAATTCCCATAATTTTCTCTCTTAAAGAAAGGAAGAAAATATGGAGACATATTTGCTGCCCAGAAATCAATAACCCTATCAGGAAGACAAAAACAAACAAAAAGCAAAAAAAAAAAAAAAAACCAACAAAACACCAAACAGGGCTTTCATTGTCTGCCAAGGTGGCAGGTTTAATAAGAGTAGACTAGTCTCATTTGGTTTCTCATTGTGGTTCCAGGTAGAATCAAATTTGCATGTAATATTAACTGGCTCTTATACAGGGTCTTCTTTAACAGTCCAGAAAAAAAACTATTTTTCTCATAGACATCATAATTAGCAGGGGCATAAAAAAATCTATTTTTATGCACCTCCTCGCCCCTCACAGCATTGAGTGGTATTCCATGGGTGACATTTCCATTCTGTTGGCTGGTTTGGAAATTTCCCGAGACCATGGAGAGAAGCACTCTGTCAAATGCCTAATTAAGGCTGAATGACTTGGTGTTGATACTCTGGCCAGCTTTTAAACAGCATCATTAAAACTGGGGTAGTGATCTGCCAAGACAAATAGTCACTGAAGATTTGAAGGAGTGAACTTTGCTGCAGAAATGAATCCAGTCCATTGCCAAGTGGTAGGCTGATTGCTTTTTCCAGTTGAAAGTTGGCCCGTTTGCATTGATGTATAATGATTCAGATAATCTGGAGCATGTGAGAATCTACAGAGTGGATCCAAAAACATGGCCCATCTGTCAGAAGTGATTCTTAGCAGAAGTGATGGCCTTTAACCTCTCAAATCCTACTCAAGTCTTAAGGGAAATTAGCCTAATGGTCTTTATCGATAGAATTCTCTACGGTGCCCCGTTCTACTTCCCAAATAGAATATGTGCAATGACCATCCGCTTTTTTTTTTTTTTTTTTAGTTTTTGCTATAGGGCACTTGCACTCGCTGGAGAGAGACAGAGTGAGAGAGGAAGAGGGAAAGTGAGAAATCTTCCCCCAGGGGGGATGGCCACATCCTCTCGGGATTTGGGGCATGCACACACACACACACACACACACACACTCACCTACTGTGATTTTCAAGCCACCAGATCAGGGACTCAAACTGCGTAATCAAACATGCGAGATCCAGCCTCCTTAACCTCCATACCACCTCCTGGCCCCCATTTCTTAACTTAGCCCAAAGGGTGAATTATCTCTCACTTTCAGCAAAAAAAATGGTAGCTTATCGATTGAGACTGATACCATATGCAGAACAGTGAGAAATATTTGTTTCTGAAGTATTAAAAAAATGTAGTGTCAGGGTATGCTAAGCGGAAAAGTCAACTATAAAAACACGCTATGGTCCGATCCTAATTTCTGTGCCTGTCTAGTAACACATCAGTAATAGCAGTGGTCACTCCCTGGGATGGTGGAAATTTGGATGGCTTTCACTGTTGTCTGTGTACTTTCCAAATTTTTTGCCATCAGTATTCTTTATAATCACAAAAATAATCACGTTGCTATTAGAGATTTATTGATCCTTTCATTTAAAGGAACTTTATCATCCCCCCCAAAAAATTCCAGCCACCTGTTTCGATATGTTGTCTGTGGACAAGAGTGAGCACTGTGTGTCCTTTCGCTCCCCGCAGGTTCTCCCCAGGACATAGCAGCCGGTGAGAAGCCAGGCCGCCCTCCAGAGCATGCGAACGTCCCGGCTGATGGCGCAGAACGCGAGCATGATGGGAATGGGACCCCCCCAGAACCCGGGGACCATGGCCACAGCAGCCGCCCAGTCGGAGCTGGGGCTGGCCCCGTATAGCACCACGCCGACCAGCCAGCCAGGAATGTACAGTATGAGCACAGGGATGACCCAAATGCTACAGCACCCAAACCAAAGTGGCATGAGCATCACTCACAGCCAACCCCAGGGACCCAGGCAGCCTGCCACTGGGCAGGGGGTCGGCATGGTGAGTGGGTTTGGTCAGAGCATGCTGGTGAACTCGGCTATCCCCCAGCAGCACCAGCAGATGAAAGGGCCAGTGGGCCAGGCCTTGCCTCGGCCCCAGGCCCCTCCGAGGCTTCAGAGCATCATGGGCACTGTCCAGCAAGGTGCACAGAGCTGGCCACAGCGGAGCTTGCAAGGCATGCCTGGGAGGACTAGTGGCGAATTGGGACCATTCAACAATGGCGCCAGCTACCCGCTTCAGGCCGGCCAGCCCAGACTGACCAAGCAACACTTCCCCCAGGGACTGAGCCAGTCGGTGGTGGATGCCAACCCTGGTGCCGTGAGAACCCTCAACCCAGCTGCCATGGGCCGGCACGTGATGCCACAGCTCCCGGGACAGCAAGGCGCCAGCCAGGCGAGGCCCATGGTCATGTCCGGTCTGAGCCAGGGTGGTCCTGGCCTGCCCGCATTCAGCCAGGCCCCAGCCCAGCAGCAAATGCCCAGTGGCAACTTTGCTCCAAGCAGCCAGAGCCAGCCCTATGAGCGGAACCCCCCTCAGGACTTGTCATACAATTACACAGGCGAAGGGGCCGGGGCTTCCTTCACCGGCCTCGCGGACAGTGCCGACCTCGTGGACTCCATTATCAAAGGTGGGCCGGGCGACGAGTGGATGCAGGAGCTGGATGAATTGTTTGGTAACCCCTAGTCCAGAGGGGTCCCCAGAGCCACCCTCTAGTGGTTACAGCTTAAAAGTCAAAAAGAAACAGGATGTTGACCCATCCTAGTTTTTTTGTTTTATTGACCCACGTAAACTGAGTTAAACTGCAGCTGGCGGGCGGTGGAAGATCCGGGTGCCCATCCACAGCCCCCCGGGGGCCGCCTTCCACCTGATCTTCACAGGTGTGGAGAAGAGCTGCAGTGCAGGCCCCTGCTGCAGAAGACGGAGACGCACGGGGGTGGGGAACAAAGCCAGCGAAGCCCCCTCTGCCCCGCGATCCCCAGATCTCACCACCCAGCAAGAGCTGTCAAGTCTAGGGGGCTGTCGCCGGAGGTGAGGCACCATCAGCCCCTCCTGCCCAGGACCGGAGACTGCAGCTTCGGAGGTACAAGAGACAGAGGCGCAGTACGCCAGCCGGGAGAGCCCCGCAGAGGCTGCCGGGCGGTCGCACAGGCCCAGTGCCTAGGTCAGAAACGCCCTGCACTCTGGGCAGAACTGGACGTCGGGTGTCAAGACATGCTGCTGTATTTGGAAAAGTAGACACAGAGAGGGAGGTGGCCACAGGGAGGCGACACAGGAGTCCACAGGCCCAGGATGACCCTTGGCAACTATCACGGCATGGCAGGTGGCCACCTCACAAGACGGCCAACCAGGCTTGGTAAAGGATCTGTCCAGACGTCCAGGGAGGCCAGCTCTGTGCTGGCAGCATTCGCTCCTGGTTGGCTTGGAGCTTCCGGGGGCCAGGGACAATCTGAACACTTTCAGGTCATGCTCATCTGTCCTGGCAGCTGTGGAGTGGACAGCCCCCTGTGGGATCCTGGTCCACCAGCCCGGCTGCCTTTCTCCCACTCCTGCCTCCTCCTGGCCTCCACCCTGGCCTGCTCTCGCTGCCCTTGACAGCCTGTCCAGGAAGAAGAGAAGCTATGAATTCAGGGAGCCAGGGCAGAGCCAAAATCAAGAACTCGGACAAGCCTGCGATAAAGGGACCCTGGTGTGTTCTCGCTCTCAGCACGTACAGAGCGGAATGGATCTCTGCTAGAACCGAGTGGGCGGCTGGGATGTTTGGGCATGGGCTGACCTGCTGTCCCAGGGAGGAGTGGCCCAGAGGTCTCTGGTTCTGGCTCCTTTTGGGAAAATCCCATGAGTGATGCTTGAAAATCACCCTTTCCCATTATCCCTACTTACCGGATAGACAAGTACAAAGCCCTGAGTGACGGAGGACCTAAAAAAAATCAGTTTCTGAATGTGGGTGACAAAAGGGGCGAGACACGGCTCCTTCCATCAGACCAGTTAATCCACTTGGAAGCTCTGTGTGGTGTTCTCTATGACTCGCATCTGCCCCGAGCGAAATCGGTCGGAAGGAATCGACAACCTCCACCATTCCAAGGCTAGTCTCTGTGGTCCTTGCCTCCGGCCCCTCCCACTGTCCCGTTCTGGAGACCATGTAGCATAAGGATTGTCCTGTGTAAGCGTGGCATGCAGTTTCTCCTGTCCCCTCCTCCCTGTGTCTAGTCACAACAGCTCACCACGAAGAGAGTCTGTGGGCGCTGGACAGGCCGGGGCAAGTTCCGGTACAGAGGAGGCAGGAGGCGAGCTCTGCCCTGGACTGCCCTACCAAGGATTCAACATCTGCCCAGCCGGACGCAGGATGCCCGGCCACCATGCAGGTTGGCGAGAACCCAGGCAGGGGTGTGCATGCACCCTTTTAGCAGAGGTGGTAGCTGGTGACCGGGAAGGACACCACCAGGGAAACCCCAAGCAGAAACCTGAAAACCAAAAAGTAAACCAACGAAGCAACCCAGAATGAATACGAAATTACCTTTTGCTGAAAGACAGGAAATAAATATCTAAAACAACAATGAGAACCTGAGGTGACTGATGGAGAGAAGCTTCCTCCTGGTTCTGGGACCAACCCGCACAGAGGTAGATTTTAATAAGGTGGTTTTGTTTTTGTTTTTACTACGGTGCTGATGTATATGTAATGTCCAAAAAAAAAAAATTATTTGTACATAGGTTTTTACAATACTGCAGATATCACTGGGTCTACTATCTGTAAAAAAAATATATATATACATATAAATATATATATATATATATATACTGTTTGTTTAAAATAGAGTATTTTTATTTCATTCCTTAACTCATCCGCACAGCAGTGATATTACACTTCAGACGCCATCCAATTACTGATTTGTACGGTACAACCGATGGGAACCTGCTCCATTTTCTTCCGACTTTTCTAGCTTTCTGTTTTTACTTTGTACATTGAGCATTGCTTATTTCCTTTTCAGAAATGTACAGGCCTCTGGAATATAGAAATGGAGTGATGTTGACCTACCACTTTTAAAGAAAAACAAAATGAAACAAAAATAAAAGACCATTATCTGAAGCCATCCAAAGTAGAGTTTATTTGAGGATCCGCCAGCCTGAATTAAGCAGATGTGGTATTCCTGGGTTGTTTTGGTTTTGTTTTGGTTTTTGCCATAGGGCACATGTGCTCTGCTGAGAAAGGTAAGAGAGACAGAAGGAGGGAAAGTGCGAAAGTACCGCCAGGGGGGTTGGCCACGCTGCAATCCCTCCTCTTCCATTCGGCCCTCAGGATTTGGGGCATGCACGTACACACACCTGGAGTGAGTTCCAGGCTGCCAGGTCTGGGACTTGAGCATGGTCGGCCACATGGGAATCCAGCGCCTTCGCCACCGCTCCACCTTTTGGCCCGTATTCCTGGGTTTTAATTGATTAACTGCTGTTCTTTTCTCAAATTATTGATATGGTTATTTAAACATTTAGAGTAGGGATCAAGCATCCTAGGTCTTTTTTATCCCACCACACAACTAAAACTCACTGGATTTGTCACTGCACTCAGGGATGTCGCAAAGGGTAGGAAGGAAATTAGTTTTGCAAGAAACCTACCGAGATCCATTCGTTTGTTCAGGATCATAGCCATTCAATCTCCAACGAGCTCCTTTAGAGACCTCGGGAAATTGATAGCCAAATTTATGCTCAATACAACAGCTCAGGGGACCAGCAGATGGCGTAATGGCTATGTCTCTGGACTCCCATATTGTCGACCATGGTTTGAGTCCCAGACCCGGCGGCTTAAACTCATGCCGGGTGCATGTGCATGTGTGCCCAAGATCCCGAGAGGAGAATGGAGGAGAAAGGATTGCGGCATGGCCATCCCCCCTGGGGAGGATGATTTCTCACTTTCTGTCTCTCTGTCTCTGTCTTTCTGGTGAGCGCACACGCCCTATAGCAAAAACTTATTAAAGAAAAAAAAAACCGACAACCAAGGGGGCGTCACAGTCCCTTCCCCTCTGTACTGGACATGGTCAGGAAACACCCCCTTACCCCCTGCCCCGTGCATGCCAGTCCCCATCACACCACGTCTCAGCGTCACAGCCCGGCTTTGTCCACACCCACCCACAGAGTTGAAGGTGCGTGAAACTCATACCCCTCCAATGACGAGAGCTGACAGGTGCAGGAGCGAGAGAGCCCAGGTGACCTGTCTGGACAGATGCTTGTGCTCCAGAGCTCCCCTGCAGGATCAGGTTGGGGCTGGGACTTTACTTAAAGCCACCACCCCCTCGCCCCCACCCCCTACCCCCGCTCCTCCACCCCCTCCTCCCATCCACACGCACACACCCTTGTTTGGCTTTCTTCCTTTCTTGGCTGGTTTCCTGCCTCTTCTTCCTTTCCTCCTCCTGAGAGCCCTTCGTTAACAAATCATGAGCATGCGAATCTGCCTCTCCACTTCCAGAAGACCTGACCTAAGACGCCCCATCACAGCAAAACAACATGCTTCAGAACTGGGTTAGGCAGAAAAATAGGCCACAGAGTAAAATCATCCTCAAAAAGAGTTCCGAAGCCAAGGTAAGTTTCCGTCTACACAAGCCAAGAGGAAGAATGGATTTGACCGCGGGAGAAGATGCTCGTCTTACGCAAGGGGACGAGTTGGCAGGTAACCCCATGGAGAGATCAGTGTGACACTGGACTTTGCCCCTCTACTGGGGGTTAATTCTCTACAAGATAACGTGGGATAGGAAACCACTGATTCCGGGGCGGAGGGAGGGCTGGTGGTGGGGGTGAGGGCTGGTGACTGGAAGAAAACGTGAAGCTCTGCGAAGCATTGTTTGCTCCTAAACACAATGAATTAAAACCACATTTTTAAACATTTATACTAAAGTTTGGCAACGGGTGACTGAAATACCTTTCTCCTTTAAAAAGATATCTTTTAAAAAGATCTCTCTCTCTCTCTCTCTCTCTCTCTCTCTCTCTCTCTCTCTCTTTTAGCAGATTTTTTTGCCCTAGGGTGCATGCAATTGCTGGAGAGTGAGAGAGAGAGAGGGACAGTGAGAGGGAACGTGAGAAATCACCCCCTCCAGCGGGGATGGTCACACCGCAATCCCTTCTCCATTCTCCTCTTAAGATCTTGGGCATATGCGTACATGCACCCAGCATGATTTTGAAGCCACTGGGTCTGGGATTTGAACTGCAGTTGGCCATGTGGGAGTCCAGCGATGTAACAGCTACACCATCTGCTGGTTCCTCTTTTTTTTTTTTTTTTTTTTTTTTTTTTTTTTTTTTTTTTTTGATTTGTGCACTTGCTGGATTGAGACAGAGAAAGCAAGAAAAGCCCCCCGTGGGAAATGGTCACACTGAAATCTCTTCTCCATCTCGCCCTCCTCTGGGGATTGTGGGTATGCATGCACACACACCCAGTGTGTTTTTCAAGCCACTGGGTCCAGGACTGGAACTGTGTGGTTTGCTATGTGGGATCCAGCTCACATCCAGGCTATGGACTCTCCAAGAAACTTTCTATGTACTTCTCCTGGCCTTATTAAAATCCTAGTGTGGTGGGGCCAGCAGATGGTATAGTGGTTAATATGCTAGACTCCCGCATGGCTGCCCACAGTTCGAGTCCTGGATCCGGTGGCTTAAAACTCACACCAGGCATGTGTGTGTGGACGCCCAAAATCCCAGGAAGAGAATGGAGGAGAAGGGATTGAGACGTGGCCATCCACACCAGGGGATGATTTCTCACTTTTTGTCTTTATCTCTATGTGTCTCTCTGGCAAGCACATGTGCCCTATAGCAAAAAATCTCTCTCAGGGCCAGCAGGTGGCAAGGTAGTTAAGAGCACTGGATTCCTACATGGCTAACCATAGTTCAAGTCCCAGACCTGGTGGCTTGCTTTCTCACTTTCTCTCTCTCTCTCTCTCTCTCTCTCTCTCTCTCTCTCTCTCTCTCTCTCTCTCTCCCTCTCTTTCTCTTTCTTGCTCTGTCCCTCTGGTCAAATTGGAAAATAGATAAATAAATAAAGTTACATAAAATAATCCTTAAAAAATAAATCTCTCAAAAAAAAAAAAAAAATCCTGGTGTAGTCACATGTGATGGGAGGAAAGAAGAGAGAATGAACATCTACCCAGGAGTCTGTCCTGGCCAGACAGAGTATTCTGTCCCCAAACTAACCTCATTCAGACGCAGAAATGAGCTGTTTCTGCCTGTGCCCGTTGTTTGCAAGGAAGCAAAGAAAAGGACCTGGTATTTTTGGTTGTTAATGACTATTTTGGTCACACTCCACCCACTTCTGACCCTGCAGAGAAAAGTAGGGGAAGAAGAATGACCAAGAAGAAGGAGGAACTCTCTCCTGGTGTAATAGTTACCTTTTTTTTTTCTACAGAGCATGTGCACTTGCCAGAGAGAGACAGAGAGAGGGACAGAGATAATTCACCCCCTGGGAGCTGGCCGTAGTTGCTTCTCCTCCATTCTCCTCTCATGTTTTGGGCACACACACATGCACCAGTGTAATTTTTAAGCCACTGGGTCCAAAATTCGAACCATGGTCAGCAAGGTGGGAGTCCACATCACCTGCTGGCCCCTCTAGTTACCTTTTTATTTTTCTTTTCTTTCTTTTTTTTTCTTAATTTGCCAGGGAGTGTCTGTGCTCATCAGAGAGAGAAAGTGAGGGAGCACTTGTTCACACCACAACCCCGAATTCGGGGCCTCTCACTTCGCTGGAGTTTTCCAACTTTTC
Organism: Tupaia tana; assembly: GCA_026018925.1. Taxonomy (NCBI): domain Eukaryota; kingdom Metazoa; phylum Chordata; class Mammalia; order Scandentia; family Tupaiidae; genus Tupaia; species Tupaia tana. The sequence continues at coordinate 16,406,336 of JAKSZU010000021.1, forward strand.
ATTATGAACATTTTCAAGCAATCAGGAAAGCAGAAAGATGAAGTGCAATGAGTAGCGACATGCTTTATTTAATCATCGGAACACTGGGCCCTCAATGCCTCAGGTATGTTTGCAGAATTGTTTCAGAGTTACACACACACACCTGCATCGCCCCTCACTGCTTCACCGTGCGGCTGAAAGAATTAGGCCATTCTTCTTCCAGCCTAACACAACTAACATGAATTCTTCAATGATATCTAATTCTCATTTCATATTCAGATTGTCCTCACTGTCTCACCAATGTCTGCCATAGCTGTTTTTCTCTAACCGGGATTCCACGAACGATCTCACATTCCCATTCGTTTTCATGCCTCTTAAGACTCTTAATAAACCTTTGTTCCCCCCCACACATGCACCCCTTTTTTCCTAACATGGACTTTTTTTTTTTTTTTTTTTTGAGAGGTTTTTTGCTATAGGGCACGTGCGTTCGCCAGACAGACAGAGAGAGACATAGAGACAGAAAGCGAGAAATCACCCCCCAGGGGGGATGGTCACGCCGCAATCCCTTCTCCTCCATTCTCCTCTCGGGATCTTGGGCACGCACGCACACGCGCCCGGCGTGAGTTGTAAGCCACCGGGTCTGAAACGCGAACCGTGGTCGACTACGTGGGAGTCCAGCGACATAGCCATTACGCTAACTGCTGGTTCCCCCTAACATGGACTTTTTAAGGCAGTGAATCTGAGTTCTAAAAATAAAACTGGTCTATTTACTAACATAGGAAAAAAAAAAAAAAAAAAAGATGTAACTGGCAAACAGATCAGAAACCCCCACCTCTCCGGCCAGCACGCTTGCGCCCTGTAACCAGATCTAACAGGAATTCAAATAATCAAGAAGTTGCCTGGTGACAGCGGAATTAGTACAAAGGAAACAAATTCTGTGGTTCAAACATTTAAAGATACGCGGCCTGCTTCATCATGGCCGATTTTCCTATTTCCATGTGTTTAGCCAAACTGTGCCCATGGGGGAGAGAGGGTTTACACGGCTCAGAACCAACTTAGCGCTAAGTAGAAATGGTTTAAAAGCGCTCAAGGGGGCCCAGCTACAGGGGGCGTGACGGAAGCACAGGGCTCTTGAGTGCTGGAAGTCATAGAGAAGATCAGGGTTCGGTTCCAGGTGGACCCACTCTTGCCAGGTGTAATGCAGGCCCATTACGCTGGCTGACTGGGAAAGGCTGGTGGCAGAATTCCAGCATGAAACCTTGTTGAAGGTGACCGTCATTCCCTCTCTCTGTCTCTGTCTCTCTTTCTCTCTCAATAAAACGACAGAAAAATGCACATGTATGATTTAGAAAGTTTTTTTCCTATTTTCAGATGAACTATGTCGTAATTATGCTTTAGGGTTCAAAAATTTGTACTCTCTACCTTCATTGTCGTCAACATAAAACAATTAATATGGGCGCCAGCAGATGGCACAGTGGTTAAGGCGCTGGACTTCTACATGGCCAACTGAGGTTCAAGTCCCAGAGTTGGCAGCTTAAAACTCAAGCCAGGCACCGGTATGTGCATGCTTAAAATTCCAAGAGGAGAATAGAGAAGGGATTATGGTGTGGCCATCCCCCCCACGGTGGGGGGGGGGGGGGGGGGGTAATTTCTCACTTTCTCTCTGTCTCTCTGGCAAGTGTACATGCCCTATAGCAAAAAGGAAAAATAGATAAATAATGTCCCAAGTCCCCATCATAACTAACCATAGGATCACAGCATCTGAGAATGGGCATTAATGCCATCTTACAACTGAGGCAGGAGCAAGTGGCAGACCAGGACAGGGTGGTCAGGTCTGAGGTCCTCACTGCTTTGCTACACGACCTCCTATTGATAGGATCCTTGTCCAAACAGCCAAAGCGTGAGGGGACCTGGGCCAGTGTCCAGATGGCCCTCATCCCAGGCCATTACATCCTCAGTGTACTTTGGGATATTTACTGCTCTTAGGCAAGAGGTTGCTCTGTCTTCTCCCCTATTCTGGAAGTGCCGCATGTGTTTTTGTTTTAAGAGGTTTCTGCCTTGGGAACCAGCAGTTAGCATAATGGCTATGTCGCTATACTCCCATGTAGTCGACCGCGGTTCGCGTCCCGGACCCAGTGGCTTAAAACTCACGCCGAGCGCGTGTGCATGCGTGTCCAAAGATCCCGAGAGGAGAATGGAGGAGAAGGGATTGCAGCGTGGCCATCCCCCCTGGGGGGTGATTTCTCGCTTTCTGTCTATCTCTCTCTGGAGAGCGCACGCGCCCTGTAGCAAAAACCTCTCCAAAAAAAAGAGGTTTCTGCCTTAGGCGCACATGCGCTGGCCAAAGAAAGACAGTGAGAGGGAAAGGGAGAAATCAACCCCCAAAGAGATGGCCACGCCGCAATTCCTTCTCCTCCATTTTCCTCCTGGAATACTGGGCAGCACACACACGGTGCCCAGTGTGATTTTCAAGCCACCAGGTCCAGGACTCATACCGCGGTGGAACACCTGGGAGTCCAGCTAGGCAACCACTGCGCCATCTGCTGGCCTAGCAGTCGAACTGCGGTCGAAACATGGAAGTCCAGCGACGTAACCATTACGCCATCTGCTGGTCGCCCAGCCCCAGCTCTTACATGCCTTTATTTCTCCCGGTACCATTCATAGCCTGCGTCACTTCCCTTGTGCCCACAAAGGGAAAATCCCAATCAACAGTGTCTGGAAGATGCTCATACCAGATTCAAGGCTGCCCAATTTTCTTTTGAAAAACTGAGGAGCCAGCAGTTAGCATAATGGCTATGTCGCTGAACTCCCATGTTGTCGACCGCGGTTCGGGTACGAGACCCCGTGGCTTAAAACTCACGCCGGGCACGTGTGCGTGCGTGCCCAAGATCCCAAGAGGAGAATGGAGGAGAGGGGATTGCAGTGTGGCCATCCGCCCTGGGGGGTGATTTCTCGCTTTCTGTCTCTGTCTTTCTGGTGAGCACACGTGCCCTATACCAAAAAAAAAAAAAAAAAACTCTACAAAAAATAGTTTTTTTTAGGGACCAGCAGTTGGTGTAATGGCTACGTCGCTGGACTTCCATGTAGTTGACTGTGGTTTGAGTCCCAGACCTGGTGGCTTAAATGCACGCCGGGCACATGTGTGAGCATGCCCGAGAGGAGAATGGAGGAGAAGGGATTGCAGCGCGGCCATCCCCTCTGGGGGGTGATGTCTCTTTCTCTTTCTGGTGAGCACACGCACCCTATAGCAAAAACCTCTCTAAAAAAAAGAATTATTTTTTAAAATTTATTATTTTTTAACTTGCTATAGTCATCGAGACAGAAAAAGCAGGGGTGGGGGAGAGGGAGTGAGAAAGCAAGCTGTCAGGTCCAGGACTCAAACCATGCTCAACCATGTGGGAGTCCAGTGCCCTAACTACCACGCCACCTGCTGGCCCAAAGCCAGCATTTCTAAAATCAGGGTTCAACAGCTGCTACTGATGATATGGATGACTTGCCCCCAGCTCAGGTCAGTTCTTAACAAACAGGAAATATATTCTCTAAAGGGTATATTTCCACAGAGCCATTTCAAGAAAAACAAAATACTTTTATTATATTTTTTTAATTTAACACATGATACCGCATTACCTTTGGAGAGCCATTTTACAAGCATTAAAGTAAAAGGAAGAAAATAAAGTCAGAAGAGCCGCCTCATTTTCTTGGTAATATCGAGGTCCAGATATTCATCCAGAAAGCTGTTTGCGATCCCCAGGGCACCTAGGACAACCAACAAGGCCAATGTACCCATGCTCAACTGGAAACCAGCCATCCTGCAGGAGAAAGAGGAAGGCCAGTGACAAATGGCTCTAGTGCAGAAGCTGGGAGTGCCAGGGCAGGGCAGGCCGCGCTCAGCGGCACACGCAGAAGTGCTGGATGTTTTTGCCATTTGCGATTTTCAGTTCGCCATATAAATCAAAGGGAAGGTCTAGCCACAGAGGTCAAGCATCCTGGAATATTCAAAGGATTATCAAGGCTGGGATTATTTCCTTGGTAACTTCCTGGAGACGATGCAAAAGTTTTGCAAGGACTTAAAGGGTCCACCACACCCCATGCATAGCTCTGTGCTCTCGTTTTCTCATCTCAGGCCCAACTGTGTCTGACCGGGCAAAATTGGGATCACCCTTGGAACTGCAGTTCTCAGGGCCATCTGTACCTCCCAGGGACTGGAAAGGAGACTTCGTCCTGCTCCGTTTTACATAACCATGCAACTACTGGGTTCTCACCTTTTTTTAGGAGCTTCTGCATATCCCCAGAAGTACTGGTGGCGGGCGTATATGTACACCAGACCCAGGCACGTGGCAAAGACTGCAGAGGGAAAAGAAACGGTGCAGAATGTGAAAGCAGCCTCTGACCCTGGACTATGACAACTGAGAAGGTACTCACAAAGCAAACGACTGGGGCCAGCAGAGGAAGTGTCACATTGCTGGACTCCCACTTGGTCAACCGCAGTTTGAGTCCTGGACCCAATGGCTTGAAATTCACGAGATGTGCCTGTGTGTGTGCGCCCAAGCTCCCAGGAGAAGAATGGAAAAGGGATTGTGGTGTGGCCATCGGCCATCGCTCCTGAGGAGTGATTTCTCACTTTCCCTCTCACTGGCGCGTGCGCTCTCTCTCTCTTGCAAGCACAGGTGTCCTAAGGCAAAAACTCCTACAAAATAAGTTTAAAAAATAAAGCATACAATGGGGCCAGCAGGTGATGTGGTGGTTAAGGTGCTGGAATTGCCACATGGTCGACCATGGTTTGAAACAGTCCCAGACCTGGTGCCTTGCTTTCTCACTTTCCCTCTCTCTCTCTCGCTCTCTTTCTGGTCAAATTCAAAATAAATAAATAAAAATTTAAATAAAATTATTTTTAAAAATAAATGAAGCAGGGGCCAGCAGATGGCATAATGGCTACATCGCTGGACTCCCATGTAGTCTACCACATTTCAAGTCCCAGACCGGGCATGCTCAAGATTTCGAGAGGAGAATGGAGGAGAAGGGACTGTGGCGTGGCCATCCCCCCCAGGTGGTGATTTCTCGCTTTCTGTCTCTCTCTCTATGTCTTTCTGGTGCGCACACACGGCCTATAGCAAAAACCTCTCCAAAAAATAAATAAGTAAATAAAATTTTAAAATAAATGAAGCATATGACTGTATCTAACAAATTACTTAAAGCAGACTATATTTTTAAAAAAAAACTCTTGCAATTCAATAATAAAAGTAAAATAACTTAATGTCTTAAGTGGGACAAAATATTTGAATAGACAACTCACATAGGAAGATAAACGAGTGTGTCAATAATCACACAAAAAAATCTCAATATGATTCAGCATCAGCAAACTGACACTTAAAAGTACAAATGAGGCCCAGTCACAGTGGAACAGGTAGTGGGGCACTGCAGCACGGCAGAGAGGCGATATGGGGAGGTCCTGGGTTCAGCTCTCCGGTCAACCTAAACAGGCCATGTGCGACTGGGGATGCACCCGTGATCCCAGCGGGCTAGAGAGGGTCCTGGCGTGACAAGAGTCCCTCAATAGAGGGTCCTTTTCCTCCCTCCCTTTCTTTCTCTCTGTCTCTCAAGAAATGAATAAACTCTTTTTAAATTTTAACAAAAGGGCTGGCCCCATAGTCTAGTGGTCAATAGAACTGATCCCACATGACTGACCATGGATTAAATCTCAGCTCCAGCAGCTTAAAAAACACACCGGGCAGGGCCAGAAGTTGGCATAGTGCATAAGGTACTGGACTCTCACAGGGCTGACCGCAGTTTGAATCCCAGACCTGGCGACTTGAAAATCATGCTGGACACGTGTGCGTGCGTGCCCAAAACCCTGAAAGGAGAATGGAGGAGAAGGGGCCATGGTGTGGCTATCCCCTCTGAGGGGTGATTTCTTATTTTATCACTCACTGTGTTTCTCTATATATATAGTGAGCACACACACCCTGTAGCAAAAACCTTAAAAAAAAAAAAAAAAAAAAAAGAAAAGTAAAACACACCAGACACATATGTATATATGCCCCAAGTCTCAACAGAATGGAGAAATGGAGAAGAAGGGATTGCAGCGTGACCACACCTCATCAGCGGGTGCCTTTTCTCTCTCCCTCCCACTCTCCTTCTGTCTGTCTTTGGCTAGTACACACACCTTTTAGCAAACAAACAAAAAAGACGGTGAGGTGGCACCACTGCATACCCGCCCACTACAGCAACTCATATGTTAAAAGGTCAACCACACAAAATGTTGGTGAGAATCCTCACACATCATCAGTGGGAATGCAAAAGAGCACACCACTTTGGGAAAAGTCCTGGTAGTTTTTTATAAAACTAAATATTTCATATGACCCAGAAATTCCATTCCTATATATTGACGCAAAAGAAACAAAAGCACATGTTTCAGAAAAGACTTGTTCAAGAATGTTTGTTGCACCTTTATTAATAACAGCCCCTTGGGGCCAGCAGGTGCCGGGGTGGCTAAGGTACTGGGCTCCCACTGGCTAACTGCAGTTTGAGTCTCAGACCCAACAATTTGCTTTCTCACTTTTCCTCTCTCACTTTCTTTCTCTGTCTCTCTCTGCTCAAATTTTAAATAATTAATAATGAGGAGGACCAGCAGTTAGCATAATGGCTATGTCACTGGACTCCCATGTGGTTGACCACGGTTCGAGTCCTGGACCCAGGGGCTTAAACTCACACCGGGAACATGTGCGTGCGTGCCCAAGATCCTCAGAGGAGAATGGAGGAGAAGGGATTGTGGTGTGGTCATCCCCCCTGGGGGTTGATTTCTCGCTTTCTGTCTCTCTGGTTTCTGGCAAGCACACGTGCTCTATAGCAAAAACCTCTCAAAAAAAAAAAGATAATAAATTAAAAATTATAATAATAATAATATAATAATAATCGCCCCAAAGTAGAAACAGCCCAAAGCCTATCAGCAAGAGAATGGATAACCAAGCTACTCATCAATGAGAAGAAACTGATTCCTGCAACAATATGATGAATCTCAAAAACATGTGACTGAATAAATGAAGCATTCTACAAGGGTGTACATTATACAATTCTAGTTATATGAAGTTTAGAATGGGTCAAAATGAATGACGGAGAAATCAGAAGAGTGCTTGCAACTGGAAGGGAGTGAGAATGGCATTGACTAGGAAAGACAAGAGGAGGCTTTCTGGGCAGTAGTCTTGCTCTGTATCTTGACAGGGATTTGAGGCACACAGGTATGGACCTTTAAAACTCATGGGACACTTGGGAACCAGCAGTTAGCGTAATGGCTATGTCGCTGGACCCCCACGTAGTCGACCGCGGTTCGCGTCTCGGACCCGGTGGCTTACAACTCACGCCGGGCGCGTGTGCGTGCGTGCCCAAGATCCCGAGAGGAGAATGGAGGAGAAGGGATTGCGGCGTGACCATCCCCCCTGGGGGGTGATTTCTCGCTTTCTGTCTCTCTGTCTCTCTCTGTCTGTCTGGCAAGCGCACGCGCCCTATAGCAAAAAAAAAACCTCTCCCCCCCCCCAAAAAAAAAAAAACAAACTCATGGGACACTTGGGACCAGCAGTTAGTGTAATGGCTATGTCACTGGACTCCCATGTAGTCGACCGCGCTTCAGGTCCTGGACCCGGCGGCTTAAACTCATGCCGGGCATGTGTGCATGCGTACCCAAGATCCCAAGAGGAGAATGGAGGAGAAGGGATTGCGGCGTGGCCATCCCCCCGGGGGGTGATTTCTCACTTTCTGTCTCTCTGTCTGTCTGGTGAGCGCACGCGCCCTATAGCAAAAACCTCTCCAAAAAAATAAATAAATAAATAAATAACTCATGGGACACTTGAATCTCATGGACACACATATACTGACGAGAAAGCATGAATACTCACTGGGAGTGGTGGGGAGAAATCACCCCCAAATGGGGCATGATCATGTCACAATCCCTTCTTTTCCATTTCCCCACCCTGGCAAGATTTAGAGAAATACACACACACACACACACACACACACACACACACATACAATTTTCTCAAACTGTATGGTTGATCATGTGGGATCCAGCTCCCTTAACCACTAGGCCACAGAGTCAGCTCAAGATGTGCATATATTAATACATGTAAATTCTCATCTAAGAAAGAACGAAAAGTGAAATGTGGACTGTTGCTCTGCCATCCTGTCCAGTGAGAAATATCACTATCTTCCCTTAGCAAGGGATCCTCTCCTTTCCTCAGCACCTTCGAGATACAAATTGCCACAGTCTTCTTGCATGCATTTGAAGTCTGTGTTTGGGACTGTGATACACCAGATATAGTTAAATTAATCATTAATACCTTATTACAAAGGTTTTGTAAAAGTTCCCTGTGTTTATAGAGTTTATATTGTATCAGCAAAGAAAAAACGAAGAGAAAATTCCAGACTTGGAAGACCCAAGAAAGAAATGAAGAGTGATGGGAAAGAAAGAACTGGAGGAAGACACCTTTAGCAAGGGATCCAGGAAAGAAGGCTTCTAGAGCAGATTATGTTTGCACAGGGCCCCAAAGAATGAGGCCAGAGACCAAGCACAGAGCTGGAAAGAAGAGGTGGTGTAGTACCTGGTGTCCGAGAAAGTCAAGAGATTCTGATCATGCCCTCAGTTCTAAGATTCTCTCTCTGGTGAGTTACTCCCACAAAGCCAATAAGAACAGTCCAGGGCAGTTAATACACAACTTATTTTGAACAAGGAAGAAAAAGGAAAGAAAATGATGACCAGATTCCTAAGAAATCCTTTTCTGAAAGGCAACTGGGCTCATTCAGCTCATCACAGTGAAATCCAAAGTTTCAAAGGGCGGAAATGGAGTCTCATTCTCAAAAGGCAGTTTTCTTATTAATTGTTAGCATGCTTTTCTGTGATGAGGAATGCTGCTTTCATTCTTACCCTTCAGGGACCAAAGTGTGAGCTGGAATAAAGTTAAGTCTTTCTCTAAAGCTGGGGTCACCAAGCCCCAGGCCATGGACCAGTATGAGTCTGTGGTGTATCAGAAACTGGGCCGCACAGCAGGAGGTGAATGGTGGAGGGAGCTAGCAAAGCTTCATCAGAATTTACAGCCGCTCCCCTTCACTCGCATTACTGCCTAAGCTCCGCCTCCCATCTAATGAGCAGCACTGCCATTCTATTCTCATAGGAGTGTGAACCCTATTGTGACCTGCACATGCAAGGGCTCTAGGTTACCTGTTCTCAGAACCCCTACTCCCAAAATCCATGGAAAAATTGTCTTTCAGGTCCCTGGTGCCAAACAGATTGAGGACAGCTGCCTTAGACCTTTTATCTAAAATTCCTCAGTAGACAATAAAAATGACAAGAAAGAAAGCGATGGTGTTGCTTGTGAAAGCAGCTGGATTTTGGTTTATTTTGGTTTATTTAAATCTCAGCCATCAAGTGCAGATGGAAATGAGATAGTAAGTGTTACCAGAAAGCAAAGGAGATTGAATTTCTGCAACTAAGGTATGGTGCTGACCTGACTCCCTGAAAGACAGATAGGCAGAATTTGGATAAAGCCCTCAGCTCACTGAGGATACTCCAGTAGAATAGATAGTGGATGTTTCTAGAGTTCCTATGTACTAACAGTGGCACTATATCCTTGGAGGCCCCTAAACATACATGAGTTGTTGGGACAAATATGTGTAGACATCGCTCTGTACTGAAAAGAGAAATTTACCTGATGCTGGTGAATGTCAAGTTGGACAAATTATTTAACCTTACTGTACCTCAGTTTCCTCATGTATAAAGAATTACTTATATACTCTACCTGTGTGAAGGTTTTTAATTCCATAAGTTTTTTTTGTTTGTTTGTTTTTGAGAGGTTTTTGCTATAGGGCGCGTGCACTCACCAGAAAGATAGAGAGAGACAGAGAGACAGAAAGCAAGAAATCACCCCCCAGAGGGGATGGCCACACTGCAATCCCTTTTCCTCCCTTCTCCTCCCTTCTCCTCTCGGGATCTTGGGCATGCACGCACATGCACCTGGCGTGAGTATAAGCCACCAGATCAGGACTTGAATCGCAGTCAACTACATGGGAGTCCAGCGACATAGCCATTACGCTAATTGCTGGTCCCCCATAAGTCTTATATATGAGACAATAAACTCATAAAACTTAAAAATAGTACCTGGAACATAATAAATGCTCAATAAATATGAGGGGGAGACTTCAAATTCCCGCACTGAAAAAATGAAATTAAAATACTAGCTTATTATGATGCAAAAAATCATTCATAGTTTTTTCAAAACAGGTATTTTCTATGGGCTATTTATTTATTTTTAGAAATTTTTTTGTTTGTTTGTTTGTTTTGCTATCGGGCATATGCACTCACTAGAAAGAGAGAGAGACAGACAGAAAGCAAGAAATCACTTCCCCACCCCACCCCCCGCCAAGGGGGGATGGCCATGCACAATCCCTTCTCCTTCATTCTTTTCTTGGGATCTTGGGCAAACACACACACACGCCCAGTGTGAATTTTAAGCCACCAAATCCTGGACTCGAACTGCGGTTGATTATGTGGGAGTCCAGCAACATAACCATTACGCCATCTGCTGGTCCCATATGGACTTTTTGAAGAGCTCTCATGTTAGTTATAATTATTAAGGTGAACTATTACTTTGTGTTCTATTACTTTGGTTCATTAGAATTACATTTTTAGATTTGAAGACAGAATGTACATTATCTTCATTTTTTTTTTTTTTTTGGAGAGGTTTTTCGCTATAGGGCGCGTGCGCTCGCCAGACAGACAGACAGAGAGAGACATAGAGACAGAAAGTGAGAAATCACCCCCCAGGGGGGATGGTCACGCCGCAATCCCTTCTCCTCCATTCTCCTCTCGGGATCTTGGGCACGCACGCACACGCGCCCGGCGTGAGTTGTAAGCCACCGGGTCCGAGACGTGAACCGCGGTCGACTACGTGGGAGTCCAGCGACAAAGCCATTACGCTAACTGCTGGTTCCCCCATTATCTTCATTTTTGAGTGCCCCGGATATAGTTTGTTCCAAGTTTTTTGTTTTTGTTTTTTTTTCTTTTTTAAATGTTTAATTATTGAATTAAACCAGAATGAAGCTAGTTAAACATTAGCATATGTGTAATACAATGTTATTTGATGCACAAAGACACTATTTTGTTTAAAATAATTTCCAAGATCAGTAGCTATTGCATATCTGCTTTCTCATAGTTTTAAGACCCACAGTCATCATTAGAACAGAGTTAACTCACTCTCTCTCATAGATAGATAGATAGATAGATAGATAGATAGATAGATAGAGTGGTTGTTAGTGGTGGTTGTTAAGGTTTTTGCCATGGGCATTTGCACTTGCTAGAGAAAGACATAGAGAAAGTGAGAAATCAACCAACCCCTCTCTGTTCTCCTCTCAGGATTTTGGGCATGCATGGCATGATTTTCAAGCCACTGGGTCCGGAGTTTGAACCACGGGAATGTAGTGCTTTACCCACCATGCCATCTGCCGGCCCCAGAGTTGACTGTATTTAATTACCTTGGTTGGAATACCATCCAGCCATCCACAACATGATCAGAAATATGGGATAAGCCTCCACACTATTTTGTCTGTAGGAAAACAGAAAGACATGGGTTACTTTATGAGAAAATTGTACACTAAAGCATCTTTTTTTAATCTAGAGCTAAAAATTCAGATTAATCTAACAAAAATAAGATAAAAGCTTACATAAAGAGCTTAAATATCAAACTCACTTATGATGAGTTTTTTAAAGGTTGGACTCAAACATTGTTTAAACCTCAAAGCAAGACCAAGTCTCATCCAGTCTTTTTTTTAAAAAAAGAATTATTTATAGGGGCCAGCAGGTGGCATAATGGTTACATTACTGGACTCCCATGTAGTCAGTAGCAATTTGAGTCCCAGATTCATTGAGTTAAAATCATGCTGGGCACACGTGCGTGCCTGCCAAAGATCCTAAGAGGAGACTGGAGGAGAAGGGATTGCGGCATGGCCATCACCCCCACCCCAGGGGGTGATTTCTTGTTTTCTGTCTCTCTCTCCAGCAAGTGCACACACTCTATAGCAAAAATCTCTCTTAAAAAATTTACTTATTTAATTTTATTTATCATCATCATTATTATTACTACTAATTTGCTACCGGGCATGTGCGCTTAACAGAGAGAGAGAAAGAGAGAAGAAAAGTGAGAAAGCAAGCCACCAGGTCTTGGACTCGAACCCAGCGCCTTAACCACAACTCCACTTCCTGGCTAACTCATTCATTACTTGATGTAAGTCGCCAGTAGTAGAAATGAGTCATAGTTCTTTTCCAAAAGCCAGGCCTCCAGAGCCTAAAGATTAATCTTCATCTTATCTAAAGAACCCAAGAGATTACTCAATTCATATTAAACAGATTTCTTCTCAAAAATTCCCTCACATCCGTAGTCTTCCCACTTTAGTTACTCAAAACATTAAAAAACGATCTTCAAATATTTCCCCTAAAACATCCTGAAGAAAATGACTAAGCAAATTTCACTCCCATTTTACAGAGGAAGAAAGTAAAGCCCGAGTGCTCAAGCCAACTGATGGGAGCAGGGGAGCCAATGTAGATGGCGTCCATCTCTGGATTCCAGAGCCCTGTCCTAATGTCAAGCAGAATTGCCTCTATTCAGAGAAGACTTGGGTGGAAAATTTGATACTATTTTAAGCAACAGGGAATAGTTCTCTGGGAACTATAATTAATTCATCTGCACCTAGCAAAGGAAAAAAGGATGAGTTATAACATTTCTCCTTCCTGAGCACCGCCCCCAAGTGATCTTGGTTAGGTTGACTGAGCTCTTTGCTGACAATATCACAACCAGAAAGAACTTTAATGTCATTCGTAATGAGGTCTTAAGTAGATTCTGGTGGAAGAGTCATAGTCTACAGGATTATAAATGACCTCACATCCTTCCTTAAATAAGCCTTAAAGCCTGAATACTCAAGGTTATGAGGCAATTGACCCAGAAATAGTTGATGCTGGTTGTTAAAGACCTGGGTCTTTTTGCCTGGGTCATCATGAGTAATTTTTTTTTTTTTCTTATTAAAAAATAAAAGAAAGTATAATTACAAGACGTAATTCTTCCCTCATCCTCTATAATTCCACAGGAAATGGTGGGTAGGTCAGTTCGACCTTATTAGCTGAGGCCTGGACTACATGAGACAAAGCTCCCCGATAATAATTCCATCATTTCTTAAAGTTAGGTAAGAAAAATGAATAATTAACACATTCAATGCTCCTGTAAATATTACAGATGGGGGCCAGCAGGTGGCGTAGTGGTTAAGGTGCAGGACTCCACATAGCCAACCACAGTTGGAGTCCCAGATCCAGAGGTCTGAACTCACACCAAGCGCATATGCGGGCATGCCCAAAGTCCTGAGAGGAAATGAAGAAGGGATTGTGGCATGCCATCCCCCCCTAGGGGATGATTTCTCACTTTCTCGTCTCTGACTCCATCTCTCCAGTGAGTGCACTCACCCTATAGAAAAAAATAATACTAATTTTATAAAAAGAAGAAGAAAAAACAAGCAGGGCTGGCTAGGAAACGGGGACGAAACACACTGCTCAAGTGAGGCTTGCTCTGTGGGTGTGTTTCCCTGGTCCCCCTGTACAGGCCAAGTGCATGTGGCCAGGATTCTGGTTACCTGGGAAAGCTAGCTGGGGGGTAGTGCTGTGGGACCCTCTTGGGTGTGCTTGTTTCTCTCTATCTCTGTTTCTCACTTTCATGAAAGAGAAAGAGAGAGAAAGAAAAGGAAAGAAAGAAGAAAGAAAAAGAAAAGAAAGAAAGAGAGAGAGAGAGAGAAAGAAAGAAAGAAAGAAAGAGAAAGAAGACCTTAAAAATAAGTGAAGAGATCGCAGCTGATGCAGAGTCCTGAAGCTCGCGTGGCAATATGCTCAGCCCACCAGCAAAGACAACAGCAAGAATACCTACATAGCATTCCAAGGGCCAGGAGAGTAACCATCAGTCCCCTACAAAGTCAGAACTGGGCAATGTGAAGGCAAAAATGCTTTTTTTTCTTCTTCTTCTTTTTTTTTATTTTAAGAGGTTTTTGCTATAGGGTGCGTGCGCTCGCCAGACAGAGAGACACAGAGAGACAGAAAGCGAGAATCACCCCCCAGGGGGGATGGCCACGCCACAATCCCTTCTCCTCCTCTCGGAATCTTGGGCACGCACGGACATGTGCCTGGCGTGAGTTTTAAGCCACTAGGTCCGGGATGCGAACCGCAGTCGACTACATGGGAGTCCAGAGACATAGCCATTACGCTAACTGCTGGTCCCAAGGCAAAAATATTTTCTTCTTCCTTTTCTTACAATGTCTTTAAGGCCCAAAAGGCCACTGTTTACCCAAGAAATGTCTTGCCTAGAGCCTCACAATAAGACTCCCTTAGACCACACTCCAACTTCCTAGTACTCAGAGAGGTAACCAAGAGTTTACTATCTTCCCCAAATGGGAAGATTCCCCTACGATTGTGCTTCAGCTAGTTGTCTTTTTATTATTTTTCTAAGTTTATAAGTGGCTATGACAGGTTAAGTGAAAAGGTACTTTAGAAACTCAAAATTACAGCTCTGTAAAAGATAAGCAGTGGCAGCAGCTCCTTCGCAGTCCTTCTCCTTGGCTAAATCCATAGACCTGCTCTCAAAGCAAAAGAGAGTGAGTTGTAGCACTTTTCCAGAAGACAGGAAGGCTTTTGTCTTCCCACACTCAAGGGAATTGTATGTAATCTTTTTTGGAAACGTAATTGCCCCATTGTTTATTAGGTTTTGTAATACACCTTAAGTTATTTCGTATGGAAGAATTAAGAATTAAGTTTTCCCACAACAATATGTTTTTGTTCAAAAATGGCTATGATGGGATTTTTTTTTTTAATTTTTTTGAGAGGTTTTTGCTACAGGGTGTGTGCGCTCGCCAGAAAGACAGAGAGAGACAGAGATAGAAAGCGAAAATCACCGCCCGGGGGAATGGCCATGCCGCGATCCCTTCTCCTCCATTTTCCTCTCGGGATCTTGGGCACGCATGCACATGCGCCTGGCATGAGTTTAAACCACCGGGTCCAGGACTCGAACTGCGGTCGACTACATGAGAGTCCAGCGGCATAGCCATTACACTAACTGCTGGTCCCTATGATGGGATTTTTTAAAGTTTCAAAATCAGCTCAATATATATATATATATATAATGTATATGTGTGTGTGTGTATATATATATATATGTGTGTGTATATATATATATATATAATATATATATGTGTATATATATTTTTTTTTTTTTTAAATTTCCAGAGGGCATATGCATTCACCAGAGACAGAGAGACAGAGGCAGACAGAGAGGGAGAAAGCACCTCCCACTGGAGCATGGTCACTCCACAGTCTCTTATCTTCCATTTCCTCCATCTCCATCATGTTGAGATTTGAGGCACACACACATATGTACTTGGCATGTTTTTCAAGTCACCAGTGCAGGACCTTGGTCGGCCATGTAGGACCCAGCTCCCTTAACCACTAGGCCATGGGGCCAGCACCATAAAATTCTTTCTTTCCAGTGACCTCGCGGCCTTGGCTCAGCACCTGCGGAGCAGAGACAAGATCGCATAAGAGCACCCTCGCCAGGTCCAGCTGCACTGCAGAGACAGACCTGGGTCCGTGGCACCACTGGGTGTCTGCTCATGGAAGTTGGCGCGCACACGCGCTTTTGTTTCTTTTACTTGAAAGAGGAAGAGGCCTTGGGTCAAGGAGAAAAGAAATAAAAATAGAGGGATGTTTAGGGAGTCTTCCCCACGGCCCAAGCTGAGGAATGGATTTCACACCTTCACAGAGACCAGGCCGGAAGCTGAATGGTCATCCACAAAAGAGACGTGGTGAGACCCCAGGCACAAGCTGTGCTTCAGATGCTGGTTGAGACTGGGTTGGAAGAGCCACGTCCCTGGCTTCCCTCTGCCTTGGACCACAAAGTAACCCCGGCGGCCTCAGAGGACACTCCAGAA
Organism: Tupaia tana; assembly: GCA_026018925.1. Taxonomy (NCBI): domain Eukaryota; kingdom Metazoa; phylum Chordata; class Mammalia; order Scandentia; family Tupaiidae; genus Tupaia; species Tupaia tana. Next base: position 16,422,311 of record JAKSZU010000021.1, read on the forward strand.
TCTGGGAGGTGACACTGCTCACAGGGGATCTGGAGCAGGGCAGTGGCACGGCCCTGCTGTATGCTGCTTCCTAGCAGGGGCTGTGTCCCTGGGCACAGTCCTTAGACTCCCAGAACAGATCAGAGGATGGGAAGAGGGTGCTGGGGTCTTGGGTGAGCAGCAAGTAGGTGGGAGCCACTGAGGGTTAGGCAAGGTGTGAGCGTGACTGCATTCGTGCTCACAATCCAGAATCCCCTCTCCTCCATCTTCCTCTCAGGATTTTGGGCATGCACACACTCGCACCCAGCATCAGTGAGAGGGAGGGCAAAGGCTGGAGTACGTGGGCAGTTTGGCACCTGCTCTGCACCTTCTTCTCCCCAGAGATGGGTCTGTGTCCCATACCAGCCATTAGCACTACTGGGGCTCGCCCTGGCCCATGACCCAGCTATGCCCAACATACTACTGTCATGGTCTCTCGTTTGCTCATCTGCTTCAAGCCTGTGCCCTCTGAAATGAGGCTCTGCCTGCTTCTCCCGATCATCTTCCAAATACTGAAAATGATTCTCTGACTGCCAGTCAGGGCCTGCTGTTATTGACAGTGAGAGCATCAGGTAGGCTTGCCCTTGAGATTCCTGGCATACACCCCATGTCTCCTTTCCCCACCTCCACCCCGCACCTGACCACGCCCTTCTGCTACAGGCCCTTCCTGTGGCTCCAGGTCTCACGCCAGGATGAAGTGGGCCTGCCTGGAGGGTCTCCCGAGAACATGTTCTCAGTGAGCTGTCAGCAGGCAAGTTTAACTCTCAGGGACCAAATTCTGAAAATTATTTCTTGACAATCTAACATGAAAATAATTGATAGCTTTTTTTTTTTTTTTTTTTTTTTGTTTCTGTGAGAGAGAGATTTTTGCTACAGGGTGCAAACGCTTGCTGGAGGGACAGAAAATGAGAAATCAGCACCCCCTCTGGGGCGGGGGGGGGGTAGCCACGCCACAATCCCTTCTCCTCCATTCTCCTCTCGGGATCTTGGGCACAAACACACATGCGCCCAGCATGAATTTCAAGCCACCAGGTCCGCAGCAACTCAGACTGTAGTCAGCCATGTGGGAGTCCAATGCTGTAACCAGAATGCCATCTGCTGGCCCCCGTAGCCTCTTTTCAGTCACGAAGGCAGATATACTCTATCCATTTACTATAGGAATCCTCAGAAAAGATCCCGAGGAGAATGGAGGAGAAGGGATTGCGGCGTGGCCATCCCCTCTGGAGGGTGAGTTCTCACTTTCTGTCTCTCTGTCTCTGTCTGTCTGGCAAGCGCATGTGCCCTGTAGCAAAAGTTTCTCCAAAATTTAATAATAATAATAATAAAAATAGAAAATGTGCCAATTTCCCTTCCTGTGAGAACAGGCAGTGCAGTTGCCCATGACGGGCTGTCCCCCTGCGTGACCACACTAACAGACTGTCCCCCTGTACGACCACACTGAGGGAATACGGGCATGTCTGCTCGTTCCCCAGCTAGAGCCCTCTTTGCACAATAATCCTGTGCTCTCTGGAACTGATGCTTCCTATAAAGATTAGGGACAAGCTTGTCCTTCGGTATAAGCAGGTGTCCCCACTGGCCATCAATTCCACATGGGGAATAGTAACAAAAAGGGTCTTTTCTGGAAAAGACTGACTCCCAGATTCATCCTTGACTGGAAGGTTTCCAGAACACAGGACTTCCAGTTTTAAAACCAGGACAGTGCTGGGTGAGTCGTCCTGGTTTGGCGGGGGCCGAGTGGTACTCTGGGACCCTTCCGTGGTGCTGTGAGGAGTAACAGGAGGAGCAGGGAGGGAGTGAGCTTGCAGGTCCTCCCAACTCCAGCTGCCTCTCGCCCCCTGGCTACCTGGAAATTCACCCCACTTGTGTGACAGACACAACTGGGATTTGTGGAGGCTGCTGGAGTCTATAGAACTCACCTTTGAGTCATTCTGTCACCTTGGGGGCCCCGAGTCCCTTACTAGTGACTCCCTGACAGTGGGTAAGGGCGTCTAGTGCTCTGGGCTAACAGCCAAGACACTCTCGCTTGTAAGAATCAGAGGACGTGCTTGCTACCCCAGCTCTGTTTCCAGTACTTGTTCATACTTACTATAAAAGTGGCCCATGGCACTGTGACCAGTCCTAGAGATGCAGAATATATGAACAATCACTACCTTCGAGAAGTGTCCTAGTTTTCATTCCTAAATCTCAGATTAGAATTTAAAATAACTCCCAAGAGGTGAAGACATGGACACAATACAAAACTACCCTATAGTAAGAAGAGGTAGGATTTCTAAAGAGTACCTGGCCAGCCCTGTAGCCTATTGGCTAAGGGAACCAGATCTCACATGGCTGACCACAGTTGCATCCTGGCCCCAAAGGCTTGAAAAACATTCCAGACACATGTGCATGCATGTCCAAATTTCTGACAAGATAGAGAAATGGAGAAGGGATTGCAGCTTGACCACGCCCCACTGGGGGATGCTTTCTCCTTCTCTCTCTCACTCTGTCTCTCCTGGCAAGTGCATGCAACCTCTAGCAATTATTTAAAACAAAAGAATATGAGACCAGCAGATGGTATAATGGTCACATCGCTGGACTTGTGCCAGGCATATGTGCATGCGTGCCAAAATCCCGAGAGGAGCAGGGAGGAGAAGGGATTGTGGCATGGCCATTCCTGCAGGGGGTGATTTCTTGCTTTCTATCTATCTCTGTCTCTCTGCTGAGCACATACACCCTACAGCAAAAAAAAGAAAGAAAAAGAATTCGTACATGATCAGTTTACTTGTACCTCATGGTGGGTCAGTTTGAGAACAGGACTTAAACAATTCAGCATGAAAGCAAAAAAGGGGTGCATTCACAAGAACCGAGTGAGAGCTTGCACCAGCACCCATGTAACCATGGTTGGTATACCATATATACTTTTAGGCTCCAGGTTTAGAAACCATATCAAAATTTGTAGTCAAAAGAGAACAACCATCATTTCTAAATGGTTGGGAAAAAACATTAAAAGCTGAAGAACAGGTGCTTTCTAGCCTGAAATGAAGATGAAATATCCTCAAGCATATGAAAAAGGGTGAACGGAGCAGCTGCTATTCTCCTCCAGCAACGACGGAATCAGAGGAGATGTATTTAAATTGCAACAAGATCAATTTATTACTTGGATCTACTTTTCAGAGCTTATAAAAGCCTTTAATCTAAAGGGATCAGGGTGCTCAAATTAGACAAGGTAGACTTTTCTAAGTTTAGCAGTTACATAAAGGAATGGCCCTTGGTGAAATTACAGTTGCTATTTTCACAATTTTGAAAGTGTATTCCAGCAAAGGACTACGCATCTCTAGAGACCGTCATCTCTAAAGCCTTGCTCTGTAAGAAAGGAAGAGGAAGGTGAAAGGGGCATCTGGAGAGGGAGCTCTGGGCGTGTGATCAGGCAGGCTGGACCCCATCATGGTCATTCTGCCTAGCAAAGGGGCCTGCAGCCTGAGATGACCCTCAAAGGGACAGGGAGTGGGAGGACCTTACAGCGATTGCTGATGAGATGCCACCTTCCACGTAAAAGGGAGAGTTAGTCATAACTGGGCTTCTCAGCCATGCTGAGAACAAAGGCAGCGAGAGAAAAGGTCCGAGGGGCAACATTTCTGTGGCGGGCAAGACCCTAGGACCTGCAGGTGAGGCTGGAGTGACACGTGCTTTCATCTAGAATAGCAAGAGGTTATTGCATTCCTCTTCCAGGGGCTTGCAGAGCTCCAGAGAGCCTGTTCTTACTTAGTTGTTTAGTTTGTTTGCCATAGGGCAAAATGCAAGTGCACGCCAGGGAGACACGGAGAGGGAAAGTGAGAAATCACCCTCCAGGGGGATGGCCATACTGCAATCCCTTCTCCTCCATTCTCCTCCTGGGATTTTGGGCACACATGAACATATGCCTGGTGTGATTTTCAAGCCACCAGATCTGGGACTTGAACCACAGTTGACCACGTGGGAATCCAACACCTTAATTACCTGCTGGCCCTGAGAGCCTGTTCTTGAAGAAAAGTAAGCGTTGGGGTGAACTGGTTATTCCAGGAAGTTCTGCCCTAACTACCTCAAAAAATGTCTCAATGGCCTTCACTAGTTCCAAATCTAATCTGGTCTGATGAAATTTAACCTGAACCTTAGATTCTAAGGCAAGAATTGGGCTAGTGCTATGGACTATCCAAGAAGAAATTCAAGGACAGGGGGCCATCCCTATTCACCTTTCAAAGAGAACCCAAGACAACATCTACTATATCCTTCAAGGTCCTTTACGGCTCCAAAGCCTCTCAATAATTGGCTGTTATTTTTTAACCCCTCTTTGTTCTGCTGTGATCAATCCAACAAAACAAGGGAACTGGGTTTGTCTACTTATTTTATAAATAGCAGCTTAAGCGAAATATTTGGAAACGATGTCCAACTCTATTCCTAGGACAAGAGGAGTCCAGATATAGAAGAGGAGGGAGAGAACCATAACTTCAAAGAAAATCACACTTATGGAAACCACGAGAACAAAAATAGAACCAAGAAACAGCCCAGGCATTTAGTCTGCTGGAAATCCAACACTCCCCAACGAGAAGTTCCCCGATCATTAAAGACAAGGTGGGAGGATCTGCAATTCCCTACTGTGATGGTTGTTATAAATAGGATGGTGTCTCCCAAACTTGAAGTGTTAACCATCAAAATTTTAGCCTCTCCCCAGACCACTTAATATTTCTCTATACATCAACTTTTTTTAACTTAGAAAAAAAAGAAATTTTATATCACTACCATAAGTGAAGAAAAAGATGTCACTTTCTAAATAAAGAAAAAGTATAAAAATAAATCTGCTGGGGGTTGGTTGATGGTACAACGGTAAAAATGCTATGCTCTGCAAGGCTGGCCCACCCAGAAGTTCTAGATTCAATCCAGAGACCACAGAAGATCTGGGCATTCATGTACCCATGCTCCGGGGCTGGCTAAAGGCGGGAGGCAGGGGGGCCGGAGGTGGGGGAGACCTGTTGGGGCGCCTGTCTCTCTGTTTCTCTTGCTCATGTTAGGAATAAGTAAATACATAAATAAATTTAAGGAAAACAGTTATAAAATTCTGATCGGATGTTATTGACTTCCAAAGGCTCCAGGTGGGTATAAGATCCTTCCTCTGTTAAAGGGGGAAATAGATGTTTGGGATGTTGAGGACATATGATGACAACTTCCTGCCAGACACAATAGATCCAACCCATGTTCATTTCTTTTTACTCCTGAAGCCTCACTAAAATGCTGGTCGAGGAATTTTTTAAAGTAGGTGTAAGTCATAAGAACAAAGAGAATGGGGGCAGACACAAGAGCGGAAGGTGTTAGCAAGTTCCTGAAGGAAGGATGGCCCAGGCAACACAGAAGCTGAGCTGGTGGAGAGCCAGAAGCCGAAAGCCAAAGGAAGAACCAGTGTAGACTGAGAGCATTCTTGGGTCAGCAGGTGGCATGGTGGCTAAGGTGCTGAACTCCCACATCGCCAACCATGGTTCAAGTCCCAGACCCAGTGGCTTGAAACTCACACTGGCTACATGTTCATATGTGCCCAAAGTCCCAAGAAGAGAATGGAGAAGGGATTGTGGTATGGTTATCCCCTCTGGGGGGATGAGTTCTCACTTTCCCTCTCTGTCTTCGGTAAGTGCATGTGTTCAATATCAAAAATCTCTCTTGGGGCCCACAGGTGGCATGGTGGTTAAGGATGCCAGACTCCCACATGGCTGACCGTGCTTCGTGTCTCAGAATGGGAGGCTTGCTTTCTCACTTTCTCTCTCTCTTTCTCTCTCTCTCTCTCTGGTCAAATTAAAATAAATAACTAAATAAAAGTTAAGTTAAATAATTCTTTATTAAAAAAAAAAAAAAAAAACTCCCTTAAAAAAATAAAAGACGGAGAGCATCCTGACCCGGAACTCCAGGAGGCTCAGGAATGGGGCCACCAGGCACCTGAGAGGCCAAAGGCTGAGACAGACAAGCACAGGCCTGGGAGAGGCGCAGCAGCAACGCAGCTGGACCTGACGGTAGGAGTGAGGGAGCGCAACCAGGCCGGCCTTGAGAACAAGGCTTCAAAGAGAAGGCGATTGAGATGGGAGACAGAGAGGAAAGCTGGAACTATGCCGACTCCCATAACTTCACGAGAACAAGCAACTGTAAGGATCCTGCCCACCACCACTTTCATGGTCATGTATGGTCACACGTGATCATGCATTATTGTCACGCATGCCTACTAGCACCCCAGATGACCGGTAGTAAACCTTTGCTTCATTAGCACGCTGGGAAAACACACTCCCGGGAGGAAATCTTGGATGTTCGTAACATGTACATCCTATGTTCAAGCATGCTCATCTAGAGAGCATGTGCACAGGGAAGCACCCTTCCAGGGGTCCTCAAGACCACCCCAAGTCCCTATAAATCCAACCCCTTTATGAATATACATCTGCATCTCCTATGAAGTGAGCTCCCCAAAGGCTGTGTCGTGACCTCCTACAGAACAATTCGCTCTGCCCGTGGAGTGTATTCTCACCTCTCCCGCCATCACTTGCTGTGCTTCACTATCTCACATTTAAGTTCCACCTGCGATGAAGTCAAGAACCGGAGAGACCCTCACCCTGGTGACAGCCCCACGAGGGGAAAATCCAACCCAGGACCTCCCTGAACATACCCGGGCCTGCATATGTGCCTGAGCTTGCTGAGGCTGGGAGAGGATGGGGGCGTGAAGACTCTCTCTCTCTCTCTCTCTCTCTCTCTCTTTCCCCCCCACCTCTTTCTTTCTCTCTCTCTCTTTTTTTTTTTAATTTGGAGAGGTTTTTGTTTGTTTGTTTTGGTACAGGGCACGTGCATTCACCAGAGAGACAGAGACTGAGAGACAGAAAGCGAGAAATCACCCCCAAGGGGGGATGGCCATACTGCAATCCCTTCTCATCTCAGGATCCTGGGCATGCACGCACACGTGCCTGGCATGAGTTTAAGCCACTGGGTCTGGGACTCGAACCGCGGTCAATTACATGGGAGTCCAGTGACAGAGCCATTACACCAACTGCTGGTCCCTTCTTTCTCATGGAAGGAAGACATAAACAGTTACTTTAGAAGAATTGTCTAAAAGACTGTGTAAGAGAACTTAGCTCCCCTCCACTCCACCCTCTGATCCTGGGCCCTATCCCTGCTGGCTATCACAGGAAATGGAGGCTCATCATCTAGAGAAACTGAACCAGAGACTCTGGGGAACACCGGGATGACAGAGGGTGGGGCAAATCCTCAGGCAGCCAGCGAAAGTCTGCATACTGCCCAGTGGGGGACCTGCCGCCTTTATGCACCACATTCCCAGGAGACTTCTCCCATCAGGAGATTCAAAGCGTTTTCTCCAGAGAAACTAAATGATCCTTGTAAAATGACCCCCAGATCCTATCATTTGAAGATTCTCTAAGAGCCACTTCCTGCTGTTTGAAATCAGCAGTCCCCAACCTTTTTGGCATCAGCAATCAGAAAACTTGTTTCCATGGGTGGGGGAGGGGCTGGGAGATTGGGTAGAATGGGGCGAGGGGGGAGATTTGACAGTGAGCAAACTAGATCCCTTGCATGCATAGTTCCTGAGAGGAAATGAGAATCTAATTCTGCTGCCCATCTAACAGGAGGTGGAGCTCGAGGGTTAACATTAACAAGCATTGGGGAGCAACTGTAAATACACAGGAAGCTTCCCTGGCTAGCCCACCAATTACCTCCTGCTAGGGGGCCAGATTCCTAAGAGGCCATGGACCATTTCTGGTTGGGCACTCCTGTTTTAAATGAAGCTGACCAGAACCAGAACGGTTACATCACTAGATTCCCACATGGTTGCCCATGGTTCGAGTCCTGGACCCAGTGGCTTAAAACTCATGCTGGGTACATATGCACGCATGCCAAAGATCTCAACAGGAGAATAGAGAAGAAGGGATTGTGGTGTGGCCATCCCCCAAGTGGGTGATTTCTCACTTTCTGTCTCTTTGTCTCTCTCTGTCTTTCTGGCAAGCACATATGTCCTATAGCAAAAAACTCTCTTAAAAATTAATTAATTAAAAAATATATGAAGCTGGGAATCAGCAGTTAGCGTAATGGCTATGTCGTTGGACTCCCACGTAGTCGACCGCAGTTCGCATCCCGGACCCGGTAAAACTCACGCCGGGCGCGTGTGCATGCGTGCCCAAGATCCCGAGAGGAGAATGGAGGAGAAGGGATTGCGGCGTGACCATCCCCCCTGGGGGGGTGATTTCTCGCTTTCTGTCTCTATGTCTCTCTCTGTCTGTCTGGCAAGTGCACGCGCCCTATAGCGAAAACCTCTCAAAAAAAAAAAAAATATATATATATATATACATATATATATATATGAAGCTGACCACGAAGGAATCCCTAGTCATGCATATAGAGCTACCAATTTGCTCTCCAAAGCCTCTTTCTTATCTATTTATATCTTTAAGAGGTTTTTGCCTTAGGGTACTTGTGGATGGAGAAAGAAAGAGACAGAGAAAGAGAGAAAGTGAGAAATCCCCCCCCCCCAGGGTGGATGACCACTCCACAATCCCTTCTCCTCCATTCTCCTCCCAGAATGTTGGGCACATACATCCAGCATGAGTTTCAAGCCACCAGGTCTGGGATTCAAACCGTAGTCAGCCATGTGGGAGTTCAGCAATGTAAGCACTATGCCATCTGCTGATCCCTCAATGCCTCTATCTTAAATATACCCAGGTAGTCCATCAAGATTCACCTGGCACTTAACCAAGCCTCTAAGCTCTCCATTGCCCAGATCTCTTTGCTTGGCCTCGTCATTGTCCTGACCCCTGACGTTGGAGGACTCCAGGTTCAGACCTTGGTCCTCTTTTCCTCTTTACCTGCACCTACTCCCTTACTGATTTCATTCAGCCTCCTGACTTCCAATAATATTCATGTCTAGTAACTTCTGAGTCTGTATTTCCAGCTTAGATCTCTCTTCTAAGATACAGCTTTATATATCCAGACATTATTTTCTATCTCACAGGTGTAAATAAGAATGGATTAGTCCATTTATGATGTAATAATCAACAATCAGAATGGCTTAGTATTAGTAGATCATAATGCTTAAAAGCCTCTCCTAAATCAGTTGCATCTCAAATACAACATCACAAACCTGAACCCTCCTGATTTCCCCTCAGAAAACCTGTTCCTCCTGAGACCTTTCTCATCTAAGTTCAGTGCAACTACATCTTTTGGAATGACCGGGCCCAAAATCCAAGACTCATCCTTGACTCTTCTCCCACTCCACTTTTGTTATCTAAGGACATTCTAGAGGCTCTACCCTCAAAATATACCCAGAATTGACCATTTCTTACCACTTCCACCACTACCTCCCCGGCTGGAGCCACCATCATCTCTGGCCTGGATTTTCACAGTAGCCTCTTAACTGAATTTCCTGCTTCTAACAAGGCCTCCATACAGGCTATACTCAGCAAAGCAAACCTTTAAAAGATCAAGAATCAAATAACACAGAACATCTCAACCATATCAATGGAGAGTAGAAATAACGAAGCAAATTTTTAAATTCTGAGTGTAATTTTTTTAAGAGATTTCTGCTATAGGGCACAAGCACTCGCTGGAGAGACAGAAAGCGAGAAATCACCCCCAGGACCACACCACTATCCCTTCGCCTCCATTCTCCTCTCAGGATTTTGGGCACACACGCCTGGCGTGAGTTCAAGCCACCAGGTCCAGGACTCAAACTATGGTCAACTATGTGGGAGTCCAGCAATGTAACCATTACGCCATCTGCTAGTATCTGAGTGTAAAGATGTTTAACATAGAAATATATGCTTAACCAAGCTATAAATCTGCTGTGAGGCAAAATAAAGACATATTCAAACATGGGAATTCTCAAACATTTACCAAGCATTCATCCTCTCTCAGGAAGTTTCTAGTGGCTGTCTCCAGCAAAATAAGAGTAAACCAATAAATAGGAAAAGATGAGATCCAGGAAAACAGGCAATCTAAATCAGGAGAGTATAAGGGAAATTCTTAGGATGGTGACAGGAAGTCCCAAGGTAACAGTGGTGTAGTAGACCTAAAATACATCCTCCAGATTAGGAGCAGAAAGGTGAAGGATTGGGCAGACATGACTATATTTCCAATTCTGTTTGAATATATTGAAAGGGAATTTTTAGTTCTGTAGAAGATTTGAGAATGAAACTAAGAAAAAAAAACAGAGGCAATTATAAATCCTAGGGAAACAAAAAATGTGTACAAATTGCATAGTATCACATTTAGCTCAGCTTTGAACATTATTTACTTAACACAATAATATAAACACTGCCTATTGAGGGGACCAGCAGTTAGCATAATGGCTATGTCGCTGGACTCCCACGTAGCCAACTGCGGTTCGAGTCCCGGACCCGGTGGCTTAAACTCACGCCGGGCGCGTGTGCGTGCGTGCCCAAGATCCCGAGAGGAGAATGGAGGAGAAGGGATTGCGGCGTGGCCATCCCCCCTGGGGGATGATTTCCTGCTTTCTGTCTCTCTGTCTCTAACTGTCTGTCTGGCGAGCGCACACGCCCTATAGCAAAAACCTCTAAAAAAAAAAAAAAAAAAACACTGCCTATTGATTTAACTCAATTCAAAGTGATACAACTTTCCTAGAAGAAACTGGTAAGGAAAAGAAGTGAAGGTGCATGAAATTATTTTTCCCACCAAAGAAGTCAATTGACAATGTCTAAAACTTGAGAATCAATAAATTACAGTGAACACTCTCCCCACAGTGTTTATAAATATGGAAGTAAATACCAAAGTGGTAGTAAAAAGTTGCCAGGTAGTTAGTTAAAAGTAGTCAAAAGGGTGCCGGTGGTTGAGGATGAAGAGAGGTAAGGATAAAGGAGAGTTATTAGTTGTCATAAGACTGGTAACCCCACTTTATTTTTCAGGCAATATACATGTGTGACTCTAATAAGAATAAATACTGGGGGCTGGCAGTGGCATGGTGGTTGAGACCTGGACTCCCACATGGCTGACCACAGTTCGAGTCCCAGACCTGGAGGCTTGCTTTCCTACTTTCCCTTTCTCCCTCTCTGTTTCTGTCTGGTCAAATTAAACAAATAATAATGATGATAATAAATGAAATAAGATAATTCTTTAAAAAATAAATATTAATTTTGAAGCATGAGGCATATTGACACCAACCAATATTTTCCAGTTAATATAACCATAATGACTCAAAGACCATAGAAAGGGGAATGATTTTCTCATCCCATAGGTCAATGATTTTAAGATAAGTCTACCCTCCTCTTAAAGCTATCTCTTACACTACCAATGGCTTTAGCATACGTTTTCATGCCTAGAGAACAGTCTGCAAAATCTTCCTTGGAGCGAGTACATGGACAAGAGACCTATGTTGCCAGTTCAAAGACCGTAATTTGCCAAAATTGATTCAAGAATTAATTTTTAAAAAACCTGCCTAGTCCAATCATCATTAAAGCAAGCAGATCCTGTAGTTTGAAATTTTCCACAAGATAAACATCAGGCCCAGATCATTTTAAGGCAAGTTCTAGACAATTTTGAAGGCATACATTCTTCCAACCTTATTAAAATTTTCTGAGAAAAGAGAGATAACAAGATAATACCTCCAACTCATTTGGGACTCATATAATCTTTTTTTAAATAATTATTTTAAATTTTTATTTATTATATATTATTATTAATGTTCTACAGAGCCTGAAAGCTCACCAGAGAGAGACAGCGAGAAAGTGAGAAAGCAAGTCACCACGTCCAGGACTAGAATCACAGTGGACCAAGTGTGAGTCTGGTGCCTCAACTACCATGCCACCTACTGGCCCTGAGACTCATAAAATCTTGATATCAAAATAAAACAAGGACTATAAAAGAAAGGAAAAGGATAGACCATCCTCATTCATGGAAATGAAAAATCTTAAGTATCAACAAAAGAACCTAGCTCTGTATCAATGATGATAAATGCACTGTTTTTTAAAAAGCATTTCATTTTTCAGGATAAAAATATGAAGGGAGCCCCAGCATTTTGCAGCAGGCAAATTCGTGGTGTTTATAGTGGAACACCCTGTGTGGGTCTGAGATTGCAAAGCACAGAAGGTGATCAGAAACTGAGAATCTGTGCGGCCTGGAGAGCTTTCTCATTCTTACAGGTTCCTGATTTTAGGAAATAGTAAATGGAGAAATGGGCAGAGGCTAATACTGAACCACCTCTGTTTTAAAGTAGAGAGGAAGAAAATAGAAAAAAATAGAAATATAGAAAAATAGAAAATTGGGTTGGCCCCCTGTGACAGTGGTTAAGTGAGCTGGATCCCATATAGCCAACTGTGGTTCAAATCCTAGCCCCAGTGGCTTGAGAAACATAGCAGGCATGTGTGCATGTGTGCTCAAAGTCCCAATGAGAAGGAGAAATGGAGGAGAAGGGATTGCAGCATGACCACACCCCGCTGGGGGATACTTTCTCCCTCTCCCTCTCTCTGCCTCTCTCTGGTGAATGTATGTGCCCTCTTGGAATTTAAAAAAAAAAATTATTTTTGAGAGAGTTTTGCTATAGGGCATGTGTGCTCACAGGAGAGACAGAGAAAGTGAGAAGTCCTCCCCCAAGGAGATGGCCACACTGCAATCCCTTCTCCTCCATTTTCTATTGAGATCTTGGACATGCCCACACATGCACCAGGTGTGAGTTTCAAGCCACCATGTCTGGGACTCAAACCATGATCCACCATTTGGGAGTCGAGCACCTTAAGCACTACACACCTGCTACCCCCACAATTAAAATTGAAAAAGAAAAGAAAAGAAATAAAATTATAATATAACTAATCCAATTTGGGGCTACTGTGTTCCCATAGGGTTGGAGAGGGCTCTTTGACCAAGTCACCATGCTTGACAGACAGTAGTTCTGCCTACGATCTCAGCCTTTCTGTGAGTATACCCTGCTGACTTTATAACATAGGTAGACAGAGACCTCGTACACCAGGCACTCCAGGCTTTATGGATCATGACACAGCTCTCAGCTGTGTAGAGTGGTTTGCTTTAAACCGGATATTGCAAATGAACTTAGGGTCTTCTCTATACCTCTTCCCTGAGAAAGGAATTATGTGTGTGGCAGGCGCAGATTCCTTAAGGTAAGAGAAGCAATACTTACTGTGCACGAAATATTCTCTCAAACTCTGGTGACCCTGTGACTGCCGGGGGCATAATTTTATATTTCATTCTCGCCTTTCCCACCTGCAAAGCAAAATAACCTGCAAGTAAAGAAGAATATTGAGTGAAGACGTGGCGTATCCTTAGTCATTAGTGAAATGCAAAAGCCCCCGTCAGATACCACTACACACCTATTAGAATGTCAAAGACTAAAAAGACAGCTCATGCCAATAAAAGAGACGTGTGGATATGAGAGTAACTGGAGGACCGCCAGGTGGCATGGTGGTTAAGGGCACTGGACACCCACATGGCCGACCAAGGTTCAAGTCTCAGACCTGGAGCCTTACTTTCATTTTCTCTCTCTCTCTCTCTCTCTCTCTCTCTCTCTCTCTCTCTCTCTCTCACACACACACACACACACACACACACACACTGTCTCTCTCTGGTTAAATTTAAATAAATAAATAAATAAATAAATTAAGTTAAATAAAATAATTCTTTTTAAAAAAAGAATTATTTATTTAATTCCATTTGTTATTATTATTTTTTAATTTGACCAGAGAGAGAGAAAGGGAAAGGGAGGAAGCAAGGCTCCAGGTCCAGGACTCAAACTGCAGTTAGCCATGTGGGAATCCAGCGCTTCTAACCACCGTGCTACCTGCTGGCCCCAATAAAATAATTCTTTTAAAAAAAGAGCAACTGGAGGACCAGCAGGTGGTGTGATGGTTTAAAGTGCTGATCTCCCACATGGCTGACCACAGTTCAAGTCCTGAGCCTGACAGCTTGCTTTCTCACCTTCTCTCTCTCTCTCTCTCTCTCTCTCTCTCTCTCTCTCTCTCTCTCTCTCTCTTTCTCTGTCTCTCTCATCAAATTTAAAAAACAAATAATGATGAATAAAATTAAATAAAAAATAATTCTTGAAAAAAAGAGCAAGTGGAATTCTTAGATGCTGCTAGTAGGACAATCAAATGGGACCAGCAGTTAGCATAATGGCTATGTTGCTGAACTCCCATGTAGTTGACCGTGGTTTGAGCCCCAGACCCGGTGGCTTAGGCTCATGCTGGGCGCGTGTGCGTGAGTGCCCAAGATCCCGAGAGGAGAATGGGGGAGAAGGGATTGTGGCATGGCCATCCCCCCTGGGGGGTGATTTCTCACTTTCTGTCTCTCTGGCAAGTCCATTTTTTTTTTTTTTTTTTTTTTTTGGAAAGGTTTTTGCTACAGGGTGCGTGCACTCGCCAGAGAGACAGAGGGAGACAGAGAGACAGAAAGTGAGAGATCACCCCTCAGGGAGGATGGCCACACCGCAATCTCTTCTCCTCCATTCTCCTCTCGGGATCTTGGGCATGCACACACATGCGACCGGCGTGAGCCTAAGCCACCGGTCCCGGGACTCGAACTGCGGTCGACTACATGGGAGTTCAGTGATGTATCCATTACGCCAACTGCTGGTCCCCAGCACAACCACTTTGAAAAACACTTTGGGAGCTTTTAGTTAGACATCGTTAGTATGACTCAGTCATTACATGCACAGGCATTTACCCAGAGAGATGAACCCACACGTCCGTACACTGACCTGTACACAAACGCTCACAGCAGTGTGATTTGCTATCACCAAACCCAAGAACAACATGGGGATGGTGAATTTTACTTATCAACTTGGCTAGGCTATGGTGCCCAGCTGTTTGGGCAAATACCAATCTAGATGTTGCTGTGGAGCTAATTTTCAGATGTGACTAACATTTAAATTAGGAGATACTGAGCAAAGCAGATCACCCACCTTAATGTGGGTGGGCCTCTTTCAATCAGCTGAAGGCCCTCAGAGGTGACTGAAGTCCCCCAAAGAGGAAGGATGCTGACTCCCGACTGCCTTTGACATAGAACCGCACCATCAGCTCCCGCCCACTGGACTGCCCTGCAGATCAGAATTTGCTAGCCCCTCAATCTCATGAGCCAGTTCCTTAAAATCAATGTGTGTGTGTGTGTGTGTGTTTGGTGAGTGTCTATGTCTGCCTCGCTTCTGTTTCTCTGGGGAACCCTGACTAATGTAAGTGCCCATCAACAACTGAGAGGGGGTAGGAGGAGGGAAGACAGTGCCATAGGGGTAAACCATGACCTTCTGTGAGGCCAACCCCCGGGGTTGACCTAAAAGATAGTGGAAAGCCGCAAATACAGCTTCAGAAGCGAGACCTTCCTGACCTTCTGCCCATCTTTTTCCTTCTCCCTTTTCTCCCCCAGGAAGGTCATAAAAACTACACTTCCTCTTCTCCAAGGCATGTCATAGAAACTAGAACCTGTTCTCTCTGAAACAAGCCATAAAACCTAGAAATATTACTCTAGGCTTCCCCGGCCTTTCTGTCTAGGAGACGGCCATAAAGAAATTCTCTGACCTGTCCTTGTCTGACAGCAGACCTTAAGACCCATATTCCAGAGGGGTCTGGTCCTTACTCAGGGGGAAGAAATTGCCACACAGAAAGATGAAGAGGAATGTGAACAGACAGCCAGGCTGGCGGGGTCTCCCCACTCCAGCTACTCCCGTTAGATGACTCCCTTTTCGTCCAGTCACATGTAGATGGCTGTCCACTCTTCACTGAATCCAAACATAGAAATGAACAACTTCTGCCTGGCCCTGTGGCCTAGTGTTTAAGGGAGCTGAATCCCACATGGTTGACTGCAGTTCAAATTCCAGTCCTTGTGGCTTAAAAAATGTCAGATAGGGACCAGCAGTTAGCGTAAGGGCTATGTCACTGGACTCCCACGTAGTCGACCGCGGTTCGAGTCCCGGACCCGGTGGCTTAAACTCACGCCGGGTGCGTGTGCGTGCGTGCCCAAGATCCCGAGAGGAGAATGGAGGAGAAGGGATTGCGGCGTGGCCATCCCCCCTGGGGGGTGATTTCCTGCTTTCTATCTCTCCATCTCTCTCTATCTGTCTGGCGAGCGCATGAGCCCTATAGCAAAAAAAACTCTCAAAAAAAAAGTCAGACACATGTGCATGTGTGCCCAAAATCCCAACAAGATGGAAAAATGGAGAAAGGATTGATGTGTGATCACATCCCATTGGGGGCGCTTTCTCCCTCTCTCCTTGTTCTGTTTCTCTCTCTCCCTCTGGTGAGAATACATGCCCTCTGACAGTTAAAAACAAAACAAAACAAAACAAAACAAAACAAAACAAAAAAAAAACAAAACAGGCATTTGTTCCTGTATTTATTCTTTATTGAAAGGCTCCCATGTCCCATGAAACTTAGATTAAATAATTGGTTAGCTTTTCCCTTGCTCACCTCTTTTATTCTGAGTGTCAGCAGCGATCATTATGATGGGGAGGGAAGTGGCCACATTTCTCTGTACCCACACATGCAATGAGCTGGCAGAGGGGGCCAGCAGGAGATGTAGCGGTTAAGGTGCTGGACTCCCAGGTGGCCGACTGCAGTTCAAGTCCTGGACCCAGTGGTTTGAAACTCACACCAGGCATGTGTGTGTGCATCCCCAAAATCCCAAAAGAAGAATGGAGAAGAAGGGATTGTGACGTGGCCATCTACCGTGGAAGGTGATTTTTTGCTTACTGTCTCTCTCTGTTTCTCCAGCATGCACATATGCCCTTTTGCAGAAATCTCTTTAAAAAAAAAAAAAAAAAAAAAGTACAAAGAGATGAACTGTTTATAGGTTGCGCATCATCGATGGGTCCCAACAGTTATGCCTAATGAGAGCAAAAAGAAAGCGGAGTATTACTGTATAATTTCTTTTATATGACATTCTCAAAAGTGCGAATGAACACAGAGGGGCATTGCATAGGTCAGTAGTTACCCGGAGATGAGGAGGGCCAGGAAGGAGGGCCACAAGAATCTCTGGGGTACCAAGCCTCCCTCCCAGACTGTTTCCCTGCTACAAAATAGCCATGACCTTCTTCTCCTTCATCTGCTCTGCTCACCCTGGGTTAGAGATCACTCCAATGCCACGTTCACTTTCACTTTCTGATTAGTTCCATGGGCTCCTCAATCCTCGGACCCACACTTCCTCCTCGGTCAGTTTCTGAACCTTCAGTGGTTCTCGCCTCCTGTCCTTATCACCCTCTTTCTACCCCATAATTAACTCGTGGGGTCTATCCCAGTTTCTGTGCCTTCCCAGTCCACTCTCGCATCATTCTCCATCTCACCTCTCCTGGTATCTCAATAGCTATGTCCTACTTGCTAATGGTTTTTAAATAGCTACCTTTAAAAACCCTGCACAAGGGGCTAGCAGGTGGCATAGTGGTTACATTGCTGGACTCCCGCATGGCTGACCATAGTTCAAGTCCCAGACCTGGGGGCTTGAAAATTACGCCACACGAATGTGCATGCATGCCCAAGATCCCAGAAGGAGAATGGAAGAGAAGGGATTGCAGTGTGGCCAACCCTCCTGGGGAGTGATTTCTCATTTTCCCTCTCACTATCTCTGTCTCTCTCTGTCTCTCGTCTCTGTCTCTCCAGCAAGTGCATGCACTCTAAGGCAAATATAAAACCAAACAGAAAAACCCTACATTTGTTTGCAGCTTCCATGGCTCCCTGCATTTGAGTATTAGAGGTGATGTGTTTCATCCTGGAACAGGGAACTGTCTCCCCTCAGCGTGCTCAGTCAGTACCGAATCCGGTTCATCAAGGGTTCCCGCAACGCACTGCTGTCCTGGCCCTAAGCCACTTCTGCTACAACTAAGCTGTTGTTTGGATATAAAAGCTGAAGATGAACATCCATAGGAAGTAAACCCTTAGATTGGGGGTCTTTCCCCCTCGAACTGCAGCCTGCGACAGAAGAGTAGGATTAGCAAAGTGTGGGACAGTCTCTTACCGCTTCCTGGGCGATCTCATTTCTGCGCAGAACAGATCGGAAGAGCCCAGTGGTTCATCAGCCCAGCTGGAGACTGGAAGGTGGGTAAGGGGCACCTGTCTATGGAGGGAGAGATTGAACCTTCTGACCCCCAACATTGTGTCAAACTTGCTTCAGAGCCTTAGAGAAAACACTTGGCCGGACCAGCAGTTAGCGTAATGGCTATGTCGCTGGACTCCCACGTAGTCAACCGTGGTTCGCGTCCTGGACCCAGTGGCTTAAAACTCACGCTGGGTGCGTGTCTGTGCGTGCCCAAGATCCCGAGAGGAGAATGGAGGAGAAGGGATTGCGGCATGGCCATCCCCCCTGGGGGTGATTTCTTGCTTTCTGGCTCTCTGTCTCTCTTTGTCTGGCGAGCACATGCGCCCTATAGCAAAAATCTCTCCAAAAAAAAAAAAAAAAAAAAAACAACATTTGGCAAGGCTTCTGGTTTCTCCCTCTAAAATGGAAATGGCGACACATCAGAGCTCCTAGATTTGTAAGTTAGCGATGGAGCAGGAGCCCAGAGCTCCAGGTGAAGCTGTGATAAGTCAGAGCTTGGGCAGGGCGTCTTCCTCCAGCTGTCAGCTGTACCTGGTAGGCATCTGTCTGCGCCACCACCAGTGTGAGGAGCCTCAGTCGCCTAAGATGGGGTTAGACCCTCCTCACCGACCCAACCAGCCCCCAGGATGAGGATTCAGCTGGGCTCAGCGCCAGCCCCAAAGAAAAAAGCTCTCTTCTGTCATCTCAGACCAGGGACTTTGTAGACCAGCTACCGTTGGGACAACACAGCGAGGTGGGAAAGCTACTTCCCCTCTTCTCTGGAGAGCTTCCTTCTGCTTTCCTCGAGTTAATGAAAACTGCTTGTGAATACAGGCCAGCTGGTGGTGTTGTGGTAACAACACTCTGTGATGCTGGATTCACGTGGCAGGGCCCCAGGTTTGCATCCTGAGGCCTCTCCTTGCACCCTGGGTGCATGCATGTGTCAGTGATCCAGGCTGGCTGAGGCCGGGGAGTGGATCATGGCATGGGGACCCTGTTGGGGGGGGTCTCTCTCTCTCAAGAGGTAAGTTAATTCTAAAACACCCTTGAGAATAAGCTCCTTTTGCTTTGCTTCTCTCTGTAATTTTCTCCAAGGGTGCGCACATGTGCTGGGGAGAATGACTTGAGACGCGTCCATGCCTAATGCCCACCCAGCCACAGCTGGTCTCTCTACACTGCAGTGGCTACTTCTCAATCCAGCAGAAGTGGCTCATTCTAAGAACTCACGTTGCTGGGCACCTCCTGCCCAGCGTCCTTTAACCCCCTTTGATGGGGACACTTCAGGGCAGAGTATCCAGCCAGGGGCACCCAACCCATAAGGAGCTGTCGGAACAGATACAGACCTGCCTGCCTTCAAAACCTGAGCTGCTTCTCCCACAGCCCGCGGGGTCCTGACTCCATCCACGCCAAACTTTTGCAAAAGCAGCAAATTGCTGGTGCTTAATGCCTGCCGAACCGCAAGTCTCCCCCTCTCCGCCTCTCCCCTTCGTTACACATTCCCTGTCCACCACGCCATTTACCCTCTCCTCTCTTCCCACCCCTGCCGCCCTTACCATGTAGCCCCCTGATCTCCTGACCCCAGTCTACCTGGTAACCTGCACCAACCAGTATCAGAAGCCCCTCGGTGACGACGAGAGAGCCTCTGCCCGCCTAGGGCTCCTGCACGCCCAGCCCACCCAGAATGAGGGCGCATGCGCGTTCAGGAGGGCCAACGGGTCGAGAAGGGTTAATTACACAAGTTCTTTACTTGCTTCTTTTGTGCTCCATGCCACAAAAGATTGTGGGTCAAACTATAACATGAGGCATCTGAAGGGCTGCGATTTTCACGCGTTTCCAACACCGCCTGGCTAGGCAAGACCTACGGTGTGTGAGGCGAGGCCTGGCCTTGACCCTGCCCTGTGGCTGGTGCCTTCCCGCTTCCGGCTGTGGGTGCAACCGACACCTCAGCCTTGGTTCCTGCTAGACGCACCCTCGGGCGAATACACAAATACACATGTTTGGTAAGAAGCCTTACTGCTTGTGCGCAGACCCCTTTCCACTTTAACAGAGTGGACAGTAGGAATTGAGCCAACGCGACTCCCACGCAGGAAAAGGCTTCTAAGTAACAGGCAGTCCGGGGTATAGGGTAGTCCTGGTGGGAAGGTGCTTTCGATTTTCCAGTTAATTACTTACTCTAAAAATTCGTATTTCTGCAGGAGAAGATTTTTAACCTGTTCACCATACCTGCCCTAGGCAGTTGATCTAAGAAAACACATTAATTAAAAAAGAAAAAAGAAATCAAAACCAGATTCAGAAGCAGGAAGAACATTACCCCTCTGGAGCACCCACAATGAATAGCTGTCCCCACGTCCCCTGGGGTGGCACACGCTGGCACTCATTTGACCAGGGCTGTGGATCGCAACCACAGACAGTGCAGAATCGAGCTCGGAGGGCCCATGGAGAGGTTTAACCTCTGGAATGTTCTTAGTCTCTGTGTTCTCGGGTAGGAGAGACAGTAGGCCGGCTGACCACCCTGAGCAGAGGCCGCTCTGTGGGGCACCCAGAGCTACCAGAAGAGCGCACGTGAAACCCAAACCAGGACTGATCACGGCCTCTCTCTCTCTCAAACACACACCTCCCATGACACTTACTTTGCTGACAAGCAGAGAGAATAGAGACAGCAGCCAGCAGGATTGAATTCCCAGCCATCTTTCACGTAGATGTCCTGGTTCACGGAACTGTGTATGGCAGACACAGGGCCGGTAGAGACACTTTCTGAGTTTGCAATGCTAGCTTTCCTTATACGGTCATTACGTTTGAGGAAGGAGGAAAAAAAAAAAAAGACTGATTCAGACAGCCCAGTGACCTTTGCTCTAGAACAGCAATCAGGAAGGCAGGCAGGTCGGGGCTGCCAGGCCCAGAGGAGCGTTCCTGAACTTGCTTCCAGTCCTTTCCTCTGGGCTGCGGCCCAGGGCTCCCCCTGTGGGATGAGCCCTCCCCTGTGGGATCAGCCCTCCCCCTGTGGGATCAGCCCTCCCCCTGTAGGATCAGCCCTCCCCCTGTGGGATGAGCCCTCCCCCTGTAGGATCAGCCCTCCCCCTGTGGGATGAGCCCTCCCCCTGTGGGATGAGCCCTCCCCTGTGGGATCAGCCCTCCCCCTGTGGGATGAGCCCTCCCCCTGTGGGATGAGCCCTCCCCTGTGGGATCAGCCCTCCCCCTGTGGGATGAGCCCTCCCCCTGTGGGATCACCCTCCCCCTGTGGGATCAGCCCTCCCCCTGTGGGATGAGCCCTCCCCCTGTGGGATCACCCTCCCCCTGTGGGATCAGCCCTCCCCCTGTGGGATGAGCACTCCCCCTGTGGGATCACCCTCCCCCTGTGGGATGAGCCCTCCCCCTGTGGGATCACCCTCCCCCTGTGGGATCAGCCCTCCCCCATGGGATCAGCCCTCCCCCTGTGGGATCACCCTCCCCCTGTGGGATCAGCCCTCCCCCCGCGGGATCAGCCCTCCCCCCCGTGGGATCAGACCTCCCCCCGTGGGATCACCCTCCCCCCGTGGGATGAGCCCTCCCCCTGTGGGATCACCCTCCCCCTGTGGGATCAGCCCTCCCCCCGTGGGATCAGCCCTCCCCCTGTGGGATCAGCCCTCCCCTGTGGGATCAGCCCTCCCCCTGTGGGATCAGCCCTCCCCCTGTGGGATCACCCTCCAGCAGCACCAGGAGTAAACTACAGGCCATTTCAAATTCTGAGAGTCCTTTATTTCACACCCTCCTCCCCTTCCCAAGTCTTACTGAGACTTTTCTCACCTGTAGAAAAGGGAGAAGGAGGGACCAGCAGTTAGCGTAATGGCTATGTCGCTGGACTCCCACGTAGTCGACCGCGATTCGTGTCCCGGACCCGGCGGCTTAAACTCATGCTGGGCACATGTGCGTGCGTGCCCAGGATCCCGAGAGGAGAATGGAGGAGAAGGAATTGTGGCGTGGCCATCCCGCCGGGGGGTGATTTCCTGCTTTCTGTCTCTCTGTCTCTCTCTGTCTGTCTGGCGAGCGCACGTGCCCTATAGCAAAAACCTCTCCAAAAAAAAAAGGGAGAAGGAAGCAATTATGTACTTATCCTATCGAGATTTGAAATGCTAATTTAAGCTGATTCTAACTTTATTCACCCAGTAAAGGGCAAACTCAAGATTTGAACTCATATCCAGCCCGTGCTAGACCCTGCACCATGCTGTCTCCCACTGTCACCTTGACTCTGTCCTGATCATACTGACCATGTATTTAAGAAAAATAATAATCATCCAGGATTCACATTCTGAGGGGGAACAGGGCCCGCGAGGAAAGAGTGGACCAATGTTTTAAGTTAGACTTCTTGTGGGAAACCCAGCCAAATGGTCCCAACACTGGGCAGGGCCTCCCCACGACCAGAACAACCACATACCACCCAAGTGCCCAGGCCAATCAAGGTCCTTCAACAGCTGGGGGCTTCTTCTGTAGAATCCATTCATCATAGCCCCACCCCTCTGTCAGCAGCACTATTGTTTTGCTCTTTTAAGATACAACTTCTCTAAAAACAAAGTTAGAGATCCTCCCTTATTTCCCCAGTTCATTAAAGGGAGTGTCTTTGTCAGCTCTGTCAGGGCTGTGTAACAAACATACCACAGTAGGAATGACTTAAACAATAGAAAGTTAGTCCTCACAGCTGTGAAGGCTAGGAAGTCCAAGGTCACGGTATTGACAAATTCAGCTCAAATCCTGCCTGTGAAAGCTTGAAAAACATGCTGGGTGCATGCATATGCATGATCCTTATTCCTAGCAGGTTGGAGAAATGGAAGAGAATGGATTTCAGCATGGCCATGCCCATTTGAGGGGTGCTTTCTCCTCCTTCCCTCTCTCTGTTTCTCTGTCTTTCACTGGAAAGCTCACGTACCCACTGGCAATTAAAAATTAATTAATTAAAGTATGAGTTTATTTGGGTCAAAAACTTGTGAAATTGATGCCTACATTTTTAAAGTCTTCTCACATATAAGGAATAAGGAATGCTGAAATTAATTTATAAAGAGTTGCTATAGATGCTTTCTGGGTAGTTGATTTAATGGTGTGAGTCTTCGGTACTGGCAGAGATTCTAAACTGCAAACCAGTTGCCCTGAGCCCCTATCACCACCTATGGCCTCTCACAAGGAGGGGTCTCCGAGGACAGGCCTGGGCCAGGCACGTGGCGGGTGGAGACTCTCCAAGGAAGGGAGCCTCTCAGAGAGAGAACAGAGTGAGTACTGAGCAGGCAGATAGGGTGGCCGCACCCCTGGGGTATTGGTAACTCCCGTTTTGAGAAACTCTTGGGTACACCCATTCTAGTGAACTAGTTTTGAAACACATACACATACACATAACAAAAACAGGAACTCCAACTCCAGAATGACTGTCTTTGGCTCCTGGCTGAATTGCTGGATTTTGAACAAATCCCGAGATTCCTTGCTGACTTCTCCCAGCCAGTCCCAGTCAGCCCCCAAATTCAGGTCTTTCGAGAGGGTTGATATAAGACCAGCAGGTGGCATGGTGCTTAAAGTGCTGGATCCAACATTAGAAGCCAACTGTGTGCTTCTAATCCCTGACCCAGCTGCTTGAAAACTACGCTGGGCAGGTGTGTGAGTGTGCCCAAAATCCTGAGAGGAGAACAGAGGAGAAGGGATTGCAGTCATCCCCCCGCCCCCGAGGGTGATATCTCACTTTCTCTCTCTGTCTGTCTCTCGCCAGTAAGTGCATTCATCCTGTGGGGAAAAATTAAGTTTAAAAACAAGGAACCAGGAGATGGCATAATGGTTATGCCACTGGACTCTCATATGGCTGACATGGTTCGAGTCCCAGACCCAGCAGCTTGAAATTCAAACCAGGTGTGTGTGTGTGTGTGTGTGTGTGTGTGTGTGCCCAAAATCCTGACAGGAAAAAGGAGAAGGGATTGTGGTGTGACCATCACCCCCGCAGAGATGATTTCTTGCTTTTTCTCTCTCTGTGTCTCTATCTCTCCAGCAAGTGCACACACCCTATAGCAAAAATCTCTTAAAAAAAATAGAGAGAGAGAGCGTTGATACAGAGTTTTGTGGGGAGGGGAGGCTCAAGTGCTTTGAAACCTCCTGCATCTGCTTTAATAGATCTTGATTGTCTGCATAGTGTCTGCCTCTAGGAAGGTATAAAACAACAGAGCTTTTGATAATGAAATGTTTATTGCCTTCCACAGTGATAAAATGTCCAGATGATCCCACGGTTGGAAAACTTCTATAACATTAACAGAAACTAACAAAAATTCGTCTCCCTGTGTATTTTCCCTGTGTATTTTCCCTGGATTGGTTGAGGAAGAAAGGTGTTTTCTCTGAATGTAATTCTTAGAGATCTTCCTAGAATGTGTTCCATAATGGACATTTTGGAAAGAAAAAAAAAAAAAAAGAAAAACAGCATATTGGTAATGATAGTAAAATGTTATTAAAATGTGAATATCTGTATAAACGTGAAGGAAATTGCTAAGCGTTTCAAGAGGTTAGTTTGTTATTTAATCATGGTTTGATACCAAAATTAGGCCAGAGCATAACAAAACAAAGACAAAACAGAGAGGCCAGAGTTTGGTGATGTAAAAACAACCCCGAGACATGTGAAAGAATTGCTGTCATGAGATGTAAACCCTAAATAGAACTATTCCTGCCTATTTTGGGTAAAAGATTAAACGAAATGATAGGGACAGCAGGTGGCATGGAGGTTGAGGTGCTAGATCCAATGACTGACTCCACAGTTCACAACCCGGACCCAGCAGCTTGAAAATCACACCAGGAGCATGTGCATGGCCTGCCCAAAATCCCAAATAGAGAAGAGGGGACTGTGGCATGGCCATGCCCTTGGGTGTGTGTGTGCGGGAGGGAGTTCTCACTTTCTCACTTTCCCTCTCTCTCTCTTTCTCTGTTGGTCTCTCTCCAGCAGACACATGCACCCTATGGCAAAAATCTTTTTAAAAAAAAGAGAAAAAGAAATGATAAACTACAGAAGTGTGCCCCTCAGAAAAATCGCCTCCCCTCGAATGAATCCCTGGCCCTCCCTCTTTCTCGTCGCTCCCTGTCCTCCTGAGAGCAACAGCTTGCTGCGGGAAAATCTTGGCTTCTGCAGGACCTGCAGCAGGTCTATCCCTGAGGCCACGGGGCTGGGGGACAGAAAGGAGAAAATAACTTCCTTCCCAGGGATACCCAGAAATACTCAGAGCAATCATGGTATCCATGACAAAGCATTCTTTTACATTTTTTTAAGAACTATTTAATTTTCTTTATTCTTATTATTATCAATTTGCTATAGGGCATGTATGCTCACCAGAGAGAGAGAAAGTGAGAAAGCAAGCCACCAGGTCCAGGACTCAAACCACAGTCAGCCAGGTGGGGGTCCAGTGCCTTAACCATCATGCTACTTAATGGCCCCAACAAAGCACTCTTGATGGAAAACTAGATCATGTAAGGCCCTCCCTGTGCCTAGAGTTCATTACATTAACTTGCCACTTGAAGAGCCTTTCACAACACAGCAAGTTTTAGGCAAAGCTCAGATGAATGAAATTTGAAAATATGTCTCATTTTACTACATGTTGCAAAAACGTAAGCGAATTGTAGCAATCCTACAGATTACTTTCTCCCTCCGAATCTGAAGCATTTTGCTTTGTAACCCTAGGTATAAAATACCAGGCTAAGAGGGCAGAGGCACTGCATCCCCTTTAAGAAGACACCTGCCCTGGGACATAGCACACGGTTACAGTTCCAATCAGCCTGTAGCAGAAATGCCTGTCACCCAACACTAGAAATATCCTATCAAAGCTCAAAGACTGGGCTAGCCTCATAGTGCAGTGGTTAGGCATTATACTTTGGGAGTCAGACCCCCTTGGCTGACTATGGTTTGAATCCCGACACAGCAGCTTGAAAAACAAGCCAGGTGTGTGTGCCTGTGTGCCCCAAATCCCAACAGGAGTGGGGAATGGTGGAAACGGTGGAAGAGGGATGGCAGCATTATCACACTCCATTGGGAAGTTGCTCTCTCGCTGTCTCTGTCTCTGTCTCTTCCACTCTTCTCTCTGGAAAGCACATGAACCCTCTGACAATTCAAAAAAAAAAAAGCTAAAAGGCAAAAGAAGAGCAGAAAGGTAATAAAATCAAGATCAGTTCCTCTATAGTGTAGGAAAAAGGAAAGGAGTGCAACCCAGCCACGGTGGCGGCACAGCGCAGTCCCAGATTCCCGCCCCAGGCCCCTCTGTGCACTCCAGAAGCACCTGTGCCTGTGACCCTGGCTGAGCCTGGGTGGATTATAGCGTGAAGACCCTGCTAGGCGTACCTGTCTCTCTTCTTCGTTCTCTCTGTCTCCCTCTATCTCTTCCTCTCAAGGAAAAAGAAATAAATTTTAAAAAATGAGAGAGAGAGGACACTCCGAGCTAGTGATCTGAGCTCCCGTCCCTCCCTGTACTGTTGGTCGAGGTGTTAAACTGCCCTGGACGTGCTTCTTCAAGGACAATCCTGGTGCTGACCTTCCAGGGTTCCTTTGAAGGGCAACTGAAATAATTTAAGGGACACGCACAGCCTAGAGCCTGGCATGTGAGGGGCCGCCCACAGGGGTCGCCCCGCCCACTCTCTGCCCACCCACCCTCCACGCCTGGAGGAACCCAGAAGAGACCAGACCTGTTTGTTGAAAAGGCCTCATTACAAAGCAACAGAGGATCTAGAATATTATAGAACACCATTATCATACCCGAGGCTGCATAGGCTCCCCAGAGAAATGGAAACAGAGCTTCACAACGGCTCTCGACAGTCTAGAAGGTCTTGATCTGAGTTGTCTTAAGTTTACGGAAGGCTTAGGAGAAGATAAAGCAGAGTCCGGAGACTGCTGACAGGAGAAGTCCTCATCCTGGATAGCGCCCGGCACTTGCACCACTCCCCACCTGCCCAGGGTCACACCCACACACGGGTGTCACAGACACGCTCACATCCAGATTCACACACACACCCTTAAACACTCTCAGACTCATACACACTCACTCTCGTGTACACACTGAAAGCACGCACGCACACCTTCACATCACACCTACACAACGCATGCACACACCTACACTCGCGTGCTCTCTGAAAGAGACTGTGAGCTGAATGTTCAGACCTCAGAACTCACGTTTTCACAGAAATGATGGTATAAATGGTGGCCACGTTCCCAGGTTCACACACTAAACCAAGTTTCAGCCCTTCCAGTAGGGAGTAGACTGCATTTGGTAACTGAGCAACGACAAAAAGGAGTGATAGACTTAGTTTGTCTCTTTTAATGAATTAGCACTAATATTTTTTTGAAGAGAGATTTTTTTTACTTTAAGGTATATGGACTCACTGGGGACACAGACAGAGAAATCACCCCCCAAGGGGGATGATCACACCGCAATCCCTTCTCCTCCATTCCTCTCTCAGGATTTTGGGCATACATGCAGACGCACCCACTGTAAGTTCCAAGCCCCCAGATCCTGGACTCGAACCAGAGTTGACCATGTGGAGTCTAGCACCTTAACCACTCCACCACCTGCTGGCCCCCAGTACTAATTTTTTTAACTAAATAGCATTTTAAATTACATGCTTTAAAACAGGGTGGTTGGCATGAACGCCCTGCCCTGGCCCCTGCAGGCCACATTGAGGGCCCGACTCATACACCTGCTACAAAAGACAGCAGAGTCCAGAGAGCCAGGGCTTTGGGGCTGCTGGGAGAGCCTCGGTCCAACCAGGGGCCCTGAAGTCCACCCCGCCGGCTCCTAAATCCAGCCCACAGAAGCCACTTTGCCAGGCCTTGGGCCAAGTACCATACAGCATTGTCTCAGCAAATCTGCATAATGAAGCATGGGCTTCGTATTTTATTCCTATTTTCAGATGGAGAAACTGAGGCTCAGAGATTAGTGCCCGCCAAGTCCGTATAGCCCAGTCCTGCTGGCCCCAGGCTTTGGCCACGTGTTGGCCTCCCCTGGGGCCATTAAAACACTGCTGCCTAGTTCGGGACCTCTAACTGACTGCCTCGAGGTCAGCTTGAAAGTATTGCAGGTGATTCTGATTCACAGGACCAGCAGATGGCATAATGGTTATGTCGCTGTACTCCCATGTAGTCAACCAACAGTTCGAGTCCCAGACCCGGTGGTTTAAAACTCATGCTGGGCACATGTGCATGCATGCCCAAGATCCCGAGAGGAGAATGGAGGAGAAGGGATAATGGCGTGGCTATCCCCCCTCCTCCCCGGGGAGGTGTGATTTCTCGCTTTCTGTCTCTGTCTCTGACTCTGGTGAGCACACATGCCCTATAGCAAAAATCTCTTAAGAAAAAAAAAATTCACGGCCAAGGCAGAGAGCCCCTGAACTAACCAACCGTCCACACCACCTGCTACCACCTGAGGCAACGTGTATGCAGACTCCGGGCCGCACCCAGGATCCATGACCACACACCAACTAAGTACATGTGGTCTCCCTTACTCACATGCTATTCCCATGAGGTTGTACATTACCTCCATTTTATTACAGAAAAGGAAACGGAGACCCAGAGAGCTCCGGGAGCTTGCCCCCACCCCCGTCCGTCTCACAGCCTCCTCCCAACAGGGGGCTGCCAGGTACTGGGGTGTGCACGGCTGTGGAAGCCCAAATGAGCACAGTGCTCCTGGGGTGGAGGAGGCGGGAGGAGGAACAGCCGCAGAGGATTCACAGCAGCGGGAGGAAGAGGTGGTGCTGGGAGGAGGGGACCCCTGGGCCTCAGGGGTGTAGCTGGGGAGGAATGAGGTGCCTCTGGGGGGATGTGCAGGGGCCTGGAGGGAAGTCTGAGGCTGAGCTGGGGAAGAGGGGCCTCGAGGCACCAGCAGGGATGAGCACGGCAATGTTCCAACCCACTTCATTGCTAATAACAGAGAACACCCGAGACTGGATCTTCTAAGAGAGTAGAGGCTTACTCGGCTCTCGGTTTGGAGGTCCGAGGGCCAGGGGCATCTTCTGGCTCCGTCGTAATGTGGCGGAGGTTGGGCACGCGTGCTCTGTGTTCCTCATAGACCCACCGGGAGTCAGCCATGGGCCCTAATGACTTCATCACGCCCAGAGCCCCACTTCTCCACACCGTGAAGGTATTGTTTCCTCTTCCTTCCTTCCCTGTCAACACGTGGGTCTTGGGGGACACTAGCATGGCAGCCTGCCTCTCTGCACCCCAGGTCCCAGGGCTCCCCGCCACAGGGCTCTGAGCTGCTCTAGACTGCAGGTTCTCACTGGAGCACCAGCGGCCCGACTGAACAAACCCCCAACTCAACTGAGAAATCTCTTGGGATCTGTGACGCCAGGATGGCCACCACCGCCTCAGAGAACTTCCAGAGGTTTCTCTGCACCCAAGGAGGAGCGCGTACTTCCTCTGGCCCTTCCACGGCCGGCACTTCTCTCCAGTCTGTCCTTCAGGTGTTTTTTGTTGTTTCATGTTTCAGGTTTTCACCTTAGGACACGTGTACTCTCTGGACAGAAAGAGACAGAGAGAGAGAGAAAGTGAGAAATCACCACCACCACCCCCAGGGGAATGGCCACACGGCAATCCCTTCTTCTCCATTCTCCTCCCGGGATCTTGGGCATGCACACACATGCATCCGGCATGATTTTCAAGTCACCAGATCTGGGACTCAAACCAGAGTTGGCCATGTGGGGGTCCAGCGACGTAACCACCGCGCCAGCTGCTGGTCCCCTGGGTTTAAATGATAATTGGTCTCTCGTGCATTGTCCATGTCCTTCACTAGGGTTCTATGTGGATGGTAAAGCAATCTCCCACACGAAGGGGGCAGGGGGACTGGGCTGCTTAAGAAAACACAGGGAGCGGTGGTTTCCCTTGGTGTCTCTCCGGGGCTCGTTAAGGAGGGAGGAAAAGGGGGTGCTGGTCCCCGAGAACACACAAAAGGTTGGCAGAGTAAGAACGGGCAGAGAAAAGCAGCCCTTCCTTTGAAGCGGGCACTAGGCCTGCATCTGGGCCACCACACCAATGCCAGCAATCGCCACACAGCGCAAGGCTGCGGCAGCACGACTCACGCACACACCGACGTGGCTGGGTCGTAGGCCAGGTCATGTCCTGCAGGGAAAGAAACCAGAAACCCACCAGCCCCGAAAACGAAAGCCCTGCTGGGACATGAGGCATGCAGGTCACAACTGTTTCGTCCAGTCTCTCACAAGATGATAAAGGACGTCAGAGACTGGCTGCCTGGACTTTTCTTTCTTTTCGTTCCTCTTTCTCTCTCTCTCTCTGAGTTCCCCCCCTGCTTTCCCTTATGCTGTGCTTGGTTCTGGCCTGTGTTTCGGGGCCTCTGGGAGTAAAGCATCCCCAGAACGTCAGTGTCTGCTGGTTCCCAGAACAACTATCCAGGCAAGAGTTCCAGGAAGAACAGCTTCGTACGCCTCTCCACGCCCCCCACTCAGCCCATTTCCAGTCTCTTCACAGAGGCCCGTGGGCTCCCCTCGAGTTTCATACCCAATGAGCAGGAGGAGGGTTCTGAACAGCCAGATGCTCAGAGCTTCAACCCCCTTGAAAGCCCTGTCTATCAAGGAAACTTATATTTTGTGAGGACCAGTAGATAGTGTAATGGTTACATCACTGGACTCCCACACAGTCAACCACAATTCAAGTCCCGGACCCAGTGACTTAAAACTCACGCCAGGTGCATGTGCATGTGTGCCCAAATCCTGAGAGGAGAATGGAGGAGAAGGGATTGCGGCATGGCCATTCCCCCTGGAGGGGTGATTTCTCGTGTTCCGTGTCTCTCTCTGTCTCTCTGGCAAACAAACGTGCCCTATAGCAAAAATCTCTCCAAAAAAAAAAAAGAAGGAAAGGAAGGAAGGAAGGAAGGAAGGAAGGAAGGAAGGAAGGAAGGAAGAAAGAGAGAGAGAGAAAGAAAACAACATTTTGTGAAACCATCAGAGGAAGTAAATCCCTGGGTTACTGGGTTAGCAGGCTGCCTGGGATCCCACTCCACTCAGTGGCAGCTGGAGCCTCAGGACAAGCCACTCTCTGGGGTCTCGGCTACAACCTCCTTCCCCAGCTTCCCAGAGGGCCCCAAGGATACGCAGGAGTACAACTGGAACAAGTCAGTTATTGAGAACCATCTGCCAAAACCCTCTCTAAATGATGCCCTATAAACCTCAGCTTTTGGGAGACGACAGTGGTCACTTCCAGGAGGGAGCCAGGGAAGAAATGCCCTACTCCAGAGAAGGTGGATCTTCCGTGGTGACTGCGGTTCGAATCCCTGGCCTGTTCAGGCTGACACATACCAGGCACATGTGCAAACATCTGGGATGCAACAGGCTGCAAAAGGGGTCGTGGCATGACCTGGCCCCAGGGAGGGTGTCCTAGCTCTCTCTTACACCCATTCCTCTGTGTGCATGCTCATGTTGTACCATGAATAAAAAGAAAAATAACCAAAAAATGTCAAAAGAACCATACAACACACTGGAGCACAGACAATTGCTTAAATAACATGGGCTCTCAAATGTAAGGACACCAAGACGACCACTTCGTCCTGACCACTCGACACAAGACACCAGTCAGACACAGACTGCCCCAGACACGTACACGCCTTCCAAATTTGGACCTCAAATTTGGAATCCTGGGTCAGCCTGCTGGCCTAGTGGTTAAGGGAACCAGATCCCACACTGCCCACCATGGTTCGAATCCCAGCCCTAATGACTTGAAAACACACCGTGTGTGTGTGTGTGTGTGTGTGTGTGTGTGTGTGTGCCCCAAATCCTGGCAGGATGAAGAAATAGAGGAGAAGGGACTGTGGCATGATTACACCCCACTAGAGAATACTCTCTCCCTCTCCCCCTTTCTCTCTGTCTCTCCATCTCTCTGGTGAGTGCACATAACCTCTGTCAATTTATAAAAAGTCAAAGAGAAACTTGGTATCTTTGTTGGAGACAGCAAAGAGGTAATGGAGTAAGTGGTGAGAAAAGACAAAGAGCCCCGCAGTTTGTGGTACACGCGACAACCAACGGGTGTCCCACTTGGAAGAAATGTTTTCAGGACTCAGATAACATCGCACCTTAGGCTTTTTTTTTTTTTTTTTTTTTTTTTTTTTTTAGGTTTTTGCCAAAGGGCATGTGCACTTATTACTAGAGAAATACTAGGGAAAGTGAGAAATCATACCCTGTGGGATGGCCACACTGCAATCTCTTCCCCTCCATTCAACTCTCAGTATTTTAGACATGCACGCGCACACACCCAGCATGATTTTCAAGCCACTGGGTCCAGAACTTGAACAGTGATCAGCCACATGGGAGTCCAGCACCTTAAACACCATGCCACCTGCTGGGCACTGAGTTTGAACGTACCTGTGACTCCTAGAGTGGTTTGTTTAAATAAAAATTAAAACATTTTAAAAGCGCTCCACGCAATACTTTGCACGAGTTGTTTGGAAAGGAGCAGGTCAGAGAGGTGGGCGGAGTCTGGAGAAATCGTCAGGCCCAGGAAGTTGGGTGCGCAAACCACGAGGGAATCCGGTCTTTACGCACACTGGAAGGAGGGGCCTGCTTCGCAGCAGCAGAGAGAAATTTATAGCAATGAGGCAAAAGGACCAGGAACTATTCCCAAGAACACACGTAAGTAGTATTCGTCCATCATTCATTTGTTATCAAACCCACAAGGACCTACCACATGCTAAGCTCTGCGCCCAGTGCTGGGACACGGTCATGAGCGTGACAGATGACAGCCCTACTCATGGAGTTGCCAAGGAGTGAGGACGACAAGCATTAACAAGCCATCACCAGGAGCCAGCAGGTGGCGTGGTGGTTAAGGTGCTGGTCTCCCACATGACCAACTGCAGTTTGAATCCTGGACCTGGCAGCTTGTTTCTCTGTCTCTCTCTGGTCAAATGAAATAATAATAAATTAAGTTGGGACCAGAAGTGACATGGTGGTTAAGGCGCTGGACATTCCCACATGGCCAGCCACGGTTTGAGTCCCAGACCCGGTAGCTTGCTTTCTCACTTTCTCTCTCTCACTGTGTGTCTCTCTCTGGTCAAATTAAAATAAATGATTGAATAAATAAAAATAAATTATTATTTTAAAAATAATAAATTAAATTAAATCATTCTTCTTCTTTTAAAAAAGATGTGTTTAAAAAAAAAATCACGAAGCTAATTCATGCATGGTCTTGGCTGAGTGCGGGAGGTGAAAAGTCCCAGGTGCCGTGGAAGCATCCACGGGAGCCTCACCTCGTCTGGGAGGTGAGAAGAGCCTTCGCAGACGTACCTTTCTAGCTGAGCAACGATAATAAAGTGTTAGCTAGGTGAGCGGGTACAGGGGTGTGTGTCTGTGTGTGTGTGTGTGTGTGTGTGAGAGAGAGAGAGAGAGAGAGAGAGAGCTGGCAAGCAGACAGGAAGGAGAAAGGGGGACGTTCTAGTCCTCAGAACAGCAGTGAAGGCCCAGGGAGGGAAAGAATGCGACAGGGTTGGAGAATCCTGGGAGCCCAGTGCAGCCCCGCAGAGACCTGGGAGGGCATGGCCTGTGGCGAGCCAGGGGCGGCCGCATACGGGGGTGCGGAGGGTGCTTGCCTCCCCCGGGGCTCCTCCACCTGGGCAGTTGTGCCCCTGAGGGGACATGTGGCGGTGTCAGATGTTTTCACTTGTCACAGCTGGGAAGTGGGGTGCTACTGGCACCTAGTGGGCTCAGAGCCTACACTGCACAGGGCAGCCCGCGGCGAGGATCATCCTGCTCAGAACGCAGTCGGCAGTCGTGCCCAGGAGGGGAAGCCCTGTTTTATGGTGAGGACGAAAAGCTGAAAGGTTTTGTGATGCGATTTGCTTCAAAAAGATCACTTGGGGGTGGCTCCATGGCTTGGTGACTCAGGCAGCCAAATCCCACACAGCCAATCCCACGGTTCCAGACCCTGTTGCTTAAGAAACACTCCAGGTGTGTCTGCATGCCTGTCCAAAATCCGGAAAGGAAGGGAGGGATACAGGACAAGGGATTGGTGTGCCGTGCCTGTGGGGGTGCCTTCTCCTCTCCAGCTCTCTGTCTCTCTGGTAAGTACATGTTCTCTCTTGATAGATAGATAGATAGATAGATATCAGCAGGTGGCATAGTGGTTAAAGCACTGGACTCCACATGGGTCACTGTGGTTCAAGTCCTGGAACTGGTAGTTTGAAACTCACACCAGGCGCGTGTGTGTGCATGCCCAAAACCCGAGGAAAATGGAGGAGAAGGAATTGCAGCATCGCTACCTCCCTGGGGGGGGAGGGGGGGGATTTCTCACTTTCTGTCTGTCTCTGTCTCTCTGGCGAGTGCACATTCCTTATAGCAAGAATCCCCCCCACCCAAAAAAAGAAAAAAATATATATGCAAGTTATTTGACATCGGTCCCATGGTGAGGTGGAGACCACACCCTCCCCTGGGGCCCGGGGCCTGCTATCGGCTGCACAAGCAGAGAGCACAGCCCAGGAGCACTGCGCGGCTTCCGAGGCAAGGCCGTACAAGGCAGCGCGGCTTCCGCTTTGCTCGCTGGAGCCCTCAGCCACCATGTAGGAAGTCATCTCGCCTGAGGCCACCGCGCTGGGATGAAGCCCAGGCCGCACGGAGAGCCACGTGGAGGGCTATGGTTGACAGCTCCCACGAACTGCCGGGAATGAGGCCGTGATCAGGTGGTTCTAGCCCCCGCGTTGAGTCGCTCCCAGCCGTGAGTCTCCCCGGCTGAGGTCCAGATGTGCAGGAGCTGAGACAAGCCGGTCCCACGCTGCCCCCGACACGCATAACCCATGAGCCTAGTGAAACGGGCAGCCCTGACCGTGGGGAACTAGCACACCCGAGTGGGGCCCGGAACGCCCTCGTGACAAGGTAACAACCCAGCCTCCCAGGCCGCCTCCTCTGACAGCACCCCATGCCCCGTGGGCGGCACTTCAGGCAGGAGCTGGAGCACCAGGGGTTCGGCTGGTGGCCTCAGGTGGCAGAACGACAGAGGCCCCACAGGAAGTCAGTCAGCCGCCGTGGAGCCACAGTGAAGCACGTGGCAGAGGGTTAAGGAGAGGGACAAAGTCAAGAAAATTGGACATGGTAGGGGACAGACGGTGGCGCAGCTATAAGATGCGACACTCCTGAGGCTGACCCGCGTGGGAAGGTTGCAGGTTCGTGTCCAGAGACCTCCCTGGGTGTGTGTGGGGCTTATGTGCAGGCTCATGTTCCAGAGTGGGCTGAAGCCAGGCACGGATGGGCCATAACTGCCCTGGTGGGTGGGGCGCTCTCTCTCCCTCTCTCTCTCTATCTCTCTCTCTCTCTCTCTCTCCCTCTCCCTCTCTCATGAAGGAAATGAGTAAACTTAAAAAGAGGAAGAAAGTGGACACGGTGCACTAGACGCGTCAGGAGAGGCAGAGGAGGGGTTATTATTTCAGGTTTCTGGTTTCTCACTCAAGTGATTACATAGATAGATGACAATGCGATTCACTGAGACAGGAGCGGACCGAAGGGGGCTTGGCCTGAAGTGCCTGTGAGGCCATTAGAGATGGCAAGTGGGAACGCAGGTCACCAAAGACGGCCAAGGTTGTCGATGTTTTTGTGTTTCATTGTCAGAGGGCGCGTGCACTTACCAGAGAGAGACACTGAGAGATGGAAAGCACCCCCCAATGGGGTGTGATCACACCCACCCTTCCCTTCCATTTCTCCACCCCTTCAGGATTTGGAGCACACACACATGCCCAGCGTGGTTTTTTCTTTTCTTTTTAACATTTTTGCTATAGAGCACATGTGCTCACCAGAAGGAGAGAAAGTAGGAACGATGGCCACACCACAACCCTCTCTCCTCCATTCTCCTCTCTGGACTCAGGGCACTCATGCTCACGCACCTGACGTAATTTCCAGGCCACTGGGTCAGGGACGCGTACCGAGAGGTCGGCCAGGTGGAATCCAGCCCCCTAAGCAACTTGCCAGTGACTGACCCCTAGTGAGTTTTTCAAGCTACCAGGGCTGAAACTGAACTGCAGTCAGACACTTGGGGTGCAGCTCCCTACACAGCACCAAACCACTGCACTGCAGGGCCTACCCAGGTCATTGCTCTTTTTTTTTTATTTTTGGAGAGGTTTTTGCTATAGGGCGCGTGCGCTCACTAGACAGACAGAGAGAGACAGAGAGATAGAAAGCGAGAAATCACCCCCCAGGGGGGATGGTCATGCCGCAATCCCTTCTCCTCCATTCTCCTCTCGGGATCTTGGGCATGCACGCACACGCGCCCGGCGTGAGTTCTAAGCCACCGGGTCCGGGACGTGAACCGCGGTTGACTACATGGGAGTCCAGCGACATAGCCATTACGCTAACTGCTGGTTCCCTCAAGTCATTGCTCTTGAGACCACAGGGCCCACGAAGATTTATGGGTCTGTCTGTGATTCTCTCCTGTGGGTTAAATATCTTCCAGGTATTAGCCTGGGGGGAATTCTTTCTCTTTCTTCTCCTTTTTCTCCTTTTTCTTCTCCTCCTCCTCCTCCTCCTCCTTCTTCTTCTTCTTTTTGGAGAGGGTTTTTGCTATAGGGTACGTGGCCTCAACAGAGAGATATAGAGAGACAGAAAGTGAGAAATCACCCCCAAGAAGGGATGGTTATGCCACAATTCTGTCTCCTTCATTCTCGGGATCTTGGGCATGCACGCACACATGCCTGACATGAGTTTTAAGTCACCGGGTCCAGGACTTGAACCGCGGTCAACTATGTGGGAGTCCAACAACGTAACCACTGTACCATCTGCTGGTCCCTAGGTTGGAATTCTTGACCAGCCCAATCATGTTTTCAGGAGCAGTGGGCTGACCCAGCCTCTGTGACGCAGGTGGTAGGGTGCCACTGCACCATACTGGAGCCACATGAGACCTGGGGTTCAGTTCCTGGGTGGGCCTGAAGATGCCCAGTGTACCTACGGGAACCCATGATCCCGCTGGCTGGAAAGCTAGAGCAGGGGAAGAGGAGGCAGTGGATCATGGCATGATGGGGTCTTTCTCTCTCCCCCGCCAAAAAAAATTTTAAAAAGAAAAAAGGAAAAGGAAAAGAAAGAAAGAAGATAGAAAAGAAGAAAGAGAAAAAGGAAAGGGCAAAACCTCTTAGTTATTTTGCAGTATGTGGAAATCCCTTCCCAGTGTGCACACTCTACTTCTCCTCCTGCTCACTTTTAGCCCCATTTTGCATTGTTTAGACACCTGGTGTGCTGACTCACGTTCTCGTCAAGGTGGCTCCAGTCCACACCTGTGATAGGCCCAGGCCTGGAGTGGATCGCAGAACCATCGCCTGCGCCTGGTTGCTCACCCCGTCCTGATGCTGAGCCTAGGCAGGGGAGACCCTCTTCTGGCAGCCCTGCTCCCTCCACACTAACACCCTGAGGGCAGGGCCTGGGGGCTGCTCCAGGCCAGGCTGGGCCTCCCATGACCCAGGTTCCTCCCACCCACCCTCACCCTTGCCCAGCTACCATATTTTCAAAAAGGCAGTGCGTTTAGCCCTGTAAATTTTGATCAATGACAGCTCTGCCTATAACAGGACCCAATTGCTTACTTTTTTTTAAAAAAAAGAGATTTTTGTTATAGAGAGGGTGTACTCACTGGAGAGACAGAGAGAGAGAGACAGACAGACAGAGGACTGAATCATTTACGGAGGCACCATGTTCTCGGACTGTTATGGGGGCTTTTAGCTGAGGGATCTCACAAAATTCTGTTGGCATTAGGGACCCCTCTTTGAATGTGAAGACACTGAGGCAACCAGGAGAGTAATGAGCTTTCCTAAGATGGTGCAGCTAAAACGACGCTGCCCTGGAGTCCGCTTTGCCTCTCCTGCTCTCTGCCATCTTCCTCTCTCCGGAAGGACCTTTGCATCCTTCTCTCTGACCCAAGGGAAGGCGGGCCCCTGACGTGTCAGGTCGACCTGGCTGTGAGCCCAAGAACCGCCGCGCCTCCGCCGGTCGCCACCAGGTGGCGCAGTGCGGCTCGCGCCCGCGGCTGTGTCAGCGCTCGGCGAGACAGACCAGCGTGGGGGAGAGCAGCTGCGAGGAGGATGTCAAAACAGAGTTCTATTTAGGAACGCGAAGCCTTCTGCCTGCCCCGTCTCCCACCGGGATCCTTGCTCGGCTCTCAGCAGACTATAAATGAATTAGCTGCTTTCTTCCTTCCCCAGCCTACCGCTAACCCACATCTCTGATTCTATTTTCTCTCCATCCCTGACACCAGGGCACCAGTCCCACCCACATCAGAGGGAGTGTGTCCTGAGGAGCGAGGGCAGCAGCGGGAGGCTGGGTGGTGGGGAGCCCGCAGTGCTTTTCTGTGGCTCCCAGGGGCCCTCTCCCACATGTACCCCCGCCTGCCCTCTTACCCGACACACACGCACACGCCATAACACGTACATGGCGTACATGCACAACATACATGCACGTGTATCACAACACACGTCATAACACACAACGTGCATCATAGCATGCCTAACGCACAGATACCACAAAACGCAGCATACACACGCTTGTCTGCGGGATGCGTGCTGGTTAGCTCAGGCTGCCTGACAAAGTCCCGTTCACCACTGGGCCTGTTTTCGGACCATTCTAGAACTCAGGCTATTTTCTCACCGTTCTAGAAGCTGTCAATCTGACATCAAGGTCTTGGCCAGCTTGGTTTCTTCCAAGGCCTCTCTGTCTCTGGCTCCCAGACAGCTGTCCTCTGTGTCCTCACTGGGGCTTCTCTCGGGGTCTCCCTGGGGTCTCTCTGTGGATCCTCGTCTCCTCTGTTAATGAAGGCACCTGTCAGATTCCATTCCATAGGCTGTATTTCAACTTCACCACTTCTCTTTTTTCTTTAATTTTTTTTTATTTCAGAAATTAAAGTGAGAAATCACCCCCCAGGGGGATGGGCACGTCACAATCTCTTCTTCTCCATTCTCCTTTCAAGATTTTGGCATGCACACACATGCACCTGGCATGAGTTTCAAGTCGCTGGGTCTGGGACTTTAACCACAGTCTACCTCATGGGAGTCCAGCACCTGTACCACCACGCCACCTGCTGGCCCCAAACTTCATCACGTCTTTAGAGGCTCTTCTCCAGTACATTCACATTCTGAGAAACTAGGGGGTGGGGCCTCAGAACGGGGACCCTGAGGTAGTGGGTGTTAGGGCTCTGAGGCACCTAGGGTTGAGGGCTAAGATTTCTACACAAGCATTCAGAGACTGAGAGGACAGGGACTGGCAGTTAGTGTAATGGCTATGTCACTGGACTCCCATGTAGTTGACTGTGGTTTGAATCCCGGATCCAGTGGCTTAAACTCATGCGGGGCGCATGTGCATGCATGCCCACGATCCTGAGAGGAGAATGGAGGAGAAGGGATTGTGGCGTGGCCATCCCCCCTGGGGGGTGATTTCTTGCT
The DNA here is from genome assembly GCA_026018925.1 of Tupaia tana. Lineage (NCBI taxonomy): Eukaryota > Metazoa > Chordata > Mammalia > Scandentia > Tupaiidae > Tupaia > Tupaia tana. The sequence goes on from JAKSZU010000021.1 coordinate 16,461,703, forward strand.
TTCTGTCTCTCTGTCTCTCTGTCTCTCTCTGGCGAGCACACGCACCCTGTAGCAAAAAAAAAAACAAAAACAAAAAACAGAAAGAAACTGGGAGGACAGCTCTGCCTATAGCAGGAACCAATTGCTTACTTTTTTTTTTTTAAAGAGATTTTTGTTATAAGAGGGTATACTCACTGGAGAGACAGAGAGAGAGAGACAGACAGACAGACAGAAAGCAAGAAATCACCCCCCCTCCAGGGGAGATGGTTATGCCGCAATCCCTTCTCCTCCAGTCTCCTCTCCGGCTTTTGGATACACACGCACATGCACCCAGCATGAGTTTCAAGTTGCCCAGCCCGGGACTCGAACCATGGTCAGCCCTGTGTGAGTGCAGTAACCACTACGTCATCTGCTGCTCCCACCAATCACTTACTTTTTAAAATCCAAAACTGTGCACAGAATTTGTGCTAAATGAAGATGTTTGGCCCCGAGAGGTCAAAGGAGAAGCCCTAGTTTATCTTATGCTCATTACCTCAGAGACTCCTTCAATTGCATGATGTTAAGACTATCTATGGCTTAAGCCATCCACATCATTATATATGGCCCATTCCAGGGCCCTCTCGTGGTCGCCCTGATAGACGTGACTCAGGGTCTTTCTATACATGTCTGCTCTGTGGAAAGTGCTATTTCCTTCATGCTCCTCTTTCGAATGTCCTCTAGAGCAGAACATTCTAGAGGTTGCAGAATTCCCTCTTTCTCTGGGCTCTTCTACATGGAAAGTGATGCTTCCCTGGTTTCTGGAGACACCTGGTAAGGCCGTGTGTGGCAGAGCTGTCTTCAACAAGAAAGCTCAGGGCGGAGTGTCTGCTCAACCAGGGCGTGTCCCAGACTGGCGACCTGGTGCCTCATTTAGAAGAAAGTTATATAAAATTAAAAACTCCCAAAGATTTTTGTCCCTTGCCAGAGGGAAAATTATGGAGGTAAGACTAAGCAAGAATTCCAGCCCAGAGCCATACCTGGCTAAATTAAGTATTCCAAATCAGAAGAGGAAAACTTGGGAGCAGACAGTGAAATGGAAGTGAAATGCAATGCTCTGCAAGGCTGATGCACATGCGAAGGTTCTGGGTTTGCATCTGGAGACCTCCTTGAGGATGCCGATGATCTGGGCCAGCTGGGGATGGTGGTGGATGGTGCATCAGGGCCCTGTTGGGGATGCTGTGTGTGTGTGTGTGTGTGTGTGTGTGTGTGTGTGTGTCTCATAGAATTAACAAATAAACTTAAGAGAGAGGAAAGGCCAATACCCCACCCTCTTCTAAGAGACCTGACACCGCCAATATGCCTCACAGCCGTCCTTACCTGAGTTACTGTCCTCTCGACCTGCACCCAGGGCCTCATGGGAGCTCCTGATGACTACTTGATGTGGAGGGAAAAGTTCAGGTCTGAGCTACGGATGGATCTGTCAGGCGGGCTGGCACCGTCTGGAAGTGGAGGCTGCCCAGGTCCACAGTATGCTATGTGGGATACCATGATGGCCAGGGAGCATTCTGGACCCCCACAGGTCATGGTTCTGGCAGACACACTGCAACTGAAGACCAACCTCGATCCAGAACAAGGGCCTAACTCAGTGAAAATGAGCATGCCCCTTCCATTAGGAATGTGATTTTTTTAAAATTATTTATTTTAATTTGATTTATTCATTCATTTCTTTTAATTTGACCAGAGAGAGAGAGGGGGAAAGTGAGAAAGCAACCCACCAGTTCCTGGACTTGAACATGGTTGGCCATGTGGGAATGTCCAGTTCCCAGACCTGGTGGCTTTCTCTCTCTCTCTCTCTCTCTCTCTCTCTCTCATTCCGTCCCTTTCTGGTCAAATTAAAAATAAATAAAGTTAAATAAAACAATTCTTAAATTTAAAAAATAAAAAATATCATCAATTCCCTTGCTACTAGGTGACCAGTTATGTTTCCCATTATCCCAGAAGAGAATAGAATGATGCAATGGCCTTTTTCAGTGCGGTAAAATAAGTAAGACCTGGGGCTAGGAAGTGGCGTGGTGGTTAAGGCGCTCGATCCCCCATGGCCGACTCCACTGTTCAAGTCCCAGATCCGGCAGCTTGAAAGTCACACTGGGCATGTGTATATACATGCCCAAAATCCCAAGAGGAAAATGAAGAAGGGATCGCAATATGGCCATCCCCCTCAAGGGGTGATTTCTCACTTTCTGTCTCTCTCTGGCAAGTGCACATACCTTATAACAAAAATCTAAAGTAAATTTAAATAACCTGAATTGTACTCTCCTAACAAGATGGTAAGTGCCGGGTTTTGCTAACTATAAGCACATGATTGACAGCAGAATGGCCTTCGGATGGCTCACCTGTGGTGCCAGCCAGGTGGTGGTACCGACAGGGCTGGGGACGAGTCCTCCAGGGTACACAATACTCAGATCAGGGCCCGCGTGGTCCTTTCTCTCTCTAATCAGGATTCACGGGGCAGATCCACTTTCTAGTGCCTTGTGCCATCCTCTCGGGAAAGTTCTGCTTCCTGTTCCTTCACCTTTGGACTCTGTCAGCCCAGGCACGGTTCCCAAGGAAGGAACGCGTCCACCCCGGGACACAGCTGTGGGTCCTCTAAGCGGGCCGTTCGCCCTTCTGGGTTCCTCATGGCAGGGTCAGTGGGCAGAAAGGGGGTGTGTGGGGGCTGCGGTAACTGATCCTGACCACTGAGGGAAGCTGGGCCTATTTCCTGATGATGGGAAGAATACGGAGCGTGTCCGGGATGCAGGGACCCTCGGAGTCTCTCCTAGTATTCCGGGTTAACGCATAAAACCGCATGATCCGGATGGCTCAGCGAGAAGGGAAACAGCACAGACTAAATGGTCCCTCTCCTCCCTGCCAGCCCCACCAAAAAAGATACTCCTCACAGTCTTCAAGGAGGTAAGTGGCATAAAATGAGGTTCTGAGGTAGGACCCTCTGGGGCCTGCAGGTAGTATAGTGGTTAAGGCACTGGACTCCCCCATGGTGGACCACAGTTCAAGTCCTGGACCTGGGGGCTTAAAACTCATGCTGGCATGTGTGGCCAAAATCCTGAGCAGAGAATGGAGAAGGGATTGCAGCGTGGCCATCCCCCCTGGGGGGTGACTTCTCACTTTCTGACTCTCTGTCTCTCCAGCAAGCGTGCACATGCTGTAGCAAAAAATCTCTCAAAAATAATCAATTCACTTTTTAAAAATGGAAGAAAGAGTAGGGCTCTCGTCGGATAGGATTGGTGTCCTTCTACAAAGAGAAAGAGGCCCTGTGAGGACACAGCCAGAGCTGGCTGTCCCTGAACCAGACAGACTTTAGCAGAAACCACTCTAACAGCTAACCTTGTTCTTGGGCTTCCGGACTTCAGAACCTCGAGAAAATGAAGTCTGCCGCTGAAACCACCCGGTCTGTGGGATTTGATTATGCTGGCCCACGCAGATGAATAACGGAGGTTAAAAATAACCGTGAGCTAATAGCAATAACAATAATGATGTCCTGGAGGGGGTTGCATCCACGATACCAAACCTATACTTCCCTTCACAGTTTTGCATAGACCCGGCTCTAGCCACAGAAATGGAGAGAAGGATCAGTCACAGGACAGGACACTGGCTCCCGCCCCAGCATGTGGCCCCTCTGTCCCTGGAGCTCCATAGACTGGTTGTCAGACTGAGGTCAACATTCTCCCGCTAACAAAGGCAGTGGAGCCCGGAACAATCTGGCTTGATGTTGGGTCACTTTAGAATTCTCTCAAGATTTCCCTTTTGTTGCTTTGTTGTGTTCTTGAGAGGTTTTTGCTATAGGACAAGCGCACATTAGAGAGACAGAAAGGAAGAAATCACCCTCTGCCGGGGGCGGGGGCATGGCCACACTGCAATCCTTTCTCCTCTCTGGATTTTGGGCATGCACGCACACACGCCTGGCATGAGTTCAGGCTGTGGGGTCTGGGACTCAAACCTCAGTCAGCCACGTGGGAGTCAAGCACCTTAACCACTATGCCATCCACTGGCCCCTATTTCCTTTTGTTTTTAAATATCCCAGTTTAAATAACTACAGTTCAGCGGTGGAAGTTGTGCTGTTGTTTTTGTTTCTATAATTGCCAGAGGGCACATGAGCCCACTTGGCCGAGAAAGAGAGAGGGAAGACAGCCCCCCATGGGACACGGTCACACCTCAATCCCTTCTCCATTTCTCCATCCCCTTGGGGTTTGGGGCACAACCCCTTGTGTTGCACCAGGGTCCAGGATTCGAACCACGGTGTGCCTCGTGGGGTTTGGCTCCCTTAACAACTAGGCAGAGGGCAGGCCGGAAGTCCAGGATTTTGTGTCTGATTTGTGTGAGTGTTAACGGAAATGTTAGAGTCTTTCCTGTTACCGATCCACTGGGAGCCGCTCTGCAGCCAGAGGCCTCGCTGTGATCTGCAGAATGCCAGGGATTAGGGGAGACCGGCTGGATTTGAAGTGTACACAGCCGGCCCACCTTGCCTCCTCCTTTGCAAGATATAATGAATCCAGAGTGCTCCATCACCCCCAGAGCTCCCCCCTCCTTCCCTTCCTAACCTTGGGGAGAAGAGCATCAATTAGTTAAATAGTTGAGCAGCTCAAAGGCTCCTTTTCAGCAGCAGCCGCTCACGTGGCTGCGTCTCTGACTGGCGGTCGGTCGCGGTTGCCAAGGGTGGGCTGCGGAGGGCGGCCTTACAGGGAGCGCTTGTTTAAACAAGGCCCTTGCCCAGCCTACTTTGCAATGCAAATGCTTACAGCAGCCTCCCCATTGTTCCTTAGACAGAATAAAGACGCTTGGGAGGGTTGTGGCTTGGTTTGTTTCCAGCCTTTTTATCTTCCATCGAACACTAATCTCTCCAGATTGCCTTTGGGTTTTGACACGTCTCGAGTTTATATCATAAGAAAAATTACTTTATTCTATAAGATGGTTTAAAGTGGGAACCACTTAATGTTGTTAGGTTTTTTTTATTTAAAATGTCTCTCTTTTTTAAATTTCTAGTTTCACTGTAGAGTCCATGCACATGTGTGCACACGCAGGCATGAGAGACAGAGAGAGAGAGCGAGAGATCGCCTTTCTCATGGGAGGATAGGTGACGCTGCAGCCCCTTCCCCTCTACTCTCCTGTTGGTGTTCTGGGCACACATGCACACGCGCCCAGTGTGTTTTTCAAGCCACCAGGTTTGGAACTTGAACCACACAGTCGGCCATGTGGGATCCAACTGCCTTAACCACTAAGGTACCTGGCTGGCCCCCAAAGAGGGTCTTTTAAATGGGCTCTTAAAACTGGGTGCCCTGGAAATCTGATTTTTACGTGGGCAGTTCCAGGCCCCTTAGGGTTCGGTGAGCTACTTATGGTCCAGTTGTATTCATCTTTCATCTCGGACTCTAATTCTAAAATATCAGCTTGCCATTTTGTCTGTCCCACCAAAAGTTGTTACCAGGTGCTAGATGATCATCTTCTCTGGTTAATTTGGTTTATTGTTAAATTAATATCCGTAAATATTACCAAGATGCCAAGCTTAGGATGACTTCATCAGCGAGACTCAGACCAAAGCTCGGTTAAGGGAACCCAGCTTTTTTTTTTTTTTTGTCTTAAATTTAGAAGTATTTTTTTTAAGAATTATTTTATTTAACTTTATTTAAATTTGACCAGAGAAGAACAGAGCGAGGGGGGATGACGAGAAAGCAAGACACCAGGTCTGGGCCTCGAACCGCAGTCGGCCATGTGTGAGTCCAATGCCCTTAACCCCCATGCCACCTGCCACCCCAGCTTATAAACATTTTTATGGGTACTCCTTTAAAAAAATTAAATATATATATATATATATATATATATATATATATATATAGAGAGAGAGAGAGAGAGAGAGAGAGAGAGAGTTCTGGGGTTTCTCATTCATTCTTTTACTCATAGGTCAACCTGGAGATTAATGTAAATTAATTAATGTTAATGAATTAAACACATAAGCAGGTCTGGCATTCCTTTTCTGAAATCCTTGGGACCAGAAGTGCTTCAGATTTCAAGTTTTTTCCATTGATGGAATGTCCACGTGACAGAGTGAGATTTCTTGGGGAGAGGTCCCCAGTCTAACACAAAATTCACTTACGTTTCATCTGTACCTTCTACGCACAGCTTAAAGGTAACGCGACACAATATTTTTGTGTTGCAGTGTTTGGACTGCAAGCCATCACACGAGGTCAGGTGTGACATTTTCCACTGATGGCATCATGTCAGGGCTCAGAAAGTGTTGGCTTTGGGAACATCTCAGTTTTCGGATGTTTACGTTAGACCTGTACCCCTCCCTTAAGAGGCCCTCACCCATCTCTTGAGAGAAACACATAAACAAATGATTACGAAGTGATAATGATAGCCATTGTCATCCTTTCTATTTACTCTTTCCATGAGCAGAGTTACAGAGAAATAGCAGCCCCGACGGGTCCTGACCGTCACAGCCTCACCCAGCCCCGCATCCTGGGACAGACAGGCCCAGCACACTCAGGAAGGCCTCCCGACAGAACCGAGACCCTTCCCGCCTGGGTTGACCCCACAGCACACCACACCTCACCACTGTGTCACTTACGGGCTCCCAATGGAGTTTTGTTTCATTGTTTTCTTCTTTTTTTAAGACATAGTGACTTTTTTTTAAAAGAATGATTTTATTTAATTATAGTTATTATTTATTCTTAAAATTTGACCAGACAGAGAGAGGGAAAGTGAGAAAGTAAGTCACCAGGTCTGGGACTCTCACAGTCAGAGAGTGGGAGTCCAGAGCCCCAACCACAATGCCACCACCTGCTGGCCCCTATAAAGAGTATTTTAAAAAATTAAATGTCGGGGCCAGCAGTTGGCGTAATGGCTATGTCGTTGGACTCCCATGTAGCCGACTGCAGTTCGAGTTCCGGACCCAGTGGCTTAAACTCACACCGGGTGTGTGTATGCGTGTGCCCAGGATCCCGAGAGGACAATGGATTGTGGTGTGGCCATCCCCCCGGGGGGGTGATTTCTCTCTTTCTGTCTAACTGTCTCTCTCTGTCTTTCTGGCAAGCGCACACGCCCTATAGCAAAACCTCTCAAAAAAAAAAAAATTAAATGTCCTGTTGGCCTGACTCAGGGCACTTCTAAACCTGCAGAGCGGCAGCAGGTACAGGCTCAGATAAGCCAGTCTGAAGCATCAGAGGCCTGCAGCCCTGGCAGCCTCACCCCTGCTTCTAGGCCAGGGCCGGCCAGCTGAGCAGAGGTAAGAGACGCGTGGTGCCCAGCTCAGGGCCCAGGAGCTGCCTCCCGGCTGAGGCCCCGTGCCAGACCTCTTGGCTGGGTTTTCTGGAGCAGCTGCCTCCTGACCATTCCAAGAGCCTCCCTTGTCAACTAAGGAGAAGGGTGTCAGGTTATCCAAAAGGGCACGAGAAAATGCCTGTTCGTCCCCTGGAAGAGTTCAGCCCTGATCAGTGCTGCGTGCTCGGTCCCCAGCTCTGAGGGCAGCAGATGACAAAGGTGGGCCAAGAGCCAGCCCCCCTGGCAGGACCTCTGACAGTCAACTACAAGGGTGGCCCTGCAATGCCGCAGTTGGAGAGACAAAGCCTTCCAGGTTATCCAGGCGCCCTACCCTTCCAGGGCAATTCATCTTGGCCAAATCCCCCTGGAGCAGGGTTGCGATTGTTAGTGCAACCCACAAGGTCTGGCTGAAGCCGGCCAGGGCAGCTGAGTGCCTGTGATCTTAACTGCTGCTGCCTCTGTTCCCTGAGGAACGTTAGCAGTTTGTCAGGAAACCTTCGTGTGTACCAAGCCAGTCAAGCCCAGGCTGCCCTTCCTGTCTGCACATGCTGGTCGGCTTCCTGGGAGGAAAGTAAAACCTACAACAGCCGGGAGGGAGGAGGTCCTGCACACGCTGGTTTTCCAGCCTACCCGCTTCTCCTTCCCCACCACCAGCCTGAAGAAGTCACCTTCTAGAATAAAGTAGCTGTCACCTCTGACATGCCTCTGTAGGATACAACGAAGAGCTGAATTAAGATTACAAAGAGACAGGGCCAGCAGGTGGCATAGTGGTAAAGGCACTGGACTCTCACGTGGCCGACCACAGCTCGAGTCCCAGACCTGGTGGCTTAAAACATGCAGGGCGCGTGTGCCCAAAATCCCAAGAGGAGAATGGAAGAGACGGGCCATCCCCATCGGGGGCGTGATTTCTTGCTTTCTGTCTCTCTGTCTCTCCAAACAGGGCACACACCCTATAGGAAGAATCTCTACCAAAAAAAAAAAAAAAGAAGAAGAAGAAGAAGAAGAAGATTACAAAGAGAATCAGAAAGATTCTGGCAAAGAGCAGATCTCATATATTTGACTGTGTGAAAAGCCCAGACAGCCTAAATGTTTCCCTAGGCTTCACCAAACTTCAGCCAGATTTTTCCTGCCCTCCCCTAGGGCACTTTCTTGAGGAAACCTAGAACTGTACCTTCTTTCTCTGCCTCTTTAAGATGTATGTAAATCTCTTTAAAGTCTCTAACCTGGGAACCAGCAGTTAGCGTAATGGCTATGTCGCTGGACTCCCACGTAGTCGACCGCGGTTCGCGTCCCGGACCCGGTGGCTTAAAACTCACGCCGGGCGCGTGTGCGTGCTCACGCCGGGCGCGTGTGTGTGCGTGCCCAAGATCCCGAGAGGAGAATGGAGGAGAAGGGATTGCGGCGTGGCCATCCCCCCAGGGGGGAGGTGATTTCTCGCTTTCTGTCTCTATGTCTCTCTGTCTGTCTGGCGAGCGCACGCGCCCTATAGCGAAAAACCTCTCCAAAAAAATAAATAAATAAAGTCTCTAACCAGTTTCACAACCAAGAATGTCTTTCTCAAGGTCCTAGGAGCCCTCCCCTTGACAAAGTTCATCCGAGGAGATAGCACCCTCCCCTCCCAGCCTCCGTGGGAGCCTAACTTCAGAAGGACACCCTGTTGCTCAAAACAATGATATTACCATATACATTATCATCATTGTTTTGACTAATGTGCACTGTATTCATGCTGGGGAAAACCATGTCGTACACGGTAAAGAGGTGCAATGATTAAATGTAAAAATAAAAAAAAAAATTTTCATCCATATGAATTATAAAGCAATAAAAAAAAAAAAGAAGGACACCCTGTTACAAGTCCTCCACGACCTCCTGCCATAAAGATAGGAGAAGTGTATTAACAAACAGAAACGGCCTCTACCTCCCCTGTCATCCTCCACCACCTCCTGTCATCAAGATACGAGGCGTTTATGAGCTTCTGTGATCAGCCCTGGCCTGACACCCTCCAGCCCTTTTCCACTCACTAGCCCAGCTCTAAAACACCCTCTCCCCCCCATAGTCCAGAGCACACTGGGTTCTAGTCCCTGTCCCCCGTAGCAGTAGCCCTGACCGTTCCCTGCCCTGGAACTTTGTCCAGTGCCATGTGTGCTTCGCCCCACCCCGCTCACACCTCCAGAAGCTGCCTGGTTCCTTGGTAGCGATGGCTCCCAGACAGCGTGGAGGGCTTGTGGGCACACACCTGCGGAAGCAGTAAGCTGGGGTGAGGTTCGAGAATGGCATGTCCAGTGAGGGTCTGGATGAGATGGCTGGGCCAGAGGCCACACCTGGAGAGCCACCTCAGCCTGCCTTCCCACAGCCCTTCTGAGCCCTCCAAGCCCCGAGTTTTGGCTCAGGCCCCCTTCACCCCGGCCAGGCCCTGTTTGGGGGCATCTCCCAGAGCGGGTGGAGACACTTTCTTTCCCGGTCTTCTTCCTCCTTCCTTTCAGTTCTTGCTCCCCTACTCCCCGGCCTCATCCCTCCCTTTCCTCCTCTCTCCTTCCACCCTCAGGTCACTGTCATTTCTTTCAATCAGCCTTTCCCTTCAAAATAATAATAATAATAATAAGCAGCCTGCCACTCCTGAGGCAGCACTTGTTTTTGTCTGGAGACCCCGTCTGCCTCCCTGGAGATGGGGGAGGGGCTTGCCTCATCCTCCCTGGTTACCTAGCAACAGTCTCCTTCTGCCAGTCACCACCCCTGCCAAGAGGAGAGGCGATGTGCACTCAGCAGAGGAAGTGACACCACCACTTCGGTCCCCTCTTAGAAGGCCTCTCTGTTCGCTAGCACTGCGATGAGTGGTTTGCTACGACCAGGTCACCAGGATGTCCCCTCCTCGACTAAGCCGGCCACATTGCCGCTCCAGGGATCTCAGAATGATGGCCGCTTGTCCAGTCCCTGAGTCACTGGGTCCATCCTGGGAATTTCAGATTTAATGCCGAATGACAGCCCGCATCCCCTTTGGAACAGGAGGCACGGTCTTCATGGTGGTCTTCAAGACACGGGGTGTGGGAGAGCCGTGCACACCCTGCATGCTGGTCCTCCTCTGCTCCACCCCGTCCTTTAGACTTCGGGAGGAAGGGGGTCTGTCTCCTGCAAAACGCCTTTACGAAAGCAGAGGCTTGCTTAACGCTTTCCAGCCATCCTTTCTTCCTCCTCTCCGCCTATGCCAAGTAGTTTCTGCAGGACCAGCCTGAGTAATCGGCTTTATCACGGAAAGCCTGGACGCCCCCCCGGAGGGCTCGACTCCCTCCCTAGACCAACTGAGGAAGGAAAAAATCCTCAACCTTGCTGGCTGTCTGAAAGAAGCTAGAAAATAAGAAAGGAGGAAGGGAGAGATATAGAAGAAGAAAAAATAGTGTTCTAAAGAAAAAAGCATTTGTAGGGACCAGCAGATAGCATAGTGGTGACATCGCTGGACTCCCAAGTAGTCAACCCAGGTTCAAATCCCAGACTCAGTGGCTTAAAACTCATGCCGAGTCCATGTGTGTGTGTTCCCAAAACCCTGAGAGGAGAATGGAGAAGGGATCTTAGCATGGCCATCCCCCCTGGGGGGTGATTTCTCACTTTCTGTCTCTCTGTGTCTCCAGCAAGAACATGTGCCCTATGGTAAAATCTCCCTTAAAAAAAAATGAAAAGCATTTGTAGCAATAATACTTGTAACAGAGAATGATGGTAAATTATTCAGACATGCAATAGGTGACAGCCAAACAATCAGGATAATAATACAACAAAAGATCATTAAATTGGGCCAGCAAGTGGCACAGAGGTTAAAACACTGGATCCCTCCTGGCCAACTCTGACTCGAGTCCCAGATCCAGTGGCTTGAAAATCACATTTAGTGCATGTGTGTGCATGCCCAAAATCCCAGGAGGAGAACAGAAAGGAAGGGACTGTGGTGTGGCCATCCCCCTTGGGGGTGATTTCTCACTTTTCCCCTCTTTCTCTCTCTGTCTCTCCCTGATGAATGCATGCACCTTATAGCAAAAAAAAAAAAAAAAAAGATCATTAAATCAACTTATAAATGGCAAACAATCTATATGGACTATACCAATCATAGAGACAAATATATATTTTAATATACATGATATTTATCATACATTTAAACATAGTGTATAATGAATTAATATATCAACATACCTGACAGATTTTAAACTTATGACAGAGTGCACGCGTGTGCACATGAGAAGAAAGAGAGCAGAACCCTCCACAGGGTGTGGCCATGCTGTGATCCTTCGCTCCAGTCCCCTCCCCTGGGAACCTGGGCACTCTTGCCTACCAGGCATGTTTCAAGCTGACTGAGCCAGGGATTCGAACCTGTGGTCCCCCTGTGGAATCCAGCTACTCTTGAGCAACACTTTACTGCCATGTCACAGGACCAGCCCCTGACATTCATTCATTCATTCATTCAGACAGATAGATAAACAGATAGGAAAAAAAAAAAGAAAGAAACTCATGGGAAAAGAACCCAATAGAGTTTGAACACACTAGTTAACCACACACTCATGTGAAAATGGATGTGGCTGTTTAGAAAAATTGGAAGAGTATGTGGCCAGATACAAATGGTGCAGAGTCATCTGTTCAATACGGGAGCCACACGTGGCTACCAAGTACTGGGCATGTGGCAAGTCTGAACTGAGACGTTCCATTAGTGTAAAATTGAATTCCAAACAGTGTGGGAAAAAAAAAGAATATAAAGTATCTCATTAATATTTATGTTGGGGGACCGGCAGTTAGCATAATGGCTTTGTCGCTGGACTCCTACGTAGCCGGCCGCGGTTCAAGTCCCGGACTTGGTGGCTTAAACTCATGCCAGGCGCATGTGTGTGCGTGCCCAAGATCCCAAGAGGAGAATGGAGGAGAAGGGATTGAGGCGTGACCATCCCCCCTGGGGGGTGATTTCTCGCTTTCTGTCTCTCTGTCTCTCTCTCTGTCTCTCTGGCGAGCACACGCCCCCATAGCAAAAATCTCTCCCAAAAAAAGAAATATTTTATGTTGGCTACATTTTGAAATGATTTTTAATGTATTGAGTTAAATAAAATATATTATTAGACTTAATCCCACTTGTTTCTTCTTACTTTTTTAGTTTATTATTATTATTTTTTTTAGAGGTTTTTGCCCTAGGGTGCATGTGCTCGCAGGAAAAACAAAGACAGTGAAAGGGAACATGAGAAATCACCCCCCTAGGTGCGATGGCCACACCACAACCCCTTCTCCTCTAGTCTCCTCCCAAGATCTTGGGCACGCACACACACACGTGCCTGGTGTGATTTTCAAGCCACCATGTCCGGGACTTGAACTGCGGTCACCCATGTGAGAGTCCAGCAATGTAACTGCTACACCATCTGCTGGTCCACCTTCTTACTTTTTAAATGTGATTACCAAAATAATTTAAATTACGTATGTGACTCGCATTTGTCGCTGGTATTTTATGTCTACTGGACAAGACTGGTTAAAGTTTAATTAAAGTTTAATATTTGTTAAGTCCTTTGTTCTATAAAATTGCCAAACTTCTTTCTTTATTTTGCTTGTACTTATAAAGTATACAAGTTCTGGAATATGGAGTGATTGGAAAGCTGTGTTTCTGCAGACCAGTTCTAGGATTGGCGTTCTACAAACTATTACCAACTCTAGACAAATCATGGAAATTGCGGGCCAGCAGGTGGCACAGAGGCTACGGCGGCTGGGTCCCACATGGCCGACTGTGCGTTTTGAGTTCAGCTCATGGCTTGAAAAACATGCAGAGCACATATGCATACACACCCAAAATCTCAAGAAGAGACTGACAGAGAAGGGACTGCAGCATGGTCATCCCCCCGAGGGGGGTAATTTCTCACTTTCCCTCTCTATCTCTGTCTTTCTCTGGCACGTGTACGCACCCTATATTAAAAAATTTTTTTGAGGGAACCAGCAGTTAGCGTAATGGCTATGTCGCTGGACTCCCACGTAGTCGACCGCGGTTCGCGTCTCGGACCCGGTGGCTTAAAACTCACGCCGGGCGTGTGTGCGTGCGTGCCCAAGATCCCGAGAGGAGAATGGAGGAGAAGGGATTGCGGCGTGACCATCCTCCCTGGGGGGTGATTTCTCGCTTTCTGTCTCTAATGTCTCTCTCTGTCTGTCTGGCGAGCGCACGCGCCCTATAGCGAAAAATCTCTCCAAAAAAAAAAAAAAAATTTTTTTTGAGAGGTTTTTACTATAGGGTGCTTGTGCTCCACAGAAAGACAGAGAGAGACAGAGAGACAGAAAGCAAGAAATCACCCCCCCATGGGGGATTGGCCATACCACAACCCCTTCTCCTCCATTCTCCTCTCAGGATCTTGGGCACACACGCACACACACACACATGCCTGGCGTGAGTTTAAGCCACCAGGTCTGGGACTTGAACCGCGGTCAACTACGTGGGAGTCCAACGTCATAGCCATTACACTAACTGCTGTTCCCAATGAAAAAGTTTTTACAGTTTTTTTGTTGGTTTGTTTTTGTTTTTGTTTTTGTTTTTGGAGAGGCTTTTGCTATAGGGCGCGTGCGTTCGCCAGAGAGAGAGAGAGAGAGAGACAGAGAGACAGAGAAACAGAAAGTGAGAAATCACCCCCCTGGGGGGGATGGCCACGCCGCAATCCCTTCTCCTCCATTCTCCTCTCAGGATCTTGGGCACGCACACACACGCACCCGGCGTGAGTTTTAAGCCACCGGGTCCGGGACACGAATCGCGGTTGACTACATGGGAGTCCAGCGACATAACCATTACGCTAACTGCTGGTCCCAAAGTTTTTACAGTTTTATCCAAACTCTCATTTTGAGAGCTTGGTTGGTTGGGACTAACAAAACTTTCAAGTTGTCCCAACCAAGTAGAATATGTTAAAACATTATTTATGTGCCTTTCTCTTTGCACTTTTTTTTTAAAACCACACACATACACAAGGGTAGACAGCGGTAAAATATGTAAAGAGATATGTAGCAACCAAAAAGGAAGGTTATCCTTCCTAAAAGACAGGATTTTATGGGATTCCTGGATCTTTTTTGTATCTGACTGTTGCAGTCTTGACAGCTTTTCAATTGAGGAATACGGTCATGTCTTAAACTAATTGTAGCTCTTCACTCCACTATATAATTTTACAACATTTCAGCTTCAAATAGAATGACTTCAATAAACATAAAGCAGACTGACACATCCCAGATTTCTTCAGTTTATTTTACACCAAGAAATTACATTTAGAGATTTCCAGACACATGCTATAAACGAACATTCCACAGGAAGTTTCTTTTACTTCCTCTAAATCTGACCTATATTTCAAAAATATATGAGTGGGCTATAACAAGGAGCTTCTTCTTTTGCTGCCATTATTCACACTGTGTTTTCTAAAAACATTTTCTCCTCCATGACTCTAATGGCCATTGAGGAAACTGTAGATGTCACCCTAAGTGAAATGGGAAATGGCATCGATGAGAAGGCCGAGCCTCATCGTTCCGGGCTACCTATATCTGTCAGGTTCACCAAAAGACTCACGCTGTGCTCCTAGCATAGAGGAGATAGAACCCATTGCTTTTCCAGCTATACAACCTTAGGTTTTTGTTTTTCTTCCTCTTTTATGTTTTTGCCATAGGACACACACACTCACTAGAAAGAGACAGAGAGAGAGAAAGTGAGAAATCATCCCCAAGAGATGATGGCCCCACCACAATCCCTTCTCCTCCATTTTCTCTCAGGATTTTGGGCACGCATGCACACATGCCCAGCATAATATTCAAGCCACCAGATCTGGGACTCAAACCATGGTCTGCCGTATGGAAATCCAGTCCATCAACCATCACACCACCTGTTGGTCCCGGTGCCAAATATTTTTAAGACCTTGCTATAGCATGGTAAGGTTCATAATATGCCAGCTTACTTATACTTTATGTTTATACTTTATACAGTATAAACATAAAACATTCCCGTATCTCCTCTACATGCAATATGGAACATCTTAAGAGTTCTAGCTAGAACTAAGAACACAAGTCTAACAGTGTCCCTAGACAGATGTCTGTGGCTTCGTGCCTAACAAAATACGTACTTTGTAGAAGTGTATCTTTCCGTTCCAGAGTGACTTCTCCAAGGTACCTGGGTGAGGGGCTGACCCCAGAGCAACTGCTGTCCTCCTTATCACGAGCAACGTGCCCCTGGACACGAAGGAGAGGAGGAGCCCCAGGTAAACTGCAAATGAGTTCAGGCCCTGGAAGGATCTGAAACTGATGAACAGCTCACTACAGAGAATCAAGAGATATTTCTGTTTAAACTTTTTTCTTTTTTCTGTCTTTTCTTCTTTCATTCTCTTTCTCCTTTTTCATTTTAATAAACAAGTATTGAGCATTAACCAAAACAGAGACACTCCCTGCCCTTGTGAGGAGCCAAGATCACGGGTGCTGGACTCCCATGTGGTCAACCATGGCTCAAGTTGCGGGTCCACAGCTTGAAACTCACACCAGGCACGTACGTGTGTGTACATGCCCAAGATCCCAGGAGGAGCATGGAGCAGCAGGAATTGCAACGTGGCCATCCCCCCGGGGGGGTTGATTTCTCACTTTCTGTCTCTCTGTCTCTCTACACATGCCCTATAAGCAACAGCAACAAAAATCTCTCTCTCAAAAAAAAAAAAAAAAAAGAATTAGGGGGACCAGCAGTTAGCGTAATGACTATGTCACTGAATTCCCATGTAGGTGACCGCGGTTTGAGTCCCGGATCCAGTGGCTTAAACTCACGCCAGGCACATGTGTGTGCATGCCCAAGATCCCAAGATGAGAATGGAGGAGAAGGGATTGCGGCGTGGCCATCCACCCCCCCCCCCCCGGGGGTGATCTCTCGCTTTCTGTCTCTGTCTGTCTCTGTCTGTCTGGCGAGCGCACATGCCCTACTGTTAAAACTTCACAAAAAAAGAAAAAAGAAAAAGAAGAAGAATCAGGATAATTCTCCTGACCTGACCAGACATATGCGTAAGCTTCAACGATTATTAGCAATTATTAGTGTACGTTGGCATCTTCATATACCTTATCTCATTTTTTATGCAGGATCCTGACAGTATACTGAAAGAGTTCCCCCAAGAATTTTATGAGGACTGGGGCCTAAAAATGGAGATCCTGGCTAAAACCAGAATAATTAAAGAACAGAATTGTATAATTATTAATTTTTAATCGTTAAACACAGAATTTTAATGGAAAATAGGAGATACTGACTTTTCCTTCCTTTAAATAGCAAAGAATAAATTCAGAATCATTTCCCCAAAAACGGGAGTTCCAAAGTGAAAATAGAAAGACAGAAGATCTTGTGACAACATAAAGCCGGCCTTGTAGTACAGTGGCTAAGCATTGTACATCAGCAGCCAGATCCCACGTGGACACGAGTGATTCAAATCCCAGCCTCGATGGCTTGAAAAAAGATACTGGACAAGTGTGTGTGCCTCAGATCCTGACAGGGCAGGGAATGGAGGAAGAAAGATCGTGGCATGACCATGCCTGAGCGAAAGGTGTACACGCTCTATCTCTCTCTCTTTCTCTGGCAAACATACTGTTCCACCAACCCCCAGCAAATAAATGAATAAATAAGTCAAGAGCATATTCCAGAAATATCATTCCTCTAAGCCTCTGTTGAGATAATTAATGAAAAAAAAAAAAATCACACCCACCCAGCCATTTTCCATGGCCAATGGGCCAAGACTGAAAGGACCAAATACTAGTTCTCCTGCCAACTAGGAACACGCTCAGTGAAGGGGCCGAGGGACCTGTGGACTGCAATCATTTACCAATGTTTTTAAGAATCAGAAATAAGAATCAGTTTATGTTTTGTTTTCTGTTGCCAGTATTTGACATGGTACATCGAGCAGCTCAGCAACCCCTCCCAGGAAAATAACCTTCTCCGCCCTGTGAAATCTGTGCACGTAACGTAAGCAGGAGCTACCTGGTGTTCGCACCAACCCTCGTGTCTACTCTGCAAGAGCTGGCCACGGAGAGGCAGACACCTTCTTCTTCCCTGGGAAGCATACTGTTGTTACTTTCATGGGGTCAGTGTAGGGGAACAGGTGTGTATGCTTTGACTCAGGAATTTCATTCCTAAAATTTATTTTGGCAGGACCAGCAGATGGCATGATGGTTATATCCCTGGACTCCCACACAGACAACCAGGGTTTGAGTCTCAGATCTGGTGACTTCAAACTCATGCCGGGCACGTATGCATGCATGCCCAAAATCCCAAATGGAGAATGGAGGAAAGGGATTGCAGTGTGGCCATCCCCCTAGGGGGTGATTTCTCACTCTCTGTGTCTCTGGTGAGTATACGCACCCTAGAGCAAAAATGTCTCAAAAAAAAAATTATTTTTGATGTATAATCTGAGCTAGGTTCAATGAATTGCCCAAAGGAAAATTCATTAGAATGCTATTAATTTTTAAAAATCTGGACCAGCCCCATAGCTCAGTGGTTAAGAGAGCTGGATCCCACATGGCTGACTATGGTTTGAATTCCAGCCCAGGTGGCTTGAAAAACATACCAGGCTTGAAGGGACTAGCAGTTAGCTAAAGGCTATGTCGCTGGACTCCCATGTAGTCAACAGTGGTTCAAGTCCTGGCTTAAACTCACACCGGGTGTGTGTTCGTGCGTGCCCAAGATCCCGAGAAGAGAATGGAGGAAAAGGGATTGCAGCATGCCCATCCCCCGGGGGGGTGATTTCTCACTTTCTGTCTCTCTGTCTCTCCCTGTCTTTCTGGCAAGTACACGTGCCCTATAGCAAAAACCTCTCCAAAAAAGGAAAAACAACAACAACATATGAGACTTGTGTGCATGCATGTCCAAAGTCCAACAGAATAGAGACATGGCAGAGAAGAGATTACAGCATGACCGCACCCCATGGGAGGTGATTTCTCCTGCTCCCTCTTTCTCTGTGCCTTTCTCTGGTGAGCACACATGCCCTCTGACAATTAAGATGAAGAAAATGACCAGGACCAGCAGATGGCCTAACGGTTACATCATTGGACTCCCACATATTTGACTGCAGTTCAAGTCCCTGACCGGGCAGCTTAAAATTTACACAAGGTGTGTGTGTGTGTGTGTGTGTGTGTGTGCGCAAGTGCACACACCCAAAATCCCAAGAGGAGAATGGAGGAGAGGTATCGTGGTGTGGCCACCCCCGCGGTGGGTTATTCCTCACTTTCTGTCTGTCTCTCTGGCAAGCACACATGCCCTGTAGCAAAAATCTCTCTTAAAAAAATAAATAAAATGGAGACAAATTAATGTTTCAAAACTAATGATTACACAGAACTGCGGCACCAATGAAACTGCAGACCAGGAGTTGCAAAACTGTAGCCAACAGGCCAAATCCAGCCTTCTTACTGTTTTGGTAAATGTGTTTTAGGAACAGAGACATACCCTTCATGTGCACATGGCCTTTAAGTAGTTTGGTGGAATCGTATGTATTAGTTTCCTATTGCTGCTGTAACAAATTGCCACAATCACAGTGCTTACACAATGCCAACGTATTCTCTTACAGTTCTGGGGGCCATTTTAAAATAAAGGAGTGGTCAAGGCTGCATTTCCTTTTGGGAGCTTGAGAGGAAATCCATTTTATTGCCTTTTCTAGCTCCCAGAAATCACCTGCACACGGTGGCTTGTGGCCCCATCCTGCTTCTCCAAAGGAAGTGGCGTAGAATCTCATAGTATCACTCAGCGACACTAACCCCTCTGCATCCCCATTACAGGCCTCTTGTGATAACACCCCGCCCCCCGATAATCCAGGATAGGAGCTTTTCTCCAGGTATGTGATTTACTCATATCAGCAAAATCTCTTTTGTCATTTAAAGTAACATATTCTCAGGTTCCAGGATGTGGACATTTACAGGGAGTGCCTTACTCAGCCTACTACACCATGTAACACGCAAAGCCTTCAACTTTTATTTGGCCCTTTACAAAAAGTTTGCCGATCCCTGCTTTGAAGTCCCAGGGAGGGGCTGCCCCGCCACATTACCCAGGAGAATTCACTGTACTTAACCACCAAAGAGCTGAAGACTACAGATAGCATTGGAAGAAAAATGTAGGTTTCTGAAACAGAAACAGGATCCCTTTTTGACTAAATGGTGCCATTTTTGTTGAGTTATTATTTTTTCTCCCCAATAATATTGGCAAAAACAGCTAGCAGCTTAACCATTATCCATTTTCCCCTTTTCCGTACTAGTGGAACCTCAATTTTCTTTAATTACCAGAGAGCACATGCACTCGCCAGAGAGAGAAGGAGAGGGAGGGAGACAGAAAGCACTCCCCAAGGGGGCGTGTTCATGCTGCAACTCCTCTTCCGTTTCTCTGTCCTGCTGGAACTTGGGGCACATGCACACATGCACCTGGTATGTTTTTCAAGCTGGGATTCAAACTGCATCATCAGCCATGTAGGATACGGGTCCCTTAACCATGAGGCTATGGGGCTAGCCTGGAACCTCAATTTCTTACCAGGTAGAAAAATGTCCAGCTAATACTCATCTCTCGTCTTGCTTACAACTAGAAATCACCCCGTGACTCATTTTTATCAATGAGATAAAAGCAAAAGCAGAGACTTGATGAATGGAGTTTCCGGGAATACTATTGTTTTTATAGATTTTTGTTTGTTTGTTTGTTTTGAAAGATTTTTGTGACAGGGCACGTGCACTTGCCAGAGAGAGATTCAGAAAGACAGAAAGCAAGAAATCATCCCCCTAGGGCAGATGCCCACTCTGCATTCCCTTCTCCTCTATTCTCCTCTTGAGATTTTAGACACACATGTACACATGCCTGGCATGAGTATCAAGCCACCAGGACTAGGACTCAAACCATGGTCAGCCATGTAGCAGTCCAGTGCCTTAACCACAATGCCATCTGCTGGCCCAAAGATTAGTTTTGTCTTTTTTTTCTTTTGAGAGTTTTTTTGCTATAGGGTGTGTGCGCTCGCCAGACAGAGACAGAGAGAGACAGAGAATGAGAAATCATCCTCCAGGGGGTATGGCCACGCTGCAATCTCCTCTCCACCACTCTCCTCTCAGGATCTTGGGCACATATACACACGTGCCTGGCGTGAGTTTAAGCCACCATGTCCCGGTCTCAAACTGCGGTCAACTACATGGGAGTCTAGTGAGGTAGGCATTATATGCTATCTTCTAGTTCCTGTCTTTTTTTTTTTTTTAATAAAAACTCACCCAGGTAATCCCGGTTGCTCTTTCCCCCTTTTCGTCTACTTCCTGCTTAGAACATGCATGTGGTAGTGGAGGTGGAACAGCCATTGTGAATGAAGACGACGCATACAAAGTCTCACGATGGAGGAGTAGGAAGCTGGAAGGGGCCGATCCTTGGCAGCTTTCATGAGCAGCCACTAGCCCCTCACTGACCACCTCCAATCTGCTTGTTCCACTGGGGGACAGGGGTTGCCAGAGATGAGAAAGTGAGCAGTCACATCACTGGGGAGACAATCACGCTGCAATCCCTTCTCTTTCATTCTCCTCTTGGGATTTTGGGCATGCATGCACATGGGTCTGGCATGATTTTCAAGACCCTGGGTCCAGGACTCAAACCGCACAGCCAGTCACATGGGCTTCAGAGCCTTCACTTCCATACCATCTGCTGTCCCCATGCATTTCATCCTAACAGGCTTCTACGGCAGAAACACTCAACAAATTAGAAATGGAAGGGAACTTATTCAACCTAATAAAAGACATCTACAGAAAAGCCAGAGCTAACAACACACTTGGTGCTGAAAAGCTGAATCCTTTCCCCTCCGATCAGGAACAAGACAGGATGTCTGATCTCGCCACTCCTATTTAAGACTGTATTGTAGGTTCCAGCCGGGATAATTAGACAAGACAGTGAAATGAAAGGCAATCAGCTAGAAAGGAAGAAGCACAGCCGTTTCTATTTGCAGATGACATAATCTTAAACAGAGAAAATCCTAAATACCCCACCCAAAAAAAAAAAAACGATTAAAACTAATAGATGAATTCAGTAGGATTGCAGGATACAATATGAATATACAAAAATGAGTTGTATTTTTATACGCTAATAATGAACATGAAAATGAAATTAAGAAACAATTCCAGGGGTCAGGCGGTAGTGCAGTGTTAACACAACTAGGCCCCTATGAAGAAGGTCCTGGGTTCGCGTCTGGGGACCTCCCTGAGCACGTGGGATGCATGCATCCCATAATCAGGGTCAGCTGAGACTGGGGGTGGATGATGGTGGGAAGACCCTATTGGGCACCCAGCATTCTGTCTGTTTCTCTCTGTCTCTCTCTTCACCATGGATCCTGAGATAACCTCTAATGCTGACAGGACTTAAAGTGGAGAGAAGGGATCAAATCAGGTGCCAGAATCTTCTCTGGAAGACTGGAATCTGTCCAGAGGAGTTTTGTTGTTGCTGGTGTTTTAATTGCTAGAGGTAGAGAGAGAGAGAGAGAGAGAGAGAGAGAGAGAGAGAAGCCAACACCCCTCAACGAGGTGTGGTCATGCTGCAAACTCTTCTCCATTTCTCTATCCTGTGGGATTTCACGCACACAAACACAGGCACCTGGTATGTTTTTCGAGCCACCAGATCCAGGACTCGAATCATGTAGTCATTAAAAATAAGACCTTTGGAGTTAGGCTGATGTAATTTAGAATCCAGGTTTTGCTTTTTATTTGCTCGTGTCTGGGAGGTATACACCTATGCTCTCTAAGCTGTTCCCTTGTCCATAGAAGGATGACGATTCAAATATTTTATGATGTTTGACTAGATGTGTATTAGATGCTTACCTCAGATCCAGCAAGTGGCATAGTAGTTAAGCTGCTGGACTCCCAAATGGCCAACCACAGTTCAAGTCTTGGATCTGGTGTCTTGAAACTCATGCCGGGCATGTGTGTGTGTGTGCCCAAAATCCTGACAGGAGATTGGAAGAGAAGGGATTGCAGGAAGGCCATTCTCCCTACAAGGTGATTTCTCACTCTCCCTCTCACTGTCTCTCTGTCTCTCTCTGAGCACATGTGCTCTCTGGCAAAAACCTTAAAATAAAATAAAATAAAATAAAATAAATAATAAAAAGCTGCTTATCCCAAGGCCTGGCCTACTGTGAATTCTCACCTCATGGTATATTGTACCCCTGATGGCTGCAATGTGCTAATAGAGATGTTTGTAAAAAGAAACTCGTTCAGTCTACTGAGGATCAGAGAAAGAGATGAATTATATCTATACATATATAAAGAAAAATCCCAGGGCCAACAGGTGGTGTAGTGGTTCAAGTGGTGGACTCCCAGATGGTCGACCGCAGTTCAAGTCCTGGAATGGAGGCTTGAAATTCACACCAGACACCTGTGTGTGTGTATCTAAAATCCCGAGAAGAGATGGGAAGAGAAGGGATCGCGGCATGGCCATCCCCCCAGGGGGTGATTTCTCACTTTCTTTCTGTCTGTCTCTCCAGCAAGCGTGTACTCCCTATAGCAAAAATCTCTTAAAAAAAAAAATCTTCTTTAAGTAGAAATTTTCCTAGACATAAAATCTCCAGTATTTAAGAACTTTAAACATTCTTAATACATGGCTCTTTCAAATCTCTTGCATTTTAACAAGGAGATTTTTAGGCTTACATAAAATTATCAAGGCATAGAGAAATACATATTCTGTGAAGGAGATAGCAGAAGTATTTGGCTTGGAAAAAAAAGAAGACAGGATATGTGAAATGAATAGTGTCTTCAATAAGGATATCAAAAGCTGGTAGGAAGAGGATGGCAGTCAGCTCTTTTCCATTTCCACAAAGACAGAAACGAATTATGAGACTTAACTAAGGCATTTCACAGAGAGACTCAGCTAACTCTGGATTACACATATTCGGGGAGTCAAGAGATGGCCACTGCAGACCAGCTGATAAGGTCAAAGCTCTGTGTGGCTTTGCAGGGACATCACTGGCACTTATTCAGGAATGTCTTCATAAAAACAATCATGTTGGCTATTTTACAGGTATTTTTTCCTTGCTGCAGTTACATTCATTTATTGCACAACTGATTGAATCACTTGGTGGGTCATTTTGGGTCATTATTTCTGCTACAGCTCCTGATGCATCAGGCTTTACCACAGCTGGAAAAGCCGATCCCTGGATTGGTTTGTAGACTTTGTCCGTCAGAGAGGCACCATTGCCATGGTCAGACCCCTGGGACCAGGGCTCCTCCACTTGCCTCAAAACCGCACTCCAGGGGCCAGCGAGTGGCATGGTGGTTAGAGTGCTGGACTCCCACATGGCCGACTACAGTTCAAGTCCCAGACCTGGTCGCTTGTTTTCTCTCTCTCTGTCTCTCTGTCTCTCTCTCTCTCTCTTCTCTCTCTCTCTGTGGCCACATGTGCCCTATAGTAAATTTTTAAATAATAATCAACAAAATTGAATGAATCATTCAAAAAATTTAAAAACCCACTGCAGGGCCAGCCCAGGGACTAGCGGTTAAGGGAGCCGGACCCCACAAGGCTGGCTGCACAGTTCGAGTACGAGACTCAAGGGCTTGGAGCACATGCCAGGTGCATGTGTGCACATTCCTCAAATCCTGACACGATAGAGAACTGGAGGAAAAGGATTGCAACCTTTGATCGATCATACCCCATTGGGGGTGCTTTCTCCCCCTCTGTCTCTCTCTGGGGAACACATATATCCTCTGGCAATTAAAAATAAGAAAAAAGCAAGAAAGGAAAACAATGCTGTAACTCCTTACCCTTCCAGCTAGCTCACTCCTTCCTCAGATGGCATCTCTGACCTTGGCCCCTCCCGTCTTGGGTCAGCTCTCTCCCCAGCCCTGTTTCAAACTTCCCCCTGCAATTCTGCCACCACCAACTCCACCTCAGCAGGTGCCCATACCCCCCTTCTCCCAGATGAGAATTCCTGCCACATTTGACACCAAGTCCACACCCCTCCCTGCGTCCACCTTCCCCTTCCAAGTCCTCTCTCTTCTTAGGGAGGGACCTTCCCTCTTGTTCCCTTCCATATCTCCCTTTCTGTAGATGCTGGCTATCAGCAAGAAAATACATTTACTTTTTCCTACCTTAAAAGTAAGAGCCAGGGGACCAGCAGTTAGCATAATGGATATGTCGCTGAACTCCCATGTAGTCAATTAGGGTTCCAGTCCTGGATCCGGTTGCTTAAACTCATGCTGGGCGCATGTGCATGCATGCCCAAGATCCCAAGAGGAGAATGGAGAAGGGATTGCGGCGTGGCCATTCCCCCAGAGGGTGATTTCTCGCTTTCTATCTCTCTGGTGAGCGCACGCACTCTATAGCAAAAAAAAAAAAAAAAAAAAAAAAAAAAAAAAAAAAAAAAAACTCTCCAAAAATAAATAAATAAATAAATACCAAGAGGAGACTGAAGGAGAAGGGATTGTGGCATGACCATACCCCCTGAGGGAGTGATTTCTCGCTTTCTGTCTCTCTGTCTCTCCAGCAGGCACACATGCCCTATAGCAAAAAATCTCTCTTTAAAAAAGAAAAAAGAAGAAGAAGCCCTCTATAGAGAGTTGAACAATGCTCCTCCATGCTCCTCCGCTCTCCTCCCCCTCCCTGCAAATTCCACAGCATGTCCTAATCCCAGAACCTGTGAATATCACTGACAGAGTATAAAATGAGATTAAGCCCGAGATCTCGAGAGCAGACACTGCCCTGAAGCATGCGGTGGGCCCCCTATGATTCTGTTCAGGCTGCTCCCACCCAGACGGGGCAGCTCACACCACAGAAATCCCTTTCCTACATTTCTGGGGCCTGGGAGTCTAACGTCAAGGTGCCATCGGGGGTAGTTTTATGTCAGGCTGCTCTTCCTAGCTTGCCAGCCGCTGCCTTTTCTCTGTGTCCTTACGTGGCCTTTCCTCGGTGCCGGTGCCGAGCAGGGAGAGAGAAAGCAGTCTCCTGCAGCTCTCCTGTTCTCCTAAGTGCACCAGCCCCGTAAGACCGTGCTGAGCCTTCGTCACCTGCTGAAGGCCCTGTCTCCAGTACAGTCCCATGGAGGGGTTAGGCTTCAGCGTGTGCGTGTTAGGGAGACACAGTTCAGTCCATAACAGGCCCTCAGGGCAATCACAGTGTCCTCATGTGGACACAGAGAGAGGAGGAGGCAATGAACCACGGAGATAGAGATTGGCAAGAGCCAGCTGCAAGGCACGGCATGCCTGGAGCCACCTGAAGAGGAGACTCAGGCCAGCTGGGTGGTATGGAAGTTAAGGAGGCTGGATTCCACATGACTGGCTGTGGGTTTGAGTCCCAGACCCAGTGGCTTGGAGGAAAAAAAGAAAAAAAGCCGGGCAAGCGTATGTGTTCCCTAAATCTAAAAGGAGAATGGAGGAGAAGGGATTGCAGTATGGCCATTCCCTCCTGGAGAGCGATTTCTCATTTTTCTCTCTTTCTCTTTCTTTTTCTCTTCCTCTTCCTCTTCCCCTCTCTCTCTCCATGTGGAAAAGTTAAAAAGAAAGAAAAAGAAAAAGGAGACTCGCTGCTAGAGCCTTCCAAGGTCCTGCCGAGACCTTGTTTTAGACTTCTGGCCTTCAGAACTGTAAGAAAATAACTTGGTGCTTTTTTTTTTGCTTGTTAGTTTTTGCAATAGGATTCATATGCTCCCTGGAGACGGTGAGAAATCATCCCCCAAGGGATGGCACGCCACAGTCCCTTCTCCCCAGTTCTCCTCTTGTAATTTTGGGCATGCACACCACACACACATGCCTGGCATGATGTTCAAGTCACCAAGTCTGGGACTCCAACTGCACAGTTGGCCATGTGGGACCCAGCACCTTAACCTCCACACCATCTGCTGGTGTTAATGCCAGTTTGAATCATTCATTACAGAGGCCACAGGAAACTAATGCACACCATGACCTCAGAGATAAGCTCCGGTGACCTGCTAGCCACTCCCACCACCCTGGCACCGCCCCTTCCATAGCTCACATCACCATCCATGGCTAGGGTTTGTTTAAAGTGGGTCTTTCCGTCCAGACTGCAAGGTCGCAGCAGACACTTTGCCTCTTCTGCCCACCATTGCTTCCTCGGGCCTGCTGCGACGTAGTAGGTGATCGATAAGTAGATGACAGGCAGAGGAATTTAACACTGGTATTGAGAATGTCACGGCTAGGACAGCTGTGACACTGTAGACAGCTACGAAAGGCAGCGAGGGAGCTCTTCCTGAGAGGGGACACCCCTGCTCCTCTGGAGTCATTAGGTGAGGTCTCGTCTGCTGACCACAGGGATGACCTTGCGTGGGGCTTCCAGGCCCTGACGCTGTTGTAACCCGGTGGGCTGCACTTATCTGAGCAACTTGAGCTTTGGTGCCCTCTGGTGACAGGAATTAATTGTCATCTCGTGCTAAGTGTGTCAAGACTAACACAAATCTAGTTAACCTGCTGGAGAAATTGAATTTTGTCCTTACAGTTAAAAGAAATCTACTAGAATTGTGTCATCTGCCAGTCTGTAAGTTTCACCAAGTGTGTAGCTGCCAAAGATTTAGCAGATGACCTGGTGAGGGCTTCCTTTGGAATATTAAGAGTTCCTTGTGAGAGGCGTTGACAGAAGAGCCTGAGAGACCCGCACCGTCACACAGGGACGCGCGTTCAAGTCCTTCTCCCACCTCCTCCCCGGGATGTCAGCCTCAGCCCCTCAGGGCCATCCATGGGCCTGACAGGTGAAGAAGGAAGAAGAGGAAGAGGGCCCGCTGGCCCAGCTCATCTCCCACCCTGGCTGTGCTGTCTCCCACTTTGCAGTGCACCAAGACGGGCAGTGGTGCCAGCCACAGGTGCGGGCCTCCCGAGACTGCGTGAGTGAACAGCAGGCAAGACGGCGAGAGGAACTGGAGGAGGAAAGAGCCAAGCAGTGCCCGCCACTAACACCCTCAACCTCCTGTCCCTGGAGGATGGTCCTACAGAACCCAGCATACAGAGCAATGGGGGAAGGAACCCTGCATGGCGGAAATGTGGACCAGGAGGTATAAAACTTGAGTAGCCTTTGGGACGAAGGTTGAGAGCCAGACACCATGGGTTTGGACATGACCGACGCCAAGAGCTGTCACATTTTCATGGCGGATGCCACATATCCTGTCCCATCTTGTTCCACCAGTACTTGCCACGTGTAACAGAGTGGAATAAGAGCTGTTCCTTGCCCCTATCTTGGGTCAGCATGCCAAGTACTGAGCTGATTACAGAGACATTTTCATTTTAAAAGTAAATTCATGATCTAAAGGTAAATTGGTTCCTTAATCAAGACTTCATTTACTTAGTCATGAGTTCAACAATGGCAAGCGTTTCTGAGACGTTGTGTTGGGAACGGATGAGTAATGTGACCTCTGCCTTCACGTTGCTTAGAATCTAGGTTGACAGATGGAAATAAAATAACACTGGAACAACTCAGAAAAAAAGATTTTCTTGTAAAACATGAAAGTTCAGATCAGGCTTTCTACCACACTTTTCTCCTGAAAGAGCTACATTTATTTTTTTGAGAGTTTTTTTTTTTTGCTATAGGGCGTGTGCACTCGCCAGACAGACAGACAGAGAGACAGAAAGTGAAAAATCACCCCCCAGGGGGGATGGCCATGCCGCAATCCCTTCTCCTCCATTCTCCTCTTGGGATCTTGGGCATGCATGCACACGCACCCGGCGTGGGTTTTAAGCCACTGGGTCTGGGACGCGAACCACGGTTGACTACATGGGAGTCCAGCGACATAACCATTATGCTAACTGCTGGTCCCAAGAGCTACATTTTTTTATGGTTAAATTTAATTACTGTTTTAAAAAGTAATGTTGTATGTAAGTGACTGCTAATATGGCCAAAACCATGGGGCTTTTTTTTTTTTAGATTTTTTTTGCTATAGGGCACATTGCTCGCTGCAAAGAGACAGAGAGACAAGGAAAGTAAGAAATCACCTCCCTGGGGGTGGGTGGGGGGATGGCCATGCTGCAGTCGCTTTTCTTCCATTCTCCTCAGGAGTTTGGGCACACGCACATGTGCCTGGCATGTTTTTCATACTGCCAGGTCTGGGACTCTAACCATGGAGTTGGCCATGTGGGAGCCAGCGCCTCATCCTCCATGTCACCTGCTGGCCCATGTGGTATTTTCTAGAGCCTTCAACCTTTTTTGTTATGGAGAAGCCAGTTTTTTTTTTTTTTTTTTTTTAACAAACCAGATACATAAGACCGTGCCTGCACTGCTTGTAAATGAGAAGTTATGGGTCTGGCTACCTGTCTCAAACAGACTTCCTTCATCTCCTGAGCCAGGGAAATGCTGACAGCTACACCGTCTGCAGATTGTAATTCTACGTGAGTCACAATGCCAGACTGTCCCACAGGCAACCGCTTCGCACTGGAGACGTGTTCCTCTAAGAGTCATTTTTTTTTAAAATAATTCTTTTTTTAACTCTATTTAATTCATTTATTCATTTGTGTATTTCAGTTTGACCAGAGAGAGAGAGAGAGAGAGAGAGAGAGAGAGAGAGAGAAAGAAAGAAAGAAAGAAAAGAAAAGAAAAGAAAAGAAAAGAAAAGAAAAGAAAAGAAAAGAAAAGAAAAGAAAAGAAAAGAAAAGAAAAGAAAGAGCAAGCTGCCAGGTCTGGGACTCGAACCGCGGTCGGCCATGTGGGAATCTAGCGCCTCCAACCACCACACCACCTGCCAGCCCCTCTAAGTGTCATTTTTAAAGATGATTTGGGAGGAGGGAGTCAACAATATTTTTCTGGATTTTTTTTTTTTTTTTTGAGAGAGAGATTTTTGCAATGGGACACATGCACTCGCTGGAGAGACAGAGAGACAGAAAGTGAGAAATCATCCCCGGGGGGGATGGCCATGAGGCAACCCCTTCTCCTCCATTCTCTTCTTATTATCTTTGGCATGCATGCACATGCACCTGACTTGAGTTTCAGCCACCAGGTCCAGGACTCGAACTGCAATCAACTTCGTGGGAGCCAACACCTTAACCATCATACCACCTGCTGCTCCCAAGAGTTTCTTTTCTCACCGATTACACAATCATTTTAGCAACCATCTTCAAAGGGTTAAACTGAGCTCGGAACATTTCAGTTCTAGGGGTTTCCCACCCCAACCCTCTAGCCAAACACACAAGCTGCTCTTTATTGAAACCCTACCCTGATGCTTTTCAACATCAGAGAAACCTTTCAGAATGTGAACCACCACCCTCTGACTGTGTTTGTTTTGTGCGTGGAGTTTCACGTTCCTGTTTGCTCAGAGTGCAGCACCTCTGTATCCACCCACAAGACTCCAACCACCTGCTTCCTCCAAAGAGCCAGAACTAAACAGGTCTTAGGGTGCAGCTGCTTTCTGGAAGCTGCAACTGTGTGCAAGATGATTCGTTCCCTGGTGAGATTTAACAGGTTACTTGTTTTTGCTTTTTCCTAGAGAGAAGCGAGTTAAGGAAGAAAAAGAAAGCT
Organism: Tupaia tana; assembly: GCA_026018925.1. NCBI lineage: Eukaryota > Metazoa > Chordata > Mammalia > Scandentia > Tupaiidae > Tupaia > Tupaia tana. Next base: position 16,491,392 of record JAKSZU010000021.1, read on the forward strand.
AATGGAACGGGGCAGAGTATTTCAAGGCCTTGGAAGCGGTAGCCTGTAATGGCCGAGTAGACCATGCAGTCAACTGCCCAGTGTGAAACCAGGCATGGCTGCCTGCTAGCCCTGTGCTCTGGGAAAGCCCCAGTGCCCGATGCTGCTGGTTGTTAAATGGGGGTCAGGATGGGGTAACGACAGATCTGATCTTTTTTTTTTTTTTCCAGAGATGTTTTTTTGTTGTTTTGTTTTGTTTTGTTTTGTTTTGCTATAGGAGCACGTGTGTGCTCACCAGAGAGACAGAGAGAGATAGAGAGAGAACATGAGAAATCACCCCCAGGATTGATGGCCATGTCGCAATCCCTTCTCCTCCATTCTCCTCTCACGATTTTGGGCACCCACACACACGTGCTTGGTATGAGTTTTTTAAGCCATCAGGTCCAGGACTAAAACCATGGTGGCTACGTGGAACTCCAGCAATGTAACCATTATGCCATCTGCTAGTCCCCCTATCTTTGAAAATTCTGAGAATTAAATGACTTGGTGTTGAGAAGCTCTTAGAATAGTGCCGGGCACAACACACGCACACATATGTACGCATGTATTGTGTATGCATTTTTTCCCCTCAATTATTGAGCAGCCGTCTCTGGTCCTGAGAAGGCTGCCAGCAATGAAACTGCTTCCCTTGGGACCAGCAGTTAGCGTAATGGCTATGTCACTGAACTCCCATGTAGCCAACTGCGGTTCGAGTGCAGGACCCGGTGGCTTAAACTCATGCCAGGCACGTGTGCATGCATGCCCAAGATCCCGAGAGGAGAATGGAGGAGAAGGGATTGTGGCATGGCCATCCTCCCTGGGGGGTGATTTCTTGCTTTCTGTCTCTCTGTCTCTGTCTTTCTGGCTAGTGCATGCGCCCTATAGCAAAAACCTCTCCAAAAATAAATAAATAAATAAATAATAATAACAATAAAAAAAAAAAAAGAAATTGCTTCCCTTTGTCCAATTTCACCTCCTCTGCCCAAGAGGGATTGCTTCTCCCAGAAAGATCATTATGAAAATATCTGAATTGTGGTCTGATACCTGAGTTTCTTCCTGAGACTTACAGCAATCATTTTATGGGATGAAATTTTTTTTGAAAGTTACTTTTTTAAAGAATTATTTTATTTGCTGTTATTATTATTATTATTATTGTTGTTGTTTTAATTTGACCAGAGAGAGACAGAGAGAGAGAAGGGGAAAGTGAGAAAGCAAGCCTCCAGGTCCGAGAATCGAACTGTGGTCAACCATGTGGGAGTCCAGCACCTTAACCACCACGTCACCTGCTGGCCCCATGGGATGAAGAACTGACTTGTGCGCACTAACATGGGGAAAAGGTTCTCCTTTAAGGGATTGTGTAGGGGCCAGTGTGAGGGCATGCGAGGGCACTGGAATGATGCCATGGCAGGGAAAGAACTTCCTCCAGCCGAGGAACCCCCAACCTCCCCGTGTGATCCCAGCAGGGGACCCAAGCCCATTAAGGCAGGCAAGTGATGACACTCTGAACTTAATGGGGAAACCCTGTGACACAAACTCTCAAGCTCATTACTTCCTGGGGAAGTACGGTTGGTCTCTTTTCCTGTGGACTTGAGGGGACTGGATCATTCCAAGGGAGCAAGAGGTGTTAATCGAAAGTACAGCTTTGAATTCATAAAGGAAGGGGAAAGACGGAGGAAATTCTGACTCGTGGCTACAACAGGGATGAAACTTGAGGGCATTTTGTTAACTGAAATAAGCGCGTCACAAAAAGACAAATACCACAGGGTTTACCTACAGAGGGATTTGGAGCAGTCAAATCTAAAGAAAGCATGGTAGTTGGCAGGGGCTGGGTGTAGAAGAATGCGAGTTAGTATCCAATGCACACAAAATTTCAGAGTCTGTTCCTCCTCTCTTTTTCTTTACTCGCGGTAGAACAGGTGCACATAGACGTGACAGCGAGAGAGATGGTGTATGCAGGGAATGGTCACACCGTGACCTCCTTCCCCTAGACCCCATCTGCAGCATCCTGGAACTCATCAGCACGTCTGGCATGTTTCAGGCTGCCTGGGCTGAGATGTGAACTGTGGCTGCCATCTGGGAACTGGCTTTTCTTGGGCAGTGCATTACTGCTAGGCCTCTAAGCCAGTCAGAACTTCAGTTCCGCAACATGAAAACGTTCTAGAGATGGATTGTACGGCAGTGTGAATGCCCTTAGCACTACTGAATTGTACACTTTCAAGTGCTTACAATGGGGCCAGCAGGTTGCATGGTGGTTAAGGCACTGAACTCCTACACAACCGACCCTGTGGTTCAAGTCCCAGGCCCGGTGGCTTGAAAAACACAAAGGGTATGTGTGCATGCTTGCCCAAAATCTCAAGAGGAGAATGAAGGAGAAGGGACTGCATGTGGCCACACCCCCTGAGGGTTGATTTCTCACTCCCTGTCTTTCTGTGGTGAGGGCACATGCCCTATGGGGAAAATAAGAAAAAAAAATAAGGTGGTAATTTTTATGTTATGTGTATTTTACCACAGTTATTCACTTTTCATTATGGCCAGAGAGCATATCCCCTCACCAGAAAGAGAGAGAGAGAGGAGAGAGAAGGCACCCTCCAGTGGGGCAGTGTCACGCCACAACCCTTCTTCCTCCATCCCATTAGGGTCCTGGGCACAAGCACACACCCGCCATGTTTTTCAAGCTGCCAGAGCCGAGAACCTGATCAGCCATGTGGGTTCAAACCCCATCAGCCAAGTTAGTTCTGATTTCCTCTCCACACCACCTAACCACGGCACCGCCGGCTAGAGCTAGCCCACGTCTAGCACAATTCCTTCTCCTCCATTCCCCTTTCAGGATTTTGGGCACACACATACATGCACCAGGTGTGTTTTTTAAGCCACCAGGTCTGGAACATGAACTGTGCAGTCAGCGTGTGGGGTCCAGCTGCCTTAACCTGCACATCACTGACTGGCCTCCGAATTACATCTTTAAAGACCTTCGTCTCCAAACAAGGTCACAATCAGTGGTATGAGGGATTGGGAAGTGGACCTATCTCTTCGGGGAGCCACCACTGGACTCATCACGATGACTCTAAGGCGCCTTCGTCTGAGCAGCTGTGAGGATGAACTTGCTAGTGAGATGGGAAGAATGTGGATTGAAGGGGGCCAGGGGAGGAGTCCAGGAGCTCCGTGTTGGACATGGCAGGTTCGAAATGCTTACATCCAGTGGAGAGGATGAGCTGGCATGTTGGGTGATCAGCCCGCAGCTCCAAGCACAGGCATGGCTTAGAGATATAAATATGAAAGTACCCCGATGTTGATAATAGTTAAAACCATGTGCCCATTATCTCAACCAAAGCAGAAAGACAGACAGCAGAGGAACACATCAACACACCAGCATTCAGAAGACCCAGCTAAGAGGGGGCCCGGCATGTAGTGTGGTGGTTAAGAGTGTTGGACTCTCACACGGCTGACCACAATTCGAGTCCCAGGCCTGGCGGCTTGCTGTCTCACTTTCTCTGTCTCTCGCTCTCTTTCTCTTTCTCTCTCTCTCACTCGGTCCCTCTCTGTTCAAATTAAAATAAGTAAATAAAGTTATTAAAAAAGAAAAGGTCCAGCTAAGAGACTGCGATGGCACAGCCATGGTGAGAGTGGCCCAAATGGGAGGACGTGAGGTTCTGGAGGCTGAGAGAAGCAATGGCTTCGAGGAGGAAGGAGCCCCACCTCCCAGTTGTGCTCCCTGAGACCTGGGTTTTCAGGTCAAAGTCAAAATATCTCCGCCATTTATTGTGACACAATTCTGCAATTCCCTAACTCCTTTTCTATGACATGGAAAAGCCGGTAACATCTGCTGATGTCATCACAAACGGCCTTCAGTCATCTTATAATGAAGCCTGTTTTCAAGGGTTTCATGACTGCTGTCTTCGGCGAAGCCTTTGTGTTGCTTCAGTCTTCATGCGTGTGACTGCGAAGGGACAGGGAAGCATGTGTCTCCACCCCACGCAGTCAGGAGAAACCCTCACAACCGTGCTCTGAGCTACTGTCTGGAATCACACCATTTTCCTCATTTTAGGTTCCTGGGGTTAAAGTCATGGCCCTATGGTGCTGGTGGCTGTGTGAGAAAAGTCGTTGAGGAAGACTTTTTATTTATTTATTTATTTATTTTTGAGAGGTTTTTGCTATAGGGCGCATGCGCTCACCAGACAGACAGAGAGAGACAGAGAGATAGAAAGCAGGAAATCACCCCCCAGGGGGGATGGCCACGCCGCAATCCCTTCTCCTCCATTCTCCTCTCGGGATCTTGGGCACGCACGCACATGCGCCCGGCGTGAGTTTAAGCCACCGGGTCCGGGACTCGAACTGCGGTCGACTACGTGGGAGTCCAGCGACATAGCCATTACGCTAACTGCTGGTCCCAAGGAGGAAGACTTTTTAAAGGTCTGAAGTATTGCTAGAGAATAGTGTAGTCACCTCAGAAACCAAGAAAGCATTTTATGTTAGTTGCCAGAGAGTACATGTTCTCCCCAGAGAGAGACAGAGACAGAGGAAGAGGGAGTGAGGGAGAAGGAAAAGGTATCCCCCATAATAATAATAATAATTTACTATGTACCAGTCACTGTGTGTGTGTGTTTTCATCTGAGGGACGGTCTTGCCACAATCACTTTTCCATTTCTCCATCCTGTTGGGATTTTGGTGCACCCCGTGTGTTTTTCAAGCTGCCAGGGCCAAGATTTGAACCTCAGTCAGCCATAGTGGGATCTGGCCCCTTGACCACTAAGCTACAGGGTTAGACCCCAAGACAACAACTAGACAAGTGAAAAACTCCCTGAGTTCCATCACCTTGACTGTGGGAAGTCTGTTACACGATGCCAAACATTCAATGGTCAAACCCACTGGCGTATTAATAGTTAAGCATCCAGGTGTTGTAAGTGGTTAAGGCACTGGACTCCCACATGGTTGACAAGTGGTTTGGGTCCCAGACTCAGTGACTTGAAATTCACACCGGGAGCATGTGTGTACATGCCCAAAATTTTAAGAGGAGAATGGAAGAGAGGGGATTGTGGTGTGGCCATCCCCCCCCCCCCCCCCCACAGGGGTGATTTCTCGCTTTCTCTCTCTTCGTCTCTTTCTGCCTCTACAACAAGTGCATGTGCCCTAAAGCAAAAATCTCTAAAATGAAAAAGAAACCAAGAAAGAAAGAAAGAAAGAAAAAAGCATTTAAACCAAGTCGCTCATCATTTAGAAAGCAGGTGAGACGGTTGGTTAGATTTCCTCCGAGTGGCTCTCCAGAAGGTACAACTTACATCTTGAGCAGTTTTGGGTTTGGTTGTTTTTGAGTGAATGATAACAAATGGTTAAATTAGAGAATGGAGTGTGAAGCCCTGAAGAATACATCATGTAAATTGTTTCTGTGCCTCTGTAGCCAAAATAGCTCAGGCCCACTAGACTGTGGCCCCAAACACGACTGCATCAATATTAATATCCAAATCGTGATGACTCACAGCTCCAACCGGCCTGACATCAAAATTCCCCTCTCCTAAAAGGATTAGGGAATCCCCGGCGTGTGTATTTACGGCATCCCTCAAGTTGCATAGGAGCAAAGAGGAGACCTCAACCCTGATCCCAGAGAAACCTCTCCAAGCCAGTGGCCTCTCTGCCCTCCAGAACCGCTCTCCCCAGGTGCCTGTAGGCTCAGCCTCAACATGGCTAGGAGGGCCCTGGAGCTCCACGTGGGAGAAAAGCCTCTGCTCCCTGGTGACACTCAGCTGGAGTGCTGGCAGGGGAAGGTCTCTTGAGCCTCGAATGTCACATGCCTTAGTCACAAGCTCTTTCGTTTTGGGCACAAAGCCCTTTCTCCTCCAGGCAAGGGCTCATGCTGCCTAGGTGGGAAGCGGCTCTAGACGCGGCCTTGCGCTCAGGTCTGCCAAGCTGCTGGCCAGCCCCTGTTCCCCAGGAGCTCCTCACCCCGGGGTACACCAGTGGCCCTGCGTAGATGAAGAGGCTTCCGCCGAACCGGAGTCACCTGAGCTTCCATTCTGTCTCCTCCTGAGCCACCGCTTTAGAAAGTTCTGTTTTTGTTTTTGTTTTGCTTGGTTTAAGGATTGGAAATGTTCTTCCTCTAAAATAATAGCCAGGGTCAGTTCGGGTGGGGGGAGGGCAATAATGTGTGACTTAAAGAGAAAGTGGCCCCAGAGCTCCAGGCACATGCGTGAGTGCCCAAGATCCCAGGGGTTAAAGGACTGGAGGAAGGTGACTGCAGTGTGGCCAGACCCTGCGAAGGGTGCTTTTCTCTCTCTCTCTCACACGCACACAACCTCATGTGCACTTGCACATGCTCTATCATGAATAAAGAAAAAGAATTGTTTTTGTTTTTGCTATAGAGTGTGTGCACTTGCCAGAGAGAGAGAGAGAGAAACAGAGAGACAGACAGACAGAGAGGCAGGGGAAGTGAGAAATCACTCCCCAAGGGGAATGGTCACGCCACAATCCCTGCTCCTCCATTCTCCTCTTAGGATTTTGGGCACACACAGGCACGACAGCGTGATTTTCAGGCCACTGGGTTTGGGATTGGAACGCACAGCCAGCTATGGAGGAGTCTGCCCCCTTAACCACCATGCTACGGGTCAGCCCAAGGAAAAAGAATTTTTTTTTTTTTTGAGAGGTTTTTGCTACAAGGTGCATGTGCTTACCAGAAAGACAGAAAGACAGAGACAGAGAACGAGAAATCACCCCCCAGGGAGGATAGCCACACCATAATCCCTTCTCTCCCACTCTCCTCTTGGAATCTTGGGCACTCACACATGCTGGCCCCACATGGCCGATTAAGGTTCAAGTCTTGGATGTGGTAGCTTCAAACATACAGGTGCGTGTGTGTGCATGCCCCGAATCCCGAGAGAGAATGGAAGAGAAAAGATTGCAGCACGGCCATCCCCACTAGGGGGTGATTTCTCACTTTCTCTCTCTCTGTCTCTGTCTCTCCAGCAAACACACACCCTATAGTAAAAATCTCTCTAAAAAAATGAGAAAGAAATTTAATCTTTGAATATTTGCTATGTGCCAGGCACTGTGTGTGTGTTTATGTCTGTCAGTGTGTGTATGTATGTATTTAAGAAGACTTTAAGAAGTTCATGGCAAAGGACCAGCAGATGGCATAGCGGTTATGTCACTGGACTCCCGCATGGCTGACTGTGGTACAAGTCCAGGGCCCAGTGGCTTGAAAATCACACTAGGTGGGACCAGCAGATGGTGTAACGGTTACATCGCTGGACTTCCACATAGTTGAACACGTTTCGAATCCTGGACCCAGTGGCTTAAAACTCAAACCGGTACATGTGTGTGCATGCCCAAAATCCCAAGAAGAGAATGGAGGAGAAGGGATTGTGGCATGGTCATCCCCCCGGGGGGTGATTTTTCACTTTCTGCCTCTCTGGCAAGCACATGTGTCCTATAGAAAAAAATATCTCTCAAAAAAAAAAAAAAGAGAGAGAGAGAGAGAGAGAGAGAAAGAAAGAAAGAAAGAAAGAAAGAAAGAAAGAAAGAAAGAAAGAAAGAAAGAAAGAAAGAAAGGAGGGAGGGAGGGAGGGAGGGAGGGAGGGAGGGAGGGAGGGAGGGAGGGAGGGAGAGAATGATCCTAGGCATGTGTGCTTGCATACCCAAGATCCTGGGAGGAGAATGGAGCAGTGATGGTGGTGTAGCCATCCCCCCAGAGGGTGATTTCTCACTTTCCCTCTCACTATCTCTGTTTCTCTCTCTCTCCAGTGAGCACGCATGCTCTATGGCAAAAACCTCTAGCAAAAAAGAAGTTCATGGGACCAGCAGTTAGCGTAATGGCTATGTCGCTGGACTCCCACATAGTCGACCGCGGTTCAAGTCCCGGACCCGGTGGCTTAAACTCACGCCGGGCGCGTGTGCGTGAGTGCCCAAGATCCCAAGAGGAGAATGGAGGAGAAGGGATTTCGGCGTGGCCATCCCCCCGGGGGGTGATTTCCTGCTTTCTGTCTCTCTGTCTCTCTCTGTCTGTCTGGTGAGCGCAAGTGCCCTATAGCAAAAAAACCTCTCAAAAAAAAAAGAAGAAGAAGAAGAAGTTCATGACAAAATGGAATTAAAGTATGAGTTTATTTTGGTGAAAAAGTTTGAAATCCATTCTTTTTTTTATAATGTGCATTTTCCTTGCACTTACATGTGAAGTGGGGTCTTTAAAGAGTTCTCAGAAAATGCATATTAGGAAAAGCGCTGTGGAGAGCCGTGTAGGCCTGCAGACACACACAGACGCAATGCAAATGGTCTCTGAGTTGCAAGGGTTTGACGTATGACTTTTTGACTGTCAGATAGCATTAAAGAGATGTGCACTCGGTAGAAATCATACTACCATGGGACCAGCAGTTAGCGTAATGGCTATGTCACTGGACTCCCATGTAGTCAACCGCGATTCAAGTCCCGAACCCGGTGGCTTAAACTCACGCTGGGCGCATGTGCATGCGTGCCCAAGATCCCGAGAGGAGAATGGAGGAGAAGGGATTGCGGCGTGACCATCCCCCATGGGGGGTGATTTCTCGCTTTCTGTCTCTCTGTCTCTCTCTCTCTGTCTGGCGAGTGCACACGCCCTATAGCGAAAACCTCTTCAAAAAAAAAAAAAAAAAGAAATCATACTGCCAGTACCCACACTACCATTCTGTTTTCACCTTCATTACGGTACATAATTACATGAGCTATTCAACACTGTTATAAACAGGCCTGTGTTAGATAGCTTCAATCAGCCGTAGCTAACATGTTCCTGAGCACATATAAGGTAGGCTCGGCCAAGCCCTGCTGTTCGGTAGGGTAGGTGTATTAAATGCATCTTTGATTAGGATGTTTTCAATTTAGGAAGAGTTTATCAGGATGTAACCCCATAGTTACCTGTATGTGTGTATAATCTCATTTAATATATATAATCTCATATACAGAGAGATAGAAATATAGAATCTCATTTAATCCATACACCAAGTTTATGAAGAACATTTATTATCCTAATTCTACAGAAAAGAAAATTGACATTTCAATGGTTTCCATCAAAAAGGCCACACAGCTAGGGGGTGCAGAAGCTGGAAGCCCAGCCCTGTGTACCTGCAAAGCCTGAGCTTGTAATCCCAGCCCCACACGGCTCTTGACATTCAGATATAAAAATAATGACTCAAACCTTCTCTGAAAACAGACAAGCCCTTCACAAAGCATTTCACTGAAGGGTTCCCTTGGATATCATTGTAAGTGGTCTGGGTTGCAGAAAGACTAATGTGAGTGAGCAAAGAAACCACGCCCTGGGTCGGAGCCTCTGTGTTGTGCGGGGCTCAGGCCTCGACCTCACTTCCCTGGAGCCTCCATAACTCTGACAACTGGGACCTGCAGTTGTTCCTTGTACAACTCTCTAAGGAGACTCATATCTGGGCAGGCTCGCACCAGGAGTCCCAAGGCCCAGATTTCACTTAATTCAGGAGCTGTGGTACCCGTGAAAAGTGATGGCCCCTCAGGACTTCATCAGCCCACACCCAGAAGGCCAGGACAGAGGTGACCGGGAGGCAGTGCTCCCTGGCCAGCTCCGAGGAGGCGCTGGAGCTTGGGTAAGGTTGCTTGTAGGGAGCTGTGAGCTCCTGAGAAAGACCCATGTCATCAGAGAATAATGCTCCTTTTCATTATTTCAGACACCAACGAGTTTTGTCTCCCAGGCTAACACTCTGCTTCTAGTCCCCACCAAGTAATTTCACCACAAATGAGCTCCGAAATGAAAAATCAAATGGCCATTAAAAGTTTTATTACTGTACCTGCCCAGTGGCTATTTTAAAATAAGATTCCTTTGTAATTGTGTTCTTTACTCCTTTTTCCATCAACTAGTTGTGACTGTTTGATGGATTAAGTGAGATTTCACTTGAGAAATATGTTGCTTTTTAACTGTCAAAAAAAAAAAAAAAAGGTATTCATTTTCACTCTCTTCCTTATCCAAAAAGAACATCAAATTCAAGTCTGGAGAAATGCAATTGTGAACATTTCCCTTTTTTCAATCTAATCATATGAGACTTAAAAAAAAAAAAAAAAACTCAGCTGAGTTATTAACCTTCTAGAAATGAGACAGATAATGAAAATGGAGATGGCACCTGAAACCCCCAAGCGCGGGGATAAGAATCCCTGCAGGAACTGGAAATCGAAGCTTTGTGATAAAACGCACCGACAGAACCAATTCATCTGCATCCCGTTCTAGAGGACGCTAAGTAGGTGAGCGAGGGCCACCGTTTCATTACTCCTGTCCCTCGTGCACACTGCATTGTGGATTCACGTAGTAAGGCGAGGTCGGGAGCAGCCTTAAAGGACTGGACACCAAGCCCCGAGGAGCCTTCTCCAGGGTGCGTCATTTCTGTCCGCTAATATTTACCGCCATCGTGTTAACTCACTTCCACTGTAACCCAGTGACATCAGAGGTGTTGAATCTGGGAACCGAAGTGACAGGACAGACCTCCCTGCTGTGTCTGGTACTCCGGAGAGCTAAGCAACTGGAAAGAGAGCCCGCCCCTTGGGGAATGGCCAGCCAATGAGAGATGGCTTGGGTGATGTAATGCCCTTTCTCCCTGGCGTGTCCTTGGTTAAATAGAAACAAAGATAACCATAATGTGCTCCAGGAGCTGGTCCATTCCTTCTGCCTGAGCGACTCCTGGCATTCTCCGACTTCTCGCTGATCTCAGGAGACAACACCATCGCCACTGTTATAGGGAATGGCAAGGACTTAACACGTGGCACCAGGCCGGAGCCCAAAGCAACAGATGGGCCCTAGCTGCCAGAGAACAGCGACACGACAGACCCTCTGTCCCTTAGGGCTCCCGAGTCTGTCTAGGCTGGCTGGGTACTGCCCTGGGTTGGGGGGCATAGCCTGCACCTTTCAGGGGCGGTGAGCAGAGCGGGTGGCAGTCCTCCTGGGGTGCAGATGGACTCACAGGCACTGCTGTGGGACTTGCCTCACCGCTTCCAGTCTCCCCCACCCGCCCCATTCCCCCATTCCCGAGTAGTTCCAGTAGTTCGACAAGCACCACTCCGACCGACCGCATCTCTGTTCTGCTCCAAATAAAGTCCCAGCATCGCTTCTTTCTTTCCAAGTTTATTTCCAACTGCTCTGCCCACACTCGTGCTCCAGCCTCGCCCAATCTTTCCTCACTCACACCTGCGCTTTCCCACCTCGGAACCTTGTCGGTGCTGCTCTCCCAGTCCCTGCCGCTTGCCACGTGAAGCCACTCCTAACACTTGTCCCGCACCACTCCCTCGCCCGCAGGCGGAAAGAAGCGCAGGGCATGGCAGCGTGGTGCTGGAGTTTTCCTCCAATAATTTCCCATAAGACCACGTGTCCCTTTACACATTTTACACTGAGATAAAAAGGGCTGACTCCGTGGCCTGCTGGGTCTCACATGGCCAACCTCGCAATTCAAGTCCCAGACCTGGTGGCTTAAGAAACACGTACATGCCGAAGGTCCCAAACGGGGAGAGATGAAGAAAAGGGATTGCAGCGTGGCCATTCCCTAAGAGGCAGGGTATCCTTTCCTTCTCTGTCTCTCCATCTCTCTTTGGCAAGCACACATGCCTCCCCCCCTCTGCCCCACAAATAAAACAGAGAGAGAAATTGAGATTAAAAAATATTCTCACTGGGTCAACCAAAACTGTGCAGTGTGACACAACACTCCACAATGCTGATGCCAGGGGTCCAGGTTCGTATCCTGAGGTCTCCCTGTACATGCATGCCCATGATCCTGGCTGGCTGAGACTCCAGCTGGTAGGTGTTGCAGCATAGGAGCCCTGTTGAAAGTGCTTCTCTCGGGACCAGCAGTTGGTGCAATGGCTATGTCGCTGGACTCCCATGTAGTAGACCGTGGTTCAAGTCCTGGACCTGGTGACTTAAACTCACACCGGGTGCATGTGCATACGTGCCCAAGATCCCAAGAGGAGAAAGGAGGGGGAGGGATTGTGGTGTGGCCATTCCCCCCTAGGGGATGTTTCTTGCTCTCTGTCTCTTCCTGGCGAGCATATGCACCCTATAGCAAAAACCTCTCCAAAAAAGAAAGAAAGAAAGAGTTTCTCTCTCTCTGGAGAAATAAATGGATGGACTTATCAAAAATAATAAGGCTTTCATTATAGGCTTAAGTAGCTGCAAAGGAAGTAACTTTTGAGTGGTTTTCGCCTTGAGCATGCGTCAGCAGCACCTGCTGGCCTGACACAGCCGACTGCCTGGCCCTGCTCTCAGACTGACTCAGCAGGTCTGGGCGAGCCTGAGAACACGCATTTTGGTGACGTTCCCAGGTGAGTCACGGCTGCTGGCTCAGGAACCACACTTTGAGAACTGCTTGTTGGTGTATCGTAAATATTGACTTTAAAAAATAAAACTGTCTTATTGCTTTTTAAAATGTATCTAGTGGAATCTAAAAAAATCATAGCCACCATCATCCAATTTGTAGAAATACAAAAATAAGCTTTTCTTGACAATAGGAAATGTATATTTTCTTTTTCCTTTGAACTTTCATTTCCATTCAATCCGTCCAGTAAAATGTATGTTAATACACTTCATTCTTTTTCGTTTGTTTGTTTGCTTTTTAAGATTTTTGCCCAAGGGCACACATGCTTTCTGGAGAAAGACAGAGACAGTGAGAAGGAAAGTAAGAAATTGCCTCCCCTTGTGGGATGGCCATGCCACAATCCCTTCTCCAATCTCCTTCTTGGGATTCTGGGCATGCACAGACACACACTCGGTGTGATTTTTCAAGCAGTCAGGTCTGGGGCTTGAACTGCAGTCAGCCATGTAGGTGTCCAGCACCTTAACCACAATGCCACCTGCTGGCCCCAGTATATTTCATTTTTTTAAAACTGAGATTTTTGCTATAGGGCACATGAGCTGACTGGAAAGACAGAGACAGAGATAGACAGAGAGACAGAAAGTGAGAAATCACCCCCCCCCCCCCCCCCCGCCCCAGAGCAGAAATGGCCACACTGCAATTCCTCCTCCTCCATTCTCCTCTCAGAATTCTGGGCATGCACATGAATGCACCTGGCATTAGTTTCAAGCCTCTGGGTCCAGGACTTGAACCACTGTTGGCCATGTAGGAGTCCAGCGACATAACCGCTACACCATCTGCTGGTCCCAATATATTTCATCTTTTAATAGTACTTCATTGATTATTCTCATAGATCTCTGCTAAAAATATGTATTTAAATTGAAATTTATTTAAAATTTCTATGACTATCAATATTAGGCTCTAAGTAGCTACATATTTAAGTTTTACTCTGGATTAAGTGATCGTGACAATTAGACATAAGAGATTATTGAGCAAAACTATATAAATACCTACAGATAATTGTTATTAAAGGTAAAATATAAAATTTTATTGAAAATATATCTCAGTAAGAAAGGACTGGGGGCGGGGGGGTGGGGAGGCACAGGTGGCATGGAGGTTAAGCAGCTGGATCCCACATGGCCAATGGCACAGCCAGAATCCCAGACCCAGAGGGTGTGATCACTCAGTCTCCCTCTCACTGTCTCTGTTTCTCTCCAGCAAGCACACACACTCGATGGCAAAAACCTAAAACTAATAATAACTATTATTAGCTATTAAAAACTTAACATTTTGGGGCACCAGCAGTTAGCGTAATGGCTATGTCACTGGACTCCCATGTAGTTGACCGCGTTTCGATTCCCTGACCCAGTGGCTTAAACTCACGCAGGGTGCGTGTGCGTGCATGCCCAAGATCCCGAGAGGAGAATGGAGAAGGGATTGCGATGTGGCCATCCCCCCAGGGGGTGATTTCTCACTTTCTTTCTCCCTATCTCTGTTTCTCTGGCGAGCACACATGCCCTGTAGCAAAATCCTCTCCAAAAAAAAAAAAATTTTTTTAATTTTTTAAATGCCAGGAGGAACTATCTTTGGTGTGACAGTAACGCTATTGAGTTGAGCAGTACTTAGCAACTTCTCAGAGAGCCAAATTAATGATCAGAAGACGAATCTAGAAAACTCTGAAATCAGTAAAATGCTAAATAAATAGACGTAAGGGACATCCATATAGGTCATTCCAGCAACCGACACAAAGCCACTCTCCCAGTAGACTTCTTGAAACCCCTATGTAGATCCAAGCTCCCTCCTCACTCGGGCGCGGTGGGAGTCGGAAATCCACACTGTTGGAATGACACCCCTTCCTAGATTTTGAGCTGGGAACTGCATTTCTACGAGATTCCAGGACCCTCTGGTTGTGCTTTTGGCTGCCCATGGCACATCCTCGTCAGAGAAGTTCTCTTCTCCTTGCGGGGATTGTGCATCTATTACCTTCCTCCTAGTGTTTTAGCTCTGGAGCCTGTGAAGGCTCTTGAATGCCTCTTACAGGAAGCTCCCCATACATCTATCTGCCTTTCCTGAGTAGTGTATTTATTTCTATAGCAATATGTATTTCTTCCTTTCTTGTAAAACCTACCTATTTCCGGGGCCGGCAGGTGGCATAGGGTAAGGCGCTGGACTCCCACATGCCAACCATGGTTGGAGTCCAGTACCCTGCGGCTTGAAACTCGCTCTGGGTGCATGTGTGTGTGTGCCCAAAATCCCAAGAGAAGAATGAAGGAGAAAGGATATTGGCACGGCCATCAGCTGATTTATCTCTTTCTGTCTTTCTGTCTATCTCTGCCTCACCAGCTAGCGCATGTACCCTATAGTAAAAACCTCTCTCAAAAAAAAAAAAAAATCTAACTATTTATTTGCTTTTTAAAACAATTATTTATTTATTTACTTAATTTGTTATTATTATTTTTTAATTTGACCAGAGAGAGACAGAGAGAAAGAGAAAGTAAGAAAGCAAGCTGCCAGGTCCAGGACTCGAACTGTGGTCAGCCATGTGGGAGTCCAGCACCTTAACCACCGCACCACCTGCCAGCCGCCCTATTTCTTCCTTTCATAAGTAAGAGGGGAGCACCCTGAACAAGTCCCCATACAACGATCCACCCCTGGCTCCAGCCACCCAGTGCCAATGTGTTCAGGGATGTCTCTGGATGCAAACCGGGAACCCTAACACATGAACCACCTTACAGAGTCGGCCTGCTGCCACGCCACTAGACGGCCCTCTGCGTGCCTTCTTGTGTGGCTGGGTACAAGGATTTATTAGTGTGATGGCAAGATCTTGCACCTGACTTCACGGGCCCACATGGACGGCCCTCTCACTGCCGGGGCATGGACCCCAGTGGTGAGTGTGGACATGAACACTGTCAGAAGTGTTCTCATGTGTCTCCACAATCTCAGCGCCTCCAGGGGAACTCCGCAGATGGCTGGCTGCCCTGAAGTGATCATCGGCTTAAACCGCTGGGTCGAGGGGGAATCTAGAAGCCTGGCCCCTACCTGGACCGGAGAGCAGCCACCATTTGCTGAGCCAAGGGGGAAAGAAGGGAACGAGTTAATATGAGTGCTGGCAGATCTCAGAAGAGCATTTTGCTCACAAAAACTGAAAATAGCATGTGGAAGTAGGGCATGGAGCCTTATGGAAAAGATTTAAAAGATATTCTGTAACAAAAATGCTGTAAGGAAGATAGGGGACCTTCTGCCCCATTCAGGTCCAAGGTCCAAAGAATCCAAAGGGTCATTTTTAGGTCATGAAACATAATAAATTTAATTTCCTAAAAATGATGATCTCTCCCATCTGCCTTTTAAAAAATAGATTTTCTTGATCATTGTCTCTCATATCAACAACAAAACAACAAAGTATTTTCTTCCAGCAGCAATGCCACAGAGCTGTCACAGACACCGCAGTTCCCGGTAATCTCCCTACGAGATCTGGGAAATCTCTAAGTATCAATAGGGCGGCAAGGGGGCCAGCAAGTGGTATAGTGGTTAAGGCGGTGGACACCCACAGGGTTGACCCTACTTTGAGTCCCAGACTCGGCAGATTGAAAGTCACACCAGGTGTGTGTGCATGCATGCCACAGTTCCTTCTTCTCCAATCTCCTCTCTGGACTTTGGGCACACACGCACACGCACCCAGCATGATTTTCTAGCCACCAGGTCCAGTCGGTCACCTGGGATCCAGCCTCCTTAACCTCACGCCACCTGGGGCCCTTCCATGAACTTTTTGAACCACCTCCCCACCCCCTCACCTTCATATGAACAATATTCATGGCATAGGATAGATTTAAATGAAGGTTTAATCGGGGGAGAGTTACAGGCAGAGAAGCAGTCAAATGTTCATTAGGTTCTGAGGTCCTCGGTGTAGGATACCATTGGAGATCCTGGGGAAGCGCCCGTCCTCCCAGCGAACATCAGATAACGTGTAGCGATGGAGCTTCCCGAGCCAGGAAAGCCCTCGTCAGCACAGGGGGGCACCCAGGCTCAGCGTCCGCCTCCTCTTTTCTCAGTCTTGCTACAGAAGGGAAGGGAATGAGCCCCTCCCCAATGGGCTTTCCTTCCCCTGTGAGTGTCACAGAAGAAAACCTGCCAGGTGACCAGCTCCTGGAGTGGGGGTCAAGGCAGCTGCACCCCACACAACTAACTGCACAGTTTGAGTCCCGGACCCAGCAGCTTGAAAAACACGCCAGGCACATGTGGATGCATGCCTAAAATCCCAGGAGAAGGGAGAGATGAAGGGCAAGGGACTACTCAATGACAGTGCCCCATGGGAGATGTGTTCTCTCTCTCTCTCTCTCTCTCTCTCTCTCTCTCTCTCTCTCGTGAGTGCACAGCACCTCTTATATGATTTTTTTAAAAAAAGAAAAAAGCAATGAAAATACACAAGGAATCCTTGCTCCTGGCAAGCACTGGGCTTGGCTCCTCTAGTATCTATGGCCAATCGGCCTCAACTAACAGGTCAGCCTAGAAATCGCTCAGCCAGTTTCACTCACGCCAGTTCCAAATCTCTTGAGAGTCCTCTATAGCAAAGGTCAGAAATAATGTAACTAAATGCTACATTTGTAGATAAAAGTGAGACTCGAGGCAGGTTGTTTATTTGGTTATCAGTAACAAGTAGCGGATGCTAACAAGCAGTGGATACTAACAAGCAGCAGATAGGGTCCTGAGCCTTTATCCTCCAAATTCTATGCTCTCGTAAACCTCCACAGGGTGCAATTTCCCCTTGCTGAGTGCACAAGTCGCAGAGACTGCTTACAGGGCTTTATCCCCTCAATCTGCAAAGGGCAGAGGAAAACCAAGAAAGCAAGGAACCTAAAGATGAGAGATTGGTTTTGTTTAAAATCTTTGACATCTATCAATAAGAGAGAAAAGCAAGATATGTTAGCAAATAATGATAAGAAAAACGCTACTGGGACCAGCAGTTAGTGTAATGGCTACGTCGCTGGACTCCCATGTAGTCAACCGCGGTTCGAGTCCCAAACCCGGTGGCTTAAACTCACGCCGGGTGCATATGTGTGCGTGCCCAAGATCCCGAGAGGAGAATGGAGAAGGGATTGCAATGTGGCTATCCCCCCTGGGGGGTGATTTCTCGCTTTCTGTCTCCCTGTCTCTGTCTTTCTGGTGAGCACGCGCTCCCTAAAGCAAAAATCTCTCCAAAAAAAGAAAAGAAAGAAAAATGCTACTTATTAAAACCTACAAGGGGGGGCCAGCAGGTGGTATAATGGTTAAGGTGCTGGACTCCCACGTGGCCGACCGCACAGACCCATAAGCTTGAAACTTGCGCCAGGCACATGTGTGTGCGTGCTCAAAATCCCGGGAAGAGAATGGAGAAGGGATTGCAGCGTGGCCATCCGCCCAGGGGCTGATTTCTCGCTTTCTCTCTGTCTCTCCAGCAAATGCACACTCCCTATAGCAAAAATCTTTCTCAACTAAATAAATAAAACCTGTGAGAGGTAAAGATTTGTTTAGAGGGAAAGTCAGAATCTTAGTCACTTTCATTTGAGGAGAATGAATGTGAAGGAAGTAATTATACAACTGAAGAAGGCAGAAAAGAGGAATCGGACGGTGGCATGGTGGTAAATCAACACCCTACGGCGCAGGACTCACACGAGAAGGTCATAGGTTTGAGTCTCAAGGCCTCCCTGTACATGCTCAGGCTGAGGGTGGATCGTGGTGTGAAAACGCTGTTGGGATTGCCTCTCTTTGTCTCTCTCTGAAAAAAGAAATAGGCGCCAGCAGATGGCATATTGGCTAAGGCACCAGACTCCAAGATGACCGACCATACTTCAAGTCCCAGACCTGGAAGCTTGCTTTCTCATTTCCCCACTCTCTGTCTCTCTTGTGAGCACACAGGCCCTATAGCACAATTAAAAATGACAATAATAATAAATAAAATTAAAATAAATACATAATTTTTTAAAAGAAATATCAAAGAAGAAGATAGAGGGGCAAGCAGGTGACGTGGTGGTTAAGGCACTAGACTCCTACATGGCTGGCCATGGTTTGAGTCCTGGACCCAGGCGCATGTGTGAGTGTCCACAACCCCAGAAGGAGGATGCACTGCAGTGTGGTCATGCCCTTTGGGGGGTGATTTCTCACTTTCTCTCTCACTGCCTCTCTCTAGTGAGCACACACACCCTGTGGCAAAAAGCTTTTAAAAAGAAAGATAGCTAGAAAGGGTCAGCCAGTGGCATGGTGGTTAAGGAAGCTGGATCCCTCATGGCCAACTATGTGGTTTGAATCCTGGATCTGGTGGCTTAAAAAATATACCATGCATGTAGGCATGCGTGCCCAAAATCCTAAGAGGAGAATGGAAGAGAAGGGATTGCAGCATGGCCATCCTTCCAGGGGAGGGCTTCCTCACTTTGTCTTTCTGTCTGTCTCTCTCTCCAGCGAGTACACACACCACATAACAAAATTTTAAAATAAATAAATGCATAAATAGAACATAAAAAGAAAGGTATGTTTGAGAGCCACATCCCAGACCTGCTGTGTGGGGCTGAACGTTGTGACCCCTACCATTCCTGAACTGAAAACCTGATCTCCCATGTGACAATATTAGGAGGTGGGGCCTTCAGGAGGTGATTAGTCATGAAGGCGAAGTCTTCGTGAGTGGACTAGCACCCTAATAAAATAGGCCCAGAGAGTGCCTCACCTTTCCGACGTGGGGACACAGCAAGAAGGCGCTGTCCACAATGGGGACGCAGACCCTCAGCGATGCCCAGTCAGCACCCCCCTCTCAGACTTCTCACCTCTGGAAGCAGAGAAACACATTGCTGTTCCCCACCCCTCTGCAGCAGGCTGTCCCAGCAGCCCCAGCGACTGCGACTGGGGGAATCGGGGACTTTGTGAGGTCCTGGAATCTGAGATCTTGCTTTCTCATGAGAGCGCGATGAGATGAGGCAGGAGAGTGAAAGAGAGGAGAGAGAGGGCTTTTGACAGTCTTTGCTGCCCAGCCTCCCGCTGCTAGGACCCCAGGCTCCTGGGCCCAGCCTGGTTAGGTTGGTGCAGGACTGGAACCCGGGCCTCCCGGGTGACCTCAGCTTCACATGGCAGCACTCTGTGGCCTGCACCACTGTGGCTGGCCACATCGGCAGCTGGCCCTTCTTCCTACAGGGTTTCACTATAGGGCGTGTATCTCTCTCCCCAGAGAGAGAAAGAGACAATGAGAGAGAAAGTGAGAAATCACCCCCTAGCAGGATGGCCACACCACAATCCCTTCTCCATTTTCTTCCTGGGACTTTGGACACAGATGCACATGTGCCTGGTATGATTTTCAAGCCATCGGGTCTGGGACTTGAACTGCAGTCAGCCACATGGGAGTCAAGCACCTTAACTACCATGCCACTTGCTGGCCCCAACCTGATTTTTATTTATTTATTTATCTATCTACCTATCTATCTAAGAGTTTTGTTTTTTGTTTTTGTTTTTGTTTTGCTATAGGGTGTGTGTACTCACCAGAGATAGAGAAAGCAAGAAATCATGCCCTAGGGGGGAAGGCCACCCACAATCCCAATCCCTTCTCCATTCTCTCCCAGGATTTTGCCCAAGCATGCACACGCCCCTGGTGTGAGTTTCAAGCCGCTGAGTCCAGGATTTGAACCATGGTCAACCACGTGGGAGACCAGCACCACTACACTACCTGCTGGCTTCACTCAGTTGACCTTTTTTGTTTTTTAAGAGGTTTTTGCCTTAGGGTGCATGTACTCACCAGAGAGAGAGAAAGAGACAGAGACAGTGAGAGGGAAAGTGAGAAATCACTCTGAGGGGAGGGGGTGGTTACACCACAATCCCTTTTTCATTCTCCTCCTAGGATTTTGGGCGCGCGTGCGCACACACACACGTGCCTGGTATGATTTTTCAAGCCATCGGGTCCAGGACTCAAACTGCATTCGGCCAGGTGGAAGTGAGAGCTTTAAGTACCACTCCACTGCTGGCCCCACCCAGGCCATCTTGTAACAGGCCACTCCAAGCGCTTCTGACACCTGCTCCGGTTTGAGGGGCAGTGTTAACAGGCTTTGTCTGTGCAGTGGCATGGAGTGTCCACCAGAGCCCACTTCCTGCAGCCTGCATCAAACTTCTCGGGAGGAGACAGCCCCCTCCGCTGCTATAAATAGTGGGCACTCAGCAGCTGGGGCTGCACTCCTGCCCGGCCCTCCCCGCTCCTGGAACAACTGCAGCCCAAGGCCGGGAGCTGGGAGAGCAAAGGGCACGCCTATCTTTTAGACCTTGCTTACTAAGCCAGGAAGTAGAGTTGCAGTGGGCTAGGAAAACAAGGGCTGCCCACTTTTTTAATGAGAGAGGTTGAAACGGAAAGAATTCCCAGCAATGGCCCCGGATTATAATAAACGTGGGCATTAAAGAGGCAGCAAGCTCTGGTCTGAGACAACTGGACTGGAAGGAGCAGAAACCCGATCCATCCCTTGTAACTAGTTCTCCCGGTGACCTTGGGAACTTACTGAAGCTCTTAATTGTTTCATATTCTGGCGTGAAATATGAGAGGTAACAGCCCCTCCCTCCTACATCACAAGCTGGTCTGTCCGACGGTTCATTTCTTGATCTGGAAAACAGGTTTTAAAGAAAAGAGCGGCAGGCAAGGCGGGCCCTCAGGTATCCTGCTCCATTCTCCACCCACCACCTCCAGACTCAGGGAGAGGTTGGAGAAGAGCTGCTCTTCTTTTTTTTTAAGAGAGATTTTTGCCATAGGGCGCATTCGCTTGTCAGAGACACAGAAAGACAGAAAACGAAAAGAAATCATCCCCCAGGGGAGATGGCCACACCACAATCCCTTCTCCATTCTCCTTTCAGGATTTTGAGCACACACGCCCAGCGTGAGTTTTAGGTTGCCAGGTCCAGGACTCGAACCGCAGTCAGCTATATGGGAGCCCAGCGATGTAACCATTACGTCATCTGCTGGTTCCAAGGGCTGCTATTCTAAAGCCCCCTAGCTCAGACACACACGACAGGAGCCATTAGCCAAGCCCCATCACACCATTAAGGCAGATTGGGCCGCCTCGGCCCTGGGCCTGTCCCTCCCACTTTGGGTGGGGAGGTAGCAGAGCTTGCTCAGCTTTCTCTCTGATCGCAGTTCTTGAACCCAAAATAGGGGCTGAAGGCCTGACCCGTGAAGGGTATCGATAGAGAACGAGGCAAAATTTTCTAAACCAAAGGGCACAGATTGCAATGCTGTTACCTCCTGGACAGTCTCTCCCTGCACAGGCCCGGCGAGAGGTCTCACGGCCTGCCCCACCTTCCCTGGGAGCTATTTGAAAACCTGGTCTCCTTTGGGGTGCTCAAGAGCATGATAGTTGAGTCAAAGATCAGAGTCCCCCCCCCCCCCCAGTGCCCTAAGTAGGAAGGGATTCAGAGTCAGTGGGCCTGGGCCTGACTGTGATTGCGAGCTGCAGGCAGCTGTCCCACCGGTTCCACCTCCCTTCCTCTGCTCCTGCTGGTCCCGGCCCTGAGGCAGATGCTGCCCACGCCTAGTGTCTGGGGCTTTACCAGCTCTGGCCTGGCACGAGGGCCTCCAGACCCATCTCTGCTGTCTTTTGGTTTTCATTGTTTTCTTTATTCAGGATAGAATGCAGGGGAAACAGAAAGATGACACCCTGCACAGAGGCTGGCCACACCATGACCCTCTTCCTCCAATCCAGCAGACCTGGGTTCGGATCCAAGCTCTGTCACCAGCAAGCCCCTCACTAACATCCCCAAGCCTGTTTCCTCGTCTGTAACAGGATGGTGAGAACCCCAACTGGGGTGAGACACGGTGTGTCCTGTGCCTGGTGGACGGTCTATTTAGAGTAGTGCTGGAGCATTTACAGCACCCCGGATTGGGGGTACTCATACACGTGTCCGGCGTGCCTCAGGACAACCGAGCCAGGGATCCAAACCGCCATCATCATGGATCCAGGGTCTCTTGAGCAGCACATTACTGCTGTGCCACGGAGCCAGCCCCCATCTCTGCTTTCACATACCAGGCCCCGCATTTGACCTTCACTCCCACATGGAACAGCTCGTCCTGCATTGATCTCCGTGCCAAGTAAGGTCCAGAGGGGAGAGGGTGGCCAGAAACCGTGCCTCCCAGGGCCAGCAGTTAGCGTAAAGGCTATGTCTCTGGACTCCCATGTAGTCGACCATGGTTCGAGTCCCGGACTCAGTGGCTTAAACTCACGCCAGGTGCATGTGCATGCGTACCCAAGATCCCGAGAGGAGAATGGAAGAGAAGGGATTGAGGCATGGCCATCCCCCCTGGGGGGTGATTTCTCACTTTCTGTCTCTCTGTCTCTCTCTGTCTTTCTGGTGAGCGCATGTGCCCTATAGCAAAAACCTCTCCGAAAAAAGAAAAAAGAAAAAGAAAAAGAAAAAAAGAAAAAGAAACCCGGGGACAGCAAAGTGGCATTTCCAGCTGTCAGAGCCTTAGGGCCACATTCAAAACACACCTTATCTGCTCACGTGGGGCCCAGGCCCACTGTCCTGCCCTGGGAAGGATGTGAGCAGAAGGCCTCCAGTAAGTGACAGGAAAGGTCCCCACAGGTCCCCAAAACGTTGCTCTTCCATGAAAACAGCACCACTGTGTGCAGACTGTCGGTCGACCGGGCATCAGACACTCCGTATCTCACCACCATCCCACGAGGGGTCATTACCTCCTGCGACTGATGAGGAAACAGGCTCAGAGACGTGGGTAAGAGGCTTGTGGGTGACAGAGCTCAAATGTGAACCCGGGTCTGCTTGACTTCAACAGGTAAAACGGGGACACGGCTCCTAGGGCAGACCAG
This sequence comes from Tupaia tana, assembly GCA_026018925.1. Lineage (NCBI taxonomy): Eukaryota > Metazoa > Chordata > Mammalia > Scandentia > Tupaiidae > Tupaia > Tupaia tana. Next base: position 16,514,535 of record JAKSZU010000021.1, read on the forward strand.
AAGCCACGAGGGTGGATCTGCCAGCCACACAGCATCGGGTGTGGTGAGCAGTTTGGGGACACACAGGGGCGGTGCTTGTCTGGAAGGAAGGCAGTGAGTGGGTCACCGGAAACGGAGACAATGTGTCACGTGCTCTTGGTCCTGCACAGAGAACGGCTCTCCCGCTAAACAAAGCGAGTTCCTGCGCTCGGGGTTATTGACAAGCAGGGCACACTGCAGAGTTTGGGGGTTGAAACCCGATCATTCTCAGGGAGCAACAAACTGAGGTGATAACATCTTACAGGGAAGAGATTTTAGATAATAAAATGTAAAACATTTCTGTTATTAGAGAATCAGGGTATTGTTTGTTTATTTTGCTTTTGGTTTTGTTTATTTGTTTTCCAAGCAGAATCCCAGCTGGGACTACAAACGCACCCCCATACCTGTGTCCTTCTTATTTTAAAGAATTTTGCCATAGAGCCCGTGCACTTGCCAGAGAGAAACGAAAAGACAGAGAGGGAAAGTGAGAAATCACACAGGCTCAGAGACGTGGGTAAGAGGCTTGTGGGTGACAATCCCCAGGAGGATGGCCATGCCGCAATCCCTTCTCTTCCATCTGCTCTCGGGATTTGGAGCACGCACCAGGGTGTTTTTTAAGGTCCTGGGCCCCGGACTCCAATCACAGAGTGGGCATGTGGGAATCAGAGCCTTACCCTCCATGCCACCTGCTGGTCCATCTGGCTCTTTTTCAGACAGAGACTAGTTACCTTGTCCAGGTCTGCCTGTAACTCCCCAGCCTCTGCCTCACTCCTGAGTTGCCAGAACTGAGGGATGCACCTTGCCCAACTTTTCCAACCTTCAGGTTGGACCAGGAATTGAACCAGGCTCCCATAGGGGCTCAGCCTGCAGAGTGCAGCATTTCAGCAGTGGGCACCACTGTGGCTGGGCCCGTGGGGAGTCTTTGCAAGAAAGAACTGGTACTGTTAAGAGAGGAATTCGGTCCCCACAAAAGATGTGCTCAAGCCCCAACCACCATATCTCAGACCGGGACCTCATTAAGAAATGCCATCTTTCGCGGTTCAAATCCCCAGCCTGGTCAGCCAGGAACATGCTGGGCCTTTGTGTGAGGGCCCAAGATCCAATGGGCTGGTGAGCAAGAGGAAGGGGACTGTGACCAGACCCTGTGGACGATGCTCCTCTTTGTCCCCTCCCCCTGTCAATCACGCTCACATAAAGGTACACGTGATCTATCGTGAATAAAGAGACAAAATCTAAAGAAGAAGAGGGCTGGCTCTGTGACCTGGTAGCTAAGACAGCTGGACAGCACCGTGCATGTGTGCCCAAATCCTACAAGGAGGGAGAAACCAGGAAGAGACTGGCCCGACCACTCCCCATTAGGGGTGCTTTCTCCTCTCTCTCCAGCAAGCACACACACCTTCTAGCAAAAACAAAGGAGAAATATTGTCTTTCCAGAGGTAATCCAGATGAAACTGGGTAATGAGGGCAGGCTCTAACCAACATGACTGGAGTCACATTGGGGAAATTGTGACACCGAGACCTGTGCACGGGGAAGACCATACGAAGTGAAGACGCTCAGGGCGGGGACGCAGCTCCAGGCCACGTGACACCAGAGATTGCTGGGGAAGAGCAGTCTAGGAAGACAAAGGAGGGACTCCCTGCGGGTCTAGATGGAGCTTTGCCCTAAGGCACCTTGAACTGGGGCCTCTACCTCCAGAACTGGGAGGTGACCTTCGGTTACTTTAAGCCACTCAGTTTATGGTACTTTGTTCTAGCAGCTAGAAAACAGATACAATTACCACCTCGATTTAAAACCATCAGCAGGGGCCAGCAGGAGGCATGGTGATTACAGGGCTGGAATCCCACATGGCTGACCACGGTTCGAGTCCCAGACTTGACTGCTTGAAAATCACACTGGATGTATGTGCGGCATGCCCAAATCTCAGGAGGAGAATGAAGGAGAAGGGATTGCGGTGTGGCCATCCCCGCCTGGGGGTGCTTCCTCACTTTCCCTCTCACTGTCTTTCTCTTTCTTTGGTGAGCATACAGGCCCTATGGCAAAAATTTTAAATTTAAAAAAAAAAAAAAAAAAAAAAACTGAGACACAGAGAGAGGAGTGGCTTGCCCACGGTGTGGGGCTGAAATAAGAAATCCAGCTAGAGCCCGTAGCCTCGCGTCCTGGTACTGGTAGTCCAGTATGCTCCGGCTCTAGAAGTAAGCATGTCAGTGTATTCCACATGTGCCCGAATACAAAGAGGTGACACGTGTACCGTGGCCCCTATTTTTCCAGTGAGACTCCCCCCTACAACTAAGTAGCCCAGTTGGATTGATAACAATCAGGATAGAGATGAAAGAGTCAAAAGCATGAAATACCTAATACATAACTTGGTTGCATATATCTTTAAATACACATTACATAAAACAACAGCTTTAAGAACTATTACTATTTTCAATTTCACATTTCATGATGAAAATTTCTTTGAAGAATTATTTATTTAATTTAATTGATTATTTTTTAATTTGACCAGAGCAAGAGAGAGAGAGAGAGGGAAAGTGAGAAAGCAAGCTGCCAGGTCCAGGACTTGAACCTCAGTTGGCTGTATGGGAGTCCCACACTGTAACCACCATGCCAGCTGCTGGCCTGTCGTGATGAAATTTTATTCAGACTCTTCACATATAATCTTTCATATTAGTGTCTTCACCACTAGAACTCTCCCTTTTCTTTTTTAGAGAGAGAGATTTTTTATTACAGGGCGCATGTGCTCACCGGAGAGACAAAAAGCGAGAAATCACCCCACAGCGAGTGATGGCCACACCACAATCCCTTTTCCTTCATTCTCCTCTCAGAACTTTGGACACACACACACACACACACACACACACACACACACTCCTGGCATGAGTTTAAGCCTCCAGGTCCAGGACTCAAACCGTGGTCGACAATGTGAGAGTCCAGCAACATAACCATTATGCCATCTGCTGGTCCCCATCACTAGGACTTCTTTATTATTATTGTTTGATTTATTTAAATTTGACCAGAGAGGAACAGAGTAAGAGAGAGAGCGAGAAGGCACACCGCCAGCTCCAGGACTCGAACCGTAGTCGGCCATGTGGGAGTCCAGCGCCCTTAACCACCATGCCACCTGCCAGCCCCCACTAGAACTCGTTTTGAAATAATCTAATCATCTTATCATCTGACAGAAAGAGGTAGAAAATATCTCTCCAATGGTATGTGGTATAACCATGTCCCTTCTCCTTTTCTCCATCCCATCAAGATTTTGTGCACACGTGTAAACACTGTTTTTTGGAGAGGTGTTTTTTTTGTTTTGTTTTGTTTTGTTTTGTTTTTGCTACAGGGCATGTGTGCTCGCCCGCCCAACAGACAGAGACATAGAGACAGAAAGCGAGAAATCACCCCCCAGGGGGATGGCCACACCGTACGTAATCCCTTCTCCTCCCTTCTCCTCTTGGGATCTTGGGCACGCACGCACACACACCCGGTGTGTTTTTTAAGCCACTAGGTCCGGGACACGAACCACGGTCAACTACATGGGAGTCCAGCGACATAGCCATTACGCTAACTGCTGGTCCTGAGCCAGGATTTCGAACTGCAGTCAGCCATGTGGGATCCAGCTCCCTTAAGTACTAGGCTCCAGGCCTGCCGTCAGATCTGTTTTTTTGTTTTGTTTTTTTTTTATTTTGGAGAGGTTTTTTTCGCTATAGGGCGTGTGCGCTCGCCAGACAGACAGAGAGAGACATAGAGACAGAAAGCGAGAAATCACCCCCCCAGGGGGGATGGTCACGCCGCAATCCCTTCTCCTCCATTCTCCTCTCGGGATCTTGGGCACGCACGCACACGCGCCCGGCGTGAGTTGTAAGCCACCGGGTCCGAGACGCGAACCGCGGTCGACTACGTGGGAGTCCAGCGACATAGCCATTACGCTAACTGCTGGTTCCCCCGTCAGATCTGTTTTTAAAGCAGGATTCTCCCGTGTTGGTGTTAACCCCTGGCGTTCCCTGGGTGGAAGTGTTGGCATCAGCCCCCAGCTGCCCTCTGCTGCCTGTAGCTCTCTGGCGCTCCCCCAGGCATGCTTAGACCTGCCCGTGCTATGCAGCTCCTGACCCAGCGGGGCTGCAGTCCACAGCTCGGCCCTGTCAGATACAGGACTGAGCCTTGGCCATGACCCTGGACCTCCGCCTGCTCGCTGATCCTTCCACACCCCTGGCCTTTGCTGCCTCATTTTCCAGTTGCCGGAAGCTCCTGCATCCCCAAGAGCTCCTATTCAAGATAAACATTCAAACTGTACTTCTTACTCATTCCCTCTGTTATGTTTCTTAGAATTTCAACATATTTTTTTCTACTTAGCATGTGGGTTAAATAGGCTTTTGTGGGTTAGTCTGGGAACATTGTTTCCAGTGAAAAAATGCATTCTGTGCTGGAAACAAACAACATACACAAGGCAACTCTGGGAACAGACCTCTTTGTAGAGTGAGGACTGCCTGTCCAGCCCCAGGATGGGAGTCAAAGCCGATATGCTTCTCTTTTCAAATGGAGGCAGCCTCAAAAAATAAAAATGTCGATCTGGGCTAGAAAGCTGCAAATCCAGCCACATCGAGGGCATCCTGAGAAACATATGGTTTGGGCTTTTTCGTATCCTCCTTCTAACTGGGGTAGAGGCTGAAGGTAGAGTGGTAAAAAGAAAAAAAGTAATAATAACAACAAAGAGAGGGCCAGCCTGTGGCGTGGGGGTTAAGGTGGTTGGATCCTACATGGCCAACCGCTTGCTGTGTTTCTCAAGCTACAGGGATTTGAACCATATTCAGCTGCATGGGATCTGGCCACCGTACCCACTAGGCCATGGGGCCCACCACCTACCAATTTTTTTTTTTTTTTTTTTTTTTTTTTTTTTTTTTTTTTTTTTTTTAGCTTTTGTAGGGCAGGTGCATTCGCCAGAGAGAGACAATGAGAAGGAAAGTGAGAAATCACCCCCAATGGGGGGATGCCACAGCACAATCCCTTCTCTTTTCCTCCTGGAATTTTGGGCATGCAAGCCTATATGCACCCAGCATGATTTTCAAGCTGCCAGGTCTGGGACTTGAACAGCGGCCATGCGGGAGAACTGCGCCCTAACCACCATGTCTCCTGCTGGCCCCTAAACTACTTTCTATTCATGATAAACCTCTCCAAATTCTTGGAAAGAATATGGCAGCAACAGAAATAGTCCCTTGGATAAAAATGGGCCTTTAAGCAAGATGAGTCAATCCACTCTAACTCAAAATTCTCAGTGAGCGCTCTCCAAGGGAATACAGAAATACTAAGGAAAGTTAGTTGAAGATACCCGAAGCCACGAGACTGGTGGAAGGGGATAAAATCACAGACTCACTCCCACTCTCTGATCTCTGTAACTGAGAATGAACCCAGCCTGGGTCACATCGCCTTTTCCCACACCCACACAGGTAGAGAATCACAGGGGGAAAGCATGGGCACTGGGAAGCCGCCCAGACTTCATGGCCAAGCAACAGCGAGGTTGCCCACTCTGCTGGGAAACGCGTGCTGACCCGGGCTGGAGGCATTTCCCAGATGCTTAGGGTGTACGGAACACCTCCTACACCAGGGTTGCTCCACCAGCACTTCCCCCAAGCAGACCGTGCAAGTCCTACCACAGAGCTGCTTTCCTTGCATCCCTTGATCGTGAGCACAGAAGCATTTGAGTAGGCCTCTTTAAATTTATCTGAAAGCCATCCCAAAACTTTGGCCCTAGCATCTTTTCCTGGGAATTGATCTAGGGACTCAGTAAGGAGGATCAATAAGACCTCAAGTGACCTGAAATGACACGCGAGTCAAAGAGACTGCAAGGCAGGTTCTCCGCAGTTACCTCCCAGGAAGGGGAGGCTTCACATCCAGCCCCTCTGGGGAAGGGCCGCCTGTGGACCAGGGGTGTCATTTCAACGCCAGGAGCTCCAGAAAGACTTCATCGGCCTTTCCTTGTGTGTGACAAAGTTAATGGGACCCCATGACTATTTTCATTTCTGAATATTGAATGCAAAATCCGAGAGTCCCATTTGGAAGAGGAAGAGGGCACTGTGCCCTCCAAAGATGGCGTCTGTAACCCCGTGGCACAATCTCACTGCCTGAGTCTTCATAGCCGAAGGCTAACCTCCCCTCTTCTATGAAGACGAAAAATATTCTTGAGTTGGATGCCCAGGAAAACATGCACACTTCTACCACAGGACAGGTCACTTGGGCCTTAATATGTCTGGTCACTTTTTGTAAAAGCCAAGGCCTAAGGAAGATTAAGCCAGCTATAGTGGAAGTGAAAGAGATGCGTCCTCAAGTATTCGGGAACCAGGTGGCCCATTCTTTCCCGACATTGTGTCCAAAGTATTCCTCCAGCAGACCACAAACTAATAGCATGTATTCTAAAACATATCTCTTTTATTGTTTAAAGAATTATTTATTTAATGTATTTATTATTATTTCATTTGACTGGAGAGAGACAGAGAGAGAGAAAGTAAGAAAGCAAGCCACCAGGTCCAGGACTTGAACCATGGTCACCCATGTGGAAGTCCAGTGCCTTAATCACCACACCACCTGCCAGCCCCAATAGCATGTATTTTAACCTCAGGCTGACCAAGCCAGTTTCTAGATGGAATTTATCTTCTCTGGTGCCATTTATCTATTTATCTACAAAGAGAGATTACCATAACAGCGTAAATGTAAACGTTCTGGTCCATCTGGCCACAACTGAGACAGCCCACCAGTCTCCCACATCAGGCCGTGGGTCTTGATGACCGTTGTCATGTTTGTGCTAAGTATGCCCATTAAAAACGCCTTTGCATTCACCTGTACATGGCAATGTCCCCAGGGTAAACAATGCACCCACCCTCTGCAGTATCTGCTTTTGCATGGTATCAGCTACAGGATTCTATTATCTTTTTTTTTTTCTCTTGGAGAAGTTTTTGCTATAGGGTACATGCACTCGCCAGAAAGACAGAGAGAGACAGAGAGACAGAAAGCGAGAAATCACCCCCCGGGGGGATGGCCACGCTGCAATCCCTTCTCCTCCATTCTCCTCTCAGGATCTTGGGCACACACACACACATGCGCGCCCGGCATGAGTTTAAGCCACCAGGTCTGGGACTTAAACCACAGTCAACTACATGGGATTCCAGCTACATAGCCATTACGCCAACTACTGGTCCCCCACATCATCTTTTTATAAATAATTGTTTATTTGTTATTATTATTATTTTTTATTTTGACCACAGAGAGAGAGAGAGAAAGCAACAAAGCAAGCTGCCAGGTCTGGGACCCAAACCTCAGTTGGCTATGTGGGAAGCCAGCACCTTAACCCACCATGCCACCTGTGAGCCCCAGGACCCTAAAATCTTAATTACAGCCCAGTAAAATACTTTTTTTGAAGGCAATAAAATAAATGTAAGACACGTATGTGGGCCCACCTGTGGTGGCACCAATGGGAGGCTGCAGCTGGATCGTGGCCAGGGCCACATAGGAAGCCCAGGTTCAGCTTCCGGCCCAGCCTAAAAGAGACAGACCCTGTGCACACACCTGTGATCCTGGCTGACCAGGAGGCTGGGGTGGGAGGACCGCAACACACCGGGGGATCCCAGGCCCAAAATACCTCTCTCTCGTTCACACACCCATACAGTAATCCAGTAAAAGGAAAATACATTTGGTTTCGATGGCGGTTGTATTTATATGTCAAATTTCTCTATCCTATTGATTTTTCTGAAGAAATTTCTAAAGCAGTTGCCTCTTTGAAAATTGTTTCCAATTTGTCATTTTTTTTTCAAGTCCTGTCACTCGGCAGCTTCTCCAGACCCAAGCCTGGCAAGGGTTTCCTATCTCATAAAGCAAAGAGCAAAAGAAGCACGCACCCCGTGAAGAGGAATATTGGCCCAGAGTCCACGCAAGCAGGGAGAGCTGGGCTCCTCTTCCCTGCCCCCAGGCCCCAAAAGTCTAAATTTAGTTTCCCGGCGATGCTGCAACGACATGAACGTGTTACAAGAACAGAATCAAGTCATGGGGGGGGGGGGGGGGTGTGCTGCTGCACAAGGCATTTTAATGCCATGGCAACTGTGGTATCTCCTGTTATTTCATTCACTTCCGAGGGTCAGGCTACTCTGCCCTCTCTGCCCCTCACTTCCTGTTGCTGTAATCAAATCAGGTCAGCCTGCATTGCCAGGCCTGTCCCACTGCAGCGGTGTCTCTGCGCAGTCAGGGTGGAGGTGCTTCTTCCTCTCCGTCTCTGCTCCTGGACCTCTTTCTGGTGCCCTTGATGTCCCCACTCTCCGCTGTGCTCCACATGCCGCGGACGCTTCCTATTCATCCACTCCTCCTCCCCCACACCGGGCCTCCGCTCAGTGCGCCTCTCCCTGCCTCCCTCCGGCTCCTGCGGTTGTCACTAACACAGTTAGACACTTGCTTCTTGACTCAGTGATTCAGAACCACGGTCCTCCTGGAACTCCCGGGCCTCCGTCGCCCTTCTCGCTTAGCACCTGTGAGGTGAGATGACCCGGGACTCGAACATGCATCCGCTATTGTCAACCTGGGTTCTCCCCCTGCACTTCCTCTGTGCCTGTCCTAGACGCTCTGCATCTCTGTTTAGCTTTTCCCTGGGAAAAGTGGACAGAGACCGTTCGAGCATGGACTCCGTGCAGCCAACTCCTCATGCACAGACGGGAAAATTAAGACTTGTTGCCTGGTTGTTTGGCTAGTTCTCGGCAGAACCAAAACCAGTAAGGTGAAAACTCTGTCAAACTGGGGACGTAGGGACCGGCTCTGTGGTCCAGCAGAACTGCAAAAGAGAAGCCAGTTCCCAATGGCAACTGTGTCCCCATGCCTGGCCTGTCAGCCTGTGTGAGGGCCTGCCATCTGCCAGACTGGAGGGAGCAAGAGGCTTGCAGGGGGCCCAGACCCTGGGGAGCAGCTCCTTTCTCCCCCCCTTTCACACACGCACGCACACTCATACTCTCGCACGTGTGCCCCACACATAAAGGTAGAAAAAAACAATTACAGGGATTTTGTAAGGCAAAAAAAAAAAAACAAAAACAAAAAAACCCTCCTGTTAAGGAGTGAGCAAGGCCAAATTGTGACTTGATGGTTCAGAGTGCTTTTCCTCCTTCTGTCCTTGTCCCCTGCCAGCAGCTTAAGCCAGTGGTGGAAACCAGAGCCAGGACACCAGCCCTAAACCCACGGGGCGCCTGCAGAGGCCTGGATGAGACTCCCTGGTGCCGGGTTCTGGGGACCTGGAACTGCTTGGGCCCCTTCAGCCCCGCCAACAGGGCAGGATGAGTCAGTAACGGCCAGCCCAGCGCGCCCCACACCAGTCCTGTGCGCTGGGTTTTCCATTTGCTTAGCAAGCAGAGCCAGCCCATCGATGGAACTGCTTCCCCGAGGCATAGGAGGGCGCCACACACAAGGAGCTCGTCAAGATGCATTTGTTGCAGGAACCAGCAGTTAGCGTAATGGCTATGTCGCTGGACTCCCATGTAGTCGACCGTAGTTCGCGTCCCGGACCCGGTGATTTAAAAAAAAACTCACGCCGGGCGCATGTGTGTGAGTGCCCAAGATCCCGAGAGGAGAATGGAGAAGAAGGGATTGTGGCATGGCCATCCCCCCCGGGGGGTGATTTCTCGCTTTCTGTCTCTCTGTCTCTCTCTGTCTGTCTGGTGAGCGCACGTGTCCTATAGTGAAAATCTCTCCAAAAAAAAGAAAGATGCATTTGTTATTCAATCTTGTGAGGAAGCACTACCCTTGTCCAGGGAAAGACGTGGATGCTGAAATGAATACAGTGATGCCCAGCCTGGTGGCATGTGCATGGCAAAGTGACCCACAGCACTGGGAGCCACATGACCAACCTTGGGTTCAGATCCCCAGGGCGGCCTGGAAACATACAGAGGTGCCTGAGATCCTGACAAGCCGGCGGGCTGGGGAAAAGGGGTCAAGGGTGCTATGTATCATGGATAAAATAAATAAATTTATTTTTCTTTTTTAATTGCTAGAGTGCCCGTGCACTTGCCAGAGACAAAGGGAGAGGGAGAGAGCCCCTGGTGTTTTGTCCTCCTTGTCTCCACCCGGCCTGGATTTGGGGCATGTACACACAGGGGCCTGGCCTGCTTCTCATGTCACTGGGATTCGAACTGCAGGGTCAGCCCTGTGAAATCTGACTCCTTTAACCACTAGACTACCAGGCTGGTCCCAGAGAGGAATCTTTCTTGCTTATTTTTTTTAGTCGATTTAAAGCCGTTTTCTAAATTTGACAATGATTTAAAACCTGGTTTCTCAGCAGAAAACTTGCCATCATATACATGAACATGCATGTAACCAAAGCTCTCATTTACTTACGTAATCACCATGTGCCAGGCCATATTCTAAGCACTTGATATATATTAACTCATTTAATTATTATTTATTAATTATTATTATCCATTCTTCCTATTATTAGTTCTAGATTTTTGCCATAGGACATGTGCACTCTCCAGAGAGAGAGATGGAGAGAGAAAGTGAGGGAAAGTGAGAAAGCACCCCTGAGGGTGGATGGCCACACCACAATCCTTTCTACTCCATTCTCCTCTCAGGATTCTGGGCATGCACACACATGCAACTGGCATGTTTTTCAAGCTGTCAGGTTTGGGACTCAAACCAAGAGTCAGCCATGTGGGATCCATCACCTTAACCACCACACCACCTGCTGGCCCTCTTTTTTAAAAAGTTTATTCCTGGGACCAGCAGTTGGTGTAATGGCTATGCCGCTGGACTCCCATGCAGTTGACTACAGTTCGAATCCCAGACATGGTGACTTAAACTCATGCCAGGCCCCAAGATCCCAAGAGGACAATAGAGAAGGGATTGTGGCATGGCCATCCCCCCTGGGGGTTCATTTCTCGCTGTCTCTCTCTGTCTTTCTGGCAAGTGCATGTGCCCTATAGCAAAAACCTTTCAAAAAAAAAAAAAACAAAAGTTTATTCCTTAAACTTTATTCCTTAAAGTTTTTATTTTTTTTAATGAATACAATTAACTCAGTACTTTGCAGCAGTGGAAGAGGGCCTTTGGTTTCCCAAGCTAAGTATGAAGAGGGGAACACACCCTGGGATGTGAGGGCAGGTAAGCCAGAGGCCTAGCAAAGTCACCTTCTCAGTGTGCGCAGGGAGGCACGGCCAGCCCAGGCCGGGGCGGCGGGCGTCCAGCGCAGTCTCCTTCCTCCCTGGCAGGGCTGGTTCTGGTGCATTCGATCTGCCCAGTTAGGAGCGGAACCTCACTGCTGCAGCCACTGCTGCCACGCATTATTTGTGATTAAGAGCTTTATCGATTTCCTATCCTACAGCCACACTGGTGGGGACAGGGCACCACAGGGGTCACTGGCGGGGAGCCGAGTGGGAAGAGGGTTGACGAAAGGAACGCTCAGTGAAGGGGCCGTGGGGAAGAGTCCCCGATGGAAGCAGACTGGGCCGGTAGGTGTGGGAACATGGAACACTCAGAGACGCTCTTCAGACTTGGACTGCAACAAAGCGCTTTGCCAAACACAGGAAGAGGATCCAGTCTGCGAGGAGGCTCAATGCTGTTTACAGAAAACACAATATTCCTATCTGCCAATCCCGCACTGGGCACTGATGACACGTAACCCACATTCTGTACCCGGCTGGTTGGGTTCTGGGCTATAAATAAGAACCGGTCGGTCTAGAGAAGGAGATTCAAGACATACACAGAATGCTTGTAAAAAGGCAAGTGTCTTTTTTCAAAATCTGCCATAGGCTGTGTGCATGCCAGAGAGAGACAGAGAGAGGGAGAATGAGCACCCCCAGGGGGGACGGCCACACCTCCATCCCTTCTCCTCTGCTCTCCTCTCCGGATCTGGGGTACTGATGCTCATGCAACCAGTGTATTTATTTATTTTTTCCATGCCACTGTTTCCAGGACTCAATGAAGCAGTTCTTACCACCATGCCACCTGCTGACCCCTGCAAGTGTATCTTCATCATTTCGCCTAAACCGTGGGCCCAGAGTGGGGGCAGGACTGTGCCCAGGCTCCTGGCTGCCTCCTGTGCACATCTGCTGTGTCTTGGGTGGCGTTCACTCTCACCGCTGCTGAGTCTGCCAAGACACTAGCAGCTCTTACCCGGCCCCTTACAGGACCAGAGGAGGCCTGCTTCAGTGACAGGGGCTGTGTGCAGGGTTCCAGGAGTTCTCAAGATAGCGGGCTGGGGAACCAGCAGTTGGCATAATGGCTATGTCACTGGACTCCCATGTAGTCCACCACAGTTCAAGTCTCAGACCCAGCGGCTTAAACTCACACCGGGCACATGTGCGTGCATGCCCAAGATCCTGAGAGAAGAATGGAGAGGGGTTGTGGCATGACCATCCCCCTTGGGGGGTGATTTCTCACTTTCTGTCTCTCTGTCTCTTTCTGGCAAGTGCATGCACCCTATAGCAAAAAAATTCTCCCAAAAAATAGATGGCAGGGTGGAAGGGATCATGCCACAGTTCGGGTGTGCAGGACAGACTGGGAGAACCTCACGGCACCAATGGGTGGTTGGCATCCTTTTCTGAACATAAAGATAGGGGCAAGGCCACTGTGCTGTGAGTCCTCTCTCAACCCCGCTCCTCACACACCATAAGTAGGCATCTCCTGAGTGTGTGTCTCGCCTTTTTTAATTGCCAGAGGGCGTGTGTGCTTACTCAAGAGAGACAGAGAGGGAAAGTGACAAGGCACCCCCTAGGGGAGAGCGGCATGCTGCAATCACTTCTCCTCCATTCCTCCCTCCTTTCAGGATTCTGGGCACTCGTGCACCTGCATTGTATGTTTTTCAAGTTGCTTGGGCCAGGATTTGAACTGTGTTCAAACGTGGGATCCAGCTCCCTTAACCACTAGGCTATGGGTCAGCACTGCTTTTTCTTTGTTTTGTTTTTATTGGGCTTTTGGGAAAATCATGACACATTTTGCATAGAAATGTATGTCGTGACTTTTCCAATGACCCAATAGTTTTACTAGAGAGCATATGTGCTCTCTGAACAGAAACAGACAGAGAGAAGGAAAGTGAGAACATGCCCTGGGGGGATGGCCACACAGCAACCCCTTCTCCTCCTCCTGTCAGGATTCTGGGCAGGCACACACACTCCCTGGGGTGTTTTTTTTTTTTGGAGAGGTTTTTCGCTATAGGGCGCGTGCGCTCGCCAGACAGACAGAGAGAGACATAGAGACAGAAAGCGAGAAATCACCCCCCAGGGGGGATGGTCACGCCGCAATCCCTTCTCCTCCATTCTCCTCTCGGGATCTTGGGCACGCACGCACACGTGCCCGGCGTGAGTTGTAAGCCACCGGGTCCGAGACGCAAACCACGGTCGACTACGTGGGAGTCCAGCGACATAGCCATTACGCTAACTGCTGGTTCCCTCTGGGGTGTTTTTCAAGCCACTGAGTTCAGGACTTGCATGGTACAGTCGGCCATGGGGGATCCAGTTGCCTTAACCACCACGAAACCAGTTGACCCCTGTGTTGCTTTTTGTTTTGAAGTTTTTCCTTCTTCCTTTCATGAGAGGGAGTGAGACATGCATCTTCAATGGGGTGACACACTGTGCTCCCTCCTCAGCATTTCCCGGCTGACAGGCAGGTACAGGCCAGCCCAGGGACTGAAGCCCAGCCTTCCACGTGGTTTCCAGCACTGCAGGGCCGTGCTCTACTGCTGTCACCACGGTTGGGACTCTCCCGTATGTTTTGAAGGGAGATTTCTTCCAACCTACCTCACCGTGGCATGTCCCCCTTTGAGTAAAGGACTAAATTATTTTTGCTGTCCCCTTTGGCTTTCAGAATCATTTTTGCCCCTGGAAGATGAGTACCGTGTGTGTTTTGTAGATGTCAGGGTAATATGTAAGGAAGGAGGTTTCGATACGTAAAAAGGGAAGCAGGGAACATTTCCTGTAACTCAAAACTAGTGGACGGACAAGCTCAGTTAAGTGACAGCTTTTAACAGGAAGTAAGAAATGAGAGCCGGTTTCTACGGTTGTTTGAAAATGATGTAACCTGAAGGGGCTCCTGGGTGCCCCACCAAGGACCACCTTCTCCGAGTAGCGCTGGGGCCCAGACCTGCCCTGGATGACTTTAAAAAGGTCGAAGCCGGGCCAGGAGATGTAAGAGCTCTAGACGAGGCTAGAGCACCTCAGTGTGGTGTAGCCTAGGCAGAGGGACCTTCTACTTAGTGTCTCCTAAGCCTCCGACCTCCGGGAGGGTGACTCAGGCTGGCAGGGCTGGCCACTCTGGGCACTTCGGCAGTCCAGCAGCACCACGATGCAAGACTCCCGACTCCTGGCTCTGGGTCTTGTCCTGTCTCCCTAAAACAATCGGAACGGGCTGACATGCCTGGCAGGCTGTGTGCAAAATGTTCCCACCATTGTTCTCTTTCTCACAGAGGAAACACCTCGCCCGGGCGAGGTTGTACACGCAAGAGGGCGCCGCTCAAGGATATCGGGGGCACATGGGAGGGCCTGGCTCGGGGCTGGGTTTAGATCCAAGGGCTGAGATCGAGGTGGACTGAACACACCAGGCTCACCCTTGGGCATACCCTGATCCTGGCTGGGGAACCAAAATAGAACCACTGAGCGTCAGGGGGGTCACTGTCTCTGTCTCCCTGTCTCTCTCATGAAAGCCATAAATAATACACTTTAAAATACATCAATCGGGCTGCCTGTTGCCTGGTGGTTAAGGCAGCCAGATCCCACATAGGGCAGCTTGGGTCCCATACCCAGTGACTTCAGAGACACACCAGGCACCTGTGTGGCGGCTGAGGGGGGAGGATGGAGAGGGATTGCCTTGTGGCCATTCCCCATCCTCTCCCTCTCTCTCTCTCTCTCTCTCTCTCTCTCTCTCTCTCTCTCTCTCTCTCTCTCTCTGGCATGCCCACGTGCCCTCTACCAAAAGAAAACAAAACAAAACCGGCACCACCAACAAAAATACCCAGCATTTAAGCACAGAGCTAAAAGCAAGGAGTGTTCTGCAGGGTACTGGAAGTACTTGGAAATCCCAAGGCTTCGTTCATTGTTCAGCAAACAAAATGGAATAACTTTCTTGGCCCTGCCACCTCCCGACCGGTAGCCGGCCCTGGCAGGGTGCCCCCAGCGGCACCTGGTAGCCCACTGTCGTGGCGTGTTTTTGCAGCCATTTACCGGCTGCTGACAGTCGCCCTTCGCCGCCACCTGTAAGAGGCAGCGCCATGAGGACGCTCTCTCGTCCGCGGGGCTGGGGACCGGATGCCGAGTGGTTTTCTCCACTTGGAGACGCCGGAGTCTGTGGAGTGGTTGGCACTCGCAGACGACAGCTGGGGACAAGGCACGCCGGGCGGGAGGCGCGAGGAGGAGGCGCGCCAGCTGGAGGGTCCCCGCTTGTTAGTTCCACTCGGCGACTCCTTTTCCAGGACTACGGCCGCCAGCAGGGACCGGCCGACCTGCCTGGCAGCACGTTCCCTGCCTGTAAGGAGCCCGCTGCAGTTTGGTTAGGTGGAATTTCTGAGTCACCCCAGGGCCTGGCGATCCGACAGGGGGTGGGGACGGGGAGTCAGCGGACGACAACCCCCGGGGTCTGGGAGACCCGCTGGACGACGTGGGGAGGAGCTACCCGGACACCTGCGCTCCCGTGCGTGCCGCACTTGAGCAGCTCCGGGTGGCTAACGGGGTGACGTGGGGGCGAGGGGAGAGGAAGTCGGGGCGCCAGGGTCAGAAACACTCCTTAGCTTCCCCTGCACTTTGGAGACTGTCCCAAGGGGGGTCAGAGGGAACCGCGGACTTCCAAGTCGCCCCTGGCATGGTCGGAGGTCAGGAGCGCCGAGACCCCCTAGGTGCCCCCCTCGGGTACACCCGAGAAGCCCGCGGCGCCCAGGACCGCGTGGTGCGCTCGGAGCGCCCGGAGCCGCGCGGAAGCCCCAGATCATCGCAAACCCGCCCGGGGGGTGCTTGGCCGGAGTGCAGAGCACGCACCGCCCCGAGCGCCTTTCGTTTTAAGGAGCCTTACTTCTGGGAAGGGACAGGGAACTGTCAATCAGTGAGGGAGGGAGCGCACCGGCGCGGGGTGATGTCAGCGGATCAGCTGCTCGGCAACAAAGACCGGGTATTACCGAGAAAGTTGCGGCGGCAGCGGCCACCGCGACACCCCGGAGCCTCGGAGCCCAGGGGCAAGCGGGCGAAGGGAGGAGGACGGCTGCTGCCGCAGCAGCTGAAGGCCAAGGAATCGAAAGGGCTGTAGGGGGAGGCAGTGCGAGCCAGCCCCGACTGCTCCTCCTCTTCCTCCTCCTCCTCCAAACTCGCAGGGCTCAGCCCCTGCGCTCGCTCAGCCGCCGGGAGCACCGGAGGGACCGGAGGTAGTCGCGCAGCCCCGAGCTGGCCAGGGTCCCCAGCCGCCATGGATAGCGACGACGAGATCGTGGAGGAGGCGGTGGAAGGTACGAGCATTTCTCTAGGGGCCGGGGAAGAGGCACCAGGGCCCGGGGCGCGGAAGGAGTGGAGGGCTCCACCAGCCGGGCCCGTGGCCGCCACTGTCCCCTACGCGGGTGGCCTGCTCCCCGGCTCGGGTGGGGGCTGGACAGTCACGGCCACGCCGCCGGGAGCGCGCACTGCGCGGCGGGGCGCAGGCCGGGAACCTGGCCTGCCAGAGCCGGGGACCCAGGAAGGCATGGCTGCTCCATCCCCCCTCAGCCACATTTGTCCAGCATCCGCCCTCGGAGTTGCGAAACCTGCCCTGTGCTTGGCTTTTCCTTTCGGGAGAAGGAGGGTGGGGGTGCTCGGAAGGGCAGCTTCCCGAGGCCGGCGGAATCGGCTGGGCAACCCCGCAACCCAGTTTTGACACGGTCGACCTCTCTCCAGCCGCCAGTCTTTTAAGCTCGCCGCTGTGCCCCGCAGCGACCCGCGCCGGGTTGGTCGCCCCGCGCAGTGTACGGGGTCGCACAGGCACGTGGCAGCCACGGCCCGGGCGGCTGCGCCTCTGCGCCTCGGAGAAGATGAAATCATTGCTGGGCAGTAGACCACGCTCCCCACCCGGGGCTCGAACGTGCGTTCTCCGGTAGGCGGGTGGCCCAGCACTCCGCGGCCCGGGAGGGAACTGAGGCCAACCACTCCTCCCCCGCCCTGGGTGCTGCCGCCACCGCCGCCGCCGCCACGCTGTGCAGGCGCGCCGCAAGCCCAGACCGAAATTGCTGGGTGACACTTAACTTTCTGAATTCCGTGCAGTTAGCTGCGGGTGATATCACCGCTGGGGGATCGCGTTTCTCCGCCCCTTCTCTTCCAGAGCCCCTCCTCCGACTCTTCTCGCCACTTTGTTTGACTGAGTTTCACCACCTCTTTTGCTAGTTCTGAAAGACAAAGTGAGAACGTTATACAATCTCATTGTTTGTATCGTGGAATGTGATGATTTTGTAACAGCGAAGACAGGAAGATAGTTCTTGGCGTATTCATTAATTTCCACCCTATACAGTACGGCTTTTGCAATGCCCGTGTGATATTACTGCAGAATATTTTAAGCCAGGCAGCTAAGTAAATAATGTTTAACTGTTGGCTGAATTTGTTTTCTAATTGGTATAATCAAGTACTCACAAACCGGTACAGAAAAATACAAGTGGTGACACTGGACAGGTGCAGAAAAAAATCCATGGTCATTGCTACATGGTGGGGGAGGGGGAGCAAAATGGATTTGAAAGTTTTCATAAACGTAACTCCTTTTATAGAGCTCCTGGGGTCTTAGCATCGAGTGGAATAATATTGCTGAATTCTCTAATAGGTATCCACTCTAATGTAAATATTAAAACTTCATACTTCTTCATCTACCCTTCAAGTCAGTTAAAGAGTGCATGTGTTTTTAACTTCAGAAATTGTTCACTTGTGAACGCACTGAGCCATTTAGCTCTCAGATACAGAAGGCCGGTATGGGGGCTCCTTGGAGGCCGATGACACTAACCGAGTTTATCCCCAGGAAGCCAGTGTAGCATTTAAAAGTTATTGACCTCTTGTTGCCAAAGATAAAGGAAAAATGTTCTCAGATGTTCGTGGCTTGCATGAGAATTCTTCCAAGTTTACTTTCACTTGTAGAAACCTAAAACAAACCCTCCTTCGTGGTTAGCGCTCCCCGCGTTAAACCACCTGCCTCTGGGAAGCTGTTCAAACACCTGAGGTCAGTCTGTCCAAGGTCCTTTGCAGCGTGTGAATGAGAGTTTCAGAAATGTCTGGGTGTTTGCGAGATTGCTTCCTGTCTTAGAAACAGGGTTGTTTCTTTACATAAACACAGAAGGATCTATTACATAGGGCTCACCATATACATTATGGCCTCAGATCAGAAGACTCTTCAGAATGAGAGGGACCCACAGATGGTATGGTAGTTAAGGTTCTGGACTCCCACTTAGCCGATCATGGTTCGAGGCCTGGACCTGGTGGTTTGCTTTTTCACTTTTCCTCTTCTCTCTCTGGTCAAATTTAAAATAATAATAATAAAAAAATTTTAAATGATGCTGGCACAAGTGGCTTAAGGTTCGAATGCCTGGGGAAATCTAGGACACCTGCTCGCTCAGTCGCACTGAGCAGTAACGAGAGTAACGCAGAATATTTAGAAGTCCTCGGAATCATGTCAGACTGGAATTGGTGCAGCACCTACAGTGTGTGTTTGCACCCAGGCATGGGCTTCTCCAGCCGTTCTGGGCCTCTCAAATGCTGTTCGCACAGCCTTAATTTAACCTCTGAGGCACGCACGGGGGCCTGGTATAAACTGCTCAGACTCTTTTCCCATGGAGAAGGCAGTGCGCGCATCCTGGGGGTTAAGTACCTCTCTCCATAATCGGAGCCTCTGTTCACAGCAGCTTCATTGTCACAGCTATTATGATCATGGCTGTAACGGCTTAGTTTTTATTATGCGCGGTCTCCGTGCTAAGCACTTCGCAGACACTTCCCTTCAGTCTTACAAGGTAGGTATTAATATTATTCTAATTTTACAGAGGAGAGAACCAAGGCATAAAAGAGAAGAAATCTAATGACAGCAAGACAGGGAGACAGTCAGTGTGGGCTTCTGGAACCCCCAGCAACCATACCAAACTGTCTTCCTACATTTTATTTTTATGGAGTTAGGTTTTTAAGAATTATCTATTGGGACCAGCAGTTAGCGTAATGGCTATGTCGCTGGACTCCCACGTAGTCAACTGCGGTTCGAGTCCCGGACCCAGCGGCTTAAACTCACGCCAGGCGCGTGTGCATGCGTGCCCAAGATCCCGAGAGGAGAGTGGAGGAGAAGGGATTGCAGCGTGGCCATCCCCCCTGGGGGGTGACTTCTCACTTTCTATCTCTCTCTCTGTCTGTCTGGCGAGCGCACACGCCCTATAGCAAAAACCTCTCAAAAAAAAAAAAAAAAAAAAAAAAAGAATTATCTATTTCATGTTATCATTATTATTTTTTTTAAATTTGCTCCAGTGCATGTGCGCTTGAGAGAGAGAAAGTGAGAAAGCAAGCTACCAGGTCCAGGACTCAAACTGTATTGACCATGTGGGTATGCAGCATCTTAACCATCATGCCATCTGCTGGCCCCTCCCTATGTTTTTTTTTTTTTTTTCCCTTTAAAGAGTCAATCAAGTAAGTATATAAACAACTTGGTAACTGAGTTTGGAAGCAACAGTTAAACATGAGATTGTCCTTCTTTTTCAGTGCAACTCTGTAGAACTTGGTTCTGACAGAGGTCAGTTACTTGCAGAAAATGGATTTGGGAAAAGAGAATTTAACTGACAGCCTCTGCAACGGACAGTCTTTTTCTTCTTTCTCTTCTTCATTGGGAATTTTTCTTTCTCATTAGAAATTTACCAGGGGGAGGAAATCGGTCTCTTCAGGACTTGAGTTTAAATGTCTTACACAACATCGACATGTTAGTCCTCTGTCAGGGTAAACGTGAGCTCGGGAGAAGTTCTAAATGCAGGGCAGCCAAGTCCCCTGGGGAGGTCCGGGGGGGGGGGGTCTGTGGCAGGGGGCATGTTCTCTGTCCCTGTGTCTGCTGTGGCCCTTTGGGAAGGCAGCACAGCCTGAGCCTCAGAGACTAAGGCTCTACCTGAGCTCAGGTGCAGCTTTTCAAAAACATTTTGAGGCACCTGCATTCGATGGACAGTGATGTTCCTTTGTCAATGCTATTCTTCAGAGCCCTTGGGAACAAATATTTATTACTGTATCTATTTTTTTGGTCTACCCGAAGATACAAAAATGAATATGACTGTGCTCTCTAATATAGCCCTATAGCAAAAAAAAAGTCTACAAAAAACAAAAAAACAAGCAGCTCAGCGTCTCTGCCCAACCCCCTCAAGGTATCAAGAATCTTTTTTAGTAACACTCCTAATAGCCTATCGGGCCTGTCTCTAAGGGGCATGGTCTGTAGCTAGCATGCTAACGAATGCAGGCTAGAGGTACTGGTAGCACTCTGTGTGGGCCACACATACACATGATGACCCTCACAACTCAGAACTGAGTGCTTGCAAAGACTTAC
The DNA here is from genome assembly GCA_026018925.1 of Tupaia tana. Lineage (NCBI taxonomy): Eukaryota > Metazoa > Chordata > Mammalia > Scandentia > Tupaiidae > Tupaia > Tupaia tana. The sequence goes on from JAKSZU010000021.1 coordinate 16,535,038, forward strand.
TCTGCACATAAATAAATAAATAATGCTATGAACAGCCCGCGTAAACACCAACATCATAAGGGCATGTTTTCTACATTCAACAGAATAAGCTTGTCTTTATCAGTGTTTTATTTTTTTTAACAGTGTTCTTAAACAAATAGTGCATATAAGGGTCTCTTGTTTTGAGGGAAACCACACACACACACACACCCCACACTCAGATCTCTTATGAGTCAGCCTGAGGCAGTAAGCAGCTGGGTGTCTGATCCAGAGGGAATTTCCCTTGCTGAGACTCACCCGGCTGCACAGAACACAGGCTTTTATCTGGCTAAGGGAAAAGCTTGCTCAGAAGCAACTCCAGGGAAAAACTGAACTTCCTCTCTGTTCAGTAGATGATCTTTACACTGACGTGAAAAAGTAAGACTTCTGAACTGATATGTTACCCCCACCCCCTTCTGTCGCGAACGTCTGTAAACGTTTAAAATCTCGCTGTGGGCAGAGACACGGCGCATTAGCTGGGACGGCATTATAAACACAGAGCAGTCATTCACGCTAATTCTCCCCGTTGTTTGGGCCCCGCGCTCACCCTGCTCGGTGGGAACCGGCCTGGACGGCTGTTGGCTGACTCGGCGCATTTTACACATTGACCTGGATCAGAGTTAGGAGGCACTTGGGAAGGACAGGCATTTGCAATCAGGATATGCTGCTGAAAATCTTGGAGGTTCTATGGGTTGTTGGTTGGTTGGTTGGTTGGTTGATTTTTGCCTTAGGGCACGTGCACTCACCAGGGAGAGAGACAGAGAGGGCAAGTGAGAAATCACCCCCCAGGGAGTATGGCCATCCCTGATCCCTTCTCCATTAGGAGAATTTCCTTAACCACAAGACCTCTGTCACTTCTCTACCAGAGGCCTGGGGACTCCTACGTTTTTGAGGAGCATTTTTCTACCATCAACAAGAACAAACATGGGTTCAACTCACTTGCCTTTATCTAGAAAGGGACTGAAGGATCTGGCGAAGGGACATGCAGGTACATCAGTATGCGTGCAGAGTGTACATGTGGATAGTGTTGTCCATTCCCATCTATAAAACGAGATCATGGGAGGGCTGACTCTGTAGCTAGCTGGTCCCACACGGCTGACCGCGGTTCTGACCCAGCTCTGGTGGCTTGTGCGTATGGGTGCGTGCCTGCCCAAGATCCCGACAGGATAGAGAAATGGAGGAGAACGTTTTACAGTTGACCAGGACCTGCTGGGGTGCTTTCTCATCCCCTCTTCTCCCCCCAACACCCTGTCTTTCTGTGGAGAGCATAGCGTTCTAACAAATATAACATAATAACAGGAATCTGAGAAGTTGTTGTGACTTTAAATAATAGGAAAGCTCGTAATCCCGCGCCAGCAGCAGAGTAGATGTGCAAATTTCTTCTTCTCTGTACATGAGTATGCCTCTGCATTAAATCGAAAACTGACACAACAAAATGTTATAAGATCCTATTGTCCAAAAGGCATTTGATCAAGAGTTATACCAGAATCTTTTTTTTTTTTGGAGAGGTTTTTGCTATAGGGCGCATGCACTCGCCAGAAAAAGAGAGAGAGACAGAGATAAAAAGCAAGAAATCACCCCCCCCTCCAGGGCGGATGGCCACGCCGCAATCCCTTCACCTCCATTCTCGCTTAGGATCTTGGGCATGCACTCACACGCCCAGAGTGAGTTTAAGCCACTGGGCCTGGGACTCAAACTGCAGTCAACTACATGGGAGTCCAGCGACATAGCCATTATGCCAACTGCTGGTCCCATATACCATAATCTCTTGTAGTACTAATGTTGAAAGGAGATGGGGGAGGGCTCAGCAACCCAGTCTCTTCTGTTTGGAAAGTCTCTTTATCATTATTGTTTTGGTTGTGGTTGTTTTAGATAGAAAGTTCTACTGCTAGGAGAACCACTTCAGACTATTAAATATTCAGGGGGGAAGTGTTGAGTGATCACGGCCCTTAATTTCTAGGTCCTTTAGTTAACCACATTCTATCTGTCTATCTATCTATCTATCTATCTATCTATCTATCTATCTATCTATTTATCTATCTATTTACTTTATGTATGGATTTTGCCGTAGGGCACACGTACTCACTGGAAGAGACAGTGAGAGGGAAAGAGAAATCACCCCCAGGGGGAATGGCCACACTGCAATCCCCTCTCCTCCATTTTCCTCCTGAGGGCCTGGACATACACGCACACATGCCTAGCATGATTTTGAAGCTACCAGGTCCAGGACTCAAACCACGGTTGGCCATGTGGGAGTCTAGCACCCCAACCACCATGCCACCTACTGGCCCCCAATTTTTTTTTTTCTAATTTTCTAGATGGCCTGTGCACTTACTGGAGACATAGAGACAGAGAGAGGGAGAGGTAAGAGCACCTCCCATGGGTAATGATCATGCCACAACATCTTCTCCATTTCTACATCCCATCAGGGTTTGGGGCACACCGGCACGCATGTCTGGTATATGTCTCAAGCCACCAGTTCTGGGACTCAAACTTTGGGGTCAGCTATGTGAGATGCAACTGCCTTATTCACCAGACCACGGAGCTGGCCCAGCTGGCCACATCCCAAGGGTAGAAAGAAAATAAAATAAGCCAAGAAGGGGTTCTGTGGCCTAACAGAAGATTTCAGGACTCTCACTCTCTCTACAAACAGGAAAAGTGTCACATGCACCTCCTTCTAAATGGCACAAAGCCACCCCGTCATTCAATAGCTCTTCTCTGTCCCTCTCTCTTCCAAGTGATTAAAAAGGACTCCTCTGGGGACCAACAGGTGGCATGGTGGTTAAGGTGCTGGACACTTCCACATAGCCGACCATGGTTCAAGTCCTGGACCTGATGACTTGCTTTCTCACTTTCCTTCTCTCTCTTTCAGTCTCTCTCCAGCCAAATTAAAATAAAATAAATAAATAAATAAATAAATAAATAAATAAATAAATAAATAAAGGACTCCTCCTGGTCTATTGAAACGAGCATCCTCCATGGGGCAGGGCTGATAGTTCTATCTTCGTCTCAGGCGGGGTCAGTACCACCCTCATAAGTGCTTTCAGGGTGCTTCCTGTTACTTCCTGGTGCTTCCTGCTGTCTCCAATATCTAAATTCCAGTGCTGAGGGTGCACTTTCAGAGTTTTATCTAGAAATAGGACAGGGCTGAAAGAAAGGGGAAATGGGACGTTTTTTTCCATTAGTGTTTGTGCTCATCATTTCTTGATCTACGATGGAATAACAGAGTTAATCAAACGTAACTTTTTAAAATCTGAAACATGTGAGCTCTTTTCCATGAGAGAAGCATTTTGTCAGCATATGAATATTCTAACAAGAGGCTCCATTGATTATTCTGATATTTGTTTCTAAATCAAAACTAGGGGGCTGGCTCTGTGGCCTGATGGAGCCAGGTAGCCAGATCCCACATGGCCCACCCCATGGTTCAAATCCCGACAGAATGGAGAAGACACTGCCACACAACCATGCCCTATGGGGGGGGGGGTGCTTTTTCAAAAATAATAATTTATTTAATTGTATTTATTTGCTTATTTATTTATTTTAAAAATTTGACCAGAGAGAGAGAGAAAGCAAGCTGTCAGCTCCAGGACTTGAACTGCAGTCAGTGATGTGGGAGTCCAACACCATAACCACTATGCCACCTGTCAGCCCCAATGGGGGAGGGAGTGTTTGTCCCCTCTCCCTTGCTGTCTCTCTGGTAGCACACACACCTTCAGGCAAAATTTAAAAGCAACAACAAAAAAACTCAGACATTAAATTCATAGGCGTGTTGATGGCTAAATTTAATCTTATCCCAGCATCATTTCATCAAAGAAAGCTCTTAGCACTACACTTTTTTTTTTTAACGGAGAAAAAAGTACATTTAATTTATTTCAGTGACAGAAATGTCACCAGTAGATGTTTAGAAAATAATGATCCACGTGATTTCATATGACTCAAGTGTCATTGAATTATTTCATGTACAGTTGGGCTTTTTTTTTTTTTTTTTTTTTAGAGGTTTTTGCTATAGGGCGCGTGCGCTCGCCAGACAGACAGAGAGAGACATAGAGACAGAAAGTGAGAAATCACCCCCCAGGGGGGATGGCCACGCCACAATCCCTTCTCCTCCATTCTTCTCTCGGGATCTTGGGCACACACACACGCACCCGGCGTGAGTTTTAAGCCACCGGGTCTGGGACGCGAACTGTGGTCAACTACGTGGGAGTCCAGCGACATAGCCATTACGCTAAGTGCTGGTTCCCTACAGTTGGGTTTTGAGGGAGAAAAAAAGCAATTATGGCCCACTTCCCTCCTGACTGTTAATTTCTTGGCCCTTGAGGAAAAAAATTTGTATTAGAAAGGAACCATATCAACTGCAATTTATTTAAGCTGCCATGTTTTATTGTAATGTGTTCTATGTAAGTTTTTTTTTTCTTTTTTCTTTTTTTGGCTAGAAGGTAGGTGTGCTTGCCAGAGAAGAAGAAAGAGAGAAAGTGAGAGAGCACCCCCCCATGGGCCATGGTCACTCCACAATTTCCTCTCCTCCAGTTCCTCTTTTAGGATTTTGAGCTCACACACACACACACACACACACACGTGCACACACACCCAGTGTGTTTTTGAAGCCACTGGTCCAGGACTGAAATGGCACAATCAGCCATGTAGGATCAAGCCACCTTCACCACCATGCCACTGGCTGGCCCTAAGTAACCCATTCTATACAGAGTCTGATGTAACAGTAAAATATTGTATTTGTTTGTTATTATTTTATCTTTATGTAATCAATAATGGAGCAGAGACTGATGTTACTCTTTCTAAGAATGCTTACTTGTGGGACCAGCAGATGTCATAATGGTTATGTCACTGGACTCCCATGTAGTCGACTGCGGTTTGAGTCCTGGACCCAACAGCTTAAAACTCACATATGGCACTTGTGTGTACATGCCCAAAATCCTGAGAGAAGAATAGAGGAGAAGGGATTGCAGTGCAGCCATCCCCACTCAGGGGTGATTTCTCGCTTTCTGTCTCTCCATCTCTCTGACAAGTGCACACACCTTATAGCAAAAATCTTTCTAAAAAAGAGAGTGCTGGGACCAGCAGTTGGTGTAATAGCTATGTCGCTGGACTCCTATGTAGTCGACCATGGTTCAAATCCCGGACCCGGTGGCTTAAGCTCACGCTGGGCATGTGTGCGTGCGTGCCCAAGATCCCGAGAGGAGAATGGAGGAGAAGGGATTATGGCGTGGCCATCCCCCCCGGGGGAGTGATTTCTCGCTGTCTGTCTGTCTCTGTCTTTCTGGCAAGCGCACACATCCTGTAGCTAAAACCTCTCAAAAAAAAAAAAAAAAAAAGAGTGCTTATTTGCCATCTCTTCCAATATTCTTACATAAGAATAGATAATACCCTTTCATCATGTGAGAAGAAATCATTTTAGGAGACCGAAGCACTCGCTGTGGTGTATGGTTCGTGTTTTCTTTTCTGTCTGGACGCCATCTGGAGCCATGTGTAAGTGTTTAACGTCTCCGCACTGCACAGGGCACTTCATGTTTTCACACCTCTTCCCTCGGTGACCCAAGTGGTTAGCCCAGGAAAAAGCCAGGAGAGTAACTATCGCCGGCATGTCCACCATGGCACCAAAATCAACTCTTCAGAATGACTGAGGGGACACCAGGGACGCAGTGCCTGGGTTCTGCGAGATATGTAGGTGGCAGCAAAGACCCTAAACATCTGCTGTAAATACAAATGTTCGAATATGCCAGTCCGGGGTGACCAGCAGACCATGGCCAGCTATATAGTTCAAGTCCCAGACCTGTTGGCTTCCATAACATGCTAGGCACCTGTGCATGTGTGCTCAAAATCCTGGAAGGAGAAATGAAGAAGGGATTGCAGAGTGGCCATCCCACATAGGAGTACTTTCTCACTTTCCCTCTCTCTTATCTCTCTCTTCTGTGACTGTACACATTCTCTAGCAAAAAAAAAAAAAAAGGAATATGCCATTCTGTCACCCAGAAAGAACCAGCAATTTAAGCATCAGTCTGATAAGCGCTGCCAGTGTTCAGAATCACGGCTTAAATGTCCATGTGGAGACTGCTGGCTCCAGTTCAAATCCAAGCCCTCGGACACATGAGGGTAGGGGGTATTTGTGGAGACACCAAAAACTTTGTAGAAAAAAAAAAAACAGAATTAAAGTACAAGTTTATTTTGATGCAAAAAATTTGAAATTGTGCATAGTTGTTTTTTTTTTTTTTTTTTTTTTTTTTTTTTTAATTTGTAAAGGACACATATTCTCGCCAAAGAATCAGAGAGAAAGGGGAAGAAAGCCCCCCAACCCCCACTGGGCGTGGTCACGCCATAATCCTTTCTCCTCCATTTCTCCATCCTGTTGGAGTTTGGAGGCATGCATGCATATGCACCTAGCATGTTTTTCAAGCCAACAGGACTGGGATTCGAACTTCAGCACACCACATGGGATCAGCTCCCTTTAACCACTAGACCACAGAGCCAGCCTGCATACTTTATTCATAATACACACGTGAACTTTTTGACCTTCCTATAAGACTATATTCCTAAACATTCAAAGCTGAACACTTTTGTAAAGTAAAGCAGTAACTTTAAGCTTAAGCTTAGAAGGACTCTGAAGTGTGTGTGTATACAGTGAGCTGTGTAAATATCAGGGTACTTTTTAAGAGATGTGGCTATGCCCCTCACAGTCTGAGTGTAACAAGTAACGGGGAGGTTCTGACTGGCCAATAGTCCCCCACATCATACTGAAGAGTGATATATAAAATCACAGTGCATACTTAGTGTTCTAGAGTTAGCTAATTCATCACAAAGACAGCGTATTTGGCAATAGGCCATAAGACAGGGAGATACCGGCCACATGTCAGCTATGAAGAGAATGAATGAGCGATCGATCGGGGGCATTAATTCCACAATGACAAGTGCCCCGTGGGGAAGTACTTGGGCAGATTATAACGCGCACAGCAGGTGATCATGCCAAGAAGACCTTTCTGTCGCAGGTAAAATGCAAGGGGGTTTAAAGTTCATGTTCTGGGAGCCAGCAGATGGCATGGCAGTTACATCACTGGACTCCCACATGGCCAACCATAGTTTGAGTCCCGGACCTGGTGGCTTGAAACATGTTGGGCGCATGTGTATGTGTGCCCAAGATGGTAAGAGGAGAATGGAGGAGAAGGGATTACGGCATGGCCATCCCCGTGGGGGCAATTTCTCACTTTCCCTCTCACTGTCTCTGTCTCTCTATATCTCTCTCTGGCAAGCACACATACCTTAAGGCAAAATAAATAAATAAATAAGAATAGGGACCAGCAGGTGGAATGGTGGTTAAGGCGCTGGACACTCCCACATGGCCGAGCATGGTTCGACCCCCGGACCTAGTGACTTGCTGTCTCACTTTTCCTCTCTCTTTCTGTCTCTCTCCTCTGGTCAAATTAAAATAAATGGATGACTAAATAAAATTAAATAATTCTTTTTTCTTTTTTTGAGAGGTTTTTGCTATAGGGTGCATGTGCTTGCCAGAAAGACAGAGAGACAGAAACTGAGAAATCACCCACCAGGGGGGGATGGCCACGCTGCAATCCCTTCTCCTCCATTCTCCTCTCGGGATCCTGGGCACACAAGCACATGTGCTGAGCATGAGTTTAAGCCACTGGGTCCGGACTCGAACCGCGGTTGACCACATGGGAGTCCAGCAACATAGCCATTGTGCCAACTGCTGGTCCCAAAATAATTCTTAAAAAAAAAATAAGAATAAAAAAATAAAGCTCATGTTCTGAAATGTGTCCAGGCCCCTCTGGTGGACCTGTCAGTTCTCCAAGTGTAACAGTCAAGCTGACGGTGCCAATATAAGCAAGCTGACAGACCTTTGCACATTCATGGTCCCCTTGTGCCAACGAAGGGACACTTCAGCCACGCCAGGTCTTGCCTGGTAGTGTCTGGGTGCAGACGCATGGATTGGGGAGCTGGGAAAACGCTAAGGTGTGCCTTGTCCCTTCTCCCCAGGGCACCTGGACGACGATGGGCTGCCGCACGGGTTCTGCACAGTCACCTACTCCTCCACCGACAGGTTTGAGGGGAACTTCGTTCACGGAGAGAAGAACGGACGGGGGAAGTTCTTCTTCTTTGATGGCAGGTAGCACTCGTGGTTGTGTTGTGCTGTGTTGTAGGGGGGTACCAAATTACTTTATTTGAAGGGATGATACAAACGAAAGAATGAATGGCATCTGCAATTCTCCGCAAATGATACGAAAGGTCAAAATAACTCCAGTGTGATGCACTGCTGTGGTGACTAGGGAAATACACACACATGCACGCACGCACACACACACACAGTGGCTGTGGGGAAATCACCTCAGGCTTTAGCTCTCCTCACTATGTCCCAGGGTGTGCTTGTCAAAGACACAGCCACCATGCTGGATTCAAGGACCACCATCAAGTATAAGTTGATTACGGGGTCATCCAATTCTTTGGTGAAATTCTCTTGATGGTTCAAGTAATATGTCTCAATGAAGTCGCACAGGAGGGATTTTTGTTTTTTTTTAAGATTTCTCCCCCGGGCTGGCTCCATAGCCTGGCAGTTAAGAAAATTGGATCCCACATGACCGATTATGCAATTCGAATCTGGGACCCAACAGCTTAAGAAACATGTCAGGCAGGTGTATGTGTGCGCCCAAAATCCTGTAAGGAAGGAGAAATGGAGGAGAAGGGATTACAGGGTGACCATTCCCCATGGGGGATGCTTTCTTCTCTGTCTCTCTGTTGCTCTGGCAAGAGCACAAACCCTCAAGCACACACATGCAAACACACACACACACACGCACACACACAGTTTTCTGTATTCATATAGGGCGCATACCCTTGAGAGTGAGAATGAGTGCACAGGCTCCGTGAGGCCCGAGCACGCCTCGCTCCCCTTCCTGTAGCCCTCCAGTCACTGGATCCTGGGCACCTGCTCAGCATGTTTCGGGCAGACTGGGCCAGGGATTCGAACCACAGCTGCACGTGGGATCCTACGTCTCTTGAGTAGCACATTACCATTGAGCCACAGAGCCAACCCCATGGGGTCATTTTTGTTGGTGGCCATCTTGCACCATCTCGAAAGCCTCAACGGATGTTTTCCCAGTGAGGCACACACTGTGGCGTCCGACCCGCTCTCCCAGCTGCCGTGGTCTGGTGGCTCGGTGTCCTGAAGCAAGAATCAGTCACCTCGTTAGTGCGTCAGCTCCGCTGGCTTCTCAGCAGGTGCCCCCGCCTCACGAGACTGATGAAGGAAATATTTGATAAGTTCTGGAAATCCACATCCTCGCACGAGTAAGACACAGGCAGGTAGAAATAGGAAGGGAGAGCTCTAGGCTCGGGCCTGACGGCTCGTCTTCGGGAGGATTCGTCTGAGTGACACCTCACTGCAGAGGTGACTGGTGTGTGCCACGGTCTACAGCAGGGCTCTTCCCACTTGGCTTTCAACACCTGTGTGAGGACTGTGGGGCAGAGGCTCCATCCTCTTGTCACAAGTGAAATGACCGTAAGACTTCTCTCTTTCCAGAAGAGATGGGGGTCCACACATGCCGTGGTAGCTAAAGTGTGGTGACTAGTTCCCACATGGCCAATTGTGAGGTTCAAGTCCTGGACCTGACACTTGAAAAACACACCAGGTGCATGCGTGTGCCCAAAGTCCTGAGAGAAGAGGAGAATATGGCATGACCGTCTCCCCTGAGGGTTGATTTCTCATGTTCCCTCTCTTTCTCACTCTCACCATCTCTCCCAGTGAGTACGTGTGCCCTATAGAAAGTTAAAAAAAAAAAAAAAAAAAAAAAAAAAAAAAAAAAAAAAAAAAAAACCTCACTAAGAAAAATAAAAGTCAGTGGCCAGCAGGTGGAATGGTGATTAAGGCACTGGACTCTCACATAGCCAACCATGGTTCGAGTCCCAGACTCAGTGGCTTGAAAATCATGCCAGGTGCATGCACATACACCTCCAAAATCCCAAGAGGAAATGGCAAAGGGATTGCAGCATGGCCATCCCCCCTGGGGTGTGATTTCTCACTTTCCCTCTCTCTGCTGTCACTGGAAAGCACAAACTAAAAAAAAGAAAAAGTCAGATTTTCACTTTCACATAAAGAAGAAATGAGGTTGCATTGGCCCAGCTTTCCGGCAATGACTTTTAAACTGTGCCAGCTTCTGGCTGGCCCTGTGGCCTAGTGGTTAAGGGAATCAGAGCCCATATGGCTGACCACAAGGTTTCAGTCCTGGAACGAGAGGCTTGAAAATACACCAGGCATGTGTGCGCGCGTGTGCGCATGCCCAAAATCTCAACAGGAGGGAGAAGTGAGGAAGGGACTGCAGTGCGACCACGCTCCACTGGGGTGCTTTTCCCCTCTCCCTCTCCCTCTCCTCTTTCTCTTTGTCTGTTTCTCTTTGGTGAGCATGCACGCTCTGTGGAAAAATTTTTTAAGTGAAAATAAAATAAAAATAAACCATGTCAGTTCCAAAAGCAAGGAGAGATCACGAGAATTCCTCAAGCAGTTAGAAAAACCCAAAGCCATGGAATTCGGGGCTACTTTGGGCCCAGTTGATGGGGGAACAGAGAGCCAGGCCTAGCTAACACGGGTCACGGGGCTCTGTGGGACGTAGCTCCAATTACTGCAGTCCTGACGCTGGTAATACCTGGGCCTTCCTGTGGGAAAGGGAATATCTAAGCTGACAGCTGAAGGTGACCGCAGGGACTGGCATGTGACCCCGAATCCCTTTTCTGTAGCTAAAACGTTTTGTTTTGTTTTCCTTTTCGTTTTTAGTTTTTGCTATAGGGTGTGTGCACTCACCAGAGAGAGAGGTTACCCACCAAGGGGATAGCCACCCCACAATCCCCGCTTCCACTCTCCCATCAGGACTTTGGGCACACGTGCACTCATACCCAGCATGATAAGCCTCCAGGTCCGGGAGTCAAACTATGGGGTTAGCCATGTGGGATCCAGTGCCTCAACCTCCATGCTGCCTGGTGACCCCAGTGGGTTGTTTTCAAAGACGGTAACAGATTCGCAGGCCCTCAAGGCCTGCATCTGATGTAAGGAGGGGTAAGAAAGGAAAAATAAGAAGCCTATCATAGAACGTTTTCTGAATTGTCATTTTGATTCATCCTAACCTTCTCTTTTTCATTGCCTGCTACCAACTGTCACCTCCTTTTTTTTTTTTAAGCTGAGTTTTGCTTATGAACTGTAAATTTTTTTTTTTTTTTTTGGAGAGGTTTTTGCTATAGGGCGCATGCGCTCGCCAGACAGACAGAGAGAGACAAAGAGACAGAAAGCGAAAAATCACCCCCCGGGGGGATGGTCACGCCGCAATCCCTTCTCCTCCATTCTCCTCTATTCTTCTCTCGGGATCTTGGGCACGCACGCACACGCGCCGGCGTGAGTTTTAAGCCACAGGGTCCAGGACGCAAACCGCGGTCGACTACGTGGGAGTCCAGCGACATAGCCATTACGCTAACTGCTGGTTCCCAGAACTGTAAATTTTTAATTGCCAGATATTGCACTTCCTTTCTTTTGCTATGAATACCTGGCAGATTCCGGGGCCCCGTCAAGGCCACGTTCCAGACGCTGCTATCAGCTCTTTCTCCTCTGGCCATCCCTTTACCCTGTCCAGAGGGAAACATTCCTGCCCCATTTCCAGGACGGTTGTATTTATAGCTTTTTTTCTGAAAGTGTGCCTTTTTTTTTTACTTCAGGTTGCAATTATTCTTTTATTCATTCAATAAATATGTATTTATGTAAATGTCTTATTTCTCTGCAGTACTCAAGGACAGAGGTTTTGCTCTGAGGGCAGAATCCGTGTCTATTACATCTTTTATGCTTCAATAGCGCTTTCTGTTCATTTGATACCAAAAAAAGAAGAAGAAAAAAAGGCCCTGCTTAGTGAGGAACTGAAAGAGAAGGAAGAATTCACCCCAAAGATTGCCTTTTCCCTCTCCTCCCTCCCCCAGATACAGGGTCATGCTTTAAATCTAGTCGTTTGAGAGGACTCCAGTAACTGATGGACTTTTTGGAAAACAGTCCTGCAGATTTTGGTTGAATTCAGCTTACCTGCTTGTGTCAGAGATGCACAGAGTACTAGTGGGCCAGACGCAGCTTACAAAGCTGTGGTCCAAGGATGAGCTACACATTAGCCCCCAAACGCCGGCCCCTTCCATCCCGAGGGTAGCCAATAGCCAAGTGGGGCCTGAGGCCCGCTGAGCATCTCTCGTGCTCTGGCTAGTCACCACCAGCCCCAGTCAGCTTCATTCACTTATCCCAGTCTGTCCCACAGGCACAATAATTTGCATGTATGTCACGACATGAAAAGCTGAAGTACCAGGTCAGGTGGAAGCACGAGCCTAATAACTATCTACAGACCAGGGGCCAGCAGGTGGCATGGTGGTGAAGGGGCTGGACTCCACATGGCCGACCCTGGTTTGAGTCCTAAACCTAGCAGCTTGCTTTCTCACTTTCCTTTTCTCTCTCTCTCTCTCTCTCTGATCAAATTAAAAAATAATAATAATAAATAATTCCTTTTAAAAAAAAACTACTTATAGACCAGAAATACATTCACTACTTTTTTGTCTTCTTGAGATACCAGTTTATTAATTTTTATGCCTTCCACTCAAACATCTGCAGAGACCTTGGTTAAGTAGGAGACAAAACGAATGATAGTTACTAGTGAGGACTGAGGTCCTCCAGAGATTATCTGGGCTGCTCTTCAGCTAGGTGGGGCTGATACCTCCAGGGAAGATCAGTATCTTTGTTTCTATTACAGGTGGTGACATGGATCTCATGTCATCTTTCTTAGGCCCAAGTTTGATCATGTTATGAGACATCTGATAAAAAGTAAAAAGGTTTGCTGTAGAAATTAGTGAGACAGTCTTATGCCTGAAAAAAAAAAAAAAGGCTATGGAATTCATTAGGCTGCTAGGAAAGTCAGAACATATTTTTCTATGTTTTTCTATGCAAAAATGTGGCATGACTTTCCCAACAATCCAATGTTGGGCCTCCCCAAGGGGGATATGGATTTGGTTATGGAAAATCAGTTGTTTCTCCATGAAGCAGCATCTTTATTTATGCCTGCCTATTAATTTTTTTCCCTATTACCATCCCTAATTTTTTTTTTTTTTTTAATTTTTGCCATAGGGCACATGTGCTCTCCACAGCCATAGAGAGAGGGAAAGTGAGAAATTCTCCCCTCTGGGGGGGGATGGCCGTGTCGCAATCTCTTCTCCTCCATTCTCCTACTGGGATTTTGGGCACGTATACACATACGCCTGGCATGATTTTTAAGCCACCAGATCTGGGACTCAAACCACAGTTGGCAATGTGGCAGTCTAGCACCTTAACCACTATGCTACCTGCTGGGCCCGCCATCTCGTTTGGGTAAAATTAAGTGAGAACCCTGTGCCTTTACTGTCTGTCAAGGTGACTTAGAGCTGAAAAAAATTCCCCAAAGAGGCTGAAATTAAGGTTTTGAAATAGCAAGGAAGAAAATAAGAACTATTTGTTAAAGAATGTTGTTCAGGGCCAGTCCCAGGGCCTCATGGTTAAGGGAGCTGGATCTCATATGGTTGACTGTGGTTCAAATCCTGGCCATGGTAGCTTTAAAAACACTCCAGGCATGCATGCAGGTGCCCCAAATCCTGACAGGATGAGAAATGGAGGGGAAAGGTTGAAGCATGAGCACATCCCATTGTGGAGTGCTTTCACCTCTCCCTTGCTCTGTCTCTGGGGGAATGCACATGCCCTCTGGCGGTTAAAAAAAAGGAAAGAGAAAGTGTTCAAACCTGTCGTGCTGGTTTGTGTCCCCATCAAGGGTTTGTCTGCAATTGCACAAACTCGTTTGCAAAGAGAAAAGGAAAATCACACAGTGTAAGACCAAAAGGTTTTGGCCCAGTGTGTTCTAGTCTCTTATAAAACTTAAACTCCGGTGTGTGATTCATGAGACAGGTTCAAACAAATACACAATTGCATCAAGAAAAGTCTAGAAGCAATTTTTCACTTGACAGAATATTGCAAACATGAATGAAAATTCTAACAAGCCAGACGACCAGGAGAAATGGCACTATTAAGGTTTCTTTCTTTTTTTTTTTTTAAAGAAAGGAGTGAGAAATCACCCCCCTGCAGGGGTTGGCCACACCATAATCCTTTCTCCTCCATTCTCCTCTTGGGATTTTGGGCACACATGCACACACACCTACCGTGAGGCCCAGGACTTGAATTGCAGTTGGCCATGTAGTAGCCCAGCGCCTTAGCCACTAAGCCACTTGCTGGCTCCAGCCCTGTTAAGTATTTTTAACCAAGTTCCTAAATAGGAGCAGAATATCTTAAGTTTCAAATATAGTAAATGCTTAGTGGAATAAAATTCAATAAATATAGAAATGTAAGAAGTGGAAGGAGTTCCCTTCCTTTTTTTACCCCCACTCCGTGTCCTAGAGGTAACCCCTGTTGGCAGAGAACCTGAGCATCTTAATTAAACATATTCAATGTAAAATACAGAAAACAGCCATTTTCAAATCAGCTTAAATGGCCAAAATGTACATTTTTTTTAACATGTTCCCTACTGTCTCAGAATCAGAATATTATCTCGTTTTGAGATCATAATCAAGACATGGGACCAACAGATGGTGTAATGGTTACATCGGTTGACTCCCCACATAGTTGACCTCAGTTCGACTCCTGGACCCACCAGGCACATGTGTGTGTGTGCCCAAGATCCTGATGAGAGGAGAGTGGAGGAGAAGGGATTACAGTGTGGCCATCCTCCTTGGTAGGGGGGTGATTTCTTGCTTTCTATCTCTCTGGTGAGCCTATATGCCCTATAGCAAAAATCTCTCTCGTTAAAAAACAAACAAACAAAAAAACAAAAAAACCTCTTTCATTCATGACAAAGTGTAGAACAAAAAGAGCTAAGTTGTTAGAAGTCAGAACCTAAAGTCAGACCACTGATGGTTTACCAGAAAGCTTATCTCACAAATGAGAAGATTAACCTTGTTTTCTCTTTTCACTCAGCTACTATTTTCCACTATTACCCCTTTTAAAAGGAAAGAAGAAAATTGTCCTAAGGTTAAGTAGTCAGGACTTCTCAACATGGACTGATCTTGAGATAAAGGAATTTATGCAGAGCACAAAAGGGAACTTGGAATTTTTTTAATTCCATGTTACTATTGGGCCCATGTAATCACCAGGGAGAAAAAGAAAGAGAGAGGGAAAAAGTGAAAAATCAGCCCCAACAGAAATCTCTAACATTCCATAGTCCCTTCTCCTCCTGGGATTTTGGACATGCACATGCACACACCCAGTATATTTTTCAAGTCGCCAGGTTTGGGACTCGAACCAATGCAGTCAGCCATGTGGGATCCAGCTGCCTCAAGCACCACACCACCAGCTAGCACCAGGAATCTTGGTATCTCGAGGCTCTGCTGGTGTGAACTAGAGTCTGTCTGGCACTAGTGGACTAGCTGGAGTACTGTGGATACTGTGAAGATATTTAGTGTTCAAAATACTTTGATACACATGTCTCTGATTTTTATACTTCTCAATTCTAGATATTTATTTTAATGTTTTTTTTTTCATTGTTCTCATTTCCACCGAGATCTATGGACCTGAAGCCAATACCTCTCATGACCCTAGAATGGTAACAAAAAAGAGGTGTTTTAATGCAGATTGGTTTCTTGGGGGCTGTGGATTATTAAAAAGTGATGTGAGTTTTAGCCTGATGGCAGGATAAAGATGAGATCATTCATTTGGTTGGTTTTTGTTGTTTGGTTGTTTAGTTTTTTGACGTTGTTGATGCGTTTCCTTGACATGCCAATTAGATTTCAAAGTATTTACTGCTCTGTGACTCACTCTCCTGTGCCCGAGTCATTTCCTGATGTTGATTTGCCACAATTGATGTGTCCAGCCATGAGGGCTCCCTGTAGTTTATCGGTGGCCAAATAACCTTCATGAAGCCCTGTCTGAAGAGCCCTGAGAGTCCAGGCTAACATTTACCAGGTGGGAAGATGTCCACACAGGATTTCTTGCATTTGGTTTTTACAAAGTACTTGGGGGGCTGGCAGGTGGCGTAGTGGTTAAGGGCACTGGACTCCCACATGGCTAATCATGGTTCGAGTCCTGTATCTGGCAGCTTGCTTTCTCACTTTCCCTCTCTCTCTCTCTCTCTCTCTGTCCCTCTCTGGTCAAATTTAAAAAGAAATGAATGATAATAAATAAGTACATAAGTAAGTTAAATAAAATAATTCTTTTTAAAAAAGAAAAGAAAGAAGAAAGTCTTGGTCAGGCCCAGCCTGGTGGTACAGTTGTTAGTAAGCTGAACCGCAGGGCTGGAAGCAACATGCCAGCTGTGGAACTGAATACCTGGGGAGACCTGAAACGCTGTATGTGTGATGGTGCCCCCAATCCTGATGAGCTGGTGAGCTGTGGAAGAAGGATCGGGTTGTGACAAAACCCTGGTTAGTGTGCGTCTCTCTCACTCATGTGCTTGCACACACACTTTCTATCGTAAAGAAAATAAAGGACAAAAAAAATGCTTGGTCACATTTCGGAGAAATGAGAGTTGGAATGGACTTCTGAAGTCATGTCTTCCAACCTCCTACACAAGGCAAAAGTTCCTCTCTGTTCCTGACAGTCATCCAGCTTTTGTTGGAACCAGATCTGCAAATATATTCAGCTGTATTTTTTAAAATATTTTTAAAAGAATTATGTATGTATTTATTTATTTAAATTTGACCAGAGAGAGACAAAGAGAAAGAGCAGGAAAGCAAGAAAGGAAGCCATCAGGTCCAGGACTTGAACCATAGTGGGCCATATGGGAGTGTCTGGTGCCTTAACCCCCATGCCACCATGGTCCCCTATATTCATCTATATTCTAACAAACAGTTCTGATGAAGGCAAAAAATAATTGTAGCATGCAGAAGAAAGGAAGTGAAAAAGAAAAAGGTACCTGAACAGCTACCATTTGTTCAATACGGCCATATTGCCCTCCTAGCATTCTGTGAAGTAGGTTTTATAATATCAGATGAAGCTACTAAGGCACAGAGTGGCTAATGAACTTGCCCAAGGTCACCTACTTATTATAATAAGGACTGGAGCCGACATTCAAGCCAAGGTGAGTTCGGTTCTGGAGCCAATCTTCTCAGTGCTTCACAACCCTCTTCTCACCAGAAGCAAGCAGCAGCCTGGTCCTGACTGCCTCCTTCCATCTTTGCACTTTACTTTTGTTCATTAACTGTAATTGTGAAAGATCATAAGAAGCCCTGGGTGAATTCAGTTACTTTCTTTAGGAGTAACTTGATAGGAGCTTAGTAGGTTGGCAGAAAGCTCTCCTGAGAAATCAGTGCACAAGTCTTATTCCAGCCAGTTGGCCCCACGGAACCTCTGTTTTCTCATTCATAAAGTGGAGATAATTTCACCCAGACCCAGAGTTATTGTGATGGAATGAGAAAGCCTCTATAGAATATAGGGCACTTAGTAGGTGCTCAGGGGAAAGGATAGATTATTGTTGTTATTATTATCTTTTATTATTATTGTTGTTGGTTGATAACAATAGGCAAGTCTTAGTTTGGGCTACTGTACCAAATTCTATAGACTGGGTAGCTCAAATAACACACAGTATTTTCCCACAGTTCTGGAGTCCAGGAAGTCCAAGATGAAAATGCTAGCAGATCTGGTACTGAGGATCTGCTTCCTGGTTTGCACAACAATGTTGTATCTCACATGCAGAAAATAAAGAGAGAAAAGCAAGGTCTCTGACGACTTTTCTTTTTTTTTCTTTTTGGAGAGATTTTTGCTATAGGGAGCGTGCGCTTGCCAGACAGAGAGAGACATAGAGACAGAAAGCGAGAAATCACCCCTCCAGGGGGGGATGGTCACGCCACAATCCCTTCTCCTCCATTCTCCCCTCGGGATCTTGGGCACGCATGCACACGTGCCCGGCGTGAGTTTTAAGCCACTGGGTCCGGGACGCAAACCACAGTCGACTACGTGGGAGTCCAGTGACATAGCCATTATGCTAACTGCTGGTTCCCTGATGACTTTTTAATAAGGGCACTAATCCTATTAAAGAGGGCTCTATCTACCCTCATGACTTAATCAGGTCCTACCTCCTAATACCATCACATTGAGAATAAAGATTTCATTTTGTGAGGTTTTTGCTATAGGGCACGTGTGCTTGCCAGAAAGACAGAGAGAAAGAGAGAGACAGAAAGCGAGAAATCACTCCCCAGGAGGGATGGCCACATCACAGTCCCTTCTCCTCCATTCTCCTCATGGGATCTTGGACATGTACACACACATGCTGGGCATGAGTTTAAGCCACCAGGCCCAGGACTTGAACCACGGTTGACTACATGGGAGTCCAACGACATAGCCATTACGCCAACTGCTGGTCCCGAGAATTAGGATTTCAAAATGTGAATTTTTGGGCAGCGTACAAGTATTCAGTCCAGAGCAGGAAGTTTTCTTAGGATTTGTTTTTAGAGAGCAAGACTAAATTTCACTAATTACTATTCAAATATTTTGAACCTTTATAATAATGAGATCCTGTAGACTTGTAGTCCTTCCATTAAAGGGTTAAAAAATATACAAAAGTGAAGCGAATACAGTAGATTGCACAGAAGGATTATAACACTTCATCCAACTTGCTTCTTGTACCTTGGAAGATGTTGATGTTCTGGTTGGAAATAGCTCTAGCAGATGGGTGGGGTCTTGTTCTTCCTTATGTAGTTTGCATAATTTTAAATGATAATATATATTGTCATATAAAATAATTCCTAAAACAATGTTTCAATATGGAGTCACAATTTAATTTAGTTAAAGATGGAAAGTCAATGTTGAATAATCATTTATTTCTAAATTTCCTTCTTGGTTCTTCTATTATTATATCTGACCAAAGGAAGGGAACACCGTCAGCGGAGAAAACAGAATGTAGTTCCGGAAGGTGGAAATCCCAACACCTAGATCTTAAAATCATGAGGAAAAGCCAAAAATGCTAAGTCCCTCAGAACACTTTTGTGTAAAAGATACTAAAGAGCTGGGACCAGCAGGTGGTGTGGTGGTTAAGGCACTGGACTCTCACATGGCTGACTGCAGTTCAAGTCCTGGACCTGACAACTTGCTTTCTCACTTTATCTCTCTCTCTCTCTCTCTCTCTCTGTGTGTGTGTGTGTGTGTGTGTGTGTGTGTGTCTGGTGAGTGCACATGCCCTATAGCAAATTTTAAAATAATAATGAAATTAAATAATTTTAAGAAAAAATACTCAACGGAATTTTTTAAATGAAAATTCAATAATATTTGAATAAAATGCAGATGTATCAGTTGTAAAACTGTTTTTTTTTGTGTTTTTTTTTTTGTTTTTTTTCCCAGTTTGCCATAGTACTTGTGTACTTACTGGAGACAGAGAGAGAAAGCAAAAAAGCACTCCCCAGATGGGATGGTCATGCCTTAGTCCCTTCTCTCCCATTCTCCTCTTGGAATTTTGGGCATTTGCACACATGCATCTGGCATGTTTTTCAAGCCACTAGGTCTGGGACTGGAACCGTGCAGTTGGCCATGTGCGATCCAGCTGCCTTAACCACCATGCTACCAGCTGGCCCTTTATTTCTTTGTAAGTTATATTTTTCTAATTTAATTTTTTTACTAGAAATTTAACTCTAAGTATAACAGTATAGATAAAGCAGCTTTAAAAAATGGCCTGTGTATATACAGAGAAAGAAATTTAATTAAAATTGATGTCTTAATTTCCTCTACATTTTCTAGTTGTTTGATTTAGATTCTGGTGCCAGAAAAAAATCAAACAATTGAAAGGCCATTATTTTAATTTCTTAACATGTTAAAGAATCTGCCAAGATGTTAAAAAGGAATTTAAGAAAATACAGAAAGAACATTGTACATGGTATGATCCCATTGTTGTTAAAACAAAAACAAACGGTGGGGAAACAAATGACGTGTAAACTATAAAAAGGCTTGACTTCTATTATATATGCCAAGTTGAGCAAGAAAACTGGAAATTTCTACTTTCTACTTCTTCGTAATGCTCCATTAATTTTTTTAAATTTTACAATGAACCCATATTACTTTTTTAAAAAAGAATTATTTAACTTTATTTATTTACTTATTTTTAATTTGACCAGAGAGGGACAGAGTGAGAGAGAGAGGAGGGGGGAAAGTGAGAAAACAAGCCACCAGGTCCAGGACTCAAACCGCAGTTGGCCATGTGGGAGTTCAGTGCCCTTAACCACCACTCCATCTGCTGGCCCCCACGCATATTACTTTTTAAAAATGTTTTTTAGTTTTTTATAGGGCATATGAATTCACTGGAGACAGAAAGAGAGAGAGAGAGAGAGATTACTCCCCAGGGGATGGCCACACCAACACAGCAGTCCCTTCTCTATTCTCCTCTCAAGACTTTGGGTACACGTGCACACACACACGCACATACACACACACACACACACACACACACACACATACACACACACAGGCCCAGTGTGATTTTTCTTTTTTTTTCTTTTATTTTTTTGGAGAGGTGTTTGCTATAGGGGTGTGTACTCACCAGAAAGACAGAGAGACAGAAAACGAGAAATCACCCCCCAGGGGGCATGGCCATGCTGCAATCCTTTCTCCGCCATTCTCCTCTCAGGATCTTGGGCACGCACGCACACGCGCCTGGCGTGAGTTTAAGCCACCGGGTCCGGGACTCGAACCACGGTCTACTACATGGAAATCCAGCGACATAGCCATTACGCTAACTGCTGGTCCCTCGAATGTTATTTTTTTGAATGAAAAAAAAAAAGGGGTTGGGAAGAAAATGTGACCCCTAGCTTTTTTTTCTTGACTATCCTCGGAGATTTAGAAGGCTTATTCACATGCATTTTAAGAGAAAACAGTGTGGAAGCTCAGATACAGAAAGGCTGGAGAGTAAGCTCCTGTGGGCAGAGGGCCCTAGAACAGGAATCAGCAAACTTGGCTTGCGTAGGGTGAGACAGTCAAACTGGGTCTCTATGGGCCACGGAGGGTCTCTGCTGGACTATGAGAAGCCATGGGTGATACCGAAAGGAATGGACACAGCTGTGTTTCAATAAAACTTTATTTATAAAAACAGGTAGCAGTCCATGGTTTGACAGCCTCCTCCGGAAGAAAAAGTTAAAAGGGGAGACCAGCAGCAGGTGGCGTGGTGGTTAAGGTGCTGGACACTCCCACATGGCTGACCATGGTTGGAGACCTGGTGGCTTTCTCTCTCTCTCTCTCTGGTCAAATTAAGATAAAATGAATGAATAAATAAAATTAAATAAATAATTCTTTTTTAAAAAAAGAAAAAGTTAAAAGGAAAGGTAGTTTTTTTTTTTTTTTTAAGAATTATTTTATTGAACTTTATTTATTTATTTATTTTTATTTGACTAGAAAAGGACAGAGTGAGTGAACGAGAAGCGGGGGAGAGTGAGAAGGCAAGCTGCCAGGTCCAGGACTCGAACCATGGTCAGCCATGTGGGAGTCCAGTGCTCTTAACCACCATGCTACCTGCTGGCCTTAGGAAAGGTGGTGTCTTGATTGCCAGTCTAAGAAGTTTTCATTTTATTTTCTCAATGACAAAGGATTTCAAAACCTTTTTTTTTTTAAGGTTTTTACCACAGGGTGTGTATGTTTACTGAAGAGAAAGAGAGACAGAGAGAAGGAAAGTGAGAAATCACCACCCGGGGGGATGGCCACACTGCAATCTCCTCTCCTCCATTCTCCTCTTGAAATTCTAGTCACAACACTTACATGTGTTCAGTGTAATCTTCAAGCCACCGGGTCTGGGACTTGAACTGTGGTCAGCCATGTGGGACTCCAGAGCCTTAACTACCATGTTACCTGCTGGCCCCATCAAAGACATCATTTTTATTGTTCTGGGAAACCCACTTCATGTGTATAACATGCCCTTTGATTGCTTTTTTAATTGTCAGTGGGCACCTGCACTTGCCAGAGAGACAGAAAGAGGGGCATGGTCATGCCAGAGCCCTTCACCTCCATTTCCCCACCTTGTCAGGATTTGGGGCACACACACACACCCACAGGCATGTGGTGTGGTTTTCAAGCCACTGGGCCAGGATTTGAACTGTATTTGGCCATGTGGGATCCAACTCTCTTGACCATTAGGCCATGAGGCCAGACCTAATACGCTCCTCTTGCAAGTAGATTCCTTCTAAGTTAACATAAAAGTTACCAAGGGCCAAGGGCCCAACTGCAGTGGCGCAAGCAGGAGGGTGCCCCTGTGTGACGACTGGGGCCACATGAGAGGCCCAGGTTCGGTTCCTGGCCCAACCTGTGTAAGACCAGAGCAGTGGCATGCATCTGTGGTCTTAGCTTGCTGGGAGGCTGAGACAGACAGGGTCTCCACATGGCAAGACTCTGTCCAAAAAAATAAAAGTCTCTCTCTTCCTCCCCCATATGTGTTTCATTCTTTCTTTCTCTCTCTGTCGTTAGAAAGGACTAGCAGGTGGCTTGGTGGTTAAGGCGCTGGACACTCCCACATGGCCACCCACAGTTCGGGTCCCAGACCTGGTGGCTTGCTTTCACACTTTCCCTCTCTCTCTCTTTTTCTCTGTGTGTCTCTCTCTGGTCAAATTAAAATAAAATGAATGAATAAGTAAAATTAAATAAATAATTCTTGGGAAAAAAAGAGAGATGCCAGTAGGTGGTATGATGGTTAAGATGCTGAACACCACAAGGACAACCCCAGTTCAAGGCCCAGACTTGGTGGCTTGCTTTCTTACTTTCTTGCTCTTGTGAGTACACATGCTCTATAGCAAATTTTAAAGTAATAACAAATAAAATTAAATAATCCTTTTTTTAAAAGAAAGAAAATTTACCAAGAAAGTTGAGCTATATCCTCGGGCAAATACCGGAAAAATACTGCATTAAGATTTAGTCTTTGGGAGGGACCAGCGGTTGGTGTAATGGCTATGTCACTGGATTCCCACATAGTCGACTGCAGTTCGCGTCCCAGACCCGGTGGCTTAAAACTCACACCGGGTGCGTGTGCGTACGTACCCAAGATCCCAAGAGGAGAATGGAGGAGAAGGGATTGCGGCGTGGCCATCCCCCCTGGGGGGTGATTTCTCGCTTTCTGTCTCTCTGTCTCTGTCTGTTTGGCGAGCGCATGCGCCCTATAGCAAAAACCTCTCCAAAAAAAGAAAAAAGAAAAAAAAAAAAGATTTAGTCTTTGGGACCAGGAGATGGCATAATGGTTATGAAGCTGGACTCCCACATGGCCAACCATGGTTCGAATCCCAGATCAAGAGGCTTGAAACTCACACTGGGCACATGTGCATGCGTGCCCAAAATCCAGAGAGGAGAAGGGGATTGCGCCACAGCTATCCCCCTGGGCAGTGATTTCTCTTTCTGTTTCTCTGTCTCTTTCTCTCAATCCAATGAGCACACATGCCCTATAGCAAAAACCTCTCTCTTAAAAAAAAAAAAAAGATTTGCTCTTCAATGCCCTAAGAATTTGCATCTGTGTTCTGTAAGTTCAGTTGGGCTGAGAGAGAAGTAGTTTGATTTAGTATTACACTAGAGAGATATGGGGATGGGCCCCACTGCTTAGGAAGGATGGGACAAGTCACTAAATATGGTTAGGAGGGAAAGGTACAAGACCATATTATGTTTTTTAATTTTTAAAAATTATTTATTTAATCCCATTTGTTCTTCCTGGTTTTTGTTTTGTTTTGTTTTGTTTTTTAAAATTTGACCAGAGAGAGAAAGAAAGAGAAAGCAAGACACCAGGTTCGGGACTCGAACCGCAGTCAGCCCTGTGAGAATCCAGCATCTTTAGCCACTATGCCACCTGCTGGCCCCAAAGACTGTATTCTTTTTTAACTGGCCTAAAGAACCTGAGAAATCTTAGCAGATTAATCTGACAGAGAATAACTCCACCCAAACAGATGCAGGAATGTTTGAATACTGCTGACAATTCAAAGTCAGTAGGGTTGCCAAGGTCAGGAAATAAACAGCCAGGTAATTGGATTTGTTTTTTAATTACCAGAGGACTATGTGTACACTTGCCAGAAAGAGACAGAGAGGAAAAGCGAGGAAGCAATTCCCAACAGGGCGTGGCCACACTGCAATTCTCTCTCTTCCATTTTGACCTGGGGCACACACACTTGGTATGTTTTTCAAGCTGCTGGGGCTGAGATTCGAACTGTAATCAGCTGCATGGGAACCAGCTCTCTTTACCACTAGGGTATAGAGGGCTGGCCCTGGAAGTTCAGATAAACAACAAAAAGCTCCTCGTAGGATAAGTATGTCCCATTCACTATTAGGGACTTAGACTAAAACACTATTTACTGTTTATCAGAAATTCAAACTTAACTAGGAACCCTGTATTTTTGCTTGGATCTTGAAAATGAAGATAAATGACTAAATACTTTTTTGCACACTATATTGCATCATTATGTCGGTTGATTAGTTATCCTTCACCATAGCTTTTTATTTTTTAATTGTAGGAGTCTAATGACAGTTGAATCTCATTAATTCCAACCTCGCTGATTTAGAATTTTGATTATTTATGCAAGAGCTGTGCTAAAGTGTACTTTAGTCTCTTCACGCATTTAGTAAGCCTATTTGTCACTGATAGTACAAACAGAACTGAATGAGAACTATTTATCTCCTTGGGAGACTACAAATAGTGTAATTACACCGTGAGCAGAGGCCATCGTTATTTAGCCTGGCTTTTCATTTCATAATTATACACTATTCTCATGCGTTAAAATAAAACACAACTTTACCAGGCAATCAGGTGCAGCCACCTCAGTTCCCACAGCCCCTTCTGCATCCCACCTGCCTCAGTGCATGTTGCGTGTGCCGGTATCAGTCTCTCCTGTACGATTGTGACATTTTTATTCTTTCTTAGAAAGAGATTTTTGCTATAGGCATGTGCACTCCCTAGAGAGACAGAAAGAGACAGAGACAGAGACAGAAGGCGGGAAATCACCTCCTTCCTACCCAGGGGGGGATGGCCACACCACAATCCCTTCTCCTCCAGTCTCCTCTTGGGATTTTGGGCATGTACATACACATGCTCGGAGTGAGTTTTAAGTTGCTGGGTCTGGGATTTGAACCACGATTGAATGGAACTACATGAGAGTCCAGTAACATAACCATTATGCCATGTGTTGGTTCCCTATTCTTTTGTTCTTGAATCATGATAGAGCACATCTGCTTGCATGAGATAATGAGAGAAACACCCTTCACGGGACTCAGTCACATTGCAATCCCTTTTTTCCCATCCTCCAGCCTGCCAGTATCTTGGACACACATGTGCACCAAGTGTTTTCAGGCCAATCAGCTGGGGACTCGGAACATGGTCGGCACGTGGCTTCCAGCTCCACCACCCAGTACGCTATCCACAGAACTGGACCACAATTGTGTTTTCGTCTCCCTTGTCGATCCTTTCTTTGAAGAGCATTGAGTCGTGTTCTGATGTGCCTTTCTGTTCTCTCTTCTCGCAGCACCCTGGAGGGGTACTATGTGGACGACGCACTGCAGGGCCAGGGAGTTTACACCTATGAGGACGGGGGAGTCCTCCAGGGCACGTATGTGGACGGAGAGCTGAACGGTCCGGCCCAGGAGTACGACACAGATGGGAGACTGATCTTCAAGGGGCAATATAAAGACAACCTCCGGAATGGCGTGTGCTGGATATATTACCCAGTAAGCCTTACGACGGTTCCCCGTGCTGGAGAGTGACCTGTTCTAAGGCCACACTTTGACTCTTCACAAGTTAGAACTTGCAAAGCCGAGAAGCCAGGAATGTCTCTCACTGTTACTCACTGTTGACTTCGCTCGTTATCCTTGGATCTACCGTTAATTATTTTTCAGAATTGTTTTGGAAAGGAATGATTAATCATGATTAAAACAAATGGGGACAGGGAGCCAGCAGTTAGCGTAATGGCTATGTCGCTGGACTCCCACGTAGTCGACTGCAGTTCGCGTCCTGGACCCGGTGGCTTAAAACTCATGCCAGGCACGTGTGCCTGCGTGCCCAAGATCCCAAGAGGAGAATGGAGGAGAAGGGATTGCGGCGTGACCATCCCCCCAGGGGGTGATTTCTCACTTTCTGTCTCTATGTCTCTCTCTGTCTGTCTGGCGAGCGCACGCGCCCTATAGCGAAAATCTCTCCAAAATTAAAAAAAAAAAAAAAAATGGGGACAAATCGGTTTTCTTGTCCCAGTAATAAGGGCAAAAATATTGCCTTTCATTCTCTTGGCACGTATGAAGAGATGGTGGAATATTCCATTGTTGCTATTTTATTGTTTCTCATGTCAGAACTAATCCAATAATTTCCAATCTTTTTGGAATTACTACACGATTATGGCTTGATTTTATATTAATAATTCCACTCACTACTTTTTAAGGTGCCTTATGGTGTATATCGCTTATACTAAGGGGATTAAAATTTTCTTGCTTGATTTCTGGAATTTATTAGTGCAAAAAGATGGCAAAACTCACGGTCAGGAATTAATGCTCTAATTTGCGCTTGCATTTCAAATATCCCATCTGTTGTTAGTGAATTTCCAGAAAATGTTTCAGAAAATAGACCTTAGAAAATATTTTATTTAGTCCAGAACTTAAGTCAAAATGCATTTTATTTTTAAGAGAGAGATTTTTGCTATGGGGTGCGTGTGCTCACCAGAGAGACAGAGAGATAGAAAGTGAGAAATCACCCTCTCCCCCCCTTTCCCGGGGGAGATGGCCACACCACAGTCCCTTCTCCTCCATTCTCTCCCTGGGGTTTTCAGCACACACACATGCCCAGTGTGAGTTTCAAGTCTCCAGGTCCAGAACTCAAACCAGTCAGCCATGTGGGATCCAGCACCTTAACCACTACACCAGCCACTGGCCCCCAAAATGCATTTCTTTTCTTACTCTGAAGCCTGTCTTATGATTAAAAAGTATTAATAGAAACAAATGATCTGTAACATGCATAAGGAAAAAAGTAGCCCTTGCCAAATCTGCTTATGCATTATTGTTCTTTGTTATTATTTTGAAATTCATCCACCTATTTCCTCCATGAGAGAGGGAGTGCAAGTGAGAGTAGACTCCAACTAGGTCTCCAGCCTCCAGCGGCCAGGATCACGAGCTCACACTCAGGCACCTGACGTGTGCAGGAGACCTCAGGGCACAAGCCTGCGACTCTCCCATCTGGCTTCAACACTGCCAAGGACAGCCCCCTCCCCACTACGCTACACACACTGTTCTTAAAAAATAAACTACACTCAGGGACCAGGAGGTGGTGCGGTGGTTAGGGTGCTGGACTCCCACATAGTGGACTGTGGTTCAAGTCCTGGACTCAGAGGCTTGAAAATCACACCAGGTACATGTATATGCATGCCCAGAATCCTGAGACGAGAATGAAGGAAAAGGGACTGCAGTGTGGCTGTCTCCCCTAGGGGGTGATTTCTCACTTTCTCTCTGTCTTTCCAGCAAGTCCATATACCCTATAGCAAAATCCTTTCTTAAATTTAAAAAACAAGCAAATAAACAAAAAAAGAATTATCAAAGTCTTTACACGTTTTCTTAGTAGGATCTATGGATAGGCCAAAAGTTGCAGCAGGTACTGCCCAGAAGGCCAGCAGAAGGCAGGAAGTGGTAGAGGGACTTAGTTTCACAAGACTGAATCTTGGCCCCACATGTAGCCAGAGCGGCCAGCAAGAGCATCTCGCTACCCAGCGGGGCTGCCACTGTGACAGGGCATCTTGAAGTCAGGGGAAGTGGAACTCTACGTGGGTAGGGGATGGCAAAGAGGCAGGGTACTTGGGTAACCAGATTCTCTACTTCCTGTCATCTTACCTGTGACTGTTCAGATAAAGTCCCCAGGTGAGATCAAAGATGCTGTAAGATTTGCCTCATATAACGTAGCTGCCTTATTTATTATTTTAAAGAGATTTTTGCTATAGGGCACATGTGCTTGCTGGAGAGGCAGAGAGAAACAGAGATAGAAATCAAGACGCCACCCCCTGAGGGATGGCCATACCACAATCCCTTCTCCTCCATTCTCCTCTCAGGATTTTAGGCACACATGCACTTGCGCCTGGTGTGAGAATTACGCTGCTGGGTCTGGAACTTGAACTGGGGCTGACTATGTGGGAGTCTAGCGGTGTAGCCATTATGCCTTGTGCTGGTCTCTGTAGCTGCCTTTTGAAACCTTAAGATGCAGTTCCATAGGAGCCTGTGGACTTAATTATCATCTTACTGAACACCAAGAGAAGACTGCCGTGGGGAGGAGGCACTGGGGAGTCAGCAGCTTTCAACAGCTTTTCATTTGGGTGGTGGCACCTGCTTTAAAGCTCTGGGCCATGCAGAGGGCATCATACTCTGCTCTCTGGATACTTAAGAAATAGAGGGGCCAAGGCCAGCAAGTGGCATGGTGGTTAAGATGATGGACTCCCACATGACTGACCATGGTTTGAGTCCTGGACCTAGCGGCTTGCTTTCTTGTTTTCTCCCCCTCACTGTGGTTAAAATAATAATAATAATTAATTAATTAATTAATTAATTTAAAAGTAGGGGGGAATAGAAGGGCCAGACAATAGCATAGCAGTAATGCAATTGGACTGACATGAGAAAGGTCCCAGGTTGACTTCCTGGGAGCCCTCTGAGCATGCCGGACACTCACACATGCCCAGGATCAAGCCAGCTGAGACCCGGGGTGTGTTGTGGCGTGAAGACGCTGTTGCGGGTGCCTGTCTGTCTCTCTTCCTCACAGAAGAAATAAGTAAGCATTTTTAAAAGGAAAAGAAAAGAAACAGACAGAGGTGTTAGAGACCAAGCTTCGCATTTTCTTACGGCAGATGTGGAGTAGAACCCATGCCAGAACGGGCCTCTGCTCCTTCCCCCTCTGAACTGAAAGACAGGCAAGCCTCAGACCCAGAGGGAAAATCTTTGGTGTCACCCTGGGGCAGGGTGGTCCCCTGCGTGGAGGAAATTCCTGGAGAGGGCAGAAGCAAAAGTGCAGCCTGTGGACACTGCCAGTTTCTCAAACCCAGGACAGAGTGAGTGAAAATGAGGCAGGACTCGCAGGCGTGGGCATAGTCACCTGCACCTCAATCCTGTTAATCTCCGCCCAGGAGAGAGACGGGTGGCTGGCCCTCGGGCCCCAGGCCTTGCCTTTTCACCCAGCGAATGAATGGCTCTGCGTCCCACAGAGGAGCTGTGAGCAGAGAAGAGAAGAGAAACGCAGGCCAGGCTATTCTTGTGACATGGGGCCAAGCATGTCTCCCTACAGTGTGGATTAAGTGCACTCTGAGGACAGCGTTCACTTATTTTTCTAATTTTTTTATTTTTCTAATTTTTTATTTTATTTATTTATTTGTTTGTTGTGATTTTTCAAGCTGCTGGTCCAGGACTCCAACCACAGTTGGCCATGTGGGAATTCAGCACCTTAACCACCACCTGCTGGCCCCAAGATAGTATTTCTTTATTTAAAATTTAAAAAAAAAATTTAATTGCCAGGGGCACATGCATTTATTTATTTATTTATTTATTTATTTATTTAGAGAGAGATCTTTGCTATAGGATACAAGCACTCGCTGAAGAGACAGAAAGCGAGAAATCACACCCCCGCACCAGAGGGGACGGCCATGCTGCAATCCCATCTCCTCCATTCTGCTTTCGGGATTTGGGGCATGCACATGCTCCCAGTGTGAGTTTCAAGCCGCCAGGTCTGGGACTTAAACCATGGTCGACTACATGGGAGTTGACCATTATGCCATCTGCTGGTCCCCCCACATGCTTTTGAAAAGAGAGAGAGAGGTGCTTTCCCTCCCAGTGGGGTGTGGTCACACCACAATTCTTTTTCTCCTTCCTGCTAGGATTTTGGGCACACATACACACATGCCTAGTGTACTTTTCAAGCTGCCCAGAATGGGACTCGAACCATAGTCAGCCATGTTGGATCCAGCTCCCCGTGCATAGCCCCCAACCACTGTACTACGGAGCCAGCCCTAAAAACAGTATTTCTTTCAATAATTTACTTTGGAACTATGACATAAAGTTTTAAATTAAAAATTCCTGTCTGTCTCTTTTTCTCATAGAATAAGCAAGCATTTTATAAAAGGAAAAGAAAAGCAGACAGAGGTGTTAGAGACCGAGCTTTGAGTTTTCTTATGGCAGGTATGGAGTGGAACCCATGTCAGACAGGCCCCTGCGCCTTCCCCCTGAACTGAAAGATGGGCCAGCCTCAGACCCAGAGGGAAATCTTTGGAAGCAAAAGAATTAAAAGTAAAAGAATCTTTGCCTAATATTCTAGACATACTTACTTCCTCCAAAACCAGATGTTTAAAGCATGTAAGTGAACAGGTGTGAGACCCTAGAAAGACAGGCTTGTTTTAAATAGACAGTGGTGTGATGGCTTGTATTAGTTACAGCTTACAAAGAGCAAATGCTCTAACACGTCAGCTTAATAATCACTGAAAGCCTGAACACACACCTAGCAGGGAAGGATCACCCCGCTGATGCTGGGTTATTAAGAATTTACTTTGTGAGGAGGAAAAGTGATAAATATTTCCCCAATGTACTTCACCTCCGTGATATTCCTTCTGAGTATTTTTAGTTCTATAGATGTGCTATGATCCACTTTTTAAATGTATACCTTTTTCTGTCCAGAGGGCAATTAGAGCATAGCGAGCTTCATGGATCGCCTACCTGGCGTCATTTTTTCCCGCTGTCTCTCAGTAAGCAGTATTTGGGATCACTCAGCTGTCACCTACCCCGATGACTTCGAGTAACTGTTCTAGATCCTTGAGTTGGGAAACTGACCAAGCTATTCTGGTCAGAATTGCTATTGTTAGTTAGGCAGATAGATTTATATATATATATATATTTTTTTTTTTTTTTCATTCCTAGATTTCTGAAGTTACACCATAAGGATTGGGGCAGGGGGAGGGAAACCCTCTTGCATCCTGGAATAAATTATTCATTACTATTTGCTGTCCCATTTCAACTCAGAAATACTTATGGACCACCTGCCATGTCCCTAGCATTTCCAAAATACAGAATTATCTGAGCCTCAGCCCTGAGGTACTCCGTGGTCCTTGGGAATGAAGGGAGTCACGTGTAGCTTCATGTTTTGAGAAATGCATTAGGGAACCAGCAGTTAGCGTAATGGCTATGTCGCTGGACTCCCACGTAGTCGACCGCGGTTCATGTCCCGGACCCGGTGGCTTAAAACTCATGCCAGGCGCATGTGCATGCGTGCCCAAGATCCCGAGAGGAGAATGGAGGAGAAGGGATTGCGGCGTGACCATCCCCCCTGCAGGGGTGATTTCTTGCTTTCTGTCTCTATGTCTCTCTCTATCTGGCGAGCACACACACCCTATAGCGAAAAAAAAAACCTCTCCAAAAAAAAAAAAAGAAAAAAGAAATGCATTAGTAGGTGGTTTCGTTATTATACAAACGATGCAGGATGCATTTCCACAAACCTAGATGGTACAGCCTGCTACTCCTAAGCTATATGGGGTAGCCTCCTAGACTCTTACCAGACCAGGACCAGCAGGTGGTACGGTGGTTGAGGCACTGGACTCCTACAGGCCTAATTGCAGTTCAAGTTCCAGACCTGATGGCTTGTTTTCTCTCTCTCTCTCTCTTTCTCACTCTTTTTCTCTGTCTCTCTCTGATCAAATTTTAAAAATAATAATAGGGACCAGCAGATGGCGTAATGATTACATCACTGAACTCCCACGTAGTAGACCATGGTTCGAGTCCTGGACTGGGCAGCTTAAAATTCACGCTGAGCACATGTGCATACATGACCAAAATCCCAAGAGGAAAATGGAGGAGAAGGGATTGCGGCATGGCCATCCCCCCCCACCCAGGGGGTGATTTCTTGCTTTCTGTCTCTCTGTCTCTCTGTGCAAGCGTATGCACCCTATAGCAAAAATCTGTCTTTTTGAAAAATAAAATTAAATAAAAATTCTTTTTTAAAAAAGAATCTTACAAGGCTACCAGAGTATATGTGGCACATTACTGACCCAAACCTTGTCGTGACACGTGACTATAAATGAAAGAGTTAAACCCAAAACAAAGCAGGCTCCCCTCTTAAAAGGAGGCAAGAGGGGGCAATAAATAAAGAGCGAGAGAAGTGAGCAAGGAGAGAGTAGAGTTTAGTTGATCTTGTTTCACTTTTTCTAACTCCAAATAAAGGGATGGTGTAAAATTCTTGGAAAGACAGTACCCAGAAATCCTTTTGACTATTTCTTAGAAAATGCAGACAGCTTTATCTTTATTCAGATATACTAAATTACACTAAATTAATTCTTTTTTTTTTTTTTTCTTGGAGAGGTTTTTCGCTATAGGGCGTGTGCGCTCGCCAGACAGACAGAGAGAGACATAGAGACAGAAAGCGAGAAATCACCCCCCAGGGGGGATGGTCACGCCGCAATCCCTTCTCCTCCATTCTCCTCTCGGGATCTTGGGCACGCACGCACACGCGCCCGGCGTGAGTTTTAAGCCACCGGGTCCGAGACGCGAACCGCGGTCGACTACGTGGGAGTCCAGCGACATAGCCATTACGCTAACTGCTGGTTCCCACACTAAATTAATTCTTAAACATATTTGGAACTAATTTTATTTTTTAGGTTTTTGCTGTAGGGTATGTACACTCACTGGAGAGAAACAGAGAAAGACAAAGAGAGGGAAAGTGAGAAATCATTCCCCGGGGGGATGGCCACACTACAATCCCTTCTCTTCCACTCTCTTCCTGGGATTTTGGGTATGCATGTACTCCTGGCGTGATTTTCAAGCCACTGAGTCCAGGACTTGAACCATGGTCAGCCACGTGGGGATCCAGTGCCTTAACCACCATGCCAGCTGCTTGCCAAGGAACTGTTTTTTGCGGGGGAAAGGTTTCTGCTTTAGGGTGCATGTGCTCACCAGAATGACAGAAAGAGAGAGACAGAAAGTGAGAAATCACCCCCCAGGGGGAATGGCCACATCACAATCCCTTCTCCTCCATTCTCCTCTTGGGATCTTAGGCAAGCACACACGTGCGCCCGGCATGAGTTTAAGACACCAGGTCCGGGACTCGAACCGCAGTCTATTACATGGGAGTCCAGTGACATAGCCATTACACCATCTGCTGGTCCCTGGAACTAAACATTTTTAACAGACTAGAAATCCAAAAATTAGAGATGCGAGATCACGTTAGTTTACTTTGTGAAGAGGAAAAGTGCTAAATATTTCCCTGGTGTACTTTACCTTCATGAAAAATGCTTCTAAGTAGGTAAGCTTATCTTGGTACAGACCCTCATCACTGCTTGAGAGTGCCCAGAAGTAACATCTACATTTTACAGAAGTTACATTTTCTTTAAATATTTGTAACGAATGTTACAAGTGTAACATATTTGCTTCTTAGATAAGGAACCGAGATAGAGTAGCAGCAGCTCATCCAGGATTACCAAGTGCAACGCAGCCGTCCGCTCACTCAATCAGGCCTGCGGGCCCCTCCACGCCTGCCTTCCTCACAGAACATGTGCATGGGGCTGGATGAGGAGACGGGCATTGACTTTTTCTCACTCGCGTGAAAAGCTCTGGCCCTTCTTCTCACACGCATGAAAAGCTCTGGCCCATCTTGGTGCAAATAACGGCAGTGCAGGAGAGAAATTTCTTGAACTTGTGTCCTATAGATAAATAATATATATAATGTTTTCTGGGTTTTGGTTTCTGTCCTCAGGATGGAGGCAGCCTTGTAGGAGAAGTGAATGAAGACGGAGAAATGACTGGAGAGAAGATAGCCTATGTGTACCCAGATGAGAGGACGGCACTTTATGGAAAATTCATCGACGGAGAGATGATAGAAGGAAAGCTGGCCACTCTTACGTCTACTGAAGAAGGCAGGCCTCACTTTGAACTGATGCCTGGAAGTAAGTTGAATTTGCTTCTGATGGGTTGCTCTAATTCCATAGCAAGTTGTTAGGGATCATTTGAGAGATGTTTCTTTTCTCCTCTGGATAGTTCACTTCAGTAGTGTGTATCAGTCAGGTTTTGCTGTGTAACAAACACCTCAACACACTAATAGCTTACAACAGCAAACAGTCTCCTGAGAAGCTATTCTGCCAAAATGAACTCAAGGCTTCTAGTCAGGGTTGAACCTGCTCTATATGACTTAACTCTGGTGTCCAGTCTGAAGGCACAATGGTGACCTGGGACAACTTTTCCTCATGATGGGGTACAGGAATGCTGGAGCATAAGAGTCTGTCTCTTGTGATGCCTCTTAGATCCTCACCTTGGACTAACACAGGTCACTCCTGCTCACTTTTCATTGGTCAAAGCAAGTCACACACCAAACCAAACATCAGTGAGACAGGAAGTCGAGCACCCATAATAGCAGAAAACCTATTTCCTTTTAGAAATACAACATGCCACACTGAAACATTTGTCTTTAAGTATAAAATTAATTACATGCCACACAAAATGTTTTGGTCAATAATGGACCTCAAAAACAATGATAGTCCCATAAGATTATAATAGACTGGGAACCAGCAGTTAGCATAATGGCTATGTCGCTGGACTCCCACGTAGTCGACCGCAGTTCGAGTCCCGGACCCGGCGGCTTAAACTCACGCCAGGCGCGTGTGCGTGCGTGCCCAAGATCCCGAGAGGAGAATGGAGGAGAAGGGATTGCGGCGTGGCCATCCCCCCTGGGGGGTGATTTCCTGCTTTCTATCTCTCTGTCTCTCTCTGTCTGTCTGGCGAGCGCACACGCCCTATAGCAAAAATCTCTCCAAAAAAAAAAAAAAAAAAAAATCTCTCAAA
Source organism: Tupaia tana (assembly GCA_026018925.1). Lineage (NCBI taxonomy): Eukaryota > Metazoa > Chordata > Mammalia > Scandentia > Tupaiidae > Tupaia > Tupaia tana. The sequence continues at coordinate 16,569,854 of JAKSZU010000021.1, forward strand.
AAAAAAAAGATTATAATAGACTATAACAAGTAATAGTAAGCTAAGCCTTATAAGTTCATGTAAGTTCACTCTATGACATTCACACAACAATGAAATCACCTAATGATGCATTTCTCAGAACCATCCCCATGGCTGTGACGTGTGACTGTACTTACTATAGAAAATCTGGAAAATACAGATAAAAATACAAAGATAAATCAAGATTTTTGCATTTTGAGTGACATAGCATAAGCAAGCTATTTGAGGGGCCAGCAGGTGGTGTGACATTTAAGACACAGGACTCCCACATGGCCAATTGCAGTTCAAGTCCTGGACCTGGTGGCTTGAAAATCATGCCAGGTGTGTGTGTGTTTGTGTGTATGGATGCTCAAAATCCAGAGGAGAAGGGATGGAGGCATGGCCATCCCCTTGAGGTGTGATTTCTCATTTTCCCTCTCACCACCTCTCTCTGGTGAACACATGCATCCTATGGCAAAGAAAATAATTTTTAAACCTTTAAAAAATAAAAGAAAGCTGTTTGAACTGGTCAGGAACCTTGAAAGTGGTATACTATATCCATAGAAGGGGGACTTTAAAAAGTTCATGGAAAAATAGGATTAAAGTATAAGTTGATTTGGGCGCAGATAATTTTGAAATCCATACATAGTTTTTTCATAACATGCCTCTTCCATAAACTTTGTGAAGACTCTTTGGACATTTCTGATCTAGGTTACATTTTAAGGAGAAAAGAGTAGAAAAGATAATGTAGCTAAGCATTCATAGGCCTAAATAATATTTAGTTATCAAAATCTAAAGGAGAATCTCAAAAGGAAAATTGTCCAAAGATGAGAAAGTTAGCATTTACATTTAAATACAACTTGGGTTACTTTAAATGTCTCAGCTTTTTTTTTTTTTTTTTTTAAGTTAAAAATCTAGGCTGTCCAAATGCAATGTGGGATCCTAGTTTGGATCCTAGAAAACAAAAAGAGAAAAACTGGTGAAATCTGAATAAATTCAGTGTAGTTCATAGCAATGAATCCACGTTAGCCCCTTAATTTTAACAAATGTACCATACAACATAAGAAGTTAACATTAGAGAAATAGGGAGAACTTTCTGTACTATCTTTGCAATTTTCTGTATATTTAAAAGAATTCCAAAGCGAAAAGTTTATTTTTTAAAAAGGAAGCAGTACTCTTTGAACTATAGACTCTTAATATGTGTTCTTGCCGTATGTTCTGAAAGGAGGCAGTTTTAAAATATTTAGAAATGAGACTCTGGGAAGGAGACTGTCCCATGTGGTGATGCAAAATTTAAAAAAAAAAAATTAATGGCCAGAGGACATGCATACTCACCAGAGAGAGAAGAAGAAAGCTCTCCCCAATAAGGTGTGGTCACACCAAAGTCTCATCTCCTCCCTTTCTCTCTCCTTTGGGAGAATTTTGGGCACACACACATATGCACCCCTCATGTTTTTCAAGCTGCCAAGGGCATGACTTGAATTGCTGTTGGCTGTGTGGGATTCTGCTTCTTCAACCACTAGGCTATAAAGTTGACCCTAGAAAGGAAATATAGGGGCCAGCAGGTGGCATGATGGTTGGAGCACCGGACTCCCACAAGACTGGCCGTGGTTCAAATCTCAGACCTGACAGCTTGAAAATCATGCTGGGCATGTGTGCATGCATGCCCAAAATCCCAACAAGAGAAAGGAGGAGAAGGGGTTGAGGCATGGCCATGCCCCTTCAAAGGTGATTTCCATTTTCTTTCTCTGTCATTTTCTCTCCAGCAAAAGCATGCACCCTATGGCAAAAACCTAAAATCAATCCATCAATAAATACACACACATGTAGCTTCAGAAGTGACAGCATGTATACTGTCAAGAATCTGAACTTAAGAGTCACCTAATTTGAGTCCCAGCTCTAACATTTTCTATATTATAGTCTTGGACAAGTTCTTCATCCCTTAAGAACCTGTCGCTTCATTTTTAAATATGGATATTAATGCCTACCACAAGACACCATGTTGAAAGTTACTGCTATTATGACATTCTTCTTGGTATATGTGAACATCAGAGTTTAAGAGTGACCAGTTTCAAAGGGAATGATTGTTTTCTTATAATTCCTGGTTGTAAATAATAAATACTCTTATAAACTAAGGCAACAAAGAATGGGGATGGTTATCAGCAAGTTGCTTTTTGGGTTTCAGATGTTTTAAAGAAATGTTGGATAGTTGCAGCTTCAAAAGGGACCAGCAGTTAGCGTAATGGCTATGTCGCTGGACTCCTATGTAGTCGGCTGCGGTTCGAGTCTCGGACTTGGTGGCTTAAACTCACGCCGGGTGCATGTGTGTGCGTGCCCAAGATCCCTAGAGGAGAATGGAGGAGAAGGGATTGCAGAGGAAAAGGGATTGCAGCATGGCCATCCCCACCAGTGTTTTTTAACCACCACGCCACCTGCTGGCCCCAAAAGAGTATATTTTTTAACTAAATTCCTTCATGGATCATGTGCCTGCCTGTTCTGTGTTTGCGCTCTGATCCCTTCCCTGCCAGCGCTTATTACAGCTTGCTCTTACCCCTTGCAGGCTGCATTCCCAGTGACCCACGCATCTGACTTTTGTCTGGGTTTAGCCAAACGGGGTGGCAGGAAGAAGCCCTGCCTGTGTCAGGAGTGTCTGCGACAGTGGCCTCATCACCCACCGAGTCCATCCCCCACCAGGAAGGCGCACCATAATCCCAGCTACCCCAGCTCTGCAGCTGCAGGAATGCCGCCAACTCCTCTGTCCCTCTGGCTTAGGGTGGCGGCTTCCTGTTCTTGTCCATGTCTGGGCTCCTCACTGGGCCCTGGTTGGGTTCTCAGCTCTTCCATCCCCTATATAACCAATTCCCTGAATTCAATTCTCTCTCTTGGAAATACACAGTCTATTCCCTAGATAGGCACTGGTTTGGGTTGTTTTCTACCTTTTGATTGGAGGCATTAATTTGTGTTTTGGATATTAAAATACTCGCACACAGAAAGAGGGCCTGGTAACCACTGGCAACCAGTGAGGCATTGCTTAATGGGATTATTAGTGATGCCTTAGCGCATAAAATAATTTGCTTTGCCGGAATAAGCCCTCCAGCCACAAATCTCGTTTCTTTACTTATCAGCCTTCAGAGCATCAAGCGTCTTCACTGTGTTCTGGGAGGATCCTCGGAGGCTCATCCTTTGCAGACAGTCAGTGTTAATTCTAAGATGATGGCATCCCTTAGTGTCTACAATAAATTACTAATTGGCTTCTGAACCACCCTCATGGAAATGAGATGACTTTGTTAATGCTTTATCAAAAACAGCGCTGTTCTCCTTAATTCTGGGGAGGCAGAATGTTTATTCTCAGTAAAGAGGATAATCACCCAGGCTCAGTGGCTGGATTCTACAGAATGTCGCTGGTATGAAAAAAGAAAAAAAAAAAAAATGAGAAAAGTGTAAAACCATTACCCAATTTGATCTAACCAGAGAGATGCCGAAATGTCACGACAAAGCGTTTATTTGATTAAAGATCTTAAGTACCCAAGCATCTGTAAAATCATTTGAATGAAATTTAATCAAGAGCAAGTGTGGATTTTAAGAGGCGTGCGTAATGGCTGGCTGTTCATTAGGCTCTGAAAATAAAATGGAAGGGGAAATCTACAAACGGTCCACTTAAATTGAAGCATTTTGTCCAACTGTATTGCTTGAATCACTTCTTGAGATATCTAACTCTGGCTTGTCCCGTGGATAGAAATGTTTCCGAGGCTCCTCCCTAACTCTGTGCTTGGGCTTGCTTTTTAGGTTCGGTGTACCACTTCGATAAGTCGACTTCCTCCTGCATTTCTGCCGATGCTCTTCTTCCAGATCCTTATGAGTCAGAAAGGTAATTGTTTCCCTGTGACTTTTTGTTATTGTTTTCGATTTTTTAAGTTTGGCTAAAGTGCACATACGCTTGCCAGAGAGAGGAAAGGAAAGGAAGGAAGTACTTCCCCGAGGGGAAGCCATGCCACAATCCTTTCTCCTCCATTCTCCTCTCAGGATTTTAGGCATGTATGTGCACTCACCTGGCATGATTTTTCAAGTCACTGCATCCGGGACTTGAACCGGACTGTCAGCCATGTGGGATCCAGTAGCCTTAACCACCATACCACTGGCTGACCCTTTTCCCTGTGACTTTTGTTGCACTGTTCCTGTGAGTTTAAAAACCTTCTGATAGAAACCAATGCCCCTCAGTGGCTCTCCCTCCAGCCTGGGTTTCTGCCCAGATCAGCCTCCTCATTAAGATGCCCTTTGCCGGGAACCAGCAGTTAGCGTAATGGCTATGTCGCTGGACTCCCACGTAGTCGACCGCAGTTTGCGTCCCAGACCCGGTGGCTTAAAACTCACACCGGGCGCGTGTGCGTGCGTACCCAAGATCCCGAGAGGAGAATGGAGGAGAAGGGATTGCGGCATGACCTTCCCCCCTGGGGGGTGATTTCTCGCTTTGTCTCTCTGTCTGTCTGGCGAGCGCACATGCCCCAAAGCGAAAATGTCTCCAAAAAAAAAAAAAAAAAAAAAAAAAAAGATGCCCTTTGCCAATCCTCCAAATAAATACTGATGCATTCCGAGAAAGTGTGCTTTTATCCTCGCACAGAATCTGTCCCCTTAAGGCTGTTTCTCCACCAGAAAGCACAGAGCAGTCCACGCACGGGTCCTGGAATCACAGCTCTGGTGAGAGCCGTTGACTGCTCTGTGCCTCGTGGCTGAGGTCAAGCTCAGGAAGAGCCAGCCAGACCGTGCCTGGGTGTCCCTCTCAGGGCACTGGTGCCACCTTCGTGCTGCAGCCAAGCTGTCCTCCAGGGAAGATCTCACACTCGTCAAAGCTCTGGCCATGCACAGAGAATGCCCCACTGTCTTTGAACCCAGCCGAGGGGGTCTGGGACACGCGACATTTACCTTATTCATTAAGGGAGGGCGGGAGTGAATCAAAGCAGCAGCATAAAAACATCCCAGCGGATAAATGGCAGGTTCCCTATTCTACAAGCTCCCCCTAGAGTGTCAAGTCCCGTTCTGTTCCATGACTTACGCAGCGAGGATAGCTAACCTCTCGCTCTGGATCCCTGGCAGGGCTCTCTGGTACCCTCCCGGGATTCTTCCCTAGCAACGCGTCTTGTTGATGTGTCAGGGAAGTATCTGAGGCTGCCTTTCTCCTCGCCTCCCTCTGAAAGTGCGGCTTGTCTCCCACTCCGCCTGTACTCCCATCCGAAATACAGGTCTCTCTCTGTTTAACTGACGGGGCTGACCCCGCCATGTCACAAGGCCCTGGCCCAGTCGCAGAGGGAGAGCTTTGGTCTCTCAGCCCCCAAAGACAACAGCGCCCTAACTAGACATGTCAGTCTTTTCTGTCCCTGTTGTGATGATGTGGCATGACTACGCCCTCAAAGCTATTGTCGGTTTACAAATGCAAATGTGTTATTTCACACCTGTGGTTTGGAAGGTTGGCGGAGGTTCAGCCACTTTTCCCTGGGATGCAGGGGGCTCAGCTAGACTAGGCTGGACTCCAGGTTTCAAGGCGGGTTCAGGTCTGTTTCCCATGTCTCCATTCCAAGACTGGAAGAGCAGCGGCCCCCTGGGCATGTTCTTTCAGGAGGAGGCTGGCAGAAACTTGCCACTACCCGTCACATCTGAGACCTCACAGCCAGGCACTTCTGCCCAAGTTCCCCTCGCGAAGCGGATCACATGGCCACGTGCCAGGGCCGAGATGGATCCTCCATCCACCCTGAGGAAGCTCCTGAGGAAGCTCCTCGGGTCACATGACAAAGTGGCAGATGTACAGTGCCATCACAGAGGAGGAATTGGAAACAACTACCCAGTCTGCCAGTCTGTGAAATAGGCATAAATCCATGTCACAGTCCAGCAGGTGGCGTGGAGGTTAAGGCAGCAGGGTCTCACATGGCTGACTGCACTGTTCAACATCCCAGGGACATGTAAATCATGCCAGGTGTGGGGACCAGCAGATGGCAAAATGGTTACGTCACTGGACTTCCACGTACTCAACCACAGTTTGAGTCCCGGACCTGGCAGCTTAACACCCACACTGGGCATGTGTGCATGCGTGCCCAAAATTCCACGAGGAAAATGGAGGAGGAGGGATTGTGGCATGGCCATCACTCCCCCGGGGGCGGTGGGGCTGATTTCTCGCTTTCTGTCTCTTGTCTCTTCGGTGAGCGCATGTGCCCTATAGGAAAAATCTCTTTAAAAAAAAACAAAGGGGCCAACAGGTGGCGTGGTGGTTAAACTCCCACATGGCCAACCGCAGTTTGAGTCTCAGACCTGGTGGCTTGCTTTCTCACTTTTCTTCTCCCTCTCTCTCTCTCTGTTCCTCTCTGGTCAAATTAGAAATAAATAAATAATAAATTAAATAAAATAATTCTTTAAAACAAAAACAGGCGAGGTGTGTGTGCACACACACCCAAAATCCCAAGAGGAAAATAGAAGGGACTGTGACATGGCCATCCCCCCTGGGGGGCGCTATTTCTCACTTTCCCTCCCTTTCTGTCTGCCTGTCTGGCAAGAACGCCTACCCTATAGCAAAACGAACACACACACACTTAACAAAATGACAAATGACCAGTTTCTGCTGGGTCATTCAATTACAATGCCCAAAAAACTGAAATGGTTGTTGATGGAACTTAAACTCAGTAAATCCAGTGACCTAGTGAATGCTGTCTTAAACCAGTGGTTGGCAGAGTTTTTCTGAAAAGGTTCCATTGTTAGTACTAAAGGTTTTACAAACTGTGTGATCTCTGTTGCCACTAAACTCTGCTCTTGTAGCAGGAAAGCTGTGTGCCAATACACCTATATTTACCAAAATGAGATCTGACCCTTGGGCCATAGTTAGCCAATCAGGCTATAAAATGTTTCATTGGGAAGTACTTATCAGATATATCTTATTAACCATTTGTTACTCTTTTATGTAAAAGATTCGTTTTGGGACTTAGGCACGTCTTCCCTTCATATCCAGCATAGATGAACTTGGGTATAGCTTTAATTCACTTTGGAAGATGTTGTACTTGTCCAATAAGATGACGAAAAAGTCATTAACTAAAAAACATAAAATACAGCTCAAAAAAAAAGAAACCATGCACACACCTTATATCAAGTATCAGTTAGCTTTATAAATATATAATAATAATCCCCATAGTAGAGAGCAAATTTTATTTTTTAATAAATAAAATGTATTATTTATAATTTATTTATTTTTAATTTGACCGGAAAGAGACAGAAAGGGAAAGCGAAAAAGGAAGCTGCCGGGTCTGGGACTCGAATTGTGGTCAACCTTGTGGAAGTCCAATGCCTTAAGAACCAGGCCACCTGCCGGTCCCATTTTTTTCCATTTCTAATGCCAAAATATTGTGGTGTACTTCCTTGTTGAATTATAAACTACCATTTTGAATTCTGTAGCCATAATGACATTTTGGTGGTTGACGTAAGGAGCAATGTGTCAGACTTTAAATAATCATGACTCAACTCTCTTTCCGTGTAGGGTTTACGTTGCTGAATCTCTTATTTCTACTGCTGGAGAAGGACTCTTCTCGAAGGTAGCAGTGGGACCTAATACTGTTATGTCTTTTTATAATGGAGTCCGAATTACACACCAAGAGGTGAGTGGGGTAGAAATGGAAAATCAGTTTGATTGGTTGAAAGGCTTTATGTCAAACCAAGTCTCTTTACTTTAGTATTCACTGAAAAAAATTAAGGAACTTTGTTTGTTTTGTTTAGTTTGTCTGTTTTTGTGGAATTGATTGAGCCCTAATATTACTTTGTTTTTGTTGTTGCCTGAGGGTGTGTGCCCTCATCACAGACAGACAGAGGGAGAAAAGAAAGTACCCCCCCATGGGGAACATGGGAATGGTCACACTGCAGTCCCTTCTCCACCATTTCTCCATCCTGCAGAGAGCTGGGGCACACACATTCATCTTTTTTTTTTTTTTTTGACAGAGTGTTTTTGCTATAGGGCACGTGTGCTCACTGGAGAGACAGAGACAGAAAGCAAGAAACCACCCCCTTGCAGGGATGACCACAGCATAATCCCTTCTCCGTTTTCCTGGGCATGCATGCACATGTGCCCAGTGTGATTTTCTTTTTTTTTTTTTTTTTTTGAGAGGTTTTTGCTATAGGGCGCATGCGCTCGCCAGACAGACAGAGAGAGACAGAAAGTGAGAAATCACCCCCCAGGGGGGATGGCCACGCCGCAATCCCTTCTCTCCATTCTCCTCTCGGGATCTTGGGCACGCACGCACACGCGCCCGGCGTGAGTTTTAAGCCACCGGGTCCGGGACTCGAACCACAGTCGACTACGTGGGAGTCCAGCAACATAGCCATTATGCTAACTGCTGATCCCTGCCCAGCGTGATTTTCAAGCCAGGGTCAGGTCCAGGATTCAAACCATGGTCAGCCATGTGGGAATCCAACAATGCACCTGCTATGCTATCCGCTGGCCCTGCCTGATGTGTTTTTTAAGCCGCCGGGTCTGGGACCTAAACCATGAGGTCAGCCACGTGGAATATAGCTGCCTTAACCACCAAGCCCAGTTCCATAACTGGCCCAATATGACTTTTTTCTTGACAGAGATTTCTGCTATAGGGCACATGTGCTCATGAGACAGAGAGAGAGAGCCCGACAGAAAGCAAGAAATCACCCCCCAGGAGCGATAGCCACACCTCAATCCCTTCTCCTCCATTCTCCTCTCAGGATTTTGGGCACGCACACACCCATGCCTGACATGAGGTTTAAGCCACCAGGTCCAGGATTCGAACCACAGTAGACTACATGGGAGTCTAGCCATGTAACCATTATGCCATCTGCTGGTCCCGACTTTTTTAAAGTTTCACAGCTATTTCATAGAAAGTTGCCATCAATGGGTCTGCACTGGGGTGTACCCCAGGTCTGAAAAGTTGAGAGCCAATCAGACTCTGTCAGTAATTTATTCATGACCTGGGTGGGGTGCTTTCTAGGAGGGACCTGTACTTCTGTTGTGCAAAACCATTTAATAGCCTATATCAGGAAGGGTTCTATTGCCAAATACTACTACTAATAATAAACATATAAAAAGAACAGAATCACCTCTTGACCTTAAGACACAATCTTTTATACTTCTCCGAGATTTCACTTATGGTGTTTTTGGGTGTGTTTCTTTACTTCACCACTTATTGCCCAAGTATCCGCGAATGTTTGCTGCCTTTGCCACAGCTAGTCTCACTTTTATGCAGTGTGTGGGACTTGAGCTTGTGACTGATACGCCGCACGTAGGTCTTCGCTTTTTCACGTATTCCTATGGAACGATAAGGGGGGGCATGCCATGAAATAGTCCAGCTACCCCATATTTAGAGCAGCTGCACCAGCAGAACATGGCGACGCACCCCGCTCGAGCTGGGGTCGGGCAGACAGCAGACTCAAAAGATGACCACACCTCTGTATCAGCCATCCGGAGAGTCTAAGAAATCCAGCACCTGAAGTTTGGCTTTGGGATACAATGATACCATTTATTGCTTCAAACTTTTTACAAATAAGGAAACTGAGTCCTAGAGAGGTTGAACAACTTGTCCCAGGTCACAGATACAATAAGGAGCTGAGCTCAAGTAGAACGTCCAACAGCAGGATCAGGCTCTGTGCTGAGACCCGGATGCCGTGTTGTAAATGAGTAAGACACACTCCCGAGACCAGCAAATGGAATAGTGGTTAAGGTGCTGGACTCTCACACAGCTGACTACCATTCAAGTCCCGGACCCAGCAGCTTGAAAATCACGCTGGGCACATGGACATGTGTGCCCCAAATCCCAAGAATGGAGGGGAAGATACTGTGACATGGCCATGCCCCCCGGGGTGATGTCTCACTTTCCTTCTCTCTGTCTCTTTCTCCCTGGCAAGGGCATACTCCCTAAGGAGCAAAAAATAAAATAAAATAAATAAAATAAAAGCTTAAAAAAATGCACACTCCTTGCCTTTATAAAATTTAGATTCTGTAGGGGAGATAAGGAAATGACACAACTAATGGCAAAATAAGGTAGAGGGGAGCCCCGATGGTGGCTCAGCGGTGAAACACAATGCCCTGCATGGCTGGTCCACAGAAGGTTCCAGGTTCGTGTCTGGCATCATCCCCAAGGGACCACAGTCTGTGGCTGGCTGAAGCTGGGAGTGGATCATAGCGTCAAGACCATGATGGAGCTGCTGTCTCTGAATGTCTCGCTTATAGGGGAGAAAAATAAATAAATAAACCTAAAAAAAGAAAAAGCTATAAGGTAGATGGTACCATCACATCACAGAACTGGAGTATTAAGATTTGTGAGGATTTTTTTTCCACTTTTTAAAAAATTATTTAATTTCATTTGTTGTTATTATTTCTTTCTCTTTTTTTAAAGAATTATCTAACTTTATTTATTCATTCGTTCATTTAATTTGACCAGAGAGAGACAGAGAAAGAACAAGAGAGAGAGAGAAAGTGAGAAAGCAAGCCACCAGGTTCGGGACTCGAACTGTGGTTGGCCATGTGGGAGTGTCCAGCACCTGAACCACCAGGCCACCTGCTGGTCCCTGTTGTTATTATTTCTTAATTTGACCAGAGAGAGAGAGAGACAGACAGAGGAAGAGAAAGGGATAATCAGAAAGCAAGCTGCCAGGTCCAGGACTCGAACCACAGCTAGCCATGTGGGAGCCCAGCACCTTAACCACCACACCATCTGCCAGCCCCTGTTTTCACTTGTGAGAACTGCTAAGTCCCCTGCTCCTAGAACAGTGCCTGGTACATGGTAGCCACTCAGTAACTCTGCTGAGTACATGTCACGTCCAGACAAAAGCACGATTACAATGAAGAGGCAGGAAAACGGAGTAGCTTTGAGAGTCAGCCATTCTGTATAGAAAAGGAATCCCGTTTTCTCTAAAAGGCTGTTCTGCTGGCATCATCGGACCCTGGGTGTGTTAATCAGGAGTGGTCTGGAGAGGGAAACCTGATGGTCACAGCGCAGACAGTGAGTCCTATTTCCAGATAAGAAAGCACCCTGGTCATTGTGACCACCTGCTGGTCGCACTATTATAGCACAGGCAGAGCATTCCTGGTGCGCATGCTTTGCATTTTGGTCCCATTTGATGTTTTTTTGTTTGCTTGCTTGTTTGATTTTTTTGCTGGAGGGCACATGCACTCAACTGAGAGAAAGAGACAGAGAGGAAGGGAGACAGCACACCCACAAGGTGTAGTCACACCGCAATCCCACCTCCTCCATTTCTCCGTCCTGTTGGGATGTGAGGGACGCATGCACGTGCACCCAGCCTGTTCTCCACGCTGCTGGGGCTAGAATTCTCACCGCCGTCAGCTATGTAGGATTCGTTTCCCTCAACCACCGGGCCATGGAGTTGTCCGCCTCCATTGATGGTCTTACTTTGTTTTTTCTCTTGCCTCATCTTCATCTACAAGTTATTTGGTTCTATCTTTGCATATCTTTTTTAAAAGAATTATTTATTTTATTTATTATTATTATTATTATTAAACTATAATGCAAGGCCTTGCATGGCAATCCAAATTTATTGAACTACTGATGCTAAGTGACACAAAACCGCACCACTTTAAGGTTTTAGTTTACATTTGGCCACCTCAAAGTAGTTGTAATATTAGGTTGGTCAGTTTAAATACTGTGACTCTCTGTTGTATAGACATAGGATCTTTCCACCCAAATGGTAATGCATACAAAACAATGAGACATCATTCAATAAAACAACAAGAGTTACTGTAAATTAGGCCTTGTGACCAATTACACATGATTAAAATTACTTCTCACATTCACATCCACAGGATCTTTTTTTTTTATTTCTTTCCTAATTTGCTAAAGGGCACAGAGAAAGACAGAGAGAAAGTGAGAAAGCAAGCCACCAGGTCCAGGACTTGAACCACCATCAGCCATGTGGGAGCACCTTAACTACCACAGCACCTGCTGGCCCCCTTTTGCATACCTTTATAAGGGACTTTAAATTTTTCTTTTCCATATAAAATAAGAAAACACACAACAAATAAGCTGAGCTTCTTGGTGCTGTACACATAGGTCATTTGTACCAGAGAAATGGAGAAGGGATTGCCGTGTGACTACACCCCATTGGGGGGTGCTTTCCCCCTCTCCCTCCCTCTGTCTCTGTGTCTTTCTGGTGGGTGCTTATGCCTTCTAGCAAATAAAATAAATAAATAACAACCATCAAATGGAACCAAAATGCAAGAATGCACACAGGAAACGCCTATGCCTTTGCTATAATCAATGTGGCCAGCAGGTGCCTTGGGATTTTTCACATTCGTAGCACTCAGACCATGAAGTGTGAGGATAAATATGTTAATATCTTTGATTTCCTTTGAAACCTTGGGAGAAACGTCTTCTCTAAGGCTTGCCTTCTTGTTCTCTGCAGGTTGACAACAGGGACTGGGCCCTTAATGGGAACACCCTGTCCCTCGATGAGGAGACGGTCATTGACGTGCCTGAGCCCTACAACCACGTATCCAAGTACTGCGCCTCCTTGGGACACAAGGCGAACCACTCCTTCACTCCGAACTGCGTCTACGACATGTAAGTGTGACCTCGGCCTGGGGCTGGCTCTGTATAAAGGGCTCTCCTGCCCCAGGGACGGCAGCTCCCTGTCAACAACTGGGGTCCTCAGCCACAGGCCACAGGGTTAGGCCTTGAAGCTCACCAGCCCCTCTCTCTGGCCCTGGCAAACCAAGAACCAGGACAGCACTTGGAAGAGTAGAAATCCTATGGAAATAGGACACTCAGAGGTGGCTATTTTATTGCTGCTCTTTTTTTTTTTAATTACTTTATTTAACTTTATTTATTTTAATTTGACCAGAGAGAGACAGAGAGAGAGAGAGACAGGGAAAGAGGGAAAGAGGGAAAGTGAGAAAGCAAGCCGCCAGGTCCGGGACTCAAACCGCAGCCAGCCATGTGGGAGTCCAGCGCCCGTAATCACCACACCACCTGCCAGCCCCTATTGCTTCTTTTTTGTTCAGTGTTCTCATTCTGGAAAATGAAGGCTAATGCTGTTTGGAATCATAGTAAAAGCTGAACTTGCAGAATGTGATGGAGAAGACGAGGGAACCTTTTATGATGTGATAGGCAAGAGGAGAGTCAGGTGCCTGGTGGGGGTGAGGTCTCAGGGCTGAGAGACAGAAGGAGGCAGAGTCCTTGTCGTCTGACACAAAGCAGCCAAGTTCAGAGACACGCCCTGTGAGGAGAGCTGGAAACACGCTCAATGAAAGAATTCAGTCATGAAAGACTATCTATTGTTTGATCCTGTTTATATGAAATGTCCAGACTAAGAATCCTTAGGGTCGGGGGCCAGCAAGTGGTGTGATGGTTAAGGCCACTGGACTCTCATATGGCCGACCGCGGTTTGAGTCCTGGACCCGGCAGCTTACTTTCTCACTTTCTCTTGCTTTCTAGAGACTGAAAGACCGGAGAACATAAAAGCATTAAAAATTGTAAATGGACACTGGAGACAAAGTGGAAAGAGAGTGCAGGAGGGGAAGAGCATAGGAAAGGAAATTTGGGGGGGGGGAGGATGGAGAGGTAAGACACTTGTGGGACACAGATAAGGTTTATTATCTGTTGACGAGGATGTGTATAATAGTCTCGACTGGGCTAGACTGAGGTGTGTATCATGCTGGGTAAAGTCTCTTCACAATCTAAATGATGTATAGCGATTTCATGTATGAATAATAATTTTAAAATTTTAAAAAGAAATAGATAAATAAAATAAAGTTCCAAAAAATATTCTTTAAAAAGAAATCCTTAGGATCAGAAAATACCCGAGTCGTTACCGAGGCCCAGGAAGAGGAGGATGAGAAGTATCTGCTGATGGGAATGGGGCTTTCTTGTAAGGTGATTAAAATGTTCTAAAATGAGAGAAGGGTGACAGTTACACAACTTTGTGAATATATTAGAAACCACCAACTGTCTATATAAGCAGGCACATTTTACGGTGTGTAAACTGTATCTTAATGAAGCTGTTATTTTTTTTTAAGCAAATAATTCTAACCCCCTCTTAGGGTTTGCGCCTCCCCTGCCGCCTGCTTGCTGAACTTAGGGAACTTCATTGCTGGGGGCTTCCTATTACCCACCAAGGCAGCTGTCCTGAGATCAGAGAGAGAGAGACGTGAGGGTACCAGCTTTTGGGCTGCGATGACTAGAAAGTTATTTGGTTTTCTGTTGGTTTTTGTTTATTAATGTGCTCTATAGCATGCACTCACTAGAAAGAGAGGATGTGAGAAAGCACTCCCTGGGGGAGGGCCACTCTGCAATCCCCACTCCTCCATTCTCTTAGGATTTTAGACATGCATGCACATGTGTGTCCTGCATGTTTTCCACACCGCCAGGTCCATGACTCTAACTGCAGTTGGCCTTAACCAACATGCCACCAGCTGGCCCCAAACGTCTTCATGTGAAGGCCAAGTGGGTTTTTGTGTAACATCCAGCTGGTGGCCCTAACTGTCCCCCTTTCTCTTCTGTCCACTGCGTCAATTTCTAATCTACACGGTAGCTCTGTAAATATTTTAGTGACGTCAGGTGCCCCGAGTGTTTGCTTCCCAAAGCCGTGCACATCTGGCTGTTCTCTGAAGGGCACCGCTGGGATTCTCCGTACCCTCCACATTGCTCCCTCTCACTCAGCCCGAGAATGCCAGCTCTTCCTGGCACCAGGGAGCTGAGTGCACCCTGTCCCGCTCAGTAGTAGCTGCAGCCCCTCTGCACTCGAGCTTGTTAATAAGCAAGATCAGATCATGTGCATTTAATGTGCAGGAAAATCACCAGGATCTGGAGGTTTCTGGAGAACGTTCCTGCTTGCGTCCCTGAGATGTATTCAGAATTGTCCTGGCAGTGACTGGCTCTCTGGAAGCCAGTAACAAGGACTGAAGCTACGACTTCGGTTTAAAGGGCGGGTAGAGATAGGCAAAGACATGTGTTGTGTGAAATGAAACTGATGCCCTCGTTAACTGCAAGGCTTTCAGGCAAGGCCAGTGTGAATTGGGCCAAAGCAATATTCAAACTGCACAGCACTTGACAACCACCGTGCAAAGCAATAATAACAAACAGACACACATGTTACCTAGACTGCTCCTTTAAAACAAACTGGTTCTGTGAGTTCATTGCAGGGACATGATTTTTCTCAGTAAAAAAAAGAAAGAGAGCATGAAAGATGACAGAAAGTTCTATCTGTGTGAAATCAAGACCCTGTATTTTTTCCCCCCCGTAGGGCATGTTCACTTGCTGGAGAGAGACAGTCAGAGGGAACGTGAGAAATCACCGCCCAAGAGGGGATGGCCACACCATATTCCCTTCTCTTCCATTCTCCTTTTAGATTTTGGGCATGCGCACATATGCACCCAGTATAATTCTCAAGCCACCGGGTTCAGGACTTGAACCACAGTCATCAATGTGGGATCTAGCACCTTAATCGCCATGCCACCTGCAGTTCCTGAATTCTGCAGGCTTTGATTTTGTTTGCCATTATTGTTGTTCTGTTTGTTTGTTTGCAAGCCCGATTTGACCAAATTTTAGTTATTTAAACTACAGAAAAAATAACCAAATGTGAAATTCAGACACCCACTTGTGGTGTTCATTTGTTTCTAAAACCATTGGTTTTGTTGCATACAGGTTAACATAAATCAACACTTCTCTTTTTTATTACTATGATGATTATTTCTTTTTAAGTTTTTGCTAAAGGGTACATGTAGTCACCAGAGAGAGACAGTGACAGAAAAAGACAGAGTGAGATGGGAAATGAGAAAGCACCCCCCAGAGGGATGGCCACAGTGACACCAAATCCCTCTCCATTCTCTCGGGATCTGGGGCATGCACGCACCCACGCACACACACACACACACACACACACACGCACACATCCTGCATGACTTCCAAGCTTCTGGGTCTGGGACTTGAACCGCACCCTCAGCCACATGGGATCCGGTGCCTTAACCTCCACATCGCCTGCTGGCCCTCTACACTGTTTTAACTGTAGCCTGGTTCAAATGCCAAATGGACAGAAGACAAGAACTGCTTTCCTAGCTGCAAATACAAGCGACAGGTCAACAGAGGCCAGAGCGCTCGGCTTGGAAGTTCAGCTACTGGCTAACTGCGCAGCGCGGTCACTGAGCACGCACGCTGTAGGTACGGCGCTGTGCGCGAGTGTCCTCATCCAGTCCTTCAGATTATGCAGAGGCCACTAGCCCTGCCATCCCAGGGCACAGACGAGGGAACGCAGGCCTCACGGGTGCAATGCGTAAGTGCTCTTCGCCATCGTGCCTTAGTGCCACCGTCGACTCCGGAAATGGAGTCCTCTCTTCTTGATCCATTATCTCCTCTCTGAAAGCAGTGCTAATGTGCAGGAGGATGGGAATACAAGAGGTTCATAAGAGAAGCTTCGGGCTCAGAGATTCAGCATAGGATCTTGTTAAGTACCAGAAGGTTAAGTACTGCTCCATCTAAGAGTGCTATTGTTCTATGAAGATGAATAATAGGAAGATGATGATGAAATGTTGTAATTTAGAGATGAAGAGTCGTGATTTCTTAAAAACTTGCCAGAGGGCTCATGCATTCGCCAGGAAGAGAAGGAGAGGGAGAAAGCACCCCCGAGTGGGGCACTGTCACGCTGCCAACCCTTCCCCTCCATTTCTCCATCCTGTTGGAAATTTGGGCATGCATGCACACGCCTGGAGAGTGTTTTTCTTTTTCTTTTCTTTTTTTTTTAATACTTTTTAAAGAATTATTTAGGGGCTGGCAGGTGGCGTGGTGATTAAGGTGCTAGACTCCCACATGGCCAACCATGGTTTGAATCCTGGAACAGGCGGCTTGATTTCTCACTTTCTCTCTCGCTCTCTCTCTGTGTCTCTATCTGGTCAGATTAGACATATATAAATAAATAAATACGATTAAATAATTCTAAAAATTTTTTTTAGATTTAATTGTATTTATTTTTATTCTTCTATTTGACCAGAGAGAGACAGAGGGGGGAAATAAAAGAATGAGAAAGCAACCGCCAGGTCTCGGACTTGAACTGCAGTCGGCCATGCAAGAGTCCAACACCTCAACCACCACACCACTGCCGGGTGTGCCTGGTGTGCTTTTCAAGCCACTGAGTCCAAGTCTCAAACCATGTGGTCAGCCATGTAGGATCTGGCTCCCTTCACCACTGGACCACCTCGTGAGCTTTCATTTTAATAAGGAATTCCTGAATCCCTGGTCCAGATGTCTCCTTTGTGATGAAGCACAACCTGATTCTGTGCACTTACATGCTTCCACACTCATGCATGCTTACATGCACTTGCAAGCTGAAATGTGCATGCTCTCACATGTGTGTGCTCCCAAACATGCATGCTCTCACACATGTGCATGCTCACACACACATGCACACTCTCACACACACAGTAATTAATATTAGCTCAGTCCTTACTTTGTACCAGTCACCATACGACATGCTTTCTGTATGTGAGCCCGTTTTGTCACCACGAAGCCCTGCAGGGTATTTCCAGGGCCATCACGATTTTACAGAGGAGGAATGCGGGATTCAGGGATATAGGCAGGGGTTTCAAGAGCACACAGCTTTGAGATGTGGCACCAGGACTCATTCCAAAGTCTTCCGAGCCCAAACGACACGTCTCTTTCACAGGAGCTGATACACAAATGGGGTGAACGTGGAGCCCCCTCAGTGTGAGGTGGGAGTGGCTCCTCTGCACGCCACAGAGATACCCCCAAACTACAGACACGTCTTTCTCCATCACTGTGGCCATACACCAGCCAGTACTTGCTACCACTGCCCATCTAACTCAGGCCTGGGAGCTTCTCATTGCTGTCTCATCTGCTCTTTGCTCAAAAGGTGACTATAGGGGCCAGCATGTGGTGCAGTGGTTAAGGCACCAGGTGAGGACCTGGTCGCCTGTGGTTCAGCCCGGACTCAGTGGCTTGAAACTCACACCTGACGTACAAAATCCCAAGAGGAGAATGGAGAAGGGACTGAGGCAGGACCATCTCCCGGGGATGATTTCTCACTTTCTGTCTCTGTCTCTTTGGTGAGCGCACACGCCCTATAGCAAATCTCTCGCTCTCAAAAAAAAAAAAGACTATAAATGGATGAGATCAGATGTCTATTAAGACAAAGCGCATTTCTTTCTGGCCCTGCCTTAATTCAGCCGCTGTGGGTAAGCTGTCAGTGCCTTGTTCCTGTCAGTTCCCCGGGAGCTGTGCGGGTGAACAGGGCTGGGGCCCTTTGGCAATGATCCTAGCTGGTGTTAACCTCACTGCTGGGTCTGGGGCCCAGCACAGGGATGGGCTACCGCTCCCCGCTCCCTGCTCAGGATGCTTCAGGGAAGAGTAATGGAGCAGGTGGTCAGGAAGTCGAGGCTTCCCTCCTGGAAAGAAACCTTTGGCTACTTTTATGCTAAAACAATAAACTTCCAGGACCAGCAGGTGGCACGGTGGTTAAGGTACTGGACACTCCCACATGGCCAACCATGGTTCAAGTCCCGGGCCTGATGGCTTGCTTTCTCGCTTACCCTGTGTGTGTGTGTGTGTGTGTGTGTGTGTGTGTGTGTGTGCTTCTCTCTGGTCAAATTAAAATAAATGAATGAATGCATAAAAATTAAATAAATAATTCTTTAAAAATAAATTTTAAAAAAATAATAAATCTCCTCCTCGTTTATGGGGAAATACAGTGCTGTTTTGCTTTTGAAAGTCTACAGGACTGTTTCTTACAGCTCCAGAGCACCTTAGCGAAGCCTTCCCCTTGAGGCACAGCCAGAAACTTGGATCCTACAGCCAGATGAGCTGAACTGCTGGAGGGCTGCACTCGATCTGCTTTTTCACTAAGGACAAATTTTTTTTTTTTTTTTAGATTTTTGCCTTAGGGCACATGCAGTTGCTAGAGAGACAGAGGGACAATGAGAGGGAAAGTGAGAAATCATGCCCTAGAGGGGATGGCTATGCTGCAATCCCTTCTCTTCCACTTTCCTCCTGGGATTTTGGGCACACACACGGGTACACAGAGTGAGTTTCAAGCCGCCAGGTCTAGGATTTGAACCATAGTTGGTCAAACAGAAATCCAGCACATTAACTACCATGCCACCTGCTGTCCCCAAGGACGAATCTTTACTATTGACCATGATTATTGTTTTATGAATAAAGAGTGCCACATATGCTCAAAAAGGAAGACAAGGCAGGCAGGTGGCATGGCCACTAGGGTGCTGGACTCCCACTTGGCAGACTGTGGTTCAAGTCTTGGACCTGGTGGCTTGCCTTCTCACTTCCCCTTCCTCTCTGTGGCCAAATTAAAATAATAATAATAATAATAAATTAAATAAAATAATCCTTAAAAAAAAGGAAGACAGATGGGGCCAACTCCATGGCCTGGTAGTTAAGAGAGCTGGATCCCACACGGCAACTACACTGTTTGAATCCCAGCCCCTGAAGTTTAAAAGACACTCCAGTTAGGGGCCGGTAGGTGGCATGTTGGTTGGGGCATTGGACTCCCACAGGGCCGATCAAGGTTCAAATCCCAGACCTGGCAGCTTGTTTCTCACTCTCCCACCCCTCTGGTGGGTGGGTGTGTCCTATAGCAAATTTTAAAATAATAAATAAAAATTAAGTGAATACTTCTTTTTAAAAAAAAATAAGCACTCTGGGTTGCATGTGCATGTATCCCCAAAAATCCCAGTGAGATGAAGAAATGGAAGACAAGGGATCACAGCGCGACGACGCCCCATTGAGGGGTGCCTTCTCCCTTTCTCTCTGTCTCTCTGGCTAGTGCACGTGCCCTCTGGCAAATGTTTAAAAAGATAAAGCCGCCTTGTCCAACTTCAGCATGCCAGCGCATCACCCATGTTAGTAAATGCACACTCGAGCCCAGCAGGTCTCGGGAGGGCTGAGTGCTGTCTGGCAAGCTCCCAGGTAGAGCCGAAGCCTGAGGTGTGCAGAAGCCCTGAATCTGTGGCCCACACCTTGAGTACCTACTACTGGCGCTCAGGGAGGGGGACACGGGGGTCAGTTCTGGCATGTACCTCTCTGCAGCCTCTGCCTCTGCCCCCTGACCTGGCCTGGCAATAATAGCGTGCATCTTCCCGTTTAGGTTTGTCCACCCCCGTTTTGGATCCATCAAGTGCATCCGCACCCTGCAAGCTGTGGAGGCCGACGAGGAGCTCACCGTTGCCTACGGCTATGACCACAGCCCCCCAGGCAAGAGCGGGCCTGAAGCGCCCGAGTGGTACCAGGTGGAGCTGAAGGCCTTCCAGGCCACCCAGCAGAAGTGAAAGGCCGGCACTGGGCTTCAGAGACCTGGAGTAGGAACTTGGATCTATGCACTACGTTTATCTGACAACGGGACAACCAGGGATGCTCGTGCTGTGACATCACACCCTCTCGCCCTGCGTTAGCAACCTGCCCGCATACTAACTAGGTTTGACTGTATTACTCACACCCGATTTCAAATTAGCTAGCCTTGCAGCAGCGTCCTCTGAGAGGTATTGTCGCGCATTTGACACGAGACAGCGTCATGCGCTTTGGTGGTTCAGGTCTAAATCTGTACCACACTCAGAGATGCCAAATGATCAGACTGAAAAAGGGAAACGGGGTTTTTCGGTCATTTTTAGCCAGTGGTTTTTTCCAAGCTGTTTTTTCCTATGGCCAATGCCAGCTGTGTTGTCACACTTGCAAAGGTGCCGTCTGGAGGGTAGAGACTTACATCTTTGTTCTCTCGGTATAGTATCATTTGCCTTTTAACCTTTGATCTGTATCTTACAATAGAATGGCTTTTTTTTCCTCCCCCTAGTGAACACAAGCCCACCTTTTAAGCCATTTCCCTCTTCGGTCCTATTCTCTATCCTAGGTAATCCTTTCTAAGAGAAAACTTCCAAATGGATTTTTGCATCCGTGGCAGTGTGCAGGTCTCTCTCTGATTTTATTTTTCTATATCATTATTTCATTATGAAGTCCTAATCTAGACTACTGGCTCATAGGGCCAGAGTCCTATTCTGGAATTATTATTCTCGCATGTAAACAAAGATATCTTTGCTTTAAGATGTGAGAAGGAATGAATTTACTTTGTGTTAAGTTATGGAAGAGCTGTAATATATACTTCAAGAAAGGAGAGAAGAGAATTAGTATTTCTAAACAGTGACTGTGGCAATTTTACAATATCTTCAATAGTGCTAGTACCTTTCTTCTCCTTGGGGACACACGAAATGTACATAACATAACGCAGAACAGCTTGTGGCACAGTGCATCGAATTCAAAAGTCAAATAGCAACCTCGAATTCTAACACCGAATTCAGACAAATTGTTAATCAATACTATTAAGGCTGATCACTAGGTACAAATCAAACCTTACCGCTAAAACTCTTCATCATCGTCATTTCAAAGCATTTTCCTGCTTCAAAGCATTGTAAACTAAGAGTTAACACCGGCATAGTTTTAAAGCAACGATATCGATAGCATTTCAGCTGTTTTGCAAGCCACGTCTGATCATGACTGCAGAAATAAGGAGAAAACCCCTCTTTTTTATTTAGCTCTTTAGATCTGTAATATAACTGGGATCGCTCTGAGTGAATTCTGGGAGTTTTGCTTTCTCAGAAGGCCCCTCACCACGTGTCATGGCTTAGACGCCTTCGGGAAGTAGCAGGGAGGTCTGGAGAGCAGCAGGTCCTCTGACCTGTGTCTGTCCACGGCACCTGTCACCTGCATGAGACTGGTCTTGAAAGTCAGCACCAGCACGCCGGTTGCCAGGACAGTGAGCTCCAGCTGATTAGGGAAAGCTTGCTGGGAGGTCCGAGAAGAGAAAGCAGACAGGTACAAGGAAGTTTGCTACGTCTGGTCAGTTACACGTCGCTCTTGGGAAGACTTCAAGCCGTCCTGGACCCAGGGCTGCTCACCACTCTCCATAGGTAGCCCCTGGCCACAGGATTCAGCCTTCCAGGCAGTGACAGTCACCCTTCCCTTCTTTGCAAAGCCAGGCTTCTCAGAGCACCCAGCTGCGTCCATTGCAGCTGGGTGGCAGTGTTTTCAGGGAAATCCAGTTGGACCCTGTTTTTGAAAGCTTCAGCTGATAGCTCACAAATGAGAGGAAGTTGTTAAGGCATCTAGAAAGATCTCTCACAAAAGGAGCCGAGTAGAATTTTTAGAGGAAAGGCATCAGGATAGGATCGCTTCTATCCTGCAGGAAGAGACCATTTTGGCAACTGTGACAGAAGGACAGAGTCTCTGAACATGAACTCTGAGAGGTGCTCTAATTGAAATGTGACTGAGTGTGTGTCTTCAGAAGAACGATGGCTTTATTAAATGAACCCTGGTCGGCTGGGCTGTGGAGCCAGGTCAGGGGAGGAGGCAGAGAGGACCGTGCGGTTAGTCCTCTGGTGCAGCTGTGCTCTGAATGATTTCATCCCTGAGGGTGACATCCTTCTGGTCACGCCTGCAGTGGGACACAATTTCTGTCCTAAGGGGTACTCTCGTTATCCCATTCAAATATAATTAAAAAAAAATTTTTTTTTTTAGATAAAAAGAGACTGAAGAGTTGTAAGTCATGGTTAAGCAGTTAATTCGTTCTTCGACTTAGATCCTGAATGACGACACTCTGACCTTAACCCAGCGGTGTGTCTGCAACCAGTTCAAGGACACCGTCCGCAGGGCTGGGCCTCTCCGCCTTTCTCCCTGACTCTCCATCCTGTGTCTCCCAGCCCTGCTCTCTCCGCTCTGCCCATTCTCCTCCTGCTGTGAGCGAGAATCCGGCCTTGGGCCTGCGGGTCACAACAGCCCCAGCCGCTCTCTCCCATCGAGTCCTCCATGCCAAGTTCCTGTCCCCTCAGGCTGGTCTTGCTCCGGGGTCCCAGGTGTGTCCTTCGGACCCTCTGTCTGGCTCTGTGTGGTCTGGCCTCCCCTGCAATCCCGACCCCCATTCTCAAATAGACATTCTGTCACAGGTAGAATCGGAGAGGGCCAGAGAGCCATTGTATTCTGTAGGTAGGTCAGGAAGTCAGGGGTCGAGGGGTTGCGGTTTCCGAAGGAATTCCCTTTGGAGAAAGTAGGGAGCCCCCCCCGCCCCCCGTTTGTACCGGTGCGAGTGGAAAAGCCTCAGGATGTTTTTCTCGACTTTACATGGGCTATGGAAGGAAGGGGAAGGAAGCAGCTGAATCCAGCTATTCCGTCAGCAGGAAAGTGGAAGATTCCATTTGGTGGGGAATGAAGGAATAACTTTCTGTTCTCCCCCCAAAAAATAAAACAGCTGGAGCAGATGCGTGTGCCTGGCGCCCAGGAGGTTCACTCAGAGCTGTCCCAGTCCAGACCCTGCATGATTAGATCTTCCCTTAGCATCTTTTCTATGACAAATATTATCTTGTGTTAGAGTTAGGAATAGGAACTAATCCGTAAGAGCATGTTCCCAAATGGACATTCGAGCAGACCAACAGAAACCGTAAGGAGTGACTTGCTGACACGAAGGAGCCGTGAGATGAAAAGCGTGACGGGGAGGAGGAGGACTTGAGTTTTGTAGTACCTATTCTTATTTCAGCCTGCTTCTTCCCTGGTCTACCTGAGAAAGCAAGAAGGAAATTAGTTTTTCAAGACCCCTTTGAACCTGTCTGGAACCGGTGGTCAAATCTATTTGCCCTCAGGGGATTCTCACCCTTGAAAAACTATTTCCTTGTCACCAACAACCCGATAAGGCCAAGAGCCTAAATGTAACCATTTTACGACACTTCATTTAACTACTGAAATTGCATTCATCGTGAACAGCGAATTAAAGGGTTGTCTTCTCAGAGAGACTGTATGTGGCACTTTGAGTAAATTTCATTTAATATAGAACTTAAATCACTCACTGCAAAATGCATTCAAATTCTTCCAAGATGGCAGAGGTATCGTTTTCCGGTTTGCTTTGTTTTAAAACAGTTGCCTCAAGTTTCTGTCGTAAGAGTAATGATTTAGAATCCAGTCATCTTTTGTTATAGAAAAACGAGCAAAACTACGTTGCAAGACTGGTAGTTGGAACATTTATTTGCCACAGATCAAAGGTTCACAAAATATATTAAATTTATACCTACTTCGGGTACCTGGATAAAATCTTTTTTTTTTTTCTTTCATCGTTCCCTTCCAGAATTTGGAGACTCCACGTCACTTTTTTTCATTTTAAAAGTACAAAAATGTAAGTTTTCTTTTGCTAAATGTGTGCATACCTATTCAAAGCAATGAAACTATTTGAAGCCATACAACCACGGGGGTGGGAACCCTTTTCACAAAATTTTAATGTGTTTGTATGTAAATAGACGTTTGTATGACATATTTTCAGGGTCGAATGAATATATTTAAATGAAGTTGCATTCTTCCAGTGCTATTTAAACACAGGACAAAAATTTTGGTGAGAATTATCTGAGTCTATTGAGATGTAATGCAGATCAATTTTGATTTAAAAAAAAAAAAATCAAAAGCCTACAAATAACTCTGACTCACGGCAACTTCCCCGGTGTGCGGTGTGGTTGCATCGACGTGGAGAGAGCTCGTAGGCTTCCCAGTGCCTCAGCCGCTTCCTGGTGGTAAGTTAGGTGCTAATGGACGTGCGTTCACTTTCAGCGATATCACTTCAAGCCCTCCCTCCAGGGGCCTGAGAGTGAATCAGAGGCATTAGAGACACCGGTGCAGTTATCCGGAGCACAATTTCTTTGCAGGGCAGCAGAATCAGAAGCCAGACTTGGCCACGGGAACCTCAGAACTGGGTTCCCTGGCCGCCATCAACCGCCACCCTTACTGCCTAGTCACACCTGTCAGGGAGGCTGCCCTCAGTGGAGTTGGGGTTCAGACCCCAGGGTGGGACTTCACAGTTTTGCCAGCCATCTCTGCCTTCTGACCTCCACCTCACAGAGGAAGGAGGACGGGACAACTGGCAAGGGGCCCATTTCTCAGCACAGTCTGTTTCCTGTCTCAGCTCTGGGAGGCTAATGCTCCTAAGCACCAAACTTCCAACCAGAGAGAGACGTCTTCGGATTACGGAAACCCTTGCTTCTTGTCTGTGACTTTACACACGGTTGTTAGCAGTCATCTTATAACATCAAGACCAGTTCCCCGAGACATACCTCCCAGCTCCCCTGGCTCTTAGGTTACTGAAAAAAGAAAAAGAAAAAAAAATTCCTTTACAGTGATGTTCAACTTGAGTGGCATTTTTTTTTTTTTCCTATTTCTGTCCTGAATATAATGGAATGATCAATCTTAGGACAAATTTTCACTGTGTATACTAGCAATACGTACACACATGCCATTGTATCTCGACATCGCTACTCGGTTACATTTTGGGTTATGCTAATAATCTTGACTTGTGTGTTGGAAATTACAGGGACTATGTGTAATGCCTGTTTATCATGTAAGAAAGTTCTGTCCACGAATTCCGAGCTCTCCACTTTAAAAGTCTTCCCTCCTCGATTCTCTGTGTTCAGTTTTTATCCTGAAATGCATCTCTTAGGTTGTGAGGTATGCTTAAGGGGTGAAAGCCGGGGGGATGCTTTCGGCATTTATGGCAACCAAAAGTTAACCCCATCACAGTGAACAAGCATCTTTTTGGTCTTCTGTGAGATCAAAACTAAATCTATGAGCCTTATTCAATATCTATAATTCTATGATTTTTTTAATTATGGGAAATTAATGAAAGATGTTTACATGAATAACGTTTGCCCTTACTGTGTGATGAATGAGTTTTTTGTAGTGTGTCTGGGTGCATGTGCAAGAGAGTAGGAAAAATGTTTCTGAAACAAAACTTGACAAATATTTGTAATGAAAAGTAAATTTAAAGATTGCTATAATTGCGCTATAGAAACAATGCAAGTATTAAACAAAATATACAATCCTCTGTCCTGGCCTGGTCTTCTTTTTGCTGTTGAGTACAAAAAAGCAGAAATGTTCTCCTTGTGATGTATCTGCCTTTGTATTTAAATTACTAAGGAAGTTTTCCTTTTTTTTATTTTTTCCTTTTCTTGCTATAGGGTACATGCACTTGCCAGAGAGAGACAGCGACAGAGAGGGGGAAAGTGAGAAATAACCCTTTGGGGGGATGGCCATGCCACAATCCCTTCTCCTCTATATCCTCTCAGGATTCTGGGCACCCATGTATACACTTGGATCTGGCACAATTCCCAAGCCACCAGGTCCTGGACTTGAACTATGCTGTTGGCCATGTGTAATCCAGTGCCTTAACCACCATGCCACTTGGCTGACCTAGCAGGCTTTACGTTTTAAAATCTTTACGTTTTAAAATGCTTTAAAATCTTTCTAGCCATTTACTGTTTCCGAAGCACTATAGTGAGAACTGTAGAAGCTTGCTGAGTATTGGCATGACCCCACGTATACCCAAGAATCCAGAACAATTAGCCACGTCAACCGCAAGTGTCTGATGGAATACATGAATGCTAAGGATACTGAATGTAAATGCAATGATCAGAGAAAATACCTGAAAATCAGGAAACTTTCATTCATGGTTTAAAGATGATATGAAGAGGCTAGTCAGTGGCTTGGGGATTAAGGCAGCTGAACCCCACCTGGCCAATGGTGCTGTTTTTTTAAGAATTATTTACTTATGGGACCAGCAATGGCATAATGGTTATATTGCTGGACTTGCACGTAGTTGACTGTGGTTCAAGTCCCAGACCCATTGGCTTAAAACTCATACTACATGCGTGTATGTACGTACCCAAGATTCTGAGAGGAGAATGGAGAATGGGTTGCAGTGTGGTCATCCCCCCAGGGGGTAATTTCTCGTTTTCTGTCTCTCTAGCAAGCACACACACACGATAGCAAAAACCTCTTTTAAAATTATTTATTTATTCAATTTTATTTGTCATTATTATTATTTTGACTAGAGAAAGAAAGGGAAATGAGAAAGCAAACCACCAGATCTGGGACTCAAACCACAGTCAGCCATGTGAGAGTCTAGTGCATTAACCACCATGCCACTCATCAGCCCTGAAAAAAATTCTTAAAGATGGAGAAACATCGTTTGACTTTATGATACATTTTGGTGACCTTAGGAAGAATTTGAGCTGATGAACACAGACACCCCTTGTTCTTGCCCAAATCATCCTCAACATTTCCACAACCCTCCTTAAAACATCCTCAAAACACAGAAGCCAGGGACAAGGCGACTCAGGAGAGTAGGTATTAGCTGGGCTCTCTGCCCAGGACCCCACAGCAGGCGGCTACTCGGCTGGGTTGGGCTATATGACGCCCAGTTGGGCCTCAAACTGTGGCAGGTGGGGAGATGTCCGGTTCGGTCATGTTACCTCCCTGGGGTTGCCCAGTCCTTGACCTCACACTTTTCTCATGGAAGGAAGAGAAACAAGTAAGACCGAGTGCAGACTGGGGCTGAGTGAGCATCTCCAGCTGCACAAAGATAGAGCCATATGCTGGGTTCTGTTGTTTTGGTTTTTACAAGGTTTTTGTCATAGTGCACATGCACTTGCCAGAGAGAGACCAAGAGAAAGAGAGACATCCCCCCAAGAGGGGATGGCCACACCACAATCCCTTCTCCATCCTCCTGGGATACTGGGCATGCGTCCACATACATCTGGCATGATTTTTAAGCTGCTAGCACCAAGACTCGAACCACAGTCATGTGGGTCTAGCACCTTAACCACAACACCACCTGAGGCACCAAAACCAAACTATATATTTTTAATTATATATTATATATAATATATATTATATTATATATATATATATTATATTATATTATATATATAATATATAATATAATATATATAATATATATTATATATTTAATTATTTATTTTTATTTTATTGATTTTTAATTTGACCAGCGAGAAAGAGAAAGAGAAAGTGAGAAAGCAAGCCGCCAGGTCTGGGCACCTTAACCAACACGCCACCTGCTGCCCGCCCCCTAAAAACCACTATGGAGTAGAACTTTCTTCCCCCTGATTGGGAAGAAAAACATGGAATTTAAAATGTAGTACATAAAATATAGTACAAACAGAAGTCCAAGAAGCTAAACTCTCAAAAGTGAAGGATCAATCAACTCCCATAAGTCAAGATGATTGGTTTGGTCCCAGCAATTGTCAAATAAGGTAAAGAGGATCCAGACCAGATGACGCGAGTCTCAGTAACCATCCCACACGCACTTACTGATAGCTACCTTTGGGCTTAAATGTTGTGAATCATTCAGCCTGCTATTTCATGTTAAGTGTGAAATTCTTTCAGTGGTCATCTCTAAAATTAGGTAACAGCCATTCAGAAGGACTTTATGCTATAAGAGATATTTAGTTTCAGGGACCAGCAGATGGCATAATGGCTACGTCGCTAGACTCCCATGTAGTCCACCATGGTTCAAGTCCCGGACCCAGTGGCTTAAACACTGGGTGCATGTGTATGTGTGCCCAAGGTCCCGAGAGGAGAATGGAAGAGAAGGGATTGCGGCGTGGCCATCCACGGGGTGGGGGGGTAATTTCTGTCTTTCTGTCTTTCTCTCTCTCTCTCTCTCTCTCTCTCTCTCTCTCTCTCTCTCTGTCTTTCTGGCAAGCACGCATGCCCTGTAGCAAAAAAAAACTCAAAAAAAAAAAACAAAAAAAGAAAGGAAGGGAGGGAGGGAGGGAGAGAAAGAAAGAAAGAAAGAAAGAAAGAAAGAAAGAAAGAAAGGAAGAAAGAAAGAAAGAAAGAAAGAAAATTAGTTCCGCTCTCAAAGTACAAGAGAATTTGAAAAAGTTTAGGGGGAAATGGAATTAAACTGTTTTTGTGCAAAACAAATTTGAAATCCATACATAGTTTGTTCTCAATATGCATTTTTTTTACAAACCCTTTGAAGATCTCACATAGTCAGAAAACAGCTGGTACTTCTGTGCAAAATAACATGAGTACATTCAGTAAATGTGTTTCTCCTAAGCTTTTGTGCCTTTGTGAAAACCAAACGCTGGGGTTTTCAGCTTACAGCCCCACTTCTAGCATACATGGAAGAGGATGGATGGATTTATTTAGATTGCTACCAGAATTGTACGTCTGCAAGTACCAGAATGCCTCCTCCTTCGAGGAACGGAAAGGCCCCGGGCCAGCTCCACAGTGCCACAGCTAAACACTGTGCATGGAAAGCCAGATCCTGCATGGCCAGCCATGGTTCAAGTCCGCCTCGGCGGCCTGAAAAACACACCAGGCACATGGGCATGCACACCCAAGTCCTGATGGGAAGGGAAAAGAGAGCAAAAAGAATTACAACACGCCATACCCCATGTGGATGCTTTCTCTCTCTCTCAGTCTCTCTCTGACAAGCGCATGTGCCCTCTGGCAATAAAAATAAAAGAAACAAAATCCCAGCTCAATATGGCTTAAGTAATAAAGGTTTACTGTCTCATATAAAAGAAGAGTTGAATAACTAGAGCTGATTAATTTAGTGGCTTCCCCCATGGTTTTGCTTTTAGGTTTATTTCTTTATTAAGTTGTTGGAGAGCATGTGTGCTCACTGGAGTTGGGGGGCAGTGAGAAGTCACCGCAACCCCCACCCCAGAGGACGGCCTCACCACGGTCCCTTCTTCTCATTCTCCTTTCAGGATTTTGGGTATGCACGCACATGCAGCCCATGTGTTTTCCAAGCCTCCAGGTCTGGGACTCAAACTGCAGTCAGTCCTGTGGGAGTCCAGTGCCATAACCACCATACCACCCGCTGGCCTGCTTTTTAGGGGACCAGCAGGTGGCATGGTGTTTAAGGCACTGGATACTCCCACATGGCTGACCACGGTTCAAGTCCCAGACCTGGTAGCTTGCATTTTCACTTTCTCTCTGTCTCTCTCTGTCTCTCTCTGGTCAAATTAAAATGAATAAATGAATGAATGAATTAAATTTTAAAATAATAATAATAAGCTTGAGACCAGCAGATGGTGTAATGGTTACGTTGCTGGATGACCACGTGGCTGACCATGATTCTAGTCCCGGACCCAGCGGCTTAAAAACATGCTGGGCGCATGTGCGGGCATGCTCAAAATCCTGAGAGGAAAATGGAGAAGGGATTGTGACATGGCCATGCCCTCTGGGAGAGAGGGGGTGATTTCTTGCTTTATGTCTTTGTCTCTCTGGTGAGCACATGCACCCTGTAGCAAAATTCTCCTAAAAAAAAGAAAAAAACAAACCAGTTTTATTCACCTGAGATTACTGCAGATGCAAAAAAACTTAGGAAATTTATATTGCTACTAGCCCTTTAACTGGAGGCAAAGGGTGATAAGACCTTCCTCACCTTCAGCAGGAACAGCAGGACAGCACGAGAGATTGAGCGATCAGCTCTGGGAAGAGCCTGCAGTGGGAGGGGGCCCTGGCAGGAAGTTGGGGGTGCAGGAGGATGGTGGGTGGGACAAAGAGCAGCACAGTGATGACAAGTTGAATTTGGACAGCATCATAAAGGCAGAGACGACAGAATTTGCTGAGGTGTGGGGTTAGATTTTTAAATGGAGGTTGTGTTAGTATGCCGGTATGGTGAGGCCATCAGGTCGGGGATAAGTGCCACTGAAAAGATAGTTTGTTACTCACGTACCCAAGAGGAACCACACCATGCCACGTGGGCACCGGGAAGGACCAGTCAATCAAGAGTAGAGGGAGCATGGGGGAAGGTGGGCGGGAAGAAGGGGTGAGGCAGGGTAAGCAGGCTTACGAGTGGCTAGCTTGAGCTCCTCTGGTAGATTCTAGTGAGGAGGGGCTGTGTTTCGTCCTCATGTGCCTGGCCCTGGGGTGACCGTGGCAGGAGCGTGAGAACCCTACAAAGGAGGTGTTGCAGGTGCGGGCTCTGCGTGGGTTGGTGCGTCATCTCCGGGCATTAGCTGGCCCAACAGGGCCGCTCTGTCAGTCTGCAAGGCTCCGACGGCAAAGCATCAGGATAAAGAGATGTGCTTTCTATATCCGGAGGTAAGGGATCGAGGACAAGCTCTGGACCAGCCCGTGGCCTGGCAGGAAAGGCAACTGACTCCCACATGGCTGGACACACAATCCCAAGTCCCCACCCACCATCAAAAAGGAGGAAGAGAAGGGATTGTGGCCCTGTCCCTGGGGGTTGCTTTCTCACTTTGTCTCTCTTCTTTCTTCCCCCAATGTGTGCATGTGCCCTCTGGCAAAAACAAAAAACAAACAAACAAACAAACAACAAAAAACACGGTTTTTTTGACCTGAGCAATTAAAAGAATAATCACTCGGCCATTAACACTGTTGGTGTGATGGTTTTGCCTAAACCACCTGCGCTCTCCCTGTTTTTGTTTCCAAAGAACCCATTCACTTCTTCATAGTCCAGCTCCCTCTTGTGGTGAGGATTTATTCTCATGCTTTGTTTTTGTTTTTTAAGAATTATTTAATTTTTATTTATTATTATTACTGTTTAATTTGACCAGAGAGAGAAAGAGAGAAAATGAGAAAACAAGCCGCCAGGTCCAGGACTCCCACACGGTTGGCCATATGGGAGTTCAACACCCCAACCACCACAACTGTCTGCTGGCCCTTCATACTGTTTCTGATGTGAAGATATAAAACTAAGAACTTGAGAGAAAGAATGATTTAATTCTTTTTTTTTTTTTTTTAAAAAAAGCATGAAAACTTCATGTTTCCCTATCTTCAGATTGAATTATGGTTAAATGAAGACACCACTTTATTTCTTAAGCCCAAACTTCAAAAGAGCTGTAGCCCTCTTGGTACCCTGCAGTAAACTAAGTTGAACAGTGCTGGTTTATCATTTAAAATGAAAGAAGAAAAAAGCTTTTTTTGGAGGGGGAGAGATTTTTTGCTATAGGGCACATGCATTCCGCCAGAAAGACAGAGAGAGACAGGACAGAGAGCGAGAAATCACCCCACGCCGCAATCCCTTCTCCAACCTCCTCTTGGGATCTTGGGCACGCACGCACATGTGCCCAGCATTAGTTTAAGCCACCAGGTCAGGACTCCAACCACAGTCTACTACATGGGAGTCCAGCGACATAGCCATTACACCAACTGCTGGTCCTGAAAAAGCACTTTTATATTACAGACCTCTGTAAAATCTCTATCTGGCTTGAATACAATTGCCTATAAAACACAGATCATAAGCTTCTTAGTTCTAAATCTTACCATGTTGGTTTTTTGGATTTTGGGGGGGGGGGGGGGGGGGGGGGGGGGGTTTGGAGAGGTTTTTGCTATAGGGCATGTGCGCTCGCCAGAAAGAGACAGAGAGACAGACAGCGAGAAATCACCCCCCGGGGGGATGGCCACGCAGCAATCCCTTCTCCTCTATTGTCCTCTCGGGATCTTGGGCATGCACGCACATGCGCCCGGCGTAAGTTTAAGCCACCAGGTCCGAGCCTCGAACCGCAGTTGACTACATGGGAGTCCAGTAACATAGCCATTACGCTAACTGCTGGTCCCCCCCCCCCTTTTTTTTTTTTCCTTCAATGAGTCAGCCATGGTGTGCTGAGAGTCCTGTTTACCAGGGGAGGTTACCTACTAGTTAACTGCATGCACAAACCATGCAAACTTAAGATACCCTCACTCTCCAGCAGCTTCCTGGGTTTTATCTAGATTCTAAAAACTAGCTGCTGTCTGCAACAGAAAGATCAGGTTTTTCCAAAACAGAGAAGTCTGAAGAACCTTACTATTAATTTTTTTATTTGTGTAAGTTATGGGGCCAGGAGATGGTGTGATAGTTACATCGCTGGACGCCTACATAGTCGACCGCAGTTCGAGCTCTGGATCCAGCGACTTAAAACTCACACTGGACACCTGTACATGCCCAAAATACCAAGAGGAGAATGGAGGAGAAGGGACTGCAGCATGACCATCCCCTCTGGGGGCATGATTTCTCACTTTCTGTCAGAGATCTCTGCTCTCTAGAGTAGAGCTCTCCAGCACGTGCTCTATAGCAAAAATCTCTCTCTATAGAAAAAAATTACATGGTGGTCTGAGTGATTTCTTACCCTATTGTTTGTGGGGTCAGCAGACCTTAGGGATCTTGTACTTCTTATAGTTCCTAAAGAGAAACTGTTGCCCTTAGCTACAGCTGCTTTGAGTCCCAATACGGCCAGCTTTCAGCTCTGAAAACCGAGTCACGGTGACTCCATCTTCACCTTACCCTGTGTGCTGCCTTATTAGCAAGGAGTCATACAGTCTTTAGAGCCACGTAAATAGAAGCGTATATCTTATACTAACCAGACCATACAGGAGCAGAGGCTTCATTAGAAAGAAAAGCAGAGTGACTTCTTTCCAGGCCCTTACCCTATCTACCTGTAAGTGGGATCTAACTCCTCTCTCAAAGGGATACTAACTTACCCCAGGAGATAGGAGAGAAATACCTGAAATTTACATATCAATTTGAAGGATTATAGCACTTGGTCTGTGTGTGTGTGAGTGTGTGTTCGCGTGTTTGTGCATGGTGTGTACAGTGTCCAGAAATATCACTTATCTGGGTGTGCCTTACGGCGCCCACAGCTATGGGAGACACAGCCAGACACCTGAAGGCCAGTGACTGCTCAACAGTCAGTAGTTGGATCAAAGTTCAGGCACTTTACTCCGGAGAACACCCTGACCCAGCCATCGGCCACGGAGACCCTCGGAGTCCAGCCGCAGAGCCTCTGACCCAGTGAGAGGTGAGGGCCCACAGGAGGGAGAGGAGGGGAGACGGCTTTCTAAGTCTCCTCTCGGGTGTTTCAGCATCACTGGGGACCTATGTGCCTTAATAACCTCTGAAAACATGGCTCTCAGATTTGGCAGGAGGGAAGGGCAGGCAGGGGAGTGGTGGGTGGGAGAGAATCAGCGGGGATTGTGAGAAATATGCAGATTTTTGGCATGCGCTCCCAGGAGCCTACAGGTGGATCAACTCCCAGACAGGAGCCAGACCCCTGCACTCCGGCTTTACATGGCAGTCCAGTGCAGAGGGCCAGGATAATGCTCCTGAGGGAAAAAGAAAAGACACATCTCTCTTTTAAAAAAGTAATAAAAAAGATAAAGGTGAGAAGGCCACTGTTATCAGAATGCAGCTTTCCTACCCACTCTCTGGAGCCATTTTACAATCAGAGGGGAGAAAGAAAAAGATGACTCCCAAACCAAACCAGCCTTCAGACCAACCAGCAGGACTTGACTAGATAAAATATCTTTTAAGATAATCAGGGCCTTCGAAATTTTCCTCTGCATAATACAAGAGATAGAAGTGGATGATGTAGATAAAACCAGACTGGGTGGGTGATGGGAGTGAGGGAGTTTATTATCTTATACTAGGTATTCTTAAATATTTTTAAGTATCCATAATAAAACTTTGGTGTTTTATTTTTTTTTTCCTTTGGAGAGGTTTTTGCTATAGGGCGCATGTGCTCGCCACACAGAGAGAGACAGAGAGACAGAAAGCAAGAAATCACCCCCCGGGGGGATGGCCACGCCGCAATCCCTTCTCCTCCATTCTCTTCTTGGGATCTTGGGCATGCACGCACACGCGCCCGGTGTGAGTTTTAAGCCACTGGGTCCGGGACACAAACCGCGGTCGACTACATGGGAGTTCAGTGACATAGCCATTATGCTAACAGCTGGTCCCCGTTGTTTTATTTTTTTAAGAGAGATTTTTGGTATAGGGCATGTGCACTCACCGGAAAGACAGAGAGACAGAAAGCAAGAAATCACCCCCCCGGAGGGATGCCCACACCTCAATCCCTTCTCCATTCCCCTCTAGGGATCTTAGGCTTGCAAGCACACATGCCAAGCATGAGTTTAAGCAACCAGATCCCCAACTCCAACTGTGGTTGACTGTGTGGGAGTCCAGCAACGTAACCATTACGCCATCTGCTGGTCCCTCCATAACAAAAAGATTTAGAAAAAAAATTTTAAAACCCGGAAGATTATTAGGTACAAACATTATATATTTTACATATATATATATATATGTATATATATATATATACACACACACACTATATATATATATATATATATATATATATATATATACACACACACACACACATATATAATATATATTTATATATAGTATATATTATATATGTGTGTTATACTATATATTATATATTATACACTATATATTATATATAATATACATATATATAAAGTATGGACATATATAGTCAGAGGTAAACACTGCCTGTCCTAATTCTGTCCCCAAGTCATTGCCTTGAGTTTCCTATGTCCTTTGGCAACCAATTCCTATTGTGAAATGGATATATCAGACATCATTAAACATCATGCTTCTCTAAGTGAAAACTCCCTTGTTCGGATTCCCTGCTCACCTAGCAGCTCCCTGATTGTCAACTGCCTTCAGATCAACTCTGATCACCCCAGCACAGCCCTCAGTCCATGTGACGGTCAGTCCTTATTTTTTGTGACAACATTGGGATTCTGGTTTTGTACATTGGGTTTATGAGATTGGTGAATGAGTCCCAAAATTTGGAGCTATTTATAGTATGCAGACGAAGTATCCAGGTTCTGAGCCTTTAAAGATGAGGAAAACAGGGCCAGCTGGTGGCACAGGGGTTACGGTGGCTGGATCCAATAGAGAGGACTTCATGGTTCAAGTCCTGGACCTAGTGTCTTGAAAAACATGCTAGGTGCATGTATGCATATGCCCAAAACCCCAAGAGGAGAATGGAGGAGAAGGGACTGAGTCATAGCCAACCCCCCGGGGTGTGATTTTGTTGCAGGATGGCTTTGGCGATAGCCAGGTTCTTGGTGCTTCAGACAACATTGGATGAAACTCAGCAACAGTGCAAGTAAAGGGTGGTTTATTAGGTAAAGTGAAAGTACACCCCTGAGAGGCGGGAGTGGGCCTGCTCATGATAGAGAGTGGCTCAAGGGCCCTGGTGATTGCTCTCCATGGGGCTTATAATTCCTTAATCACAGTGAGCTGGTTGATCATTGGCTGGGCCCTGACTGTGTCTGGAACGACCACTGTGTCACCTTCAGGCTCATCACACTCTCGTTGTACAGTATCAGCATGCCAGATGACAATCCCATCTACGCAGCAACAGTTCAGAACAACAATGACAATGGTAGAACCTACGCTAATAAGGCCAGAAAATGGGATGGACGGGGTTTCAGGAACACCACTGCCCTTTCCTCTGCAAGCAATAATTCTCCCTTTCCTCTGGAAAGGAGCGAAACTGCTCACCTATCTCATCTCAAGGGCCACTTGTCCGCCCTCTGCACTTCAATCAACCTGTTTTCACGCTCCTTCAATGGCTCACTCTTGAATTGTTCCCTGCAAAACCAAGACCCTCACATCCCGGATAGGGATCCCCGTGGGTTGAGTCTTCCTGGCAACAATACGACAATACTTGTAATAAAATAGAAAAAGGGGCTGATGCCCAACTTACAGGTTCTTCGAGTTTCCCAGCGCGGCAGACAAGAGTCTTCGTTATGAGATTGGAGCAGGTTGAAGCGGCAGACCGCGAGCACCATGATAGGAGAAAGAGGACAGCCACGACACCGACCACCACATTTCACAGAGGGAAAGGACAAGATTTGCATAAAAGGAAGTATTGCCGCGTTCTAAGATTTGAAGGGGATGCCTCCGGAAGGGGCCTTTGCTTACACCAACACAACCTTGGCTTCGGCCTGGGGGGGAATACCTAAGCGCCCAGCCTTAAGTCCCAGTTAGCCCGACGTGAGAGAATTCTCTTTCAGTGGCGGGTGCCCTAATGGCTTTTAAGTGCCCGGTCCACATCCACACAAACACGGCATTTCAGTGGCTAAAGGAGAAAAAAAGAGCGAGAGTCTCACCCCTGAGAGCTTAAAGCCTTACAGGTGGATCCAGAGGTGGTTTCTAGCCCTATATGAGAGTTGTCCATACCGAGAACAGTAACCCGCCTTGGTTGACCCAGACTCAACGGAAATAATGAGGAAAAGGCCGGAGGTTAAGAAACAGGAAAAACAGAGGAGAGAGGGTCCCCCGTTAGGGGCTGACCTCCTGGCCTGGCTGCCCTAATATATGTGGCAGGACGGCCTTGGGGAGAGCCAGGTTCTGAACTGAACAAAACACGCCACCAGGGAAAGTAAAGGATAGTTTATTAGGTAAAAGTGAAAGTAAACCTCGGAGAGGTAGGAGCGGACTGAGCAGGACAGAGAAGAGGGTGGCTCAAGGTCCCCGTCATTGCTTTCCATGAAGTTTATAATTTCTTAACCAGGGTAGGGTCTGTTGGTCATTGGCTGGGCCCAATGATTGCTTTCATCCCATTGGCTGTGTCAGCTGCAGCTAGGCCCCCGATTCATCTCATTGGCTGTATCAGCTGCGACTGGGCTCCTGCTATACCTCATTGGCTGTATCAGCTGCGTCTGGGCCCCCTGATTCATCTCATTGGCTATATCAGCTGCTGCTGGGCTCCCTGATTCACCTCATTGGCTGTATCAGCTGTGGCTGGGCCCCTGATACACCTCATTGGCTGTATCAGCTGCGGCTGGGCCCCCTGATTCACCTCATTAGATGCAAGCAAGACGCCGCTTCCTGAAAATCTCCAACCTACCTCACCTCCTTTTCTGCCCTGATGGGTCTTTCTACCTAGCTACGTAGGCAGATGCCTGCCTCCTTTTTCTAGCTTTTTTCGTACCTCATTTTCTCACTTTCCTTCTCTTTCTCTCTCTCTCCCCTTCTCTTTCTCTCTCTGGTGAGTGTTTATACCCTATAGCTAAATCAATCAGTCAATCAGGAAAATAACCAAATGAAGGAATATTTGCCCGGGTAATGAATGTCTCCAGATACGACCTGTAGGAAGAAGCCAGCTTGGGGTTGCCTTCCTTGTATTCCTGGAGACAACTGTTGTAATATATCGAATGTTTACCACACAGCCAGTGCAGCACCAGGTATTTTCCACTGTTATCTCACGTAATTTTCACGGTAGAAAACGACGCAGTAAGATCTTTCCCTAGAAAGATCGCCATCATAAGGGTGATCTCAGAAAAGAAACAGATACCGGAATGTGAAGTTCTCTGTTGAAAATAAGGTATATGGTAATATCCATGATTTGATCTAAGCATTTACAAACCTTGAAAAACATAATTGTGTGCTGTAGCGGTGTATACGGATGGAATGCAAATAATCATAGAAAAGACTGGTTAAAGGGGGAAAATTGCATGACAGAATGGATGAGACTTTTTTTTTTGGGGGGGGGGGGAGAGGTTTTTTGCTATAGGGCACGTGCGCTCACCAGACAGAGAGAGACATAGAGACAGAAAGCGAGAATTCACCTCCCAGGGGGGATGATCACGCCACAATCCCTTCTCCTCCATTCTCCTCTTGGGATCTTGGGCACGCACGCACACGTGCCCGGCGTGAGTTTTAAGCCACCGGGTCCGAGATGCGAACCGTGGTCGACTACGTGGGAGTCCAGCGACATAGCCATTACGCTAACTGCTGGTTTGGATGAGACTATTAATTTGAAAAAATATATGTCTGTAGATATTTATTACATGTAATCTATGATGCCACGTATTCTGGTTATAGTGTCATGTAAGGAGATGGTTAGGGGCCAGTGGGTGGCATGGTAGTTTGGGTGCTGGACTCTACATGGCTGACCACAGTTCAAGTCCCAGAACCACCGGCTTGCTTTCTCACCTTCTCTGTCTCTGATGAATGCATATATCGTGTAGCAAATTTTTAAATAGTAATGGTAAATAAGAATAAATAAATAATTATTTCTTCTTCTTTTTTAAAGAAAGAGATAGGCTGGGACCAGCAGTTAGCGTAATGGCTATGTCACTGGACTCCCATGTGGTTGACCACGGTTCCTGTCCCAGACCTGGTAGCTTAAAACCCACGCCGGGCGCATGTGCGTGTGTGCCCAAGATCCCGAGAGGAGAATGGAGAAGAAGGGATTGCGGCGTGGCCATCCCCCCTAGGGGGGTGATTTCTCACTTTCTGTCTCTCTGTCTCTCTCTGTCTGTCTGGTGAGCACACGCGCCCTATGGCAAAAACATCTCAAAAAAAAAAAAAAGAAAGAAAGAAAGAAAGAGATAGGTAGGGGCCAGCAGGTGGCAAAGTGGTCAAGGTGCTGGACTCCTACATGGTCAACCACAATTCAAGTCCCATACTGAATAACTTGAAAATCGTGCTGGGCACTTATGCACGTGCACCCAAAAGCCCAAGAGGAGGATGGAGGAAAAGGGACTGCAGCATGGCCATTATCCCAGGGGGTGATTTCCCACTTTCCCTCTCTCTGTATCTCTCTGTCTCTCTGGTAAGTGCACATACCCTGTAACAAAAACCTAAAAGAAAAAAAGATTTTTATAATTATTTTTTAATTTGTCAAGAGAGAAAGGGAAAGTGAGAAAGCAAGCTGTCAGGTCCAGAACTCGAACCACGTTCAGCCATGTGGGAGTCCAGCACCTCAGCCAGCAAGCCACCATCCGGCACCCAGAAATATAACTTTGCTTTTCTTTTCTTTTGGAGAGCTTTTTGCTATAGGGCACGTGCTCGCCAGAAAGACAGAGAGAGACAGAGAGATAGAAAGCAAGAAGTCACCCCCCAAGGGGAATGGCCATGCCACAAACCCTTCTCCTCCATTCTCCTCTCGGGATCTTGGGCATTCATGCACACGCGCCTGGCGTTAGTTTAAGCCACCGAGTCCAGGACTCGAACCGCAGTCGACTACATGGGAGTCCAGCGACATAGCCATAATGCTAACTACTGGTCCCAAAATAGACCTTTTCAAAAGGACCAGCTGCTGGATCCCACGCGGCCAACAGTGCAGTTCGAGTTCTGGACCTGCAGGCTTGTAAAAAAATACACCAAGTACGTGAGCGTGTGTGCCCAAAATCTCGAGAGGAGAAATGGAGAAGGGATTGCAGCATGGCCATCCCTGCTGGGGGATGCTTTCTCACTTTCCCTCTTTGTCTCCACCACAGTAATTACACACACCCTCTAGCAAATTAAAACCCACACACATGCATATGCATACACAGAATGCCTCATAAATTTGTTTTATGGTTTTAATTTTTTTTATTTTGAGCTCAGTCTATATTTTCTCCCAGTTCTCAAACTTATGTTTCATAGGAGGACCGGCAGATAGCGTAATAGTCACATTGTTGGACTCCCACAGACCTGGTGGCTTAAAACTCATGCCAGGGGTGTGTGTGTGTGCATGTCCAAAGTGCTGAGAGGAGAATGGAGAAGGGACTGCAGTGTGCTCACCCCCCACCTGGAGGTCATTTCTCACTTTCTGTCTCTCTGTCTCCAGTGAGTGCTCACACTCTATAGCAAAAATCTCTCTCAAAGGCAGAGTTATAGAAACTCAATACATAAAGAGACCTTGCTGAGGCCAGGAGCTAGAATAAGGTAGCTCAGTGCACTGCCTTAAAAATAGATCCTGATTTAACACCAAAACCTCCTCCTCCTCCAGGAGCAGCGGCCAGAGCTCAAGTCTCAAGACCTGGCCGGAAGTGAGAAGTTCTAGTGCCTGGAAGGGAAGGCTGAGAGGTGAAAGCTGCTCCTGGACACATCAGCTGTCCTCTGCACTGCGGTAATGGGTCCAGAAATGGAACCGCCCTTGAAGAAGCCAACGGCATGTAATCCGAGCAGCCCCTGCACAGACAGAAACTCCAGGTGCAGGCAGACAGCGTGGAGAGCTTGGCTTTTTTGTTTGCTTTGTTTTATTGCCGCTCAGGAGTATATCTGAAATCCAGAGGAACTAATTTGAAGTCAATTAATAAGGGTATCAAACTTGCTGCAATTTGAGGGTGGTGGGAGATTAAAAACAAAATACAACAGAAAACAGAGAAGTTTGTATTAGAAATGACTTGGGAATTGCAGAATGATGTCCTACCAATGCTTTGAAGAGGATTTAATTAGCATAATCAATCTAGTAAGCATCTGAAGTCTTAAAAGGGGGGGCAAGATAGATTTATTGTCTTCACTTTGCAGGTGGGGAAACTGCGGCTGGCAGAGATGTGACATGGTTTGTAGGGGGTTTAATGAGATTTACCTGGCAGAACTGAACTGAACTGAACCTAGCCATCACGATTCAAGAGAAAATGATGAAGGATTCAGGTTTTTGTTTTTGTTTTTTTTTCCAAGAATTACTTTTATCATCATCATTATTATTTTTAAATTGATACATTCACCAGAGAGAGACACAGAGAGAGAAAGGAAAAGTGAGAAAGCAAGCTACCAGGTCTAGAACTTGAACCACAGTCGGCCGTGGGGGAATCCAGCACCCCACCTGCCATGACACCTGCTGGCCCCAGGGATTCAATACTCTGTCTTCTTCCCCCTTTTCCTTTCTCTCTTATTTATTTATTTTTTTATTTTTATTTTTTATTTTTTGTAAATAGGCTCGTACTTTGTCACAGTCCTCTAGTCTCAGCCTCCTATGGCAGGGACTGCAGGCAAACACCACCATACCCAGACATTTCAGGCCAGGAATCGAACCTGGCCTCCCAGCGGGCCTGAATCTGCCAAGTCTAAGCAGAGCCCGAGCACGCTGCTGCAGCCTAACCCTCACTGTCCTTCTACAGTTACCAAATGCAGCTTTGTTTTGGTAAGTTTAGCAAAGACATTGAAGCCGAGTCACTTTCTTTTTATTTTCATGTCATAAAACTCTCAGAAGACACATGTTCTCAGCAAAGTCTTCACGCAGGATTTCCACGGTACTGCGCTTAGCATGAACTGCTCATTTCCACAAAGCGCAACTCAACCATTAACCATTATGTCGGGAACAGCCTCCTCTTATAAAGCCCTTGGAGCCCAACTGTTCAAGAATTGAGAAGAATCACTTAAGAAGATGAATGATTTTCAAACGGCAAACACTTTGGGGAAGAGAATGATTGTGCAGAAACAAATGTCATTCAAATAGAAGGCACTGGGGTATTGGCAGATGGCATAGCAGTTCTGTCACTGGACTCCCATGTGGCCAACCATGGTTCAAGTCCTGGACCTGGTGTCTTGTAACTCACACTGGGCACATGTGCATGCATGCCCAAAATCCCAGAAGGAGAATGAAGAAGGGATTGAGGCATGGCCTTTTTATCATGGATAAAATTAAATAATTATTTTTTAAAAAAAGTTTTTTGCTATAGGGCACATGCACTTGCCAGAGAGAGACAGAGAGAAAGTGAGACATCACCCCCAAGGGGAGATGGCCATACCACAATCCCTTCCCCTCTGTTCTCCTCTCGGGATTTTGAGCATGCACACACATACACCTGGCATGATTTTCAAGTTGCTGGATCCAGGATTCAAACCATGCAGCTAGCCATGTGGGATCCAGCCACCTCAACCTCCACATCACCTGCTGGCCCGTAAATTTTTTAGAAAGTGAGCAAGTACTCCCAAAGGCATGTTCATTGTTCTCATGATGGTTACGTCGTTGGACTCCCATGTAGTCTACCTCAGTTCAAGTCCTGAAGCCACTGGCTTAAAACTCATGCTGGACGCATGTGTATGCGTGCCCAAAATCCTGAGAGTAAACTGGAGGAGAAGGGATGCTGTATGGCCATACCCCCTGGGGGGGTGATTTCTCACTTTCTGTCTCTCTGTCTCTCTGTTTCTCTGGCGAGCATACGTGCCCTATAGCAAAAATTTCTCTAAAAAAATTAAAAAGAAGAAAAATTATAATCACGAACTAATCTCATTGAGTAGATTAAGAAACATTTAAAAACAGAAATGTAAAAGAATGAGATGAAATTAAAGATCTTTTTTTAATTGTTAGAGAATGAAAACACTCCCAGTGATCATGCCACAATCCTTTTTCCTATATTTCTCTATTCTGTCAGGATTTGGGCCATATATGCACAGGTATCTGGTGCTTTTCAAGCACTGGAGGCCGGGATTTGAACCACAATCAGGCATGTTATATCTGGCTCCCAATGCACAGTGCTTAACCACTGCACTATGGGGCTGGCCTGAAATTAAAAATAAATAAATAAATAAATAAATAAATAAACTATTTTTATTTCTTTTCACTTAGTTCAAAGCAAACTGTTATTCATACAAACAGTCTAGCCAATTTTGCTGACAGTATTTTTTAGTCAAAGTCATAGGATTAAATATGCTTCATTATTTTGAAAATCTTGATTTAGCACTTCATGATAAAACAAGGCGAAGGCCCATTTCTAAATCCAGTCTGCGCTGATGTTTGTATTTAATGCATATCAAAAGTGGAAAGATAAAAATGGCCTTACAGGGGCTGGCAAGTGGCATGGTGGTTAAAGGCGCTGGACTCCCACATGGCTGACCACGGTTCAAGTCTCGGACCTGGTGGCTTGCTTTCTCACTTCCTCTCTCTCTCTGTCTCTCTCTGATCAAACTGGAAAATAATAATGATAATAATAATAAATAAAGTTAAATAAAATAATTCTTTAAAAAAAAAATGGCCTTACAAAGATCCCAGACCCCAGCAGGAGAATAATGTTATTAACCAGGCCTAAATCCCTGATCCTGATTTCTCACTCCCATACACCAGTCACATACAGGTTTTTACTGGAATTCATTTGCCAGACTGCCATCTCCCCAAACTGTCCTTGCTAGCTAATTAGGTGGCACATTGACTGGAAAACAAATTTTAAGATGCTCATAGAGGAGAACTTTTACAGGTGACACAGACTTTAAAAGCAAAAGTGTATGATAGTTAAGGTACTGGACTCCCACATGGCTGACCACCGTTCAAGTCCTAGACTTGGCAGCTTGAAAATAATGTCAGGCACATGTGTGTGCATGACCAAAATCCCAAGAGGAGAATGGAGAAGGGACTGCAAAGTAACCATTCCCCCCAGGGGGGTGATTTCTCACTTTCTTGACCCCTGTCTCTCTCTCTGGGGATTACACACACCTTGTGGCACGAAAACAAAAGCAAATCCTAAAAAATTTAAAGCACAGAAGATAGAAACATTTCCCAAATACCTACCAAGAAGAGCTACATTGTGAGTTTATCTGAAAATCACTATTAAGGTATCATAGTCCTCAGCATGAAAGCACCTGTCATTGTAGAAATGGCCAACAATTTGAATCAAGTCTCTGTGAAAGAAAATGCATAACCTATCTTTCAGTTTAATAAGTGGTTTTTTTTTTTTTTTTTGGAGAGG
Organism: Tupaia tana; assembly: GCA_026018925.1. Taxonomy (NCBI): domain Eukaryota; kingdom Metazoa; phylum Chordata; class Mammalia; order Scandentia; family Tupaiidae; genus Tupaia; species Tupaia tana. Next base: position 16,613,869 of record JAKSZU010000021.1, read on the forward strand.
TTTTTTGCTATAGGGCGCGTGTGCTCGCCAGACAGACAGAGACAGACATAGAGACAGAAAGCGAGAAATCACCCCCCAGGGGGGATGGTCACGCCGCAATCCCTTCTCCTCCATTCTCCTCTCGGGATCTTGGGCACGCACGCACATGCGCCCGGCGTGAGTTGTAAGCCACCGGGTCCGAGACGCGAACCGCGGTCGACTACGTGGGAGTCCAGCGACATAGCCATTACGCTAACTGCTGGTTCCCAATAAGTGTTTTCATCAATCCAGCTGGTAGGACGGTGGTTAAGGTGGCTATATCCCACAGAACTGAGTCCTAGACGTGCAGCTTGAAAAACATGTCAGGCACATGTATGTGCATGCCCAAAATCCTGAAAGGAAGGAGAGATGGAGAAGGGATTTCAGTGTGACCACACCCAATGGGGGATGCTTTCTCACTCTCTCTCTTTTTGTGAAGCACACACACACACACACACTGACAAGTTTAAAAACAAAAGTCTTTTTTAACTACTCTGCCATGAGATAAACAGTGGACCATTCAAATAGTACAAAACAACTCCATGGTTCTTGCTATGTTTTGAATATGTCCTTGAAAATCCATATGTTGAGATTTGGTTCCAGTTATGACGGGATTAAGAGGGAAAGGATTTGGGAGCAGCAGATGGCATAATGGTCATGTTGCTAGACTCCCATGTAGTTGACTATGATTCAAGTCCCAGACCCAATGGCTTAAAACTCACACTGGGTGAGTGCCCAAAATCCTAAGAGGACAATGAAGGAGAAGGGATTACAGCATGGCCATCCCCCCCTGAGGGGTGGGTGCTTTCTCACTTTCTGTCTCTCTGTCTCTGTCTGGTGAGAACATGTACCCTATAACAAAAATCTTTCTCTCTTAAAAAAAAAAAAAAAAAAAAGAAAGAAAGTAAAAATTTAATCTGATTAAAGTGTTGAAAGTGGACCCTTTGGGAGGTGATTAGGATTAAGGTCATCAGGGCAGAGCCCCTATGATGGAATCCTGGTGGGCTTATAAAAAGAAGGAATGAGGGGAACCAGCAGTTAGCATAATGGCTATGTCGCTGGACTCCCACGTAGTCGACCGCGGTTCGCGTCTCGGACCCGGTGGCTTACAACTCACGCCAGGCGCGTGTGCGTGCGTGCCCAAGATCCCGAAAGGACAATGGAGGAGAAGGGATTGCAGCGTGACCATCCCCCCTGGGGGGTGATTTCTCGCTTTCTGTCTCTGTCTCTCTCTGTCTGTCTGGCGAGCGCACGCGCCCTATAGCGAAAAGCCTCTCAAAAAAAAAAAAAAAAAAAAGGATTCTCTGAGAAGAATCCACATGGATACTGGGAACTAGATATTTCAGGCACAGGAGAAATGAAGATTTTCTACTCATAATTCAGCCTCCAGCAAGCAAAGCTAGTGTGTGAATCTGCTGCACCAGCTATCACTACAGAACGGCAATCCGATTCTAGAACACCTCTGTCTGCTTACTCCTGAACATTGAGGCTTAACTTCAAGAATTTGAAAGAAACACGCCATTCATCAGATGACAAGAAATCACCTTCGGATCACGAGAAATATGGGAAAACGAGAAAATACCTCTCCTCCAATGGAAAAGAGTAACTCTCCTTCATCCACAAGCAGTTCGGTGAAAGTCATGGAAATGTCTGATAAGGAATTTAGAGCATTCGTAATGTCGAAGCTAACAGAGATGGAAGAAAAGAGAGATAATGAACTGCTAAAGAGAAAGGAGAAAGAAGTTGCCGAGTTCCAGGAGATGAGGAAATTCTTGCAAGATCTAAAAGAGGAATTACACACTTTACAAAAGACTCAAACGGAACTGCTAGAGATCAAGTCTATAATACAAGAAGTCAAAATCTCCCTTGAAAGTATTAAAAGCAGACTAGATCATTCAGAAAATAGAATCTCAGATGTAGAAGAGAAAATGGCTGGCTTAGAAAAGTCCACCACGAAGACTGAGAAAATGGCTCAAAAATTTGAGAATGATATGCGAGAAGTACTGGATACCATCAAACGTCCAAATATCCGGATAATTGGCATTCCAGAAGGTGAAGAGACCCATAAGGGCATTGATAATCTATTCCATGAAATCCTGCAAGAAAACTTTCCAAACCTAGATAGGCATTCGAAGATCCAGTCCCAGGAAATACAAAGGACCCCAAATAGAATCAACCCAAGAAGATCTTCTCCAAGACACATTATAGCCAGGTTGACCAAAACCGCAGACAAAGACAAGATACTAAGATTGGCAAGAGAGAAACATCAAGTTACCTACAAAGGACATCCCATCAGGCTAACAGCAGATCTCTCATCGGAAACAATGCGAGCGAGGAGAGAATGGGAAAATATATTCAAAGTGTTACGAGAGAAGCAATTTCAGCCAAGAATACTGTACCCGGCAAGATTATCTTTCAGGTGGGAAGAAAAGACAAGAACATTCTCAGATAAACAAAACCTGAAAGAATTTACCAGCACCAGACCAGATCTCCAAGAAGTTCTCAAGGGTGTGCTGTATCAAGAAAATTAAACACAGACACACGGAAATAAGAGTCCAAAAACTATGAAAGTAGCCAACTTAATCAGAGGGACAAGTCTGAATTTGAATATTATATCCCAGAATTTAATCAGGAAAATTGAACCAGAACAGAAGATAAAAGTACATGAGACTGATAGGTTCATGCACCTTCCATTTGAACAGAATCCTAACTTGTTTCCTGGCTTTAAGCAAAGTTCCTTGGCATTTCTTTGAGTTAAGTTATAACTGGTTTTCTTAGTAGTAATGAGTGAACTCACCATTGAAAGTAGTTAGATTATGTAGGAAATTGTGTGATCAATGCAACGTGGGTGGGAAGGGAATGAAGGACAATTGTAGACACCGGAGGTGGTGTGAGAGGAGGGTGGGAAGGGACAGAGGGTCAGAAAGAGGGGTGGAAGTAATTCTAGGAACTAGTAATGGAAAATTTTTTTGTAATGTTCATGATTGTATCACTATGCAGTGTGTACTGGATGGGAGATTGCATTTTGTATGCTGTGATGAAGCTTAGGGAAGGAATGTAAATTGAGTTACAAAAAAAAAAGTTTCAGGAAAAAATATATATATATTCAATGACTGCAGTAGGATATGTAGCCACAGCTAGGTGCTACTTTATAGGATGCGTAAAGTAAGACTTGTGTTCATGGAAATGTGGGTATCACCTGTGTTTGCTATGAGGGTATTTGGATTGATTAGGGTCTTTGGCGATTCAATAAAATGTGAGGAGAAAACTGTATAGAAAGCAAACATAGATACCAGAGACTGTGGGAGGAGAGTGGGAGATGGCAGAGGGTAAGAGATAGAGAATCTAGGATGGGGGGAAAAAAGCAAAACATACAGAAGACAAGAAATGGAAGATCATTTGCTGACAATAACATGCTTGTTGATGTGCTTGATTGAGACAATATATAGTGTAATTTGGATGGAAAATCTCATTTTGTATGCTGTAATGATGTTCAGAGAATGAATGCAAATAAATAAAAAATAAAAATTAAAAAAAAAAAAAAAAAAAAAAAAGAAGGAATGAGGGGAACCAGCAGTTAGCGTAATGGCTATGTCGCTGGACTCCCACGTAGTCGACCGCGGTTCACATCCCAGACCTGGTGGCTTAAAACTCATGCCAGGTGCGTGTGTGTGCGTGCCCAAGATCCCAAGAGGAGAATGGAGGAGAAGGGATTGTGGCATGACCATCCCCCCGGGGGGTGATTTCTGGCTTTCTGTCTCTCTCTGTCTGGCGAGCACACGCACCCTATAGCGAAAAACCTCTAAAAAAAAAGAAGAAGGAATGAGACAGAGACACACGGGTAGACACAGACACAGTACTTGCTGTTTCACCATGTGATGCCCTTCCCCACATTAGCCACCATGAATACCCTCACTAGATATCTCCCAAACCGTGAGCTAAATAAACCTCTACTTTAAATAAATTACCCAGACTCAGGTTTTTCTGTTGTTACCAACACAACAAGCTATCACAATAATTCTTTGTGATGCTTTTTTAAAAGGTCCACAAGTTTTCTGACAGGTCTCCTATCCAAAGAATTGTCTCCTTCTCTTAAACCCAAATAAGTCAGATTATTAAGCCACACAAACACAAAAGCGACCCTAATGGCTAATTTGTGTGTGTGTGTGTATGTACTACAGGGTGAGTGTGCTCACTGGAGAGAGATGAGGTACGAGGGAGGTTAGAAATCACTCCCCGGGGGGATGGCCACACCACAATCTCTTCCATTCTTCTCTCAGGATTTTGGGCGCGCACGCACACACACACACACGCCCCAGTGTTTTTTTTCAGGCCATCGGGTCCAGGACTCAAACTACACAGTTAGCCACGTGGGATCCAGGTACTTTAACTACCATGCCACTGGCTAGCCCCAGTCAGCTACTTTTAACATTTGGGCTTTTTTAAAAACCCTAAGCATTCAGAGAAAGATAAAATTTCCAGTTGAGGGGTTTGTTTTGTCTTTTAAATGTATTATAAATTATCTGGAAACCAAAGAAAAAAATTGCTTTATCTTATATTCAATCCAGTAAGCAAAGGAAATAAAACACAATTTGACTGTGGCAAAGCTCATTTATTAAACTTCAGGGGTAAAATGAGTCACACTATTCCACAACAAAATTATTTAACTGTAGATTTCATGAAGAAATGTGTATTAGTAATATACTTCCAATAAAACATTGTTATTAATAACTACTTATATTCAATTCTTGGATAGTTTCTGTTGGTAGTCTCAAATTAAGACTTTCCCCAAACATATCAATATTTCCAATTAAACATCATACTTAAAATAAATTCGCACAGATTTACAAAACATGTGATTTATGCTTAAAAATTAATTAGTTGTTAGTCACAATTTGGAAGTGATTTTTCAACAATGACATGTTTTATAAATATTTTGGAATATACCTAAAAGCTTTATCCCCATTCGACTGATAAGTATGTTGTTTTTAAAAAATAAAAACGCAGCTTTAAAAATTAAAACAATAAATTGTCACAAATTAGATACAAATATCTTAAAATTAATAAATATTAAAGTGAAAAAATAAGTCCTTTAACAGAACTGTAAAGGATACTACTAACTCCTTACAAAAAGAAATAAAGTTAAATTTTTTAAACCATTGTAACTAGTACTGAAAAAATATAAATGTGTTTGGAAAGTCTATAAACTTCCTTCCCCCACTTTATAAAATGTTTTGAAAAGCAGTAAGCAGATTCTCTTCTTTAAAAAACTATTATACTCACCATAATTACTGTAGCCATCATTATTTTACTATAAAAGTAGTTAAAAATCAATGTTAATTTAGGACAAAGTAAAACAATTTTAATATTTAATTCTAGTATGATGAAGATAAATGGTTTAATTTCCCTAAACACAAATAAAGCCAAATTGAGCTTTAATATTTAAGCATAATAGTTACTTCTTGTAATTATTACTTTCAGATAGTTCACTGAACAGAATTATCTTGTTTTTATAATTATGTTATCCAATTAAGGTGACTGTAATGATTAAACAAAAATCCTGAACTAGATTAGATTACATATTTCATCAGTTTTCCCCTTCCTGAAAATACTGTAAATGTACAATCATCTTTTGGCTTAATTTCCGCTAAAGTGACCAAGGACAGCAATCTAGCAGAATTAGTGAATGTACACACTTAAGGTAATCTTCATGGCTTACATTCCATTTATGTAAATAGCTACATATGCAAGCTTGCTCTTTTTATATGCAAAGTCTTCAATTCAAAATAAAAGTAGGGTGAGAACAGCTTTTTTGAAATATTCTTTCCATCACTGAGGGATAGACAAAGAGATTTTTCAATATCTAATTTATTTTTCATACTGAGGAGAAACAATTTCTTGGACCATAACATTTAAACATGAAAAAAATAGATACAACACAATGTAATTACAGAAATCCATGTAGACGCACTGCAATTAGAGTTATGACCTCAGAACTATAATCCAAAAGGAAGATGACTTCTGACTTCAGCATGTAGATATTAAACTGACAGGTTGAAGGGAGAGGAAGAGATACCACATCTTAAACGTGGCTTGATGTCCCCACTAAAGGCTAAGTAAGAACAGGTCTCCTTGGGTAGCCAAGAACCACTCTTACCTATTTCCCACCATTACAACTCCTCAAATGCTTTCAATTCATTTTTCACTGTTTTAAGATACCAAAATGAAATACAAAGCACCTTATGGATGTCACTTTATTTGTCTTAAAATCTGATGTTTTTCTTTATGTTGTAATAGAACGTAGCTAGAAAACACATGACTCTTTTAAAAATCACAATGATTTTTATAGACCTGTTTGATGCTGACCAGAAACACAGAGCATCTGGAACTGTTGGGAAAGTTACTCTTTATGTTCCTAGAACCAGAACGTTCGAGAATATTCCATTCTCACCCCCTGGAACCACAGTCTTGATTCTCAAGTGTACCAATAACAGCACAGTTCAATGTGTGAATTAACAAAGAACTCTGGGGAGAAGCAAATAACAGTTTTTATCCTACTAAGAACATTTCCCATTCAAAGGACATACCAGTAGGTGTAGTACTAAACCTTAATACTTGCTTTTCAATCCCAGAAACACAGGATTAAGCACTTACTGACCTACCACTCTGCCATTCTCTCATCTGAAGCCATCCTCATTCGGCTCTCAACAGCAAGATGTTCTGATCCGTCTTATCTGTGCTTTATTTTCAATGTGACCTGAAAATCACCTTTTTCCTAGTGTTGTCACAGTGACAAACTGATTAAGTAGATACCAAATACAAAAGTATGCATGGCAATGGTAAATAGCAGAGTACCAGGATGATCCATTATATGTGACATTAAATCTTAGAACTTATCACTGTCATACTTCAGAAGTATTTCTTTAGTCAAAATCAGAGAGTATCAACAAGACTTATTTAGCACCAGCACGTCATTGCAGGCTTTGGTTCAGGCTTCAGGGTAACTCCATTATCAGGGGGTTGACTAAGCATTAATGGTTTGTGGCTCTTAAGCTTATGAGCCAACGTCATAAATATAGCTTCCACATGGTCGTTATCATTGGGGTTTTTAGCGGAGGTTTCGAACAAAGGCATACTGTGTGTGTCAGCAAATTTCTGTGCCAAGTCTGTGGGTACCTGAATGGCGCTTCTCAAGTCACATTTGTTTCCAACCAAAATCCGTGGTATGTCATTGGCTAGCAAATGCTGTTTGCACTCTTCTATCCAAGATGGCAGGCTTTGGAAACTAGCCATGTTGGTCATGTCGTACACGAAGACCACGGCGTGGACGTTTCTGTAGTAGTGCTGCACCATGCTCTTCCTGAATCGTTCTTGTCCCGCTGTGTCCCATAACTGGATCTGAAAATGGAAAAGGAAAACAAGACATTTCATTCTAATTATCCAGGGGGAGAAATTTAAGCACCTTTGCATGGTCTTCAGTACCTCTTCACTTATAATACTTTAATTGCTTCCTTCCAGAATGTCTTTTCAGTACTATCTATGGGATCGAAAACTCATGATACTAGTCTAGTGACGTCATAATAAGTAATAATACAAGTATCTAGGACCAGCAATGGCATAGCAATTACGTTGCTGGACTTCCACATAGCCAACTGTGGTTACAGTCCTGGACCCAGAGGCTTTAAAATCACACTGGGGCAGCCAGATGGTGGCACAGCAATAATGCACAATGCTTTGCAGTGCTGGACCGCGTGAGAGTGTCCCGGGTTCACATCCTGAGGCCTCCCTGTGTACAGGAGATGCCTTCCTATGCGACCATGACCCGGGCGGCTGAGGCTGACTAGTGTGAATACTCTATTGGAGTGCCTTTCCCCTCCTTCTCCCTCCCTCCCTCTCTCTCTTTAAGAAATAAAGAAGAAAAAAAAAAAAAAAAAGGGAACCAGCAGTTAGCGTAATGGCTATGTCGCTGGACTCCCACGTAGTCGACCGCGGTTCGCGTCTCAGACCCGGTGGCTTACAACTCACACCGGGCGCGTGTGCGTGCGTGCCCAAGATCCCGAGAGGAGAATGGAGGAGAAGGGATTGCGGCGTGACCATCCCCCCTGGGGGGTGATTTCTCGCTTTCTGTCTCTATGTCTCTCTCTGTCTGGCGAGCACACGCGCCCTATAGCGAAAAAACCTCTCAAAAAAAAAAAGAAAAAAAATCACACTGGGAATGTATGTGTGCACGTGCCCAAGATCCCAAAAAGAGAATGGAAAAGGGACTACGGTGTGGCCATCTCTCCAGGGCACGATTTCTCCCTTTCTGTCTATCTCTCTGGTAAGCACACACCTCCTATAGCAAAAATCTCTCTGAAAGAAAGAAAGAGAGAAAGAAAGAAAGAAAGAAAGAAAGAAAGAAAGAAAGAAAGAAAGAAAGCCAGCCAGCCAGCCAGCCAGCCAGCCAGCCAGCCGGCCTAAACTTTTCTGCCAATGACATTATTTCATTGCCTCCTAGTGGAATTATGGAGGACTTCAAGGAAATTATGTCTCAAGCTAAATGTAAGTACTATGTTACGATTCTTTTAAGACACTTGATTATCCTACCTTCATTTACTTTGTAAAAAATACATGCTAAATTAAGCTTGAAACTCACACCGGGTGCCTGTGCCTGCGTGCCCAGAATCCCATGAGCAGAATGAAAGAGAAGGGACTGAGGTGTGGCCATCCCCTCTCGGGGATGATTTCTAGCTTTCTGTCTCTCTGTGCATGGGTGCACGTGCCCAATAACAAAAACCTCTAAAAGAATATAATACGTTTTTTTAAAAATGTAATTATAGAGGGACATCTTTTTAAAAAAAAAATCATTTTAATTTCCAGAGGGCACACATGCTAGCTAGAAAGAGACAGAGAGAGGGCACACATGCTAGCTAGAAAGAGACAGAGAGAGAAAAAGGGAGAGAGAGAGGAAGAGTTAGAAAGTACCCCCTAATGAAGTGTGGTCACACTGCAATCCCTTTTCCACCACCTCTCAATCCCATCAGGATTTTGGGTGTGCACACACAGGTCGCCCGCGAGGGTATCAAGCCACTCGGGCCAGGACTCGAACCACAGTCATCCAAGTGGGATCCAGTTCTTAATGCCTAACACTTAACCACTATGCTACAGGGCCAGCCCTAGAAATGGACAACTTGGTCATTATTCTCTTCCATGCTACCTTATTTGCCTTTTTTTTTTCCTTATTTGCTTTTTTAAAGAATTATTTATTTGGGGGCTGGCAGATGGCATGGTGGTTAAGGTGCTGGATTCCCACATGACCAACCTCAGTTCAAGTCCCAGACATGGAGGCTTACTTTCTCACTTTTCCTCTTCCACTCTCTCTGTGGTGAATGCACATGCCCTACAGCATATTTAAAATAATAATAATAATCATAATAATAATGGGGCCAGCAGGTGCCATAGTAGTTAAGGCACTGGAGTCCCACATGGCCAACCACGGTTCAAGTCCCAGACCCAGTGGCTTAAAACTCATACCGTGAGCATGTGTGTGCATCCCCAAAATCTCAAGAGGAGAATGGAGGAGAAGGGACTGTAGTATGGCCATCCCTCCTGTGGGATGATTTCTTGCTTTTTTTCTCTCTGTCTCTCTCTGTGTCTTTGGCGAGCACATGCACCCCACAGCAAAAATCTCTAAAAAAAAATAATAAAATTAAAAAAAAGTTTGGACTGGCCATATAGCACTGATTAAGCACTGCACAGTAAGAGCCAGGTAACATATGGCTGACCAGAGTTCGAATCCTGGCCCCAGCAGCTTGAAAAACATCCATGAGATGTGCACGTTTATGCCTTGAGCCGTGATAGGATGGAGAAATGGAAGAGAGGGAAGTGAGGGTGACCACGCCCCATCTAGGGAGTGCTTTCTTTCTTTCTCGTTCTTTCATGATTGTACCAGAGAGAGAGAATACGTCTATCATTAAAATATATATATTTTAGATATGTGTACTTCAAAGTATACTCTCAAGAAAGTGAAAGGCTAGTCCATAACCCAGCAGTTAAGTATTATGTGGACAAAGTCAAATCCCACATGGCCACGTGTGGTTCAAATCCCAGTCCCGGCAGCTTGTAAAACACTCCAGGCATGTATGTACGTGTTTCCAAAATCCGGATGGGATGGTGAAATGGAAGAAAAGGCATCATGGCATAACCACACCCCTTGGGAGGTTCCCTCTCTCTTTCGCAAGCACACATGTCCTCTGGCCAAAACACACACACACACACACACACACACACACACACATACACACACACAAAGTATATAATATGTACACATACGTGTGTTTGTGTATTTTTGCGTATATAAATAAATATGTACACACACACACACACCTCCTTTATACTTCATAAATCCTTAAATTCTTTTTTTTAAATAATCACTTTATTCCACTTTATTTATTTTTAATTTGGCCAGAGAAGGACAGAGCTAGAGAGAGAGAGAGAGAAAGAAAGAGGGAAAGCGAGAAAGCAAGCCACCAGGTCTGGGACTCGAACCACGGTCGGCCGTGCGGGAGTCCAGCACTCTTAACCACCACTCCACCTGCTGGCCCCATGAATCCTTAAATTCTTAAAGCTTTAAGTTTTCTTTAAATTCTGATATCAAAATTCCAATGTCAAGTTCCACAAAAAAACAGCAAACCAGCTATTCACTAAATTCTAAGACTAGATTCCTACTCTTCATAGAAACACTTCTAGCATGATCCAACTTTAAAAGGACTGAATACTTTTTTTGCTTGACCTAAAACGTTACAGGTAATACACCATAAGATCATAACGACCATCTGACAGTGGTGATAACTACGTAAGAGCGTCTACTCATAACGGCTTGTTAAGTTGTAGATCAATGTTAGTATTACAAATATTTCAAGACGAAGTTTGCTTTTGGTACATAAAACAGAAACGTGTATGTTTCGAAAACAGAACCAAACGGCAAATGAACCTCTACCGATTCATGAACTGTTCTTTGTGTGATTAAATTCTGTTAATTTTTTTAAAAATTTTTGCTACAGGGAGCAAATGCTCACTGGAGAAAGAGAAAGTGAGAAAGCACCCTGCAGGGGGACGGCCACACTGCAATCTCTTCTCCTCCTCGCCCTCCTTTGGGATTTTGGTCATACACATATGCCTGGTGTTTTTTTCAAGGCGCTGGGTCCAGGTGGGATGCAGCTGGCCATGTGGGATCCAGATGCTTTAATCACCATGCTATTGGTTGACCCAGATTCTGTTAAATATTAAAAATAAATTTTAGTTGGGACCAGCAGTTAGCATAATGGCTATGTCGCTGGACTCCCATGTAGTCGACCGCGGTTCACGTCCTGGACCCGGTGGCTTAAAACTCACGCCGGGCGTGTGTGTGTGCATGCCCAAGATCCTGAGAGGAGAATGGAGGAGAAGGGATTGCGGCGTGGCCATCCCCCCGGGAGGTGATTTCTCGCTTTCTGTCTCTCTGTCTCTGTCTGTCTGTCTGTCTGGCGAGCGCACGCACCCTATAGCAAAGACCTCTCCAAAAAAAAAAAGATAATAATAAATAAATAAATAAATTTTAGCTTCCTAACAAGCAGAAGTAATATATTTTGTGTTACTTTTTGAGATGAATATGTTATTTCTATTTATTTATTTATTGCTAGAGAATGCATTAGAGGGCACATACGCTTGCCAGAGAGGAGGAAGCACGCCCACGGGAAATAGTCACGCTGCAATCTCTTCTCCATTTCCCCATCTGGTCAGGATCTAGGGCACACGTTCACACATGCTCAGTGTGTTTTCCAAGCCCTGGGGGCCGGACTCTAATTATGGTCAGCCATGTGGGATCCAGCTCCCTGGCTCCCTTAACCACCAGGCAATGGGGCTGGCCCCAAACTCTACTCTTACCTCTGGGCAGCTCAAGTACATTGAATGTTTTCTTCTTGTCTATCTAGGCTCCCAGATCGCACCTTCACATACAAAGTTATCTCCCCGGGGCTCCAATCCCGCGTTTCTACTATCAGACATTTCCATTTGTACCACTGTCTCAACCAACACGTGACTAAACAAAACTCCTTGCAAAACCCTTCCAATTTCATTGTTCCCGCCAGTCCCCTTTTCTCTGCTAAGGGCACTACCTACCCAGTCACCAGACTCCACCTTAGTCATCTCTGAGTCCTCTTCCCTCTCCTCACCAAAAGGCAGTTACTGAAAACTTTGGCTTTACCTTATTATTTTAAGATTTAATTTGATTTGTCATTAGCATTATTTTCTTAATTTGCTACAGGGCATTTTGATCACCAAGAAGAGAGAGAGAGAGAAAGTGAGAAAGCAAGTAGTCAGGTTTGGGACTCGAACCATGGTTGGCCCTGTGAGAATCTAGCACCCCAATCACCACATCATCTGCTTTTTAAAAAATCATTTAAAAATCTTTTTTTAAATCATTTTTAAAAATCATTTTTAAATTATTTTTAAGTCATTTTATTAAATTTTATTATTTTTAAATAATTTTATTTAATTTTAAAATCTTTTTAAAATTAAAAAGACTTTAAAAATCTTTATTTAAAATCTTTTTATATCTTTTCTAAAATCTTTTTTGAATCATTTTTTTTTTTTTTTTTTTTTTGGAGAGGTTTTTTCGCTATAGGGCGCGTGCGCTCGCCAGACAGACAGAGAGAGACATAGAGACAGAAAGCGAGAAATCACCCCCCAGGGGGGATGGTCACGCCGCAATCCCCTCTCCTCCATTCTCCTCTCGGGATCTTGGGCACGCACGCACACGCGCCCGGCGTGAGTTGTAAGCCACCGGGTCCGAGACGCGAACCGCGGTCGACTACGTGGGAGTCCAGCGACATAGCCATTACGCTAACTGCTGGTTCCCATTTTTTAAATCTTTTTAAAAAATCATTTTATTTAATTTTATTTATCATTATTATTTTTTAATTTTACTAGAGAGAAAGAAAGTCAGTCACCAGTCCAGGACTTGAACCATGGTCATCCATGTGAAAGTCCAGTGCCCTGGGACCAGCAGTTAGCGTAATGGCTATGATGCTGGACTCCCACGTAGTCGACCGTGGTTCGAGTCCTGGACCCGTTGGCTTAAACTCACGCCGGGCGCGTTTGCATGCATACCCAAGATCCCGGGAGGAGAATGGAGGAGAAGGGATTGTGGCATGGCCATCCCCTCCTGGGGGTGATTTCTCGCTTTCTATCTCTCTGTCTTTGTCTGTCTGGCGAGCACATGCGCCCTATAGCAAAAACCTCTCCAAAAAAAAATAAATAAAAAAGTCCAGTGCCCTAACCATCATGCCACCTTCCAGCCCCTTGGCTTTATCTTTTAAAATATCTTTTTCATGACCTCTTTCATTAGCTTCCTTCATCACCTTGATTCCAGGTTTCCAGAGCAGCCTGGCTGACAGACCTCTCTGCCTCCCTACACTCAGCGGCTATCCTGAGTACCTACTCCACCGTTTAGGGACTGTGCCAGGTGCGGGAGGAGTCTATGGAGTTCCCAGACAGGGTCCCAACTAAGACGAAGGCCTAGTAAGGGAGGTAAGGCACGTACATGACACATCAGACGGCGCACTTAAAGGCTCAGGTCAGGTGTAAAGGGCATTTACAAGAAGGAAGGCGAGAAGGGGAGGTGCGGTAAGAAGATCTGAGATGCACTGTCTGAGGTGACAGAAGAACTGCATGTAGTGAAATCTGAGAAGAGGAGATATTCCAAACAAAGAGAAGAAAACGCAACGGGAAACATAGGGATCAACAAATAATGTGCTGAACTATAGGGTGCTTGAAAAAATGGGAAATAAAATTAGGAAAGTAGACTAAAGCATGATTAAAAAAACCTTATGTTCATTTTTTAAATTGGAATTTTAAAATATTATAATAGAGGGGATCAGCATAATGATTACATTGCTGGACGCCTATGTAGTCGACTGTGGTTCAACTCCTGGACTCAGCAGTTAAAACTCACACCGGGCGTGTGTGCATGCGTGCCCAAAATCCTGAGAGGAGGATGGTGGAGAAGGGACTGCTGCGTGGCCCTCCCTCCTGGGGGGTGATTTCTCGCTTTCTGTCTTTCTCTGTCTCTCCAGTGAGTGCATGCACCCTATAACAAAAATCTCTCTAAAAAATATAAATAAATAAAATAGAATAGAACGGAAAACCACTCAGGGCACCTGAGGCAGGGAGATTTTTTTTTTCCTTTGGAGAGGTTTTTGCTATAGGGCATCTGTGCTCACCAGAGAGACAGAGACAGAGAAAGACAGAGAGATAGAAAGCGAGAAATCACCCCCCGGAGAGATAGCCATGCTGCAATCCCTTCTCCTCCATTCTCCTCTTGGGATCTTGGGCACACATGCACACACACCCAGCATGAGTTTACGCCACTGGATCTGGGACTTGAACTGCAGTCAACTACATGGGAGTCCAGCAACATAGCCATTACCCTAACTGCTGGCCCTGAAGGACAACATTCACACTGAATTTTGGCAACAATGAGAAATACAAATTAAATGAGAACTAGGGGTAGGAGACTGACCTGCTACAACAGTTCACAGAATTTAAGGAAAACAAACAAACAAAAACAAGATTTGAACTAGGATGAAATTTAGGATGAAATTTAGGATGAAAACAGGGTAAATCAGAGAAACTGCATGTAGAAAACCAGCCGGGAGCTGGATTCCACACGGCTGATCACAAGGTACCAGTTCCAGACCGAGAAGCTTGAGAAACAGGTCAGGCCTGTGTGCGTGCATGCTCAAAATCCTCAAAGGAGGGAGAAATGGAGAAGAGACTGTAGCATGACCATGCTCCACGGGGGGTGCTTTCTCTCTCTCTTTCTCTCTCTCTCTCTCTCTCTTCTCTCTCTCTCTCTCTCTCTCTCGTTTACCCTCTGGCAAAAAAAAAAAAAAAAAAAATTTGAGAGAGATTTTTGCTATAGGGTGCATGCACTCACCCGAGAGACAGAGACCCTTGAACACAGCCTATCAAGCCTTGCACTGTATCATAACAAAATGTCTTCTTTCCTACAATCACCCATGAAACATCTGATTTGCCAGTGAAGGGAGAAGGCCCCATTATCTTACTTGAGTGAATATGAACATCTTGTATTTAATACGGCAAAATCCCATTTCTTTCTTGACAAATGAGTAAGCCACTGAAATGCTGAAGTAGGAACTGCTGACCCTGACGGGAGGATGGATTAAACCCAATGGCAGGCTGCCGTGAACCCCCTGGTGCCGGCCACTGTACGATGGTCGAGGGTCGTGAAAGGAACAGAGCTGGTCTTGACAGGAAGGCACATGAAGGAAGGAGCATAAAGAACAGAGCTGAGAGTCTCTATTTGAAAGTGAAATGCATTCCTATTTCAGGACTTTATCATTTTATGCAACGTCAAAATTCTGCAAACAAGATCTCCCTTCTTGAATTATACATCTATAGTGCTCAGGAATAGATATGCAAATACAAGACTTCAAACACAGTGGGCCAATTCTGAAAGGGCACTGCCGTTAAGTCATGCTCGTTTTAATTTTCTAGTCCTCAATTATAAAACATTTAAAATAATATCTTTTCTATCATACATATGAGTATCTATCACTAGAACATCATTTTTTAGAGGTTTCTTTCCTTTTGTTTTTTTTTTTTTTTTTTTATGCTATAAGGCACATGCGCTAGCCAGAAAGACAGAGAGAGACAGAGAGACAGAAAGCAAGAAATCATCCCCCAGGGGGGATGGCCACACCACAATCCCCTCTCCTCCATTCTCCTCTCAGGATCTTGGGCACGTATGCACACGAGCCCGGCGTGAGTTTAAGCCACCAGGTCCAGGACTCGAACCACGGTCAACTACATGGGAGTTCAGTGACATAGCCATTATGCTAATTGCTGGTCCCTCTAGAACGTCATTATTTTTTTAGCTGCCAGAAGCTGTGATCCCGGTCTTCATTTCCCCACCCTGCTGGGAACGGAGGCATGCACCCAGCTTGTTTCTCACGCTGCTGGGGTCAGGATTCAAGTCGTGGTTGGCCATGGGGGATACGGCTCCCTTAACCATTACGCTATGGGGCTGGCCACAGAATGCCATTTTATTAGTAACATAAAGGTGGAAAAACAAAAAATGAGCAGAAACATAATTCCAGATCAAGCTCACAATTTTCCAAAGAGAAAATACAAACATGACATGAACACTGCAGCAGCACTAATATGTTATAGGTTAACAAAAAAGTAGCAAGGGTATGGAATAAAGCTTTTCTACAGCGCGTTTCAGTGTGTGTGTGTGTGTGTGTGTGCGTGTGTGTTTTTAAAAAGGACACTAAGGGCCAACAGGTGGCATGGAGTTTAAGGTACTAGATCCCACATGGCTGGCTGTGCAGTTCAAGTCCTGGACCCGGCAGCTTGAAAATCACACCAGGTATGTGTGTGTGTATGTGTGCCCAAAATCCCGAGAGGAGAGTGGAGATGGCATTGCAGCATGATCATCCCCCTCAGGGGTGTGATTTCTCACTCTTTCTCTCTCTCTCCGGAGAGCATATGTGCCCCATACCAAAAACAAAACAAAACACTTAAAAAATTTTGTGATTTTTAATAGATTTTTTAAGAATGATTTTCTTTCTTTCTTTCTTTCTTTCTTTTAATTTGAACAGAGAGGGACAGAGTGACAGAGAGAGGAAGAGAGAGAGAAAGGGAAAGTGAGAAAGCAGGCCACCAAGTCCAGGAATCAAACCGCGGTTGGCCATGTGTGATTCCAGCGCCCTTAACCACCATGCCACCTGCTAGTCCCTTAATATTCCCAACATAGCTATGAGAGGACATCAAAAAGTTCATGGGAAATGAAATTAAAGGATATACTTATTTGGGTGCAGAAAAATTTGAAATCCTGATACGGTGTTTTTTCAATATGCATTTTCCATGAACTTTCTGCAGACCCCTGTGTCTCTTCTTCCACTACGGAAGTCTCAGAACGTGTCTGTAGTCTTTTCAACCACTATAAAGATTCCTCTTAAGTCTTATGGTTGGAGGCAGACGTCAATGGCTAGGGCCTTAGAAAGAAGAATCTCAGTGTCCAGGTCCCCATCAACACAACAGGTTAGGCTAAAGCCTAGGAGGAATAATCACAGGAAAAAAAAAATAAAAAAACAAAAAGTTTTCTCTACTCTTTTCAAGCAGAAGGACCCGCTCTGTGATCCCGGGTTCAGGGCTTACCTGACGCGGGCTTACCGGACGCAGTCTGCTCTCACCGTGCAGCTAAGCGCTCAGCTTCACACAATGCACCTACTTCGATTTTTCCAGCATTCAATAGCTCTTAAATCTGCACCTGATTCATCGGATTTTCAGGTACAAACAGCATCCCAGGAACAGGTCAAGCGCTCTCAAACCCTAAGTCTTCCCTGGCCCCATGCTCTGTGGTTTTCTTCTTTTAAAGTTCTTGCTCCCGGGACCAGTGACCCAACGACTTGAAACTCATGCCACGATCATATGTGTGCTCAAAATCACAAAAGAAGAATGGAAGAGGAGGGATTGCAGCATGGCCATCCCCCTGGAGGGGGGGGGCAATTTCTCTTTCTCTCTGTCTCTCCAGCGAGCACATACACCCTACAGCAAAAATCTCTCTCTCTCTCTCTTTCTTTTTTCTTTTTTTTTTTTTTTTTAGCAAAAATCTCTCTTCAAAAAATAATAAAGTTCTTGCTCCCATTTTTGGGAGCATCTCTCTCCCCTCCAGCTTTCTATCTATGCACGTCTCTATCTCTGGTTTCTTGAGTGTGTAGCCACAGAACTAATGGTGACAAAGAGCGAAAGTACTGTTAATAAGCCACAAGGGAAGGCAGAGTACCTTCCTTTTTTTAAAAAAAAAAAGAATTATTTAATTTTTTTTTAAAGGTTTTTGCCTTAGGGTGCATGCCCTTGCCAGAGAAAGAGAGAGACAGAGACAGTGAGAGGGCAAGAAACCACCCCCAAGGGAGGGCCCCACCGCAATCCCTTCTCCTCCATTTTCCTCCTGGGATTTGCACAAACACGCACACGTGCCTGGTGTGAGTTTTAAGCTGCTGGGTCCAGGACTTGAACCACAGTCAACTATGTGGGAGTCCAGTGACGTAACCATTATCCCATCTGCTGGTCCCCAAGACTGACAGTTTTAAGTCCTGCACAGTCCCAAGCAAAGTTGGTCACCCAACCACAAACACGCAGTCTCTCCTTCCCCTTTACAGACTCCTGTCTGGACCTGGGGCAGCTGGACTCCAAAGCCCAGGCACTCTCTCCCAGAACTCCTGCCTCTGCCTGTCCCTCTCAAACTTCAGAAGCGCCGTGGTTTCCCTCCCTGACAGGCTCCTGGGCCTAACCTAATTCTCGTGAAAAACGTTCAGCCTCTTCTTAGTCGGTCTTTTCCTCTGCCATGTCTACAAATCTTTCTTAATTCCTTAATACAGTACACCCAAGGGACCACCACTGGCAGCTTGTGAAAAACTAGAGTGAAAAAATCAAAAGCAAAAGGGCCTGTAGAGGAAGTGACTCCCATAAAGGCCTCTTTCTCCTTGACTGTAATTGGCAGTAAAACCCCTCTGGGCAGGGGGGTGAGTAGAGCAGTGGCTATGGAACTGAAAAATACACGGTGCTTGCCTCAATGACCCAGCAGGAATGACTGAAGCAAGCCTGTCGCCCCCTCCTCCCCAGGGACTGTGGTAAATGTACACACCAATTCAATTAAACCAGAAAGCAGGAGTTCATGGGAGGCAAAGCAGCTCCCAGGGGCCACTTTTCTTTTTTTTCTTTAAAGTTTTTGCATAGGGCGCATGTGCTCACCTGGAGACAGAGAGAGGGAAAGTGAGAAATCACTCCCCAGGGGCATGGCCACGCCACAATCCCTTCTTCTCCATGATCCTTTCAGGATTTGGGGCACGCATGCACATGTGCCCAGCATGATTTCTTTTTTAAAGAATTATTTATTTATTTATTTTCACTTGTTATTACTTTTTAATTCAACCAAAGAGAGACACAGAGAGAGAGAGAAAGGGAAAGTGAGAAAGCAAGCCGCCGGGTCTGAGATTCAAACCACGGTCAGCCATGTGGGAATCCAGTGCCTTTAACCACCACGCCACCTGCCAGCCCCAGCCCAGCATGATCTTCAAGCTGCCAAGTCTGGGACTCGAACCTTGGTCAGCCATGTGAGAATCCAGAGCCTTAACAGCCACACTACCTGCTGACCCCAAGACCCACAGGTTTTAAGGGGTGGTATGAGCTGGCAGTTAGAGGTGGCTTAAGTGGAGAAGTGTGTTGAGGCTTACGCTATCAGGGGCCTCAGCCCTGCCAGTGACCCTCCTTCTCCAGTACCCTCAACCCAGAGCCTCAGAGCCCAGAGGGGGCCACTTCAGGCTACTACCTTCTCCACTATCTTTTTTTTTTTTTTTTTTTTAATTTCCCAGAAAGCATGTGCACTCACCGGAGAGAGACAGAGGGAAGAAAAGTGAGACAGTACCCCCGAAGGGGCATGGTCCTGCCACAATCTCTTCTCCATCTCTCCCCCCCCTTTCAGGATTGTGGGCACCTACCCTTGGTGTGTCCGTCAGGCTGCTGGGTCAGGAACTCGAGTCCTGTGGACAGCCATATGGGATCCAGAAACCTTAACTACCAGGCTGCTGGTCGGGGATGGCCCCGCTTCTCTATTGCCACTCACTATTCATGTCCCTTCTCAGAAGTCACCACCAATGTCTTAAGGAAGAAAGAATTGGGAGATATGCTTTTGGCAAGCTTTGCTAGTCCATTGCTGCTAATAACAGAAAATACCTGAAACTGATAACTTAGAAAAACAGAGGTTCATCCGGATTACAATGTGAAGATCCAATGTCCAGGGCTCCAGCTGGTGGGGGGGTCTTGCAGAGTCCACAGCAGCTGAGTCCCCTAGAGTCTCTCTGTTCCCATATCTTTTTCTCTCCTTATAAACCCTCCTGAACTCAGTCGTGGGGACCCCGCCCTAACAACTCTAATCCTAATCTCCTCCCTGAAAGCAGCATCTTTTCGCAATAATTGGATCAAGTTTTCACCCCTTAATCCCATTACAGTGGCTCAACACATGAAGGCGGGGAGCATATTCAAACTATAACACAACCCAAGTAGTAATATCATAGAACATTTCCAGGGGCCAGGGGGCGGCACAGTGGTACTGCAACTGGACCCACATGGGGAAGGGTCTGGGTCAGCATCCTGGGACCTCCCTGGGCATGCCAACTGAGACTGGAGGTGGTAGGAAGGCCCGGTCAGAGGTGCCCCCCCCCCCTCTCTCTCTCATGAAATAAAGAAAAACAAAATAACGTTTCTACAGGAAAACAGATTTTTCTAAACCAATGTCATACAGAAACTACTGCAACAAAACTCTAACACCAGAGAACACCTAATTACTTCCTCAAAGGCTCTTCTTCCACAATACCTGGGGCAGGGCACAAATGAATGTTTGATAAAGTTATTTATGAAGTGGATTTCCCTGACTCCCTGCACATGAGCCACAGCCGAGTCTGTGGGTACCCCACCTCTTGCTGCTCAGAAGTGGTCCGCCGACTAGCAGCACCTGCACCATCTGGGAGCGTATACCACATCAGAGAGCGTTTTAAAAACGAGATCCTCCGGGTAAATGGAACGCGCATCAAAGTTTGAGAAACGCTGCCTTGGAAGTTTGCAATGTACAAATTCTTCCCAACTCCAGTCTCCACATCAGCGTGACATGAACCAAGCGCACATCCTGCACGGGGCCAACAACTAAGCCGAGGTGAGATCAGGACACCTGTCATCCCGGGACGTTCCTTCTCCCTGACACCCCACCTCCATCCCCCCATCCGCTCACCTTGATGCGCTCCCCATCAATCTCCACCGCTCGTTCCCGGAAATCCACCCCAATCGTGGCCTCAGTGCGGTCGGGGAAGCGGCCAGCGCAGAAGCGGTAGGTCAGGCACGTCTTGCCCACGTTGGAGTCGCCGATCACGATGATCTTGAAGATGCGCGAGCGGGCGGGAGGCAGAAACCCCGCGGCCCCTGACACCGCGCCGCTGGACGAAAAGCTGGCCTCCAGCGACGACTCCATCTCCGAAGCCATTCTCCCGCCCCGCCCCACACTGAGGCCGGGGAGCGGAGACGCAGAGAAGCTGGGAGATTACGCCACCGCGGGCGCGCGCCCAGCCGCCAGTCGGCTGCGCAACGTCGCGAGCACCGCCCGCCGGCGGCGCGCCCTCCCGCCCCGCCCCGCCCCGCCCCGCCCCGCCCCGCACAGGTGGGCGCCCCCCGCCCGCGCCGACCGACGCCCGCCCGCGGCCCCACCCGGCGTCGCTGCCTGCCCGGTGGGGGGCGTGGGGCGCGTCCGGCCTCTGCAGCGGCGAGGGAGCCCAGGCCGCCGGGCGACCGAGCAGGCGGTGTGGGGCCCAGCTCCCCGGCTGACCCGGCCCCGCCACGTCCAAGGCTCCCGCCCTCTGGAGGAAGCCGCGCAATCACTCGGGGCGGGCAGAGGAGGACGCCTGGGAGGAAGGAGGCGCCCGGTGCTCTCTCGCGAGAGGGCGGCGGGGCAGCCTTGACCCAGGACGTGGAAGACTCGGGCGCCCCGGTGCCGTCACCCACGCACCGTTGGGCCGCCCGCACGCCGGGGTGGAGGGTTCCCTTGGCTTGCCCCTGGCGCCTGGCCGTCGCTGCGCCCGCGGTCTCTTCCCCGCTCCCCGCAGCGCGGGTGTTGGGACGGCCTGTCCGGGTCGGGGAAGCCAGCGGCTGCAGCGCACACTGCGGGGCGGCCTCCGGGCCGCGCTGCGCTCTGCAGCCTTTAGTCCAGGAGGGCGCCCGGTTCGGGGAGCAGGCGGGAGCTGCGTGTGGTCAACCGCTTGTGCGCAGAGCATTCCGCTTAGGCGTCCCCGAAGGCAACTGAGGGTGTCCGGGGGACCCATTGGCTAAGGACCCCAGCCCAAAAAGGAGAGTAGATCCTTGTGGGCCACTCGGGGCATTGAACCAGGGAGTTACTAGATGCTTCTCAGGCGAGAATAAAAATCCATTCTTCCCTAGCTGTGTTAGTGCCTGGGTTGTGGTGATGTAGCGGTTAAATATTACTGAGCACATTCAGGGATTCTTTGTCCACTTGAGGCAAATATTAATAACTGAAAACAACCAATCTTTAAAAATCTCCCTGAATTCTTCAGAGGGCAACTATGATACATTAAGAGCAGTATGGCATTGGCCTTATTGACCCCCCACTAGATTACGGTATCACTGTGTTCAGTGACCCCCAACATCATTACAGTTTTAGTATGATGTTCGGGAAGAGAATGGAGGAGAAGGGACTGTGGCATGTCCATCCCTACTGGGGGTGCTTTCTTACATTCTCTCTCACCCACACCCTATAGCAAAAATTAAAGGGAAAAAGTGAGGTTTTGGGAACCATGTGTAATACAGACCACTCTCTTTGCATGTGTCTGTCATCCTTTTTGTTTCTGCCCACCGTATGATGCTGGCCTATACCTTTGGACTTTCCAGCCTCCAGAATCATGAGTCAAGTAAACCTCTAATCTTTATAAGCCACACAGTCCCCAGTATTTCTGTAAACTGTACAATGGCAGAAGAAGGCATGAGTAAAGAAAAACTACAACCATAATTATAGATTTACAAACTATTTACAGAGTAATGACAATTAGGACAATTAAAAAAAAAAAAAAAAGCAAGAAAAGAGGGGCCAACAGGTGGGGTGGTGGCAGACCTTGGTTTGAGTCCCAGATCTGCTGGCATGCTTTCTTACTTTCCCTCTCTCTCAGTCTTTCCCTCTCTGGTCAAATTAAATAAATAAATTTATTAAGTTAAATAAAATAATTCTTTCAAAAGAAAAGAATTCAGCCAGGGCCATCAGGTGGCATGGTGGGTAAGGTACTGCGTTCCCATATGGCTGGCTATGGTTGGAGTCCTGGACCCAGTGGCTTGAAAAATCACAACAAATAGACAAATAAATAAATGTCTTTTAAAAAGTCAACCACAGTAGTATATAGAATAAAATTGTAGCATCGGAAGTTTTAATAATATAGAGTAAATGAAAATGAACTAAATGGGGAGGATTCTGGGAAGGCAGAGTAGACAGCACCAGAAATCTGACTCCCCACGTACGTAAGAGTTACCCTGGCAGAATTTGTCTGATACCTATTTGGAAATTCTATAATCTATTTAAGGCTTGCAACTTCAGGGGAAGACTGGAGCCATACACTGCATGAATTTTGGTTCGTTTTGGCTCTTGGTGTAGTAGCAGCTCCCCATCCTCCAGCGCTCAGCTCTGTGGGAGGCCGCTGTGCCGTGCTCCCGGCCCAGTGTGTGCACAGCTTGTGGGAGTAGGGAAAGGGGTGGGCACAAAGGGCCCAGCCTCCAAGTGCTGAGAATCTGTGCTCTGCCACCACTAATTGCTACATGTGATCCCACAAGTGCAGAAAAGAGCCAGTAGCATTGTTGCAAGCTCCTAGTTCTTTAGCTGAAGTGACTTCTGGGGATTTAAAGGGCTAGCACTGTTGCCGTTGCTTAATTTTTCTCTTCCCACCTCCCCCTTTTTAAAGAATTATTTTATTTATTTATTTAGAGAGAGTTTTGCTATAGGACATGTGCACTCGCCAGAGAGATCAGTCAGAGAGACGGAAAGCAAGAAATCACCCCTCAGGGGAGATGGCCAGGCCACAGTCCCTTCTCCTCCATTCTCCTCTCGGGATTTTGGGCACACACGCACACCATAATTGGATCGAGTTTTCACCCTCTTACTCCCATGACAGTGAGTTTCAAGCCACTGGGTCTGGGACTCAAACTACGGTCAACCACGTGGGAGTCCAGCACCTTAACCACCACACCACCTGCTGGTCCCTATTATTATTTTTAAATGCATTATAGTGCTCACGAGCTCACCAGAGGGAAACAGATACAGATAGAGAAAGAAAACGAGAGAGCAAGCCACCAGGTCTGGGACTCGAACTGTGGTCGGCCATGTGGAAGTCCAGTGCCTGAAACACCACACCACCCGCTGGCCCTTCTTTTCCCCTGTAAGGAGTCAAACACAGAAGACTATTTAAAAGCAACTACATGTTCAAGAGAAATTACGAAGTCATGCAGTGACCTAGACTTTGGCACAGCTGGTAGCATAGTGGACTGCAGAAGCCACATGCCGACCACAGTTTGAGTCCCTGGCTTGGTGGGCCTGAAAACACACTGGCACATGCACACATGCCCAGGATCTTGGTGGGCTAAAGGACTGAATAAAAGGGATTATAGGACCAGCAGGTGATGCCCTGGGTAAGGCGCTGGACTCCCACATGGCTGACCACGGCTGCAGTCCCGGACCTAGCGGATTGCTTTCTTACTTTCACTATCTCACTCTCCTCTCTCTCAAGCACACATGCCCTATAGTAAATCAAATCAAGCAAATCAATCAATAATAATAATGAATAATTTTTTAAAGGGACTGGGGGCCAGCAGGTGGCATAGTAGTTAAGGTGTTGATTCCCACATGGTCAACCGTGGTTAGAGTCCTGGATCCAGTGGCTTAAAACGCACGCTGGGTGCGTGTGTGTGCATGCCCAAAATCCTGAGAGGAGAATGAAGAAGAAAGGATTGTGGCATGGCCATCCCCCCAGGGGTTGATTTCTCACTTTCTCTTTCTGTGTCTGCAGCAAGCGCACATACCATGTAGCGAAAATCTCTCTTAAAATAAAAGGGTGGAGACTGTAGCCTGACCGAGCCCTGAGAACAGTGCTTCTATCTCTCTTTCTCTCTTTAGTGTGCAAACACATGCTCCACCACGAATGAAAAAATAAAAATATTTTTAAAAAATAAAGAGTGGGAACCAGCAGATGGCATAATGGTTTGGACTCCCACATAGTTGACTGTGGTTCGAGTCCCGACTCAGTGGGTTAAAACTCATGCTGGGGGACCAGCAGTTAGCCTAATGGCTATGTCACTGGACTCCCATGTAGTCAGCTGTGGTTCGAGTCCTGGACCCAGTGGCTTAAACTCACACCAGGCACGTGTGCGTACGTGTCCAAGATCCTGAGAGGAGAATGGAGGAGAACAGATTGCAGCATGGCCATCCCCACCCCACCCCCGGGGGGTGATTTCTCACTTTCTCTCTCTGTCTCTCCTTTTTGGAGAGTGCATGCACCCTATAGTAAAAACAAACAAACAAAACAAAACAAAAATCTCTCAAAAAAAACAAAACAGGGACCAGCAGTTAGCGTAATGGCTATGTCGCTGGACTCCCACGTAGTCGACCGTGGTTCACGTCCCGGACCCAGTGGCTTAAAACTCACGCCAGGCATGTGTGCGTGCATGCCCAAGATCCCGAGAGGAGAATGGAGGAGAAGGGATTGTGGCGTGGCCATCCTCCCTGGGGGATGATTTCTCGCTTTCTGTCTCTCTATCTGTCTGGCTGGCGAGTGCACACGCCCTATAGCAAAAACCTCTCGGTAAAAAAACAAAACAAAACAAAAACAAACAAACAACAAAAAAAAAAAAAAAAAAAAAAAAACTCATGCTGGGTGGGTGTGTGAGTGCCAAAAGTCCTGAGAGGAGAATGGAGAAGACGGGACTGTGGCATGGCCATGCCCCCAGGGGTGATTTCTTGCTTTCTCTCTGAGTCTCTCTGGCAAGTGCACACCCCCCAATAGCAAAAATATCTCTCTAAAAATAAATTAATTAAAAAAAGAATGGGGCCAGCAGGTCAGTCTTATTCTTGGCAAGATATGCATCACCAAGGGTACAAACACGATCGAACTCTCCAACCCCCAAGACGCTCTAAACAGGCCCAGAGTGTCCTCCCATACCTCAGAGGCCCAAGCTCCTTCCTAGAAAAGGACGTCCTCGACTCACTTTTCTTTGGCCGTTAGGTGTGTGGTTTTCTCCAGATCGGCTTCTCCAAAGAGAAATATCTTCTGTGTCATCATCTCTACAGATGCCAAAAGGACATATTTTATTATTTCATTCATCTTTTCAAGAGATTTTTTGCTATAGGATGCTTGCGCTCATCAGAGAGACGGAAAATGAGAAATCGCCCCCCCCGGGGGGTTGGCCACACTGTAATGCCTTCTCCATTCTCTTCTTGGGATTTTGAGCACACACGCATGCGCCCAGCATGAGTCTCAAGCTGCCAGATCTGAGACTTGAACACTGTCTGCCATGAGGGCGTCTAGTGCCTTAACCACTACACCACCTCTTGGCCCAAAAGGGCATTTTTTAATTGCCAGAGGAGGTTTACACAGTGAAGAATTAAAGGGAGGAAGCACCCTTCATGGGGCCTGATCATGCTACAGTCTTCTCCTTGTCTCTGTCCGTTGGGAGTTGGGGCAGTCATGCGCATGAGCCTTGCATGTTTTTCAAGTTGCTGGGGCCTAGATTCAAACCGAGGTTGCTCAGGCCAACAGGTGACATGGTGGTTAAGGTACTAGATTCCTGCATGGTGAACCAAGGTTCAGTTCCTAACCCAGCACCTTGAAAATCATGCTGGGCATGCATGCATGTGTGCATGCTCAAAACCCCAGGAGGTGGGACCAGCAGATGGCATAATAGCTATGTCGCTGGACTCCCATGTAATAGACAGTGGTTCAAATCCCAGACCTGGTGGCTTAAAACTCATGCAGGGCATGTGTACATTTGTGTCCAAGATCCCTAGAGGAGAATGGAAGAAAAGGGATTGTGGTTTGGCTATCCCTGCTGGTAGGGGGGGTGGGGGGATGATTTCGTGCTTTCTGTCTCTCTGTCTCTCTCTGTCTTTTCAGTGAGTGCATGCACTGTAGCAAATATCTCTCTAAAAAATAAATCAGTCAATCCCAGGAGGAGAATGGAGGAGAAGGGACTGGGTGTAGCCATCACTTCTGAGGGATGATCTCACAAGTCCCCATGCCCTCTGGAGGAAAAAAAAAAAAAAAAAAAAAAAAAAGTTGGCCATGTGAAATCTGGCTTCCTTAAACACTAGGCTACCGGACCAGAGTGGCCCTTAAGATGACATTTGATATAAATGTAACATCTGGGCCAGGTGATGTGACAGTAATGTCACTGGACCCACATAGGTGGGGCTTTGTGCCCCAGGACTTCCCTGTATGTGCTGGGCATTGGTACGCACCTGCCCGTAATATGGGCTAGCTTAGGCCGAAGCAAATCACAGTGTGAGGACCTTGCTGAAGGTGTTTGCCTTTGTCCCTGTTTGTTCATCTGTCTGTCTCTGTCTCTTGGAGGAAATACATTTAAAAGTACAAGTTTAACATCTGGGCCAGCAGGTGGCATGGAGGTTAAAACACTGGATCCCACATGGCCCACTGTGTGGTTCGAGTCCTGGACCAGGCAGCTTGAACATCATGCCAGGCATATGTGCATGCATGCCCAAAATTCCAAGAGGAGAATGGAGGAGAAGGGATTGCAATGTGGCCATACCCCCTCCCTAACCCCTAGGGATATTTCTCGCTCTTTCTCTCTCTCTCTCTCTCTGGCGAGCACAAGTGCCCTATAACAAAAAGAAAAAAAAAGTTTTACATTCACTTTAAAAATATATATATATGAAAATCTTTGGTAAACTAGCAAATAAGAGATTCTTCCTTAGGCCAGCAGGTGGTGTGGTGGTTAAGGCACTGGACTCCCACATGGCTGACCACAGTTCAAGTCCTGGACATGGTGGCTTGCTTTCTCACTTTCTTTCTTTCTTTCTCTCTGTCTCTCCCTGGTGAGTACATGTATCCTACAGCAAATTAAAAATAATAATAACAATAAATTAAATAATTCTTTTAAAAAAAGATTCTTCCTCTGCTAATGAAGAATATTAAATGTTCTCTTCTAGACATATAGTAAGATTCTTTGAGAGACCTCCTCCTGCCATGTCTAATATCTGCATGAGACAATCTGTGAGGCCTGATCGATCCCCAAGAGGTTCAGAAAGTCCTCAGGAATCCCTACTACCGCTCTCTCCCACAGACCCTTAAGCCAGGCTGATCCGCAAGCAGCCAGGCAGACGTGTGTCCGCAGCAGCTGCGGTCTAAACGCGGAGCCTGGGACCAGCTGCCAAGAGGAGAAGCCAGGCCTGGGACGCCCTCACTGAGAAAATACCCCTCAGGAGCTGACGGGGTTTTTAATCCCTACTGCTGAGCTTCCTGCAGAAGTAGAAGGAAATCATCTCTAGGAGAAAACATCCCCGATTTAGGCCAAAAGGACTGCCAAGATTAAGGTCAAGCCATGTGCTCGCAGAGTTTCAGGCTCCAAGAGCCAGAGGAGTACCTGCAGAAATGCCCTCAAAGGCCCAGCCCCTCTGGAGTGCACGGACCTGAAGTGCTGGAAGCCACACGGCCAACGGCCAACGGCCAACAGGCAACCACAGGTTTGGGGCCCTGCCCCTTCTGACCTGAGACGTGCCAGGAATGCATGCAAGTGCCCAAGATTCTAATGAGCTGGAATGAGGAGGAAAGGGGATCACAAAGTGCCAAGACCCTGTTGGGGGTCCCTCTCTCTCTCCCTCTCATGAAATAAAGAAAGAAGATAAACTTTAAAACAAAAATAGTGGGGCCAGCAAGTGGCATTGTGGTTGGGGTGCTGCATTCCCATGTGGCCAACTAGGTTTGAGTCCCAGACCTGGTGGCTTGAAAAACACAACAAACAAACGAATAAATAAATAAATAAATAAATAAATGTGTTTTTTAATTAATTATTTAACTTTATTTATTTATATTTATTTATTTTTAATCTTGACCAGAGAGGGATAGAGACAGAGAGAGAAAGAGGGAAAGTGAGAAAGCAAGCCACTAGGTCCAGGACTTGCACCGTGGTCAGCCATGTGGGAGTCCAGCGCCCTTAACCAACATGCCACCTGCTGGTCCCATAAATACATGTTTTTGTTTTTGTTTTTATTTTTGTTTAATTAAAATAGGGATCGGCAAGTGGTGTAGTGGCTAAGGGAACTGGACTCCCACAAGGCTGACCACAGTGCAAGTCCTGGACCTGGCAGCTTGCTTTTTTGCCTTTCCTCTCTCTCTCTGTCCCTCTCTGGTCAGATTGGAATGGATGAATAAATAAGTAAAGGTAAATAAAAAATAATTCTTTTTTCTTTTTTCTTTTTCTTTTCCTGTAGGGCACATGCACTCGCCAGAAAGATAGAGAGACAGAGAGATAGAAAGTGAGAAATCACCCCCCAGGGGGATGGCCACGCCACGATCCCTTCTCCTCCTTTCTCCTCTCGGGATCTTGGGCACACACGTACACGCACCCCGCGTGAGTTTAAACCACCGGGTCCGGGACTCAAGCCGCGGTCGACTACATTAGAGTCCAGCGACATAGCCATTACGCTAACTGCTGGTCACTAAAAAATAATTCTTTAAAAAAATAAATAGTCTGGGGGAAAGCCTAATTTGAAATTTTCCAATGTTTTTTAATTGCCAGAGGGTGTGTGCGCTTGCCAGAGAGGCAGAGAGTTAGTAAGAGAAAGAGCCCCCTTCACAAGGTCTGTCATGCACAATCCTCTTCTCCAAACCTCCAGCCCGTTGGTTTCTGGGCACTTGTACATGTGCCTGGTGTGTTTCAGGTTCAGGTTCATTGACCCGGGATTCAAACTGGAGTCACCATATGGAATAAAACAAAAAAATTTATGCTGTATGCTGT
Source organism: Tupaia tana (assembly GCA_026018925.1). Lineage (NCBI taxonomy): Eukaryota > Metazoa > Chordata > Mammalia > Scandentia > Tupaiidae > Tupaia > Tupaia tana. The sequence goes on from JAKSZU010000021.1 coordinate 16,643,497, forward strand.
GTATATGACACTTTAAACATAAGGACACTGGGAACCAGCAGTTAGCGTAATGGCTATGTCGCTGGACTCCCACGTAGTCGACCGCGGTTCGCGTCTCGGACCCGGTGGCTTACAACTCACGCCGGGCGCGTGTGCGTGCGTGCCCAAGATCCCAAGAGGAGAATGGAGGAGAAGGGATTGCGGCGTGACCATCCCCCCGGGGGGTGATTTCTCGCTTTCTGTCTCTCTGTCTCTCTCTGTCTGTCTGGCGAGCGCACACGCCCTATAGCGAAAAACCTCTCCAAAAAAAAACAAAAACAAAAACAAAAAAAACATAAGGACACAAAATGGTAGAAGGGATAGAAAAGCATATACCAGACAAATCCTAAGAATTCGCACACATATATTAATATCAGAGAATTTTTTAATTGCCATTGGGCACAAGCATTCACCAGAGAAAGCAAGCACCCCCAGTGGCGCCTGGTCACACTGCAATTCCTTTTCCTCCAATTCTCCCTCCCTTGGGGTCCAGGCTGGGCATGTGCTGTACGCTGACAGGGCCAGCACGCCTCGGCCGGGGGATCCTGCTTCCTCTGGGGACTGGCCCCACCTGTGCTCCTTCAGCAGTCACGTCTTTTCTGCCCATGTGAATTGAGATTTTCCTGGTTTGTTCTTATGGTTAGTTATTTACAGTTGCATCTGAGACATTTTGAATATTGATATATTTTTTTTTTGAATCTTGCTGAAATTTTAATGAGTGTTCATTTTTTGTTTGTTTGTTTTGACAGGAAATCAGCCTGGGTAAATTCAGGTCACAAATTTGTTTTTTAGAGAATTTTTGCTATCAGGCATGTGCGCTTGCCAGAGAGACAGAGAGAGTGAGAGAGACAAAGCAAGAAATTACCCCCAGGGGAATGGCCACTCCGGGATCCCTTCTCCTCCATTCTCCTCTCGGGAGTTTGGATATGCACGCACACATGCCTGGAGTGTTTCAAGCTGCTGGGTCCAGGACTTGAACTGTGGTCAACTATGTGGGAGTCCAGTGATGTAACCATTATGCCATCTGCTGGTCCCGGTCCTGTCCCATCCCTTCCCTTCCCCTTTTATAATTTGCCAGGGGGCATGTGAGCTTACCAGAGAGAGAAAGAGAAATACAGAGAGGGAAAGTGAGAAAGCACCCCCCATGGGATTGGTCGCATCGCATTAGTTTTGACTAATCTTTTGTAGATAGAAAAGGACATATGGACACCTTGCAAAAGCTTATGTTCATTACATTCCAGGGTAAGAAGTCTAGAGAGGCTTCTGCCTCTCCCTTAGAGGAAACATGCTGACATGTCAAGACAATGAGCTGTCGCTCTCTGAGTAGGGAGTGGTAGGTCATAGGCGCTAGATCCAGGCTTCTGTGACGAGACCCACTGGACACGCAGGAAACACACGGTCCCCATCCTGTTGCCTCGAAGTGATCAGGACACGGGAACTGACACAAGGTACCGTTGACAACTTTGTGCTTTGAGTACAAATCGTTCCCGGCCCGAGCCCACGGGTCTGAAGTCTGTCAGGATACGTACAGGACACTGTGACAGGCCAACCTGTTAGCTTACGAGGACAAAACCTCAGATGCTTCGTTTCTCACTTGACAGAGGGAGATGGCAGGGCGCGAAGGTGAAAAAGGAGACAGGGAAATCACGCAGGACCATGATGAAGGTAGTAGATGAATTCTTAAAATCCTTATTCATGATAGAATGTGTTCAGCCTGACTGGGCCAGAGATTTGAACTGCAATCACCCTGTGGGATCTGGCTTCCCTTGGACAGATCTTTTCTTTCCTTGTTTCTTTTCCTTTCTCTTTTCTTTTCTTTCTTTCTTCTTTTCTTTCCCTTTCCTTTCCTTCTTTTCTCCTTCCCTCCCCTTTTTTAATTTGCCAGGGGGCATGTGTGCTTACTAGAGACAGAGAAACAGAGAGAGGGAAAGTGAGCAAGCACCCCCATGGGGTTGGTCACATCACAATCCCTTCTCCTCCATCTTTCCCTCCTCTGGGGATTTTGGGCACACATGCCCCTAGCGTGCTTTTCCAGCTGCCAGGCCTGGGATGTGAAGGACAGTCAGTCACGTGCGACCCAGCCGCCTTCACCACGCCACCAGCTGGCCCTTGAACAGGGCATTTATTTCCCCTGCATCCTGAAGCCGGCCCAACACGTAGATTGTTGATGTCAAGAGTAATGACAGCAGTGACAGAGGAGAGGTCAGGATGGATACTGTGAGGAGATGAGCAGCTAGCTAGGACAGTAGATGTCCGTGACACAAAACGGAGGATGGAGGAGGGAGTCCAAGGGTATGCGCCTCTAGGAAACAAAGTTTTTGGAGGGAAAGGTCTGAAATCGGCAGAAACAAAAACCAAACAAACAAACAAACAAAACCAAAACCAGCAATGAGGGCTAAGCAAAGTATCTACTTTGTCTCTGGGTCTTTTGGTCAGTGGGAGGAAAGATTAAAAAAAAAAAAAAAAAGTGCCACAATTTGAGAGTATTACAAGGGAAGCAATAATTTTAGGAGACAAAGTAGGAGGTGTCAGCAGGTGGTGTGGTGGCGAAAGTGCTGGACTTCCATATGGCCAACTGTGGTTCAAGTCCCAGACCTGACAGCCTGAAACACGCCAGGCACGTGTGAGTGCATGCCTAAAATCCCAAGAGGAGAAGGGATTGTGGTGTGGTCATCCCCCCTGGGGCTGATTTCTCACTTTATCTCTCTCTCTCTCTGACTCTCTCCAGCAAGTGTACCTGCCCTCTGCCAAAATCCTAAGACAAAAAAAAAAAAAGAAGAAGAAGAAGAAGAAGAAGAAGAAGAAGAAGAAGAAGAAGAAGAAGAAGAAGAAGAAGAAGAAGAAGAAGAAGAAGAAGAAAGGAAAGGATGAAGCGACTATTTAGAAAAATTGTTAAGATTACAGGGGATTTGACTGATGACAATAAAGTAGACGGGTCAAAAATGTCGAGAGGAGTGGGAAGTTAGGCCAGGTTAGAGGGAAGCATTAGGCATTAAGATTCTGTATCGTGGGGGCCAGCAGGGGGGCACAGTGGCTAAAGTGCTGGACTCCCACATGGCCAACTGCAGTTTGAGTCCTGGACCCAGAGACCCAGAGACTTGAAACTCACATTGGGCGTGTGTGTATGCATGCCCAAGATTCAGAGAGGGAAATGGAGGAGAAGGGATTGAAGCTTGGCCATCCCCCCAGGGGGAGATTTCTCACTTTCTTTCTCTCTCTCTCTCTGGTGAGTGCACGCTCTTTATAGCAAAAATCTCTCTCTTGAAAAAAAAAAAAAAAGATTCTATACCATGGATTGACCTGGTAAGACGTAAACAGGCACATGAGGTACAATGGGGTCGTTTTTTCTTTTTTTAATTTTCCAGAAGCTGTGTGCACTTGCCAGACTGAGAGAGAGAGAGCGCACACGCACACCCCAACAGCACTTCTCCATCCGTTGGGAACTTGGGCACGCACACATGCCTGGCATGCGTTCCAAGTTACCAGGGCCAGGTTTCGAACTGCGCTGCCCATCATGTGGGATTCAGCTCCCTTAACCACTAAGATACAGGGCTGGCCCTACACACATTTATAGAATGGGTAAAATGAAGAATATTAGAACCAGGCCAGCCGATGTCCTGGTGGCTAAGGCAGCTGGATCCCACATGACCTACTGCATGGTTCAAGTTCCAGATCCAGCAGTCCGAAAACCACGCCAGGTGCACGTGCGTGTGTGCCCAACATCCAGACAGGAGGGAGAAATGGAGCAGAAGGGATTATGCACGAAGGGATTATTTTCTCTGTAAAACGCAAGCACTCTCTGACAATAAAAAAATACATTTTTTTAAATTAAAAAAATTATTTTTAAAAAGAAGTCACATATATACCTGCACACACACATATTTGAAGAAAAAAACTGGATGATTATACATACAACTGCTAATGGTAATTCTCTTGGAATAAGGTCTGTGCATGATGTAACATTTTTTTCCTATACAAAAAAAAATAGTAACTTTTCCCCCAAATGGAGTGGCAGTTAAGCTCTTCACTACTGCCACCTGGTGGCCATTATGAGGCAGTTTCTTATTTCTTTTCTATTATCTCAGGTAATAATTCACATACCATCTAATCATAGAAAATTATAAAGAAATATTCAATATCAGCTCTTCCATCCATCGTTTCATAGCTGAAGAACAAAGGACAAAAAGTTTAAGCCATTTGTCCAAAGTCATAACGTTTGTGAAACTCGGTAGCAAATACTTGTTGAGCCCTTCCAAGCCCTTTATATGGATGTTCTTGTTTTACTCTCAGGAATCTATAAGATGTACTTTTTTTTTTTTTTTTGAGAGTTTTTTGCCATAAGGCGCATGCACTTGCCAGAGAGACAGGAAGCAAGAAATCACCCCCCAGGGATGGTCACGCCGCAATTTTCTCCTCCAATTCTCCTCTCAGAATTTTGGGCACACACACACATGCACCTGGTGTTGAGTTTAAGCCACCAAGTCCAGGACTCGAACTGTGGTCGACTACGTAGTCCAGCGATGTAACCATTACACCACTGCTGGTCCCCATCTATTTCTCTTTAACCTCACTTCAGCCTCATTTCTCAGATTCAAGCAACACGAAGCTGCCCAGGGTCCCTGAACACACTACCCTGTCACCATATCTGAGTCTTCAGGCACATACCCTGTCTGGGAAACTCATCTTCATCTTTCTGAACTCAATATTCTGTGAAAACTCCCAGTCTAACCAAACAGGAGTGAGTACCGACTGCCAGTGGCTTATCTATTATTGCAGCAATCATTTATTGATCCGTTTCCGTTAGGAGCCTGTGAAAAATATGAGCAAGGATGAGGGACCAGCAGTTAGCGTAATGGCTATGTCGCTGGACTCCCACGTAGTCGATCGCGGTTCGCGTCCCGGACCCGGTGGCTTAAACTCACGCCGGGTGCGTGTGCGTGCGTGCCCAAGATCCCGAGAGGAGAATGGAGGAGAAGGGATTGCGGCGTGGTCACCCCCCGTGGGGGGTGATTTCTCGCTTTCTATCTCTCTGTCTCTTTCTGTCTGGCGAGCGCACGCGCCCTGTAGCAAAAACCTCTCAAAAAATAAAAAAAATAAAAAATAAATAAATAAAAAATATGAGCAAGGATCATGCCGCGTATTCCCAACATGAAGCAGAACGCCGGGGGGTGGCTGACAACCCCTCCGGATAGATGGAGGGGAGTCTGTGACTAGTCTTCCTCCACACCTTCTATGTGATTCGAAACGGCATCCCTGCCGAGTTTGCTCTCACTACTAAATGTTTCAACGGATGTCAAAACGGTGGATGGAGATATTACAGTGGTTTTTCTCTACTGTGTGAAAGGTAAAATAAAGTATTAGAAACTATAAAGCAAAATACTTAAAAAAAGAGTAAATAAATAAGAATTTGAGCTGTATCTAGGAAAGCATTGTAAACTTTCCTGAAATGCTGGTTCAATGTACTACAGTAGGCAAGTAAGGGTAATACTGGCAAACAGAAAAGAACATCCTTTTATAAATAATATTATTTGTAATAAATGCATTCATTGTGTTAGGCCATGCAGTAGTCACTTTATGTCGTTATTTAATCCTTTAAACAACCGCATGACCTAGAAATTTATTCTTGTCATAGGGCACATAGGCTCACCGAGAGACAAAGAGGGAGATTAAGTGAAATAAAACCCTTCCCCAGGGAGATGGCCACACCACAATCCCTTCTCCTCCATTCTCCTTTTGGGATTTTGAGCATGCATGTGCATACACCCAGTATTTTTCAAGCCACCAGGTCCAGGACTTGAACTGCAGAATCAGCCATGAGGGTCCAGTGCCTTAACCACTATGCCACCTGCTGACCTGAATGAGAAAATTTTAATTATCTTCTCCTTGGGCAAGAGAACAAAAAATAGAGAAAGTACCCCGCAACAGGGTCTTGATGTCACCACCCACTCTGAGCCTTTGGCCAGCCCCAGATCACAGACAAGCTCACGCCTAGTGTACTCACAGGTCTCCAGGTTTGAACCATGAACCTTCCCATGTAAGACTGCCTTGCAAAACCAACACCGTTTTACTGCTGCAACACGATCCAGCCTGACCTGGATATCCTTAGGGTCTTGTCTAAGGGACATGAGAAAGGATTTAACCTATTCTGTCTGACCTAAAAGTTCACTTTTAAACTACATTATACTAGTTATACCAAACCAGTGTTCCTGGGACCAGGAGTTAGTGTAATGGCTATGTCACTGAACTCCCACGAAGTCAATCACGGTTCACATCCCGGACCCGGTGGCTTAAAACTCACGCCAGGTGCGTGTGCGAGTGTGCCCAAGATCCCGAGAGGAGAATGTAGAAGGGATTGTGGCATGGTCACCCCCCTTGGGGGGTGATTTCTCGCTTTCTGTGTCTGTCTGGCGAGCGCATGCACCCGATAGCAAAAAACTTCTCAAAAAAAAAAAAAAAAAAGCGTTCCCATCAGAAATTTGGTAGAGTTGCCTGGATCAAAAATAAATAAATAAATAAATAAATAAAACAGACCTTCCTGTTCACAAAGGCCACATAAAATCATTCATGTCTATAAACTCAAGAATGGTGACAGTGTCATCCAGGTGAGACTCATTTATTAAATATCTCTTTAACCAGTGAAAAACAAACTAGACAAAACTGAGGATTAGTCTATAAAATAATTATTTTATTTAAAAACACTGTATTGAACATATTTGAGAGTTCTATCCAGAATGTCATCAGCAGATCTCATAAGGATTCAGCTTGATACGCTTCTATAGCATGTAAATCTCCTTTCCAGGTTTTACTATGCCAGGCCAACACTCTTAGCTTGAATTCTGTCTGTCCTGCAATCATGACTTCTTTCACATTTAACATGTGTGTAACAGGACTCATCCATTTATGGAATACAGTCCCAGAGGGATAGCAAGCAGGTATGTATCTGATCGAGTTATGTATTTTCAGAGAGTATCTATCATCTATTCTATTTAAAAGTTTGTTCTGTTTAAAAGCCTGCTCTTTGCCTCAGTATGCACCCACTTAAAATTCAAGCATTAATCTGTGACAATTGGGAACCAGCAGTTAGCGTAATGGCTATGTTGCTGGACTCCCACGTAGTCGACCACGGTTCGCGTCCCGGACCCGGTGGCTTAAAACTCACGCCGGGCGCGTGTGCATGCGTGCCCAAGATCCTGAGAGGAGAATGGAGAAGGGATTGCGGCGTGACCATCCCCCCTGGGGGGTGATTTCTCGCTGTCTCTCTGTCTCTCTTCGTCTGTCTGGCGAGCACACGCGCCCTATAGCAAAAACCTCTCCAAAAAAAAAAAAAAAAAAATCTGTGACAATTATATTTAAAAACTTGTTTCAATGGAGTCAAGTTACCATCTGACAAAACTAATTTTTTTTTTTATCTAACTACCAATCTTTTGGGTAGTCGTCATAACATAGGATGATTTAAGGAGGGAAAAGCATGGACTTTGAAATAAGTCAGGAAGCTCTTGAAAGTTCTGGGTTCTTCCATTGAAGTCAAGAAAAAGTTCATCTCTTTGTATTCCCATAGTTGTTTGCCTTTTGGCCTCTTCGAGAAAACCTTAATACTGTGTTTTGAACTTCTTCCTCATAATCTAAGACAGTGACTCTCAACTGTGAATGCCCAAGTCAGTGAGAAAAGAGGGTGGGGAAACGTGAGAAGCAAAGAGAAAGGAGGGAAGCTAGGACAGGAAAGGAAGGCGGGAAAGAAGATCAATGCCTAATTTGAACTCTGATCACTTCCATTAGAATCTTCTTTGTAGTTATGAATTGTCAGAGATTGCATGTCGGAGTAGGAGAGAGAGAAAGCACCCCCAATGGGGCATGGTCACTCTACAATCCCTTCTCCATTCCTCCACCCTGTTGGGGCATCTATGAACATGCGCCATGTGTTTTTCATGTTGCTGGGGTCAGGATTCAACCTGCACAGTCAGCCAGCCATGTGGAACCCAGCTCCTTAACCACCAGGCCACGGGGCCAGTCCAAATCATTATAGAAATCTTTGCTAGTGGGCCTGAACATTGTTTCCCTGGGATTCTAGTATAAAACCAGTGTTAAATTTATAACATAAAGTAATTGATTATATGTCAAGTGGGGAGCCATTTCTTGTGGTGGACAATAGCTATTAAGTCGAGTGTCCTGACGAAGCCACAGCAGAGTCCTACATCTGTCTCTTTACTTTTTTGTTGTTAAAGGGCGTGTGTGCTCTCGAGTGAGTGAGTGAGAAATCACCCCTCAGGGGGAGGATATGCCTCCACCCCTTCTCCTCTTGGGATATACACATATGTGCCCTGTGTCCAAGCCACCAGGTCCAGGCCTTGAACCGTGTGGGATCCAGCTGCTCTGTTGGCCCTGTCCGTGCTGCTGCCTTTTTTTTTTTTTTTTTTTTGGAGTAGTTTTTGCTATAGGGTGCTTGCCAGGAAGACAGAGAGACATGGTTAAAAATGGATACTAGGTTCTGAAAAAGCCTTCTAGGTAGACGGTGTGTATTGCCAGGTCCTTTATACAGGCTGGCATTCTTTGTAGTGACTGAATTCCATGGTGTTACCTGGGTGGCTGGTCACTAAACACATGAAGGACGAGCAGACAGATTTACTGCTAAACAATGCCACAGTAAACAGAAAGCGGAGAGAATTAGTCCTGGTCCTCCAGTATCTGCTTCCCACACGGCCAGTCACAACCATTCCTGGCAATTACTAAGGGGAAAAAAAAAATTAGATGTGAAAAATATAGCTTAACATAAATAAAACATATCTGTAGTATTCTGAGGAAATTCCTGAGACCAACAGAGGGACAAGCGAAAGATGTACAAGCTACATCAACAGATAAGGAGTAAGATAATGTATGTGGGTTTGTAGGTGACCTCTAACTTTATAGCACTTAACTATTATTTTCTACAACCTATAGAATATTCACAGCACATTTAACAGAGATTTCTTTTTTCTTTTTCTTTTGCCAGAAGGTGCATGCAGTTCTAAGAAAATTCCCGAGAGGGCCTGGTCACACTGCTTTCATTTTCCCTCCAGTTCTCTATCCTGTCACAATCTTGGGCATGCGTGCATTCTGGTATGTTTTTCAAGCCAGGCCTTCACCCTGTTGGCCAGGTGGGATCTGGTTTCCTTTACCCAGCACCTCAGCACTATGGTACAGGCCCAGTCCAATGCCTGCTTCTTTAAACAGCCCCCCTTCTCTTTTAAAGATAGCAAGCAACAGTATGACCACCTGAAGGCAAATAAGTAGTTCAAAGAAAGATGTGAGGTGGTAGCTAATATTCACTAATTAAACAAACAAACAAAACTCACTAGAGACAGTTTGGGAAGAACACTTTAGACCACACCAGTTCCTATCCTATTTATGGCAAGGCATTAAGCACTAGACAACAAAAGTAACAAACCTGCAGACCAGAGGAAACAAGTGGCGAGCGTATCAAAGCCCAGAATTAGGAAGCTATGGTAGACTGAAAGACAACCAGAACGTTATGGAGAGAGACTTGTTAGACATTACACACACAACTAAATAAAGAAGATAGAGCCAAGCCACAGGATTTAGAAAATCCTATAAAATTCTCTTCACTTCCTATGTTGTTTCTGAATGAAAAGATAATTTTGTACATTGAAGTCAAGTTAAAAATTAAGCAACTGCAGGAATCTTTATACCACAAACAGAAAGTTTCCATCGTATATTCATTACCATCCATTTTTTTTCCAGTTAGAATTATCCCATTTGTATGAAATAAAGCAGATCTTTCAATGAGGGAATAAGTCTGATTTTAAAAATATAAAAGCCACAATATGGTTTTTGTTGGATTCCCAAGTATTAGCTTTCCTGGTGGTACAGCAGCAGATTTGAAACAAGTCTGTATTTTGGTTTTGGCACACAGACCTCTATGAAGAGCATGAGACTATTCAATTCCCAAGATGAGTTGACAAATTAGTAAAAGTTGTAATTTTATAGTCCCAGTTTCTTCCTTCTGGATACAATTCCAAGACAGTATAGCACCTCAAAGGCAACTGGATAAACTGAAGGGCTAGAAACTCTCTTACTCTTACTGACAATATGTACTACTCGCTCTCTTTCTGCCCATTTTCAATGCTTTATGAGGGAGCTGTTCTGTTGGAGGCAGCAGTTTTGAATACATTATATAACCTAGAGAGTCTATAAGATACTTCACTTAAAGAGAGCATTTTCCTCTCCCAAACCTCCTGTATACTACCAATACTTTTATTTCATTATCTACCTCATAGATTGCATAACAAAAGGTAGAAGTGTAATTCAAATAAAAACCTTTTCCAAAAATGTTTTATTGCTATAGGTTTTAAGATCCTCAATGGCCAGAACTACTTCATGGCTCTGCTCCCTGTGGTGTCAGGCAACTATTTTTAATTCGGCTTGGTAAAGGATTCCACAACCTTTACACAACAGCAAAATGATATCAAGAGACCCCAAGTATGACTTCAAGAAATGGTGCATGAACTGGACTATAACACTGCCTTTCATCAGAATGTCAGTCTTTCAATTCTCCCAATTTTAATTCCAAAAATTAAGGCTGATAATGATCTAAGACAAGGATATATCTATCTGGCAACAAAGTCCAATATTCCTTTTTTCTTTTCTTTTTTTTTTTTTTTTAGCTCAGAGACTGCACGTGGCAATGAAATATTCCTAGAGACTGTACAGAAGAGGAAAATCCCTGAATTCATCACAACCTACCTGAATCTGGACCATGCTTTTCTGAACTCTTCAGAGAGTCATGGCTTTCATTTCTGCTTTAATAGCAATGAACCATGGGGCACAGCTAACACTGTGGAAAAACAAGGGCCAGATAAAGCCCACCAAAAGGCTATTTACTAATATGGCACTACTTGTAGTCATGCTATTATAGGTCACACTTTATTGTTGTGCATAATAAATAGGTACAGAAAAATGTTGAAAATGTCATGACTCGCCTATCTAATTAAAGCGGAGCAAACTACCCTAGTAGTCAGATTGTAGTTTTTCAATGAGAAATGACAAGAGTAGTTGAATATAAAGAAAAACAAAAGAACTTTACTTTCCTATGTTAATACAGGTCAAGGGACCCTTTCTTCTCAAAAGGGTTGATAACACCAGTTCTTAGCAATAAACATAAGGCACTTGTTTGGATTACAATTATCACTGCATTTTTTCCACTTGTTTTTCTAACCCTGTTTTTCCCCCACAGTATCATTTGAAATTAATAGAATGCATGACGCAAATGTGAGATGATCCAGTTGATCCTACTCAGAGCAAGAGAGTACAGTACAATGTTTTAGGGGTGATGTCTGGACATAAAATGAACCCAGGCAAGGGCCTCTGACCCCAGACAATGTATCCACTATCAAGTAAACCTGAAAGAAAATAAAAGATTTATTCAATAGTTCCAGTAAAATTGGGTTGTAATACAATATACATGTTAGGAATTTTGCTCCCCATGGGTGGCATCTGCATTAAGAATTCTGAGTACTTATGAATATTCATTCTAAGACAGTCTACATCAGTTGAACATTGTCAAGACAAATAGATGACTTTCATTTCAATATACAGTAGAGTTTAAACAAAATTCACACATACACCCCTTGATATATGGCTGGTGCCTCCTCCGAACACCTCATTAGTGGCAGAGGTAGCACTAGTGTCTTCCCCAACAATGAGAACTTCCGTTGCCACTCATAGGAGAAGTTGGAATAAAGTTTGTTTTTGTTTTGCCATCTGTTAAGATGTTCCTGAGACAGGGCCAGTTAATAAAACATAACGAAGCACTGGAGTTCAGTTTGTACTTCTCTTTACGTCACTCAACTGCTAGACTGGGATGTGGAATGCAGGTCATGTATTATGAAAGGTTGATTTTAGCACAACTGTTCCGTCAGTAAAAGGTTCCGATCTTCTGATAATTCCCTTTAGAGTACACTCTCTATAAACTAAAAGTACCACAAAAAGGTCAGTTATATACAATTGATTCGTTTTACTTAAATTTGCTCACATCTTGCAAATGCAATGAGAATATTGAGCCTGAGGCTAGTTCTCAGTGTACAGGTTTAACATGTTAAGGCTCATTTTCACAATCAAAATAGAAGTTTTTAGTTTTCCCTTCAAATTTTGAATTACATTCATAGTCCCTGCCACCATCTAGCCCTCACTGAACCCTACTCCAGGAGCAGTATTTGAGTCACTATGGAACTTCCCTGACACCAGCACATGTAGGCGCCCCTTCTACGAAGCTCCCATCTGCTTCGGCCCTGCAGCACGTTACCCTGCCTCTGCCTTGCACCTCTGTTTCCACCTGTGTATCTTCACAGAAGCCCAACACAGATTAGTTGAAATATTCACACGACTGTTTTTCAAAACAATTTATTGCATCATATTTGGTACCTTATGTTTGACAACAAAAAGGAAATTACATCTGTAACTGCAGGAAAAAGAAGCTGGTCTGTTATTGGAAAAAAAAAATCTTGGGCCCTTTAAAAATTACAAAGTCTTGGGCTTGCCTGAAACAACTGAGCAAGAAATATATTCTTAGAAATGTAGGGCTTCAAGTATTACAAACCTGTGACACTGTGGAAAAATTCCAGAGGTATCTAAACTGCAGCACTTTTTTTTCTGCATATCGTGAACAAGGCCTGCTGAGGTTTTAACTATTAGTCTCTTGATCAGTCATAGAATGGTAGTCAGGAGTTCTGCTTTTTAACTTCAAGCCATGGCAGATTTTCTTTATTTCACTCTTGGGTGAAAAATTCATGCTTGCTAATTAGTTGGTGCCACATCACAGTGCATTTGGTTCTTGCATTACAGTTTTAACAAGTTTGGCCAAAACAATGCTGAAAAGTTTGCATTGTTATTTTAGTTCTTCAAGTTTTAGTTAATATTGAGATTGTTCCAACTGGTTCCTTCAGTTAAAAACTGTGGTACAAGAACACCAAACTGATCATGTACAGTGAATTTTGGAAACACAACAAGCGTATTGAACACCTTCTAGGTTTCTTATAATTCTGCTTGGTATCTATATGTCCCATTTCTACAACATCAAGCATCTGTTGTAGATTTCTCTGTAAATAGTGATTCACATTGCATACTTCCTATGGTCAGAATCAACCCCGTAACAAAATCAGTCAGATGCTAAAGCCCCAACAACTCTTTGTGCTCAGTGAAGAATCCAGTGCTAAAACAGCATTTTTGCTGTCTGAGATATAGTAAAATCTCACAAGACAAATTTAAAGTAATATTTCTGCCACACACCTGCTTTGTTAGCTGTAACAGCCTCCAGATTTGATATAAATTAGTTTAAAAACACGGGTGGGTAGGTAGGAATAGGATATGGTATCTTTTTTTAATCCCTCAATTTTAGCAGCTTTTAATTTTTTTTTAAGAAACTGAACCTATATCCTGTAATGTTAGATATTTTATATATACTTTTCAGCAGGATAAAAAACGTAAAACACTATTTGAAGGCAAGAACATTTACTCCTCTCATTCTGTGTAAGTTAGAGCAATGCAGCAGGTGCGTGACAAAAATATTATACACTAGATATGGTCCAAAGTCATTCCATTTGCTTGTTTAATGATGTTCAAATTTCATTGGCCAGTTCTTCAGTTTCTGCAGAACTATCTCCATTAACTGTGATCTTCATATCCTCTTCATATCCAGGAGGCATGAAAGCCAAAGCATAAGGGAAAAGCTTATGACAATTTGCTCTATAAACTTCAGCAGCTTCTTTACAGTCTCCTAGGCTACCATCACACAAGGCTTCTAATACCTCCATACACGTCTACAAAAGAAAAAAGGTCATGTCATAACTTCTTTATCATGTATACGTTCACCAGAATTCCTCAAGGTTTAATTTAACCTGTTCTTCAGAACAGCAGGATTTATACGAAAGGATAACCAGGGATATGACTAAGGCGATGCATTTATCTAGAGGCCCTCATCCTCCCCAAGTACATGGGCCTAAGGCAGCAACTTCACCCTGCTAGGCCAGCCCTAGGCATAAATGCCGGACCTTATAATGCCAAGGGGATAATTACATGTAGTTGGGCAGGCTTCTCCCCCCACCCAAGGCTTAGAACCAGACAACAAAATCAGTTTTTCAATCTTATATTTAGATTAAAGAGCATCTGAAGGCATGTCCACCAACTAAGCAGAAAAGAGCATTCCAAATAGAGATTTTACCAAGAATATCAGTTCATGGAAATCAGCAATTCTTTCAACCATACTCCTGTGTAAGTCTGGTTATTTATTTATTTATTTATTTTTTATTTATTTATAGAGATTTTTGTATAGGGCGTGTGCACTCGCCATAAAGACACAGAGAGACAGAAAGCGAGTAATCACTCCCTGGGGGGATGGCCACGCTGCAATCCCCTCTCCTCCATTCTCCTCTCGAGATCTTGGGCATGCACGCACACACGCTTGGCATGAATTTTAAGCCACCGGGTCCGAGACTCGAACCACGGTCGACTACATGGGAGTCCAGCGACATAGCCATTATTACTCTAACTGTTGGTCCCTCTGCTTCTTATTTTTAAATGATTCATCCTCACTTACATTTCTTGTGTTTTCTTTTTAATCTTCTCACTTAAAAAATACTTAAGTTTCTACATAGATACAACTTACAAACTGTCAGACTACAGAGGACCTAAAATCAAATTATAATCTAAATGGTGCCCTGATTAACAAAAAGCCCAATTTTTCTATCTTAAACACATTGCCTTCTTTTGGTATTAAATGAATATATTTAATGGTCTTTCAGCAAGTACTGTTTTATCTGGCTGACTACATAAGATAACTGGCCCTTTGTTTTTAAATCTAAACTAGAATCTGTACTTTGCAATACACCCATATTATCTGACTCTACTTCATCTTACATGGTATGGCAAGCTATGAAATAAGTATTTTAATGTAGCTTTTGGTAAATGTATTTTTAAATAAGTCAGAGTCTTCACTGAGATCACTACTTGTTAAGTAATGCACAGACATGAATTGAAATTCAATCTAAATAACTATAAAATGTATATATGATCTTAAAAAAACATATTTCTAAAAATGTTATCCATGTTACGGATGTACAATTAGTTACTTAAGGCCAAGTAGTCTAATGTGTACATGTGTGCACGCAAACACACATATACACACACACACACTCCCCTAAATAAAATTAAGTATCTAACACAGATTCAAATGGTTTGGAGTATAGCATGCATTATTAAAAAAAAAAAAAAAAAGGAAAGGAAAGGCCAACAGGTGGTGTAGAGCTTGAGGACTCCTAAATGGCCAACCACGGTTAAAGTCCTACTTTGCTTTTTCGCTCTCTCTGTATCTCCCTGGTCAATGCCATGTGCCCTATAGCAAATTAATAATAATGATAATATAATTAATAAAATTAAATAATTTCTTAAAAAAAGGAAGTATTTCTCTTGGAGAAAACGATTCCTGGCAAAAAGAGAAATAAAGGTAAGTATTACTATAGAGAGATTATGAAAAACTCTTTACCTGGAGGTTCCTGTTGGTGAGGGATTCATCAAGCGTTGTTGCCAACTCTATAGCTCGCTTCTGACTAGAAGGATCTAAATAATATACCATTTTGGCAGCTAGATGAGAAGGACACAAAGGAAATTTGTTTAATTCTAGGTAAAGCCAACTTCATATCTTCTACCCGTTTAAATATAAAATGCAAGGTATATGTGCACATAACACAAGAACTCTTTTAGCAATATGGGACTAGCCACAGAAGATATGAATAAGATTCATGATTAAGGTATATCATGCATATCTACCCAGAAGAATATGATATGTATGTAAAATATGTACAGTAAAATAGACTATTAAAAAATACGAATACCCCCTCAGTAATATTTATATTTGTGAGGTAGAAGTATGGACAGTTTTATTTCTAAAAGGATAGTGTGTGTGGGGATGAAGAAAACACTTCATTAAATATGGGGGGACTAGAGGTGAGGTAGGAATTCCCAGCCTTTATAGTATGAGTCAAAAAGCTAAAGTCAAGATTGTACAAAGGCATATAAAACTGCAGGGTTTTTTAGCCAGCTATTTAAAAGCCACCATGTAGTCCAGATTCTGGCTCACTGACATAGACCTCATGCTTTAGATGTCTCTGAACAGCAAGATGGTTTGGGGTGTTCAGTTTGGTCAAATCTGCTACCTACATAGCATGAGAAAGGAAAGATAATGGTCATATCTGAGTGAATTTTCAGGGCACAATAATGGAATAAAGAAAAGAAATCAGAGAGAGAGCTCCAGCTGCACTATATGCAATATACATTTAAATCTAGTTACACTTGTTTTTTTGTAAAAACCAATGCTGAACCCAGAGAGACTACTGACCCTGATTCAAAATATAATTATCTCATCTTAAGAAACTAAAAAACTCAAGCCAACTCTGTGGCCCAGTGGTTAAGAGAAGCCTGATACTGCATGGTTGGCTGTGGTTTGAATTCTGACCCTGGCAGCCTGAGGGCAGGCCAGACGCACGTGTGTGAATGTCCAGAATACCAACAGGATGGAGAAATGGAGGAAAAGGAATTGCAGTGTGACCATGCCCCACTAGAAGGTGCTTTCTCCCTCTCTCGGCAAATATACAAACCCTCTGGAAACTTAAAAAAAAAAAAATGCACACCTTATACCTTGTCACCAACCCACTAAAATAAATATTAACTTTTTTTAGGAGGATAAGAGGACAAAATAAAGTTGTTTGTTACCTGATAATCTGTGTGGCAATGAATCAGAATTCCTTTTCAGAAAAGTTTCATTAAAATTCTTTGGATTTGTTGCTCCAAAAAGACGATTCATTTCTTGTTTTAATACTGTTCTAACTGTATCAGGTAAATCTTTACTTTCACACACTGCTGAATAAATTAAAAACAAACCCTTTCAGCTATAAAGTTCTCTGATAAAGTCTGTAAAAGTTAAAATGATCTTGATAAGGCTATTAAACATTGTAGTTATACATGAATACTAGATAAAACCTACTAATAATTCAATATATTTTTTAAAATTTTTAATTGAACTTTATTTTATTTATTTATGTATTTATTTATTTTAATTTGACCAGAGAGGGACAGAGAAAGAGCGAGAGAAAGAGGGAAAGCGAGAAAGCAAGCCACTAGGTCCGAGGCTTGAACTGCTGCCCGTCATGTGGGAGTCCAGCGCCCTTAACCACCACACCACCTGCCGGCCACAATAATTCAATATTTAAAGGACAGCTAACCTATATGAATTTAGCCGCAATTCCTTCTCCTCCATTCTCCTCTCGGGATCTTGGGCACACACGCACCTGGCATGAGTTTTAAGCCACCGGGTCCGGGACGCGAACCGCAGTCGACTACGTGCGAGTCCAGCGACATAGCCATTACGCTAACTGCTGGTTCCCAGTTTTACAACATTCTAAGTCTCTAGGGTTGCTCCCTCAACCCTACGGTCTGAAAAGCAGAAGGTTGATAGCACCTACCTGCTAACAAATAACGACACAGAAAATACATAGTGCCAAAGACAACAGAATATTTCTTACTCTCCCTGTCTTCCTCTATACTCAAACAAGGCACATTCACCAATTAAATAAAAAAAGACTGATTGACTTCATTGACCATCGTTTTTAGGAATTATGAGGACTGAACTATCACTACTCCAAATGACCACCAAAATAATTTTCTGTAATCAGTACACTACAGTAATCATATTCCTAGGCCTTGGGGTTTAGAAATGAAAAAGCAGACCCCAAGCCCTCCAGATCACATTCAAGTTGCATTTTGTTTCACTCTTTTCTTGGTAGAGAGAGCCTGGAGCTTTGAAGCCAGACAGACATGGTTACATTGGATAAGTCATAACCTTTCTGAACCTATTTCTTGGTTTATAAAACTGGAATAATATCTGACCCAGAAGGATTAAAGTAAGGAAAAGCTATTAATTATGTAAAAGTGCTAATTATATATAATAGGTACTAAATAAATTGCATTGTTATTTTCTTTGTCATACTTATAAAACATAAGTAGATTTTCCTTATGGTTAGGAACTGGGGTGATGGCTTTCATAATTCATTGATATGCCCTTTGCTGGTTAAACATTTCTTTTATTATTCTACAGAACTGGATGGTTGAGACCAGCAGATGGCATAATGGTTATGTTACTGGACTCCCACATAGTTGACTGTGGTTCAAGTCCCGGACTCAGAGGCTTAAAACTCACACTGCCATGCGTGTGTGTGTGCATGCCCAAAATTCCGAGAGGAGAATGGAGGAAAAGGGACTGCGGTGTGGTCATCTCCCCAGGGGGTGATTTCTCGCCCTCTGTCTCTGGCAAGCACACGCAACCTAAAGCAAAAATCTAAGAAAATTTTAAAGAATTGGTTGGTTCAAATAAATGAGGTACGAGCTAAAGAATTTAGTTTAGCTTCCATTACAACTACACTTTCAACCTGAAGCGGGAGTAGAGAGAAAACATGAAGTTGTTAAAACAAGTTATATTGAGGGCCTGCAGGTGGTGTGATGGTTAAGGTGCTGGACTTCCACATGGCCTACCCTGGTTTGAGTCCTGGGCCTTGCTGCTTAAAAATCATGCCAGGCATGTGTGAATTCTTCCCCAAAACCCCAAGAGGAGAATGGAGCAAAAGCGATTATGGCGTGGCCATTCTCCCCTTCAGAGTGATTTCTCACTTTCTCTCTCTCTCACCCTGATGAATGCACATGTACTATAGCAAAATATATTTAAAAAGTTTGGATCCAGTTACAATGAATACAACCTAAAATTATATAGAATACCTATTAAATTCAGAGTTTTTTCCATGGACCTTGGTTTGCCTGAAATATTTTTAGGACACTTTATACATAGATACAAAAGTAAATGTATAGTTTGCTTTACTGTGTGGTGAAATAAGAGTCTTAAAGGTTTTTTTTTTTTTTTTTTTTTTTTTTTTTTTTTTTAAAGAATTATTGAGACTAGCAGATGGTGTAATGGTCATGTCACTGAACTCCGACATAGTTGACGGTGATTTGGGTCCCGGATCCAGCAGCTTGAAACTCGAGCCAGGTGTGTGTGCGTGCGTGAACAAAATCTGGAAAGGAGAATGGATTGCGGTGTAGACATCCCCCACTAGGGGGTGATTTTTTGCTTTCTATCTCTCTGGTGGGCACACACCCCCTACACGAACATCTCTCAAAAAAATTACAAAAGAATTATCCATTATTATTTTTAAATTTGATATAGGATACATGTGTTCACTAGAGAGAGAGAGACAAAGGATGAGAGGGAAAGTATAAAAGTAAGTTGCCAGGGCTGGGACCTGAACCGTTGTCAGCCATGTGGGAGGCCAGCACCTTAACCACTATGCAACTTGTTGGCCTCCTTCATGGTTTTTATTATCTTCATTTAACTTGTTTTCCTCAGATTATAAAGTATGCCCAGAAAAATCAAAATTGTTAAAATAAGACAAAAGGCCCCCACAAATTTAATTAACTAATTAATTAATTAAAAAAACTCCTGGCTCCGGCAAGTGGCATGGTGGTAAAGGTGCTGGACTCTGATATGGTCAACAATGGTTCAAGATCCAGACCTGGCAGCTTGCTTTCTCGCTTTCCTGCTCTCTCCCTCTGTCTCTCTCTGGTCAAATTACACAACGATAAATGAAATAAGTTTAAAAAAACATAAAGAAGTCCGAACTTCACTTATTGTTGTTTCCAAAGACACTTCTTCACTTAATAATTTAGAATAAGTTGAGGACCAGTCAGCTTTCTCTCCTTTATAAATTGTAATTTCTAGGAGCATATCATGTATAAAAAAGAAAAGAATAATCTGTGATAAACTTAGAATGTCCTATAGAATTTTCTGTAATAAAATTCTCCAGTACCCTTTAACAAAGGCAACTTCAAATGACAAAGATTTATCAGACAACCTATTACTGCTAAAGACTAGTGGGTGGAAAAAATAAAAATAAAAATAAATATTTTGAAAGTAATAAAGCTAACAAAAAATACTGAAAGTAAAAAAAGAAAAACAAAGCAAAAATAAAACAAAAAACTCTGATGGGACCACTGGTTATGTATCTGGATTCTCACATGGCTGACTACAGTTCAAGTCCTAGAACTGCTGGCTTGAAACTCATGCAGGGTGCCTGTGATGCACGCCCCAAATCCTAAGATGAGAGTGGAGGAGAAAGGACTGCTGTGTGGCCATTACGCTGGGAGGTGATTTCTCACTTTCTGTCTCTCTGTTTCTCCAGAAAGTATGTGCTCCCCATAGCAAAAATCTCTCATTAAAAAAAAACAAACAAACTCAGACTACTGAATTATCTTCTACAATGAGAATCTTAAGCAAGGATTAAATAATAATTAATAACTTAACAACAATAATCTAGTAAATTTCAAATGGGACTTAAATAATAAATAAAAGTATTAAAGAAGGTTTTGGGGAGATATATAAATACAGAGAAAAAAGAATAATTTGCGGGAGAGCAGGTGGTGTAATGGTTACACTGCTCAAACCAGTCAATTGCAGTTCAAATCCTGAACCTGTTGGACTGAGAGCTTGTGTGAACGAGCCCAAAATCCCAAGAGAATGGAGAAGGGCATAATTTCTGCATCTCTGTCTATCTCTGTCTCTCCAGTGAGCACATACGCCCTATACCAACAACAAAAAAGTGCAGATAAAAGAAAAATAAGTTGTACAAATGAGAAAGAAAAAAGATAAAAGATTCACTGTAAATAGAGGAAGTCAAATTGAGAGGGAAATAGAGGTGCCAATTTTGAGAACATGTAAGAGACTATAAACATTTAAGAAAATAATAAAACTAAATATATAAGCTTCTATTTTTCACTTAGTACTGGCCAGAAATATAATTTCAAATGCTTTAACCCTGCAACTTAAAAAAAAAAAAGTTAAAAATTTGAAAAGGTTATCAAATCATCCTCATAAGGAAAAAACAAAAACAAAAAAACAGGGTCGGGGATCCTACATGGTGAAAGACTTCATGTGGCATACGGTAATTACAAAGGTGGTATAACAGCATATGCTAGAGATCTGGCGAGTGCTGCCAATAATCACACTAAAAAGCACATTCACACAGACAAGTTTCTACAACTGATGAAATTAGTTGTAAAAGCATTGTTTTTCATTCCCTACTCCCCAGAAAGATGTATTTATGAGAGTCTCTTCATACAGAAGTTACAATGATATAACAACATGACAAACGTATTCCTGAAAGAAAAATGCTTCTAAATTAAATACTTTTTCAAAAATATTAGAGGGACCAGTAGTTAGCGTAATGGCTATGTCGCTGGACTCCCACGTAGTCGACCGCAGTTCGCATCCCGGACCCAGTGGCTTAAAACTCACGCCGGGCGCGTGTGCGTGCGTGCCCAAGATCCCGAGAGGAGAATGGAGGAGAAGGGATTGCAGCGTGACCACATCCCCTGGGGGGTGATTTCTCGCTTTCTGTCTCTATGTCTCTCTCTGTCTGTCTGGCGAGTGCATGCACCCTATAGCGAAAACCTCTCCAAAACAAAACAAACAAACAAAAGAGATGGGTTATCTTATTGTTGTAAATAATCCATTAATTTCATTGGTTAAATTCAGTTGTAGTAAGGATCACTTTGTAAATTCTTTTTTTAAAATAAATTTTCTTTAGAATTATTTAATTTTATTTATTCATTCATTTATTTTAATTTGATCAGAGAGTGACACAAAGAGAGAGAGAGAGGGAAAGTTGCAAAGAAGTCACGAGGTCCAGAACTCAAACAATGGTCAGCCATGTGGGAGTGTCCAGCACCTTAACCACCACACCACCTGCTGGTCCCCACTTTGTAAATTCTTCACAATTACTTCAGCTTAATCCAGACAAATGGGCAGTTAGCAAAGACACTCAGTAATTCTAAGTCCATGTGTATTGTTTTAAATAATTTATTTATTTTTAATTTGACCAGCAAGATAGAGAGAGGGAGAAAGAAAAAGAAAGCAAGTGGCCATGTCAGGGACTTGAACCATGGTAGGCCATGTGAGACTTCAGCAACTTAACCACCACGCCCACCCATGTGTATTTTAGTTTCCTAAAACCAGGTATTAAAAGAAAAGTTGAGTTGGGACCAACAGATGGTGTAATGGTTACATGGCTGGACTCCAACATAGTCAACTGTGGTCTGAGCCCCGATGTGGCAGCTTAAACTCAAGTCAGGTGTGTGTGGGGGTGTGTGTGAGCACGCGCACGCCCAAAATCTTGAGGGGAGAATGGGGAAGGAATTGAGGCATTGCGATCCTCCTTGGAAGTGATATCTTGCTTTCTGTCTCTCCGGCCGGCGCATGTGCCTCATAGCAAAACAAAACAAAACAAAAACTCTCCCAAAAAAAAAAAAAGGAAAAGAAAAAAAGAAAAGTTGGGACCAGCAGTTGATGTAACAGCTATGCTGCTGGATTCCCATGTAGTCGATCGCAGTTTGAGTCCCAGACCCAGTGGCTTAAACTCACACCAGGTGCACAGGTGTGCGTGCCCAAGATCCTGGGAGGAGAATGGAGGATAAGGGAACGCGGGTAGCCATACCCCTGGGGGCTTATTTCTCGCTTTCTATCTGTCTCTGTCTTTCTGGCGAGCGCACGCGCCCTATAGCAAAAACCTCTCCAAAAAAAAAAAAAAGAAAGAAAGAAAAGTTGAGTTAATCTATACACTGGTTACCAGTAACTACATATAAATATGATTTTTTACTTTTTAAAGATTTTGGCCATAGGTCATGTGTACTAGTAGGAAAGAGAGAGAGAAAGAGAAAGTAAGAAATCACCCCACAGGGGATAGCAATCCCTTCTCCTCTCAGGATTTCTGGCATACACACCCATGCCTATTTTTCCAGCTGCTAGGTCTGGGACTTGAACCACAAATGTCAGCCCTGTGATATGCAGCACCTTAACCACCATAGCACCCCCTGGCCCTAAATATGTCACTTTTAATTACTTTGCAAAAGGAAGTATATATAACTCCATTGGACTTAAGAGCTTTTTCTTTTTTAAAAAAGAATTACTTTATTTAACTTTATTCATTTATTACTTAAATTTGACCAGAGAAAGGCAGAGTGAGTGAGAAAAGAGTGAGTGAGAAAGCAAGCCACCAGGTCCAGGATTTGAAACATGATTGACCATGTGGGAGCCCAGCACCTTTAACCACCATGCTACCTGCCAGCCCCAATAATTCCACTAGCTTTATAAAGTGTACTTGTTTTTTTTTTTCTTTCTTTATGACAGAGATAGGTACTTTTGACAGAGTCTAGCACGTCACATTCCTCCTACCTCAGCCTCTCAATTAGCCAGGAATGCAGGCATGTGTAACAGGACCTGGTGCGTCCAGGTTGCACCAGGGAAATAAACCTGTGTCTTCCATACATGGCTTTCGTCCTCTCAAGTGGAGGTACAATCCCTGTGTCACCCTGGCTGGGCATTTCTATGTGCTTTTGAAAACAGTCTACATGTACTACACCCTAAACAAGAATGAATTAAAACTACTACTTAAAAACTATTACTTCTAGGGGGGCCAGCAGGTGGTATGGTGGTTAAGGTGCTGGACTCCCACATGGCCATCCATGGCTCGAGTTCCAGACCTGGTGGATTGCTTTCTCACCTTCCCTCTCTGTCTGGTGAGCACACATGCCCTACAGCAAACTTAAAAAAATAACAACAATGAGTAAAACAAATAATTTTTAAAAGACTCTCAAAAAACTATTCTAGCTCTAACTTTCTGATTCATGATTTCCAAGGTTTTTTTTTTTTTTTTTTTGGAGAGGATTTTCCTACAGGGCACGTGCGCTCGCCAGAGAGAGACATAGACAGAAAGCGAGAAATTACCACCCAGGGGGGATGGTCATGCGGCAATCCCTTCTCTTCCATTCTCCTCGAGATCTTGGGCACGCATGCACACGTGCCCAGCATGAGTTTAAGCCACCATGTCTGGGACTCGAACCGCAGTCGACTACATGGGAGTCCAGCGACACAGCCATTACGCCAACTGCTGGTCCCCTGGTTTGATTTTTGAGCATTTTTGCTAGAAGTATCTTGTATAAATTTCTTCACTGGAGCTTTTTCTTCTGTTTCCTCATCTTCAAAATCATCATCATCATCTTCTTCATCATCATCATCATCTTCGTCAGCAGCAAGTTTTACTTTCTTCTGTGGAACCTTGCTACCACCTCCAGGGGCAGATCGCTTTCTAGATATACTTAAGAGTTTCACGTCCTCTTCTGACTCTGCATCTTCCTCCACAGCTACTAAGTGCTATCCACTAATATGCACAGGCCCTGAACCATACTTCAACCTTAAGACCACAGGTGATGTTATTTCAAAGCCCCCAAGGGAAATCGTTGACTGTATAGACATTTTCAGTGTTGCCAGTGTTACTTTAATTGGACTGCCTTTGTAATTCATTGCCTCTGCTTTAACAATGTGCAATTTATCCTTTGAACCAGCCCCTAAACCGACCGTTCTTAAAGATAACTGGTGTTCATTTTCATCATTATCCACTTTAAAGTGACAATCTTTGTCGGCTTTTAGTTCACAAACGAAAAAATAGTTCTGGGGCCTCAAGGGGCTCATGTCCATGTCCATCGAATCTTCCATAAGGTGGTGGCACGCACTTGGGTGGGGGAGAAGACGGACAGAGGTAAGCTTCCCAAATACAGCCACGCAGGATGAATCACTCCAAGGATAAACAATAAATTTTGAAAAACAAATAAAATTTACTTTTGTCATTTTTAGATAATTTATTAGGTTGGAAATGAGATAGCTAATTTAATATTATCTCTAAATTCCAAATATTAATTCCAAATTGTGCTGCTTAAAGTTCAATTCTTAAAGTCGGCAGATGGTGTGGAGGATAAGGCAACTGTATCCTACGTGGCCCGCTCTGCAGTTTGAGTTCCAGACCTGGCTGCTTGAAAACCACATTGGGCACATGTGCCTATGTGCCAAAAGTTCTAAGAGGAGAATGGAGGAGAAAGGATTGTGGTATGGCCATGCCTCTGGGGTTATTTTCTCACTCCCTCATCCCTCCCCCCCCTTCTCTCTCTCTCTCTCTCTCTCTCTCTCTCTCTCTGGCTTGTACATGTGTCCTACAGCAATCTGGGAAAAATAAAAGTCCTATTTCTGGGCCACCAGGTGCCATGAAGGCTAAAGCTGCTGGATGCCATATTGCTGAAGGTGGAGCTGAGTTCCCAGACTCGATGACCTCAAAATCATGCTGGGCTATGCATTTGTGTCCGGAATCCTGAGAGGAGAATGGAGGATAAGGGACTGCGTCATGGTCATTTCCCTGGGGGGAAGGGAGTGATTTCTCACTTTCCCGCTCTCTCTCTTTAGGATGAGTACATGCACCCTACAGCACAGTAAATAAAAAAAATTTAAAAAGTTGTATTTCTTCTCTAGCCACTTAAAAATCAAAACAACAATAACAACACTATTTGACTATACAAGCACTTTAAATGCCAGAGGAAGACCTAGGTTCTAGTCCCTGCTTCAATATTAATTAGCTATTATCTGTGTTACTTAGAATAAGTAATCTTTTGGGACCAGCAGGTGGCGTGGTGGTTAAGGTGCTGGACACTCCCACATGGCTGACCATGGTTTGACTCCTGGACCTGGCGGCTTCCTTTGTCCCTTTCTCTCTCTCTCTCTCTCTCTCTCTCTCTCTCTCTGGTCAAATTAAAATAACTGAATGAATAAATAAAATTAAATAAGTAATAATTAAAAAAAAAAGAATAAGTAATCTTTTTAGGGTCCTAGAATCCTCAATTATGAGACACAATTAAAATAAAACCTTTCAGGCTCTAAAATTTTATACTTCTATTTCACATTAAAACTAATATATTGGAGCTGGCCAGGTGGTACGCTGGTTGAAGCAGCTGGATCCCACAGGGCTGACTTGGTTGCCCAGTGTGCACGTACACCAGGCACATGTATGTGTACGCATGCATGCCTTAAATCCTGAAAGAAGAATGAAGGAAAAGGGAATAAAGCGTGGCCATGGGGGGAGGGGGGTTTTTCTCTCTCTCTGGTAAGCACATGTACTCTACAGCAAAACTAAGAAAACAAACGAAAACTAACCATTGACCTGATTGTCAAAATATTTGAAAGCACAGATGATTCTTTCAAGAAAACAAAATTTGTATGACTCTTAAAGAATTATGCTAAATAAACCTAATTCATGCAAGTCTTAAAACAATTTACTAAGAAGTTTTATATAAAAAAATATGACTCAAAACTTCAACTTAAACACAGGACTCAAAATTAGGTAACATTTGTAGCCTTAAAGACATTAGTCACAAAGAGGTCTACTGTTCCCTTACCTAACTTAACATGCAATAGCTTTAAAACAATTTAAGTTTATGATAAAACAGATCAATTATACAGACACTATCAAGAAGTGTTATCAAATACTTAAAATAATGGAAAACAAAAGCATACCAGTATTAAACAGTCGAATCATACACTCATGAAGCCAGGGATGACTAGAATCAATAGCAAATGCCCTTTTTACTGATTGTAGCATCAAAAGAAATTTTTCTAAAAAAGAAAAAAATATACTGTGATCATCTGATAAAATAATATACCCTCTTTTGAAGGATTAAGATCTAACAAACAGAGTAAATTTAGTAAATCACATCCCAACTGCAATGTATGTTTGAAGCACACAATTTTCCTCTAGTTAGCAATATCAGCTGATATTTTAAAAATAACATTCTTTAAGAAAAAAGTTTTAGGAAATACAGAAAATTCAGACAGCACTTGGCAATATCTGAACTACTGCCATATGAACAAAGAAAAAAATCTGGAGCCATTTTCTAGCCTACTTTAATCAAAATAAAAGTTTTCCTCCACTTGGGAAACACTGGTGCGTTTGCTTGAAAATACCTCATTCTCCTATTTGGTGACACGTTTTCCTTCGATTACTCTCCAATTCCTGAAACTCGTCTCTCCCCTCTAAAGGTAGAGAATTTCCATCATTTCCTCATCTCTCTCTGTGCTGTCCCATCTCCCACCTTTCCCAGGCTGCAGCAGTGTTCCTACAGTGTTCCCACCTGTTGAGTGGAAACTTGCATTTGAACATTCAGTCCCCTTGTAAGTCCCAGCTATAACCACCTCTCTGCTAAGACTTCCCTGATTTGGTACCATTCTCCAAATATCAAAGTTCAAAACCCCAGGCTCTTCTGACAATTCCTTTTCCCATGTGCCCCACCCACACTCAGAAAGCTAAAAGATACTGCCATGCCCTTTGTCACCACCCATTTCACACCAGTGCAGTGGATTCCAAATGCCAAGGCCCTTTAGACGTTAAAACAGAGTCAAGAAGTCAACTGAATGTGGCTTTAAACTCTCCTTCCCCAGTTTAAGCAGACCAACTTTTGTATTCTGTACTTGTGGGTTCCATTTAAAAATATGCCTTTAAAGGGGAGTTGTACTGACTGCTAAAAAAGAAGTTAGTACATTACTAAACTATTTATTTATTTATTTATTTTTATTCTATTTATTTATTTATTTTTATTTTACTAAACTATTTATTAAACTTACTTCCCACGTTATAAGAATTGTGAAAAATACAAAATACAGCAGAAAATAAGTTACTCAAAATTCTATCAAAAGAGAACTGGTTATCTTTTAATCTATTTTATCTAAGACACTTACATGTCACACACCTTTGAAAATATATTAATGAAAATTATATCTATAATGTGTCTCACTCTGAAACAATGTTATACAGCAGTTTTTCCCCATCATTAATACTTTTGATAAAAACAAACTTTTAAATGGATACTGTATATAGAGATGCATCATTTTATGTGATCTCCTTTCGTAGCTACACTGCCCAGAGCAACTGCACTGATATTACTTACTCATCAGTTTCTCTTCCTTTCAATATGCATCATCTTAATGACAAACCACTCATATTACATCGATTCAGTACTATACAATCGTATTCACCACACATTGTATACTATGAGCCACATATCCTAAGCACTTTAAAGCTGGAAACTAAGATATTCCATTTATCTTTTAGGTACCTTGGCTCCAGGCAATATAGATAGCAATATTTATATATTCATGTGTTTTCTTAATGTAAACTCTTCCCTCCTATGTCTTTTCCTTAGAAATAGGATCTATCCTTCCAGATCCAGGGCAAAGGTTATATCTTCTATTACCAATAACAACCAAAAACTAGTATTTAATCATTAGTAGGCACTGTTCTAAGACATCACTCTCTATATTAACTAATTTATCTACAAAATCATCAGTTCTTTGAACCACGCCTGGTAATTACCATACCTGCCCTTAATTTTAGTCATGTATACATATCTATTATCTGTTATTGCTCCACAGCAGGCATTTCTGGGAGGAAGCTGTGCTGGCAATTGCCAAAAAAATCCTACAGAAGTGAAGCCATCAGAGTTGGGTAACTATACCTAAAAAATACACCAATTAGTTTTGACTATACCTAAAAAATATAGTGATCTGTTTTATCAGGGCTACTATATTCTAATTGCCTACCTTTCCTAAAGTAAATCTCAAAGGCAAAAAGATGAGTTTCTATCTTGTTCTTCACCAAGTTCTTCAACGGTGTTAAAAATTTAATAGCTTCTTCCAATGGAGTTTCAACCTAACAAAAATGAAAAAATATGTAAATGGAAGTAAGGTTCTTGGGGAGTGGTGTTATTTTATTCTTGCTCTTAAAAATGCTTTTCATTTTTTAAAAAATCACTTACCAGCAACCTAGACATACACTGTCATATTTTAATCTCCTGTGGTCTAAATAAGAGGGATTTTGAACTCTGAAACTATTAACCTCAGAAATTATATTATCCCTGGATAAAATCCATCTAGTAAGATAGAAGTAGATAAAACAGAACCAGAAAAAGAAAGTAAGAGAAAAAGGTCAGGGACCCGGGGCATGGGGGACAAGGACAGAGGAAGAATGTGGGACAAGATGAAGAGAGGTATGAAGGAAACTGTAGAGAACATACAGAAAGAACAATTCTTTATCATTCAAAATGAAGTATAACCAACTATTCAAAAATACTACATAACCCACTCTGTCTTGCTTTCAAAACAAAGCAAATAGTACAGAAATTCACATTTATTCAAATGTCACACTGATTGTTAAGATGGTATTTGTAAAGTTTATATTAATAGAATTTGTTCCTAATACTCATTACTAATTTTATAAATGTCACATTAATTATATACTTGTAATCATTATTAGACAGGTATAATGCTTACATATAACTGCGTAACTGTTACACGCCTGGACTGAGTATTGAGACAAGAATGTTCTCTGTATTCTAGGATGGAGTTAGGGAACAACACTGTATCACCAGAAGGTCACTGAGAATCTGGATTCTATATTCACCTTTTCTCACCATAGAGGCATTAACGATTTACCCTCAATGGAAACTGGGTTTGCAGTATCTGTCCGACATGCCTCTGCCAATACAGTAAGTGTAATTTCACGAACACAGCTTCTGGCCAAGGAAATTATTTCAAAGCATTAAGAAAAAATAAGTTAAACAATTAAGTGATGTCTATGGGATTCATTCTGTCCTAACATATAAAGCAGGTGGTCTATAATCCATTAAAATCCCAGCCACAGTGCCAGATGGTATCATTCTGAAGGATACATGTTTTAAACCAGAACCGTTATTAATGTGTGACACCATCTTTCTAATACATGTAGTTTTGGAAACTAAGAGATAGAGGAGAAAGTAAGGACTCTACTAAGTGTGCCTTTCTCGTATATTTATAATTATCTTCCTCCCTGTTTCCATGACTCTATGTTCTATTAGGTTGGAATTTGTGGCACTCAGGAGAAATTTTTTCTACCAGGAAAGGGAGAAAACTAGAAACAGAAAATGCCACCCAGCTACATCAAGCTTTTCATGACTCTAGGGGTAGAGACTGAAATGAGGGTCACTGTACTAAACAGCCATAATTAACTATTAGACAGGTACGGCTGTTGATCACAGAATGGAAACAATAAGGAATAACAGAAGATAGGTCAATAAGAGCAGCATAGTTACTAAAAGCAAGTCCTTGAACTTGGAGAGAGAAAACAGAAATTAGTTCTACCTGAAATTCTTTTTTTCTTTTTTAAAATTTGCTAAATGATACATGTGCTAACCAGAGAAACAGAAAGATGGGGGGAAGGAGAAAGCACACCCCCATGGGAAATGATCATACTTCAATCTGTTCTTCATTTCTACCTCCTTTTGGGACCTTGGGCATGTGTGCACATGCTCCTGGTGTGCTTTACTGGCTACCAGGTACAAGACTCAAACCATGCTGATGGCCATGTGGGATCTAGCTCCCTTAACTACAACAGAACTAAATACATTCTACATTTACACGTATATAATGCAGTACAGGGTTATATACACAAAAACCAACAGGAACAAGATTGTAAAATCAGTGCTTAGGGCAGGCCCTACAGCGGAGGGGTTAATGGAGCAGGATCCCACATGACCAACTTCAGTTTGAATCCTGGTCTGGTGGCTTGAAAAACAAACCAGGCACTTGTGTGTGCATGCCCTAAATCCCAACAAGATGGAGAAATGAAGAAGGGGTTGCAATATGGCTATGCCCTACTGGGAGGTGATTTCTCCACTTCCTGCGTCTGTCTCTTTCTCTCTCTCTCTGGGGAGTGCACATATCCTGTGGTAATTAATTTTTCTTTAAATCAGTGCTTAAAGCAAATAAATAAAATAAATAAATTAATTAACCACGATTAAGTCAAAGAGACAGGCAGATATAAACAAATAATTTGGCAAGTTTATATTCTGTATATACGAAAATTATGTCTTTGGAGGTCTTACAGGGTTATGCCTCAGCTTGCTTTGTTTCCACTGTCATTGACCACCTGCCGCCACCACTCTTTTTGGTTGCTTTATTCTATCACTTTCCTTAATGACTTTTTTCTTTGTAATTCTTCAAGTCTTCATAAAGAGAGGATCTATTTGGATTGTTTAATTAACCAGTGCCAATGTCACAGCCAAGAAAATCGGTGTTCCTGCTAGGAGAAGGGCACAGGGCTGAATGGACTAAACAGACGGCACTGCGCCTTCCATCTCTCACCCCTTACGAGCCGATGCTCACTGAGAGGATTATCAGATGGAACTGCTGGAATTGTGCACATTCTTCTTTGCTTCTCTCTCTCTCTTTTTTAAATAATTATTTATTATTTACTTCTTAATTTAACCAGAGAGAGAGAGACATATCACCCCACCTGCCAGCCTCTTTCTTGTTTCTTTTAAAGAAAAAATTATATCCAGTCATGAAGAGTTAAATCTGCCTAAGTTAAACGCATATAGAAAGAACCCGCATGGAGCGTAACAGGCAGTTTAAGATATTTGCAGGAGCAGTTTTAATCATATGCAACTTTTAAAACTAAAAAAGTAAAAATCTAACCCCATGCTAAGATACATCATATAGGAGTGCATTTCTCAATACTCCCAGCCTAGTAACAAAAAAGTTTAAGAACTCAGATTTATACTCAGTCAACTGAATATTAAACTCACTAACTAAACCTCTTCCCAGTATTCTTTTCTCTTTAACTGGAATTCCTGCTGATTTAATGCTTTTATTTTACATATATTATCCTGTGCTGGTCACACTAAATTTGTCATTTACCACATGGAAGAAAGCTGAAATACAGGAATACTCAAAGAAATCACTACAAGGGACCGGCAAGTGGCGTGGTGGTTAAGGTGCTGGACACTCCCACATGGCCAACCATGGTTCAAGTCCTGGACCTGGTGGCTTGCATTCTCACTTCTCTCTCTCTGGTCAAATTAAAATAAATGAATGAATAAATTTTTTAAAAATTAAAAAAAAAAAAAAGAAAGAAAGAAACCACTAAAGACTATAGATCTGAACTTGGCACGCAGTCTTTTTTTTTTTTTTTTTTTTTTTGCCCATAGGGTACATGCACTCGCTAGAGAGAAAGGGGGAAAGAAAGTGAGGAATGATCCTCCGTAGGAATGGCCATGCCACAATCCTTTCTCTCCCATTCTTCTCTTGAGATTTTGGACATACACACTTGCCCGGCATGTTTTTCAAGCTGTCAAGTCCAGGACTAGAACTGCTGAGTTGGCCAAGTGGGATTCAGCACCACAGCTACCAACCCACCCACTGGCCCAGCAGGCAGCTTTTATTTACAACAGTCCACAGTGCTACCCTAGTTATGATAACTTGGTATACCCTGGCACTGCTATCACACTGGAGGACAGGTAATTATAGATGCTATTACATAGGGGCAACTGGGAGAAAGTCAGCCCAGGAAGAAAAGGGGCTTGTGTGCCTGCTGGAAAGACTAGTATGGATTGAGGAGCAGTCCATGAAAAGGTGTGCCACTCACTAAGCTCCTTTCAATCAAAGCAGTCAGAAGCATTTTCTGTAGGCATTATTTTCTTTTGAGACTCTACAACACTTGCTATCAACAATCAGACTACAGCTCGACATCTGGCACAAAGCTACTCATTAGCCCCTGGACAGAAGAAAAACCTAACCGGCCTATAAGGAGGCCTGTTACAAAAATTCTCCTCTGTAGCGGTACTCTTTATTGGACAGCAATTAAACAATCCAAACAGATCCTTTCTTTATGAAGACATGAAGAATTAAAAGAAAAAAGACATTAAGGAAAAGTAATGGGATAATGGGAAAAAGGCAACCAGAAAAGAGAGATGGGGGGATGGGGCCGGCAGGCAGCATGGTGGTTAAGGATGCTGGACTCCCACATGGCCAACCACGGTTCAGTTTCCAGTCCTGGCGGCTTGCTCTCCCTCCCACCCTTCTCTGGTCAAATAAAAATAAATAAATAAATAAATAAAGTTAAATAAGGTAATTATTTTTAAAAAGAGAGAGAGAGAGTGAGAAGGGGGCAGACAGTCAATGACAGTGGTAAAAGCAGTGGAAATAGGGACCAACAGGTGGCGTGGTGGTTAAAGCACTGTACACTCCCACATGGCCAACTACATTTTAAGTCCCGAACCTGGTGGCTTGCTTTCTCACTTTCACTCACTCTTTGTGTGTGTCTCCCTCTGGTCAAATTAAAATAAGTAAATGAATAACTAAAATTAAATAAATAATTCTTAAAAAAGGGGGGGGGGCAGTGGAATTAAGCAAGTGAGGCATAACCGTGGAAGGCCTCTAAGGCTGATGCTATAATCCTGGCAGAATGCAATTCTCTATGAGGCCTGAAAGGTCAGTTTTCTGTGCTTCCTTGCTTCCCTGTGTATTCTGCAAATAACACCCAACAACAAGTATTTTTGTTCCTAACAGATATAATTATTTATTAAAACCGTCAATATAGGGACCAGCAGTTGGCATAATGGCTATGTCGCTGGGTTCCCATATAGTTGACCGTGGTGTGAGTCCCAGATTCGGTGACTTAAACTTACGCTGCGCATGTGTGCATGCATGCCCAAGATCCCAAGAGGAGAATGGAGGAAAAAGGATTGTGGCATGGCCATCCCCAATGGAGGGTGATTTATCGCTTTCTGTCTCTCTTTCTCTGTTTTTCTGGCGAGTGCACGCATGTACCCTATAGCAAAAACCTCTCCAAAAAAAAAAAAAAAAAAAGTCAGTACAAAACCAATCAAGGTTTTTCTATATTTTGTACAACAGTATTACTGTATCTACAAGATGACACCTATTCTGATGTCATTCAAAAAAATTCTCCAATTCTATCTGGCACTATAATTTTCCTTAATTGCCACTCAGTCAAAATTTGTTTTAGATACTAGTGAGGCTAAAATTAAAATCTAGGGCAATGTGCTTACTACACTGCTTTAAGGTAATAAATTATACAATTATTTCCACATAGAATAGGAAGATGTCCAAGTTCAAAGAAAAGTGCATAGGTATATTATTAATCAAAACTGTTCATGTGACAACAAACAGTCAACTCTCTATAGCCACAGGATCTGCATCCAAATTCCACCAACTGCAGATCAAAATTATTTTTAAAGAATAAAAATAATATGTACAGCAATGAAAAAAACCACAATGTTTAAAAATACAGTGTAAGAACTGTTTACATAGTATTTACATTATATTGGGCATTATCAGCAATTTAGAAAAGACTTAAAGTATACAGGAATATGTGCATAACTTATATACAAATACTACACAATTTTCAAACAAGGGACTTGAGGTTTTGGGTATCTGTGGGATATAGTCCTGTGGGTACCAAGGAGTGGCTGGCTGTAACTTGGTTTCAGAGCATGGTTAAAAACGGCAGGTCAAATTCTGGCTCGGGAAAAATATTTAGAAACTTTTAAGATATTGGGTTCAAATTCAAGGTCAGTAAATAAATATTATACTGACAACACAGGTAAGTGAGAGATACATATGCATACAGCTTTTAGCTTGTAAGTTCTCAATTCAACTTAATATAAAAACTTCCATGTACCACTTCTAACGCACACCAGATGCTTTATTTTATAGATGAGAAAACTATCAGAGAGGTTAGACAAAGTGTCCATGGGCATGCAAAGTCTAAAATATGACATCAGGACCCAGATCAAAGGAATCAAAAGCCAAAACTTTTACCACTATAGCACACTATTAATAGATTCTGGAACCAGAATTATTATTTCATGTTTTAAACATAAAATACAATAAAAAAGAAGAACGAAAATTAAAAATACTGTTGGTGGTACAATCTATAATCACATTGGTTTAGTAAGACAGTATAAAAACGACAATGGCTGTTCATGACATCCACTCAGTTGTGTTGAACACCATTAAGTACCTTGGCCAGTTTCTCAGGGATAAGTTCTTCTTTTGGGCCTCCAATTTCCTCATCATCATCATCCTTCTTCTTTTTCTGATTTCTCTGCTGCTTTTCTTTCTCTGCATTTTTTTTCTCTTCTTCTATCTGGGCTTTCTTTTGAGCTCTTCTTTGTTTGTTACGGAGTTTCTTCAGCTCTTTGTCAGACATGTTTGCTGTAGGCAGTAAGTGTTAATTAATGGAATTAAAAGGATTTAACCGAATTAGTGATTAGCTACCACTCTTTAATATTCCCAGATGAAATTTCATTTTTAAAAAATCCCACATGCTATACATTTAAATGTGTGTATATGTACCTAGCCCTTTTTTGGGGACATGTGCACTCTGGAGAAACAGAGAAAGGAATGGGGTGAAAAGTACTCCCCATGGAGGATGGTCATGACACAACTTCATTTCTCCTTCTGGGAATTTGGCATGCATGCACATGTACCTGGCGTGTTCTTCAAGTTGCCAGGTCCAGACTCGAATTGTGCACTTGGCCATGTGCAATCCAGCCACTTTAACCACCACACTACCACTGGCTGGTCCATATTTAAGATTTTTTAATGGTTCTACATTAGATAGCAAAAAAATGTAAACTCTTCAGAAAAGTTTGAAGCCAGATGGGGTATGCATGTAAATATGCAACTATGACAAGTCATTCATGTTTCTTCAGCAATATTTTTAAAATACCTTTTTAAGATTTTTTTAAAAACTTTATTTATTGACATATTTATTAAAGGGAAAGTGAGAAAGCAAGCCGCCAGATCCAGGGCTCGAACCATGGTCGACCATGTGGGAGTCCAGCATCCTCAACCACCACGCCACCTGCTGACCCCCCTCAGCAATATTAAACTACTTGCAATTCTATGAATATAAAGAGCTTTTGCATGTATTTAAGGCTTTGGACTTTATCTTTAGTTATACCTTCTCTAACAACGCCAAAGCTTATTCTCTATGCTGTCACACATCTGACAAGTTTTTTAAAAGTATAAGTGATTTTATTTATTATTATTCTTCAATTTGACCATAGAGAAACAAAATAGAGAGGTGAGGAGTAAGAAAGCAAGTTGCCAGGTCTGGGACTCAAACCTTGGTCACCCATGTAGGAAGCCAGCACCTTAACTACCATGCCACCTTCCAGCCCCAACATATGATAGATACATTTTTCTTATCATAATACTTTACTCATATAGCTGTCTTTCTTTCAGACTACACTGATGGAAAAGTCCTTGCCTTACTCATTAATTCTCTATTCTCAGGGCCTCAGCATGCCAAAACCTAAAGAAAACACTCAAGTATTTGTTGACAGAATGAATAAATAAACCCTAAATTCAAAATACAGTATTGAATTTAACAGTATTCCTAGACATATAAACAATGTCTCAAAAATAAATTGAAAATCATTAACAAATACGTTATTATAAAGTGAAAATATTGTTCAAATTTTAAGCTACAAATTTAAAACTTACATGCTCATTCAATATTTATTTGAATAACATTTGTCAATTTTAAGAAATGAGGGCCAGCAGGTGATGTGGAGTTTAAGGTAGCTGGATTTCACACGGCTGTACAAAATTTGAGTTCTGGACCCGGTGGCTTGAAAATCATGCTGGGTGAGTATACACCAAATCCCAAGAGAAGGGATTGCAAGGGAATGGCCAGTGGGGATTATTTCTCACCTCCCACTCCACCCTAATTAGCACAAGCACCCTATAGCAAACCAGAAAAAGAAAATCATTCCAAAATGCACCACCATTGTGGTGATTCAAAATATGCCCACAAATTCTTCCCCTCAAGAGACAGAGCTGGCCCAGTTGTGGTGGTGCAGGTGGCAGAGCACTAGTACTTGATACTGAAGCCATGTGGGAGGGCCAGGTCTGGATTCTTGGGTCAACCTGAATTTGCCCCTGCAATCCTGGCTGGCTGGGAAGCTGGTGGCAGGATCACAGTATTGTGAAACCCGGCAAAGGTAGGTGTGTGTGTGTGTGTGTGTGTGTGTGTGTGTATCTCATGAAAGAAATAATAATAAACTTAAAAATCTATTACTCTTCTCCTTAAAATGTGGACTATACATAGCAACTCACTTATAAGAAAGAGAATACTGTAGAAACAAAGGTATTCAAGACTAGAACAAAAAAGCATTATGGATTTCTCTTTGATTTTTCTTGGATCACTTGGAGGAAGCCAGAAACCATATTGTAAAAAATACTCAACTAACATTACGAGAAGAGTCATGTGGCCTAGAATTGAGGTTTCTGGCCATGATAAACTTTTTGGAAGCAGATTCTCCAGCCCAAAGTGACTGTTCAGATGCCCTGTGTGACATCTTGATTGCAATCTCCTGAGAGAAACGTGTTCTCAGAATCTCATAGCTAAGTAACTTGAATCCTGGCCCATAGTAACATAATAAATGTTACTGTTATTTAAAGCTGCTGAGTTTTTGAGTAGTTTCTTTTGCATAATCAATGTAGGTTTTGTGACTTGGAAGTGGCATGCTGCTATAATAAAAGCCAAAAATGTGGGAGTAATGTTGGAACCAGTGAGTGGCAATAGGTAGACTCTGAAGGAAGTTTAGTGAAAGTTTGAAGAGCCTTAGATAGTTAATTTAATAGAAATCTGGACTTTAAGGACACTGCAGGTGAGGGCTTAAAGTGAAGTGAGGAATATGTTAGTAATAAAGCGACACAAAGTTCAGTATATAAAATGCTATTGAATAAGCTAGGTGTCAAGCTAAAGTTATTTCCAGGCAAAGTGCTGAAGGTGGCACCTAATTCTTTTGGCTGCTTACAGTAAAATGCATACGAGGAAATAAACAGAAGGAAGGAGCAGAGACTTTCTGGCTTAAAAAAAA
This sequence comes from Tupaia tana, assembly GCA_026018925.1. NCBI lineage: Eukaryota > Metazoa > Chordata > Mammalia > Scandentia > Tupaiidae > Tupaia > Tupaia tana. The sequence continues at coordinate 16,681,198 of JAKSZU010000021.1, forward strand.
AAATTCAGTCTCTCCAGAAATGGCTACTAAGCAAAGATCAAATCCTGGGCATTTTCAGGAAAACATGTCAGGAGGGAAAGAAAAGGGTTTTCCTTTATAAAAATCTCATTATTGGGCTAGAAGGTGGCATGGAGGTTAAGGCAGCTAGATCCCACATGGTAGACTCCATACCACCTGCTACTCCCACTCCCACACACAAGGATTTTAAAAATTCAAAGGGCATCAGGACCAGCAGTTGATGTAATGGCTATGTTGCTGGACTCCCATGTAGTCGACCATGGTTCAAGTCTCGGGCCTGGTGGCTTAAACTCACAGCGGGCCTGTGTGCATGCGTGCCCAAGATCCCGAGAGAAGAATGGAGAAGGGACTGCAGCATGGCCACCCCCCCGGTGGGGTCATTTCTCGCTTTCTGTCTCTCTGTCTCTGTCTTTCTGGAGAGCACACATGCCCTATAGCAAAAAACTCTCAAAAAAAAAAAAAAAAAAAAAAAATCAAGGGGTATGGGGCCAGCAGGTGGCATGTTAGTCAAGGCACTAGACTCCCACGTGGCCAAATGCAATTTGAGTCCTGGACTTCGCAGTTTGCTTTCTCACTTTCCTTCCTCTGTCACTCTCTCTGGTCAAATTAAAAGTAATAATAATAGGGACCAGCAGATGGCGTAATGGTTACATTGCTGGACTCCCATGTAGTCGACCATGGTTCAATTCCCAGACCCAGCAGCTTAAAACTCACGTTGGGAGTATGTGCATGTGTGCCCAAGATCCCGAGAGGAGAATAGAAGAGAAGGGATTGTAGCATAACCATCCCCCCTGAGGGGGAGGGGGGGTTTCACTTTCTGTCTGTTGGTCTGTCTGTCTCTCTCTCTGGTGAACACATGTGCCCTATAGCCAAAAAGCCACCTCTCTAAAAATAACTAATTAATTATAAATACTCAGGGTATAACTCACAAAATCTCTCAAACCATAAAGCTTCTAAAACTGTTGGGACCAGCAGTTAGCGTGATGGCTATGTCGCTGGATTCCCATGTAGTCGACTGCAGTTCGCGTCCTGGACCCAGTGACTTAAAACTCACGCCAGGTGCCTGTGCGTGCGTGCCCAAAATCCCAAGAGGAGAATGGAGGAGAAGGGACTGCGGTGTGGCCATCCCCCATGGGGGGGGGGGGTGTGTGTGTGATTTCTCGCTTTCTGTCTCTCTGCCCGTCTGGGGAGCCCACGCACCCTATAGCAAAAACCTCTCCCAAAAAAATGCTTCTAAAACTGTAAAGGTATTCCCTCCTAAGCAGCTCGCAATACAAATGTACTCCAGTAAAATTCACCAAAGACCCATAATGATTTAAAAGGAATTCTATGGGCAGAAACAAAGTAAATTAGGACCAAAAGGAACAGACAATATAAAATGAAAAGAGGACTTTAGAATCCTAAAAACTTTACTTGAAGGAAGGGAAATTTTAAAAACTACTGTTGCAAACAACTCCTAACTTTCAAAAGAGAGCTAGTTGGAACCAAAAATCCAGAGGGCAGGGCCATGAGTCATAGAAGATTACTCCTATGTCTTGAGTCCTTATCAAGAACTGTCACACTGTGCCCCACTGGACTTGAGGACTGATATTAACTAAAAACTCCTGTGTCTCCAAAAAATGTCCACAGTAACCATCTAATGCTTACCACAACATTTATACTGGGTGTGTAGGGACTATGTCTCTTCCGGTTCACAAGGTTTCGGTTTCTTTTTCCATGGTTTTGTTTGTTTGTTTGTTTGTTTGTTTGTTTGTTTTCTACAGTGTGTGTGTTCAGTGGAGAGGCAGAGGGAGAAGAACAAAGAAATCATCCCTGGGGGGCAGCTGCACCACAATCCCTTCTCCTCTCAGGATGCTGAGCATGTAAACACACACCCAATGTTGAGTGTCATGTTGCCAGGTCTGGGACTTGGAACCAGGCTGGCCACATGTGAATTCAGCATCTTAACCACTATGCCACCTACTGGTCCCCACAAGATTTCTTACCAAGAACTATACCTATATGGCAGCACTTTAAATCAGAGAGGAATATGACGACGTATTCAATAAATACTATTGAGAAGTCATATTTGGGGGTAAAAGGCCAACCTCAACCTCACATCATACATAAAAACTAACTCCAAATGATTAAAAAGCCAAATGTAAAATTAACAAAACAGAATGAGAAGAAAAGCATTAAATACATTTTAAATTGTCAAACAGAAAAAGCCTAGCTAGGGCTAGTGCTTAGTCTAGTGGTTAAGTACAGTGCACAGGGGGTGGCTTCATGGAGCAACAGCAAAGCACCGCTCCAGACAACGGGGATTCCACAGGGCAAGTGCAGTTTGACTCCTCAGCTGGGTCATTTAGACACACATGATGGCTGAGTGTTGTTTGAACCCAGGCTCAGGTAGCTTGAAACACATGCTGGGCTCATATGTGTGCATGTCCAGAATGAATGGGATTAAAAAGTGAAGGAAAATAAATGGTGGCATATTATATGCCACTGAGGGAGTAGGATACCTTCTGTCACCCTCCCCCCTAAAAAAGGTCTCCAAATATTTAAGCTTGAAGAATTAAATTTTTTTAAAGAATTATTTCATTTATTTAATTTGACCAGAGAGAAAGAGAGAGAGAAAGTGAGAAAGCAAGCCACCAGGTCCAGGACTTGAACCACAGTCAGCCATGTAGGAGTACAACGCCCTTAGTCACCACACCACCTGCCAGCCCCAAGAATTAAAACTTTTATAAAATGGAATATACCCACCCATATACAGAGGTAAAGCCTAAGTGACAGAAGAAAACACACAGTATACAATGCAATACATACACACAGATTTCACATGTAAAAAGAACTACAAATAAAGAAGCTTTAAAAAAAAAAAGTGGAAGGGGACCACGTAGTTGACCATGGTTCAAGTCCCGGACCCAGTGGTTTAAACTCACGCCAGGCGCGTGTGCGTGCATGCCCAAGATCCTGAGAGGAGAATGGAAGAGAAAGGATTGCAGCGTGGCCATCCCCCCACCCCCGGGGGGTGATTTATCGCTTTCAGTCTTTCTGCCTCTCTTTCTGGCGAGCGAGTGCATGCACCCTATAGCAAAAACCTCTCCCAACCACACACACAAAAGTGGAGGGCCGGCCTGTGAAGTGCTGGTTAAGGTGGCTGGATCCTACATAACTTACTGCATAGTTTGAGTCCTGGACTCAGTGCCTTGAGAAACATGCTACGTGCATGTGTACATGCCCAACATCCCAAAAGTAGGGGGAAATAGAGGAAAAGGGATCTTGGCTTTCTTCTTTTCTTTCTCTCTCTTGTACGTGCACACACGCCCTAGCAAGCAAGCAAGCAAGCAAGCAAATAAACAAACAAACAAATAAATACAAAGGCAAAAGAAATGAATGAGCAGTTCACAGAAGAAACCCATGGTCACATGAAAGTAAAGGCAGATGTTATACTCCCTCAAAAAACTAGAAATTTGGGACCAGCAGTTAGCGTAATGGCTATGTCGCTGGACTCCCACGTAGTCGACCGCGGTTCGAGTCCCGGACCCGGCGGCTTAAAACTCACGCCGGGCGCGTGTGCGTGCGTGCCCAAGATCCCAAGAGGAGAATGGAGGAGAAGGGATTGCGGCGTGGCCATCCCCCCTGGGGGGTGATTTCCTGCTTTCTATCTCTCTGTCTCTCTCTGTCTGTCTGGCGAGCGCACGCGCCCTATAGCAAAAACCTCTCCAAAAAAAAAAAAAAAACTAGAAATTTTGCTTTAGATATCACCCAACATAATCACCCCCAACATAGTAACAATGCAAAGGACTTCTGTAAAAACAAAACACAATCTGAATATAGTGTCGGAAGTACTAGAAACTGATAAAGCCCTTTGTGGAAGGAAATTTAACACTATTTCAAATTCTCATACCCTTTCCACCCAGCGATTCTCACTCTTTTACAAAACTTGCTAAATAAATGTGTGTTAATGCACAAGGAAGTTTACAATAGCACTGCAATGGCAATAAAAAAATCCACATAGATTCCTGCTAGTCACTAACATGCTAACAGTGGAGGAACCAGCAGGTGGCGAAATGGTTAAGGCACTCAACTCCCGTGTAGTTGATCATGCGTGGTTCTTGATCGTGCGTGGTTCTAGCCCTGGCAGCTTAAAACTCAGGCCAGGCATGCATGTGTGCATATCCAAAATCCTGAGAGGAGAATGGAGGACAAAAGTCTGCAGTGTGGCCATACCCCATGGGGGGTGATTTCTTACTTCCTGTCTCTCTGTCTGCCTGTCTCTCTGGCGAGCGCATGCACCCTACAGGAAAAATCTCTCTCTCAAAAAAAAAAAAAAAACAACAACAACAAAATGCTAACAGTGGAAATAATGAGAAGCTTTGTCCAGAGATGAAATGATACTACTAGACAGGGGCGGGGGGTATAGTTGCAGAACACATGGTTATAACATAACCCCATTATGGAAGGGGGAGCTGGATGATGGCACAGAGGCAAAATGTGATGCTCTGTGAGGCTGACCCATGTGGGAAGGCTGCCAGTTTAGATCTGGAGATCTCCCTGAGTTTTCCAGGTGCACGTGTGCCTGTGATCTGAGCTGGCAAATTGGCGATGAATCACAGCACTGGGACTCTTGCCAAGGGTGCTATTTAAAAATAGATATATACATATAGGGCACTGGAAAAGTCATGACACAATTTTGTACAGAAAAATTGTCGTGACTTTTTCAACAACCTCTTATATTTGTAACTATAAAACTTGCTCACGAAACAAATAAGTTAAAAAATTCCATTTATGAACTAAATTTACAAAGCAAAACCAAAAAACCTACAATGGACCACTCTGACATGTGTTTGAGTGGTACATGTGTATACGAAATTGAAAACTGTTAACTGTGCTAATGGAGACGGGTCCTTTCATAGGGATGATTTCTGGAACGTAAACTGGGTGGGAAAATAGAGAAAGAGGATTCCCATATTAGCTAGGATTATTTTCATATTATCTAAACTTTGTGTAGTTAGAGTTAATTACATACAAGAGTAATTTTAAAATTGTGGAAAAAAATAGAATTAAAGTATGGGCTTGTTTTGGTGAAAAAGTATTGAAATCCAAGCATCGTTTTCTCGTTATATGTATCTCTATAAACGTTCTGGAAAAAGTTCTTTCACATAATCTGAAGAGGGGGAGGGAGATAGGAGAAATGAAGAAAAATGAAAGAAACCAGAGATCCATAGCTCTCATCTTCAACTGTAAATTGTCAAGATTTTCTCCTTATTGGCATTTTTGCCCAAAATGAAACAGCACCAACAGGGAGAAGTGGATTCAGACAAAATCTGTGTGTAAGAGTTTGAACAGAAAGTTCTAAACTTGGGGCTGGCAGGTGGCATGGTGGTTAAGGGTGCTGGCAGGTGGCATGGTGGTTAAGGGTGCTGGCAGGTGGCATGGTGGTTAAGGGTGCTGGACTCCCACATGGCTGACCGCAGTTTGAGCCCTGGACCTGGCGGCTTGCTTTCTTACTCTTCCTCTCTCTCTCTGGTCAAATTAAAATAAGTAAATAATTACAGTTAAATAAAATAAAATTTGTTTTTTTAAAAGAGACAGTTCTAAACTGTCCTTAGGTAATAATAAATAAATAAATAAATTGACAACAGGATTCAAAATCTCTTTTGCAGAGGAAGGATACAGAAAGCAATGATATTCTCAAAGAAGAATGAATAAACTCAGGACTAAAGAAAAAAATACCGAACACACATTGTATGCTCCAACTCCTATGACATTTTCGCCATGAGTAAGTCACAAAATATTTCGACATAAAATAATTTTATGTTCTTCTACAGATGAAATCCATTTCATTCTGAGATTCTTTCCCAGAACATTCTCCCTAAGCCCTAGGCATTAAGAAACCCTACTATAAAAATGGTATGTTAAAAATGGGTCAAATAATAAACCACTCCGTAATAATCCTAGCTTAATTCCTAGCTGGCTTTTGCTTTTAATGTTCACACAATATTCATCTTTTATTAGGTTAATTATAAACTGTTATTAAAGAAAGGGATAGCAAGTAATACTAATAGCCAACACTAATATAGGGTTCTAACACTAATTATATAATTAGCAATATATAGTACTATAAAGTAACCAGTACTTTATAGTATGAGGTAGACCACACAGTAAATAGAAAACTCATGAAATTCAAACTTCTTCTCTTTTTTTTTTTTTTTGAGAGATTTTTGCTATAGGGCATATGTGCTCACTGGAGAGACAGAGACAGAGAAAAAGTGAGAAATCACCCCCCAGAGAGGATGGCCATGACACGATCCCTTTTCCTTCATTCTTCTCTCAGGATTTGGGCATGCACACACAGGCACCCAGCATGAGTTGCTTACAGTTGAACTGTATTAAGTCACATGCAGTCCAGCGCCCTAACCACTACAGCGCCTGCCTGCCCCAAAGTCAAACTTCTTAAATAGTAATTATCAGTTACAAATAAAATTCTTGTGCAATTTTTAAAAAATTGCTACGGGGGGGAACACTCATCAGAGACAAAGAATGAGTGAACAGCCTCCCACAGGCTGTGATCACACTACAATCCTTTTTCCTCCATTTTTCCATCTCATCAGGATTCTAGGCATGCATGTATATGCACCCAATTATGTTTTTAAGCCACTGGGCCAGGATTCAAACCTTAGTAGGCCTTGTGGGATCCAGCTCCCTATGGTCAGGGTTTAACCACTACACTACAGGGCCAGCCCAACTTACTATGACAGTATCAAAGTACACAGTATTTTTCTTTGGTTGATTAGAGAAATTCACAAAATAATCATTTTCTAGCCTTATATAAAATCGTCCCACAAAATGTTCAATGAAAAGCTCAAGGAAAAATCAGTATTTAAAAACGTAAAGATATCAATGCAAATAAGTAATCTCTGAATATCATACCTGTATCAGCTTCATGTTCTTTATTCTCATCTGTAAGGGGGTTATCATGAAGTTTCAAATAGATCTCTATAGCAATTCTTGCTGCCTTGAAGTAAAATGGATGCTGTCGAAGTACATCTTCTAGTTTTAATAAGTCCACATATGATCTAAGGGTGATCTTCCTCATACAGTATGTATGAAAGTCAAACTGGTCATCAGTGATTTCTATAAAATGCTAATAAAATCTTTTTATTATTATACTGAAATATAGCAATGTATAAGAAAAATATAAAATCAAAGCTTTAGAATTACTTGTTTGTCATAAAAAATAGTAAAATAAAAACATAATAAAAATTACAAACATTCAGCAAAAATATTTTGCATATCAAATAAACAAATATAGTTGGCTATCACCTAGCATAAGATATGGCATACAACAGACACTAAATTATTTGCTGAATAAAAGGGAAGCACACTGCTTCCAGAATATATCTTCCTTAATCGTATTTCAAGAACACTAGTATAACAAATCAAACACAATTTATTACTGTACATCACAGTGCAGTGTAGTAGGTACACAAGTTAAACATAAAGCTTTTATACTTAAGAGTAATTTGCACAGGATTATAAAATGTAAAATGTTATTTTTTTGAGGACACAAATCTGAACCCTATGTAACATGAAGCTGTTATGTGAGAGAAAAATCAATTACTAAGTTGAGCAGCTACCACCATTCACATTTCAACTAAGTTTGACAGTACAAATGTCAAATTAATTATATAAATTGTTTATCTATGAAAACTCAAAGAATGAAAGCCAACCATAGTGATAAAAAAGAATCAAACATGAACTACATCAAGAAAACAGTGATTTTTTCATCAGAATATGAGGAATTACATAGGTTTCAGAAACAGTGAAAAGTATTCAAAGTTTCTATCTTATTAAGGTCTCTGGCATCACCAATGTGCACAACAAAGGCCTCTAGGATTACTTAATGAGCTATGAATTAGGGAAACAGCAGTAGCAATGTGAAAGAAAAGTTAGAAAATTAATAAAAATACAGGCAAGATAGAAAAATTTCCACTAAATTTCTAAAAAGAATTCTTATAGAAAAAGTAGATAATACAGTGGTTGGCCAAAAATATAGTCTAGAAAAACTAGAAAGAGCAAATAGCGACCAAAGTCACCAATAGTGAGAGGAAAAAAAAAAAATCCAAGATTTATCCCAAATCTTCAAGATGGAGAATAATGTGAAACTCATATATATGTAAGGTACTTACTCTCTCTATCTCATGACATTTCTTAAGTGCTTCACCAAATTTATTCATTGCTTTATAAGCCTGGGCACACTCTGTCTGGAACCACATGCACTGCATTTCATTCAAATTCTCTACCGCTGATGTTCCTTCCTATATGAAAAGCACATATTCAAGATCATTTCTTACCAAATACATCAATCATCCACAAGATTTAAACAGGAAAAGATGGTCAACTGATGTGAATTTTTTCAGCACAATTTTCTATTTTCAAACCACTCTTAGACTAAGAATATTTAACAGGAGGGAAACTAAAACTCTTCCTAATCACTCAAAATCTTATGTACTTTTACAAATAATTAAATAAAAAGATTTAGATAATTGGGGGTAGGAACTAATGTAAGAAAAGAACACTACTAGCACATAGCAGGTATTAACAGCTCCCTTAGTCCCTAAAAAATTCATCTGAACATATATTAAAAAAAAAAAAAAAACAGACTTTAAAAATCTATTGTACCACCACTCTAGAGAAAATGTTTTATAGTGATAACTGACTTTTCTCTGATAATGGGGATTTAATTAAACATGGATGAGGTTGATATTAAAAACAAACTTTAAAAAAATGAGCAATGTAGGGGAACCAGCAGTTAGCGTAGTGGCTATGTCGCTGGACTCCCACGTAGTCGACCGTGGTTCGCGTCCCGGACCTGGTGGCTTAAAACTCACACCGGGCGTGTGTGCGTGCGTGCCCAAGATCCCGAGAGGAGAATGGAGGAGAAGGGACTGCAGCATGACCATCCCCCCTGGGGGGTGATTTCTCGCTTTCTGTCTCTATGTCTCTCTCTGTCTGTCTGGCGAGCGCACGCGCCCTATAGCGAAAACCTCTCAAAAAAAAAAAAAAAAAAGAGCAATGTATACAAATACAAATTGGCTCATGTCCTGTTAATAAATAAGAAAACAAGCTATACGAACCCTTGTAAACTTTGAGCACATTTCTTCAGCCTCTTTAATCAGATTGGCTTTTAGCATGTACTTTGCACACTTGGAGTTGATAAATCTGTCTGCTGTGTCCAAGGCCTGGGCCTCGTCCATCCATCTTGCAGCTTCTTTAATATTACCAGCATGCTTACAAGGTACAAAACCAAAATAAACCAGTAAGTATGCTAATTTTTCTGTGTAGGTAATTCACTACCTATCAATACTAATTAAAAAAAATAAAAACAAATGAAAGCAAAGGTACTTCTCTGACTCAAGATGTTAATCAATGTAGAAACAAGTATTCATTCATGACACTGTCATTAAGTTTCTGAACATCTACAACACAGGCTCTCTGACAGTACTTGTCAGAATGGTTTTATCTTACTGTTATATCACTATTGCCTTTATCAGTGGTTAGCGCGTAGTAAATATTCAAAAATTATTGTTAAGGGTTAGCCCTGTGGTCTAGTAGTTAAGTTAGCTGGACTTTGCATAGTCATCCACAGCTTGAATCCTGTTCCCAGAGGCATGAAAAATGTGCTGGGTGCAAGTGTGTGCATGCCCCAAATCCCAACAGGATGAAGGAATCACAACAGGACCAAATCCCATTAGAGAGATTCTCCTCTCTCTCTCTCCCTAGTGAACACACGCACTCTCTGGTTAAACAAATTTTTTTAAGTCAAAAGAACATAATTCAATGTAAAAGTCACGAGAGGCAAAATGGATGACCAAATTTATACTCCGATAGAACTGTGGAAACTGATTAGGATCATTAGTGGTCACTGCCTGATGATTCTCATTCTAACTCTCCTAACTAATCCATCTGGCAAAGTCACAAAGATGATGAGAATAATCTGGCTTTAACAAATGCTTTTGTGGTTCAAGTGCCAGACCTGGCTGCTTGAAATTCAAACTGGGCAGGTCTTTGTGCATGACCAAAATCCCAAAAGGAGAATGGAGGAGAAGGGATTGTGGTGTGGGTATCCCTCATGGGGGTGGTGGTGGGGGGTGGTGATTTTTCTCTGTCTCTGTTTCTCTGGCAAGTCTATGTGCCCTATAGCAAAAATATCTCTTTAAAAAAAAATTACTTATTTTCTTGCAAAATAAATTACTGGTTTATAATCACTCCTTCAAGACCTTTAATTTCTAAATTTTATTTATAATAAGACAGGAAAGATTCAACTTTAAGGTAATGCTAGAACATATGACGAAATTAACAAAAAAGGTACAAGAGTCGAGGAGCCGAATGAGATAATATATAAAATTCCCAGTAGAATCTTCAGTTTCATTTCATTAACATTACCAGCCATCCACACAATCATAACAAATGTTAATAGAAACACACACTTCACAGCACATATAATTACTTTTGGATTACCTCTACTTTTACAGAAGCCACTGTGGCCTAGTGGTTGAATACATGAGAAGATATATATAAATAACTGTGTGTATGTGTGTGTGTGTGTGTGTGTGTGTGCGTGCACGCGCACACGCATGCGGATGTGTATAGCTGAAAGATCAAATTAGCACAACCATGTGTCCAAAAGTAATCAGACTAAGAAAAACACCACACTTGTCATTTCATATTTTTTGAGTCATCATCAAATGGGACATTTTGTCTTATATTTAGAATCTATAAAATATTTTTAAAAATATGTGACAAGTCTCATTAACTTATAAGAAAAAAGGGGAAAAGATTTTTACCTTATAGATTTTAGCTTTCACAAGAAAGAGTTCTATCAACGTAGGTGTACTCTCAATAGCGGTATTTATATACTCCAGAGCAATAGATGGCTGACCAATTTTGTCATAATGTTGTGCCAAGTAGTACTGAACCCAAAGTAATGTGGTTGGTGGTTCTTCCTTTCCATCATCTTTAAAAAGCAACAGGGGGGAGGGGAGAGGGAAGAAGCCAAGATTAGGCATTATATAGTTTAAGAAAGTACCCCCTCAAAATGGTCCCTATATTTATTACTAATGAAAGTGTTTTATTTATGTATCCAGCTATAAAACAACCGCTAAATCTGTAATATCTTTGGCGGGACCATTTTTTTTTTTGTTTATGGTCATAGCACAATGTCTTGTATATAGTAAGAACTTTATATATTTGCATAATAAATATGGCAGATAATTTTTTTTTAAATCAAAGATAAAACTAATTATCTAAAAAGAAAACTGAAAGGGGTGGGAGAGGACACAAACTGAAATAGAACTATGAGCGCATTGATCTGCATGTCCTTTATGACGGTTAAAAACAAAAAGAAAAAAAACAACAACAAAAAAAGAAAGTTTCCATTAATATGAGGCTGAAACAAACAAACAAAAACAAAAAACAATATACCCTGACTGCTTAACTACGTTTCTAGCCTATTTACTAGACGGCATATAAATATACCTAGATGTGGCAATTTTGAATTTTGGTAATAATAATATTCTTAATAGATTTTAATATTATGCTGATGATACGCAAGGATGCATAATTTAGACGGAATAAAAACTATTCCCAACAAATGATACAAGGAAAAAAAATTATATATTTTAATTCATAATTTTAATATGCTCACAAGAAAATGTGTAAGTTAAATATACAACCTACACATTAAAAAATTCTTTTTTAATCAAATCCCTAAAATCTGAGAACTGTTATTTGCCTTGAAAGCAATGGATTGCTCATTTTTTCCTAGTAAAAGCAAGATGGCTCAGTGGACAAACAATAGGAGTGGAACTCACCAACTCCCGATCAGATAGATCTGCAACAAAAGTGCTGCATATTCTTGGGCATGTCATTGAACCTCCTCCACATTTGTAAAATATGTAGGAATATGCTGATAATCAAAGGAATATCATGATGATTAACCAATGAAACCATGGTAACGCCTTTTCAAAAGTACTATTAAGATTAATCTGAGACCTAGACACAATGACCAACCCAAAAGCACTGAGCACCCCAGGTCCCATACTGGGCTTTCTCATTACAGGAACTTTCTCATTCCAGCTCCTTGGAAAACAGCTGATTCGAGATCTGTAGTGGCAGCACAGAAGATAAAGGGGAACACCCTGTCATACTAAACAGCAAAGAAGCTATCATCTACTACCATGGTATGTGAAGGATGGAGTCAATTGAGATTTGAAACTTCAAATATGTTTAAATCCATGAATTCATAATAATATGTATTTTTTTTTTTTAAAATGCATATGCCATCTTTGAAGAATGCTCTTTGGATACTGAACCAATCACTAAAAAACCAAAAAGTCTACGTAAGGGAGAAAAACACATACACTTTGTCTATACAAACTGAAATAGTGGGTAAGCATATAACAGATGAAGGGAAATTTCTTTTAAGATAATAAAAAAAAGAATGTAATATTCTTGCTCACCCCTCTATGTTTAAAAAAAGAAAAAAAACCCAAAAACCAAAAAACTGACTCTGACAATGTAGACAGTGCTCTCTACCTGCCCTGTCCAAAATGGTAACCATTAGCTTTATGTGGCTATTGATAGTGCTTAAAATGTGGCTACTACAACTGAGGAACTCAGTTCTTTATTTTAATTACAAAAAAATTGTAATTAGCGCTTTGTGCTAATGGCTCGCATACTGATTAACATAGCTCTACATCCAACTACCAATTTATTGGAAAATCAGAGGATAGAAGAATAACGTGTTAAGCAACAGGGGAACATTCAGCAAAATCTAGAATTTCTTCAACAAATAAACTGCAGGAAGAAATGGAAAAGAAATCTATAGATTAAAAGAGACTTAAGGGACTTAACAACCAAACTCAAAATATTAAACTCATCTGGATCTTCGTTTAAACAAATTTCGAAAAAGGAAAATAAATATGTGACATTTATAAAATAATTGGAAATGTAAACATGGACTGGATAGTTGATATTAAGAAAGTACTGATTTTCAGGTGTGACTGTAGTATTATGGTTATATTTTAAGTTAAGCCCTTTAGTTTAGATGTATTGAAATATCCATGGCTGAAAGAATGTAATGTTTGGAATTTGCTTCAAAATAATATGAGAATAGAAGGAAGCAGGTGAGAATACAGATAAAGTAAATTTAGACATGAATTAAAAATTATTGAAGCTGAGTGTTGGGTAAATGGAGGATTATTACATTATTGCATCTAACTTGTAAATGTTTTAAATTTACGAAATTTTTTTCCAAAAAACGAATGTGATTCTCCTTTAAACAACTACCATTACACAAATTACTCACTTTTGATCTTAAAGGAGAAAAAATGTAAACGCACTATGCTTACCGTCTAAATAATAATATTGACCTTCTGGTTAAGGATTTGATAACATATTACAATTTTCAAGATGTTTCTAAAACATTAAACTTCAGCACTTACCATTGGGGTTAAATAACCGGCAGCTTTTTAGGGAGGTTTCATAACCTACTACTAATTCTTCTATGATTGCCACCTAGAGTACAAACACACAAGCACGCTTTAATAGAAAAAAACACATGGTTATTATGTGTGTGCAAGTGTGTTATTTACTATTAAAAGACTAGAAAAGAAGTGATTGCAGCATGGCCATCCCCCCGTGGGGTGATGACTCACTTTCTATCTTTCTGTCTCTCCCGTAAGCACATACGCCTTGTAGCAAAAAATCTCTCTCTCTTAAAAAACTTACTATTGTTGGGGCCTGCAGGTGGGACACTGGTTAAGGCACCGGACTTCCACATCGCCAACTGCGGTTGGAGTCCAGGACCTGGTGACTTGAAAATCATGCTGGGTGCATATGTGACCGAAATACCAGAAGAGAATGGAGGAAAAGAGATTGTATAGTGGCCCCCACCCGCCTCCCCGGGGGGTGATTTCTCACTTTGTCTCTCACTGTCTATCTCTCTGTCTCCCTCTGGAGAGTATACACACCCTATGGCAAAAATCTTCAAAAAAAAAAAAAAAATACCATCAACAAAAACAAAAAACTTACTGTTAAACTCTTTCTCCCTGCTAAAAAATAAAGCATCAGCTAAACCACAAATAAGGAAAAGGCTGAACAAAGACACAATGTTGTGAATGATTTATATTTTGATTCATTTTTATAACAAATCACATACATGGCACACACAGTTAATATTTTCTCTTTTAAGAATCAAGCATTAGGATCAGCCTTGTAGCCTGTAAGGGAGCCATATCCCACAGGGCTGACAGTGGCTCAAATCCCAGCCCCTGCAGCTTGAAAAACACACCAGGCACACAGGCATGCTTGAAATCTCAACAGAGTGCAGAAACGGAAGAGAAAGGATTATGGTATGACTTCACCCCACTATTGGGGGGAGATGCTTTCTCCTTTTCTCTGCCTCTCCTCTCCTGGCAAACACATGTACTTCTGGCAATAAAAACAAAAAATTGCAAAGTAGAAACAATGATACCAGATTTCAAAACATATACTATTGTGCACAAAAGTCAACTATCCAAAATACTGATAAAAAAAAATGACAGATAAAAGAAACCACCACACTTTGCTTTACCTTTTCTTTATCTTTGTACAATGACCTCAAAGTATTGAAGACTGGTGGACAACCTTTGCTGAAATTCATCCTTAGAAACTTGTCCAAACATTCTTTAAACTTCTCACCTTGAAAGAAAAAAATCCTGTTGGCTTCCAGTTTTCCAGACAATTCTAATCATACATACTTTAGTATGCACAGTCATACTTAAAACCAACAGACAATTAAACCGCAAAAGCATTTTCATTCTCTTGCCACTGTTCTCACTTACCAGATAAAAAGTTTAATGGCAGCCTCCTTGGCACCAGTCCCCTGGGGTATTTAGTCCAGGCCTCCTCGTAAATTTTCAGGCGTTCTAACATATTAGCTATGGAGAAAAATTATTTTTATATGTAATCATCAATTGTATTTTCCTGGCAGATTATAAATCTCTCAAAGTATATAAAAATAATATTATAAAGAAAATCTGAAGATGAGAAAAAATTTCTAATATTGTCACCTAAATATATCAATAATAATTTTATGACCTTTCTTTCCAATATTTTCATAGGTTAAATACCCTTAAATCATATAAAATACATAATTTTCTTGTTCTGCTTCAGGTAGGTTCAAAATCTAAGAACTCCTTGAGTTCTGAAAAAGTTTTGGTTCTGCTACTATTTTCTTTAGCTTCTATCTCTAATTTCTCTTCCTTGATTTATTTTGGAGCATCCAGATCTATACACTATCTCCCATTTCTCTGAATTTCTTTTATATTTTCTTTTATACTCTCAGTGTGCATGTTGAACATTCTCCTCGGCTTAATCATCTACTGCACTACGTTTTCCTCAGCTGCGGCCACTCTTTTATTCAGTCTACTAAGTGTCTTATTTCAACAACTATGATTTTCACCTCCCCGGTTCCTAATTGGTACTTTCTCCTACTATCCAGGTTTCATGGTCACCAACTTCCTGTATTCAGCTTAGAATCTTCTATCATCTACACTCTCACTTTTGCTGGGAGAAAATTACCTAGTGTTCCCTAAGGTAGTTTCAGAATCTATGTTACAAAGTAATATTCAGCAAGATGTCATATATCAGTGACAGGAAGAATGATTCACTCTCACTTACCTGGAGGGAAACACAGCCTCAAATCAGATCATAAGGATTCTGCCTATTTTTTTCTAGGCTTGTTCCCATAGTGAATCCCATTTATGGTAGAGGGTGCTGTGCATGGGAAAAAGTGAATCTCTGGATATTTGAGTGATGAAAAAAATTTTAAATTTATTTAATTTTATTTATTCATTCATTTATTTTAATTTGACCAGAGAGAGACAGAGAAAGAGAGAGAGAGAGGGCAAGTGACAAAGGAAGCCACCAGGTCCGGGACTCAAAACTGTGGTTAGCCATGTGGGAGTGTCTAGCGCCTCAACCAACACACCACCTGCTGGTCCCTGAGTGATGAAAATTTAATTCTTCCCACAAAACAAAAAACAAACAAACAAACAAAAACAGGGCTACTCATGCAACCTGAATATCTTCATGTGACCCTGACAAGTCCATTCTGCTGCCACAGAGGTTATGCTTCCTTTATTTTCAGGGAGCTATCTCCATTTCTGTCAATAAAAACTTTCAAGTTTCAGATGCTATTATACACTTGTGAATTTTTTTGTTTTAAATTTGTCTTTTTCTGAGGGGGAATACCTCTAACAGGGTCTCGTCATGCCACCATCCTCCTCCTGCAAATAGCTAGGACAACAGGTGCACAATGGTATACCTGGTATGTTTAAATCAATCTAGTATCCAAATTCAGGCCTCTCGTGGTCTTGGCAATATAGAGCAGTGCCCCACCCCCACGTTACTGTACCAAATCAACTGCAATTTTTTTCTCAAGTTATTACTAATATTCTTTCTCAACCATTACTATAAATTTGCTGGAGAAAAAGCACAGAACATACTCAACTTTTCATATTAAACTTAAGTTTGTAAATGTATTTTTATATTCAGGTTTTTTTTTAAGAGTTTTTTTTATATAGGGAACGTGTGCTCTCCAGACACACAGAGAGAGAGGCAGACAGCACAAAAATCACCTCCCAGGAGGGATGGCCATACCACAATCCCTTCTCCTCCATTCTTCTCTCGAGATCTTGGGCACACACACATGCGCGACCCAGCGTGAGCTTTTTTTTTTTTTTAAATAGAATTGTTTCATTTATTTGTTTGTTTATTTATTTATTTATTTTGGGGGGAGAGGTTTTTGCTATAGGGTGCATGCGCTTGCCAGAAAGACAGAGAGAGACAGAAAGCAAGAAATCACCCCCCCGGGGGGGTATGGCCACACCGCAATCCCTTCTCCTCCATTCTCGTCTCAGGATCTTGGGCACGCACGTACATGCACCCGGCGTGAGTTTAAGCCACCGGGTCTAGGACTTGATCCACGGTTGACTACATGGGAGTCCAGTGACATAGCCATTATGCTATCTGCTGGTCCCTTATTTTTTTTTTAATTTGACCAGAGAGGGACAGAGAGAAAGTGAGAAAGCAAGCCGCCATGTGTAGGACTCGAACCACAGTCGGCCATGTGGGCGTCCAATGCCCTTAGTCACCATGCCCCCACCGGCAACCACAGCATGAGTTTTAAGCCGCTAGGTCCAGGACTCAACTGCAGTCGACTATGTGGGAGTACAGTGACATAACCATTATACCATCTGCTGGTCCCTGTATTCAGATTTTGAAACTACTTTTCTGGTTGTGCTCTTCAAAGAGGTCATAAGATGTACATTAAAGGACCAGCAGGTGACATGTTGATTAGGGCAACAGATTCCCACATGGATGATCTTGCTTTGAGCACAGAAGCTGGTGGCTTTCTCTCTCTCTCTCTCTCTCTCCCCCTCTGTGGTGAGTGCACATGCCCTACAGCACATTAAAAATAATAACAACAATAAATAAAATTAAATATAAAAAATTATAAAAAAAATAAAAGCACATTAAAGAAATAAGTCATAGGACCGCCAGATGGCACTACGGGTAGGGCAGTTTGATCCCACATGGCTAGCTGTGCAGTTTGAGTGCTGGACCTGGTGGCTTCGGGAGCAAACTGGGCACATGTGCTTGTGTGCCCAACGTCCTGAGAGGAGAACGGAGGAGAGAGGATTATGGCAAGGTCATCTCCTCTGGTGGGTGCTTTCTTTCTTCTTCTTTCTCTTTTCCTCCCTCCCTGGCAAGCACACATACACCCTAAGGCACAATTTTAAAAAATAAGAAATAAAAAGGAAGAAACTATTAAAATTTTGAAAGTTAAGTTTTAAATAACACTACCTGGCTTGAGAGCTTTTTCTAAGCCTTTGTAATAGGCCCAGTTTTCAGGATTTCTCTCTTGTAGTCCTCTATAAACATCAGCAGCATCTTCCAAACGACACAATTGCAACAGAAGTTCCCCTGATTAACAAAACAAAACAGGACAACAAATTAACTAAATACCTAAAAATATCTATTGTAACTTTGTTTCCTTATATTTTCTCTTAAAATCTCATTATAAACCAATGTTTGGAAGTGAATGGATCTGGTATCCTCCTGAGTTCCCAATTCCCTTCAAGAAGACGATTTACCATGTTAATTTATTGGTACTCCTTCAAAAAAAAAGTTAATTTCCTCCATGAGCAAAGAAAGAGAAAGAGGGAGGAGGAAGAGAAGATAGCAGAGAGAGAAAGGAGGGAAGAGACTATATCCCCTAACAATGTTCTAATACCACAATCCACTCCCAGTCTTCATCCAGCTTCAAGTCATGAGCAAGCACTTGTTTGGTATACTAAGGGAGGTTTCTGTACTTGAACCAGGAACCTTCTCACATGGGATTATCTCACAGATCGGTGTTTTACCTCTGCACCACCACTGTGTTTTACCACTGCACCCACATGGCCGACCGCAGTTCGAGTCCTGGACCTGGACAATTGCTTTCTCACCAATCCATTTTTCACATTATTGTAATTATTCTGAATAATGTGATTTTATTATAAGTTTGCATTATTTAGAAATGTTATTTTGTTCACAATATCAATTTATTTTGAGAATCTGTCTAGTTCCAGGCTACCTTCCCACTCCCTTCTTTTGATTTATTTTGGAGCTTCTAGCTCTGTCTGCTATCTTCCATTTCTCTAAATTTCTTTTATATTTCTTTTATATTCATTGAAGGCTCTCTCACCATGCCATTATCTACTTCTCAATTATTCCTGATCTCATATGAAAATTTCAACATCCACGTTAACAACCCAACCTAATACTGTAACTTCATGATTTCTTAGTCAGCTACAAAAGAACTCTGCCAGGTGACATTTGACATCTGAAGACATTTTGGTTGTCAGAGTAAGGATGGTGAAGGCTATCAGCATCTAATGGGTAGAGGCTAGGAGTCCTGTTATACATCCTACACCGTAAAAAAGAGAGCTCCGACTCCAATCACTTGCTCAGGCCCCAATTATCAACAGTGCCAAAGCTGACAAAGCCTGCCTTACATTCTTGACGGAAAACAGAAAAAATAACCTGCAACTTTACCCTCCGACACTACATCTATCTCCATTTCCTTCCTTTAGTCTCTTCCCCTTTTGTGTGGTAGGAACTAGTGGTATAAGAATGAACAATAAAAGATTTTGCTTACATATACCCATTCATCTACTCCAGGAACTTCTCAAGTAACTGCAACCATCTTGTCCTCTGTTCTCCACTACCACCACCAGAAATGCTAAAATTTCCAAAAACTGATTCTATTCTCAGCTCCCTTGCATTTTCCTTACATACTCTGTCCCCAATGCTTGGCTCAAAGTAGGTATTCAACATACACTTTGTGGAATTATCTGATGACCCCGTTTGCTATTATTTATAAAACTGAAGCAATTAGAAGAGAACTCCAGGGCCAGCAGGTGGCATGGTGGTTAAGGTGCTGGATCTCACATGGCTGACCATGGTTCGAGTCCCAGACCTGGAGGTTTGCTTTCTTGTTTTCCCTCTCTCTCTCTCTCTCTCTCTGGTCCAATTAAATAATAATAATAAATTAAATCTAAAAAAATTTTAAAGTACAGCGGTCATGGAAGTTGGAATCTGCTATGGAGTATGTAACAACTCACTTGCTGAATAAACTGGCCCTGAAAGGAAAAAAATATTAACTCCCAAAAAGACCTTACATTTACTCGGTTGTCAATATACTCTATCATTTCTTATTGATGAGTTATTCAATTTCTCCTCTAAGATTGACCTTCAACTCACCCATTAGATCATGTCCCCTCTACTGTGTCAAACATTCTATCTCTATTGGATCATCCCTCAGTCAGCATAAATGCATGCTCTTAAGAAAAATCCTTTGGGGGCCAGCAAGCAGCAAAGACATAAAGGTGCTGGACCCCACATGGTTGACTCTGTGGTTGGAATCCTGGATTCAGTGACTTGAAAAACATGCCAGGTGTCTGCACGCACACCCAAAATCCTGAGAGGAGAATGGAGGAGAAGACACTGTTGTATGCCCATCTCCCTTGGGGGATGATTTCTCACTTCCCCTCTTTCTCTCTCATGATTTCTCACTTTCTCTCTCTCTCTCCAGGGAGCACACATGCCCTATAGCTTAACAGGGGAAAAAAAAATCAAATGTCAAATGATGAGCCAGCTGGCGGCATGGTGGTTAAGGTGGCTGGACCACACATGGCTGACTACAAGGTTCAAACCCCAGACTCAGCTTGAAAAACACACCAGGTGCATGTGTGTGTATGGCCAGAATCACAAAACAAGGGAGAAGTTAGAGGAGAAGGGATTGTAGCATGACCATTTATCCTGGGGTGAGGGATACTTTCCAACTTCCTCTCAATCTCTGTCTCTGTCCTGCCAGTGCTCATGCCATCTGGCAAAATTTTCAAACAGAAAAAATTTTAAAAAGAATCAAATGAAATAATGTTCTTAAGAATGCTTTGAAGATTAAGCTGGCCTGTAATGTGGTGGTTAAAGTGATGGAATCCCACAGGGCTGACTGCAATTTGAGTCCTGAACCTGGTGACTTAAAAAACACACCAGGTGCATGTGCATGCATACCCAAAATCCAGAAATGAGGAAGAAATGGACAAGAGATGTGGAGTGACCACTTCCCATAAGGGGTGCTTTTTCACTTACCCTCTCTGACTCATTCTCTTTTACAAGTACACACACCCTCTGGCAAAATTTAAAGAACAAAAAAAGAAAAGAAAAGAAAAAAGAAAGAAAAAAGAAATTGAGGCCCAAGTCTTATCCCTGGTCATACAGCTACTTCGTAGCCAATGAAAGATGACCAAACTAGTTGTTTTCACATCTATGATCTTTTCCTTAACCCAGAAGCTCCTCCCTGTATATTGGTAGACTACTAAGAGATGAACAATGCAAATGAAAGAGCTATCCTGGATCTATAGCTCACAAAGGTTCCAGGAGCCTGAGATTTC
The DNA here is from genome assembly GCA_026018925.1 of Tupaia tana. Lineage (NCBI taxonomy): Eukaryota > Metazoa > Chordata > Mammalia > Scandentia > Tupaiidae > Tupaia > Tupaia tana. The sequence continues at coordinate 16,702,248 of JAKSZU010000021.1, forward strand.
CAGTTTTTCTTGCCAGTAGCACTATCCTTTGATAAAATTTCATCTGGCAAATAATGGCTATCACCACTAAGCACACAGATACTGCACTTCCACTGTATTTGAGGTCAAGGTGAGCCAAAGGAATTTAAAACCTTGAGCAAACTTTAATTCCTGGACTAGTAGGGGCAAAGCAACATTTCATATGGTGATTCTTAAACAATACTTGTTATTCCTCTTTCATTTTACAATCACTTCCTGAAGTTCTAAAACCTAAGACTTTTTTCTAAGTACTCTAATAAATGGCAGCACCAGAGCTTGTTACTTAGGGATCGGATCTTATTACCATCCACATACATGAACCTAAATCTCTAGTTTCTTTTCTTTCCAGAATTCATGTTTCCCTATATCCTCAAAGATATTCAAATTAATCAGAAAGACCCTTAGGAATGTCCTACATGTATTTTAGTAAAGACTGATTTACCAAATTTATTACAGACAATAATGGCACATATTACATAAACCAGAGTTTTGTTAATAAACAGTTTCTAAAAAATTTAACCCTATGTTACTCAACTAATTACCTCCTATAAGTTTTGATAAACTCTGCAATATTTTCAATAGAAAGATATTTATTTAAAGAAAGTATATTTTATTGAGCCATTTCATTTAATAATTTTTATTGTTCACATTTTCTCTTATACCAACAATATACATTGTTTAACTGTGATTTTTCACACATTACAAACTATACAACATATCTAGTTGATATATGAAATTTTTAGTAGTAACTAGATGATTTTTCAGCCTGACCTTTGCCATAATTATTAGAATAAATTACATTCTTGGGACCAGCAGATGGCGTCAATACATTGCTGGACTCACATGTAGTCCACTGCAGTTCAAGTCACAGACCATCTTAACACGCACCCTGGCCACGTGGGCGTCCATGTCCAAAATCCCAAGAGGAAAACAGAGGAGAAGGGACTGCGGGGTGGCTATCCCCCTGGGAGGTGATTTCTGGCTTTCTGTCTGTCTGTCTCTGTCTCTCCAGCATGCAAGCACACACACCCTATGACAAAAATCTCTCTTAAAAAAAAAAAAAAAAAAAAAAGGTTACATTCTTTAAAAAATACCTTTGGTTTCTTCTACGGCAAGTTTATCACAAATCTGCTTTTCATAAGTACAAAGATGTTCCAAAGCTTCTCTATAGAGACCTGCTTCTCGAAGAACTTGATTCTGATATAAAAGGAGTTCACTATATTCATAATCCACTTTATCAGGGGATGTCTGTACATGGATAGAAGGAATACTAACAGTGAGAATTTTATTTTCATATTAGAAAATTGTTTACACACTCAAAAACATGTAAGAAGTCAAAGGCTAATGTCTAGTTGATAAAACTATTTTTAAAAACTTTGAAATATCTCTATGGAGCAACTAAGTAATGATAATATTATCTTTTAACACAATGACTTAAACAATATTCCATAAATTCTTACATATGAAAAATAAATGAGGAAGAAGGAAAAGTATTACTTAACAGTAGAATTCCACAAAATATGCCTAGAAAGAATGACAGAGTTAGAAAAGCACCATTTTGTAACAATCACTGCAATAACTGAGTCAGGCAAGAGTCACCATCGATGAATGCTAAAACTAGTGGTAAAAAAAAAGCTTGAAGAGGAAAAGACCCTTGTTTATTAAATGTGAGACCAAAAAAATAAAATTTACAGTTGCAGATATCACCTTAATCAAATAATCAAATGTAACAAAGAGATATCATATGCCTCTTGAGATAAACTGAGAAGGACCCAATATAATTTTTGTGGTTTCCTGCCAAAAATGCCTAACTACAGCTAATAATGAGGAAACATTAGACGAATCAAAACTAAGGCACATTCAATAAAAGCACTGCCCTGTATTCTTCAAAAATACCAGTATTATAAAATACAAATTCTTCAAGGCTATTCAAGATAAAAAGGTATTGGGGCCAGCAGTTAGCGTAATGGCTATGTCACTGGACTCCCACGTAGTTGACCATGGTCCGAGTCCCGGACCCGGCAGCTTAAACTCACGCCGGGCGCGTGTGCGTGCGTGCCCAAGATCCCGGGAGGAGAATGGAGGAGAAGGGATTGCGGCGTGGCCATCCCCCCCGGGGGGTGATTTCTCGCTTTCTATCTCTCTGTCTGTCTCTGTCTTTCTGGCGAGCGCATGCGCCCTATAGCGAAAACCTCTCTCTAAAACAAAAACAAAAACAAAACAAAAAACAAAACAAACAAAAAAAAACATACTGAAGATAAATGACTACTAAACGCAAGGTTATCAGTCTAAACCTGATCCTGAAATGGAAAGAAAGGGGATTAAAAAAAAAAAAAAAAAAAAAAAAAAAACCCAAAAAACATTGGGACCAGCAGTTAGCATAATGGCTATGTCGCTGGACTCCCACGTAGTCGACCGCGGTTCGAGTCCCGGGCCCAGTGGCTTAAACTCACGCCGGGCGCGTGTGTGTGCGTGCCCAAGATCCCGAGAGGAGAATGGAGGAGAAGGGATTGCGGCGTGGCCATCCCCCCTGGGGGATGATTTCCTGCTTTCTGTCTCTCTGTCTGTCTGGCGAGCGCACGCGCCCTATAGCAAAAACCTCTCAAAAAAAAACCAAAAAAACAAAAAAAACAAAACAAAAAAAACAAAAAAAACCCCAAAAAACAGAAAAGATACAACTAGAAAATTCGTAAATTCTAATATGGGCAGTAGATTAAATAATTTTACATTAGCCCCCCTTTTCCATGGTTTAACTTTATCTGACTGACCACAGTCCAATAATATCAAAAGGAAAATTCCAGAAATAAGAAATTCTTGGGCTTTTAAATGGCAAAGCATTTTGAGTAGTGTGATGAAACCTCGCTACCCCACTCTACCCTGCCTGGAACATGTACAGACACTTCTGTCCAACACTTAGACATTGCACATGCTAACTGCCCATTAGTCACTTAGTAGCCAACTTGGTTATCATATGCCTGCATTTTTATCATAGTATATTGTTATAATTGTTCTATTTTATTATTGCTTTTCCTTTTTTTGGAGAGGTTTTTGCTATCGGGTGTGTGCACTCACCGGGAAGAAAGAGAGAGACAGAAAGCAAGAAATCCCAGGGGAGGATGGTCTTGCCGCAATCCTGTTTTTCATCTTTTACTGTGCCTAATTTATAAATTAAACTCTACCATACACATACATAGATAGAAAAAACATAGTATTACATAGAATTCATAACTATCTGCAATTTCAAGGGTCCTTTCGGGTTCTCAGAAGGTATCCTTACAGATAAGTGTGAAACTACTGTAGTACATTAATGTTAAGTTCCCAAATTATGATAATCTATGTAGTCTTATCTACAGACTGACGGTTCTACTGTTATTCTTAAGAAAAATACACCGAAGCATTTAGGGGTAAAAGGCCATACAGGGCTCCAGCAGGTGACGTGGTGGCTAAAGGCGCTGGATTCTCACATGGCCGACCATGGTTCAAGTCCTGGACCTGGCAGCTTGCTTTCCAGCTTCCCCTTTCTCTCTCTGTCTTTGATTGGTCAAATTAAAAAATAATAATAACAAATAGAATTAAATAAATAAATAATTCTGTAAAAAAAGAAAAGATCATGTGATGTCTGCAATTCCTCTCAAATGTTAAGCAAGAAAATTTAGAGAAAGAAAGATATCAAGATTTTACAGTGAATGAGTCAAATATCAACAATCAGTTGATATAAGTAACATCCACATGAAGTTCTTTATACTATTCATGTACTATTTAAGTTTGAAACTATTTCAAAATAAAAAGTCACACTATACTTCTTTCTTTCATTATACTTAGAATCAGACTTAGTCAAATGGCTTTTGATTATTACCTGTTGTGTTTTCCTAAATTCTTCTAAAATCTTTGCTGCCATTTCATAATCTTCTAATAAATGGTAAGCTATAGCATAACCAATCCACGATGCTCTCTGTGCAGGTCGAAGTTGAAGTAACTGATACCTCGTTTCCTTAAAAAGGGGGAGAGAGAGGGAAATACTTTATTTCAGGTTTACAGCTAAAGGCTTCTTTAAAAGAAATTAATTTATCCCACAACACTGAACAATTTGCAACACCGTGTTGGAAACTATAATAAAGAATAGTTTTCAGGCCTTCCTGTGGCACAATGTTTAAGGCAGCTGGGTCCTAAATGGTCAACTACACAGTTCGAGTCCTAGATCCAGCAACTTGAAAAACATGCTGGGCCCCTGTGTGTGGCCAAAACTCTGAAGAGGAAGAAACAGAAGGGACTGTGGTACTACCATTCCCCATGGGGAGTACTTTCACATCTTCTCTTTTTTGTTCTTGCTATAGGTGGGTACGCTTACCAGAGACAGACAGAGAGGGACAGGGAAAGTGAGAAACCACCCGCTGGGGAAATGGCCATGCTGCAATCCCTGCTGCTCCATTCTCTAGGGATTTGGGGCAAGCATACAATCACGTCCACCTTGATTTTCAAGTAAATGGGCCCAGGACACAAACTATGCAGTTGGCTATGTGGGTTTTCTAGTATCTTTACCACCCCGCCACCTGCTGGCCCTTTCTCATCTTTTGCTCTCTCTCTGGTGAGTACATGCACCTTTCGGCAAATTAGAAGATAAATAAAAATTAGTTTCAAACATCCACATTGTGTAGCTTTATAGAAGTAAAGAAACATTTGTTATGAAGCACAAGGGATCAGTAGATCACATAATGGTTACATCATTAGATTCCCACAAAGCCAACCATAGTCCAAGTCCTGGACTTCTTGGCTTGAAACTCACACGGGGTGTGTGTGTGTGCATGCCCAAAATCCCAAGAGGAAAACGGAGAAGAGATTATGGCATGGCCATCCCCCTAGAGAGTGATTTATCATTTTCCATCTCTGTCTCTCCAGTGAGCAAACATGCAAAAATCTTAAAAAAAAAAAAAAAAAAAAAAAGAGCGGACGTAGGGCGGGGTTGCAGGCACCGACTTGTCCCCATGGCCGCCGCACTGGAGCCCAGCGAGCCGGCGAAGGGGAAGCCTTTCAAGCTACTAGGAATTTTAGATGTCAAAAACATTCCCTGTGCACGGGAGTCAGTATTATATGGTTCATTAGGATCTGTCTGTTGTGGCTGGCCTTGGACATTTTTTGTTAACTAGTAGAATTAGAAGATCATGTGATGTGATGTTGGAGTAGGAGGATTTATCTTAGTGACTTTAGGATGCTGGTTCCACTGTAGGTATAATCATGCAAAGCAAAGAATCCAAGAAAGAATTGCTAGAGAGGGTATTAAAAATATGATAGTATTTGAAAGCACCCACTTTGATCCTGAAAGAAAACAAAGCAACAGCAACAGAAACAGTTAAGCAATCTTGATCGTAGAGAACCTGAAGTTAGTGTGAACACAGCTGAGATCAACCACATAAAACATTTAATGTACAATAAGAAAGCTCTCAATCAAGTAAATGTGTAAGCTGGAGTCTTTTCACACATTAAACTTGCCAATTCACTCTGGCCTTGTATTTGTGTCAGTCTAACATTCTTCTGTGTTACACATATGGTAGACAGACCTATCATACTTAAAATATGACAAATTTACTTGCCAGTATAATTTAGAATTATAAAGCCTAGTATTTAATGTACTTGAAAAGTTTCCTTGTAATACATAATGGACTGAAATTAAGTCTTCCCCAGTTGGATTTTTAAACTTGCCTTAAAAACAAAAATCACAACCTTATCACTGTTACACTATAGTGTTAAAAATTAGCAAGTATTTTGTTTTTTACAGCTAATGCTTTTTTTAAATAAAACTAATGTATTGTAAAAAAAAAAAAAAAGAAAAAAAAAGAAAAAAAAGACACAACGAAGCCTTCAAGCTAATCTTATTATTTTTAAAAAAACTTAAGACCAGACACCTTGTTTATTTCCTGATCTATTTATTCCAAAAAAAGAAATGAGATGATTATAAAAAGGGGAAAAGTTATTCAAAAATTTCTTAGAAAATAAATGTCTAGGGACCAGCAGGTGGCATAATGGTTAGAGGTGCTGGACACTCCCACATGGCTGGCCACAGTTCAAGTCCCAGACCTGGTAGCTTCCTTTCTCACTTTCCCCTCTCTCTGTGTCTTCTCTCTGATCAAGTTAAAATAAATGAATGAATAAATAAAATTAAATAAATCTTTTAAAAAATAAAATAAATGCCTAAGTACTGAATTACGACATAAATAGAAAACAACTCAACAGGGACTACCATGGAGAACCAAGAATATGAAATGGGGACTAAACAGATCCAAGACTAATTCAATGGTTAAAGCAAAGCTACAAAAAGGAAAACAACAAAAAAATTCTCTTCCAGTAAAACGTGGTAAGGAAAGATAGAGGTTAATACTAGACAACGAAATTGTCTATCTGAATAGTATTAATGTTAAAATTTACTAAATTCTACACAGTAATCCAGATCTACCTCAGAATAAAATAATTTATTCTTAAAAATCTGATTATTTCAATCACAAATACAACCACTATGGTAAGAGGAAAAGTCTTCTATTAAATTCTTCTCAAAAATGGAGCGAAAACATTTTTTTTAACAGGAGATACTCAAAAGTATAAAAAAACAATATTTTCCCATTCAAATAAAAAAATATTTTACTTACCCTGTAACCTTCAAGGTCTCGCATTTGAATCTGTAGTAAGGAAAGGTCCCTTAAGATTTGAAGATTGTCTTTATCCCATTTTAGTGCATTTCTGTAACACTTAATGGCTTCATCATACTTCTTGTCTGACCTCTGAAGAAGTCCATAGACATGCCAACCTAAAGAATTTAGTTAAGGATACAACCTACAAGTGAAAAAACCCTGCTCCACATTATCTCCCAGTAAACTCAGAAAACTATAGCCATTTATAAAATTACAAGCTTAAACAAAAGAAGGGGTAGAGGAGGGAATACCACAATAAAAGGCAGTCCCGTCAGTGGAAAGAGTATAGCCTCTGGAGTCAGAGAAAAGTTGGTAGAGCCTATCTCATTAGCTCTTTAACCTAGGAAAAGTTAATCTCATTAAGTTTTCTCACTTATAAAATGGAAGAAATTGTCTTTGCTATTTAAAAAAAGGAAAAATTAGTCTCTATGGCACATAATTACATAAAATTACGTAGGTTTCCTTTTTTTAGTTAACGAGTTATTTAAAACAACTTTTAGCACAATAAAAAGTTCCTAAATGTAACTATATGTAAAGCCATTCATTCCTTCAACAAATAGGTATTACATATTCTTAGTAATTAGAGTGACCAAACTAGTCTCCATATTCAAAGAACATAATGTTTAGTAATGGACATAGATAAGAAAGCAAAATTACAGGTAATACAAAATGCTAAAAAGGCAGAAAATATCCCAATCCCCTAACAGAAGTCCTTTTCACTTTAGATATTGATTACATCAACAGTCACCCAAACTTCGTATGTTAAGTTCTCTTCTTTATAGTAAAACACACATAATTAGGGCCAGTAGATGGCCTAATGGTTACATGGCTGGACTGCCATGTAGTTGACCATGGTTCAAGTCTCAGACCTGGTAGCTTAAACTCACATTGGGCACTTAAAAGTGTATTTTCCTTTCCAGAGGCTTATGAAGTTTCTCTTTCAGATCAGGCTCAAACTTCTCAATCTAATGACTTCTATGCCAGGGATCCTCAACAAAGTCAGTAAATGCAGAACGTCTAGGATGACATGTGTAACTATAAATACACACTTAACATTATTTATATATTTGAAAAATAATCTTTGTTTTCATAATACAAATGACAAAACTTGACAAAAACCCTCTCAGTGACATGGCTTTAAAAACCCAAGAAACAAGGCCAGCAGGTGATGTGGTGATTAAGGCACAGAACTCCCACATGGCCAGTAACAGTTCGAGTCCTGGACCTAGAGGCTTAAATTTCACTTTCTCTCTGTTTCTCTCTAGTCAAATTAAATAAATAATAATGATGCTAATAAAAAAAAGAAAAAACAATTCTTAAAAAAAAAAGGAAAAAAAAGAAATGCTAGACTTGGCCACCTATTAGTAAGTCCCATTACCCATTACCTAGCTTTATTGCTTGCTTGCTTGCTTTTTCTTTTATTCAGTTTTGCTATAGGAAAAATCCACTTGCCAGAGAGAGAGAAAGAGAGAGAGAGAAAAATTACCCCCTGGAGGGATAGTCCCGCCGCAATCCCTTCTCCTCTATCTCCTCCTGCAACTTTATGAGCATACACACACATGTGCCTGGAGTGATTTTCAAGCCAATGGATCCAGGACTTGAACCGTGTAGTCAGTCATGTAGGATCCAGCCATCTTAACCTCCATGCCATCTGCTGGCCCCTGTCCCCGTTTCTATCACCAATGCCCTACATTTCAGGATTTAAAATCTCTAAAGTTACAACTTTAAAACTGCATTTTTTTTATTAAAGAATTTTTATCGAACTTACTTATTTTAATTTGACCAGAGAGGGACAGAGCGAGTAAGCGAGCAAGAGAAAGTGAGAAAGTAGGCCACCAAGTCTGGGACTCAAACTATAGTTGGCCATGTGGGAGTCCGGCACCCTTAAGTACCACACCACCTGCCGAAACGGCATTTAATATTCATCTCTCCAAAAAACCTATTCTCAATCATTTTAACAATGCTAAAAATGTATTTATTTTTAAATAATTATTTTATTTAACTTTATTTTATTTATTTATTTGAACTTGACGAAAAAGGGACAGATTGAGAGCAAGAGAAAGGGAGAGAAAGTGAGAAATCAAGCTGCTAGGTCTGAGTCTCGAACCATGATCAACATGTGGGAATACAGCACCACGCCAGCTGCCAGACCCAACAATGCTAAAACTGAAAGAAAATTATGTTCAAGAAGAAGAACACAAATCAGGGTAAAATAAGTACACTCAGACCACTACATAATCATTATAAATGAAGGAATGGTATTTAAACCAAGGTTATTCACTGAGCCCTTGCTTACCTTCTAGTCTAGCTCTGGCCACTCTTAACTCACAGACTTTGGTGGACTAGTGACAACTCCTTGAACAAGCCATAACATTTTATATAATATTTGAAAGTGTTCTGTATATGCTTCTAATAAGTATCTTCCTTCACTAAACTCTAGTTTCCTCAACAGCAAAATTCATATCTTTTCTTCAGATTTACTGTGTCAGGGACCTAGTAAACACTTGCAAATATGCTCAATGTTTCAGCACTTAAGACTGTTAGCCCACAAAGCAGGTACAGAAATATTGGTTAAAGACTATTTTAAAAATATCAACCCACAACTTCTTCTCTATCTTTCCCTCAGACACTTCTACTTGCTTCTACCCTTATATATTCCCTAGTAAAATACAATGGTTCTAGGATGGCATCTATCATTATCAGGGATGATGTTACATATTTTGTCATTAAGTCTTTGATTCAAACCAAAGCGAAGCACACTCCAAGTGTACACTCTAAAAGCCTGTGCTCTTAACTAGTATACTATATGCCTTTATTATATTCCTTATGATAACGCATTCTTCTCTAAAGTTACAATCAGGATGAAATATGCATGATGCCTCTCTTAGTCCACTGAGAATGCTGTAACAAAATACTTCATATTGGGTAATTCATAAACAACAGATTTATTGCTCACAGTTTTGGAGGCTGGGAAGTCTAAGATAGAGGAGCCAGCAGACATTCAGTGTCTGATGAGGACCTGCTCTCTGCTTCACAGATGGCATGTCATAGCCAAGCTCTCATGTGGTTAAAGGAGTAGACACGCTCCACTGGGCCTCTCTTATAAGGATATGAATCCCCTTCATAAGGACTTCATCCTCATAACATAATCACCGCCCAAAGACACTTCCTCCAAATGTTATCATACTGGCAATTACGTTTCTACATATAAATTTAAGGGTGGTATAATGTTTTCTTTTATTTTAAAGAGGAGAGATTTTTATAAATATTTTAAAGGCATGTTCCATGTATTTGTGAAATACATACAATGTTAAAATATGGCAGATATATAAAAATGTTCCCGTAACGAAGGTAGTTGCTGTTATTAAAGAAACTATAATTTCCTCTGTAGTTGATCAAAAAGAGGGATCTAAATTTTACTCTCCAGTTGCTGCCTTAGCTCAAAACACACCATTCAATTCTTTTTTTTCTTTTTTTTTGGGGGGGAGAGGTTTTTGCTATAGGGTGCGTGTGCTTGCCAGAAAGAGAGAGACACAGAAAGTGAGAAATCAGCCCCCAGGGGGGTGGTCACACCGCAATCCCTTCTCTTTCATTCTCTTCTCGTGATCTTGGGCACGCAAGCACATGCACCCAGCACGAATTTAAGCCACTGAGTTCTGGACTCAAACAGTGGTCGGCTAGATGGGAGTTCAGCGACATAGCCATTGCATTAACTACCGGTCCCCATTCAGTTCTTAAGTACATCTCAAAAAGGATACACACATGACTCTTCAAGTCATTTCTCAAACCTTTACGAACCAATTCATAAGCTTCTTCTTTTTTGCCCAAACAGTTAAGGGTCAATCCTTTCATAGCCAGGGTTTCTGTTTTTAAAAACAAAATTAAACATTAAAAACAATCAATAACAAAAGGTAACCACAATTGCAAAAGTAAATGCTACAGTATCCTAATTAAAAAGTATGAGATTACTAGAATGGCTTATAGGTTCGTGAAAATTAAAATACATATTTTAAAAAGTGGATAAGAGATCATTTTATATACTCTGGCCCCCTACTTCTTTCTTCTCCAAACAAGTACAGTGAAGGTAAAAAGTGAAGGACAGTGAACGTAGGCAAAGAGTGAAGTAAGCTAACAGAGAGCTGCTACTCTCCGCCCCCCCCCCATCTTCAATACTAATAGCGTGTTATAAAATTAATTATTGAAGTGTCTAACTATAAAAATCACAACCATGAGAGCTCATTTTCCCTTCGCCTCCTTACATGTTTAGGCACAAAGCTATGCTCTACAACATCTCACTATCCAACTGTCTACCTTCATACAGGCAAAAACTAATAAGCTTTAAGAAAACTGCTGTATACAGACCAGGTATTAAACATTACTCAGTCTGTTGAAACTAATTAAAATATAAACCCAAAGATTATAGTACATGAAAAAAGCATAAAATGTCTCTTTCTAAATAAGTTTGTTAAATTTCTCCAACACAACTAAAGTTCTAGCAAAATTTTTCTTATAATAGCATTTTACTTAAATAAGTACATGTCCTGTTAGGTTTTTCTGCTTTCCCCACACAACTATATTCACAATAGGAATAAATCAAAACTCAAGTAACATGTGTTTTTCTTGACATTGAATTCAAAATTCAGTATTAAATTTCAGCTCATAGGAATCAAAGGTAAGAAGCCCATTTTTTCTGGAAAATATTTAAGGCAGCTAGGAGTAACAGAGACTAATAGAAGAAGACAGACAGGCATATAATAAAGCCTTATCTACTTAAAAGTGTAGGTTTTGTACTTACCTCCATGCTCTGCAAATTTGGGATTAGAGAGGATTTGTTTACAAAATTTTAATCCATTTCTATATTGCTTATGCTCATAACATCTCTGTCAAAACAAAAAAGAAAACTTTTGAGTTTGGCAAGAAATACAAATAACTTTAAATTCAATGCTAAATTCCTCATTCTGATAAGATGAGACTGTTATTTCCATATTTGTCTAAATTCCACAAAAATAACACCAGAAAACTACAAAAGGTTCAAAAAAAAAAAAAAAAAAAAAAAAAAAAGGCAAAACAAAAGGGCGGAATTTAGATTAGAAAAAAATAAGAAAACTTGGAGCCAACCCATGGCCTGGTGGTTAAGGCAGCTGGATCCCACATGGTAGACCACACAATTCGCATCCCAGACCTGGAGATTTAAGAAACACCCCAGGGAGCTTAGGACGGGCAGAATAGCTCCCGCAAAGAGTGGTGAGAAGAAGGGCCGTTCTGCCATCAAAGAGGTGGTGACCAGCGCATCCATGGCATGGGCTTCAAGAAACGTGCCCCTCAGGAACTCAAAGAAATTTGGAAACTTGCCAAATTTCCTCATCTGGAGATGAGGACTCCAGATGTACACATTGATACCAGGCTCAACCAAGCTGTCTGGGCCAAAGGAATAAGGAATGTCCCATATTGAATCCGTGTGCGGTTGTCCAGAAAATGAAACAAGGATGAAGATTCAACCAACAAGCTCTACACTCTGGTGACCCATGTACCTGTTACCACTTTCAAAAATCTATAGTCAGTCAGTGTGGATGAGAACTAACTTCTGATTTTCAAATGAAGTTATAAAAACAAACAAAAAAAGGAACACCCCAGGTTTGTGCGCATGCCCAAAATCTGGAAAGAAGAGAGAAATGGAGAAGAAAGGATTGTAGTGTCATGTAGTGTCACCCATGTCCAGGGGTGAGGGTGTGTGTGTGTGTGTGTGTGTGTAGAGGAGCACCTCTCTCTGTCCCTCTGGCAAATACAGGTATCCTGTGACCAAAAAAAAGGAAAAAAAAATTTTTTTAAAGGTTGAACAAGTGTTGTAGAAAAAGAAAACAGAAAAACTAAAAGGTATGCAGGCCAACCAGTGGTATGGTGGTTAAGGCAGGTGGGTCCCACATGGCAAATCATACAGTTTGAGTCTCAGACCCAATGGCTTGAGAAACACACGAAGTTATGTATGTGCATAGACAATATCCCCAAAGGAGGGAGAAATGGAGGAGAAGGGATTACAACATGACCATTTCCCACTGCGAAGCACTGGCTTCCTTCCTCTCTCTCCAGTTAGTGCATATACCCTCTAGCAAAATTTTTAAAAAATTAATTAATTAAAAAGGAAAGGTAAAGTACAGCAAGTTACATGTGTTTTTTTTTTCCTGATTGTCAGAGAGAATGAGAGAAACAGAGACAGAGACAAAGTACTCCCACAATAGAGTGTGATCATGCCACAACCCTTTTTCCTCCATTTCTCCAACCCTTCAGGATTGTGGGCATGTAGGCAGTTGTGTCCAGCATATTATTTCAAGCAGCCAGTGCTGCGACTTGAACCATAGTAATCGATGTGGAATCCAGCTCACCACGTGTGGTACTACACTGCTGTACTTACTACATGATCTAGCCTAGAAAAATTTAAATGTTCAACAAAGAGTGTAAAAACAAAATGGAAGTCAGGGAGAAGACATTTACAGTAAATATGTTCAATGAATATCTTAGAGACACAACGTATTTTAAGAACTCCTGAGACATTAACAATAAAGCAGACAGCACAATGAAAAGTTGGGAGGATCTTGAACACACCCACCCAAAAGAGGTTGTCCTAATAGCTGATAAACATATCAGAAAGGTGATAAATACATCAAAAACACAAGACTATACCAGTAAGTTAAATGAGACCATATCAATTACTAGTGAAGCCATAAAGCAACTGAACTTGAATACATTGCTGGTAGGAGAGAAAAGTTCATTCAACCACTCAGGAAAATTGTTTGGGGCTGGTCTTATGGCCTAGTGACCTAGGGGTTAAGACAGCAGGATCTCACATGGCTGACAATAGCTCAAATTCCAGCCCCAGCAGCTTAGAAAAAAACACCAGGGATGTGTGTGTGATGCCCCAAATCCAGAAAGAATGCAGAAATGGAGGAAAAAAGATCCTTTTCTCCCTGTCTCCCTGGACATTTGTAAGAGCCCTCTAGCAAATTAGTAACAAATAAACAAATTTGAGGGGGAAAAAAACGTTTGGGAGAGGAGCTCTATGTTATTAAACTAATTAAAAGAAAAAATACTGTTTGGTAGTATTTAATAAAAGTAATCATACAGGGACTAGCAGTTAGCATAATGGCTAGGTGGCTGGACTCCCATGTAATCGACCGCGGTTGAAGTACTGGACCCAGTGGCTTAAACTCACGCCGGGCACGTGTGCGTGCATACCCAAGATCCTGAGAGGAGAATGGAAGGGAAGGGATTGCGGCGTGGCCATCCTCTCCCCCCGCCCCCCCCCCCCCCCCCCCCCGGAGGATGATTTCTCACGTTCTGTCTCTCTGTATGTCTCTGTGTTTCTGACAAGGGCACAGGCCCTATAGCAAAAACCTCTCCAAAAAAAGAAAAGAAAAAAAAGAAACCATACATACTGTCTAATCCAGCAATTCCACTCTTGGGTATATGTTCCAAGATATATAAACATACTCACAAAAACAGAATAGAAATAAGATTTATTGGGGACCAGCAGGTGGTGTGGTGGTTAAAGGCACTGGATTCCCACATGGCCAACCATGGTTCATGTCCTCGACCTGGCAGCTTGCTCTCTCACTTTCCCTCTCTCTTTGTCTAATCGAGCTGAAAAATGATAATAATAAAATATAATTTTTTTAAAAAGGAAATAAGATTTATTAACAACTAAAGTTACAGGGGCCAGCAGATAACATAATGGTTACATCACTGGATTCCCACATAGTCAACTGTGGTTCAAGTCCAGAACTGATGGCTTAAACTCTAAATTCACGCCAGGAGCATGTGCATGTATACCCCAAATCCCGAGAGGAGAATGGAGAAGGGAACAGCATGGCCATCTCTCCTGGGGGGTGATTTCTCACTTTCTGTCTCTCTGTCTCTCCAGTGAGCACACACACCCTATAGCAAAAATCTCTCAAATAAATATATAAATGAAATTACAAAGCAAATGAAAATGACAGACACCCAAAATTAATGATATATTTGAACTAATGACAGTTATAAAATAGTAATTCCTTCAAGAAAGGAATTTTTAATTTGTTCTATTTATTAATATTACTTTTTAATTTGCTATAGGGCCTATTTGCTTATCACAGAAACAGAGAAAGGGATAGAGAGATAAAGTGAGAAAACAAGCCACCAAGTCTGAGATTGGAACGGTGGTCGGCCATATGGGAAACCAGCACCTTAACCACCAAGTCATCTGCTGGCCCTGTGAAGTCTATCTTAATTGAGTATATAATTAATGCCTTTTTGCTTAAGACTTAAATTTATCAAAGTAAATATACTGGGTCGTTTAGAAAGTCATGATGTATTTTGTCTATGTTCCTCTATGCAAAAATATGTCATGACTTGGGACCAGCAGTTGGCGTAATGGCTGTATTGCTGGACTCTCATTAGTAAACTGTGGTTCAAGTCCCAGACCCGGTGGCTTAAACTCACACCAGGCGCATGTGCGTGTGTGCTCAAGATCCCAAGAGGATAATGGAGAAGGGACTGCAGCATTGCCATCCCCCCGGGGGGTGATTTCTCATTGTCTCCCTGTCTCTCTCTGTGTCTTTCTGGTGAGCGCAGATGCCCTATAGTAAAAACCTCTCAAAAAAATAAAAATAAATAAATAAATAAGTCATGACTTTCTCAACAGTAAATGTAATACAAAAGAGGTCTAAGTCTTCTTTGGTAAAGTATACAAATCATAAAATATCACTGTGTCATAATCACAGCAATTACATTCCGAGGTAATTTTTTTAAAAGAATTATTTATTTGGGACCAGCAGGTGGCAAGGTGATTAAGGCACTGGACTTCCACAAGGTCAACTCAGTTCAAGTCCCAAACTTGGTGGTTTGCTTTCTCACTTTCTTCTCTCTCTCTCTCTCTCTCTGGTCAAATTAAAAAGAGTAATAACAAATAACACTCAATAAAATATTTTTAAAAGAATTATTAATTCAATTTTACATATTATCATTTACTGTTTATTAGTATTACTTCAATTTGCATAAGGCACACTGCTCACCAGAGATGGGGGAGGAGTGAGAAAGCAGGGGCCACCAGGTCCAGGTCTCAAATGGTACTTGACCATGTGGGAATCCAAAGCCTTATCCACCAGGCTTTTTTTAAAGATTAATTTATTTAATTTCATTTGTTATTATTTTTTAAATTTTGACCAGAAAGCAAGAAATAACCCAGCCCACCCCACATCCAAGAGATGGTCACAACACAATCCCTTCTCCACTCTCATCTCGGGATTTGGGGCACATGCACACACATGCCCCACATGAGTTTCAAGCTGCTGGACCCAGGACTCAAACCCTGGGAGGCCAGCAATGTAACCATTATATCATCTGTTGGTCTCTTATGTTGTCTTTATCTCATGGTCTAACTGAAAATACCTTACATTTGCTTACAACACCACAATTCTTTTTTTTTTTTTTTTTTTTTTTGAGAGGTTTCTGCTATAGGGTGTGTGTGCTCACCAGAAAGACAGAGAGAGACAGAGATAGAAAGCGAGAAATCACCCCCCAAGGGGGATGGCCATGCCGCAATCCCTTCTCCTCCATTCTCCTCTCGGGATCTTGGGCACGTAAGCACACACGCCCGGCGTGAGTTTAAGCAACCGGGTCTGGGACTCAAACCTCGGTCAACAACATGGGAGTCCAGCAACATAGCCATTACACTAACTGCTGGTCCCACACCACCACAATTCTTAAAGGCTTTCACAATAGTAACTCATCTAATCTTCATAATCCTGTAATCTAAGCACACAAGGCTCAACTGTTATTGTACATGTAAAATTCAGGAAATCAACAGTTTGCAAGTGACTACATACCTTGTTTGTGACAAAACTCAGACTACAATCCAGGCCCCATGACTCCTATTTAAGAGCTTTTTGTACCACATACAGAAATCTCACTAAATGTTACAAATATAAACATCATTAAAGCCCAGAGTTTAAATCTTTGCTGTTCTTTTTATTTTTAAAGGGGGATTTCTGCCTTATGGTGCCTGTGTTCATTGGAAAGAGGGGCAGAGACAGCGAGAGGGAAAGTGAGAAATCACTCTCCAGGGGGAATGGCCACATCACAATCCCTTCTCCTCCAATCTCCTCTTGGGAACACACACACACACACACACACACACAAGCACGCACGCACGCACGCACGCGTGCCCAGGGTGAGTTTCAAGCCACCAGGTCCAAGACTTGAACTGCAGTCAGTTAAGTGGGAGTCCAGTGACGTAACTGCTACTTTATCTGCTGGCCTCTTTTGCTCTTTTTAAGTTTTATTTCTTCCATAAGCAAGAGAAAGAGAGAGAGAGAGAAACAGAGACAACACTTGCAATAAGGCCGTGATGCCACAACCCACTCTAACCTCAGCAAGCACTGAATCATGAACATACATGCCAGGCATACTCACCAAGGTATCCAGAAACAAGCCTGGAACCTTCGATGTGGATCAGCTTTGCAGAGTGGTGCATTCTACTGATGCACCACCATCCAGCCCAGTTTACATCGTTTAACAGAGTTTCTGATTAACAAACTCAACTATCTCAATTCATTTCCTTGCTCACTCAGTTTAATAACCAAATGGACCTAGGGCCAGTCCTATAGCACAGTAGTTGAGCCCCGTGTATAGTGAGATGGATGACACGTGGTCAATCATGGTTTGAATCCCTGCCCCAATGGCTTGAAAAACATGCCAGGCATGTGTGCATGTGTGCTGAAATCCTGACATAATGGAGAAATGAAGGAAAACGGATTACAGCATGACCATACTCCAATGTGAAGGTGTTTTCTCTCCTCCCCCACCCATAAGCCTATGTACCCTCTAGCAATAAAAAAAAGTAATTACATTTAAAACATTAGTACAGTCTGTAGCATAGTGAACTGCAGGGCTGGAAGCCACATGACCAAACATGGATTTGGATTCCCAGATCATCCCAAAAACATATCAGGTGTGTAAACATGTGTCTAAGATCCAGAGGAAGTGAAGTACTGAAGAAAAGTGATTGTGGCATGTCAAGATCCTGTCCAAAGAGCTTCCTCTTGTATTCACATACACACACACACACACACACACACACACACACACACACACAAAACCTCAAATGGACAATAAAAATGTCAAAAAGGGGGCTGCTACATAGCACAGCTGTCATGCGCCGCTCTACAGAAACTCAATCTCACCTGATAAATGCACTGGGTCCCTGGCCTGGTCACCCTGAAACATGTTGGGCACACATGAGTGTCACAAAATCCTACGAACTATGGATTGGAAGAAACTAAGACTGGAAGAAAGGATTGCAGTTTGGCTAGACCCTGTGGAAGGTACTTCTCTCCCTCTCTCTCTCTCTCTCTCTCTCTCTCTCTCTCTCTCGTGGGAGCACATGCTGTCATGAATAAATAAAAACATTTTAATGCTAAAAATAAAACCAGAACAATAAATACACAAAGATCACCCAACTAAATAATCTCCCCAATTAACCAAGTTTACCACACACAAATTAAAATCAAACTTCCCTTTATTTGAATGAGATACAATTATACTGTATCACTTAAATTTTTATTTAACCATACTTCAGAACAAAAATTAAGTTTCACATTCTATTGCATTCTGAATTAATGAAAATGGGTGATCTATATTGAAATTATACTCAATGTAATTATCCCAATTATCTCTGTCAATGTAAAAATCATTTAGAATAGCATACCCTCCAAGTAACTACTAATAATTCATTTTCCTCATTATGTATCAGTGTGCATTTATATAAATAGACCTCAATCTCTTTTTCTTAAAAACACTACTTCTACAACAGCTCACTTACTGCAAATGACAGTAGTCTTCTCATAAAAGAAAAAGTAATAACTAATATTCAACTTAAGGGACATCCCATAAATTTCCTATTAAGCTTTCTGGTCTTGCCTGACGATAAACTCTAAAAGCAAATAAAAGTTATTATGAAAAAAGCAATCAAAGTATAACAGAAGATATGTATTGATGAAAAATCCTCAATATAACAACAAACTAATCAAATCAGCAGCATATGACCATGTGAAATCTATTCCTGTAATGCAACAATGGTTCACATACGAAAATAGACCAATGTAATATACATCAACAGAATGGGAGAGGAGTGATCATCTCAACGAATTCAAAAAAGTATTTGACAAAACTCAGAACCCTTTCATGATTTTTTTTAAAAAAAGTCAATAAATTAGGAATATAAACTACCATAATAAAAGTCATATATGAGAAATCCACAGTGAAAATCATACTCAATGATAAAAGATTGAAAGCTTTTCCTCTGAAGTCAGAATCAAGGCAAGGTTGTCCATTATAGGCACTTCTATTCAGTGTACTACTAGAAGTTCTAGCAGGGCAATTAATCAAGAAAAAGAAATTTGAGTTCTTTACACATGAATCCTCGTAGTGTCTGCCACCAGGTCATCTGCATTATTGTATTTCAAACAAGCCTATAAAGAGGCCAGTATAAAAACAGAGTGGAGCCAGCACATGGCATGGTGGATATGGCACTAGACTCCCACACGGCTGCCCATAGTTGGAGTGTCAGACCCAACAGCTTGAAATCACACTAGGTGTGTACCAGCAGATGGCATGATGGTTATGTCACTGGACTTCCACATAGTTGATCATAGTTTGAGTCCCCGACCTTGTGGCTTAAAACTCATACCGGGAATGGGCATTTGTGTGTGTGTGTGTGTGTGTGTGTGTCTGTCCAAAATCCCGAAAGGAGGATGGAGGACGGATTGCAGAGTAGCCATGCCCCCGAGGAGTGATTTCTCATTTTCCGTCTGTCTCTGTCTCTCCAGCAAGAGAGATGTGCCCTATTGCAAAACTCAATTTAAAAAAATCTTCTGGGCAACCCGGTGGCATGGTGGTTAAGGCAGCTGGATCCCACATGGCTGACTGCGTGATTCAAGTCCCAGACCAGTGGCTTGAAAAATACTCTGGGTGCATGTGCAAGTGTGCCCAAAATCCCAAGGGAAGAATGGAGAAGAGAATACAACACAGCCATCCTCCCAGGGGTAGATTACATACTTTCTCCCTGAATCTGTCTCTGTCTCTCTCAAATGCATATGCCCTATAACAAAAACAATAAACAAAAATATCTTCTTTAAGATACAAAGGTGTTTCGGGCCGGCACACGGCATGGTGGTTAAAGGCACTGGACTCCCATGTGGTCAATCGCGGTTCAAGTCCTGGACCTGGCAGCTTGCTTTCTTGCTTTTCCTCTCTCTCTCTGTCTCTCTCTGATCAAACTGGAAAATAATAATAAATAAAATTAAATAATTCTTTTAAAAAAAAGATATAAAGGTGTTCAATATCACACTTCAGGAAAATACAAATCAAAACACAAGATACCACCTTATACCCTATAAAATGGCTACTATTAAACAAACCAAAAAATAACCAAGTGTAAGTGATTTTGTAGGGAAATCTGGAACTGCATGTAGTGGTGATGGGAGTATAAAACGGTACAGCCACTGAAAACAGTATGGCAGTTCCTTAAAAAATTATAATATGGAATTAATGGGGCTAGCATGTAGTGTGGTGGTTAAGGACACTGGATTCCCACATGGCTGACCACGTTTAGAGTCCTGGACCTGGGGGCTTGCTTTCTCACTTTCTGTCTCTCCTGCTCTCTCTCACTCTGTCCCTCTCTGGTCAAATTAAACTAAATAAAATTAAAAGTAAATAATTCTTTAAAAATAAAAACAGCGGGAACCAGCAGTTAGCGTAATGGCTATGTCGATGGACTCCCACGTAGTCGACCGCGGTTCGCGTCTCGGACCCGGTGGCTTACAACTCACGCCGGGCGCGTGTGCGTGTGCGTGCGTGCCCAAGATCCCGAGAGGAGAATGGAGGAGAAGGGATTGCGGCGTGACCATCCCCCCTGGGGGGTGATTTCTCGCTTTCTGTCTCTATGTCTCTCTCTGCCTGTCTGGCGAGCGCACGCGCCCTATAGCAAAAAAACCTCTCCAAAAAATAAATAAATAAATAAATAAATAAAATAAAAAATAAAAATAAAAATAAAAACAGAACTACCATATGACAAAGCAATTTCATTTCTATATATATAAGACCAAAAGAATTACAAACAGGGTCTCAAAGTGATATGTGTACAAATTTAAAGTAACACAGATATTCAGATATTCATGGCAGCATTACTTAAAATAAACCAAATCATGGAAGCAATCAAAGTGTCTATCGATGGAAAAAAAAATTATGTTGGGACCAGCAGGTGGCGTGGTGGTTAAGGTGCTGGACACTCCCACATGGCCGACCACGGTTCGAGTCCTGGATCTGGTGGCTTCCTTTCTCACTTTCCCTCTCTCTCTTTCCTCCTCTGTGTCTCTCTCTGGTCAAATTAAAATAAATGAGTGAATAAATAAAATAAAATAAATAATTATTAAAAAAAAATTATGTTATAACATGCAATGGAATATTATTCAACCTTAGAAAGGAAGAAAATTCTGGGACCAGCAGTTAGCATAATGGCTATGTCACTGGACTCCCACATAGTCGACTGCGGTTTGAGTCCTGTACCCAGTGGCTTAAACTCACACCGGGCGCGTGTGCGTGCGTGCCCAAGATCTCAAGAGAAGAATGGAGGAGGAGGGATTGTGGCGTGGCCATCCCCCCGGGGGGTGATTTCCTGCTTTCTGTCTCTCTGTCTGTCTCTGTCTGTCTGGCGAGCGCACGCGCCCTATAGCAAAAAAAAACTCTCAAAAAAAAAAAAAAAAAAAAAAAAAAAAGGAAGGAAGAAAATTCTATAATATACTATGACAAGAGTAAAATTCAAAATTATGCTAAATGAAATAAGCCAGTCAAAAAAAAAAAGGAAATACCGGGACCAGCAGTTGGCATAATGGCTATGTTGCTGAACTCCCACGTAGTCAACCATGGTTCGCGTCCCGGACCCGATGGCTTAAACTCACACTGGGTGGGTGTGCGTGCATGCCCAAGATCCCAAGAGGAGAATGGAGGAGAAGGAATTGCGGCGTGGCCATCACCCTTGGGGGGTAATTTCTCACATTCTGCCTCTCTGTCTCTTTATGTCTTTCTGGCGAGCACACGCACCCTATAGCAAATACTTCTCCAAATAAAAAAGAAAGAAAATACTGTATAATTCCACTTCTATGGAGTATTACAGGGTATTTAGTCAAAATCATAGAGAGAGAAAGAAAAATGATTGTTGCCAGGGGCTAGAGATAGAAAGGAAGGGGATATGTAATTGCTAGTTTTGGGTGTCAACTTACTCTGGCTGTATCTATGGGGCTAACGAGAGAGCGAGCAGACCAGATGCAGAAGATCTGTCCTTAAGGAAAGAAGAGTGGGTCTATTTTGAAACAAAGCAAGATAGACTCTGTCTGTTGCCTTGGACATCAGAATTCAAGGTCATCTGCCTTCAGGCTCCAGGACCTACACCAGTGGCTAATGGGTTCTAAGGCTTTTAGCCTCAGACTATGAGTTGCATCATTGTCTTCCCTTTCTCTCTGAGATATTGGGACTTAGACTGAACCACATGACAAACATCTCAGGAGCTCCAGCTTTCTGAGGCTTCTTATGGGACTTGTCAGATGCTGTATTGTGGATAAGATTCAATCAATAAGTCCTTTCTTATGTATCTATACACATCATATTGGTTTATCACTCTAGAGAACACTAATACAAGGAGTTATAGTTTAATAGGTATAGTGTTTTAGTTTTGCGAGATAGAGTTCTGGAGCTAGATGGTGCCGATGGTTGTATAACAAAATGAACATAAACTTCAAAGTTGTTAAGACAAAGCCAGCCCATGGCCTAGAGGTTAAAGGAGTTGGATCCCACATGTCTTATCACACAGTTTGAGTCTCATACCCAGAAGCCTGACAACACTCTGGGCACATGTGTGTAAGGCCAAAATCCTGAAAGAAGGGAGAAATAGAGAAGGAATTGTGGCATGACTACACTCTCCATCGTCCTCTCTCTGGAGAGTACATATGTCCTCTATAATAAAAAATAAGAAAAAAAAGTTAAGATAATAAAAAATTATGTGCTTCTTTTAAAATTCTCATGTAATACTACCACTAAAGGTTTATTCTACAGAGCTATGGGAGGAAAGAATCATTAACATGATTCTTAATGCTGTCTTTACAACTAAACCCTGTTCACTTTAAGTTTTTAGGTAACACATTTTACTTTTGGGGAAAGACAGGTGCAGAACACTGCAAAGTTTCACTGCAATTAATTGAAACAGGTTTTGTAAAAGGACCAAGTAGATGCATTTAGTTCTCCACAGAGGAATCACTGCATTAAATAAAAAAACTCAAACCAGACCCAGGGACTGGTGGTAAAGGGAGCCAGAACTGGCTCAAATCTCAATGATTCAAATCTCAGCCCTCGGCTTGAAAAACATGAGTGCATGTGCATCCATGCCTAAAATCCTGACAGGATTAAAAAATGGAAGAAAAGAGATTGTATTATGGCACAATCATACCCCACAGGGGTGCTTTCTCCTTCTGCCTCTGTCTGTTTCTCTCTGGCAATCACATGTGCTTTCTGCCGCACACACCCTGCCAAAAAACAAACCCAAAAAAACTCTACACTCCCGGGGCCAGCAGGTGGCATGGTGTTAAGGGTGCTGGACTCCCACATGGCCGACTACAGTTCAAGTCTAGGACCTGGCGGCTTGCTTTCTCACTTTCCCTCTCTCCATCTCTCTCTCTCTCTCACTTTGTCCCTCTCTGGTCAAATTAAAATAAATAAATAAAGTTAAATAAAATAATAATAATTATTTTTTTACTTTGAAAGAATTATTTTACTTAACTTTACTTATTTTTAAACTCACACCGGGCATATGTGTGTGTGTACCAAGATCCCGAGAGGAGAATGGAGGAGAAAGGACTGTGGCATGACCATCCCCCCTTGGGGGGGTGATTTCTCACTTTCGCTCTCTCTCTTTCCAGCGAGCGCACGCACCCTATAGCAAAAAAAAAAAAAAAAAACAAAAACAAAACAAAACAAAACGAAACACACACACACACACACACACACACACAAATAAATAAATAAATAAAGTTAATTATTATTTATTTTGAAAGAACTATTTTATTTTAATTTACTTATTTTAATTTGACTAGAGAGGGACAGAGAGAAAGTGAGAAAGCAAGTCACCAGGTTCGGGACTAGAACTGTGGTCAGCCATGTTGGGTTCCAGTGCCCTTAACCTCCATGCCACCTGCTGGCCCCTAAAAAAAATAATAATTGGGACCAGCAGTTACCGTAATGGCTATGTCGCTGGACTCCCACGTAGTCAACGCGGTTCGCGTCCCAGACCTGGTGGCTTAAAACTCACGCCAGGTGCGTGTGCGTGTGTGCCCAAAATCCCAAGAGGAGAATGGAGGAGAAGAGATTGCGGTGTGGCCATCCCCCCCAGGGGGTGATTTCTCGCTTTCTGTCTCTCGTCTCTCTCAGTCTTTCTGGCAAGCGCACGCGCCCTATAGCAAAAACCTCTCCAATAAATAAATAAATAAACAAACAAAGAAACGAACAAACAATAAAGCACTGGACTACCACATGGCTGACTGTGGTTCAAGTCTCAGACCTGGCGGCTTGAAAAATCATGCCACGTGTGAGTGCATGCCCAAAATCCCAGGAGGAGAATAAAGAAGCGATTGTGGTGTGGCCATTCCCCCAGAGGCTAATTTCTCACTTTCCCTCTCACGTCTCTCTTGTCTCTCTCCAGTGAGCGCATGCACCCTATAGCAAAAACCTTAAAAAAAAAAAAAAAGAGAGATAAAATGAAACAGTCATGTCTGGAATACAGACTTTCCAACTATGAATCTATTGTTCTTTTCATAGGAGGCTTCCTCCACTGAGTATCAAAAGTGTTTCAATACACAAATCAAAGAAATGTACTCTTAGCAGTTTCTTGGTTTTAAAATTATTATTTATTCTCCACATGAAAACATTTTAGAATGAATTAGACTGTATCAAAAGCTTCCCTAACAGGGGACCAACAGGTGGCGTGTGGTTAAGGTGCTGGACACTCCCACATGGCCAACCACGGTTCAAGTACCAGATCTAGTGGCTTGCTTTCTGACTCTCCTTCTTCTCTCTGTCTCTTTCTGGTGAAATTAAAATAAATGAATGACTAAATAAAATTGAATAAACAATTCTTTAAAAAAAAAATAAAAAGCTTCCCTAACAAAATAATTGGGGGACCAGCAGATGGCGTAATGGTTATGTTGCTAGACTCCCACATAGTCAACCACAGTTCGATTCCCAGACACTGAACGGAAAACTCACGCTACGCGCATGTGTATGGGTGCCCAAAATTCCAAGAAGAGAATAGAGAAGAAAGTACTGCTATGTACTGCCATCTCCCTGGAGGGGAGAGATGTGATTTCTTGCATTTTGTCTCTCTCTGTCTCTCCAGCAAGTGTACATGCCCTATAGCAAAACCCTCTCTAATAAAATAAAAAGTAAAATAATTGGAAGTTGATGTCTCTTTGGCTACCATTCAGCGGCAGTGCCAACTAAAATGGCAAGCAATGTAAAATTATCTCAGATACCAGATGCAAGAGCCAGGGCTCTGGATTAGTAAAGAGCCCACATTTCAGGGTGAAGACAGCTACCCAAAAGCAGACCATGAGCAGTATACCCAAACACTATGTGATCTCTACAACACTATGTTAGATAAATGCACAGATTCTGCTAAAATGCTTATGTTGAAAACACATTTGCTCCAATGCAAATGGTTTATTAGGAAATATCTGGAGCATTTCAAATTTTATGTTTGTTTCTATAGGATTCTGTCTGCCAGAAACACTAAACAAATATAGGAAACAGGGCCCAACTGAAACAAGTCTCACAGATACGCACAGCACACAGGCACTATATCAAACATCTCTACCAGCTACCTAAATTTACCTTCTGTATCGTCAGCTACACTGAACCACATCCAATCACAGCCAATGTTTCAACTCTGGTCAGATTTCAGATAACTTCCTACCACTAGACAATAACTCACAACTGCAATTCTTTTTTTTTTTAATTAATTTATTTATTTATTTATCCACTCATTTATTTTTTAATTTGACCAGAGAGAGACACAGAGAGAGAGAGAGAGGGAAAGTGAGAAAGCAAGCCACCAGGTCCGGGACTCAAACCGTGGTCGGCCATGTGGGAGTGTCCAGCACCTTAACCACCAAGCCACCTGCTGGCCCCCACAACTGCAATTCTAAGCCTTCAAATGCCAACTTCTATAAGCAAACTTCAAGTTCCTCCCAAGGTACAAGATGAAGTAGAGTATAATATTTACACTAATACTAAACTATTTGTTAGCCATTAAACATATGTAAAACTGTGCTACCACATTTTATTTTGATTTTAATCTGTCACTAACAATGTTTTTCCATGTTAGTCCTATGGTTTTTATTGCATGATTTTGCAGAATAGTGTCTTATTAGGAACCTGTGCATCCTAAAACAGCAAAACTGCCTACATATAAAGCAATGAGAAATACACTCTTTCGGCCAGCAAGTGCCATAAAGGTTAAGGCACTAGATCTCTCGAGGCCAACCCATGGTTGAAGTCTCGGACTCAGACGCTTGAAAAACACTGGGCATGTGAGCGTGCGTGCCCAAAATCTCAAGAGAAGGGAAGAGAGGAGATTTCAGCATAGCCATTCCCCTTGGAGGAGGGGGTAATTTCTATTCACCCCCTCTCTCAGTCTGTTTCTCTTTGACAACATACACACCCTCTAGCAAAAATCTAAAAAAAAAAAGAAGAGAAAAGAAAAATGTACTTTCAACAAAGTAGTCCAAACTACTGGCCATATTTATAATACTTTTCTTAAAAGGAGTCTAACATTAAACATGACTCAAAATAGTTTACTTCATTTTCTCATCTTAAGGATTCTGACTTGGGGCCACCAGGTGGCATAGTGATTAAGGTGCTGAACTTCCTCCTGGCCGATGGAGGTTCACGTCCCAGACCCAGCAGCTTGAAAATCATACCAAGCACATGCATGCCCCAAATCCCAAAAGAAGACTAGAGAAGGGATTGAGTTGTGGCTGTTCCCCCAGGGATGAGTTCTCACTTTCTTTCTCTCAGCACTCAAGTGCTGATAAGCAAAGGTGATCTTGTAAAACTAAACGAGGGCTTTGCAGACACCAGCGCCCAAGTCTCTCCCCCTCAACCATGATCAACCCCACCATGTTATTCAACATAACTGTTGATGGCAAGCCCTTGGGTCATCTCCTTCCAGCTGTTTGCAGACAAAGTTACAAAGACAGCAGAAAATGTCCATGCTTTGAGCACAGAAGAGAAAGGATTTGGTTATAAGGGTTCCTGCTTTCACAGAATTATTCTAGGGTTTATGTGCCAGGGTGGTGACGTCATACGCCATAATGACTCCTACGTGGCTGACTGCAGTTTGCATCCCAGACCTGGAGACCTGCTTTCTCACTTTCCCTTTCTCTCTTTCTATCTTGTCAAATTAAAAAAAAATTAATAAGGGACCAGCAGATGGCGTAATAGCTACATCACTGGACTCCCATGTAGCCGATTGCAGTGTGAGTCCCCGACCCAGTGGCTTAAATTCATGCCAGGCATGTGTGCGTGCGTGCCCAAGATCCCGAGAGAATGGAGAAGGGATTGTGGCGTGGCCACCCCCCTGGAGGGTGATTTCTCACTTTCTGTCTCTCTCTTTCTGGCAAGCGCGCGCACCCTATAGCAAAAATCTCTCAAAAAAAAAAAAATAATAATAATAATAATAGCAAATAAAATTGAATAGACAATTCTTTGGAAAAAAATGGTTAAAAAAAAAACAAACTCAATGAGATGTTTCTGAAAAATAAAGAGTACCATTTTAGATATAAGCCACTATCAAGTGAGAGGAAAAAAGTTTTCTCTTTTAAAAAAATGGGACAGCAGCCATGTGTGGATATAAACAACCAATCCTTAAAAAAAAAAAAAAAAAAAAAAAAATCCTAAGGTTGGAAAATTCCCCCCCAATCTGTACTTTTCTTTCTTTTTTTGGTGGGGGCAATTTTTGCTATGGGGGGGGGAATTTTTGCTATCGGGCATATGCGCTCACCAGAGACAGAGAGAGAGAAAGGAAGAATTTATCCCCAAGAGTTTCAAGCCACTGAATACAAGGCTCGAACCACTGTCAGCCACATGGGAATCCAGCACCATAACTACTACACCACCCACTGCCCCCTCTCCCGTCTGTATTTTAAAAACAAACTTTCATTTCTTCTTTTAAGTAGTTAGGCACAACTCTTACAGACGTCACACCCGAATGTTTGAACAATCTTCCCTATAATAAAATCAAATAGAATTTTTAAGATTAAAAATATTTTTGGTGGGGTGGGGGGGGAGCTGACAGGTGGCATAATGGTTAAGGGCGCTGGACTCCCACATGGCCGACCATGATTCGAGTCCTGGATCTAGCAGCTTGCTTACTTGCTTTCTCACTTTCTCGCTCTCTTGCTCTGTCCCTCTCTGATCAAAATGTAAATAAAGTTAAATAAAATAATTCTTAAAAAATTTTTGTATATATGTATGTGTGTGTGTGCGTGTGTGTGTGTGTTTATATAGATAGATAGATATAGGTGGGGCCAGATAGATAGATAGATATAGATATACCTGAACCTGGTAGCCTGAATTTCACACCAGACACATGGGCATGCATGTCCAAAGTCTCAGGAGGAGAATAGAGAAGTGACTAAGGTACAGCCTATCCCCTCTGAGGGGTGATTTCTCACTTTCTCCTTCACTGTCTCTGTTTCCAGTGAGTACATGTACCCTATAGCAAAAGCCTTTTTTAAAAAATTAAAATATTACTGGCTTCTAATAAGGTTAGTTTCCCCAGGAGGTTTTAATAGAAATTTCAAATTACCTCATACTAGCCCAAGAAAATCTCAGTCAAGTAGATCAATAAGATAAAAATATTAATCTCTCCATCATTTCTTTCTTTTTTTAAAATAATTTTTTATTTAACTTCACTTATTTATTCATTTATTTTATTTTAATTTGACCAGAGAGGAACAGAGAGAGAGTGAAAGCAAGCTGCCAGGGCTGGAACTCAAACTGCAGTCAGCCATGTGGGAGTCCAATGCCCATAACTTCCATGTCACCTTCTGGTCACTTCATCATTTATTTCTACTATAATTTGTATTGTCCATCGCTTTCAAACAGAAAAAACATTGCTTTTATTAAACTGAAATTTTAAGGAGTAATTTACTAAGCAATATAATTAATATCTTACCTATGAGGGGGGAAAAATGCAACAAGTTAGACCAGTTTTTTCAGTTACAACTTCAATAGACGTTTGTACAGCATGCATCTTAAAACAGCTTAGATATTTAAGTATACAGTTGACATTCCAGGGAAATTTCTAGAAGTCAAGAATATAGTCACAGCAAGCCTGCCATAGACATGCACAGTGGTTAAGGTAGCTGGATCCACCATGTGGTTGACTCCACAAATCAAGTCCCGGATCTAGCAGCTTGAACTTGCCAGGTGTTTGAGCACACATGCCCAAAATCCCAAAAGAAGAGAGAAATGGAGAAGGGTATGTGGCACCTGTGACCATGCCCCATGTGGAGTGATTTCTCACTTTCTCCCCTCCACCAGAACACACTTCCTGTGGCAAAATTTAAAAAAGAAACACACACACACACCACAAACAGCATAAAATTCCCTCCACACTTTAATAATTATACTATCACTTTTTTTAAGAGAGATTTTTGCGATAGGGTGTGTGCGCTCACTGGAGAGACAGAGACAGAAAGTGAGAAATAACCTCCCGGGGGGGATGGTCATGCCACAATCCCTTCTCCTGCAATTCTCGCACGCATGCACACGTCCCAGCTGCCAGGTCAAGGAC
The DNA here is from genome assembly GCA_026018925.1 of Tupaia tana. Lineage (NCBI taxonomy): Eukaryota > Metazoa > Chordata > Mammalia > Scandentia > Tupaiidae > Tupaia > Tupaia tana. The sequence goes on from JAKSZU010000021.1 coordinate 16,731,876, forward strand.
TTGAAATGCAGTTGACTATGTGGGAATCCAGGGACATAACCATTACGCCATCTGCTGGTCCCAAAACTACCACTCTTTAAGCCTCTTCACTTACCATCAGAACTGGCAATTGACATTTTTTTGGAACCATTTTTCACTATGAAGCAAAGATAGAAAGCAACGCTGTTTTTACATACATAAATGCCGATGGTTGACTTGAATTCATTGGTTAGGTCACTTGATGCCCCCATACCAGCTTCTTAACATATCTTTCCAAATTCTAAGAATTCAACTTGATTTCTAAATTTTCTCAACAACACAAAGCAACCCCAACCTACAGATTTTTCCTTTCTAACATTTTTATTGGGCTGTTGGAAAAGTCATGACATATTTTTTTATGGGAAAATGCATCATGACTTTACCAACAACCCAATATATTCCCATTTCTTTTTGTTTGTTTGTTTGCCACAGGGTATGTGCACTAGCCAGAGACAGACAGAAACGAAAAGTGAGAAATTATGCCCCTAGGGGATATGGCCACATGGCAATTCCTTCTATTCCACTCTCCTCGTGATTTTGCCCAAGCACAGATACACCCAGCCAGGTAAGGGGCTCTAACCATGCAGTTGGCCACGTGGGATCCAGTCCCCTTACCTTCAGTGTCACTTGCTGGTCTTCTCACTGGATTGGTATTATTTACATACAGTGGTCCCTAACCCTGACTTTAAATGAACTGACCCTTATGAAATGACACGTAACTGAGCTTTACTATCTCAAGATTCAGCAGGCTCCTCACAACAAAGTTAATTCATTCTGATGCCATTTTCCTCCCATGCTAAACAATCGAAAAAATAATAAAGATTTACCTCTTACTATGCTTTTTTAAAAAAGATTTAATTAAATTTAATTAATTAATTGATTGATTTATTTCCATATGCCCAGTGAGGGGGAGAGGAGAGAGACAGAGAGACAGAGAAAGTGAAAAAGCAAACCGCCAGGTTCATGACTCCACAGTCAGTCATTTGGGAGTCCAGGGCACTTAACCATCATACCACCGGCCTGCCCCTTTACTATGCTTTTGTAATGAGAGAAAAGGCTGTATACAAATGAATACTATGATTCATTCACAAATGAAACTTCCACGATCTTACCAGATAACACAGGCTGACTCTGCCCAAGATCCTACAATTACCTCATATATATACTCTACAATATAATAATGTACTCTACAATGCCAAGGCTCAGCTAAACTCCTTCTACCAAAAATATTTAGGCAAGCACACAATCCAAAGATCTTTCTCCTGTGCTCTATAATCACTGTTTTAACAATCATTTCATAGAACCAGTATTTATTTATTAAACATCTACTACAGTACATCCTTTTTTATTTTCCCTTTAGGAGATTTTTGCTATAGGGTACGTGCACTCGCTGGAGAAACAGAAAGCAAAAAATCACCCTCCAGGAGGATGTCCATGCCACAGTTCCTTCTCCTCTCAGCATTTAGGGCACATGCACACATGCACCCAACACGAATTTTAAGCCACTGGGTCTGAGACTCAAACAGTAGCCGGCCATGTGGGAGTCTAGCAATGTAACCATTACTCCATCTGCTGGCTCCAACTTCAGTACATCTTTTAATCAATGTGATTATTGCAATTAACAAAACAAAGTCCTTATCCTCCAAGAACCTAATTTTGTGGAAGATAAATAAATAATAAATATACAAGTAATATAAATCCAATGATGATAAATGATATTGGAGAAAAATAAAGGAAAGAAGAAAGTTAAGAAATAAGAACATAGGGGGGCCAGTTTTGTGGCCCTGTGGGTAAGGCAGATGGATTCCATAGGCTGACTGTGTGGTTCAAGTCCTGGACCTCAGGGGCTTAAGAAACATACTGGGGGCATGTGCCCAAAATCCCAACAGGAGGAAGAAATAGAGGAGAAGGGATTATGGTATCCCTAGAGGGTGCTTTCTCTCTCTCTCTGTCTCTCTCTGACAAGTACACACAGCCTCAGGCAATTTTTTTTAAAAAAAGAAAAAGAAAAAAGGAAGGGTGAAAAGGAAGAGGAAGACTAATCAAAAAAGGTTTCTAATTAGAGGACACTTGAGCTTAGTCCTAAAAGTAGTAGAGAAATGAACCACGTAGGCATCAGGGGAGAAAATTCTGAACAAAGTCTTCTGCATAGGATCCTTCATATGACCTAGTTTTTCATGTCCAAAAAGTGTTTATGAACAAAGAAGATAAATTTCAATCAATGCTGTCAGAACTGCATTGTCAGAACAGAAACATTAAAGGAAATAACATACATTAAGCAGAGAGATCTCTTCAGTTGCCTGGTTGGTCAGTAGCTCTCCGGACCTCCAATGACACAGGACACCATGTCTGCCTCTGAAAACTATTCTTTAACCAGTGCTTCTAAGTCATAATTGGAATGGCAACTCTATTATCATCAAATAACTAATTCATGTGAGCCCTAATAATGACCCAGAAGAACTGCAGGGCTTTGAGATACCTACAGAATGGAAAGTTAAATTCAGTTCCCCATCAAGTGTTTGTTGTCTTTGCTGTACATACATAGTGCTGTCTACTACTACTGAAAACTAAACTGTAGTCACTCTTTTTTTTACCAGAATACTCTATTACCCCCCCCCCCCCAAATAATCTGTCCAAACTTCCACAAATAATCTGCACAAAAAGTTTATTTAACCTACTCCTTTTTAAGAGGTTTTTGCCTTAGGGTGTGTGCGCTCACCATACACAAAGAGACAGAGACAGTATAATAAGAGGGAAAGTGAGATGTCACCCCCCCAGAGGGATGGACATACCACAATCCCTTCTCCTCCATTCTCCTCACAGGCTCTTGAGTGCAAACTCACATGTCTGGAGTGTTGTTGTTATTGTTGTTTTTTTTAAAAGAGAGATCTCTGCTATAGAGTGCTTGCGTTCACCAGAGAGACAGAAAGTGAAATATCACTCTAGGAGGGATGGCCACACCTCAATCCCTTCTTCATTCTACTCTTGGGATTTTGGGCATGCACACACATGCACCTGCCACGAGTTTTTTCTTTTAAGAGATTTTTGCAATAGGGCACATGCACTCGTCTGAAAGACAGAGAAAGAAAGACAGAAAGCAAGAAATTATTTCCAGGGGGTGAGGGGAATGACCATGCCACAATATGTTCTCCATTCTCCTCTTGGAATGTTGGGCACACACACCCGGCCTGAGTTTTAACCTGTCGGGTCAACAACTTGAACCACGGTTGACTACATGGGAGCCCAGTGCCATAACCATTACGCCATCTGCTGGTCCCACCAGGTGTGATTTTCAAGCCACTGGGTCTGGAACTCAAACCAGTCAGCCATATGAGAGTCCAGCAATGCTACTGCCCACTCTTTTGTTTAAATAAATTCTGTTAAATTTTAGTTTGTCTATGGGACCAGCAGTTAGCATAATGGATATGTCACTGGACTCCCATGTAGTCGACCACGGTTCGAGTCCTGGACCTGGAGGCTTAAACTCACGCCGGACCTGTGCGTGCATGTCCAAGATCCCAAGAGGAGAATGGAGGAGAAGGGACTGTGGCATGACCATCCCACCCAGGAGGAGATTTCTCGCTTTCTGTCTCTCTCTGTCTTTCTGGTGAGCGCACATACCATGTAGCAAAAAAAAAAAATTTAGTGTGTCTAAATTTCTTAACAAACCACTATGTCATCTGTTGGTCACCCAAAATAATTTTAAAAAACATTTCAAGTTTTTTGGGACTAGTAGATGGCATAATGGTTATGGCACCGGACTCCCACATAGTTGATTACTAGCTATTAACCTTAATCTCAGTTTGTTGATCGTGAGTCCCAGACCCTGCTGCTTAAAGCCAGCACATGTGCATGCATGCGTGCCCAAAATCCCAAGAGGGGAATGGAATGGATGAAAAGGGACTGCTGTGTGGCCATTGCCCCAGGGGTTGATTTCTCGTTTTCTGTCTCTCTCCAAGAAGCCTATGCACCCTACAGCCAAAAAAAAAAGAATTTGAACATAGCATAGCATTTTTAAAAATACACTTTATCAGCTGGACATCATGGCCTGTGTCTGTAATCCCAGAGTCTCAGGAAGGAGGATCACAGGTTCAAAACCAGTCTGGGCAACATACTGAGAGCCTTTCTCTCGAAAAACCAAACAAGCAGTGATGGGGGTGGAGGACAGCAGATGGCACAACGGTTACATTGCTGGAATCCCACATGGGTGACTACAAATTGAGTGCCAGACTTTTAACTCATCCCAGGCACATGTGCGTGCATGCCCAAGATCCTGAAAGGACAATGGAGAAGGGACTGCAGTATGGCCATCACCCCTAGAAATCACCCCTGGGAGGTGATTTCTTGCTTTCTGTTTCTGTCTCTCCAGCGAGAACACATGCCCTGTAACAAAAATCTCTCTAAAAAACTTAAAAAACAAACAAACAAACAAACAAAAATAAGTGGGGTTGGCAGGTGGAGTGGTGCTTGAGGTGCTGAACTCCCACATGGCTGACCATGGTTTAAGTCCCAGACCTGGCGGCTTATTTTCTCACTTTCCCATTCTCTCTCTCTTTCTCTCTCTCTAGTCAAATTTTTAAAAAATAATAATAATAACAAATGGGGTTAAACAAATAAATAATTATTTTACAATAAATAAAAACATATGCTTTATAAATCTAAACTTTATTATGGGGCCAACCCATGACATGGTGGTTAAGGCGGCTGGATCCCAAATGGCCAGTTCTGTAGTTGGAGTCCTGATCATGCTGAGCCTGTGTGTACCTACCCAGAATCAGAAAGCGAGAAAGAGAATTTGCAGTGTGACGTTCCCCATGGGATGTACTTTCTCTTTCTCTGCCTCTTTGACAAACGCATACAATCTGGCTTTATTTTGTGATTTCTCTAAGAATATAGCATATTTTGGGACCAGCAGGTGGCGTGGTGATTAAGGGTACTGGACTCTAACAAGGCTGTCCGCAGTTCGAATTCTGGAAACTGATGGCTTGCTTTCCACGCACCCCCCCCCCAACTCTGTCCCTCTCTGATCCAATTAAAATAAATTAATTAAGTAAAATAATTACTTAAAAAAGAATGCAGTATATTTTACACTATAGCAAAAATGCATTTCATTTTCTGGTGTACTTTTAAGCAGAAATTTATTTCATTTAAATATTTGATTTCCTACAAATGACTGAAGAAAAGGGAGTATAGAGAAGGTAAAACTATAGAGTAGGTAAAACTGTTTCCATTTTTTGTTATTTTCTAAATATATGGAGTACAATCAAAAAGTATATTAAGACCAATTTCAAAGTTACTGTCCACACTCAGCTACAAAACTAGAATCCCATCACATGGAAATTTAATTTAAATCAGCATATGGAAACCTACTTGTTAACAATTCCTAATTTGAATTACATCAGTAACTACTGCTAACCATATCATTAACTGCAGAAACAGCACTTTTTCCAAAGTCAATAAATCCTATGAAATAATTTACCTAAATATGTGCAGCCATCTAACACCACAACTCCTCTAACCAAAAGCCTCTTTCCCTCTCCCCCTACTCCCCTCCCTAAAACAGTTAAATACCAGGGAGATAAGATAAAGTCTGATTTCTGATTCTAATACTAACTATAAACCTTAGTCTTACTTTCCTTAATTAAAAGTCCTCCCCTTGAAAAATTTTGAGGGAAAAACTCTAAAAAGTACACTGTGTCCTAAATGGTAACCATTCACCACATGGTGAATCTGAATTTAAATTAAATTTTTTTGGAGAGGTTTTTGCCATAGGGCGCATGTGCTTGCCAGACAGACAGAGAAAGAGAGAGAGATAGAAAGCGAGAAATCACCCCCTAGGGGGGATGGCCATGCCGCAATCCCTTCTCTTCCGTTCTCCTCTTGGGATCTTAGGCATGCACGCACATGCACCTGGCGTGAGTTTTAAGCCACCGGGTTCGGGACTTAAACCGCAGTCAACTATGGTGAGAGTCCAGCGACTTAGCCATTACGCTAACTGCTGGTCCCTAAATTAAAATTTTTAACAGCCTTTTTTTTCTTTTTAGTTTTTTTTTTTTCCTCTGAACAATATACACACAGAGAATTTAAATTACAAATTCAGTTCCTCAAACTGGCCATATTTCAAGTGTACAACAGCTACATATGGCCAGTGACTATCATATAGAGCAGATACAGTACATTTCCATCATCACAGAGAATCCATTAGACAGTTTCACCGTAAAGCATTTGGGAAGCCTAGCAAATGGCAGGTTTTGGCAAATCACAAATATTATCACCACACGTTAACTTCTCTTACACTTTCTAGGAAAGAGAAATCCTGTCCTTTAGACTTACAACTAACATAAATCATTCAGGCTAAAATGCATTTATTAGTGATGCACAGTATTTTAAGGATTCCCAACTGAGGCTTTTTTCCCCCTTACAACTCACCTTACTATCTCAAGTGCGGAGAAGAGAAGGAAACAGCAGCGACAGGAACCAACCAAAGAACATTAGGTATCGCAACCCTTTTACAGAAGGGTTAAAACCAAAAAAGGGAATAGACTTTATTTTACTCTGGCAACCACATTTTTCCTACCTTTGCCTACTAGAAAGTGGCATAAAGATCTGGTAACAGCCTCAAGTATTTAGATAAACAAATGGTATCAAATTAGGCAAAGTTCACCATTTCCTAATGACTTAATTTTCCAAATAAATTAAAACTGTGTAACTGCCCCCCCCCAAAAAAACACTTCTAGTAAACTGATAATTCTGCTTTAAACTAAACTCCTGCATAATACAGGATTTAAAAAAAAATTTAAATAATTATTTATTTCATTTTATTTATTCATTCATTTAGTTTTTAATTTGACCAGAGAGAGACAGAGGTTGAGAGTGAGAGAGGAAGCGAGAAAGCAAGCCACCAGATTCAGGACTCGAACCTTGGTCGGCCATGTGGGAGTGTCCAGTGCCTTAACCACCACGCCATCTGCTGGTCGCAGGATTAAAAAATTTAAACCACTGGAACCAGCAGTTGGCGTAATGGCTATGTCACTGGACTCCCATGTAGTCTACCATGGTTCGAGTCCCAGACCCGGTGGCTTAAACTCATGCCGGGCACATGTGCGTGCGTGCCCAAGATGCCGAGAGGAGAATGGAGGAGAAGAGATTGCAGAGTGGCCATCCCCCCTGGGGGGTGATTTTTTGCTTTCTTCTCTCTGTCTCTTTCTGGCGAGCACAAGCACCCTTCAGCAAAAACCTCTCCAAAATAAATAAATAAATCACATTAAATCCATCCTCCCTTTTCTCTAGACAAATCATAGACAGGAAGCATTACGAGAGGCAGATAGTGGCACAGCTGTAAAACATGATCATCTGAGGTAGCCCTACACAGGAAGGTTCTTGGTTCAAGTTTGGAGACCTTCCTCCACATGCTTGTCCAACTTGCCCTTGCCCATGACCCAGTGCTGAGGCTGGACAGAGATGTGGAGACTGATTAGGGGTTTATTCTTTCTCTCACTCTGTCTTGTTTAGGGGGGAAAAAGTAAACTAAAGAAAAAAAGAGAAACATTTTGACCAAATTATATTGCACAAGCCACAAGAAGTAATTTAAGAGAAAAAGAAGGGTCAAATATGCAACAAAAATGGAGGTAGCAGGTGGTGTGGTAGTTGAGGGTGCTGGACTCCCACATGGCCAATCGTGGTTCGAGTCCCAGACCTGACATCTTTCTCTTTTTCTGGTGAATACACATACCCTATAACAAAATTTTAAAAATAATAACAATAATTAAAGTTAAGTAAATAATTCTTTAAAAAGAGAAAAATTAAGGTACATTTTATTATTTTTGAAACTGAAGTTTCAAGTTTTTAGAAAATACATACTAATTTCCTTTCATACCTAGTTTATTACAAATTAAGTATGGTACACATAATACCGTGGCAGCTCAAAACCTGAAAGTTGCCAGAATGATTTAGCAACAGTTACCAACCTAGCAACACTTGATTACAAAGCATTCCAGTTTGTCCAACTTTTCCTTTATTGGAAAGAGACAGGGAAAAAAAAATTAAAAAAAGGAAGAGCTAACTCTAAAAGCTGAGGAAGCAGAAATATTATTCTATTTCTTTCCCCTCTCTCCTTCCTTTTTCTTTTTCCTTTTTTTTTTTTGGAGAGGTTTTTGCTATAGGGCACATGCGCTTGCCAGAAAGACAAAGACAGAGACAGGAAGCGAGAAATTACCCCCCAAGGGGGATGGCCATGCAACAATTCCTTCTCCTCTCGGTATCTTGGGCACATATGTACATACGCCTGGTTTGAGTTCAAGCCGCTGGGTCCGGGACTCAAACCATGGTCAACTACATGGGAGTCCAGTGACATAGCCATTACGCCAATTGCTGGTCCCTCTTTTTCCTTCATTTTTAATTGTCAGAGAAAACATGTGCTCAGCAGAGGGGGGAAAAAAGCACTTCCCAATAGGGCATGGTCATGCCACAATCTCTTCTCCACTTCTCCGTCCTGTCAGGATTTGGGGCTTGCATGCACCTGAACTTGATGTTTTTCAAGCCACTGGGCCACGATTCAAACCAAGGTTGGCCATAGGGGACTAGGCTCCCCTTAACTACTAGTCTAAGTGGCTGGCATGCTATTTTCCAAAAAAATAAATCCTATCTTTTGGTTAGTTACATATATTTTTCATTTCTAATGTAAGAGAATAAAAAAATATTGTATCTCCTTTACTTTTCTCTCATTTAGTGGCTTTCGCATTTATTTTGCATACACCTTATTATAGTAAATTATTTAGCACTATGATTTCAACAGTGAGTCTAAATCTCTTGGCTCTACAATCAACAAGACCAAAAAAAATTGTTTAAGATGCTTAAACAGGGGTGGGCAGATGGCTCAGTGATTAAGGACGCTGGATTCCCACATGGCCAAAGGCAGTTCAAGTCCGGGACCTGGTGGCTTCCTTTCTTGCTATCCCTTTCTCTCTCCCTCTCGGTCTGTTCAAATTAAAAAATAATAATAACAAATGGAATTAAATAAATAATTCGGGAGGGGTGTGCGTAAACAAAAAATTGGTATTTAGGAGCCAGCCTGTGGCCAGCAGCTGAAGATACTGCAAAAACTGAATCAAAGACATGGAAGCTTTAAAACATGCCAGACATGTGTGCATATGCCCAAAATCCTAAAAGGAAAGAGAAATGGATAAGGGATTATGGCATGACCATTCCCCATGACGAATGGGGTGTGTGTGTGAACTTCATCTGCACTCTTCTCTGCCTTTCTGTGCTAAGTACACATACCCTCTAGCACATTAAAAAAAAAAAAAAAAAAAAAGCTATTTTGGGCTAATCCTGGTGAAGTAGTAATGTACTACTTAAGAGAAACTGGGTACTCGCTTTGACAGCACATATACTAAAATTGGAATGCTACAGAGATTAGCATGGCCCCTGCACAAGGATGACATGCAAATTGGTGAAGCGTTCCATATTTTTATAAAAACTGTCCAACAGGCGGCCAGCAGGTGGCATTGTGTTAAGGGCACTGTACTCCCACATGGCCAACCGTTGTTAAGAGTCCCAGACCTGACAGCTTGCTTTCTCTCTCTCCCCCTTTCTCTCTCATTCTTGCTCTATCCCTCTCTGGTCAAATTAAAATAAATAAATAAAGTTAAGTAAAATTTTTTAAATTGCCCAACAGTATGAAAATGTAAAAAGAAAAAGAGAGAGAGAAGGTGAATCCTACATGGTGACCATGATTGGAATCTTCAGTGCTGTCAGCCTGAAACCCATGCATGTGCCCAAGATCCAATGCACTAGAGGACCAAAGGAAGAGGATCGTGGTGAGATTTTGTAGAGGGTGCTCCTCTCTCTGACGTGAATGTACTCTCTCATGCACAAAGGAAAAGAGGCTATTCCATTAATAGTTAAACTGTGGTACATCCACATGATGGAATACAATTCAGCAACATAAAGAACTCTAGTAATAGGAACAACATCTTAGTTGAACCTCAAGAAAATTCTGCTGCATACGTAAAAGGCCAACCCCAAAAGCTATTTATTGTATGATTTTCAGTAAAACTTCTTCAAATGACAAAATTAAACAGAAAACAATAAAGGATATTACATGCTGAAGGAAGAAAGGATGTAGTCTAACAGGCAACTAAAGAATGCCATGCCTTAAACTGTTCCACATATTGACTGTACTGACGGAATCTATATATTGTAATACTGTACAAAATTAAATACACACACAAGTACAAGCAAAACTGTGTGTTTAAACTATGTGAAAATCTATAGTAACCTCAGAATAAAAAGTGAGTTTCTTAAAAAGTGGCAACAATTGAGAAAACTTAATTATGAACTACAGTAAGACAATACTACAACAGAGGCTGGCAAGTGGCGTGGTGGTTAAAGGTGCTGGATTCCCACATGGCGACTGTGGTTCAAGTCCCGGACCTGGCGGCTTGTTTTCTCAATTCCTCTCCCTCTCTCCCTCACTCCCTTCTCTCTCTCTCTCTCTGTCTCACTCACTCACTCTGACCCTCTCTGGTCAAACTGAAATAAACAAATGAATAAATGAATAAATAAAGTTAAATAAAATAATAAAAAAAGACAATAATACAGAATGATTACTGACATGGTTATACAGGACACTGACCTTATTCTTAAGAGATACTTATTGAAGTATAAAGCATGAAGTATTATGTCTGCAACTTTTGTTACAAATGCGAAAACTTAGAAAAGTTTGTGGAAATGGAATTAAAATATAAATGTTTTTCGGTACAGGAAATTTAGAAATCCACGAGTAGTTTTTTCATAATATGCGCTTTCCATGAACTTTACAAAAGATTTATTTAACCTTACTTATTATTATTTTTATTATTTAATTTGCTATAGGGCACATGTGCACGAGAGAGAGAGAGAGAGAGAGAGAGAACAAGAAAGCAAGCCGCCAGGTCCAGCACCTCAACCACCACACCATCCAATGAATCTCCACAAACTTTTTGAAGACCTCTCCTATACATGGGCAGAGAAAGAATGAAAACATGTCAAAAATTTAAACATTAAATTTAGATAAAGGGCTCATGAGTGTTACTTGTACTATTCTCTCAACTCTTCAGTTTGATTTTTTCACAAAATAAAAGATTTTAGGGAAAAATTAAAGATGAATTGCTGGGCCAGCTCTTGGCACAGTGGTTAAAGTTGCTGGATTCCAAATTGTAAACCTCACGGCTAGAAAACACACTTGGCATGTGAGTGCCCATGAGGAATATCCCAAAAGGAGGGAGAAATGGAAGAGAAGGGTCTGCGGCCTGACCATGCCCCATGGGGAAGGGTGTTGTATTCTCACTCTCTCTCTCCCTAGCAAACCAAAAAACAGGATAAATTGCTATCCTAAAACTATGTTACAGTACTACCTACACAACACTTAGTATTTACAGTTTTAGAAACAGAGGCCTGTAGGTGGTGTGGTGGTTGGGTGCTGGACTCCCACATAGCTGACCACAGTTTTGGTCCCGGACCTGGAAGCTTGCTTTCTCACTTTCTCTCTCCCTGTCTCTCTCTGGTCAAATTAATAATAATAATAATGATGATGATGACAAATTAAGCTAAATTAAGTAATTCTTTTAAGAATTTTAGAAACAACTGTTCTGTTAAAACTATGTCACAGTTCCATCTACAGCCCAATTAGTATTAATAACAAAACCAAACGTCAAAAGGGATTTCAGAGTAACTAAGAGTTACTTGGTATCAGATGTGACTTCCTGATGTTTTTCAACCTAAATTGACTAAATCTGTAGGGCATATGGATCATTTTGGAAAATCAAAGTTAGTTCAACATGAATGATTATTTCTGTAAAAACTGGATCCTCAGAATTGTTCTTCTGAAGAACAAGTGAGATAAGTTATCATTGCAAGAGAAAGAGCTAACACTTTCATACACACACCCCCAAAATTAAATGTCTTAAATTTGGCACGGACAGCTAATTCTTTCACAAAGAAATTTTTGCGTGAAAGGCGCATCCGACACACTAAATGCCAAACAAAAACCTGCTGCAATGTATCAATTCTAGAGTCAAGGCCACAAGACTTACTTTACCAAGTAAACAGTCCCTGTAAACATCGCTGAAAAAGGTTTTTCTTTTAAGTACATCCTGCACCTATTTGAAATGCAGGGGATGAGTTTAAGCTAGCGTGGATACATTCATCTCCAAAGTTCTCAAATTCCCTTCTGTTTGCAACAGTGCTCACACACTTCGGTGTGTAAGAAGTCAGTGTCTAGAACGTTTCCACTAAAAGCTCCTAACTTTTCACTTCCTACCGGACCGCCCCTAGCACTGGGCCCCACCTCCTGAGGAGGGTGATGGGGTGGGGCTGTTTCCCGCTCGGAAACTAAGAAATAAATGTCTCTTCCCTACTCCAGAAAGGAGGGAACGAGAAATGCCGAGGAGCTCCAGACGCACACACACAACCGGCTACAAGCAGGTAGTCATTTGGAAAACCTGCTTCCCTGCTCCCAGGTCATTCAGTGACCCCGGGCCGGGCGGGGACAGGTGAATCACAAGAGAGGAGGAAGAGGGAGGGACAGACGATGGAGAACCGCGCTTAGGCAATGAATGAGCCGTGCTGCATCCCCACCTGTTCCTTCCAGGGGTGCCACCTCGGCCTGACGGCAGGGCTCCCACACCAGCCGGGCCGCGACTCCTGCCCCCGTTGCCCGCTTCCCTGCTAAAGGCCGGCCTTTCCTCCCCTCGCTCGGGAAAGACGAAAACCCGCAGTCGTCAAGCCGAGAGGTCGGGGCCTAGTCCCGAACCAGGGCCTCTGAAACGTGGGGATGGGAGAGGGAAGCCTGTGGTCGCAGGCGCGCAGACCGAAGTGGGACCCATAGGGAGGGACGAAGGAGTGCATTCGGCCTGACCAAGACCACGAAGGCGGGGTCCTGGGCGGGGGTGGCTCGGTGACCACTGGGCCGAGATTAGGGATGACAGGCCCGGTTCCTGGCAAAACCCTCCCCTTTGCTGGCCCGGAACCTCACACTTACCAAGATCCGCTTGAAGAGCGCGTTCTCCTTGGGCGGGAGGCTCACGGCCGGCATCGTTCCGGCTCCTCCCGCTGCTCCCGCCACCACCCGGCTCGGTCAGTCTGTTTGTCCGACCGCCGCCTCTGCCGTTCCCTGACTGCTTCAGTCTTGAATATTCCGATCCGCCGCCGCCGCCAGGCCTCGCGTGTCGCCGCGTCGCCCTACCCGGCCACCCCCCTTCTCCTCGTTGTCTTTTTTCCTTTCTCACTTAACGCTGCGGCCGCCTCCCCCCCACGGGTCTCCGTCGGCGGTTCACGTGGTAACTGAACAGACCGACAGAGGCAGCCAAAATGGCGGACGCGGAGGCTTTTCCCACCCGGGTCACGCCTCCCAGCGCGCAGGCGCGGTGACCTCCTCTCCCCACCTCCTCGGCGCCGGGGCATGCCGGGAAACCTGGAGGCCGAGCGGGCCGGGTAGGCTCCGCCCAGCCGTACGGAGGAGAGGGCCGAGGGCGCCGGTGGAGCGGGCGGGCAGTAGCCAGCTGGGTGTCTGAGCGCCTCCGCGTCAGAAACGGCCTTTCCTTCATTGGGTAGACTCTCCCGAACTGAGCGATCATGGTTTGAGCTTGAAGTGCTCAATGCAGGGGTCGATGGTATCTTGGACGAAGTGTGTAATGAAGAGGAAATACAAGGCTTCCCCGCCGTGGGGACTTGTGAACAGATCTGGGGAGCAGGGGCTTTAATACAGTCTGATAAGCGTGAAAGCGCTTCACTGATTACATGGCCTGGCTGGCTCCGACATCGGTGATTTTGTGACGATTGCTTAAGATAAGCCTGGAAAGTTGGCTAGCTCTAATAGATCCGAGGTGACACATTTGCAGGGACAGCGGAGCCTCTGAAGGTTAAAGTGTGTGTTTTTATTTCATTGTTGAGGCCATGCAATGCATAGTTGATGGGCTGACCGGATGAGTCACCTTGGGGTAGTGGAGAGTTCAGGGATATTAACTTCTCTGGAACTGGCTTCTGCCAGTAATGAATATTGTAAGTCGTTGGACTCCCATTAGCAGAAATCTTCAAATGTTAGAAACCAAAGGATATCTAGGATACGTGAGAGAACTGCTCCCGTGGGCAAGATCAGACTAGATACTGAGCAGGACCCTCTCCACATGTATCTTTTCATTAACAGCCGACCATAAAACTTTTTCATGATCTAAAAGTTTTCAAGTCATATAAACCATTTAACGCTTGATTTTTGCTGCTGCTTCATCAGATCCTAAACTCCATCTGTAGCATTGTTTGTATCATGAATTACTAAGCAACACATACAGTGGGTTTGCGCTTTTAAATGTGTTTACACTCTTTTTTAAAAAAAGTTTTGGGGCCAGTGGATGGCATAGTGGTTGGGGCCAGTGGATGGCATAGTGGTTACCTCACTGGACTCCCACATAGCTGACTGAGGTATGAGTCCTGGACCTGGTGGCCTGAAATGCGTGCACATAACTTGAAACTCGCCGTGGCCATGTGTGCATGCATGCCTAAGATCCCAGGAAGAAAATGGAGAAGAAGGGATTACAGCATAATCATACCCCCCCCCAGAAAGTGATTTCTCACCTTACCTCTCCCTCTCACTGTCTCTTTCTCTCTTGCCAGTGAACACATGAGCCTTAAGGGGAAAAATAAAATAAAATAAAATAAACCTCTAAAAAATAAATAAATAAAAATAAATTTTAAAAAGTTCTGGGGGCCAGCAGGTGGTGTGGTGGTTAAGGGCACTGGATTCCTACATGGCTGACTGTGGTTTGAGTCCCGGACCTAGCAGCTTGCTTTCTCACTTTCTCTCTCTCTCTCTCTCTGTCCCTCTCTGGTCAAATTAAAATATGTAAATAAAATAAATAAAGTTAAATTTTAAAAAAGTTTTGCTATAGGGCATATGCACTCTCCAGAGAGAGACAGAGACAAAGTGAGAAATCACCCCCCCAGAGGGAATGGCCATGCAGCAATCTCTTCTCCGTTCTCCTCTTGGGATTTTAGGCATGCATGCACACTCGCCTCGCTGGATTTTCATGCTACCAGGTCCAGGACTCAAACTGTACAGTCATGTGGGATCCAGGTGTCTTAACCTCGAGTCCACCTGCTGGCCCATGTATTTATGCGCTTTTTTTTCAGGTTTTTTTTGTTTGTTTCATTTTTAGTTTGTTTTTGTTCGGTTTGCTAGAGTGCACATGTACTCACCAAGGGCGGGGGTAAAGAAAGTGAGAAATATCCCCTCAGAGGAGATGGTCATGCCGAAATCCCTTCTCCTCCATTGTCTTCCTGGGATTCTGAGCATGTGTGCACATGCACTTGGCATGTTTTTCCAACTACTGGCTCTGAGACTCCAACAGCAGTCAGCCCTGTGGGATCCAGCAGTCTCAAGCACCATGCCACATGTGTAGGCCATGAATAATGATTTAGCACGCAGATTTGGGAGATGCTTAAATGGATGTCATGAACCAACTTCTACCAAAAGCACTATTAGCGCTTAGCTGGAATCGCTTCATCAGGATTCGTTTCAAGACGGTTGCACCTCCAGCTGCCTGCTCCTAAGTGTAAGGTTCCATCAGCTCTAGCATGCTGAGAGAAACAGCTTCTACTTCATCACTTTCCCAAATTACACACTGGTGAAAGGATACAGGGGCCAAAACTCTGAAAAAGAAAAAAACAGCCTTCCCCAACAGCAGTCCTGAAATTAGTCATTTGCTTACTGGTTCTGTAGGCCCTGACTCAAGGTAGCTTCTGTTTGAACTTGTTGGATACTTGTAAGGGCTTGTTCAGAACAAGCTTCTGAGGGATGGTGTAGAAAGGATATACTCCTGACAGGTTGCTGACTGGACAAGAAGCCAAGAAGTTGAGAACCAGCCACTGACTCAGCGCATTCGTGGGGCGGTTTGCTTACCCAAGCAGGAGCCGGAGAAGTTCACTAGGCTGCAAACTATAACGTGACTCACAGTTTGGTAAGCCATGTAGCCGTCACTTGCACGTAACTATGAGCCAGAAAGTAGCACAATTGTTTTACTCTTTGGTCAATAATTTTTTGTTCAATATTTTTGTTTGTTTGTTTGAGGTTTTTGCCACAGGGTACGTGCACTTGCCAGAGAGACAGAGAGGGAAAGTGGGAAGTCATCCTCCTCCCCCAAAGAAGAGGGCCACAATCCCTTCTCCATTTTCTTCTCAGGACCCTGGGCGCCCATGCACCACGTGCCTGGCATGAGTTACAAGCCAGTCCGGTACTCAAACCAGGGTCAAATATGGAAGTCCAGCACCTTAACCACCATGCTACCTGCTAGTCACCAAGAGGATTTTAAGATGACATTGCTACAGAAAATACCAAAGGGAAAAATATGAGTTGCTATTATTTATTTTGCTTTTAAAACGAACCTAAATGGCATTAGGTGTAAAGGATTGGCTTTAAAGAGTTAAAATGTAGGGGTCAGATGGTGGTGCAGCAGTAAAATGCCAAGGTCCGGGGAGGCAGCCCACGTGGAAGGCTTCCAGGTATGTGGCAGGAGACCTCTGAGTGTGACTGGCACACACGTGTCCGTGATCCAGGGCTGGCTGAAGCTGGCTGTGGGTCATGGCATCAGGACCATGTCGGGGTGCTCACTCTGTGTCAATCCTGAGCAAAGACATAAATACAACTTTTTAAAATAAGTTTTTGCCTTAAGGTGCTTGTGCTCCCCAGAGAAAGAGACAGAGACAGTGAGAGGGAAAGGGAGAAATCACCCACTCCCCCCGGGAAGATGGCCGCACCATAATCCTGACTCCTTCATCCTTCTCTTGGGATTTTGGGCAGGCACATACATGCTCCCAGTTTGATTTTCAAGGCACTGGATCGAGGAGACTCAAACCATGGTCAGCCATGTGTGAGTCCAACAACGTAACCATCTGGTAGCCCCAATAAAATAAAATGTTTATAAAGTTAAAATTTGGGCGCCAGCAGGTGGCATGATGGTTAAGGGCACTGAACTCACATGTGGTCAACTACCGTTTAACTTCTGGACCTGGCGGCTTGCTTTCTCACATTCCCTCTCTTTATCTCTCTCTCTCTCTCTCTCTCTCTCTCTCTCTTTGTCCCTCTCTGGTCAAATGAAAATAAATAAATAAATAAATTTAAATTAATTTTTTTTTGTAGAGGTTTTTGCCATAGGGTGCATGCGCTTGCCAGACAGAGAGAGACAGAGAGATAGAAAGCGAGAAATCACACCCCAGGGGGTTGGCCACGCTGCAATCCCTTCTCCATTCTCCTCTGGGGATCTTGGGCACGCACGCACACGCGCCCGGCGTGAATTTTAAGCCACCGGGTCCAGGATGCGAACTGCAGTCGACTACGTGGGAGTCCAGCGACATAGCCATTACGCTAACTGCTGGTCCCAAAAAATAATTATTTTTAAAAAGTTAAAATTTGGCGTGGCAGTTAAAGGTGCTGGACTCCCACATAGCTGACCGTGATTCATGTCCTGGACCTGGTGGCTTGCTTTCTCACTTTCTCTCGGTCTCTCTCTTTCTCTCTCTGATCGAACTGGAAAATAATTATAATAATAAATAAATAAAGTTAAATAAAAAAATAATTCTTAAAAAAAAATTGGAGCCGGCAGGTGGCGTGGTGGTTAAGGGTGCTGGACTCCCACTCATGCCAGGCACGTGTGCGTGCGTGCCCAAGATCCCGAGAGGAGAATGGAGGAGAAGGGATTGCAGCGTGGCCATCCCCCCGGGGGGTGATTTCTCGCTCTGTCTCTCTGTTGCTCTCTTTCTGGCAAGCGCATGCGCCCTATAGCAAAAACCAATCCAAAAAGAAAAAGAAAGAAAACGAAGAGACCATGCATGTGAACCATGTGAGACATCACTGCAAGGAGCCCTGAACACTGAACTCAATCTAAATGCTGATTGTTATTCAACATGACACTTCATTCTGAATTTTCTGGATCAGGTCGGAAGGTTTTAGTAAACTTGATGCGTGCCCTTGGGAGGAGATGAAAATAAACTCTCCGAAGACAGAGAAGTGGATAGACTCTCTCTCCATAGATAGATAGATAGATACATTTATATATATATAATTTCTTTTTTCGTTATATACATATAATGTCTTTTTTTCTCTTAATCACTTCCTAATCCCACTCCACAAACACAAAGTCGAGGCCAGGGCTGCCAGGAACCCCCCCCCCACCCCCCCCCACCCCCCCAACTAGGACCTGACACTGGCGCCGCCCGGAGCTCGGAAGGAGCGGCGAGTCCCGCCTTCGCCCACCAGGGGGCGCCGGGCCGGGCACCGGCTCCCGGACCCCAGCGCAGGCGGCGGGAGGAGGCGGAGCCCGGCCTGGCAAGATGGCGCCTTCCGCGTTGCTTCGCTCCCTATCGCGGCTGCTGGCCCCCGCCAGGCTCCCGAGTGGCTGTGAGTGTCCCTCCTCGTGCAGGCCGACTAGCCCGTCACCCTACCCCTTCCCGGGTGGGCCCGGTCCGCGGGGGTCACGAGGCAGCAGCGGCCCGGGCTCGTCCTGCAGTGACCTTCGCCGGCCGGCCCGGAGCCCTCGCCCGCCGGTCCCCGGCTCTACGCCCCGCGCCACCCAGCACAGCCCTCTCCCGAGTGCCCTCGGCCCCTGTTGGCCTGTGCGAGTGGACTCGGGGTCTCCCCTACCCGAATTTTGCACGTTCAGTTCCGCAGGCTCCGGGAGGGGGCGCTCCTGTCGGCCCCTCCGGACTGGTCGGAGGGGACACAAGCACTTAAACCGGGCGTTCAAGGCGTCCAACAGCTCAGGGGGCCCCGGGAGAGGGATTAGAGGGAGAATTAAACGACATAATGCACGGGTAAATGTACGGCTTCCCCCCACGGCAGCACATTACGGATTGACAGATGCTTCCTGTCCCCATGCAGCTCCAGCGCGGTCCAAGTTCTACGTTCGAGACCCGCCGAACCAGAACCCCGACTGGCTGAAAGTTGGGCTGACCTTGGGCACCTCGGCGTTCCTGTGGCTCTACGTGAGTACTCCCCCGCCCTGAGCCCAGAGCCCCCTGAGGCCGAATGTCGCTTTTATATTTTATGGGAGCACAACTCCTTTACAGTAGAGTTTTTACGTAATTGCTAATAACCTGTTTCTCCATAAAGGACATCCCAAGGACTAGAAAGAAATTCAGATTTCCACAGCATCCCTAGAGTCATGAGGCTGAAATTTCTATTATGCATTGTCGCTGAGCATAGTTTTGTGAGAGATGGCAGTTTTACTAAGTATGTGCTTTATGTCTTAGTGACAGTCTCGGCTGGGTGGGGTTTTATAAAGGCACCTTTTTCAGGTGACATAGGGACAATCCAACAACAAACAAATTGTAAAAATGAAATGTCAGTAGATTTTCAAAAGATTCTTTGTGTTTCTTTTTTTTTTCTTTAGTTATAGAGCGTGTGAGTTCACCAGAGAAAGACAGGGGAAAGTGAGAAATCATCCCCTAGGGGAATGGCCACACTGCAGTCCCTTCTCCTTTCTTCTCTTGGGACTCTAAACACACAGGCACATGGTCTGGGCGTGTTTCTCAGGCTGCTGAGTCGGGAACTCAAACTGGAGCTGGCCATGTGGGATCCAGCACCCTAACCACCACCACCTGCTGGCTCAGAACAGATTTATTTCTTAACGATTCTGGAGGCTGGGAAATCCAAGGTCATGGGGCCTGCAATTGGTGAGGGCCTTTTTGTTATGGCAGAAAGAGCAAGAGAGAGCATATACTTGCATGTGGACCAGAGAAAGAGAGGGAAAGGGTCCTAACTGATCTATTGATTGGGAGCCCAGTCCTGAGATAACTCTTAATGACATTCATCTCATTTATGAGGGCAGAGCCTTCATGACCTAATTATCTCCTAAAAATCTGACCTCACAACACTGTTTCATTGGGGATTCAGAATTCAACGCATTGGGACTAGCGACCTTGTGGTTAAGGTAGTGGATGCCACGTGGCCAACTCCATGAGTTGGAACTCTGGACACAGTGGCCTGAAAAACATACTGGGCAGGAATGCATGTGTCCCCAAAATCCTGAGAGAAGAGAGGAGAACAAATTATGGCCAAACCCCCTGGGGGAGGGATGATTTCTCACTTTCTGTCTCTAGCTCGCTCTCTCTCTCTCTCTCTCTCTCTCCATCTCTCTCTGGTGAGTGCATGCACCCTATGGCAAGGGAAATCTTTTTTTTTTTGGAGAGGTTTTTGCTATAGGGTGCGTGTGCTCGCAAGACAGGCAGAGACAGACAGAGAGATAGAAAGCGAGAAATCACCCCCCAGGGGGGATGGCCACGCCGCAATCCCTTCTCCTCCATTCTCCTCTCGGGATCTTGGGCACGCATGCACACGCGCCCAGCGTGAGTTTAAGCCACCGGGTCTGGGACGTGAACCGCGGTCGACTACGTGGGAGTCCAGCGACATAGCCATTACACTAACTGCTGGTCCCAGCAATGGAAATCTTTAAGAAAAAGAGAATTCAGCACATGAACTTTGGGAAGTACATTCAAACTATAGCACACACCAACCAGCACAGACCCCATTTAATGACAAAGTTCTGCCATATCTTGTTGGTTTAAACCATTTGCTAATTCCATTACATTATTGTTCCCTGAATGAAATAGTATTTTGACAGAAGTTGAATTTATTTATTTATTTTTTTAAGAGAGATTTTTGCTATAGGACATATGTGTTCACCAGACAGAAAGAGAGAGACCGAGAGACAGAAAATGAGAAATCACCCCTCAGGGAGGATGGTCACACCGCAGTACCTTCTCCAGTCTCCTCTCAGAATTTTGGACATAGATGCACATGTACCCAGCATGAGTTTGAAGCTGCCAGGTCCTGGACTCGAACCATGCTCAGCCATGGAGTCCAGTGATACAACCACTATGCCATCTGCTGATCCTCAGAAGTTGAATTTAATTTTTTTTTCAATTTAAATTTTCAGGATTATTTTCTCTAATTTAACATGTTAGATTGTGTTAAGCAAGTATTAATATATATATTTCATAGCTTTTGGATCTTTTTTGGATCTTCTAGGGTTTTATTTCTAATTGGAAAAGTTCTATTTCTTTTGAGAGGTTTTTGCTATAGGGCGCGTGCGCTTGCCAGACAAAGAGAGAGAGACAGAGAGACAGAAAGTGAGAAATCACCCCCCCGGGGGGATGGCCACACCGCAATCCCTTCTCCTCTGTTCTCTTCCCAGGATCTTGAGCACGCACGCACACGCGCCCGGCGTGAGTTTAAGCCACCGGATCCGGGACTCAAACCGCGGTCGACTTCGTGGGAGTCCAGCGACATAGCCATTACACTAATTGCTGGTCCCCCCGGCATGAGTTTTAAGCCACTGGGTCTGGGACGCGAACTGTGGTCGACCACATGGGAGTCCAGCGACATAGCCATTATGCTAACTGCTGGTCCCAAGTTCTAATTATTTTAATATAGTCTTATTCCTCTTGCAAAATATAAATATCCTGGGACCAGCAGATGGTGTAATAGTTACATCGCTGGACTCCCATGTAGTCAACCACGGTTCGAGTCTCAGATCTGGTGGCTTAAAACTCACATGGGGTACACATGCCCTATAGCCAAAATCTCTCTCTCTCTCTCTCAAAAAAAAAAAAAAAAAAAGTACATGTATACATATATGTATATGTATCCTTACCTAGCCTCTTCCTCTTTCAGTTGACAGGAAATTACATTTCTAATTTTAACTGTTAACTCCTTATAGCTCATCAAACAACATAATGAAGATGTTTTAGAATATAAAAGAAGAAATGGGTTGGAGTAAGCTTTTGAACTACAAACACAGTAAGTATACAGCTTTATAGGTTGCAAGTTTTATAGGTTATTTAAGTTCATTTTACCTATTTTTAAATAATGCATTTTGATTGATTTTTTTTCTTTTAACTAGATTTATACTTTTAAGCACCCATATTCTGTCTATGACAACTTTGTAAATTGTTACCTGGGCTTAATCATCTTTTACAATGTTTTTTTTTTTTTTTTTTTTTTAAAGTATTTAACTTTTTTCTTTTTTAAAAGAATTATTTATCTAATTTTATTTATTCATTCATTTATTTTAATTTGACCAGAGAGAGACAGAGAGAGAGAATGAGAAAGCAAGCCACCACGTCTGGGACTCGAACTGCGGTCAGCCGTGTGGGAGTGTTCAGCACCTTCACCACCACACCACCTGCTGGTCCCTTATTTAACTTACTACTTCTTTCTTTATTTATTTCTTTTAATTTGACCAGAGATGGACAGAATGAAAGAGAGAGAGAGAGAGAAAGAGAGAGAGAGAGAGAGAGAGAGAGAGAGAAAGCAAGCTGCCAGGTCTGGAACTCAAACCTCAGTTAGCCATGCGTGAGTCCTGTACCTCAACCACCATGCCACTCTCAGCAGATTTTTTATATTATGGGATCCCGCTGCTTTAACCGCCACACCATCTGGTGGCCCAAGAGTGGTCTAATTTTTTTTACTTTTTTTTTTTTTACATTTTTTAAAATTTACGTTTAATCACTGTGTATCTTTATAGAGTACAAAATGGTTTTCCCACCATGAATACAGTGCATATGAGTCCGATCAAAGATATTACCATATTTTGGGTCATTGGGAAAGTCATATTTTCCTACGCAAAAATGTCATGACTTTCCTGACGACCTAATACATTATCAACAGGTAAGTTTTCATTTCTGTGTCTGTTAAGATTTTTTCCTCTGATTCCCTCCTTCCCATCCTGAGAGTGGTCTAATTTTAATACTGTTTTTTTCTGGTTAATACTATGGTTTGATTTTCTTTTCTTCATTGTAGGTATACACCGCGTAGTGATATAGCAGTTTCTCTGGATTCACCGACGTGTTGATTTGTAAATGTGACAATAAAAAAAGTTATTTGTGAATTATATCAAGTTAGCGTTTGTGTTTGTATCACTACATTTAAAAAAATTAAAATACCTGTGTGTTCTTCAGATAATATATATTGTGTCATCTGGTAGAAATGTCAGTTCTAAGGCACATTAGATGCATTTCAGTATAGAAGGTACCATCTAGTAACAGGGTCAGTGATAAAGACACATTGGTTAAAGAATGAATAAAAACTTGTTTTGGAAATATATTCACAAATCATTGCTGAAGAATTTACCCCTTTAATCAACTTTTTTTTTTTTTTTTTTTTTTTTTGTAATTTGCAATAAGGGGTGTGTACTTGCCAGACAGAGATGGGGTGGTGGGGGTGGGGTTGAGAAAGCACCCCTCAGCAGGGACGGCCATACTGCAGTCCCTTGTCCTCCATTCTCCTCTCCCGAACCTTCTGGGCACGTGTGCACATGCACCTAGCGTGTTCCCCAAGGTGCTGGGGCTGGGTCTCAGACCACGCAGTCAGCCATGTGGGATCTAGACATCTCAGCCGCCATGCTACTAGCTGGCCCTTTTATCCACGTTTAATTTCTTTCTAATCAAAATATTTATCCTTTAGTATATCAAGGAAACAGATTACTTTTTTACTCAAAATACAAAAGAGCCCAAATATTATTTTCTTCACAAGGGTGATTTTAGAAAATCAGAAAAAGTAAAGATGAATCCTGTTACCGCAGTTTCTTCTGACTTCTTTTTAAGAAAAATTTTGTCAGAGGGTGCATGTACTTGCAGGAAAGGGGGCAGAGTGGTGAGAGAGTACCTGTCATGGAGAATAGTCACACTCCAATCCCTTCTCCATTTCCCTCTCCTTTCAGGATTTTGGGCACTCACCCATACGCACCTGGCATGTTTTTCCAGCCACCAGGTCCAGCCGCGTTGTTACCATGTGGGATCCAGCTCCCGTGATTACCAGGCCACAAGGTGGCCTGACTCCATTCTCTTGAACTTGAATTATTTTTATTTGGGTGACTTTTCAGTCACCATAGACCAACACAACATTTGTTCCTTTTTGCTAATTTGACTCTCATGCAATGATTTAGAAAACTTGATTATTTAAGAAGGTAGGGAGGTGTAATAGTAGATTAAAATATGCTTCATCAGAGGCCAGGAGGTGGTGTTGAGATCGAAGGCGATGGACTCCCACATGGCCATCCTCGGTTTGAGTCTCAGACCTTTCAGCTTGCTCGTTCGCTCTCTCTCTCTCTCCCTCCCTCTCTGGTCAAGTTTTAAAAAGTAAAAAATAAATAATAAATAAAATAAAGTTAAAAAATATGTTTCATCTGTCTCTTATCAAAACCTTTTCTTGTAAATCTATTAAAATGTACTTATATGCCACTTCATTATTTTGTAATTTAAGCATTTAATGTACCACATCTTTAAAATCTTACTGTTTTTGTATTTATATTGAGGTTAAGTGGAAAAGTTAATGGCCTTATCATTGGTTTTGTGTGTCTATTGGGTTCTGACCAATACATATGCTGGTAATCACAGCCCAATATCTTTGGAAATCACTTCTAAACATAACTGAGTTATATTGTATTTCAAATTATTATTTAATTCAAATTCAGTGGAGACCAGATCTTGATAATAGTGGCTGTAACTTCGGTCCTTTGGAGTTTTAGCTGTTAGAAATGGAAAAGTCCTTCGAGAGCATTTAGGATAATCTCTACAAATGAAAAAAAAAGTTGTTTCACCTCATGATCATATTGGTCTGTCAAAAAGAACAGGTTACCCTAAAAAGAAAAAACAACTTTTCCCAGTTTTCTGTGGAGTCTAGGGAACCAATCTTTGAAAACTGCTTTTGGTGGGACCAGCAGTTAGCGTAATGGCTGTGTCGCTGGACTCCCACGTAGTCGACCGCGGTTTGTGTCCCGGACCTGGTGGCTTAAAACTCACGCCGGGCCGTGTGCGTGTGTGCCCAAGATTCCGAGAGGAGAAGGGATTGCGGCGTGGCCATCCCCCCTGGGGGGTGATTTCTTGCTTTCTGTCTCTCCATCTCTCTCTGTCTGGCGAGCGCACGCGCCCTATGGCAAAAACCTCTCCAAAAAAAGAAAAAAAAAACAAACTGCTTTTGGTTACATAGCACATAAGTTTTAAATTACATAATTAATATTGCAGGCTCTTGTCTTTTTTTTTTTTTTTTTTTTTAAAGCAAGCTACCAGGTTCAGGACTCAAGCCACAGCCAACCATGCAGGAGTCCAGTACCCCAACCACCATGCCACCTGCTGGCTCTTTCCTTTTTAAGATAGTTTTTTGCTACAGGGCATGTGTGCTTGCCAGAGACACAGAAAACAAGAAATCACTCCCCAGGGGGATGGCCACTCCACAGTCCCTTCTCTTCCATTTTCCTCTTGGGATTTTGGGCAAGCATGCACACATGCTTGGTTTGAGTTTCAAGCCACCAGGTCTGGGACTCAAACCGTGGTTGGCCATGTTGGATACCAGCATGGATACCAACATAACCATTAAGCCATCTGCTGGTCCCAGAGGATCTTTACAATATCATTTTTGTCAATCGAAATCAGGCAGAGGTCTTCTGAGGTAATTCAAGTTATCACTGACCTTAGACTCCTGTTTTTCCCAACCAGAACAAGAAAAATGTCAAGGATGAGCTCAAGGGCAACACAGTGTGATGAACCACTAGGAAACCATTGCCTGAACCTTGCAGGGTTTTGCAAAAGGGTTTTGCATTGCAAAAATCTAAGGAAAGTTCTCAGGCCACAGGGTGAATCTACAGCTTAGTGCCTTGTCCTTTCTTTTTTTTTTTTTTTTCACATTATTTATTATTATTATTATTTGTATATACTTTCAATCATATTGTTTGGCTTACAATGAGACCATTTCGATATGTGAACATTTCTCCCCAGACCCATTGATCGAAATATCTTCAACGGAAATGCTTTCTCAGGGTGTGAAAGGAGCTTACCTTCAGAATGGAAACCTGCATGTCCTACAGAAGCAGCAGAGTAGGCAGAAATTGCCTTCAAGCAGAGAGGCTTGCAATTCTTCCTTAGAAAAAGATCTTGAGGCTGGACGGTGGCACCGCCGTTATGCAACACCGTGGGCTGACTGCACAGGAGGGATGGCTCAGCCTTCGCATCTGGAGTCCTGCCTGATCATGCCAGGTGCACGTGTGCCCACGGTCCAGGGGTTGCTGAGGCTGGAGGTGGATTAGGTCACAAGGAGTCTGTTGGGAGTATCTCTCTCTCTTGCTTATGGGATAAATTTAGAAATGAATCTGGAGGGGACTAACAGATGGTGTAATGGCTACATCGCTGGACTCCCACATGGTCTACCTCAGTTCAAGTCCCGGCTCTGGCAGCTTAAACTCCCACTGGACATGTATGCGTGTGTGCCCAACATCCCAAGAGAAGAATGGAGGAGAAGGGATTGAGGCATGGCCATCCCCCATGAGGGGTGATTTCTGGCTTTCTATCGCTGCTCTCTGGCAAGCGCATGCACCCTATAGCAAAAACCTCAAAAGAAAAAAAAAAAGGATCTGGAGAAGTGGCAGTACCTGACGGGTCTTTCATCTCCCGGCTGGGATGGCACCTCCACCCGGGAGGGCAAGCTCGTCTCCCACTGGGCCTCCCATCTGGTAAGTGAGGGTGGAATACCACGGACCTCGGCGTGTGCTGCAGCCGTGAACACGGGCTTAGGCTGGAAGTCACAATCAGGCGCTATTTCCAACCAGCTGAGCATGCTTCCTACCTGCGTGTTCAGAGCTCATCAACCGTATGAATAAAGGAACTGTCCACATTTTACTCCACCCGGTGGTCAGCCCAGGCACGTGATTCTCAAACTCATGCTCTAAATGCTCTAAATTATATACACCAGCTTGGTCTTCAATACGTACTACAAAGATCACCAACATTCCTCTCACTGATCCCATAGGGTTGTGAAATAAGTACATGGGGCGATTCTTTGGGAAAAGTTTTTGAAGACATATATAAGTACATTTTTTTAAAAAATACAAGAATTATTTATTTATCTAATTCCATTTGTTATTATTCGGGACAACCCGCAGTCTGCCATGTGGGAATCCAGTGCTCCTGATCACCACACCACCTGCTGGTCCTATAAGTACATTATTTTTGCTTTGTTCAAAAAAAAAATGGGGGCCGGCAGGTGGCGTGGTAGTTAAAGGCGCTGGACTCCCATGTGGCTGATCACGGTTCCAGTCCTGGACCTGGCAGCTTGCTTTCTTACTTTCCCTCTCACTCTTGCTCTCACTCTGTCCCTCTCTGATCGAATTAAAAATAAATGAATAAGGGGACCAGCAGTTAGCGTAATGGCTATGTCGCTGGGTTCCCATGTAGCCGACCGCGGTTAGAGTCCCGGACCCGGTGGCTTAAACTCACACCGGGCGCGTGTGCGTGCGTGCCCAAGATCCCGAGAGGAGAATGGAGGAGAAGGGATTGTGGCGTGGCCATCCCCCCGGGGGGGGGGGGATGATTTCTTGCTTTCTGTCTCTCTGTCTCTCTCTGTCTTTCTGGAGAGCACACGTGCCCTACAGTGAAAAAAAACCCTCTCCAATAAATAAATAAATAAATAGATAAATAGATAGATAGATAGATAAGTAAAGTTAAATAAAATAATTCTTTAAAAACATTTAAATCAAACCTCATGGGTTACGTTTATTATCCAGACACAGAGATTTCTCTGTGCTCACTGACCTGTTAGTGGTGGGCTTGGCCACACCTGAGACAAGGTGATGTCCCCATGTCACTGTAACCTAAAGCTATACTCTGATGGCAGAAATCAGGTATTTTTCATCAAAGAACTCACTGGAGGAGTTCCTAGCACATACTAGGTACTCGATAAAGGTTTGTAAAATGTGGGCCAGTCTCACAGCCCGGTGGGTAAGAGGAGGTGGATCCCACCAGATATGAACCCGTGGCCCATTCAGCTTAAAAAACACGGCAGTCACTGTGACTGCGCGGCCGGAATCCAGACAGCGTGGAGAGGTGAGAAGGGGTTGTGGCACGACTACACCGCGTTGTGGGGGTGCTTTTTTCTCCTTCTTTGTCTCTCTGACAAGTGCAGGCACCCTCTGGCAATGAAAAGAAACAAAAGCACAAGATTTTAAAACAAATGATAATGAATCCCCAGCATCTACTACGGTCCCTAACATTGTAAACATTTTAACAGAAACTTTCTAATAAAAAAAAAAAAGGTCTCATTTATTACTGAACCAACCTACTAGTGCAGAATGTAGAAACAAAGTGAGGGTCTGGCAGGTGGTGTGGTTAAGGGTGCTGGACTCCCACATGGCCGAATACAGTTTGAGTCCCAGACCTGGCAGTTTGCTTTCTCACTTTGCCTCTCTCTCTCTGTCCCTCTCTGGTCAAATTTAAATCAATCAATCAATAAATAAATAAAATAAGTTTTAGAAAATGAAACTTCATGTTTCTAATAAAGCATCCTCATTAGGCCAGCAGGTGGCATGGAGGTTAACATTGGCAGTTTGAAATCAGGCCAGGCACACGTGCATGCAAGTCCAAAATCCCAAGAGGAGAATGGAGACAGGATTGAAGTGTGGCCACCCCTCCAGGAGGTCACTTCTCACTTGCTCTCTGTCTCCAGTGAGCACATATGCCCTAAAGCAAACTGGAAAAAAAAATCTAGCTGTGCAGATAGAGGTGACAATTTTCAGCTTGATACAGTAAGACAATGGTGACCTTGATAAAGCATCACTCTGTGTGCCATCTCACGTCCGGTTCCTCAGAGACCCAGTTTGGTTCTCTAGGTGTTGTGCCTGACTTTACCACCAGTTCTCATCTGAATCCACTCGCGAATGGGATGACTTTGCTTCTATTTCGGGGCCAGAAATCACGTCATTCTGAAAGCTGTGTGTAAGGGCACTGCAAGGAACGGGGTAGCTGCCCCGCAGCGGTGGAGGAAAGGTTAACAGAATCTCCTACACGGTGTGACTGGTGAGATTGGGGAGCTGCTGTGGAACCCAGGGTGATGCAGAGGACTCAGACCCTGGGTGGACGATTGATTCGGAGGGGACACCTCAGAGTGTCCAGGAAGCCATCACCATTTACAGATGTTTCCTCTGGAAGATATTTTTCAAGCTAGCCTTGGGATTTCACGCTTGTCATATTAAAGAACTATATAAAGCACCTATTCGTTTTATTTTTGGTTGTGTGCATGTGAGAGAGAGGTGTAGGTTGGTCAGGCCTCAGTCCACATCCTTTGGCCGTCCAACCTGGCAGGCTCTTGGATCCGATCGCACACGCCTGGTATGTTTCGGCTCCGCCGGCAGAAGACGCGGACCGGAGTGAGCACTGCAGTTCAGGATGCACTGACTGCTTCACAGTGGCTGGTCCTGTTCGTTCATTCATTCATCTGTCTATTTTTAAAATATTTTCTATTTTATTTAACTTTATTTATTCATTTAGTTATTTTAATTTGACCAGAGACCAAGAGAGAGAGAGGGAAAGTGAGAAAGCAAGCTGCCAGGTTGGGGACTCAAACTGCCGGTAGGCCATGTGGGAGTCCAACACCCTTAACCACCATGCCACCTGCTGGCCTCCCATTCATTCACTTAAATGCATTCAGTGCCTTTACTGTTTCTCGGCCCCTGAGTCAAAATTCAGTCCCAAATACGCTGAGGAAAGAATGAGACATTGGTAGGCAGATGTTTGCTCTGTCGATCTGGCCTAGCCACCAGCAGTTCATTAAATGGTCTACACCACCCATGAGATAGCTAACCGTTAGTTGCCAAGGGTGCTGGTCAAATGGAGTGAGTAATAATGTGAGTCCGGCTGTCTTCAGGACCACAGACTTCTTGGTGGACGGTCTGAGGATCTACCTCCCTCCTGTGCTACTCCAAGTCTAAGGTTGATCCGTCACTAACTGCAGATTACCTGGTAGCCCCTGTTACCTGTTTAATTACTAGCAATAGCTGACTCCCCCTTCTGAGCAGTGAAAACCCAGTCTGACCGTGAAACTATGTTAACTTTTAGTCGAGTTAGGTTCGGGGTTATAACTTCTGAGATACCCTTATCTCCTAGCTAATGAAGGAACAGTGTGTCTGATAGGTGCTGAGAGGCCATGGAGTATTACCTTCACATTCCTTTTTCCCATCAGTCATTTTGTCTGGCTTGACAAATGACACCAGCTACATGCACGTGTGTGCGCCCAGGTGCCCAAAATCCTGAAAGGAGAAATGGAGGAGAAGGGATTGTGATGTGGCCATGCCCCCTGGGGGTGATGTCTCACTTTCCTTCTCTCTGCCTCTGTCTCTCTCTCTCTAGGGAGCACACATGCCCTATGGAAAAAAAAAATCTTAAAAAATCCTGAAATAGTCCTCCCACCATCCTCTCAATATTTGCTAATGGGTGTAATTGCCACCTCCCTCAGGGAGCTGGGTGAGAATCAAAAGAGATCATTTATGAAAAAGTGCTTTTCCAACTGGCAAGCGCCAAACACACCTACGGGATTATTATAAGCGGAAACAGTCCCTTTGGAAGACCAATCATTTAGAAAATACTGCAAGCATCAAGTGTTGGTTTCCATAGTCAGTCCAAGACAAATACGTACGTGTAAGCCACACGAGACAAGTCATGGCAATCCGGGGAAAGAAACTTATAATTTAGTATTTTGGGTTGATGTAGAAATACTCATTTCACATCGCGTAGCGTTTACACAGCATTGGGGAGCGAAGACCCTAAGTCGTCGTAACAGCGAATCGCCCGCAGATCCCGCCATGGCCTGGAGCGTTCTCGTGATTCTGAGCGGTACCCAGCGCTCCGACGCTGTCTCCGGATACCCTTTCCTCTCCATGGAAAGCGGATTACATCCAACACGATGAACTATATCCATGTCTTAATCCGGATGCGAGTCCCAATACACGTTCTGAGGATTTTCGCTCAGTAGGACAGAACGGGCCAAACAGGCGACAGCGACTTCGAGGTTCCCGATCCTTTATCTAAAATGCTACCTTGAGCTTCCCGGAACCCCAGGAAAGCCCTCGGAGACCCGGTCGGTGAGGACTGTGCGCACCGCGAACCCCTACCCACCCCGCGGGGACCGGCGCTCCACCCCAGGGCGGGGCGCTCGGGGGATCCCCGCCTCACCGCGTCCTCGCATCCTGCATCCGGCTCCCGAGGCTGCAGCGCGGCGGACGGCGGACGGCGGACGCGATGTATCTCCGCAGGGCGGTCTCCAAGACCCTGGCGCTGCCCCTGAGGGCGCCCCCCAGCGCCGCGCCGCTGGGGAAGGACGGTGAGCGCGGGGCGCACTCTGGCGGTCCGGGCCTGCGGAGGACGGGCGCCCCTCGACCCGCCCGCACCCAGTCCCGCACCCCTGAAGCCTGGTTTGGGGGTGAGGAAGCGATGGGGGAGGGTCGTGGGAAAGACGTCCCGAAGTTGTCGAAGACTTAGGAAGTAGCGATCCTTTCCAGCCTGACTTCTGAATCCGGACTAGATTTTCCTTGGTCCGAATTCGGATCTCGGGCAAGGGGGTATCCTGCGCTCTCATCCGTAAAATGGGGACGACAATGGTTGTGAGATTTAACAAATTAATGTGGAGTCAGAAGCACTTGGAAAAGTGCCCAGCTACAGCACCGAGTTTACCGCTTTTATTATGGCAGGAGCCGGTTCACTCTCCGGCTACCGAGCCAGCCGGGACGCGCGGGGAGGGCGCGCGGCGCAGCGCACGTTCGCGGTTATGTAAAACCAGGACGGGTCGACCTGACCGCCCGCGCCCTGAGCATCCCCCGGGGAAGCCTCCTTCCGGGCACTTGCCTGAGAGGTTGCACGGAGCCCTGCATCTATCCAGTTGTTCCGCTCGGTCGCCCACGTAACTTCGGATCACCTTCGGATTTGGGGATGCGTGGAAAAAGCGCGTTCACATATGTCCTAAAGGGGAAGTTGAAGAGCTAGAAGCTTATTAAATAAAACTCGACGAATAGTAACGTGCCGAGTCTAGAGCCTGGAACACAGTAGGTGCTTAGTAGGTGAGAACAAAAGATTTTCACCCCGGCAGCCGGCGGCTCAGCGGCCGGTTTTGCGCTCCGGTGGAGTTTGGGCCCAGCCACTCTTTCCTAGACCTCATCCGCCGCCCCTCTCTTTCCCACTCTTAGACGACCTCGTAGAACGTGCTTAAATTCTCTTAAATTCCCTTCGCCTCATTTCCCGAGGTTTGTGCGGTAACTAACGCACAGCGTGGATTCCAGCCCAAGGGAAAGAACGACCTCTGCGGAATATTCAATATCCGATGGGCTCGATATTTTCCCCCTTTGTTCGGGCTTCTGTTTTTGCTGGTGGTGGCTGGGAGGGAGGTCTTGCCAACGAGCTTTAGTTTTCTTTTAAAATACTGATGAGACGAAATTGCCCACAAGTAACAGAAATAAGACATGCTCCTTTGCCTCAATCTTGACTAAGGTCGAGCATTTTTTTTTCTTCCACGGATTAAGTAGGGAGAGGCCGTGTATGAATATTTTAAACCTCTGAAGATAACGAGTCTGCTATGATTAGGAGTCAGGGATAGAAAGGCAAGCTCTCTGACGCTGGGCTTTCGGATTATCTGTCTGCGTATCCCACTGATGCCACACACAGACACACACACTCTTTTGATGCCTGCACTAATTTCCAATAATGTCCTCCCTAATGTGGGTCAAAATATGTCGTTAACAACACTGGTTGTGACAGAACTGGGCACTCTCCAATTTCCAGCTAATGACGACTTTGGGAGCACTGAGTTGTGAACTTGAAGAACTAGTATCCACTAGGAACATATTCGTCTTCCTTGTGGATGTTGATGAACCTTTCAATGGTCCCTTTTACTTGAATGAAAAATCAATGTGTTTCCGTTTTATGGAAGAATCCATTTTTAACCCATCAACATTTCTTCTCTCCTTTTTGTTTTTAAAAATGTAACTCTTAAATGAATAGTAATCTAGGGTTATAATAGACCACTGTGTGTGGGGGGGAACGGAAAGGCAAAATGAAAAAAAGGAAAATACAAGTCATTTGAAGGATTACTGTTTGGTGAGCAGCATCACTCACATTTATACTGAGCCCGGGTCTCCACTCGCTTTTTTTTTTCTCTTGTACTTTTTTCCTTGTGCACTTTGCCCATACGGAGTATGTCGCTATGACTTTTCACATAAGATATTGTAAATATTTAACCATGTAAGTACTTTTTGCAAAAATGTCTGTTTCACATTGGATGAATATACTACAGTCTTGTCTAAATTGCTAACCCTTATTGGCTAGTTCCTATTTCATTGTTATTTTACGTAACTTGGCCATAACTGTGTTTATATTTAAGTTTACTTAAATCTCTGATCATTTTATTTCTTCTCTCATTAAAAACAATCTTTCTGATATTTCTGTTCAGGTGATAAGTCCAACAGCTAGGTATTCCCTGTTCAATCACAGATGTTCTTTAAAAAGTATTCTGTTATAGGGCTCTTGTGTTCACCAGAGAGAGAAAGAGAAAGTGATAAATCATTCCCTCCCACTGGGGTAGGAAGGGATGGCCACCCCAAATCCCATTCTCTTCTTGGCTCTCCTGGCATGTTTTTCTTTTTTCTTTTTCTTTTCTTTTCTTTTCTTTTTTTTTTTTTTCTTTTCTTTTTTTTTTTTTTTTTTTTTTTTTTTTTTTTTTTTTTTTTTTTGAGAGGTTTTTGCTATAGGGCGTGTGCGCTCTCCAGAAAGACAGAGACAGAAAGTGAGAAATCACCCCCCAGGGGGGATGGCCATGCCGCAATCCCTTCTCCTCCATTCTCCTCTCGGGATCTTGGGCATACACGCACACACGCCTGGCGTGAGTTTAAGCCACCGGGTCTGGGACTCAAACCGCAGTCGGCTACATGGGAGTCCAGCGACATAGCCATTACGCTAACTGCTGGTCCCTCCTGGCATGTTTTTCAAGCCTCTGGTCTTTCTGCGGACTCCAACTGTACAGTTGGCCATATGGGATCCAGCTGCCTAACCACCACTGTCAGCTGCCCCAATCACAGATGCACTTTCTTTTCTTTTCTTTTCTTTTTTTCTTTTGAGAGAGGTTTTTGCTATAGGGTGTGTGTGCTTGCCAGAGACACAGAGAGAGACAGAAAGTGAGAAATCACCCCCCAGAGGGGATGGCCACACCGTAATCCCTTCTCCTCCATTCTCCTCTCGGGATCTTGGGAACACATGCACACATGCCCAGCTTGAGTTTCAAGTCAACAGGTCCAGGACTCGAACCACATTCAGCCACATGGGAGTCCAGTGTTTTAACCATCGCCACCTGCCAGCTCCATAGATGTACTTTTAAGCCAACAAAAATCCCACCCGAGTCAAAACCATAAGCTCTTACCATTCTCTCTTGTGGCACATTTTTAGGGAAAAGAAATATTCTTCCCAAAACATAGACATTTATATCTACACTAAGAATATCAACAGGGAGTCATTGTGATTTTGCTCCTGGGATGGTCTTAACCAGTGCAAACAGCCTAAGATTTGCCCTGTGCAGTCGGAATCTCTCATGAGTCCCCGCGCCCATACTCTGTCAGGCCACATCAAATTCCTTCATGTGTAATTTGCTTTTGCTTTTGTCCAGCTCGAGCCTTCTGCCCACAGTGCTATTTCTCCTTTCCACTTCTTTCTTTCTTTCTTCATTTACTTTTGCTATTGGGCCACTTGCACTCACCAGAGAGAGAAAGTAAGAAATCACCCGCTAGGCAGGATGGCCACACCACAATCTCTTCTCCTCTGTTCTCTCGGAATTCTGGGCACGCAGGCACGTACATGAACCCAATGTGTTTTTCAGGCCACTGGGTCCAGACTCAAAGCTGGCAGTTGGCCATGTGGGATCCAGCTGCCTTAACCACCAAACCACTGGCTGGCCCATCCTTCCCCTGCTAATCTGGTGAAGTGTTTTCCTCCAAAACTCAGGTGGTGTCTCTTCCTTAGTAAAAGCTACCTTACGCTGACTAGCCCAAGCTTTTCTCTGCATTCTCCTCGGTTTAACACCTCTTCCAGCATTAGTCTTGCTGTATCACAGTCATTTGCCTGTGGATCCATCCATTCTTTCTAGATTGTGAGCTTGGGACCTTGCCTGTATGATTCATAGTCGTATTCCCTAATGCTTCTAACAATTCCAAACACATGGTAGGTCCTTAACTGTATTTACTGAATAAATACATAAATGTCTCTACTTCTGTCTCTTTAAAATAAAGAATTTGAGCTATATGAACGCTAAGCTCCTTCCAGCTTTGTCTGTTGTAAAAATTTCAATTCTGGGGGGGCAGCAGGTGGTGTGATGATTAAGGGCAATGGACTTCAATATGGCCGACTGAGGTTTGAGTCCCAGACCTGGCAGTTTGCTTTCTCACTTTCTCTCTCTCTGTTCCTCTCTGGTCAAATAAAAATAAATAAAATAAAAATAAAATAATTTTAGAAGTTTAAATTATAGGACATTGTTCATATAAATCTTAGCACTACAGAGTATTTTTTTACTATAATAGTATGGTACTTTTATCTACTTCTATTAGTTTGTACAGAATTGCACTTCTAAGAGGGGATTTCAAAAAGTTTGTCGAAAATGAAAGTAATGTACAAGTTTATTTTGGTGTGAAAAATTTTGAAATCTGTGCATAATATTTTCATGGAATGCATTTCCATGAGCTTTTGGAAGACACTGCACATTTTCTTTCTTTTCTTTTCTTTTTTTTTTTTTTTTTTTTGGAGAGGTTTTTTTACTATAGGGCGAAAGCGCTCGCCAGAAAGACAGAGAGAGACAAAGACAGAAAGCAAGAAATTACCCCCCGGGGGGATGGCCACGCCACAATCCCTTCTCCTCCATTCTCCTCTCGGGATCTTGCTCATGCACGCACACGCACCCGGCATGAGTTTAAGCCACCGGGTCCGAGACTCGAACCACAATTGGCTACATGGGAGGTCGGCTACATAGCCATTACGCTAACTGCTGGTCCCAACCGTGCACATTTCAGATACAATCTTGTTGCAACATTTGTCTTCAAAAGCTTTATCAGGGCCATTAGGTAGTGTGGTGGTTAAAGTTAAGATCCCACATGGCCAACTCCACAGTTCAATTTCCAGACCCAGGAGCTTGAAAAGTACACTAGGCACATGTGCATGCTTGCCCAAAATCTACAAGAGGAGAAAAGAGAAGGCATGCCTGTATGGCCATCCCCCCTGGGAGGTGATTTCTTACTTTCCTTCTCTTTTATCAATCTATCTTTGCTTTATATCAGAAAGAGGGAGGCTTCTTTCTATATCCACATTTGTATTACAGATTTATAAAAATATGTTGTATTTCAATGTAAATGTTTTATTTAATATGTACATACAAGATTTATTACATTGTAGGTACAAATATATATTTGATAGACCTTTCTGAAAAATAATAATTTCCACTTAATCCCATAGTGGACTACATTAGTAAACGGATTTCTTTTGCTAATGTGTGTCTCATTTGGCTGTTAAAATTATTCAGTGCTTTTGTCATTTCTTCTTCTTTTTGTTTTTATTTTTGGAGAGGTTTTTGCTACAGGGCACATGCGCTCACCAGAAAGAGACAGAGAGACAGAAAGCGAGAAATCACCCCCCTCAGAGGGGATGGCCACACCACAATCCCTTCTCCTCCATTCTCCTCTTGAGATCTTGGGCACGCACGCACACGTGCCCGGCGTGAGTTTAAGCCACCGGGTCCTGGACTCGAACCACAGTCGACTACATGAGAGTCCAGTGACATAACCATTACCCCAACTGCTGGTCCCAGCTTTTGTCATGTCTTCTTACCCACACCTGCACACCCCCCCCCCCCCCCCCCCCCGCCAAGAAAAGCATGATGCTGAGCACAAGGCTGACAGCTGTCTCATTTCTGTTTCATAAGAACTTATCAAATTAGACTGGGAGATTTCAAGTGGAAATATTAGCCTGCCTTGTAATTCTGTATTTCCTTAAGCTAAAGGCACTCGATGTTAATGCATTCCCGGTTCACTGAAGAGTAGGTTTGTGTTTTGTTTTTTTTTTTAAGTTGTCATTATTTGAAATCGTGTTGCTTAAGTAGTGAAGCTAACTGTGCTTAAACTTGTTCTCCTAGCGTCTCTTCGCCGGATGTCCTCAAGCAAGTTCCCTGGACCGTCTGGATCAAATATGATTTACTACCTGGTCGTGGGTGTCACAGTCAGTGCTGGTGGATATTATGTAAGTGGGTAAATAACTGTAGTGTTCGAGAATTCACCCGTGTTATAACCTGTGGTTAAACTCAAAGCAATGTCAAAATCAAGACCTGGCATTAATTAAATATACAACATAGCCATAGGCTTACGTGTCATTAAGCATACACATTTGCAAAGTTCCTTATAGTCATTAGAAATAGGAGGTTTTGGCCCGGCCAGTGGTATTTTCCGTATGGCGCTGCTGCACAGTACTGGAGCCACAGGGCAGACCAGGGTTTGGATCCTGGGTGTGGCTGAGTATGTTGGGTATACCTGTGCACCTGTTATCCTGGCTGGCTGAGATGATGGGGAGGATCATGGCATGGTGAAGCTCTCGCAGAGATACCTGTCTCTCATGGAAATCAGTAAATAAATAAATATTTAAAAAAGGGGGGGGGGCAGCAGGTGGCATGGCGGTTAAAGGCGCTGGATTCCTACATGGTTGACCACGGTTTGAGTTCCGGACCTGGTGGCTCGCCTTCTTGCTTTCCCTTTCTCTCTCTCTCTGTGTCTTTCTCCAGTCAAATTTAAAAATAATAATAACAAATGGAATTAAATTAAAAAAAAAAGATGGGGGCATCCCTTTGATTTCATGGTTAAAAGAGTGAGATTCCACATAGCCAACCACATGGTTCAAATCCTGGTGACCAGGGCTTGCAAAACACACCAGGCACATGCAGGCCCAAATTCCTGACAGGGTAAAGAAATAGAGGACAGATTTCCGTGTGACCATGTCACATTGAGGGGTATTTCTCCCTTTCCGTCTCTCTCTGGTGAGCATATGCACCCGTTGACAAAAACAAAGATAAGGTTTTCAGAAGAATATATGAATGAGACTGTTAGAAAGATTTTTAGAATATAACATTAAACTTTCTTAAGACTACTAATATAGATGACTCATGAAAAACAATGTTACTGGGACCAGCAGATGGTGTAATGGCTATGTCGCTGGACTCCCATGTAGTTGACTGCAGTTTTAAGTCCCAGACTCGGTGGCTTGAATTCATGCCAGGCGCGTGTGAATGCGTGCCCAAGATCCCGAGAGGAGAATGGAGGAGAAGGGATTGCAGCATGGCCATCCCCTGGGGGGTGATTTCTCGCTTTCTGTCTCCCTGTCTTTCTGGCAAGTGCACGTGCCCTATAGCAAAAAAACTCTCCAAAAAATTATTTTATTTAACTTTGTTTATTTATTTATTTTTAAAATTTGACCAGAGAGGGACAGAATGAAAGAGAGAGAGAGAGAGAAAGTGAGAAAGCAAGCTGTCAGGTCCAGACTCGAACTGCAGTCAGCCATGTGGGAGTCCAGTGACCTTAACCACCATGCCACCTGTTGGCCCCAAATGAGTATACTTTCCTCTAGAGAACAGTTTTTGGTTCACAGGCAAATAAGTGGAGAGTTCCCAAATATACTGCCTAGCCTTGCTCAGACCTCCTCCTTCCCTCATTAGCATCTGCCATCACTGGTGTGTTTGCGATAACTGGTAACGTGACCTGGATACATTATCACTGACTGACTGCACATCAGGGTTCGCTCTTTGTGTGTATCGTCTGTGAGTTTTAGCAAGTAAAAAATGGCATGTGGTCACCAGACAGCATCTCACCCAGAGGAGAGTCACTGCCCGAAAAGCCCCTGAACTCCCTCTGTTCATTCCTTCCTCTCCCAATATTTTTCCTGTCTCCATAGCTTGTACTAACTAGTTTTATATTTTTATATAGTTTTATTTACTTATTTATTTATTTTAGAGAGAGAGATTTTTTCCTCTAGGGCGTGTGTGCTTGCCGGAGAGACAGAAAGAGAGAGACTGAAAGTGAGAAATCACCCCCCAGGGAGGACGGCCATGGTGCAATCCCTTCTCCTCCATCGCCCTCTCAGGATTTGGGGTGCACACGCACATGTGCCTGGCACGTGTTTCAAGCCTCTGGGTCTGGGACTCGAATTGCGGTCAGCCATGGGGGAGGTCTAGCGATGTAACTGTTCACCATCTGCTGGTCCTATAGTTTTATTACTTTTTATGAATCATATTTGTTCATATATATATATATTTTTTGTCATAGAGTGTGTGTGCTTGCCAGAAAGAGACAGAGAGAGAGACAGAGAGAAAGAAAGTGAGAAGCACTCCAGAGTTGAGGAGGAGGGCAGACGGCCATGCCGCAATTTCTTCTTCTCCATTCCCCCCTCGGGATTTTGGACACGTGCTTGCCCATGTGCCTGGCATGTTTTCCACCTCACAGGCTGTCTCCAAATGTGCATTATTCTAATTGTCATCTTTTCAGTTCTGCCTAAAGCGAGCCTTCTGTGTGGTAGCCCCTCGAGGTAGAACACTGAAGTCCCCTGACATTCTGCTAGACTGCTCATTTCAGGGGTGTGACCTTGCGGACCCGTTCAGTGTTAGTGCTGAACACGGAGGATGCCAACTCAGCGGATTGCATCTGTAAGCTGTCGGCAGCTCCCTCCCTGCCAGGAAACCATTCCCTGCTTTTACACAGAAATGCTACCGGGGAACCAGCAGTTAGCGTAATGGCTATGTCGCTGGACTCCCACGTAGTCGACTGCAGTTCGCGTCCTGGACCTAGTGGCTTAAAACTCACACCGGGCGCGTGTGTGTGTGTGCCCAAGATCCCGAGAGGAGAATGGAGGAGAAGGGATTGCGGCGTGACCATCCACCCTGGGGGGTGATTTCCTGCTTTCTGTCTCTATGTCTCTCTCTTTCTGTCTGGCTAGCGCACGCGCCCTATAGCAAAGATCTCTCAAAAAAAAAAAATTAAAAAAATTTTAAAAATTCAAAATAAATGGTACCAGGAGCTGCCTCGGGGAGGGGAGGCGGGTGGTGAATTCCTGAGAAAAATTGTAATGGACATAAGAATGCAGGTAAATAAGGGAAAGAGGCTACAGGGTGTTGGGTCCCTGCAGAGTAAAAAATGTGAACAATTTAATACATTAAAAAACAAAAACCAACCTTGGGACCAGCAGATGGTGTAATGTTTACGTCACTGGACACCCACATATTCGACCACGTTTTGAGTCCTGGTGGTTTAAAACTCACACCAGGCACATGTGCGTGCATGTCCAAAATCCCAAGAGGAGACTGGAAGAGAAGGGATTGCAGTGACCACCCTCTGAATTCACCAGACCCTAGGGAGTGTGTTATAAACGAGCCACTTTTCC
The DNA here is from genome assembly GCA_026018925.1 of Tupaia tana. Classification (NCBI taxonomy): domain Eukaryota; kingdom Metazoa; phylum Chordata; class Mammalia; order Scandentia; family Tupaiidae; genus Tupaia; species Tupaia tana. The sequence continues at coordinate 16,772,178 of JAKSZU010000021.1, forward strand.
ATCCCTTCCAACCCTGAGGTTACAGATTATCCGTTTTCATGATCCAATATTTATACTTAAAATGATTTACAATTTACGTAGTATGCTTCTTTTTTTTTTTTTTTTTTTAATTTGCTGCAGGGCACATACACTCACCATAGAGAGGGGGAGGACGGTGGGAAAGCACCTTACACTGCGGACGGTCACACCGCAATCCTTTTTCCTCCATTTCTCCTTGGATGATTGTGGGTGTGCATGCATGTGTTTCCCAGGTCACGCGGTCTGGGACTCAAACTGGCCATGGGACCCTGCTGCCTTAACCACCATGCCACCAGCTGGCCCACAGAGTATAATTCTTAAATAAGGCACTTGGTTTCTGGTGACTAAAAATTTACAAAATAGTATATATAAACCTAAATTTTAAAAAGATGTAATCCTGGGGCCAGCAGGTGGCATGGTGGTTAAGGTGCTGGCATTCCCACATGGCCAACCATGGTTGGAGTCCCAGACCTGTTGGCTTGCTTTCTCACTCTCCCTATCTCTCTCTCTCTCTATCTTTCTCTATCAAAACTCATGTGAAATAAATTAATTAATTAAATAATTCTTAATTTTAATTAGATCAGAGAGGGACAGAGTGAGAGAGAGAGAGGGAGAAAGTGAGAAACTGAGCTACTAGGAGGTCCAGGACTTGAAACACAGCTGGCCATGTGGGAGTCTAGAACCTTTAAACACCACGCCACCTGCCTGCCTGGTATGAAAATTTTTTAAAAGGTCAAGTTAAGGGACCAGCATGGTGGTTAAGGCTCTGGACTCCCACATGGCTGACTACGGTTTGAGTCCCAGACCTGGTGACTTGACATTCACACTAAGTGTGTGTATATGCGAACCCAAAATCCCAAGAGGAGAATAGAGGAGAAGGGATTGCAGTGTGGCCATTCCCCCTGGGGGATGATTTCTTGCTTTCTCTCTCTGTCTCTCTGGCGAGCTCAGGTGCCCTATACCAAAAATGTCTTCAACAACAACAACAAACAACAAACAAACGAACAAGTCAAGTTTGGGATCAGCAGATGATGTAATAGTTATGTCGCTGGACTCCCACATGGTCGACTCTGGTTTGAGTCCCGGGCCCAGCGGCTTCAAACTTACACCAGGCATGTGTGTGTGCGTCCCTAAATTCCTAAGAGGAGAGTGGAGGAGAAGGGATTGCGACATAGCCATTCAGGGGGTGAGTTCTTGCTTTCTGTCTCTCTGTCTCTCTGTCTCTCTTGCAAGCACACTCTCCCTATAGCAAAAATCTCTCTCTAAAAAAAAAAAAAGTCAAGTTCAAGAGCCAGTAGTCAGTGTGGTGGTTAAGGTGACTGGATTCCCACATGGCTGGCTGGGTTCGAGTTATGGACCCAGTGGCTTGAAAATCACTCCAGGCACATGTGTGTTTGTGCCCGAGATCCCTAGAGGAGTATGGAGGAGAAGGGACTGTGGTGCCACCATTCCCCTGGGGAGGTGATTTCTCACTTTCACTCTCTCTGTCTTTCTCTGTCTCTCTCCTCTCTAGCAAGTATACCCGCCCTATGGCAAAAACCTACAAAAACAAAAACCAAAAAGTCAAGTTAATACAGACTATTATCTGAATAGTGAGGTTTTCATTCTTAACATATCATTGTCTAATATCAGAACAGATCAGCGAAGGCTACTCGAATACGAAATGAAAGGAAACCTGCACATCTGTCTAGGATTAAGATAGCTGCTTCCCAATAACGATTTTTAAGTAGCTTACCGGCAGGTCATGTTCTTGCTTTTAACTCTGCCTCACATGTGAGGGGTCTTCATTAGGATCTAGCAATATATCATTTTGGAGGTTTTTTTTTTTTAACGTTTAATCATTGTACATCATTTACAGCATATACTATGGGTTCTCAACGCATAAATGCATTGCATGTCAAGCAGCTCAGATATATTACTATACACAGTAACTTTCCATTTTTGCGTTTGTTAAATGTGTTTTTTTTTGTCTTTTTTTTCTCCATGAGCATCTTCCTTTCACCACTGGGAGATTTCTTTTCTTTTTTTTTTAATTTTTTGCCATAAGGTACAGACACACACAGGAGAGAGACATTGAGAGGGAAAGCAAGAAATCACCCCAGGGGGGATGGCCATACAGCAATTCCTTCTCGAGACTCCATTCTTTTCTTGAGATTTTGAGCACACACCACACTGGGTGTGATTTTCAAGCTGCCAGGTCTGAAACTTGAACCATGATCAACGAGGTGTGAATCAGTGTCTTAGCCACCATGCCATCTGCTGGGCCGGCCCCCTGGAAGATTTTTAAAAACATATTATTGTGGGGCCGGCAGGTGGTGTGGTGGTTAAGGCGCTGGACTCCCACATGGCTGACCACAGTTTGAGTCCTGACCTGGCAGCTTGCTTTCTTACTTTCCCTTTCTCTCTCTCCATGTCTCTCTGATCAAAATAAAAAAGTAAATAATAGCAACAAATAAAATTAAATACATAATTTAAAAAAACATATTATCGCGAGATCATTGAGATTCACATGTAATTATAAGAAATGCTACAGAGGAACCCGCAGGTGGTATAATGGTTATGTCGCTGGACTCCCATGTAGTTTACCACAGTTCAAGTCCTGGACCCGGCAGCTTAAAACACACCAGGCACATGTGTGTGTGTGTGTGTGTGTGTGTGTGTGTGTGCACCCGAGATCTCAAGAGGAGAATGTAGGAGAAGGGATTGCGGTGTGGCCATCCCCACAAGGGGTGATTTCTCACTTTCTGTCTCTCTGTCTCTCTCTTTCTGGTGAGCGCACATGAATTATAACAAAAACCTCTCCAAAAAAAAAAGAAGAAGAAGAAGAAGAAGAAGAAGAAGAAGAAGAAGAAGAAGAAGAAGAAGAAAGAAATGCTTCATAAAGATCTCATGTACTTTTCACTTCATTTCCTCCCATGGTTATCTTCCATAATAAAATATCAACAAATTGACGTCGATACAACCCATTAATCTTATTCAGATTTCACTAGGTGTATGTGTACTCACTTTGTGTGTGTGTGTGTGTGTGTGTGTAGTTATTCTGTGCAGTTTTATCATGTGTGGACTCATGTATTCACCACCACTGCCCTGGTAAGGACAGTACCATCACCACAAAACCCCTGTTTTTGCTTGTTATAATTGCACCTCCTTTCCCCCTGCTGTCTCCACCCCTCCTTTCAACTCCTGGAAGCCACTAATCAGACAGCTTAAAACACGCCAGGCACGTGTGTGTGTGTGTGTGTGTGTGTGTACCCAAGATCTCGAGAGGAGAATGGAGGAGAAGGGATTGCGGCGTGGTCATCCCCACAAGGGGTGATTTCTCACTTCCTGTCTCTGTCTCTCTCTCTTTCTAGTGAGTGCACATGCCCTAGGTTTATATTTCTTTTTAAAATTATTTATTTAATTTATTATTATTATTTATTTCCTATAGGCCATGTGCACTCACCAGAGAGAAGGAGAAAGAGAGAGAGAAAGTGAGAAGAAAGTATGCTGCCAGGTCCAGGACTCCAACTGCAGTCAGCCATGTGGGAGTCCAGTGCCTTAACCATCACGCCACCTGCTGGTCCTCTATGTTTATACTTTGGTTATTTGATTTTAGAGGTTTTTGCCAAAGGGTGCATGCACTCGCCAGTGATAGAGAGAGACAGAGACAGTGAGAGGAAAAGTGAGAAGTCACCCCTCCCGGGGTGATGGTCACGTCACAGTCCCTTCTCCTCCATTCTCCTGGGATCTTGGGCACGCACTCACACGCACCTGGCATGACTTTTAAGCCATCAGGTCTGGGACTAGAAATGTGGCCGGTTATGTGGGGGTCTGGTGACATAACCATTATGCCACCTGCTGATCCCTTTTTTCCCCCCCTTTCTAAAGCATTGATTTAATGACAAATGTTTCCAAAGGAGAAGTAGAAGAATAAATAGTATGCCTTGATTTCTCCTTTGCTGCATTATGGTCTAAACTTCTAATGGTGACTGTATGGAGAATGTTACACGCCTTTGAACTTGGCACGATGAACCTTAGAGCTCCAGAAACAAATCTAAGCACACTTTACTTTCAGACTTACAAGGCAGTCGCATCAGAGCCAGCCAAGCACACGGAACATGTAACAACTTTGAAAGAGAAAACGAAAGCCGAGTTACACCCACTGCAAGGTAAAGTGAATTTCTTACATTTTTGTTTTCTTTTGAGACATTAATTCGCATGGTCTTTGTCTAGTAATGAACATTTGCTTTTGGCTTCTTTTTTTTTTTTTTTGGAGAGGTTTTTTTTCGCTATAGGGCGCATGCGCTCGCCAGACAGACAGAAAGAGACATAGAGACAGAAAGCGAAAAATCACCCCCCAGGGGGGATGGCCACGCCGCAATCCCTTCTCCTCCATTCTCCTCTCGGGATCTTGGGCACGCACCCACACGCGTCCGGTGCGAGTTTTAAGCCACCGGGTCCGGGACACAAACCACGGTCGACTACGTGGGAGTCCAGCGACATAGCCATTACGCTAACTGCTGGTCCCTACTTTTGGCTTCTTGATTTGGGATGGCTCTGGGTAGTTAGGAGTTCAGTCAGAAAGGAGAAGCCCAACCCAACCCTAGAGAATATTGTTACACATTTTGGCTGAGTGCGTTTGCTAAATGAACACGTTTCACATTTATCCTGCTGACCCGCCGCTTTCACTCCTTTGTGTGGTAATATTATTTTCCCCTACTCAAGCATCCATTCATGCAGGCATAATCACTATCTCCCTCTCTCAGCAACTTGGCCCTGTATTTCCCTCATTATTTTTTTAATTTTTATTTTTAGGTTTTTGCTATATGCTATAGGGCATATGCACTCTCCAGAAAGACAGAGAGAGAGGAGAAAGTGAGAAATCACCCCCTGGGGGGGAGGGGGACAGCCACATCGCAATCCCCCTTTCTCCATTTTCCTCTAGTGATTTTGGGCACCAGCTCATACATGCCCAACCTAAATTGTGGTGGGCTAGTTGGGAGACCAGAGCTTTAACCACCATGCCACCTGCTGGCCCCAAATCTGTCTCACTTTTTTTTTTTTTGAAAGTTTTTTTCCTTTGTACCCATGAGCTTGCCAGAGAGAGAGAGACAGAGACAGAGAAAGTAAGAAGGAAAGTGAAAAATAACCCCTCAGGAGATATGGCCATGCTGCAGTCCCTTCTCCATTCTCCTTCCGGAACCTTGGGCATACACGCAAATGTGCCCATTATGAGTTTCAAGCTGCTGGGTCCTGGACTCGAACTGTGGTCAACTATATGGGAGTCCAGCAATGTAACTGCTATGCCAACTGCTGGCCCCAAATCTGTCTCACTTTTTTTTTTTTCCTAAAAGAGTTTTTTTTTTTTTTTTTTTTTTTTTTTTGCTATAGGGTACGTGTGCTCACTGAAGAGACAGAGAGACAGAAAGTGAGAAATCACCCCCCGGGGGGGATGGCCACGCCGCAATCCTTTCTCCTCTATTCTCCTCTCGGGATCTTGGGCACGCATGCACACACACGCACCCAGCGTGAGTTTTAAGCAGCTGGGTCTGGGACTCAAACTACGGACTACAGGGGAGTCCAGTGATGTTACCATTACACCATCTGCTGGTCCCCAAATCTGTCTCACTTTTTTCAATGACTGCGCAGTGTTCCATTGTACTCCTAAGCTTTTAAAACTAATACTTTCCTTAATGGGCTGAATCTTAAAGGTGGAAAAGAGAACGTGGAAGAAGCTGAGCAAGCAGGTTCTGAGGTTCCTCAAGTATCCGCAGTGGCCGCTGAGGTGGCAGGTGCTGAAGAGCTTCCAGGTGCCACCGCCGAGTCCACCCCAGAAGATCGCCCCTGTCCGGGTGGTGTGGAAGCCGCAGCAGCGGGGGCTGAACCGGCTCCAGAGGTGACCGATACCGCGACAGGCGAAACCACAGAAGTCGACTCTGAAGAGAGCCCTGAGGTTCCGAGTGCCGCTCCAGGTGACGCCGTGGCCATCAGGGATGAAGGTGCAGCAGCGAATGACAGCTGTGATGAACACGCGTCTCCAGCTGAGTCCGAGCCCTCCACGGGGGACGAGTTACTGGAAGAAGCCAGCGCTGATCCTGACGCCACCTCTGCTCAAGGCTGACCTCCTGCGGGTAGACATTTCAGCAAAACATGCCGTAGAGTGTCTGATAGGTGCTTTTGTCTTTTTAGTAAACTTAGTTTTATTTTTTTAATTATTTTTATTTTTTAGATTTTTGCTATAGGGCGCGTGTGCCCCTGGACAGAGACAGAGAGGGAAAGTGAGAACTCTCGCCCAGGGGGCATGGGCATGCCCACGAGCTCAGCGTCCAGAGTTTCTCCAGCAGCAGGGTCCAAGACTCGAACTAAGCGGCATTGGCTATGTGGCATCCAGCACCTTAACCACTATGCCATTTGCTTGGCGCCAGTAATCTTAGTCTTTTAGAAAAGACTTATTTTCTAGAAAACGTTAGTGTGTTTTGATGGTTCTGGGTGTTTATGGATAGATTTTAGCATAGAAGGATCTGAGGTATTACACATCAAAATTAGTTTTCTACTCCTAAAGATCACAAACATGATGGTCAAGAGCTTGAACAGTTTCATTTTGGGGTTTAAATTTTGTATTATAGTTGTCAGTACAACTTGCATTCACTTTAATTTTACTAAGACTCTACCTTACTCTGTTGTATGTAGATCGGGATTATTGAGTTTAATTTGAATTCACTTAAATAAAGTAAAAAAAAATCTTTAGTGCTTCTGTTTTTATTCACTAATATTTATTTCTCTAATTAATATATTAGCTATTAATGTACATGCACAAAATACTTCAATAAATTCAGCTTTTGTAATATTATCGAAGAAAAAACATATAATCTTTGGAGAACTCTGCGTATGACAATATATATGTCTTTTTTTAAATTATCTTATTTAACTTTATTTATTTATGTATTCATGTGTTTATTTCAATTTGACCAGAGAGGGACAGATTGGCAGAGAGAGAGAGAGAGAGAGAGAGAGAAGGCAAACCACCAGGTCTGGGTCTTGAACCGCAGTCGTCCATGTGGGAATTCAGCACCTTTAACCACCACGCCACCTGTCGGCCCCCAATATATATGTCTTTTCTCCATCTATATTACCAAGGGGGCTGTGCAAACTTTTTTCCAATTCAGCTCAGATCAGTTCAAACAGTAATTGTTGAGGATTTTTCACTCTATGCCAGGAATTAATTAATTATTTATTTATTTATTCATTCATTCATTTAAGTGTTCAACAAATATTAACTGAGAACCTACAGTCTAGGTACTGTTTAAGTGCTTCCCAGCTTACACTCAGAGTGGGAACAGATAATAAGCAAGATAAACAAAAAACTCTATAGTACATGAAATACAGATAAGTACTAAGGATAAAAGTAAGGAAAATAAGGTGATTATTAGTGCTGGTTAAGGATATAAGTTATAATTTTAGCTACAATGACCAAGAAAACCTTACAAAAGTGTTTGTGTTTGTTTTTTGCTACAAGGCACCTGTGCTTGCCAGAGAGAGAAAGAGAGACAGAGTGAGAGGGAAAGTGAGAGATTACTCCCTGGAGGGATGTCCATTGCCACAATCCCTTCTCCATTCTCCTCCTGGGATTTTGGGAATGCACATACATGGGCTCAGCATGAGTTTCAAGCCAGCAGGTCTGGGATTTGATCCGTAGTTGACTATGGAAGAGTCCAGTACCATTTTTTTTTCTAGAGAGATTTTTGCTACAGGGCACTGCTGGAGAGACAGAGAAAGTAAAAAAAAAAAAAAAATCACCCCCCATCGGGAATGGCCACACCACAATCCTTTCTTCTCCATTCTCCTCTCGGGATTTTGGGCATACACACACATGCACCCTGGCGTGAGTTTCAAGCTGCCACATCCAGGACTCAAACCACAGTCAGCCACATAAGAGTCCAGTACTTTAACTGCCATGCCATCTGCTGGCCCCAGGAGATGTCCTTTTTTTTTCTTTTTTTTAGAATTATTTTATTTAACTTTAATTATTTGTTTATTTTAATTTGAACAAAGTGAGACAGAATGAGAGATAGAGGGAAAGTGAAAAAGCAAGCCACCAGGTCTGGGATTCTATCCACAGTTGGCTATGTGGGAGTCTAGTGCCCTTAACCACCACGCCACCTGCTGGTCCCAGAAGGTGTCTTTTTAAGTAAAGACCTGGCAACTTAGGGATCTTGGCATGAGGACAGTGAGGGAAGCTCATTCTAGGTGTAGGAACAGACCTGCAAAATTCTGAAACAGGAGCACACCGAGAATGGAAGGAACTGTGAGGTGGCCAGCGTGGCTAGAGTGGAGTGAGCGGGAGACGAAGTACTGGAGGCGGTATCAGCGTGTTTAGGCCACGCGAGGTCATGTAGGGTTTCACTGCTACTTAGGGCAAGGTGACAAACTACAGTGAACACTGTGGATGCTCTGCCTAGATCCCTTAACCGTGCAACAATTCAGGCTCCAGAGCTCCCCAAGGGTCAGGTCGGAGCCCGTCTCCAGCCGAGATTCCATCCTTGCTTAGCTTTTTTTTTTTTTTTTTTTTTTTTTTTTTTGAGAGATTTTCGCTATAGGGCGCGTGTGCTCGCCAGACAGACAGAGAGAGACATAGAGATAGAAAGCGAGAAATCACCCCCCAGGGGGGATGGTCACACCGCAATCCCTTCTCCTTCATTTTCCTCTTGGGATCTTGGGCACGCACACACACGCGCCCGGCGTGAGTTTTAAGCCACCGAGTCTGGGACGCGAACCGCGGTTGACTACGTGGGAGACCAGCGACATAGCCATTACGCTAACTGCTGGTTCCCGCATCCTTGCTTAGCTTTCTCCCTACCCTTTCTTGCTCCCCTGCCTCTGGTCTCCTGAGAGGACTCTTCCAAAAACCACATGCCTCAGAATCCCTTTTTCTTTCCTTCCCTTTCGTTTCCTCTTCTTTCCTTTCGTTTCCTTTTCTTTCTTTCTTTCTTTTTTTTTTTTTTTTTTTTTTTTTTTTTTTTTTTTTTTTTAGAGATTTTTGCTACAGGGTGCATGTACTCACTGAAGCGACAGAGAGAGATAGGCAGACAGAAAGAGAAATCACCCCCCAGGGGGATGACCACGCTGCAATCCCTTCACCTCCATTCTCCTCTCGGGATTTTGGGCACGCACGCACACGTGCCCAGCATGAGATTAAGTCACCAAGTCCAGGACTCGAACCACAGTCGACTACTTGGGAGTCCAGCAATGTAATCATTATGCCATCTGCGGGTCCCCAGAGTCCCTTTTTCTGAGGAACTGCACCAAAGACAATTGTTACTGGATGCGGTCCTGGGAAGTCGGCTCTAAGAACAGGATCCTGGAGTTGCCTCGCTCCTCAGCTAGCTGGCAGTGAGGACCCCTCTCCGACAGCAGGTGGAGGATTGCCTACTCCCCGGCACTTGGTAGTGATGTACGCACTAAAATGCACCCACGAGAAGGTAGGATGGTAGAGGTGGGAGGTGGTATACTGGCTAGATGAATGCCTCTGGGACGTGAGAGGTGTAGAGAAACAGAAACCGTCTCTGAGCTATGGATTTGTTTGGAATTTATCTCAGTACCAACTCTGCATTAGACTCAGAAATCGACCCGTTTCGACCTTGTCCCCACATACACAAATGCGTTCTTCTCCACTGTTCTGGTCCCACTACTATGAAGAAGAGCAGCCACCTCAGACTAGATTAACGACAGGGAAATGTATTATATAACCAGGGCTGGCTTGTTCTGTGGCTCAGCATTCAGAACCTGCTTGTTCCCATTATCCTCCTTCCCTGTCAGGGGTTTTGGCTGAGCCCAGCTGCGGCGGCCCAAGCAGCAGGAAATCACGCGAAGCTGCGCCACATGAGGGGCCCAGGTTTGTATTCCTGAGCTACCCACAACAGGCTGGGCCTGAGAGCACCTGCCTGTCATCCTAGCTAACTGGGGGGCTGGGCCAGAGGATCACAATGGCGAGACCAATCAAACTATCACCCCCGGGGCTGGCAGGTGGTATGGTAGTTAAGGGTGCTGGACTCCCACATGGCCAACCGTGGTTCGAGTCCTGGACTCGGTGGCTTACTTTTGCTCTTGCATGCTCTCTCTTTCTGTCTCTCTCTAGACAAATTAAAATAAACAAACAAATAAATAAATAAAGTTAAATAAAATAATTTAAAAAGTCCCCCCCCCCCTTTTTGTCTCTGTCTCTCATAAAAAGAAGGTACAGGAGAAGAGAAACAGAAGGATGTGTTGGCTTTGTCCTTGGCAGGCTTGCTTTCCTCATAACCACAGGATAAATTGCCACAATTCTAGGTACTGTATTAGTCACGGTAATAGCCATTAAAAGTCCTTCAAACGGAAGAGTAACCTCATCTTTAAAAGATAACTTAAGTACATTTTTTTTCTTTTAAGTGTCTAATTGTAGAAAATTTCGAGCGAAAGTAAAAGACTAGCAGAATGAATCTCCATGTGCCCTACATCTATATTTATTGGTTATCAACTCAGGACAAATCTTGTATGCATGCTGCCACCTGTTACCCTGAGACCCCACCTGTAGCTACTGCCACCCCAGAGACAAATCTATGAAACAAGATGTATGCACATAAAATAATCATTTTTAAAAGAATTAATTAATTAACTACTATTTAATTTGACCAGAGAGAGACAGGGGGAGAGAGTAGGAAGGTGAGAAAGCAAGCTAAGCTGCCAGGGCTGGGACTCAAACCACAGTCAGCCATGTGGGAGTCCAGTGCCTTAACCATCAGGCCAACTGCCAGCCCCAATAATAATTCTTTAAGTTTATTTCATAAGAGAGACCAACCAACAGTCAGACAGAGGTACAGCACCTTCAACAGAGTCTCAGCACTGATCCACACCCCCAAATGCCTCAGCCAGCCCCATTCTTGGGTATACATGTCCTGCATTGTCAGGGAGGACTCCAGCTTTGAACCAGCAACCTTCTCATGTAGAGCTGCCTCATAGAGTGTCCTGTTTCACTCCTGCACCACCAACCAATCTCAGTAATAATAATTCTTTTTTTAATTTTTTGCCAGAGGGCACGTGTGCTTGTGCGCATGCGCACGTGAGAAAGAGAAAGCGAGAGAGTGAACTCTCCAGAAGGCATTGGTCATGCCGTAGCACTCCTTCTCCCATTTCTCCTTCCTGTCAGAACTTTGAGCATGCACGCACAAGCACCTGGAATGTTTTTCTTTTTCTTTCTTTTTAAATATTTACTTATTTAATTTCACCTGTTATTACTATTTTTCAATTTGGCCAGATAGAGACAGAGAGAGAGAGAGAGAGAGAAAGCAAGATGCTAGGTCCAGGACTTGAACCATGGTCAGCCATGTGGGTCGGCCAGTGCCTTTAACCACCACACCACCTGCCGGTCCCAGGACACCTGGAATGTTTTTCAAGCTACCAGGGGCTGGGATTTGAACTTTGGTCAGCCATGTGGGATCCAGCTCCTATTACATAACACTTTCTAAATTTTCATGTAATCACACTGATCGATCTTTTTTTGGTATTGTTTCTGAATTTTGAGCAATTGCTGGTGTAGTAAATTGAGGAGAAACAACCAATTCTTCCCTTCCTGGTAAGTGTGACTTCACTCCCTTCCCAGCAAAAAAACAAGGAATGTTCCTCCATTCCTTTGGATTTGGGCCGGCCTTGTACTTTCATGTGACTGATACAAGGCCATGGAGAAGACTCTGCAAGTTCCCTCCTCCTTAGACACCTGAGTTGCCATGTGGAGAATCCTGGGCTAGTCTCCGTAATAATAAAGGATCATTTGGAGAGACCAGCAGATGGCATAATGGCTATATCGCTGGACTCCCATGTAGTCTACCGTGGTTTGAGTCCCGGACCCAGTGGCTTAAATTCATGCCAGGCATGTGTGCCCAAGATCCCGAGAGGAGAATGGAGGAGAAGGGATTGCAGCATGGCTATTCCCCCGGGGGTGATTTCTCGCTTTCTGTCTCTCTGTCTCTGTTTTTCTGGTGAGCACACGTACCCTATAGCAAAAACCTCTCCAAAAAAAAGGGATCGTTTAGAGTTAGCAAACGCTAATCCTCGATATGTGTGAGAGGCCATCCTGGAACATCCGGGTCCATGATATCAGCTGACTGCCATTGTCCAAGTGAACCCAGGGAACACTAGCGAAGAACCACGCAGTTGAATAGGCCAAACCCACACAACCGTGAGGAGCTAGGGTGGCCATGCACTAGCCTCAAAGTTGGAGCAGTTTGCTAAGCAGACGTGTGTAGTTAAGATGGCTGGGAAATAAAACCTAACTTTGAATTTGGTGTGCACATTATTTTCAGATTTAGTACTAGATGTAGTGCTGCTTTTTGCATGCCTGAATGGGGGCGAAGGGAAAGCTAGCTGTGTCCAGCAGAACCAGGGCAAACCCGGCTTAGCCTCTCAGCCAATGATTGTGTTTCCTAATGTTCTTTTCAGGAGTGCTAAATGGTGAAATGCGACTGAATATGGAAGAACTTTTTTCTTTTAATATTCAACGTTTATTTAAAATGACTCTTTGAAGCAGTAGGTGTAAAATGTGTGAAGGAAAATGACCAGAAAAAAAAAAAAAGAAGCCGAAGAGAAAAGTACCTGGGTTCAACCGAAGCGCCAGCCTACTCCGCCCAGAGAAGCACACTTGGTGAGGAAGGACCGATGGAAAGGAGTCTGAGCTTCTGGAACTATTCCCTATGAATTCGTGGCATGATGGGTGTTAAATATAAACTGAACTGTGGCCTATTAAAAAAAAAAAAAGAAAAAGAAGAAGAATCACATAACCAAGTTACTTCTCTCTCGCTCTCTCTCTCCCTCTCTCTCTCTCTCTCTCTCTCTTTTTTTTTTTTTTAAGAATTATTGTATTTAACTTTATTTATTTATTTACTTATTTTAATTTGACCAGAGAGGGACACAGTGAGAAAGAGATACAGAGAGAGAGAAAGCAAGCTGCCCGGTCCAGGACTCGAACCACGGTCGATCATGTGGGAGTCCAGCGCCATTAACCACCACATCACCTGCTGGTCCCATTACTTCTTTTTTTACTTTCTTTCTTTCTTTATTTTTTTTTTTTTCCTTTGGAGAGGTTTTTGCTATAGTTCACATGTGCTCGCCAGAAAGACAGAGAGAGACAGAGAGACAGAAAGCGAGAAATCATCCCCCAGGGAAGATGGCCACACCACAATCCCTTCTTCTCCATTCTCCTCTCGGGATCTTGGGCATGCAAGCACACGCACCCGGCATGAGTTTAAGCCACCGGGTCCGGAACTTGAACCACCGTCGACTACATGGGAGTCCAGCGACATAGTCATTACACTAACTGCTGGTCCCACCATTACTTTTTTTTTTGATATAGACAAGGGATATAGAGGAAGATGCAGTTTACAAAATGTAATGCACTTTCCAATCAATGACATGGCCATGAAATTTAAATAATATTATTATTTAGCTAGCTAGTCAGTTGTTACTGTAGGGCACATGTGCTTGTCAGAGAGAGAGAAAAAGAGAAAGAGAGAGAGAACGTGAGACATCACTCCTTATGGGAGATAGCCATGCCACAATCCCTTCCCCTCTTGTCTCTTCTTGGGATTTTTGGTACACACATACACGCAGCCAGTGTTTTTCAGGCTGCTGGGTCTGGGACTCAAACCGTGACATCAGCCATGTGGGGTCCAGGCACCTTAACCACCATGCCACCAGCTGGCCCTTATTTTTATTTTTGGAAAAATGTATAGGGCAATCTAATGAATCTGAGATAGTTATTTATGTTCATTCTTTTTTTTTTTTATTATTTGTTACAGAGTGTGTGCACTCATCAGAGAGAGATAGAGACAGAGGGGGAAGAGATAGAGTTAGACAGAAAGAAAGTGAGAAAGCACTTCGCCAGGGAGCTAGCCATACTAAAATCCCTTCTCTTCCATTCTCCTCTTAGGATTTTGTGCATGTATGTGCACACACAGACACACACACACATCCCGTGTGCTTTTAAAAAGTTTTATGAAAAACCTATGCATGGATTTCAAAATTTTCTGAACCAATAGAAATTCATATTTTAATTTTATTTTTACATGAAGTTTGTAAAATCCCTCATAGAGTGTATTTCACATCCAGTGTTTGAGAGTTCAAGCTGGAAGCAGGGATGATTCGATTCTGGATGTGTTAGTAATTTCTGTGCCAACTATTTGTCCTGGCAGAGGGCATTCACTGACTAGAAGCAATGCTGTCCATTATAACAAAGCACATTACATAATGTTTCTTCTCAGTTTTTTTTAAAAAATCACTAGTAAAGTTGCTAGAGAAAGATGATTTCATTTAAATTTAGGGTAAGTTCTGAGTGAGCAAGATGGAAGAATTTTAAAAGTTAAATATTTACCATATACATGGCTTAAAAAAGTACATTGTAGCTCACAAAGATATATATCAGTAATATGTAAGCCAGGAATTATAAAGTTTAAAAAATAAATTTTAAAATATATCATTTTAATTTCTTACATGGATGTATAATTTCGAGTAATCATTGCCTGAATTAATCATTAAACTAATGTAAAAACTTTCATGGGACCAGCACATAGTATGGAGGTTAAAGTGGCTCAAATTCAGATGGTTAATTGTGCAGTTCGAGTCCCAGACATGGAAGCTGGGAAAACACGCCAGGTGTGTGTGTGCGTGCCTATGTGTCCAAAATCTCTACAGAAGAATTGAGGAGAAGGTGTGGTCATCTACCCTGGGGAAATGATTTCTCACTATCACTCTTTTTTTTTTAAATTTTTATGATTATGATTATGATTATTATTATTTGAGAGGTTTTTCGCTATAGGGCGCGTGCGCTCGCCAGACAGACAGAGACACAGAGACAGAAAGTGAGAAATCACCCCCCAGGTCACGCCGCAATCCCTTCTCCTCCATTCTCCTCTTGGGATCCTGGGCACGCACGCACACGCGCCCGGCGAAGTTTTAAGCCACCGGGTCCAGGCCGCAAACCGCGGTCGACTACGTGGGAGTCCAGCGACATAGCCATTATGCTAACTGCTGGTTCCTGCACTATCACTCTTGATATCTCTCTCTGTCTCTGTCCAACAAGCACACATGCCCTGGGGCAAATTTAAAAACAAACACAACAAGATTATGTCTTACAGATAGTAGTTTCCAAGGGGAAAAAAGATGGTGAGCAAATGAGCTTTTTTCTTTATCAAGTGACATAAAGATAAGAATGTTACGGACATTAATATTCCTCCATTAAGAATGAGAATTCTTTTTACATATCAGAAGGCTTTCGTTTAAACTATAAAAAGAAATCTTCTCTGGGAATAGATAATTCTATGAAGACTGTGCTTATGTTCATTGTGTCTCAAGCAGAAACCAAATCGCATGAAAAATTAACCTGATTTTTAAAATCCATCTTGAGATTAGGTGGTAAGAGAATGGATTAATCAGGCAATCATTTTATTATTATTATTATTACTATTATTCCATTTGCCAGAGGGCACATGCACTTGCTGGAAAGAGAGAGAGAGAAAGGGAAAACCAGGAAACACTCCCCATCTCACCTCACTTTTGGGATTGTGGGCACACATGTGCTGCATGTTTTTTCAAGTCACCGGGTCTGGGGCTCAAACCGCACAGTCAGCCATGTAGGATCCAGCTGCCTTAATCACCAGACCACTAGCTGGCTCTTATTCTGTTATTAAGATGCTTACAGTAACAAATGAAATAAAGCCACAATGCAGTTATTTTAGTCATGTAGAACTCTCTATTAAAAAATTATATTCTTTTAAAAAATAATTCTTTAACTTTATTGTTATTATTATTATTATTACTTTTTAATTTGCTATAGGACATATGTGCTCACCAGAGAGAGACGGGGTGGGGCAGGGTGGTGGTGAGAAAGCAAGTCACCAGGTCCAAGATTTGAATCACGGTCGGTCATGTGGGAATCCTTTAGCCATTGGGCAACCTGATGGTCCCTGTGCTACTTTTTTTTTTTTTTTAAAGAATTATTTTACTTTAGGGGCTGGAAGGTGGTGTGGTGGCTAAGGGCGCTGGACTCCCACATGGCTGACCATGGTTTGGGTCCCAGACCTGGTGGCTTGCTTTCTCCCCCCCCCCCCCCCCATGTCTGTCTCTTTCTGGTCAAAGAAAAAAATAATAATAACAAATGAAATTAAATAAATAAATCATTCTTTTTTAAAAAAGAATTATTTTTATTTTTGAACTCTTATTTATTTATTTATTTATTTATTTATTTATTTATTTATTTAAATTTCACCGGAGAGTGACAGAGAGAAAGAGAGAGAGAGAGAGAGAGAGAGAGACAGAGGGAGAGAGAGAGAGAGGGAAAATGAGAAAACAAGCCACTAGGTCTGGGACTTGAACCTCTGTTGGCCATGTGGGAGTCCAGCATCCTTAATCACCATACCACCTGCCAGCCCCCCATGTTACTTTTTAAAAAAGATTATTTTATTTATCACATGGGAGAAAGACAGATGGAGAGAGAGAGAGAGGGAACGCCAACAGTCTTCACTCCGTGATCCACCTCCAGCCTCAGCCAGCCCAGAACCCGGGCACCTACACATGCCTAGTGCATACATCACCTCTGTCCACCAGCCCGAGACCTTCCCTCATGAGTCCAGCATCACAGAGCTCAGCTTGACGACATATTCTGGATCTACGCCCTTTCGAGTTGACCTCGGTCACGTCTCTTACCCCTGCCCAGCCCCTGCATGTCCTGACTGATCTGGGCCCAGCTCCTCACACCTATAGGCTTCTAAGCCAGTCTCCCTGCTACTCAGTTTGGAGTTACCTTCTAACATGGTAAGTTGACCATGTTACCTCTCAGTTAAAGCTTCCCTGGCCTACTGCGATCCTAGTGAGGACATTTAAATGTTTTCACTGTACAGGCAAAATTCTTTTTCCATAGGATGATGGCCAAGGCCCTCCACGGTCCATGGCTGTTCCATCTCTCTCCAGACTTCACTGTTCTTCCTGTGTTCCTGCAGTCTCAGTCACCTCCCTCCCCCACGACCCAGACATCCTAAATGATGTGACAGCTTTATCCTTTGAGTTGCCACCCTGTTTTATGCCTGAAAGCTCTTGTACACATGACTCAGTCCACCTGGAAAGACACTCACCATTCCTCAACCAACTCAACTTTCCTAATCACTCAGCTGGACATCGTCTCCTTCACAAAGCCCTCCCTCCCCTGACTGAGCTGAATCTGTCACACCTTCCTTGTGCTGCTTGGTACCTAGCTGTTAATACATTCCCTGTTCTTTTTTGAGAGAAATTTTTGCTATAGGGCGCATGCACTCGTCGGCGAGACAGAGACAGAGAGACAGAAAGAGAGAAATCCCTCCCCAGGGAGGATGGCCACACCGTAGTCCCTTTTTTTCCATTCTCCTCTCGGGATCTTGGGCACGTACACACATGCAGAGTGAGTTTGAAGCCTCTGGGTCTGAAACTCGAACTGCGAGAGTCCAGCAACCTAATAATCATGCCACCTGCTGGTCCCTCGTTCAGTGTTGTATTGCAATTATTATTATTATTATTATTATTATTATTATTATTTTTAGAATGCTCCAATAGATTGGGAATTACCTGAGAACAAAGACTGAGCTAGGGCCCTCAAGAAATGTTTGTTGAATAAAATTTTGAGGCTCAGGGAATGATGGCCTGTTTTACAGAGTCGAACCCTGTGAAACTCCTGATAGGCTATTTTTGTCCTACGAAAATAGTAATTTTGTAGGGTTCAATTTAAATACATCCTAAAAGGTAAATTTTGAGAAAAGCTCAGCTTGGTTAAATGAAATAAAATAATTATAACTTTTTTTTTTTTTTTTTTTTTTTTTTTTTAGAGAGAATGGTATGCTATAGGGCATGTGGGCTCACTGGAGAGACAAAGAGAGAGACACCTCCCTGGGGTGGGGGGTGATGGCCATGCCGCAATCCTTTCTCCTCCATTCTCCTCTCAGGATTTTAGGCTTGCACACATATGTGCCCAGCATGAGTTTTAAGCCACTGTTCCCGGGACTCGAACAGCAGTCAATTATGGGGGAGTCCAGTAATGTAACTTACCATTTTGCCATCCATTGGTCCCAAAATAATTATAACTTCTAACACAAGTGGAGTTTTCTCAGATTACATATTAATAGAAACTCAACTACAGAAATCCCCAATATAAATTTTTCCATAAAGAAATTAGCCTTTCTTGTTCTTCTCCCAGCACAAAGCCCGCGTGCTATTCTGAATAAAATGTTCATCCCATTTCTTTGTTTCTTTTACAAAGAATTAGATTTATTTATATCTTACGCCTCCAGACTGTTGCCCCTCAAATCGCTGTTAAGGAACTAGAGAGGGCAGGGGCCAGGAGGTGGCATGGTGGTTAGGGTACTGGACACCCCCATAGCCAACACAGCTTGAGTCCTGGACCTGCTGGCTTGCTTTTTCACTTTTCCTCTCTCTCTCTCTTGCTGTCTCTCTCTGACCAAGTTAAAAAATCAATTAATAAAATAAATAAAATTAAATAAACAATTTTTACTTTTTTTTAATTAAAAAATAAATAAACTAGAGGGGGCAGTCTTTGGGTTGTGGCTCTGCAGGGCTCTGGGAAGACTATCGAGCTTTGCAACCAGTGTCACCATGTTAACAGTTTACATGAGAACTGTAGCCGCAGGCAGATTCCAGTGCAATTACACCCGCCACCTCACATCATTTTAGCTTCACTGTTCCTGAAGAGATTGCGCCCCAAGTATTTAAACCTGACTCTTCATATCAGAGTGACTCCCTTTCTCCTAAGCTGAAATCAGAACACAATCACTCAATATCCTCCTATTATTCCTTAAACTCATTCAAGAATCAAGTCAGTAGAATAAAGTTGCTATGAGAGCTTATGTAAGTTCTGCGAAGATATTTCTTGCCCAGTGATATCTTACTTCAGAAGATTTAGTCAGAAAAACAACAGTCATGAAGTAGGGCGCCCAATACCAGAATTCTTTTTATCTATTGGCTCCTGGTTACAGTAATATTCTCTGCTTGTCTTTAAAAATCAATTTCCTATTTCTTAACTCAGCATTAATTGGAAACAGAATTTCTCATATTCTTGTCAGCGCACATAGTTGACTATCAGCTGGATTGTCTGCAGTTTCTTTGCACGGATAAACTTTGCCTAGTTAAATCCCAATAGTTTGAAGCCATGTAGATAGAGAGATAGGTAGATAGATAAAATATATAGCTAAAAATGAAGGAAAGGAACCAGCAGATAGATGGGGTGGAGGTTAAGGTGACAGAATCCCACATGGTTGACTGTTTAGTTTGAGTCTCAGACTATACATTGAAAAACATTCTAGGGGTGTGTGTGCAAGCTCAAAATCCTTAGAGTAGAATGGAAGAGAAGGGATTGTGGTGTGGCCATCTACCCTCGGCGGTGGTTTCTCATTTTCCTTTTCTCTCTGTCTCTCTCTGGCGAGTACTTACTCTATGGCAAAAAAATCTAAACATTTTTTAAAAAGGTAATAAAACTGGGAAACAAAAATAATACAAGATGAAAAAATAAGCTATACATAAAAGATATTTGTAAGATGTAAAACCAATAAAGGACTAGAACCTAGCATATCTGAAGTTTCTATCAATAAATAAGAAAAAGAGAAACACTGTGGGAGGCTGCGGACCAGCGAGTCTGCCGAGGTTTCTCAGAGAGCAAAACAATTGCCATGATTGGTTCCCTTCATAAAACCTGACCTTCGAAACCTTGCTCTGATTGGCCACTAGAATCCCTCAGATTTGCATATCCAGCACCTCATGATTGGTCCAAAAGCAACCAATCATAACCCACCATTTACAACCAATCACGGCCCACCATTTACAACCAATCATAACCCACCTTTTACGATCCTTCATTCAACCAATCACGGCCCACCAGCGTGTATATAACCACGATGCCTGGCCCACAGTAGCCAGATGACCAGGAAGACAACAAAGATGACACAGAAGACCAGGAAGACGACAACCCTGGAAAGCCTGATGTAACACTACATCGTCTCCAGACGACCCTGAAGAGTTGTGATACCGTGTCGTCTCCGTGCTGCTCACAACAGACCACATGACCCTGAAGAGTTGTAACACTGCATTGTCTCCGTGCTGTACCGTGCTGCCCACAATAAACAGACGACCCTGTGTCGTCTCCGTGCTGTGACACTGCGCCGCTTGTCCCGGCTCTCACTCCTTCCCTCAGGAAACCTGTTCGACTGTCCCCCCGGGTCGGGACAAAACACCCTAAATATAAATTCACAAAGCCTAAGAATTCAGAAAAGAAGAAAGCTGAATAGCTAATAAATATATGTGAAAAGATTCTCAACCTCACTGGTAACCAGGTCAATGCAAACAAAAATAACATTACATAAAATTTTTATGCCTACCAGATTTGCAAACATTTCAAAAATGTAACAACACAAAGTGATTCATTGGTATATTCAGTGTTTATTGGTAGACCCAGTTTAGGAAGGAATTTGATGGAGCCAGCAGATGGCATAATGGTTACGTCACTGGACTGCCATGTAGTCAACTGTTGTTCAAGTCCGGACCCAGTGGCTTAAAACTCATGCCAGGAGCGTACATGCGCGCATTCGCATGTTTGTGTGTGCCCAAGATCCTGAGAAGAAAATGGAGAAGGGATTGCAGTGTGGCCATTTCCCATGGGGGGAGTGACTTCCCACTTTCTGTCTCTCTGGTGAGCACATGTGCCCTATGGCAAAAATCTCTCTTAAAAAAAAAAGAATTTGACAATATCTGTTAAATATGAAGACACTTACACTTTATAACCCAACAATTTCATTTCTAGGTGTATTCCTATGAAAACTCTCACATATGCTCAATTTAATATGCACCAGAATGGTACCAGAAACATTGTAATAGTGAAAAATTGGAAATAACCCAGTGACTATTAGTAGAAAGTGGAGAAATTATTTGTGGTTTTTTGATGCAGTTAGTTCTGGAAAAGCGAAATTCTGCATAGGTTTTTAAGATACCCTTCTTTATCAATCCCGTTGATTCTAGTTAGTTTATTTTCTTTTTGATCTTAAAACGTTTCCCTCAAATGCCACATCTATTAAGTCCTCAGGGATGTCATG
Source organism: Tupaia tana (assembly GCA_026018925.1). Taxonomy (NCBI): domain Eukaryota; kingdom Metazoa; phylum Chordata; class Mammalia; order Scandentia; family Tupaiidae; genus Tupaia; species Tupaia tana. The sequence goes on from JAKSZU010000021.1 coordinate 16,793,324, forward strand.
ATGCATTTTTACATAGAAAAACATAGAAAAATACATCATGACTTTCCCGATGACCTAATATTATCCAGTAGGCCTCAACAATTCTTTTTCTAAAAAAAAATTTTTATTTAACTTTATTTATTTACTTATTTTAATTGGACCAGAGAGGGACAGAGAGAGAGAGAGGGAAAATAAGAAAGCAAGCTATCAGATCTGGCACTCGAACTGTGGTCGGCTGTGTGGAAGTGTCCAGCACCTTAACCACCACACTACCTGCTGGTCCCCAAGGCCTCAACAATTCTATAGTACCCTTCTAAATGCTATTAAAGGTGTGGACTGGGGCTTCAGCATTTTCCACTACTTGATTTGCCTTAATGGCCTTTATTCATCATAGTTTCTTTGATTCTCAGTCTATTACTTTTTTTCTTTCTTTTTTTTTTTTTTCTTTTTTTGGAGAGGTTTTTGCTATAGGGCGCGTGCGCTCACCAGACAGACAGAGAGAGACAGAGAGACAGAAAGCAGGAAATCACCCCCCGGGGGGATGGCCACGCCGCAATCCCTTCTCCTCCATTCTCCTCCCAGGATCTTGGGCACGCACGCACACGCGCCAGACATGAGTTTGAGCCAATGGGTCCGGGACGTGAACCACGGTCGACTACGTGGGAGTCCAGCGACATAGCCATTATGCTAACTGCTGGTCCCACTTTTTTTCTTTCTTTCCTTTTTTTTTTTTTTTTGTGTGCCAATAGGGCACATGCACTCACAGAAGAGAGACAGTGAGAGAGAAAGCGAGAAATCACCCCCAGGGGGATGGACACACTGCAATCTCTTCTCCTCCATTTTCTTCATGAGACTGGGCATGCACATACATGTGTCCAGTGTGATTTTCATGCCACTGGGTCCGGGACTCGAACTACAGTTAGCCATGCAGGAGTCCAAGTGCCTTAACCTCCATGCCACCTTCTGGCTCTCACAGTCTATTATTTCAACAGGTACTTTTGTTTCCCTATTGCTTTAAATTTGCTTATTTATTTGTTTCGTGAGGGCATCCACAACAGGGTCTCATGACACAATTCACTCCCCCACCTCTTCACCCCCTCCCTCATTGCCAGCCGCCCTGGATCACAGGCACGTATGCTCAGGGAAATCTTGGGACTCAAACTCAGGACCTTTCCCCAAGTGAGTTCAGCTGTGTTACCACTGTGCTACCTTATTTTTTAAAATATAAATCTCTTCTATTGTCTCTGTTCCTTTTCTGCTTCTTGGTCTTTTCAGAGCATGTTCTGAGTATTTGAAAAGAAATACTTTTTTCCCTTTTTTGAACGGATTATTTATTTTATTTTATTTATTATTATTATTTTTTTAAATTTGACCAGAGAGAGAGGAAAGGGAAAGTGAGAAAGCCACCAGGCCCAGGACCTGAACCAGTCAGCCATGTGAGAGGACAGCACCTTACCCACCATGCCACTTGCAGGCCCCCATTTTCTCCCTCTAATCTATTTCTGTTCTTGCTTTCAGCATTATCTCCAAAATAAATAAAATAAATCTGCATCAAATGTTTACATATATCATTATATCTTGCATAGTATGCTGTTGATTTGGTTTGATCTTTGCCAGTTAATTAGAACTTGGTGTCACACACTGATAATTGTCACAATTACCGCTGGGAAACATGTCCCTCTCTGTACATGGCTCCCTTCTACAAGTTTGTGGAGATGTGATTAACAGGTTAAAGGATGACGGAAATCAGACCAGGCTTCTGAAGCATTCTTTTTGTTTATTTGTTTTTTGCTTATTTTTAAACAATTATTTATTTAATTTTATATATTATTATTACTTTTTTTTTTTTTTTTTTCAAAATTGCTATAGGGCTCATGCAGTCATGAAGGAGGGGGAGGGAGGGAGAGAGAGAAAGAAAGAAAGAAACAGTGAGAGAACAAGACCCCAAGTCAGGGGCTTGAGCTACAGTTGACCAAGTGGGAGTCTAGCACCTTAACCACTGTGCCACTTGCTGGCCCCATATTTTCTGCTTTTTATTTACCAGAGGGTGCATGCACTTACCAGAGAGAGACTAAGAGGGAGAAAGCACTCCACGATGGGGTGTGGCCACACTGCAATCCCTTCTACATTTATCCATCCCGTAGACATTTTGAGCATGCATGCACATGTGCGTGATGTGTTTCTTCAAGCTTCTGAAGCCAGGATTTGAACCACTCAGTCAGCCATGTGAGATGAGTCTCCCTTAACCACTAGTCCACAGGTTAGCTCAGGATCCCTTGTATTCTAGTTACCTCTGTTCTGTTTCAAGAAGGAGAAAACACACTCCCAACTACAAGACTCCAAGAAAATGTACACCAGTAGTCAAAGAAAGGGAGCAGCATAAACGCATTAGTTCTACTGGACAAACCTCTTGAAAGGGAAGCCTGATTTGGGAATAAATAGGCGACCACTCTGTACTGAGTCTCTGGGTTATAATCCCTGTAAGGAGCCAGATGGTCTCACTGGCTTCCTCCACAGCATACAGAGCAGTGCTGGACACAGAAGCACTCAGAGTTAGTTGATGACAATTAAATAAATGTCGTTTTATATTTGTCCTTTACTTACAACGTTTACCCCTCCGGACTGCAAAATGTATTGGCAGAAACTTGCAATAACTCACATTCACACTGTGTGAAAATGGATACAGAGAACTGTAAAGCCAAGTGGAAGGAGGAGGCAATGATTACAGACTCACGAGTACTTTGATTAAATACAAACTCTTCTAGTGTTTTAAATCTTCCATTCAAAGTTAACTACTCCCTGCACTAACTTCAGTTGTAAGTTGAGTTTTTGTTGGTTTGTTTTTTAAAGAATTATTTATTTATTTAATTCCACTTGTTATTATTTTTTAATTTGACCAGAAAGAGAGAAAGGGAAAGTAAAAAAGCAAGCTGCCAGGTCTGGGACTCAAACTATGGTCAGCCATGTGGAAATCCAGCATCTTTAACCACCATGCCACCTGCCAGCCCCTGTAAGTTTTGTTTTAAAAAAAGTATATGAAAAGAAGGAGAGAAATATGAACATTTCTTAACATAAAAAAACAGTAAAGATAATTCATTTTTTAATAGTTTTAAAAAACTGTGAGGGGACTAGAAGGTGGTGTAGTGGTTAAGGCACTGGACACTCCCACATGGCTGACCGTGGTTTGACTCCAGGATTTGGTGAATTGCATTCTCACTTTCTCTCTCTCTCTCTCCCTGTGTGTGTGTGTGTGTCTCAGGTCAAATTAAAATAAATAAATGAATGAGTAAGCAAATTTAAATAAATAATTATTTTTAAAAACTGTGTCAGAGGGCACATAGGCTCAGCAGAGACAGAAAGAGAAGGGAAGTGAGAAAGCACCCCTCGTGGAGCACGGTCACGCTGCAATCTCTTCTCCTCAATTCCTCCACCCTTTTGGAATTTGCACATACGCACACCCACCTGGCATATTTCACAAGCTGCCAAGTTTAGGACTCAAACTGTGGAACCGGCCACGTAGGATCCAGCTGCCTTAGCCACCAGGCCATGAGCTGGCTCAAGAATTATTCATTACTGAAGGTAAGAACAAATCTCTCTCTATCTTTTTTTTTTTTTGGTGGTGGGGGTAGGATTTTTGCCGCCGGGTGTGTGCACTTGCCAGAGAAACAGACAGAAAGCGAGAAATCACTTTCCAGGGAAGATGGCCGTGCCACAGTTCCTCCTCCATTCTCCTCTCAGGATTTTGGGAACCCATGCACATGTGCCTGGCATGAGTTTTAAGCTGCTGGGACCAAGACTTGAACCGCAGTCAACCATATGGGGGTACAGCGACATAACTATTATGCTATCTGCTGGTCCTTGACTCTCATTTTTTTAATTGCCAGAGGGTAGGTGCACTCACCCAAAAAACACAGAGAAACCCAGAGTAGGAGCGAGAGAGAAAGCACCCTCCAAAGACGTGCGGTCATGTCACAATCCCTTCTCTTCTTTTTCTCCATCTAGACAGAATTAGGAGCACGCTTGCGCTTTCCAGGCTACGGGGGCTGAGACTCAAACTGCACGGTCAGCCATATGCTATCTGACTCTCTGAACCACTAGGCCACAGGCCAATTTCCCACTCACCAAATTTTAAAATTGTAGCAGGTAGTGAAAGTCCTAGAGGCGGGGCCAGCAGGTGGCATGGTAGTTAAGGTGCTGGTCTCCCACATGGCTGACTGCAGTTCAGGTCTTGGATCTGGTGGCTTGCTTTCTCACTTTCCTGTTCTCTTTCTGTCTCTCTCTGGTCAAAATAAAAATAATAATAATAATGAATAACATTAAATAAATAATTCTTTATAAAAAAAGTCACAGAGAGTACCTTTTTCATCTTTCTCTGGAGGAAACTCAGAAGATATAAACGAATGACATTTTTGGAAAGGTATTTTGGAGTTGCTATTGCATCCTCCACATCCAGAAATGATGAAACCAGCGAGGCCCTTCCTCAGTCACTCCAGGCTTGGAAGCAAAACTGCAGGTGACAGCCAGCACGTTCTCCACAGCCAGAACACGTGGACCAGGAGAAGCAGCTGGCTTCTTCCGCTCCTTTGGACTGCTGGGACACAGGAGGTCACCGAAGGTTCAGATGCATGTCCCAGATACGTATGATAAATAACGAAGGCCCCTTTCGTCCACATCCGATGGTAGAGAGAATGGAATCATAGATGGTATTTTTTTCCTCTTTGGAGTTTTAAGAATTCGGTATTTCTTGCCTTTTTCTCCCTTTGGCAAGTTTTAGTTTAAAAATGAATAAATAAAATTCCATTCCTCTGCATGATTTGAAAATAGTTGATTTTCTTCCAGGCATTTTCTTGAAGTAATTTCCTGTTTTATTTTCAGAAATGTAAAATATGGGATGGGGATAAAGAAAGATCTATTTGACTTCAGGACAAATAATACTTACGTAAGGTCCTGTCTAAAATATCCTAAGAAAAATATGTGCTTGCCATATTTTAGAATGGGTTAAAAAAGATTGAACTAAGAAGTAAAAGTTCACCACTTGCTTGCCACACCTTGGTATGACCATGGGTTCCAGCCCTATTTTGAGGTTGTCTGGGCTATAGGATAAACATTTTCCTTTCATCCCCTTCTGGGATTTGTTCCTGGGTCTGCGATTTGCTGAGTGATAGAATATCAATGGTTAGGGGCCAGCAGGTGGTATGGTGGTGAAGGCGCTTGATCCCAGGTGGCCTACTGTGGTTGAGTCCCAGAGTTAGTGGCTTGAAAGTCCCTCCAGGTGCGTGTGTGTGTGTGTGTGTGTGTGTGTGCCCAAAATCCCAGGAGAGAATGGAGAAGAAGGGATTTTGGTGTGTCTATCACCCTTGGAGGATGATTTCTTACTTTCCCTATGGCAAAAACCTAAAAACCTAAAAAACAAACATTTTTTTTTAAACATCAATGATTATACTAATTTGCTTTGTATTTCTCTGTTAAATGGAAATCTAAGAAGTTTCTTTTCTTTTTTTAAAATAATTATTTTATTTTAATTTTACTTATTCATTCACTTATTTTAATTTGACCAGAGAGAGAGAGAGAGAGAGAGAGAGAAAGAAAGAGAGAGAGAGAGAAAGTGAGTTAGTAAGCTATCAGGTCCAGGACTTGAACCAGGGTCGGCCATGTGGGAGTGTCCAGTGCTTTAACCACCACACCACCTGCTACTCCCAGAAGTTTATTTTCTTAGCCATAGATATCGCAGAGCAAGGGCTGGATTCTGGCTTTTTGTACTCAAGTGAGAATTAAGAATGTGCTATTCTGAACCTGAAAGAGAAGGAAAAAACCCACATTCTCCAGAGCAGTCAGTACCTTGTTGTAATTTCTTGCTAGTTATTTCCTCTGCCACGCAGCAAGAACCTTCACTGAAAATGAAAATAAAAGTGGTTATCCTTATTCTTAGACTTTTCTTCCTGAACATGGAAGAAAAAATGGTGATAAATTCTTCGTATCTTCCCAGAAAGAAGAAACTGAACTGTGCGTTTCAGTTTCTTCCTCTTTTAATGACCACTGGAATATTTGACAGCATCAAAGCTTATTACTTTTTTCTTTCTTTCTTTTTAAAATTTCAGTATTTCTTCCATGAATGAGAGGAACAGCACTCCTAATGGGGCCTTAATGCTGAGATCCACCTCCAGCCTCAGCCAGCCAGGACCATGTGCATATCACACACTCAGGGAGGTGTCCAGGCGCGAACTCGGAACCTTCTGTGGGTAGCTTCAGTGTCATGTCTATCACTGTACCCTCACCAGGCCCTCAACTCATTTGGATAGAGTTCTCCAAACTGTTTACTTGATTAAATCACTTCACTACTTTCCTTCTTTCTTCTTCCTTCCTTTTAATTTCTTTTTTCTTTCTTTTTCTCTTTTTCTTTCTCTTTTTTCTTTCTTTCTCTCTCTTTCTTTCTTCTTTCTTTTATTCTCTCCTTTCTCTTTCTCTCTCTCTTTCTGCCTTTCTCACTCTCTCTTTCTGTCTTCTTTCTTTCTCACTCTCTTTCTTTGTTTCTTTTCACTAGGGAGTAGATGCACCCACTACAGGGGGCCAGAGGAAGAGGGAGAGGAGAAAGCATCCCCATAAGGAATGGTCACACTGCAATCTCTTCTTCTCCATCTTTTCCTCTTTGCAGGATCTTGGGAAAACGCACACATGTGCCTAGCATGTTTCTTAAGCCAACAGATTCGGGACTTGAATTGCACTGCTAGCCATGGAGTATCTGGCAGCTTGAACCCCCAGGCTGGAGCTGACTCCACTTCATTACTCTTCAAAATTTATATTTCATTTTATGTTTGCTATAGGGGCACGTGGGCTTGCCAGAAAGGCGTGGGAATGAGAAATCACCTCCCAAGAGGGATGGCCAGACTACAGTCCTGTCTCCTTCATTCTCCTCTTGGGATTTTGGGCACATTTTTATTTTATTTTATTTTATTTTATTTTATTTTATTTTATTTTATTTTATTTATTGAGAAATGTTTGCTATGGGGTGCATGCGCTCAACAGAGAGACAGAGAGACAGACAGAGAAAGTGAGAAATCACCCCTCGGGGAGATGGCCATGCCGTCAATCTCTTCTCCTATATTCTCTTCTCAGGATTTTGGGCTTACAAGCACACGTTCCTGGCAGGAGTTTCAAGGGACTCTAACTGCAGTCGGCCATCCAGTGGGAATCCAGCACCTTAACCACTGCTACCTGTTTTTCAAGCCACTGGGTCCAGGACTCAAATGATGCAGTCGGCCATGTGGGATCTAGCTGCCTTAACCTCTGTGCCACCTGCCAGCCTCAAATAACATTTATTTACTTATTTGTTTATTTTTTAAAAAGAAGTATTTATTTACTTATTTATTTATAATTTGCTATAGGGCACATGTGCTCACCTGACACACACACACACACACACACACACACACACTCACAGATATGCACAGAGGTGGAGAAAAAAAGAAAGCCATCAGATCTAGGTCAAGCTGTGGTTGGCAACATGGGAGTCCAGCGCCTTAACCACCACACCATCTGTTGGCCCTCCCAAATAACAATGGTTAATAAATAACATTTGTTGATCATTTCATTTTACGAGGTGCATGACTAGACTGAGAAGCTCACATTCTAGTGAGGACGAAAGAACAAAATGTGCCTTGTAACGTGTTCATTACACAGAAATTCAAAAGGCGCTGTGGGAGTCTACCAGAGCAGAGAGGAGGTAGTAAGTTGTGGTAATAGAGGGCCTTTGGGCGCAAAGCAGGTGTCAGTTGAGTTTTGAAGACTGAGTAGCATTGGGACCAGCAGTTGGCGTAATGGCTATGTCGCTGAACTCCCATGTAGTCGACTGCGGTTCAAGTCCCCAAACTGTTGGCTTAAACTCACGCAGGGTGCATGTGCATGCGTGCCCAAGATCCCAAGAGGAGAACGGAGAAGGGATTGCGGCATGGCCATCCCCCCATGTGATTTCTCAGTTTCTGTCTCTCTGTCTCTGTCTTTCTGGTGAGCACACGCGCCCTATAGCAAAAACCTCTCAAAAAAAAAAAAAAATCACGGAGTAGCAGCGCGTCTGAACAGGACCGCTGCCCTTTTTGCCCTATTACAATGACTGCTGTCTTCACACTAAAGCCTTTACATGATTTCACATGACCTAGTTTTTATTTTTTTAATGCAGATATTATATAACCTGAGCACCAGTACCTGGAGGCAACTCTTAAGCCGTGAGTCAAGTATCTTACTGACTACTCTTAGCATTAGCTAACTCATCTGGATTACATTGTGCTGCTTTTCAATCACACACGTTTCCCTTTTACCCAGGAAATGAAATATGACAATTATGACATTCTTAGACCTTTTCTTGGTTCAGAAGAAAAAATATATAATAAGGACATAATAAGGCATTTATTAGACTTTTTGAATTAAATTTTTGTTTTTCAGGAAGACTAATACATCACCAGAAAAATCATGACGCATTTTTGCATGGAAAAACAGAAAGAATACATTACGGCTTTTCTGATGACCCAATATAATCTAAACATTAGATTCTAATTATGAGCTATTTAAAAGATCACATTTTGGCCCAGTTGTGGTGGTTTGGGTTGCTTCTCGGGCTGGGACCACATAGGAGGTCTGAGTTTGATTCTCAGTCCCACCCAGAATGCATGGCAGGGCATGGCTGTAATCCCAGCAACTTGGGAACGGAGGTGGGAGGATCTCAGTTGAGGTTGAGCTGGACAACATAGCAAGTTCTTGTCTTAAAAAAAAAAGAGTCAGGCGTGGTGGTGCAAGCCTGCAGTTCCGGCAGGGAGGCTAAGGCAGAAGGATCACAACAGAGAGACACTGTTTTGTGTTTGAAAAAAAGCCAGATGGGGGACCAGCAGTTGGCATAATGGCTATGTCGCTGGACTCCCATGTAGTCAACCGCAGTTTGCGTCCCAGACCCGGTGGCTTAAAATTCATGCCGGGCGCGTGTGCGTGTGTGCCCAAGATCCTGAAAGGAGAAAGGATTGCAGTGTGGCCATCCCCCCTGGGGGGTGATTTCTCCCTTTCTGTCTCTCTGTCTCTCTCTGTCTGGCGAGCGCATGCGTCCTATAGCAAAAACCTCTAAAAAAAAAAAGAAAAAAAGGCGGCCAGATGGTGACTCGGCAGTAGAAAAACCGAGCTTATGAGGAAGGATCCAGGTTCATGTCTAAGAACCTCTTGAACACCCGGAATGCACAGGTACATGTCTGTAATCCAGACTAGCCGGGGTGGGGGGGTGGATCATGGCTTCAAGACTCTATTGGGGAGCACTGTCTCTCTGTCTGTCTCTCTCTCTCTGTTTTTCTCTCTCTCATGGAAGAAATACATTAACTTAAAAAAATAATTAAAAATACATATCGTTAAGGGACAACAGGTGGTATGGAGGTTAAGGCACTGGATTGCACATGGTCAAGTGCACAGTTTGAGTCCTGAACCTATAGCTTGAAAATCATGCCAGGTGCATGTGCATTGTGTGCCCAAAATCCTAAGAGAAGAATGGAGGAGAAAGAATTGAGGTGTGGCCATCCCCCTGGGGAGTAATTCCTCACTTTCCCTCTCATTGTCTCTGTCTCTCTTTGTCTTTCTACGGGAAGTACAAGTGCTTTGTGGGAAAATATCTTAAAAAGAAAAAAAAAAAAAAAGAAAAAGAAAAGAAAATCATGTTGGGGGTGTGTGCATGGGTGCCCAGAATCTCAAGAGAATGGAAGAGAAGGGATTACAATGTGGCCATCCTGCCTAAGGGGTGATTTCTCACTTTCCCTCTCTCTCTTTCTCTCTCTCTCAATCTCCAGCCACCATCTGTGCCCTAAGCAAACCTAAATAAGTAGATAAATAAAATTGTAAAATATTGTATTGCTAAGAAGTGTTAACTACTAATCCACCTTCCTCATAGCTTTGCCTTTTCTGGACATTTCATATAAATTAAATCATACGACATTATCATCTCACCTCCTTCATTAGCAAAAAAAGAAAGTGGAGAAACTGTTGATGGGTGTTTAATGAATTTTATTTGAAAACAATCTCTCACAAGTAAAAAAACATGAAGGAACTTTTATATTCTGCTAATAGGAAGGGGGAAAATCAACGTCAATTATGTCAGTCATTGAGACATAATGTACGGGGAGACCGGTACATTTTTTGACATGCCACTCTTCCCCCTAGTGGCCAGAATGAGATTGTTAACGGGAGAGATTGTTTTTTCTAGTTATTATCATCATTATTCATACATTCAATGGCTATACATCATTTTGATCGTAAAGAGACTTTACCCCATGATATACACCTCAGTCCAGCCCTGTTGAGAATACCATACGCGTCGTCATCAACAGGTAATAAACCTATCTGTGTCACAGAAATGGCTTACCTCTCTTTTTCCCCCCCCAATCTCCTTTCCTACATGCTTTCCCTCTCCCACTCTCCTTCCACTTTCTCCCTAGTGTCCATAACAATTTTCTTTCTTCAAATTTTTAAAAATTTTTAATTCATGAATTAATTGAAATTCATTCACTGAACATCATCAGATCGTACGAAATGTGATTTCCCATTCAAAATATACTGCATAGTGACTTAATCACATATTATCGTTGATAATTTTCCATTTCTAGGTTCATATACATATGTGTATATATATATATATATTTTTTTTACCCCTATTTCTCACCTCTGCCATTTCCCACCCTCCTCCCACACTATCTCAGATGTCTATAGTTGTCTTCCATTCCTTCCCCCTCCCATTTTATTGATTCACAAAATTTCTTAAATAATCTAACTACTTTCAATAGCAATTTCAGCTGGTAAATATATATCTGTGAATACGTGTCTGCCTTTAGGCATGAAACTCTGAGTAGAATGAATATACTATAAAGTAGCACCTGGCTCATGCTATATCACTTACTACAGTCATTAAATGGGTATTTTTTAATATATATTTGTTTTCAAGAAAAGGAGTTTTAGCTTTAATAAATCAAAGAAATGCTAAGAAACTTTGCGTAAAATTTAAAGTCAGGAGGGGCCAGCAGGTGTCATGGTGGTTAAAGGTGCTGGACTCCCACATGGCCGACCATGGTTCAAGTCTCAGACCTGACGGCTTGCTTTCTCACTTTCTCTCTTCCTCTCTCCCTCTCACTTTGTCCCTCTCTGGCCAAATTAAAATAAATAAATAAATCAAAGAAAGTTAAATAAAATAATTCCTTAAAAAAAAAAAAAGAGCTGAAAGCCAGGAAACAGGTTCTGATTCTGTTCAAATAGTAGGTACATTAACTTATCAGTAGCTCAAGTCAGGACAAAAATCCTTACAATTGGAAAACATAGCTTAGGAGAAAATCAGCAATGTTTTAGTCAAAAGTCATAAAATTCTATTTTACCAGTTCAGTCTCATGTACTTTATCTTCTGTTGTGGTTCAATCTTCCTGATTAAATTCTGGGATAGAATATTCAACTCCAGACTTGTCCCTACAATTAATTGGCCATTTTCTTAGTTTTTGAACTCTTATATCTGTGTGCCTGTATTTAAGTTTCCTGGTTTAGCACTCCCTTCAAAGGCACTTCTTGGAGAGCTGGTTTGGTGTTGGTAAATTCTTTCAGGTTTTGTTTATCTGAGAATGTTCTTGTCTTCTCTTCCTATATGAAGGATAATCTTGCCAGGTATAGTATTCTTGGTTGAAATTGCTTTTCACTCAACACTTTGAATATGTTTTCCCATTCTTTCCTTGCATTGTTTCTTTCTTTCTTTCTTTTTTTTTTTTGAAGAGGTTTTTGCTATAGGGTGCGTGCGCTCGCCAGACAGACAGAGAGACAGAAAGTGAGAAATCACCCCCCAGGAGGGATGGCCACGCCGCAATCCCTTCTCCTCCATTCTCCTCTAGGGATCTTGGGCACACACGCACACGCGCCCGGCGTGAGTTTTAAGCCACCGGGTCCGGGACATGAACCGTGGTCGACTACGTGGGAGTCCAGTGACATAGCCATTACACTAACTGCTGGTCCCCCCTTGCATTGTTTCTGATGAGAGGTCTGCTGTTAGCCTGATGGGATGTCCTTTGTAGGTAACTTGCCATTTCTCTCTTGCCAATCTTAGTATCTTCTCTTTGTCTGTGGTTTTGGTCAATCTGGCTATAATGTGTCTTGGAGATCTTCTTGGGTTGATTTTATTTGAGGTCCTTTGTATTTCTTGGGACTGAACTTTCGAATGCCTCTCTAGGTTTGGAAAGTTTTCTTGCAGGATTTCATGGGATAGATTATCAATGCTCTATGAGTCTCTTCACCTTCTGGAATACCAATTATCCAAATGTTTGGACGTTTGATGGTATCTAGTATTTCTTTCATATTATTCTCATTTTGGGGGGCAATTTTCTCAGTCTTTGTGGTGGATTTTTCTAGGCCAGAGATTCTATCTTCTACATCTGAGATTCAATTTTCAGTATGATCTAGTCTGCTTTTAATACTTTCCAGGGAGGTTTTGACTTCCTATATTATAGCTTCATCTCTAACATGTCCCTTTGATTCTTTTTTATGGTGTGTATTTCCTCTTTCAGATCTTGCACGAACTTCCTCACTTCCTGGAACTCATCGGCTCCTTTCTCCTGCCTCTTCTGCAGTTCATTGTCTCTCTTCTCTTCCATCTCTATTAGCTGTGTCTCTATGAATATTCTAAATTCTTTTTTTTTTTTTGGAGAGGTTTTTGCTATAGGGCGTGTGCACTCGCCAGACAGACAGAGAGAGACAGAGAGACAGAAAGCGAGAAATCACTTTCTGAGATCACTTTCTGAGAAGGGATGGCTACGCCACAATCCCTTCTTCTCCATTCTCCTCTCTGGATCTTGGGCACGCACGCACATGCGCCTGGCGTGAGTTTAAGCCACCGGGTCCGGGACTCGAACCATGGTCGACTAGGTGGGAGTCCAGCGACATAGCCATTACGCTAACTGCTGGTCCCAGAATATTCTAAATTCTTTATCTGACATTTCCGTGAGTTTCATTGTCCTGTATGAGGATGAAGAGGAGTTATTCTTTTCCCTTGGAGGAGAGGTATTTTCTTGTTTTCCCATAATTCTTGTGGTGATTTCTAGTCATCTGATGGATGGTGCATTTCTTCCTCATTCTTGAAGTTCAATCTAAGCGTTCAGAGGCGTGTAGGAGGAGGTGATCTGCAATCTCTCCTTTGTTCCATTTTTACTCTTTGTGCATCAGATTCAGTGGGAATAGAGGAATATTCTGACCCTAATCATATTCAGATGTTTGGATCCTGTTCCTTGGACCTGCCTAGACACTCAGTGCATGGAAGCCACTAGAAATGAATCTGGAGGGAGAAGTCCCAGCAGAAAATCTTCATTTTTGGTCAATGAAAGCATTATTTCAAAGCTCAAATTCAGTAGCCATCTCAGGATGGGCCTGAGTTTGTGCTTTTTCCCAATGTTCAATGCTTTTATGTCCTCCAGACTTTCAGTCTCTACCATAGAGTGCGGACAGTCAGTATATGTTAAGTGGAGACATACAACATCTCTGTTTTATAGCCTGACTTGCTTCACTCAGCAATAAATCTTCCATATTCATCCACTTTCTATCAAATGCCAGGGTCTGGTTGCTTTTTATGGCTGAATAGTATTCCATGGAGTATATGTGCCACACTTTTTCAATCCATTCATCTGTTTGTGGACATTTGGGTTGGTTCCATGTCTTAGCAATCGTGAATAATGCCACAATAAACATAGGTGAACAAGCACGTTTCTGTCTGAGCGTTCTCCTGTCCTTTACATAGATACTCAGGAGCAGAATTGCTGGATCCTATGGTAGTTCATTTGAAGGTCTTTGAGGAACCTCCATATTGTTCTCCACAGTTTAACAGTGGTTAAACCAATTTACATTCCCACCAATAATAGAGGAGAGTTTCCCTTTCACCACATTCCTGCCAGCACTTTTTTCCCTTTCTTTCTTTCTTCCTTTCTTTCTTTCTTCTTCCCTCCCTCCCTCCCTCCCTTCCTTCCTTCCTTCCTTCTTTCCTTCCTTCCTTCCTTTTTTTAATCTTTGCCATTCTGACTGGAGTTAGGTAGTATCTCATTGTAGTTTGGACCTGCATCTCCCTTATGATGAGGGATGTTGAACATTTTTTCATATTCTTTTTGGCTGTTCGTTTGTCTTCCTTAGAGAGTTGTTTATTTAGCTCATTTTCCCATATTTTAATTAGGTTAGTTATTTTCCTCTGGGTAAGCTGCTTAAGTTCTCTGTGTATTCTAGTTGGGAGGGATTTTTAATGTTCTCACCACAGAAAAATGAAAGTTGGTGAGGCAATGGACATGTTAATTAGCTTAAATATATTTTCCCAAGGGTATATATGGATCAAAATACCACACTGTACTCCATGAATATACACAATTATTTGTCAGTTGCAAATAAATAAATAAATCTAAAAGCATAAAAATCATGTTAATCAGAATGCATCCCAGATTCTTCAAATGCTCCTAAATAAGAGACATTATACTTGGAGTTTTCTTGTGAAAAATTATCCACCCCCCCTTTTGTTTATTAAAAGTCTTTTGTAAAGCAAATCTCAGGGGCTGCATATTTTACCATTTTTGCCAATTCTTAACACTACTGAATGTACCAGCTTCTTCACGTAGAGGAATTTAGTGCCATGGTTAAAATGTGGTACCAAATTACCCAAATTCAAACCTTTTTTTTTTTTAAGAATTATTTATGGGGTCGGCAGGTGGCGTGGTGGTTGAGGGCACTGGACTCCCAGATGGCCAACTACAGTTCGAGTCCCAGACCTGGTGGCTTGTTTTCTCTCTCTCTCTTTCTCTCTCATCAAATTTTAAAAAACAATACATAAAGTTAAATAGAATAAATAATTCTTTTAAAAAGAACCATTTATTTAGAGACCAGCAGGTGGTATTATGGTTAAGGTGCTGGACATGGTCAACTGAGGTTTGAGTCCTAGATCCACCAGCTTGAAACTCACACTGGGTGCGTGTACGTGCATGCCCAAAATCCTGAGAGGAGAATGAAGGAAAGGGGGTTGCAGAGTGGCCATCTCCCCAGCAGGTGATTTCCTGCTTTCTATCTATCTCTTTTTCTCTGGTGAACACACAAGCCCTATAGCAAAAATCTATCAAAATTTTTTATTTAACATTATTTATTTATTATTACTTTAATTTGAGTTTCTCCTTTCTCTCCCTCTCTGTTTATTTCCAGAAAGCACCCGGTCCAGGACTCAAACCGTGCAGTTAGTCATGTGGGATCCAGACTCCTTAGCCACCATGCCACCTGGCTGACCCGGTCAAGTATGATTTTTATTTCAGGGATATGAAAACTAACGCTTAGAGAGTATGTGTGACTTGTCAGGTGTCATACCTCTAGTAAACACTAGGTGTTGAAACCTAGATTTACACCTAGATCCCCTGACTCCCAGGAGAGAGCTCTACTACCATGAAAATAATAAATATGGTACGTACTGGTTAACCTTCATTCTAGCAATCCTTCTTAAATTATTTATTTTAATTGTAATTATTCATTCATTTATTTTAATTTGACCAGAGAGAGAGGAAAAGTGAGAAAGCAAGCCACCAGGTCTGGGACTTGAACTATGGTTGGCCATGTGGAAATGTCCAGTGCTTTAACCACCATGCCACCTACTAGGCCCTCATTTAGCAATCTTAAAGTTTACATTTCGGTAAAAATCACAGTTCTATAAAAAAGCAATTTTTTAAAAAAACATTTATTTATTTAGTCATTCATTTATTTTAATTTAACCAGAGAGAGACAGAGAGACAGAGAGAAAGGGAGAGAAAGTGAGAAAGCAAGCCACCAGGTCCAGGACTCAAACTGTGGTTAGCCATGTGGGAGTGTCCACCGCCTTAACCACACGCCAACTGCTGGTCCCAAGAAAGCAAATTTCTCTCGACTGTAAGAATCATATTTTTGGACCATGACATGTAACCAAGACACCTGGTCTCCCCGGTGGCAACAGTTTAATTGTGGTTGAGTGTCAAGGACACTTTACAAACGCAAACACGTAAAGCGATGTCTGATCTGCCCTCAGTTGTCGTGGCACGGAGCATCTTACTAGGAGTCTGTGTCTGTGCTCTGTCCATTTGAGTCTGGGTCATGGAGGACAGAAGTGAGGTCAAGGAAGGAACCCTGAGTGACCAGTCACAGTGTGGCCTTGACAGCATGCTCACTTCTGATTTTCAAAAAATTTTTTCAAGAAATATCCATTTAATTGTATTTATCATTATTATTTTTTTGAGAGAGATATTTTTGCTATACAGAGAGAAACAGAGACAGAAAGCAAGAAATGACACCCCCTCCCCCCATGGGAGATAGCCACACAGCAAGCAATCCGTTCTCCTCCATTCTCCTCTTGGATTTTGGGCATGCACACACGCACGCCTGATGTGAATTTTTGATGTTGCTGGAGAGTTTTTTTTTTTTTTGCTATAGGGCACGTGCGCTCGCCAGAAAGACAGAGAGAGATAGAGAGCAAGAAATCACCCCCCATGGAGGATGGCCACGCTGCAATCCCTTCTCCTCCATTCTCCTCTTGGGATCTTGGGCATGCACGCACATGCGCCAGGCATGAATTTAAGCCATCAGGTCCGGGACTCGACTCCAACCACGTTCGACTACATGGGAGTTCAGCGACATAGCCATTACACTAACTGCTGGTCCCCCATGTGAATTTTTAAGTCTCTGGGTCTGGAACTCAAACAGGAGCAGAAGTCCAGCAACGTAACCAATGTAACTATTACGCCACCTGCTGGTCTCAGTTATTATTATTTTTAAATTTGCACACACCAGAGAGAAAGTGAGAAAGCAAGCCACTAGGTCTAGGACTTGAACCGTAGTTGGTCATGTGGGAGTCCAGCAACTTAGCCACCATGTCACCCGCTGGCCCCATCCATTCCCTATTTTATGAATGTCTCTACCCCAAGCGCTTCTGAACGAACATTTTTTTCCTTCCCCACCAGTCACTAATCCAATCTGATTAGAAGACAGCTGTTGTCTGTTCCCGTCCAAAGCACTAGCAGGTAAAGAGAGACGGCAATCGGGTTGTGATCCGGGACACAGGCTCATATTTAAACGAGCGTTCTCTTTCGTCACGACGACGTTCACAAATGTCAACATTAGTGGAACAAGGCAGGTTACTCTAGTGAGAAAGCAAGCACACTTGCTTTTGCTGACCTGTAAGAGTGCTGATGTCGGTTGGCTAAATCAGAAACGTTGCAAATGTAAAGGGGATTAGACATCGTATTGGAAAAGGGAAACGGGACAAACCTAATTTTCCGGTGTACCGTTGTCAAGGTAATGTAAACGAAGTCCTTTGTAATTCTATCAATACTAGGTTTGCGACCAACAAGTTCGAGCTCTTTGAGGCCGCTGGAGTGCACTGCAAATTTTCAACAGAAGAGGGCGCTAAGTCGGAGCGTTTCAGACACCGGGCTCACCACGGATAGGGGTTAGGGAGAGGTGCTTCATAACCTGGAGGGAGGCAGAGAACATCGAAGTGGAATGATAGAGGGGAAACGAATGGGTGGGGATTCATAATCAAACGGAATCGCAATTAAAGAGGAAAAGGGCAAGTGACAAAGGGAGTGACTTATGTATGTGATTGCTAGTTCATGCCAGAAAGCAACCGGGATTTGGTGCAAGGCTTCGGATTTGAAAATCGCTGCTCTGAAGAAGATGACATGAAAATAGATCACACACCGAGCCCAAATGCCAAATATAAACAAAGAAACAAGTTACTGAAAAGATCCCTTCCGCGTTTTCATTTTCTAAATAAATGGACGATGAAATGAATGGTTTTGGTTTTACTGCCACTTCATTCTATTTTTTTTTTTTTTGAACATGGAAGTCTTCCAGTAAATCCTATAAAATTCTGTTCTAGAAGGAAAAATATTACAGTTCATTTTTTCCCCCACTCTAGAAAATTACTCTTCAAATATTTTTGCTAAATTATTGGGAGAGGAGTCAGAGGTGTAGTTTTTCTAAAAATGATACTTTGCTTTGTTTCCACGTTCTGCATTGGTAGGTTGGCTCAGTAATGCATGTGAGACCTTTAAAAAAATAAAAAAGAAAGAAAAAAGAAAATTTAGTTTAGTTTTTTTTTTTTTTTTGAGAGGTTTTCGCTATAGGGCGCGTGTGCTCGCCAGACAGACAGAGAGAGACATAGAGACAGAAAGCGAGAAATCACCCCCCAGAGGGGATGGTCACGCCACAATCCCTTCTCCTCCATTCTCCTCTTGGGATCTTGGGCACGCACGCACACGCGCCCGGCGTGAGTTTTAAGCCACTGGATCTGGAACGTGAACTGCGGTCGACTACGTGGGAGTCCAGCGACATAGCCATTACGCTAACTGCTGGTTCCCAAGAAAATTTATTTTTTTCTGGTTAAATCTACAAAATTTTTGTTTTTTAAAGAGATTTTTGCCATAAGGCGTGGGTGTTTGCTGGAGAGAGAGTGACAGAAAGTGCGAAATCACTCCCAGAAGGGATGGCCACACCACAATCCCTTCTCCATTCTCCTCTCAGGATTTTGGGCTCACATGCACAAACACCCAGCATCAGTGTAAGCTGCCAGGTCTGGGACTTGAACCTCCGTAGACTATGTGGGAGTCCAGCGATGTAACCATTATGCCATCTGCTGGTCCCAATCTACAAAACTTTGTAAAATGATGGTGTTGGGACAGATTTTAAGGTTATACAGTTCAAAACAAATATTTAGGGGCCGGCAGGTGGCATGGTGGTTAAGGGCATTGGACTCCCACATGGCTGATGGTGGTGCAGGTCCCAGACCTGGCGGTTTGCTTTTCACACTCTCTCTCTCATTCTGCCCCTCTCTAGTCAAATTGAAATAAATAAATAAATAAATGGATAAATAAAATTAAATAAAGTAATTCTTTAAAAAATATTTAAGTATCCCAGTGAAAAACAATATAACAGAAACAATTTTTTCCTTATTCGTGATAGAGAGAGAGAAAAAGCACATTCCCCAGGGTCAGGTCACATCACAGTCCTCTTCCTCCAGTCCTCCCGTCTTCCAGTCCGTTAGATCTTGGGCACTTCCACACAAGTGTGTGTACCTAGCGTGTTCCAGGCTGACAGGACCAAGGCTTCGAACCTTAGCTGCCCTGTGGGAATCAGCTTCTCTCTCTCTCTCTCTTTTTTTTTTCCTAGAGGTTTTTGCCATAGGGTACATGTGCTTGCCCAAGAAAAGAGAAAGAGACAGTGAGAGGGAAAGTGAGAAACATCCCCCAGGGGGGATGGCCGTGCTGCAATCCCTTCTCCTCCTGACATCTTGGGCACACACATGCGCACGCCCCCAGCATTAGTTTCAAGCCACTGGGTCCAGGACTCAAACTGCAGTCGGCCATGTGGGAGTCCAGCGACGTAACTGCTACACCACCTACTGGTCCCAGGATTCAAGCTTCTCTGGGGCAGTATTACCACTGTGCCACAGAGCCAGCCTTGAATTTTCAGGTTTGAAATATCCCTTTTCTGGGAGAACCGTCCATGTTGTCCACCACCCCAGGAGAGCTGGATAAGAGCTAAATACTGCCAGCTCTAAGGAACTCTGTTCAGAATAGCACTGTCTAGAAGAAATGCAGTGCCAGGCATGTGTGTAATTCTTAATGTTTTAATAGTTACGTTTAAAAAAAGAAAGAAGGGGTACCAGTGGCTAGCATAATGGTTATGTCGCTGGACTCCCACATGGTTGACTACGATTCCTACCCTGGATCCAGTGGCTTCAAACTCAAGCCAGGCACGTGTGTGTGTGCGCGCGCATGCCCAAGATTCCAAGAGGAGACAAGGAGAAGGGATTGCAGCGCGGCCAAACCCACTGGAGGAGGGGAATTTCTGGCTCTCTGTCTCTAGGGAGCGCACAAGCCTTATTGTAAAAATATCTCTTTAAAAAAACAGTAAGAAGAGCCGGTCTGGGGACTGGTGGTTAAGGGAGCTGGACCCCACATGGCTAACCACGCTATTGTAGTCCCAGACCCAGAGTCTTGAAAAACACGCCAGGTGCATGTGCATGTGTGCCCAAGACCTCAAAAGGATAGAGGTGGAGAGGAGACAGTGGCATGACCATGCCCCATGACAATGTGCTTTCTCCTCTTCCTCTGGCAGGTGCACACGTCCTCTGGCAAATTAAAAAGAGAGAGAGAGAGGGAGAGAAAAGTAAGGAGAGGGGCCAGCAAATGGCATAGCAGTTATGTCGCTAGACCTGCACATGGCTGACCGCAGATCGAGTCCCAGACCTGGTGGCTTGAACATCACACCAGGCATGTGTGCATGCCCAAGATCCCAGGAGAACGGAAGAGAAAGGATTGTACCGTGGACATTCCCTGGGTGGGGGGTGATTTCTCACTTTGCCTGTCTCTCTCTCTCTGGTGAGTGCATGTGCCTTATGGCAAAAATCTAAAAGAAAGAAGAAAGGAAGGAAGGAAGGAATAAATTTATTGAAAAAAGTTACTAAAATTTTACTTAAAATTTACTAAAAATGTATGAAAATCACTGAATATTCTTTTCTCTCAGAATGTTTACATATTTTCCTACCTTTAGATGTAAAAACAAGAAAGGAAAGTTTCAGGGTGAAAGCTATCTTTTTCCTTTATTTTCAACAAGATTATTCTGCTGGTCCTGTACTAACTTACTTTTGAATTATATATTTGAGGATTAGAGAAGCCATTTGTTCACTGTCCTTAATAATTTCTCTTTTTGTTTCTTCAGAATGCTCTTTAGATACTGGTCATTTCCTGGATTTGTGTTTGTTGTCAATATTCACACTAACAATTTTTAATATTCATAAAATTTTAAATT
This sequence comes from Tupaia tana, assembly GCA_026018925.1. Lineage (NCBI taxonomy): Eukaryota > Metazoa > Chordata > Mammalia > Scandentia > Tupaiidae > Tupaia > Tupaia tana. The sequence continues at coordinate 16,814,141 of JAKSZU010000021.1, forward strand.
CATAAAATAATGAAATCAAAGGGTAGCCCCTTAGCCTAGTGGTTAAGGGAAGCTGGATCCCACATGGCTGACTGTGATTTGAATGTTGGCCTTGGAGGCTTGAAAACTACGTGGGGCACATGTGTGTGTGCCCCAAATCCCGACCGGATGGAGAAGTGTTTGAGGCATGACCATGCTCCTTGGGAGGGGGGTGCTGGCCTGAGAGAAGAAGAAATCCAGGACCAGCAGATGGCATAATGGTTATGTCACTGGACTCCCACATAGTCGACCACCGTTCAAGTCCCAGACTGGGCAGCTTAAAACTCACGCCGGGTGCATGTGTGTACGTGCCCAAAACCCTGAGAGGAGAATGGAGGAGAAGAGTTGCAGCACGGTCAACCCCCTCTGGGGGCAGAATTCACACTTTCTGTCTCTGTCTCTCCAGTGAGCATATGTAGCAAAACTCTCTCTAAAAATAAATTAGTAAAAGAATGAAAATAAAAATTCAGTAACACTTGTTGAGGCTGGTGAGGGGTGAAGCAGATGTCTTGCGGGACCATCACTGTAGGTGGAGGATCAGTGGGGTTTTCAGGGAGGGGGACTGAGCTCAACTGGCAGTATGGCATGGGTAAAGGAGGGATTGGTAGCCAACGTAAGAGTGGGGGTTAGTGGGCAGAAAATCAATAGGGAAACATCACGAGTAAGGCCAGTTTTGACTAAGCTGACCTAACCGATAGCTAGCCGAAGAAGGCCAGGATGATCTGTCATCTCTGGATGATGGTAGAGGATATGGGACCTGATTTGCTAAAGAAAGTATCAGATATCCACTGGAGGAGAGGGTTTAAAATAAATTCACTTAGCAGGGTTCTTGCTAAAACTGGATTTTATAGGACAGACCCAGGAAAAGGGTCAGGAGTTTGATTAAAGTTTGATCAAGTAAGGATGAGCAATTAGCATAATGGCTATGTTGCTGGACTCCCATGTAGTAGACCGCGGTTTGAGTCCTGGACCTGGTGGCTTAGACTCACACCGGGCATGTGTGCGTGCGTGCCCAAGATCCTGAGAGGAGAATGGAGGAGAGGGGATTGCGGCGTGGCCATCTTCCCCGGGGGGTGATTTCTCACTTTTTGTCTTTCTGTCTCTCTCTGTCTTTCTGGTGAGCGCACACACCCTATAGCAAAAACCTCTCAAAAAAAAAAAAAAAAAAAAAAAAAAAAAAGCAATCTTTTCTGTTTGTTTTAGTTTGCTATAAGGTGTGTATGCCACTGAAGAGACAGAGATAAAGCTAGAGAAAGTGCACCCCAGGGAGGTGACCATGCCACAATCCCTTTTTCTCTGCTCTCCTCTTATGATTTTGGGCATATATGCTCATGCACCTGACATGTTTTTCTTTTTAAAGAATTATTTTATTCAACTTTATTTTATTTATTTATTTAATTTGACTCCAGAGAGACAGAATGAGGAGAGAGAGAAAGTGGGAAAGCAAGCCACTAGGTCCGGGACTGAAACTGTAGTCAGCTACGTGGGAGTTCAGTGCCCTTAACCACCATGCCACCTACTGGCCTCGTGTTTTTCTTTTCTTTTCTTTTTTTTTGGGGGGGGTGGGGGAGTGACAGAGACAGAGGTACGGTGAGAAATCACCCTCTAGTGGGGATGGCCACACTGTAATCCCCTCTCCTCCATTTTTCTCCTGGGATCTTGGGCGCACATGCATCCCGGGTCCAGTACTCGAACTGTGGTCAGCCATGAGGGAGTCCAGCCATGTAACTGCTAGCCATCTGCTAACTCCTTTCACTTGGCAATGTTTTTTAAGCCACCAGGTCTGGGCCTTGAACCAATAAGTTGGCCACGTGGGATCCATCCACCTTAACCACCACACCACCTGGCTAGCCCAAAGTAAACAATCTTTCAGGGTCCTTGAGTCAATAAATTTACATCTTTGACTAAACTGGCTCAAGTTAATTTGTGCCACGTGCCGTTAAGAATCTTGATAAAGGCCAGCTGGTGGCATGGTGGCTAAGGTGGCTGGATCCCACATGGCCAACTGTGTGGTTCGAGTCCTAGCCCGAAGGCTTGTAAACATGCTAGAAGGTGTCCAAAATCCCCAAAGGAGGGGGAAATGGAGAAGAAGGGATGGTGGTGGGACCACTCCATGGGGGGAGTGCTCTTTTATTTTCCCTCTGTCTGACTCTCTCCAACCGAGGAGTGCATGCACCCTCTGGCAAATTAAAAAGAAAGAAAGAGTCCCAATAATTCAATGATCAAGTGCCAAATTACTACTTCTTTTTTCTTTTTTCCCCAAAGGCACAATCACATTTCTATCATCCTTTTTTTTTTTTTTTTTTTTTTAAAGAATTATTTTATTTAACCTTCTTTCTTTCTTTCTTTATTGGAGAGGTTTTTGCTATAGAGCACATGTGTTTGCCAGAAAGAGAGAGCGAGATAGAAAGTGAGAAATCACCCCCGGGGAGATGGCCACGTCGCAGTCCCTTCTCCTCCATTCTCCTCTTGGGATCTTGGGCACGCATGCACACGTGCCTGGTGTGAGTTTAAGCCAACAGGTTGGGGATTCGAACTGCAGTCAACTACATGGGAGTCCAGCGACATAGCCATTATGCCAACTGCTGGTCCCTTATTTATTTTTAATTTGACCAGAGAGGGACAGAGAGTGAGAGACACAATGAGAGAGAGAGAGAGAGGGAAAGTGATAAAGCAAGCCACCAGGTCTGGGACTCGAACTGTGGTCAGCCATGTGGGAGTCCCTTAACCACCACCACCTGCTGGCCCCATACATTTCTATCACCTTCACCACTAATTCATTGTCAGCATGTGCTATTTACACTAGGGGACTATCATGAAGGATCTCTGCAATAAGGGAAGCTAGAGACCAATACATCATTTTAACAGACAAGGATCTATTCTCTTGTATTTTACAAGACTTTTTTCAAAATGACTACGTGTTACTTTTCTCATAAGGAAAAAGGTTAATCTTTTTCTATAAAATAACAAGTCTTCAGATAAGAAAGGATGAAATTTGTATTTTAGTTTCAGGGCTCTTAATTTCTAGACAGGATGCAAAGTGGTGCTATACTAGTATAAAACAATCTCTGCTTTTTTGGAGAGGTAGAGTTGCTGTAGATCATGTGCCAAAGAGGAAAAGTGGGAAGTCACCCCCACCACCAGGGAGATGGTCACTGTGCAGTCCCTTTTTCATCCTCCTCTCAGGATTTTGAGCATGCACACACACATAGCATGATTTTCAAGCTGCCGGGTCTGAGGCTTGAACTATGGTTATAACCATGCGGGAGTCCAGCGCCTTAACTACACCACCTGCTGGCCTCAAGGAATCTCTGCTTTAAGTCCCTGTGTTTGCTCAAAATAGTTAGCAAGTTAGCAAGGACTTTTCCCTTCTCATGGTTATTTCTGCTCCAAGAATGGAATGATCGGCTAGGTTTTTTTCAGACAAGATTATCCACAGTTTTAGTTAAAAGTACTTAAGAATGTTTATTTCTTGTTTTTCCCCATTTTGTTTAAATATCCATAATGTTGGAAATAAGCCACTTTTAGCCTAATACTACTACTCACATAAACCAGGCGGCACTGGGGCCTCTGCTCCTCAGAGGTTTTGGTAAACCTAGTGCCATCACCCGTGTTATGCGGAGTGTTCAGGCTAGACCTGGAGGTGTCTGAATTCCAAGCTGCTTCCTTCCCTGAGGTTCTCCCGTTGCTGCCTTAGGCTAAGATCTTGTTAGAAGCACTCTCCTCAGGTTTTACACTGGAATTCCATACCCACCAAGTACTCTTTCTTTTTTTTGTTTTAGAGGTTTTTTTTTTTTTTTTTCTTTTTTTGGAGAGGTTTTTGCTATAGGGCGCGTGCGCTCGCCAGACAGACAGAGACAGACAGAGAGATAGAAAGCAGGAAATCACCCCCCAGGGGGGATGGCCACGCCACAATCCCTTCTCCTCCATTCTCCTCTCGGGACCTTGGGCACGCACGCACATGCGCCCGGCGTGAGTTTAAGCCGCCGGGTCCGGGACTCGAACCGCGGTCGACTACGTGGGAGTCCAGCAACATAGCCATTATGCTAACAGCTGGTCCCTAGAGGTTTTTATCTTAGGGCACAAGTGTTTTCTGGAGAGAGAGACAGACAGACAGACAGACAGAGACAGTGAGAGGAGAAAGTGAGAGAGAAATCATCCTCTGGGGTATGGCCACACCACACTTCCTTCTCTTCCTGGGATCTTGGGAACCCGCGCACACACACCCAGTGTGAGCTTCAAGCCACCGGGTCCAGGCTCGACTGTGGTTGGCCGTGTGGGAGTCCAGTGACTTAACTGCTAACTGCTCTGCCATCTGCTCCCCTCTCCCCGCTCCCAAGAACTCCGTGACGTCGAGAACTTTGGCAAGGACCTCTGGGGTCCCCAGTGGGCCCTTCTCACAGCTGGTAGCTACTTTTCCATCATCTCAAAGGCACCGTCCACCTCCACCCCTTGGTCTCCAGCACAGCCAAGAGATTCCGCCCCTTATTGGAGATTGTGCAATTCTTCACACTTTGGGTCTTAGCCACCAAGCAGGCTAATCATGGAATTTTCCCAACGAAAGTGGGTTTAATTCCCAAGAGAAATGATCACACCAGTTGCTAGGAAAACACGTTTCCCCTGTTTGTTAAACTGAGAAAGAGGACTATTTGACACATAAGTGGGTTAACAGAGCCCTGACTTCCATGATTCAGTTTCCCGTTGATTGGAAAGGTGGCTTCAATGATGGTGCTGGAGAGTCCTTTTCTCTGTCTCACCATGGCGTCTCTTTGAAAGCTGAGGGCTGTGAAAGGAAGAATTCCTAAATAAGTACACCCATGGGAAAGCCTATCTCTGACAACAGAGCAGGTTAACAAATACACTGTAGCCACATTAACTTCTTGAACACTATGTCATTTATCTGCTGCCAAACTTTTTAGGTCAGTTGGTATTATTAATTGAATGTAAAAGATTGAAGACATGGGGCTGGCAGGTGGCATGGTGATTAAGGTGGTGGACTCCCACATGGCCAATTGTGGTTCAAGCCCTGGACCTGGTAGCTTGCTTTCACACTTTCCTTCTCTCTGTCTCTCTCTGGTCTAATTAAAATAATAATAATAATAATAATAATAATAATAATAACAAATAAAATAAAATTAAAAAGAAATGATTATTAAAAAAAGAAGAAGACATGATACTGGGCCAGCCGGTGTGCTGGTAATTAAGACAACCGGATCTCATATGACTGACTGCACGGTTAGAGTCCCAACCCAGTGGCTTGAAAAATTCAACAGACAATGTGTATATGTGTCCAAAATCCTAAGAGGAGAATGGAGGAGAAGGGATTGCAGTGTGGCCATCTTCCCTGGGATGTGCTTTTACTCTTTTTCTCTCCCTATCTTTCTCTGACAAGAGTAGGGTCCCTATTACAAATTAAAAAAAAAAAAAAAAAAAAGAAGAAAAGAAAAAAGACATCATACGAAAAAATATGTAGGTAGTGACAAATCTAGGATTATCTTCTTTGAAGTCTTGGTATCATTTCCATTGTATTTTCCACAGAGCATTAAGGACTAGCCTTAAAAACCAGTTTCTGCAGCAAAATGTCCCTACTAAGGGAAGCCAAAGTCAATATTAATCCTGAAGTAATTTTTTTAAACATTTTTTTAACATTTTTGGGGGTAATTTTTTTTTAAAAAAGAATTATTCTATTTAACTTTGTTTATTTATTTCTTTTAATTTGACTAGAGAAGGACAGAGTGAGGGAGAGAGAGGGAAAGCAAGAAAGCAAGCCACCAGACCCAGAACAAGAACCACCGTTGGCCATGTGGGAGTCCAGCTCCATTAACCACCATGCCACCTGCCAGCCCCTATCCCCAAGTAATTTACATTCAATTCTGATATTTGAATAACTCCTTATTCAGAAAGTTATCCAGTGCCACCTGGAGGAATTCTTGCAATAGAACATTTTGCAGAAGATGGTAAAGATATCTTAAGGGGTAAGGAAGTCTCTCAGGAATCCATAAATATACCTTATTTTTATTTCTTTATGAATTTATAAATGTTTAAACCAATGTAATTCAATATTTTTTAAGGGGCATCTTATTTATAACAACTTTTTGAGCAATTTCTATGTACCAGACACTATTTGAGCCACTGCACGATAAGAAGTTCTGCAAAATAATGTCCCTGTCCCTAAGAACTTGCAATAGGGAAGACACAGTAATTACATACTCATCATTATCATCATCGTGGCTGATCCTTATAGAAATTCTTTTTTTTTTTTTTTCTTATAGAATATTCTATCTGAAGGGACCAGCATATGGTGTAATGGTTGGACTCCCATGTAGTCAACCGCACTTCAAGTCCCTGGACCTGGTAACTTAAAACTCTTGCTGGGTGTGTATGCATGCCTGCCCAAAATCTCTAGAGAAGGGACTGCTATGTGGTCAACTCCCCAGGGGGTGATTTCTTGCTTTCTATCTCTTTGTCTCTCTCTTTTTGGCAAGTGCATGCACCCTATAGCAAAAATCTCTCTCAAAAAAAAAAAAAAATATTCTATCTGCGATCAGCACTATTCTAACTGCTTCTCATTTAATCCCTTACAAACATGTGAAAGAGGTACTATTATTTTTTTAAAGAATTATTTAATTTTATTATTATTATTAAATTTTTTTTTCTATATGGCACACGTGTTCACTAGAGAGAGAGACAGAGAAAGAGAGAGAGAAGGAAAGTGAGAAAACAAGCTGCCATGTTGGGGACTCAAACCACGGTCAGCCATGTGGGAGTCCAGCACCTCAGCCATTACACCACCTGCTGGCCTTGAGAGGTACTATTATTCCCATTTTACAGAAGAGCAAACTGAGACACAAACAGGACAAGTAATAATAATGGCAAGTATTTATTGAGTACCAGTAAATTTCAGGAAACTGTTCTAAATACTTTACATATGTTAACTTGTTTAATTTTCATGAAAAACCTAGAAGTAATACTATTTTACAGGTTAATTGACTTAATCCTTATCATAAGCATATTAGTTAGGACTTATTATTTTGCAAACATAAATTGAGGTATAGAGAGAATAGGTGACTTACCAATGTGGCAAAGATATACATGTAGTGGGACCAGCAGTTAGCTAATGGCTATGTCGCTGGACTCCCATGTAGCCAACCGTGGTTCAAGTCATGGACCCGGTGGCTTAAACTCACTCCAGGCACGTGTGTGTGCGTGCCCAAGATCCCAAGAGGAGAATGGAGGAGAAGGGATTGCAGCATCGCCATCCCCCCTGGGGGGGTGATATCTCGCTTTCTATCTCTCTAACTCTCTCTGTCTTTCTGGAGAGAGCACGTGCCCTATAGCAAAAACCTCTCCAAAAAAAAAAAGTATATATATACACACACACACACACACACACACATACATACATACATTTAGGAAGTGGTGGAGCCAGGAATTGAACAAACTTTTTAATGCCAGGGTCTGCACTTTAACCACTCTTTTTCTTTTTGAAAGAATTATCCATTTAATTTTATTTATTATTATTATTTTTTAATTTGACCAGAGAGAGAGAGAGGTTATGCAAGAGAGCAAGCCACCAAGTCCAGGACTCAAACCACAGTTGGCCATGTTGAAGTCTAGCTCCTTAAGCACGATGCCACGCCACCTGCCAGCCTCAGCCACTCTTAAATGTACTTTCTCTATTCTCAAATCTTAATGTGGTTTTTTAAAGAGAGATGTTTTTGCTGTGGGGCACATGCACTCACCGGAGAGACAGAGAAAGACAGAGAGATGGAAAGATGGAAAGCGAGAAATCACTCCCTGGGGGGATGACCACACTGCAATCCTTTCTCCTCCATTCTCCTGTCAGGATTTTGGGCACGCACACATGTGTCTAGCATGCATTTTAAGCTGCCAGGTCAGGTCTGGGACTTGAACCATAGTCAAGTAAGTGGAAGTCCAGAAATGTAACCATTACACCATCTGCTGATCTCCTAATGTGCTTTTATTATTTATTTATTTAAAAATTTAAAAAAGAATTATTTTATTTAACTTTATTTGTTTATTTATTTATTTTTAAATTTGACTGGAGAGGGACAGAGTGAGAGAGAGAAAGAGGGAAAGTGGAGAAAGCAAGCTGCCAGATCCGGGACTCAAATCACGGTTGGCCAAGTGGGAGTCCAGTGCCCTTAACCACCACACCACCTACTGGCCCAAATGTGCTTCCATTTAAAAAAAAAAAATTATTGCTAGAGGGCATATGTGCTTGCCAGAGAAGAGAAAGAGAGAGAATACATTCCCCAGTAGGATGTGGACATGCCACACCCCTTCTGCATTTCTCCCAGTCTTCAGGATTTGGGGCATGCTTGCATATGCACCTGGCGTATTTTTCAAGCTGCCACGGACTCTAACAGTGGTTGACTATGGTTTCTAGCTCCCAATGCACAGTGCTTAACCACTACTCTTACTGGCTAGCCCTTAATATGTTTTAGGTAATATGAATGAAATCACATGCAGGGAGAGAGGAGGACCAGGTAACGGACAGGGCAGGGTGGTTTCTCTTCTCATTCTACCCCGCTGGCACACACCTTGAGGGGCGTGTGCTCCAGGACATGTCCTGCTTAGCTCCCATGACGCTCACAGCGCGACCGTTTTGCCAAGCCAGGGGTGATTTCAGCTTTGAAGACCTTGCAGTTCTTTCAGAAGTTCCCTCCATGCAGGCCAAATCAATTAATCTGCGGTGAACAGTTATGCCTTTCAATGCTGTAGGATAGTGTGGTTGACTTTCACAGAGAAGTTACTTTCTAAATTGGCACTTTCTTAAGTAATTTCTAGAAAAAAACTTTTTAAGTTTAGTCATCTGTTTCTTCAGAGGAGGTAAGAAGGGTTAGTGAGAGAGAGAGAGAGAGAGAGAGAGAGAGAGAGAGACAGTATTCCCACCAGGGTTCCAATGCCACAATCCACTCCATTATATATATGGTAATAATATAGTGTACTAATTATAATATATATACATTTGCATAAATATATTATATCAATATATTATAGTACATATTATTATTCTCTCTTTCTCCCTGGTGAGCACACATGCCCTCTGGCAAAATAAGATTTAAAAGTCATTATGGGCCAGCGAGTGGCATGGTAGTCAGGGCGTGGAATCCCACATGGCTAGCCGCAGTTCCAGGCCCAGACCTGGTGGCTCAAAAATCATGCCAGGCGGGAACCAGCAGTTAGCGTAATGGCTATGTCGCTGGACTCCCACGTAGTCGACCGCGGTTCGCGTCTCGGACCCGGTGGCTTACAACTCACGCCGGGCGCGTGTGCGTGCGTGCCCAAGATCCCGAGAGGAGAATGGAGGAGAAGGGATTGCGGCGTGACCATCCCCCCTGGGGGGTGATTTCTCGCTTTCTGTCTCTATGTCTCTCTCTGTCTGTCTGGCGAGCGCACGCGCCCTATAGCAAAAAAGCCTCTCCAAAAAAAAAAAAAATCATGCCAGGTGTGTGTGTGTGTGTGCCCAGGTTCCTGAGAGAGAAGAATGGAGGACGAGGGACTGTGGTGTGGCCATCTCCCCTACAGGGTGATTTCTGACTTTCCTTCTCTCTGTCTCTCTCTGGTGAGCTCTCATGCACTGTGACAAAAACCTAAAAAGAAAAAAAATAAAATCATTCCAGTCACTGAAAATTTGCTACTGTTTGAGTAGTGTTGTAGCAGCTGGCTTCCGACGTGGCCCCAGTCACACTCATCTCCTGCTATTAATGTCGTGAATCGTGCCCTCCCACAGGGAAATACGGCTGCACTTGGAGACCAGCGGAGTGGTGGGAGTGAGGCTGTGTGATTGCCAAGGCTGGGTGGGAACAGGCAGCGTAGTTTCTGCTTTGTTCTCTCGGACTACTCACTTGGACATATTATGAGAGAACATGGCCTCATTTAATCAGAACGCAAAGTCTCCAAGGATTAGCCCAAAAAAAGCAAATTTCCAGGCTGGAAGCGGGGGAATGATTTACTGGCCACCACTCTGGGAATTCAGTTTTCTTGTGAGTTCATGTTGTCCCCGCAGCCCCCATACAGGGCCCTTCAGATTCTCTTCCCATTGAGCATTCGGATAGAGAAGCAGGAAAACCTCCTCCTTTGGTTAGTCTGTCATGCTGAAGACAGGCTAAGTTTTAAGAAGACTTTGTTATATAATTAGAGAGAACAAAAGGAAAATAAACAGAGAAAAGAAGTATAAAAGGATTTTATCTAATACACGTATTAGATAGTGCCACTTAGATACACATTTTAATTTTGGTAGAGGACATGTGTGCGCATAGGAGATGGAGAGAGGGACCAGCAGATGGTGTAATGGTGACTTCATTGGACTACCACATAGTTGACTGTGGTTGGAGTCCAGGACCCTGTAGCTTAAAACTCACACCAGGCACGTGTGCATACGTACCCAAAATCCTGAGAGGAGAATGTGGCATGGGTATCCCCCCAGGGGTGATTTCTCACTTTCCATCTCTCTGTCTCTTTTGACAAGTGCATGTGCCCTATAATAAAAATCTCTTAAAAAAAAAAAAAAAAAGGAGACAGAGAGAAAAGGAGAAAGCAAGAAAGCACCCCTCCACATGAGGTAGTCATGCTGCAATCTCATCTTTATTTTCCTCTCCTTTTGGGACTTTGGGCCAGGACTTGAACCACACAATCAGCCATGAGGGATCCAGCTGCTTTAACCACTACACCCCCAATGGCCCATCATTTATATTTAATTTCTGTAAATGTATGTATATGTATAAAAATGCACAAAAAAGTCTGAAAGTTTACAGGTTAGACTATCATTTATGGCTATCTATGAATGAATAGGGGTATATGGGATAGCTGGCTATGTGTGAAGGGTAAGGAAGGAATGGAAAGAGAAGTGGAGAGGGACCAGGACTTGGATTTTGAAAAAATTTGTATTGGGGCCATATGCTGGTCGACGACCTTGGTTTGAGTCCCAGACCTGGCAGTTTGCTTTCTCACTTTCCCTTTCTCCCTCTCTGGTCAAGTTAAAAAAGAAAAACAAAACAAATAAAATTAAATATATTAAATAATAATTTTTTAAAAAAGAGACAAAAAATTTGTATTATTTGACAATTGATGATAGGGGACAGCAGGTGGCATAGTGGTTAAGGAGTTGGACTCCTGAATCTCAGACCTGGCAGCTTGAAACTCACACCGTGTGTGTGTGTGTGTGTGTGTGTGTGTGTGTGTGTGTCTCTAAACTCCCAGGAAGAGAATGGAGGAGAAGGGATTGTGGCATGGCCACTCTCCCTGGGGGATGATTTCTCATGTTCCCTCTATCTCTGAATTTCTCTCTCTCCCACTTGCATATGCATCCTATAGCAAAAAACCTCTTTAAAAAAATTGATGATGAGAATGTATTAAAGAATTACTTGTATAACAAGAGAATAAATGGTATGATATAAAAAACAAAAGCAAAAGCAATCCAGTTACAACAGAAAATCTATTTTGTGATTGTTAACTTACTTCTAGGACTTCTGGTCACATCAGACCTTTCCTACTGACCTGAGGGCTTTAGAAAGTTTTGCTGCAAACTTTCTGTGTTTCTTACTCAGTCTGCTTTCACAAGAAATGTGTCTTTCCAAGACCCACTAGTAAGAGCTAAGGGACATTAAATTGAGCACCTCGAAGGACAATAAGAAGGGAACAGATTGCTCTGTTTGCTATTATATCAGTCGTTGATGGCAACAGTAATCCTGGGAAGCGAACCCTCCCAAAACACAGAGCTTAAAACTACACGCCATCATTCTGCGTGTCCAAGCTGGAGGTGGTTTCAGACTGGCTCATGTGTGTCTCATCCTTCTTGGACCAACAAAGTAACCACGGAGGGGCTTTAGGTGCAAGGCAGGAGTGTTAGGGAAGCAAGCAGTAACCGGCATGCCTTCTCTGGGCTCAGGCTGTCACATTTCATTTCTGGCCATGTTCCTTTGGGAAAGGACAAGGGAAAGACCTAAACCCAACACCGAGTTGCTGGAGAAATGTTCTATCTGTAAGGAGAGGAACTACCAAGTCTGGTTGAAAGTGCATGCTGCATGGGGCGCTGAAAAACTGGGAACACTAATCGCATTACTATGAGTCACCTGGGACTTTCCAGCTCACTTTCAATGGACACTGGGAGGGACAGTTCTTCTCAAGGTGGTTAACAAGAACCAGCAGGTGAGATCCATTCTTCACTACTGGAAGCAGGCTTTGTCCTAGCATGCTCTTTAATATGCTATGTTAGGGAGATGCAGCAGTATTGATGATTAATTCTTTACAAATAACCACGTGGACAATGGGAACCATTCCCAGAGTGATAGGTTATTTGACAAGAAATGGGGTAAAAATGTCCGACAAAGATGTGATCTTTGTAGCATTCTATTTATTGTGTATTAAAGGTCTGAATGTTAGGAAGGCTTCTGAATGCCTTAGTTCAAAAGGGTGCCAATCGTAGGCATGCTTTAGAGCTCGGGAACCCACGAAACTTCGTCAGAGTTAAGAGGATCTCTGAGTAATCATCATGCCATCGGGGTTGCCCCTGTCACTGGGAATAAACAATCTCTTAAATAAGAATAGGAGCCCCCCGAATTGCTTTCAAGATAGGAAAGGAATAATCACCCCCTCGTAAATAGAGTCCATGACAGCTTTTTAAAAAGAAAGATCTTTAGATTCTTAGATCCTTCGGGGCTTAAGTCAGTGGCGCCTCCTGCGGTCCTCCTGACATTTTTGCCCTACGCTCGGGTTATTTCCGTGGTTTCCCAAGTCTTTTTCAAGAACGGCTACCGTTTCTATGCCTCAGCGTTTCTTCTTCGCTTGAGACAGATTGTAGAGCTGAAAAAGAGTAAGGCTGGGGACCAGAAATGAACCTGGAGAATACTGCGCCAGGTGCCAGGTCCTCCGCAGCGAGACTGCGGGAACCAGAGAGCGGAGCCGAGTCAGCCCCCGCGCGCTCCGGGACAGTCCCTGCTCTTTGTTAAAGAAACAAATAGCAGAAGACGCGGCGGCGGGGATCGGTGCTGGGGGAAGAGACCGAGGCGTTTGTATGCATAACTGTGCCTGAGAAAGCCCATGAATGAGACGCTCCGAACGCAGGACAACCCAGGGCACCGTGTCATTGGCTTTTGTGCACTTGAAGGCGCGAGAGAGTGCCCTGCTCAGAGATCCCCCTTTGTGTGAAAGTGTAGAAAGCAGGAGCGTGCAGCGGCTGCTGGCTTTTCGTTTTTGAACCAGCAGGCACTCGGACTCCTTCACCCACCCGCTCGCTCATTCTCGCACGCACCAACAATACTCGGACTTGAGTTAGTTCCCGGGCGCTGGCCGAGCGGGCAGCTACAATGGCCCGGTGCCGGCGCCAGCAGCTCCCGGGGCAGCGCCGAGGGGCCGCCCGCCGCGCTCCGCAGCTGCGCGCTGGGCCCTGCCGCCCGACCGCCAGCAAACGCGGGCACCAACCGCCGCGCGGCCGGGCGGTTGGTAATTTCTGGGAATGGGGCGGGGTCCGCGGGCGTACGAGGCCGGGCGTTTGCAAGCCGAGAGGAGCAGGCGGCGCCAAGGGGCGCGAGGCTGGCGGGGCGGTGCGCCACGTGCGTCAGCGGCCGGGGCGGGGCCGGCGTCGCGCTCCTGCCCGCCCGCACCCCCACCTCCCACTTAGCCCGGGCAGAGCAGTGGGGACGCGAGGACCCGGGCTGGGAGTTTTTGCAGCCTCGGGCCCCCCAGTCACTGTCAGACTGGCTGAGCGCGCAGCCGCCCCCCGAGGAGAAAGGCGGGCGTCCTGAGTTGGGGCTAGGGTGACAGCTGGGCCCGCGGGGGCCCTCCGAGTGGCCCGGGTGTGTGCGTGCGGTCGGTCCCGGCCGGCTGGGAGAAGCGGGCGGGCGCTGCAGGTGCACGCGCGGCCCCGCGCCCCACGCGCCTGCCCCGCGCCGCGGAGTCCCCGCAGCGGGCCGGGCCGGGGCGGAGAGCAGGATGGGGGAGCCCGGGGCCGGGAGCCGGACTAGTGGCGAGCGCCTGTACCTGCGCCGGCGGGTTCGGGAGAAGTTGGGCGCTCCCGGGAGGGCGGGATTCGAAAGCGCAGCGGAGGCAGGTCGGGCGGGCTGGCGGGGCCGAGGCGGCGGGGCCCCGCGGGGTATAAATAGCCGCCCGGGTTTGACAGGCGCTGCGGTGACTGGCGGTGCCGCCCCCCCGCCGCGCGGGGAGGGGAGGAGCGCTCGGCGCGGGCGGGTGGGGGAGGCGGACTCGAGTGTCCTGGTGGCGGCGGCAGGAGGCCGAGGGGGAGGAGCCGAGGCGGGGGGTGGAGGGAGGGGGCCGGGAGCGGGGCGGGGGCCACCATTGCTCCCCGCGCTGGGCTCTGTGTCGCCGCCGTCGCCTCGGCGGTTGGGGGTCGGTGGGGCGGCGCGGGCGGGGGGTGCTGCGCGGGGCGGCGCGCCTCTGTTTTGTCTCCTCCTCTCCCTGTGGAGCGGCTCAGGCTGCCGGGGAGGCCCCGGCTCCCTCCGGACGCCTGGCCAACGGCGGCGGCGGCGGCCAGTCCGCGGCCCTGCTGGGAGGGAAAGGGACGCCGCCGTCTTCCCCGGCGACGCGGAGAGCAGGTAAGAGCGCGGGCAGCGGAGGCCGGCGAGAGGGAGCGCGGAGGGCGCGGCGAGAGAGCCTCGCCGTCCCGAGTGCCGCCGCCTCCCTCCGCGCCCCCGCCCCGCGCCTGTGTTGTTTGCTCCGGGCTTTGCGGAGGGGTTTTCCGGAGGCTGTGGCGGTGACACCAGCTGCGGGCTGGGGGAAGGGGGCTCGGTGCCCCGGGTCAACGGTCGGGCAGCGGGACTTGGAGCCCGGGGAAGGCGCGCTGCGCGCCGGCCCGCGGGGAGCGCGGGGCAGGGCTGGGGGAGAGGTTACGGACCCCGGCGGGGGGGATGGGCCGCGCAGCTGGGCTCGCTGTGTTTACATCCCTGCGCGAGTCACCTCTGCCGAGAAGCCGCCTGGACTGACCCGTCGCAGCCCGCGGGGAGGCCAGGGCGGGGGTCCGGGTCCGGAGGAAGCGCGTCCTGGGAGGGTCCGTGTTGGGCGGGAGGCTGCGGCCGGCGCCGGAGCTGGGCGGCGAGCTCGGGGCGGGACCTGGGAGTCTCCGGCCGCTCCGGGTGGCGGGAGGGGGGGCCTGGACACCAGTTTCCTTCCCCGTCGGGCCTTCCCGCTGCCGCTTACCTTTCCTGCCCTCCGCCGCGGGCTCGCACGACAGGTTGTACTCGGCTGTTCTTTTATTCTTGGTCTCCACGCCGGCCCCCTGCTGCTACCTCCCCCTATTCCCTGAGGGGAGCAAGGCTGGGCTCTGATCGGAATCTGTTTTTGAAACAAAACAAAAACAAGCTCAGCGACACGCACGTCCAGTGACTGCCTTCAGAACCCTTGCTCCGCGAAGCTGGCCCTTAGGGACCGCTCTCCTGGATGTTCCAGGGACGCGGGAGGCGGATGGCGAGGGCTCCGCGAGGGCCCGGGACCGGCTCTGCCCAGCAGCTTTGCGTGCCGGGCAGTCGAATCCCCCTCTCTCGCTCCAGTTGGGCATTTTGATTCCTTGTCAATAAAGGACAGAAAATATTCCATAACAGCGAGAGTAATCCAGAGACAGTTTCTAATGTTCCCCTTGTGCCAGCATCCTGGGCTTTTTTTCCGGGAGCCAGATTCGCTGCGGAATAGCCTTTCTTCTAAGTTGTTAGTACTTTATCAAATGACGACAGGGACAGTTCATTGTCCAGCTGTAACATTTCCTTCCTTTCCCGTGTTCTTGACCATTTACCAAACCTTTATGGTTTAAAATTTAATCTGGCGATGAGAGGACAGTAATCGTGTGTTTGATAATCAGATTTGCTTTTCTTTTGATCTGTGAGTCTCTATCGAGAGGTAAATTAGGCACTTTCTCTAATGCTAGAATGACCAAAGAATGTAGGCTTTCTTAAGATAGGATTGGATATTTGTGTTTCAAAATTTCTGCAGAAGGTACAATGACTTCACTGTGTTTAAGACTAGAAACTGTTGAATTACATTAAAAGGAAATTTGGAACAATTTAAAGTTTATATAGGACCATACAGTTTACAGCGTGGATTCATAGGAAATATTTTTGAGACATCTCCTGGTAGTTAAACTCCTAAAGTAGAAAACTGAAATACTTTGGGCCTTTAAAAGTTGAGTACTTAATGTCAACCTATTCTTAGTGACTTTACTACTTATTCCGATTAATCATTGTCCCTCATTTCAGACATAAGTTCTTATTTACAACATAATCAGGTTGAGTCTCGTTGGAAAGGCTTTCTAACACTGGGATTTTTCCCTTTTAAGTAAGCAGATCTCTAACTGTGGCTGTGGTGGGGCCTGGCATCCTAGAGGTCTTTACCTGCTTATGGGTTGTACAGTATATGGTGCCATGGGGGCCCTAACAACTTCATTGAGGTATAATTCCCCTACCATTCTATTTGTGTACGGTTCAGAGGTTTGGAGGATATTCACAGAGTTGTGGAACCACTACCATAATCAATTTTCAAACATTTTCATCACCCCAAAAAGGAACCTCATACAGATTAGCAGTCATCGTCCTCATCCCTAACAGCCCAGTTCTAGGCAATCGCTGGTTTACCTATTTTAGATTGGCCCATTCTGGACGTTTCATATAAATGGATGCCACTAGAGGTCTTTAAAAAGTTTGTGGAAAAACTGCGGCTAATGAAACAATTATGTGTGGATTTCAAAACGTTTTCGAACCAAAATAAACTTGTACTTCAATTCCGTCTTTCCACAAACTTTGGAAATCCCCTTGTGCAATGTGTGTGTGTGTGTGTGTGTGTGTGTGTGTGTGTGTATGTGTATTTGTATGTGAATTTGTGATTGGCTTCTTTCACATAGCTTAATAAAACTTTCCTGAAAGTATCCGTGTTGTAGCATATGTCAGTAGCTCCGTTTCTTTTTGCTGATGGGTAATATTTCATGGTATGATTATATTATATTTTACTTATCCAGCATTCAAATATATGAATAATGCTGCTGTGGATATTTGCGTACTAGTGTTCACATGGAGATGTTTTCATTTCTTTTGGGTATGTGAATTTCTTAAGACTGACAATATCAAAGTAATTCATCCATTTTGAATGCATAATTCCATAAGTTTTAGTAAATATGTCGAATTGTGAAACTGTCACCATAAGTCAGTTTTAGAACATTTCCATTGCCAACACGAATCTCCCTCCTCAGCCTTAGGCAATCACGGATCTGTCTTCATATCTTTGCTTTTTATGGCTATTTAATACAAATGGAATCATAATATGTAGTCTTTTTTTTTTTTTTTTTAAGAGAGGTTTTTCTGTAGGGCACTTGCACTTGTCAGAGAGAGACAGAGAGACAGAAAGCGAGAAATCACCCCACAGGGAGATGGCTAAACTGCATTCCCTTCTCCATTCCCCTGTTGGGATTTTGGGCACACATGCACACATGCCCAGTATAAGTTTAATTTTTTATTAATTATTTTATTTAACTTTATTTATTTAGACCAGAGAGGGACAGAACAAGAGAGTGAGAGAGCGAGAGGGAAAATGAGAAAGCAAGCCGTCAGGTCCGGGACTCAAGCCACAGTCGGCCATGTGGAAGTCCAGTGCCCTTAACCACCACACCATCTGGCCCCAACCCCGAATGAGTTTTAAGCAGTTGTGTCCAGGACTCAAACTATGGTCAACTATGTGGGAGTCCAGCCATGTAACTATTATGTCATCTGCTGGTCTCATATGTAATCTTTTTTTTTTTTTAAGAAAAAGAACTATATATTTAATTTTACTTATTATTATTACTATTTTCAGTTTGACCAGAGAGAGAGAGAAAGGGAAAGTAAGAAAGCAAGGCACCAGGTCTGGGGACTTGAAACATGTTGGTCATGTGGGAGTGTGGCACCTTCACCACCACGCCACCTGCCGGCCCCTAATCTGAGGTCTTTGCATCTGCCTTTCATGTGTTATAGTATGTTTTTGGAGTTCATCCATTTTGCAGTATGTGTCAGTATTTTGTACCTTTTATTGCTGAATAGTATTCCTTTGCATGGATGTACCATATTTTGTTGACCGTTTGGTAGGTATTTGATTTTCGACTGTTTTGAATGATGTTTCCTGAACATTCGAGTACTAGTCTCTATGTGGATGTGCGGTTTCGTTTCTCTTGGGTAGATACTTAAAAATAGAATTACTGTATCATATATTTAACTTTTTAGGAAACTGCCAAACTGTTTCCTAAAGTGGCTGTACCATTTTGCGTTTAGCAGTGTTCCAGTTTTCTTCATGGCCTTGTCAGTACTTTCGTCTTCTCTATTACAGCCATTCTAGTAGCTAGGAAGCAGTTAACTCATTGCTGTTTTAATTTAAAATTTTCGTATGATTCATAATGTGATTACTATAGGGTGCGTGTGCTCACCAGAAAGACAGAGAAAGACAGAGAGACAGAAAGCGAGAAATCACCAACCAGGGGGATGGCCACGCTGCAATTTCCTTCTCTTCCTGGGATCTTGGGCATGTGTGCACATTTGCCTGGAGTGAATTTCAAGCCTCTGGGTCCGAGACTTGAACCATGGTCAGCCATGTGGTAGTCCAGTGATGTAACCATTATGCCTTCTGCTGGTCCCCATATATCCTTTTTTTAAAAAATTTTTTTTTTTTATATGGGAGGGAGGAAGTGAGAATGCAACCCATAAGAGAATGCACCTCCTGGGGAAGATGGCCACGTTACAATCCCTTGTTCTCTCAGGATTTGGGGACTTGTGCTGGGCATGTTTTTCAAGCTGCTGGGTCTGGGACTCAAACCGCTCAGTGCCCATGTGGGGGTCCATGTGCCTTAACCACTGCACCACCGACTGGCCTCAGATATCTTTTAAACAGCATAGCTATTCAAATCTTTTGTTCGCTTTTTTTTTCTTCCCCCTCACAGAGCATGTGTGCTTTCTGGGGGAGGGAAGTGTGGGAAAGAGAGAGAGAAATTAGCCCACCGGGGGCTGGCCACAGAACAATCTCCTCTGTTCTCTTCTTTCAGGATTTTTGGCATGTGTGCACACGTGCCTGGCATGTTTTTCAAGCCACTGGGTCTGGGACTCGAACCACAGAGTTGACCATTTGGGACCTAGCAAACTTACTTCCATGCTACTTGCTGGTCCCTCTTTTGCCCATTTTTAAATTGGGTTACTTGACTTACTGAGTTGTAAGTTTTTTCTTAATATGTTCTGGATGTATGTTCTTTATTAGGTAAGGAATATCCAGATATTTCCTCTGAGTCTGTGGCTGTCTTTTCATTTCTTTCTTCTTTTTTTAAGAATTATTTTATTGGGACCAGCAGTTAGCATAATGGCTGTGTCGCTGAACTCCCATGTAGTCGACCATGGTTTGAGTCCTGCACCTGGTGGCTTAAACTTATGCCGGGTGTGTGTGCATGTGTGTTCAAGATCCCGAGAGGAGAATGGAGGAGAAGGGATTGCGGTGTGGCCATCCCCCCTGGGGAGTGATTTCTCGCTTCCTGTCTCTTTGTCTCTCTCTTATCTTTCTGGCAAGCGTATGTGCCCTATAGCAAAAAACTCTCCAAAAAATTATTTTATTTAACTTTATTTTAATTTGACTAGGGAGGGGCAGGGTGAGAGGGAGAGAGAGGGAAAACAAGAAAGCAAGTCATCAGGTCCAAGACTCGAATTGCGGTGGACCATGTGGGCATCCAGTGCCCTTAACCACCGTACGACCTGCTGGCCCCTCATTTCTTTCTTAAATTGGGTATTGGAGTCTTTATTTTATTTTATATTTTTGTGCCCGGGGTGCCTGCACTTGCTGGAGAGAAAGACCGAGGGAAAGGAGAAAGCACCCCCCTGGGGAATAGTCAACACTGCAGTTCCTTCTCTGATTCTTCCTTCAGGATTTTGGGTGCACATGCACATGTGTCCAGTGTGTTTCCGGAGTCGCTGGGTCTGATACTTGAACCACATGGTTGGCCATGTGAAATCCAGCTGCCTTAACGAGTGTGCTACAGAGCAGGCTGGGAATTGGAATCTTTTGAAGTGTGCAAGTTTTAATTTTGATGAAATCCAGTTACTCATTTTCAGTATAATAAATCATGCTTCTGTTGTCTTACATAAGAACCCTGTGCCTAATCCAAGGTCTTGGTGTTTTTATTTTATTTTGTTTTTGCTAGAAGTTTTATAGTTTTAGTTTCTTTATTTTTTTATTTTATTTATTTATTTATTTTTATTTTTTATTTTTTTTGGAGAGGTTTTTGCTATAGGGCGCGTGTGCTTGCCAGACAGACAGAGAGAGACAGAGAGACAGAAAGCGAGAAATCACACCCTGGGGGGATGGCCACGCCACAATCCCTCCTCCTCCATTCTCCTCTCGGGATCTTGGGCACGCACGCACACACGCCCGGCGTGAGTTTTAAGCCACCGGGTCCGGGACGTGAACCGCGGTCGACTACGTGGGAGTCCAGTGACATAGCCATTACGCTAACTGCCGGTCCCATATTATTTTATTTTATTTTATTTTTTTCTTTCTTTCTTTTTTTTTTTTGGAGAGGTTTTTGCTATAGGGCGCGTGCGCTTGCCAGACAGACAGAGAGAGACAGAGAGATAGAAAGCAGGAAATCACCCCCCAGGGGGGATGGCCACGCCGCAATTCCTTCTCCTCCATTCTCCTCTCGGGATCTTGGGCACGCACGCACACGCGCCCGGCGTGAGTTTAAGCCGCCGGGTCCGGGACTCGAACCGCGGTCGACTACGTGGGAGTCCAGCGTCATAGCCATTACGCTAACTGCTGGTCCCAATTTTATTTTTTTTAAAGAGAGATTTTTGCTGTAGGGTGCATGCGCTCGCTGGAGAGACAGAGATACAGAGGCAGAAAGTGAGAAATTATTTCCCAAAGGGATGGTCATGCTGTAATCGCTTCTCCTCCATTCTCCTTTTGGGATTTTGGGATTTTGGGCACTCATGCACATGAGCCTGGCATGAGTTTTAAGCTGTCAGGTCCGGGACTTGAACCATGGTTGATTACATGGGAATCCAGCTATGTACATGTTATGCCATATGCTGGTCCATATATGTCTGTTCTTATGCCACTATCAACCACTTTTTTTTTTTTTTTTAAGAATTAGTTTATTCAACTTTATTTGTTTAATTTATTTATTTAAGTCTGACCAGAGAGGGACAGAGAGAGAGAGAGAAAAAAAAAAAAAAAAAAGAAAGCAAGCTGCCAGGTCTGGGACTCAAACTGTGGTAGGCCATGTGAA
Source organism: Tupaia tana (assembly GCA_026018925.1). Classification (NCBI taxonomy): domain Eukaryota; kingdom Metazoa; phylum Chordata; class Mammalia; order Scandentia; family Tupaiidae; genus Tupaia; species Tupaia tana. The sequence goes on from JAKSZU010000021.1 coordinate 16,835,412, forward strand.
AGTCCAGTGCCCTTAACCACCATGCCACCTGCTGGCCCCAATCACTCTTTCTTTCTTTTTTTCTTTTAAAGAATTATTTTATTTAACTTTATTTATTTGTTTAATTTGAGCAGAGAGGGGCAGAGAGAGAGAGAGAGAGAGAGAGAGAAAGCAAGCTGCCAGGTCTGAGACTTGAACCACAGTCAGCCATGTGGGAGTCCAGCACTCTCAAGCACCACGCCACCTGCTGACCCCCTAACCACTCTCGATTGCTATGCTTTATGGTAAATTGTGAAACCAGGTAGTGCAAACACTCTTATTTTGTTGTTTCTAAACACTGTTTTGACTCTTCTGAGTTGTGACATGAAGACCCTGTTGAGTGTGCCTATCTCTGCATTTCTCTTTCTGTCTCTCTCTCATGGAAAAAAAAGATGTAAAAAAATTTCATATTGGAGGAACCAGCAGTTAGCGTAATGGTTATGTTGCTGGACTCCCATGTAGTCGACCGTGGTTCGAGTCCCAGACCCAGTGACTTAAACTCATGCCGGGCACGTGTGCGCCCAAGATCCTGAGAGGAGAATGGAGGAGAAGGGATTGCGGTGTGGTCATCCCCTGGGGGGGTGATTTCTCGCTTTCTGTCTCTCTGGAGAGCGCACGCACCCTATAACAAAAATAACCTCTCAAAAAAATTTTTTTTTCATATTGGAGCCGGGAGGTGACTTGGTGGTTAAGCGTGCTGGACTTCCACATGGCCGGCTGCGGTTCAAGTCCCAGACCTCGCAGCTTGCCTTTTCTCTCTCTCACTCTCTCTCTCTGATCAAATTTAAATGAATGAATGAATGGATAAATAAAGTTAAATAAAATAATTAACACATTTTTATATCAAATTTTTGTTTTGCTAGTTTATAGAAACACAGTTGACTTCTGTTTTAGAGAGATTTTTGCTATAGGGTATGTGCACTTGCTGGAAAGACAGAAAGTGAGAAATCACCTCCAGAGAGCTGGGGATGGCTACACCTTAGCCTCTTCTTCTTCATTTTCCTCTCAGAATCTTGGGCATGCATACACACATGGCCAGTGTGGGTTTCAAGTCTCTGGATCTGGGACTTGTACCACGGTTGACTATGTGGGAGTCCCGCAACATAACCATTATGCCATCTGCTGGTTCTATAAACACAGTTGACTTTTGCCTATTGATCTAATGTCCTTGGATCTCATAGAAATAATTTATCAGTTCTTATAGTTTTCTTTTTTTTTTTTTTGTTAATGCTTTAACATTTTCTACAAACACATGTCATTTGTGAGTAAAGATAGTTTTACTTCTTTCTTTTGGAATCCCTAATAAGAATTGATCCCTAATCCCTAATCATTCCATCAGAATGCATTTGTTCCTCCTTCTCCTCCTCTTCTTCCTACTTTTCTGACTTTTTTCCTTCTGTCTAGAACCACCAGTACTAGGTTGACTAGCAGTGGAGAGAGTAGGCATCCTCATTATTAGGAGGAAAGAGTTCTATCCTTTACTATTTGATAAAATGCTGGCTTTTTTTTGTAGATGCCGTGTATTTGGTAGAGGAGATTCCTTTTTATATCTAGTTTGTTCAGCATTTTGTTATGAATGGGTTTTAGATTCTGCCAAATACTTTCTTCATGTCTGTTAATGTGACCAGCTGTCTCAAGTTTGCACAGGATTTTCCTGATTTTTTTTTTTTTTTTTTTTTGGTATGAATTTGAGTTACAGGCTGATTCTCATTTCAGTCTAAAAATACTTCTTTTGGATTTCCTGTAAGGCAGATACGTAATTTGTGAATTATCTTAAACTTTGTCTTTTGAGATTGTTTTTACTTTACCTTTAGTTTTTGAAGGATAGTTTTGCTGGATATAGAATTTTTTTTCTTTATTCATGATAGAGGGCATATATGTACATATGAGTGTGAGGAGGAGAGATGAGCACTATTCACAGAGTCAGTCATGCCATGATCATTGTCTTCTGGTAGTACTCTTGCCCATTGGATCTCAGGCACTTATGCGCATGCCCTGTATGTTTCAGGCTGACCAAGCTGGGGATTCATACCATGGTCACCATGTGGGATCTAACTTCTTTTGAGCAGTGCATTACCACTGAGTTGGTCCTGAAGGTTTTAATTTTTTTTCAGCATCTTGAGTATGTCACCCCCTGCTTTCCAGCCTCTATCGTTTCTTTTTTTTTTTCTGTTTTTTTTTAGAAATACATATATAGAGACAGGCATCTTCAACAGGGTCCTCATGCCAAGATCCACCCCTGGTCTCACCTGGTCCAGATCATCAGCATGAGTATGCATGCCAGTAGCTCGAGTTTTCCTGGGATGTGAACCTAGTGCCTTTCTTGGTGGGTCCAGTTGTGTTACACTGCACTACTTCCTGATCCCTTTCCATTGTTCTTGATGAATTATGTTACTCTTTCTGCATTAGAGACTCTCTGTTTTTTGACTTTTAGCAGTTTTATTATGATGTGTTTAGATCTCTTTGGGTTTAACTTATTTTGGGTTCAACAGTTTGGTATGTTTTGACCATTATTTCTTAAAATATTTTTTCTCTCCTTTTCTCTTCTCCTCTCCGTATGGGACTCTTATTACCTATGTTTGTTAGTGTCCTGTAGGTCCAAGAGTCTGTGTGTGTGTGTGTATTTACTTGTTATTCATGATAGTGTGTATGCTCATGAACAAGAGATAGGGAGAGAGATATAATAGATACAGAGAGAGAGAGAGAGAGAGAGAGAGAGAGAGAGAGGTTTGATTATGCTGCAACTCCTTTCTTCTAGTCTTCCAGCCCACCAGCTTCCTGAGTGAGTATGCACATGTTTTTAGCCTGGCCAGGGACTCAAACCACAGCATGAGATTTCTAGCTCCATAGTTTGGTATGCTACCAACTGTGTCACAGAGGCTGGGCCTGTTCATTTTTTAAAGTGCCTTTCTTCCATTCTTCAGAATTGGTAATTTCTGTTAGTTGGTAATTTCTATTGATGTATCTTCAAGTTTTATGACTCCTGTGTCATCTCAAATCTGCTTTTGAAGTTAGCTAATGAATTTTTAATTTTAGGGTTGTTTATAACTTCTTAATCCCTATTTGTATCTTTTTCTTTTGCTATAGGGTATGAGCACTCACCAGAGAGAGAAAGAGAGGGAAAGTGAGAAATCACCTACCCAGGGGGGATGGCCATGCCACAATCCCTCTTTCTCCATTTTCTGCCTGGGACTTGGGGCATGCCACTCACATTTGCCTGGCGTGATTTTCAAGCCACTGGGTTTGGGACTTAAACCACACAGTCAGCCATGTGGGATCCAGCTGCTTTAATCACCATGCCACTGGCTGACTTCATATTTTGTTCTTTTTAATAATTTCTGTATTTTACTGAGCTTGTCTATTTTATGATTGATATTTATCTATTTTCCTTTATTTATTTAAACATGGTTTAAATTCGATAGAAGGTAGTATCTAAACTATGCATTAAATCCTACGATGATGTTTGTATAATGTTCAAATTATATTTAGTATGGGGACCAGCAGGTGACTTGGTCGTTAAGGTGCTGGACACTCCCACATGGCCGACCACGGTTTGAGTTCAGGACCTGGTGGCTTGCTTTCTCACTTTCCCTCTCTGTCTGTGTGTCTCTCTTTGGTCAAAGTAAATAAATGAATGAGAAAAAAAAAAATATATAGTATTTATCAATAATTCATGCTATGCATGACAGTCTGTTTACTCATAAATGCTAAATTTTCTTTGATAGGTTTCATTTAAACATAATTTTCTTATAATTGCTCATATTGATAAATAGGATCAGCATATGTTTAAAAGATGTTATTAATTTGGAAATCTTAGGTCAGTCTTTCAACTGAGTATACACTTCAACATATTCTTATTTGTTCACATTCTTGCTACTAGCCAGTTCTCTCATGGTGGGTGCTCATGGGTAGAAAAGAATAGAAGCCTAAGAAAGCAATGTCACGTGTTAGAATAATTACACAACGTCAAACACTTCATACCAGCCTGCACATTTAAAAGGATGGTATTGATTCATTTGGTCTTTGGGAGATGACAGTAAACAGATGAAGTGCTATCCCTGTTCTCATGGAACTTAGGTCCTGGTAGGGGAGACAGACATTAAGCATCTGAACAAGATGATTTTAGATGGTTATAAATACAATGAAGAACTAAAACAGGGTAATGCAACCTCAGATGGTGATGGAGGAGCCAAGTGGACTGTAAAAGGGATGGGAGCAACGCAGGAAGTCTCTCTCTGATGGGGCGATATTTGAGGTGAGTTCTGCAGGTTGGCTGAAAAGGATGCATTCTGTTGACATTTGGAAGAACTTTCTAGGCTAGAGAAGAGGAGTTGCAAAGACAAAACCAATCTGAGTTTATTGTAGGAACATGGCCAGTGTGGCTGGAGTTTAGCAAGCCAGAGAGGGGAGAGAAGGAATGAATGAGACCAGAGAGGGACTGGGCTAGGGTTTTTTTTGGTAAGTGTGATGGGAGTCAATGGAAAAATATTGCAATGGCCTTCATTCTTAAGTGAAAGACTTAATTGTTGCTTAGTATATAATTATGTTCTTTAACAGAGTATGAGTAAATATTCTATGTAGGATTTTACATTAATGATTTTTTAAAAAAAGAATTATTTATTTAATTTTATTTATCATTATTCTTCGTATTCAGTTTGACCAGAGAAAGAAAGCAAAAGTGAAAAAGCAAGCTGCCATAAGGATTGAACCACGGTTAACCTTGTGGGAGTCCAGCTTCTCAACCATAACACTACCTGCCGGTCACTTCTATTAATGACTTTTAGCTTTATAAATAATAGTATGGAAGATAATATTTTCCTCGAGTTTCCTTTTTGAACTTTAACATGAAATATTAATATCTCTAAAAAATTTGTACTACAGTTATAGCAGTGGCAAGGAGTCTTGTGGACCTTTTTTCTTCTTTTTCTTTTATTTTTTAAAATAATTGGCCGCAGGGCACATGTGCTTGCTGAAGACAGAGAGAGAGAGAGAGAGAGAGAGAGAGAGAGAGAGAGAATGCACCTCCCATCTCCCATGAGAGGTGGTCATGTCTCTTCTCAGTTTCTTCTTTTGGGAGTTTGGGCATGCATGCACATGGACCCAGTGTGTTTTTCAAGCTGCTGGGTCCAGGACTTGAATTGCAAAGTCAGCCATGTGGGATCCAGCTGCTTTAACCACTAGGCTGTGGGCTGGCCCTCTTGTGAAACTTTAGCCAGTTTATGTTGGTTATACTTACAATACTTACTACTGTTTATAATTATGAGCTGAAATACACAGTTAATTTCATATAGTTGTATGATGACTGACTTTCTAAATATTTTGGCATATAAACATTTTTAAACAATTATTATTTAATTTTATGTATTATTATTATTATTTGTTTTGACCAGAGAGAGACAGAGAAAGTAAGCTGCCAGGTCCGGGACTTGATCTACAGTTGGCTAGGTGGGAGTCTAGTGCCTTAACCACCATGCTACCTGCTGGCTTTGGCATATAAACTTTTTTTTTTTTTAACTATTTGGAGAGTAATATAGACTCAGTTATTTTTCTATGGATAGTTGATATTAACATCAAGTAATTTCTGGGAATAGAAAAAAGCCATTAGGTAAAAACTAGGGAAATCCAAATAAAGTATGAAAAGAACTTCTTTTCATTACTGCAGATTAGACAGTGTGGAATGTAGTCCTTTAGAGCCAGAAGACCCCAGATGTGGGATCTTCCTCTTTAAAGGTCTCACCAACTCCCAATGCCATTATATTAGGAACCAAATTTCGAATGCTCTGGGGACAGAGCATTATCCAAGCCATAGAAGGTAACTACGATGTAGTTTCTATTATTTTCCCTTTTACAAGTGGATCTGAGATGGGGAGCAGTTAAGTAACTTGCTGTGCATAAAAGAGTTAAAATGATTGGGGTCAGCGAGCGGTGTAGTGGTTAAGGTCCTGGACGCTCCCAATGGCCAACCGCTGTTTATCCTGGATGCGGAGGCTTGAAAATTATGCAGGGCGCATGTGCATGTATGCCCAAAATCCCGAGAGGAGAATGGAGGAGAAAGGATTGTGGCGTGGCCATCCCTCGGGGGTGATTTCTCACTTTCCCTGTCTCTGTATCTCTCTCTGGCGAGTGCATGCACCCTATGGCAAAAACATAAAAACAAAACAAAACAAAACAAAACAAAAAACAGAAACGGGTGATGTGGCAAGTCAGATGGCTTTCCTTACTAGAAAGGTCTGCTCGCATGGCCCGATGCTGGCATGGGGAACTCAGCTCTCACAGTGCTCCTAGTAACTAGTAGGTGACTGTGCCTAGACTGTGCAGTCGGATGCTTTATGTTGACACCTGTTTCCTTACAGAGTCTGGAAGTTTGGTACATTAGACAGAGGCAGCAGTCCCCATTGAGCTTCCTAGGGCAGAAACATTGTACACATCACTTTTGTTGCTGGGGGAAGCGTAAGCCTCGTGTGACCTCTCATGGGAGAGCGATCTAAGGAAGTCTGAAGGTTGGGATTTCCTCCAGATTCCACCTGGGTCTTTTTCCTTTATGACCTGCTATTATATATACTTTCATTCTAGCCAAGTACAATTGTGTGCTGAGCTCTGAGAGTCCTAACAAAGTTCTGAATGTACGGGTGACCTAGGGGACACCTCTGCCCTGCTGAGGCTGAGGATGCATCTATTAATTTTAATTTTTAAATTTTTATTTATTTATTTATTTATTGGAGAGGTTTTTGCTATAGGGTGCCTGTGCTCGCTAGGAAGACAGAGAAAAAGAGATAGGAAGTGAGAAATCACCCCCCAGGGGGGATGGCCACACAGCAATCCCTTCTCCTTCATTCTCCTCTCAGGAGGACGCACGCACGCACATGCACCCGGTGTGAATTTAAGCCACCGGGTCCAGGACTTGAACTGCTGTTGACTACATGGGAATCCAGCGACATAGCCATTACACCATCTGCTGGTCCCTTGATTTTTATTTTTAAAGAGGTTTTTGCCATAGGGCATGTGAATCCAGTGAAGTAACCTCTATAGGCCACCTGCTGGCCCTGAGGATGTATGTTTTAACCACTGTGGAATAGATTTATTTTTCTTGGCTGATTCAAGTCCTAGGTGTAATGGAGAAGATTGTATTAGTCCTTTAGATAAAAGTAAGCAGGCAGGGGGTGGCAGGTAGTGTGGTTGTTGGGGTGCTGGACTTCTACATGGCTGACTGTGGTTTAAGTCTTGGACCTGGTGGCTTATTTTCTCACTTTCTTTTTCTTTCTCTCTAGTCAAATTAAAATAATAATAGTAAAGAAATAAAAATAATTCTCTTTTGAAAAATAAGCATGCATTTCTTTATTCATGTTAACCATACATTTTACAGACCAGTAAGTGCTTGTGCTCTGGATTCCATGGGGAACGTCTACACCTTGGCTTACTTAGGTAAAGGGAGATAATCATGGAACTCGTTTAGTCTTCAAACGGGGAGACTCTACTTTTTTCCTCTAGGTGCTTTGGCAAGTTTTATTTAGCACCATGAAAGAGTTTTAGTTCTAGGTGATTGTTTTCTATGAAATATAGGTAAACTTAGGTTACAAGGCCTGTATCTGAGAATCTTTGTTTTTGGATATAGAATTTCTGGCCAATATTTCTTTCTAAACAACTAAATGCAGCTCTTAGGAGAACAGAGGAGAAATGGAATTGCTAACAATTGCTTTTTACCTAAGACCTTAGAATTTATATGAGAAAATTTGTGAGTTAATTCAGGGGCCAGCAGGTGGCGTGGTGGTTAAGACACTGGACTCCCACATGAGTGATCACAATTCTAGTCCTGGTCCTGGTAGCTTGAAAATCATGCTGGGTGCATTTGTGCGTGTGCCTGGAATCTTGAGAGAAGAATGGAGAGGATAAGGGGTCGCAGAGTGGCCATCCTACCTGATTTCTCACTTGCCCTCTCACTGCCTGTCTGGTGAGTGCCTGAACCCTATGGCAAAAAAATGAAACAAAACAAAACAAAAACACAAACCCCCCCACAAAACCCTTAAGGGACAAGCAGATGGTATAATGGTTCAGTCGCTGGATTCCCATGTAGTTGTCTGTGGTCCTGGACCTGGTGGCTCAAAACTCATGCTGGTGCTTGTCCATGTGTGCCCAAAATCCCAAAAGGAGAATGAAGGGGAGGGGATTGTGGAGTGGCCAAATCCACCCCCCCCACCGCCAGGGGTGATTGCTTACTTTCTGTCTCATTGTCCTTCTCTGTCTCGCCAGTGAGTGTGTGTGCCCTAAAGCAAATGTCTCTCTTAAAAAAAAAAAAACTTAAAAAGAAATAAAGCAGTCAGGCTGGCTAAATAGCATAGCGGTTAGTGTATGGCAGGATGGACCCACATGGTCAGCTGTGATTAGAATGCCAGCCCCAGTGGCTTGAGAAGCATGCCAGGTGTGTACCATATAATACCCTAGATCTTGACCTGATAGAAAAAATGGAGGAAAAAGGATTGTGGTGTAACTGTACCCCTTTGGGGAGTGCTTTTTCTCTCTCACATATGCAGACACGTACCCACTGGCAATTTTAAAAAAATATCTATTATATACATATATACTTTTTTTTTTTTTTTTGGAAAGGGGAAAAATCCATATGCTTACGTAGGTAAGATACACCATTTCTATTTAACTTATTTTAAACCTTCTTATCAGCCCACGTTATGAGCCAATAAGGAAGTAGGTAGAATCGCCTCCCAGGGCAAGATGGGAGAAGTTCTGTGTGGGTTTTTTTTTTTTTTTTTCAGTCTTAGGTTTAAAAAACAGCTTGCATAATCATGAGGCAGAAGAACTTTAAGAATGATAATATGGACTGTAGAGCCGAAGTGCTTGGGTTGAAATTCTGTCACTTGGCTGTTGTTTGGCCTTAGCCAACTTATTTAAACTACCCTGTCCCTCTTTCCCTACGTGTAAAATAGAGATAATAATAACACCTATTTTGTAGGATCATGGAATTAGTGGATTAAAACATAAGAGTTTAGAAAAATGCTTTTCACAGAGTAAGTGCTTTATGAGGATGAGCTCCTGTCATCCCTTTTAGAAGAAGGAATACTACTCTTAATTGAGCTATTTATTGACCTTCCTCTAGGATGAATTCACTTCAGTGGATTGAAGTCCTAGCAACCCAGCATCTGGGAAGGATTCTTCAAAGGACAGGTTTTTTTTTTCCTGTCTTTTTTTTTTTTTTAAGAATTATTTATTTCAATTTTATTTATTCATTCATTTATTTTAATTTGACCAGAGAGAGAGAGAGAGAGCGCAGAGGGAAGTGAGAAAGCAAGCCACCAGGTCTGAGACTCAAACTGAGGTCAGCCATGTGGGAGTGTCCAGCTCTTTAACCACCATGCCACCTGCTGGTCCCAGTCTGTTTCATTTTTCAATTAGGAAAATAAAGAAGTTGACAAAGGTTAGAATTTTCTGCACTAGGATTTTTAGAATGACAATTACTAGTCTGGCAGTTTCTCTTCTTAAATGCTTAAGAGTCTTCCAATTTGATTTTTAGAACAGAGCCTACTTAGATTTTAGATTTTCTATTTTATAAATAAAGTCTTGTTTACTTTTTGGGGATGAACAGGAGGCTGTAGTGACTAGGCTGGAAACTTTTTAAGGATCTGAGAAGTGGGCAGGCATACACGTTGGCCCTCCTCTTTATTTTTCACCTGCTCCAACCCTTCTGTGTCCTTTTTATCTAGTTCTTACTTGATTTGGAAATTTATTTATTCACAGAACACACAGGGCTACACACATGTCCACAATATAATGTGTCTTACACAGAATTCATGGAGCAAGTCCACAAAGGAATACGCGTATAAATTGTTAATTAATGTTCAGGATTAATGGTGAGACCTTTGTTGTCTTTGGCCTGAAGGTAGGTTCATGTGACCCCAGCCATCATGCAGCAGTGCCTTCCAGGTGGTGGCTGGCTTATTTTTTGTGAAAAGAATAATTTATTTATTTAATTCCATTTGTTATTATTATTTTTAATTTGACCAGAGATAGAAAGGGAAGAGGAGAAAGCAAGCCACCAGGTCCAGGACTGACTCAAGCAGGATCCTGTGGGAATCCAGCGCCTTTAACCGCCGCTCCCCCTGCTGGCCCGTCCTTCCTCCTCTTAGAAGTCCTTTGTTAAAGTTCCACCTCCCCGTTTCTGTGGGTTTGACAGACACACACACCGTGCCGCGCACTTCGGTTATGATGGCGGTCACACCCCTCTCCCAGAACGTTCCCGGTGCCCTTTGAGGGCTAACACGCCCCCCTGATTTTTTTGTTTTTGTAGTTTTGTTTTTTCTTGAATGTGGTAAAAATGAAGTTAACTTTTTTTTGTTTGAAGGCCACTGACTTTATTGATATAAAGGACTTTACAAGGACAGTGACTGTTCTGTCAGAAAAGAAGCCAAATGGTATGGAACCGGCCTCCGCCAGAAGTGAGGGTGGGGTGAGGGAAGGGGTCAGGAACCCACACGGAGCCTGGTCACTGTCACTCGCCCTGGCACTGGCAGGGGAAGGAGGAGGACACGGGAGAGGCCTGAATTCCAAAACAGCTGAAGTGGGGAGGGGAGAGAGAGAAAACTCTCCAACCCCGCAGTGCTTCAGAGGTGGGATGGCAGCAGCCGGCTTCCTTTGGAGGAGACCTGGGAGGAGTCCCCACTCAGCAGCACACTCTGGAGACCCCATGCAGGGGCTGGGGACCCAGGGCTCCCCAGAAAGAATCACGAGACAACGTCAGACCACTCTGAAGGCACTCAAAGCAGTCCTGGGCCTGCCTGGCGTGGGCACTGCATGTGTGGTTCAGCGTTCCCCCCAGGAAAGGTTCCCTCCCTCCCTCCCTCCCTCCCTCTCTCTCTCTCTTTCTCTCTTTCTCTCTTTCTTTCTTTTGAGAGATTTTTGCTGTAGGGTGTGTGCGCTCTCTGGAGAAATAGAGACAGAAAGTGAGAAATAACCTCTGAGAAGGATGGCCACACCACAATCCCTTCTCCATCCTCCTCTCGTGGTTTTGGGCATGCACATCCATATGCCTGGTGTGAGTTTCAAGCCACCAGGTCCAGGACCTAGGCACACCAACAGTGCCCTCAGGCTGGGATCCACCCCAGCTTCAGCTAGCCCTCAGTCGTGGGCACATGTATACCTGCTGTGTTCAGGGAGGTCTCTGGATGTAGACTTGGGACCTTCCTATCAGGTCAGCCTGGGAGAGAGCTGTGTATCGGTTCTTTCCCCTTCACCTCCTTTTGTCCCTGTTTGTGGGGGAGAGGGAGTGGGGAAGGCAAATAACTTCTTAGTTGCTTGTGTTTTAGCTTTGTTTTTGTTTCTGTTGTTACAAATTAAAAATAATTTTTTTTGGTGTAGTCAAATTTAGTATCCTTTTTCCCCTTCTATGTCTCATGAAATAAGTTTTCCTTCACTGTGAGTTCCTGAAGAGACTCTGTATCTGTGCTACATATAGATGGACCGTGAAAACTTTTATATTAAGAAGGCAGTCACAAAGACTACATGTCATGTGATTCTATTTATATGAAATGGCCAGCACAGGCAAATCTCTAGAGATAGAAAGCAGATTAGTGGTTGCCAAGGCCTGTGGATTGGGATTGGGTGGGGAGTGACTGGTAATGGACATGAGATTTTTGGGGGGAATGCTGAAAATGTTCTAAAATTAGATTGTGCCGATGGTAGCACAACTTTGTGAATGTACTAAAAACCATCAAATTGTATACTGTACTACGTGGATACAGTCGTATGGCATGTGCATTGTATCTCAAAGGCACCTGTTGTTTTGTCGGTACTGCGAAGACCACTGCGCTGTTGAAAGTGTGCGCCGGTTTACACTCCCACAGCAATGCGTAAGCCGTCTGTCCTCTAACAATGTGTTATGCACTTCAGTTCCTGGGGCGATGAGGTTGCATTGGAGCTGAGACCTGTAAGACAGTTGGGAATGATTGACCAAATGGACAAACATGAAGGGTGTTCCAAGTGAGAGGGAAGCGTACAGAGAACTACAAGCAACAGTGGAATAAAGGCAGGCGGAGGGAGTCGAGGAAGATGAGGCTGGACAAGCGAGCATGGACTGGATCAGTGATTTCCACACCCGAACATGTTAGAACGAACATCTCATGTTGGAGAATAGCCTGTTACTACTAAATCAGAATGCCGGGAAATGATGATAAGGATCTGAACGAGGGCAGAGACTATGAGGTTATAGAGGAGGCAGAAGGGAGAGAGCGTGGAGGTGATGATTAAGAAAGGAGTCTCAGATGACTTCATTCTCTGTTTTTAGGTGCCTTGGGTGGGTCTCAGGGTAGTCTGCTGAGCTAGGTGCCATAAGAGGAGTGATACTTTTGAGGAGGTTGCCGAGAAGAAGAGGAGTTTAGTTGGGACATTCTGGGTTTTTGCCCACAGTTTTCCCCATTTCATTGTTCTTTTATTTATTTATATTTTTGAGAATTATTTAATTTTCTATATTTATTTTAATTTGACCAGCAAGGGACAGAGATAGAGAGAGAGAAAGTGAGAAAGCAGTCTGCCAGGTCCGGGACTGCAGTTGGCCATGTGGGAGTTCAGCACCCTTTAACCACCACACCACCTGCTGGCCCTACCCCATTTCATTTAATGGGCAATCTCGTGGCCTTTAATGCTCGGACTTGTATTTTTAGATTCTTTCATTTTGTTCTTTCTTTCCTCTCCCCGCCCCCCATCCCCGTTTTTATGGTGGTAACGTTAAATTTACCATCTTAGCCATTTTGGGGCGTAGAGTCCTTGGGTAGTAAATGAGTTTGTGATGTTGAGAAACCATCTCAGTCCGTTGTGTGCTGCCATAACAGAATGCCACAGACTGACTAACCTGGAACGAACAAAAAGTTATCTGGCTCATGGTTCTAGAGGCCAGAAAGTCCAAGATAGAGGAGCTGTGTCTGGCGAGGGCTTCTGCAACGTCATCCCAGGGTGGAAGACAGGCCCGCAGAGCCTGCACACGAGAAAGAGTAAGAGAGCTTTTATGACACATCGGCTCTGGCAGGAACAAGTCCACTCATGTGACAGACGTTAATGCATTCACGAGGGCAGAACATTCCCTCGTGACCTGATTGCATCTTAAAGGTCCCATCCTCAACACTGATGCATAAAGGACTGAGCGTCTCACACATGAACTTTGGGGGACACATCAAACCACAGCATTTTACCCTCCCTCCCTCCCAATTTATGTTCTCTTAACATGTAAAATATGCTTATTCCATCTCTATAGCCCCAAACTCATGCTGGTGTCAAGCCCAAAGCCCAAAATTGAGAGGCTCATCTAAATCATAGATGAGACTCGAGGCATGATTTATCTTGAGGCAGATGCCCCCGCAGCTGTGAGCCTGTGAAGTCAAAACAAGCTATGTGTTTCCAAAATATAATGGTGGGACAGGCACAGGATAGGCATTCTTGTCACAAAAGGGAAGAATAGACAGGAAGAAAGGAACAACAGGCCCCAAGTAGATGCCAAACCTAACAAGGCAGATGTTTAATTAAAGACTCCAGAATAACCTACTTCATTCCGCTTGCTGCTTCCTGGACACAGTGGGGTTGGGCCCCCAAAACCTTAGGCAGCCAAACACCGGTGGCTTTGCTAAGCTGCCCTGGGTCTTGTGCCTGCATCTCTTCCAGGCTAGAGCTGACCACTAGTAGTTATGTAGTTGTGACGTCTCAGGAAGCCTCCCCACATTATCCCAGTAGGGACCGTTGCTGGATGACTTCTGTGATATCCAGGTTCTTGGTGTTTTGGACAAAGAATGGAATGAAACATGCCAGTAGTGAAAAGAAATGGCAGTTTATTAAGTAAAAACAAAAGTACGCTCCTGACAGGTAAGAGCGGGCCTAAGCAGACAAAGAGCGGCTCCAAGGCCCTGGCAGTGGCATTCTGCAAGACTTGTAATTGTTTAACGTGGGTCTGTCAGTTGATTGTTGGTTATGTCCACTGATGGTTCTTATCTCACTGGCTCTATCAAATGTGGCGGGGCCCACCGATCGATCTCATTAGCTGTATCAAATGGGACTTAATCAGCTGGACATCCCCACTCATCTCTTGCCTGTGCTACCTTGGGTGGGGAATTTCCTGCCTTGGTCAGGTTTTTCTATTTAGCCACCTAGGCAGGGGTTCCAGCTCCCTTACCTGCATTGGTTTTCTAGCTTTTTCCTGCCTCAGACTCTCTGCACTAGCCATGCTCCCAGGATTCCACTAGGCATTACATTATCCTGGTGGTACCTCTCTGTAATAGATCAGTCCTAAAAGCAGTCTCTCTGTGGACCCCCAGGCTGTCGGTGACATCGTTTGAAATCTAGGTGGAGGAAGTGGTGCTCTCTCAGCGCTTGCATTCTGAGCACATGCTGAATTAGCACCACGTGGGCGCCTCCAAGGCGTATGGCTTGTCCCCTCAAGAGTGGTGGGTCAAGCCACTCTTGGACCTGCGTAAGCCAGGGAGTGGCTAAGGAACGCTGCCTTGGAACGTGGGGAACACAGACTTGAGGTCCTGGGAGCGAGCCCCTGGTCCCAAGTATACCCTGTGTCTCTCCTTTGACATAATCCTTTACCCGTTGCCTTGGCATTCTGGGCCTGTGATGGGAAAGTGGGCTCCGGTAATCTTAGTTTCCAAAGTGCCTTTGGGGGGGGGGAGGCGTCATTCTCTCATTGTCCTGATAAATATCCTCTGGCTTCATTTTTCTGATACTAATCTGTTGGCCACACCCTTGGCTTCCTATTCTGAAAATGCTCTTTAATTCTGTGCTACACAGGATGAAAATCCTTGAGATCTGTAAGTCTTTTTCCTTTTTCCTTATAAATTCCTTTTAAAGTTACTTCTTATTTTACCATAGGCAGTTTAAAGAAGTCACACAGGGCCAATCTTGTGGCCTAGTGGTTAAGGAAGGTGGATCCTACGTGGCTGGTCATATGGTTCGAGTCCTGGACCTGATGGCATGAAAAATTCACCAGTTGCGTGTGTGCGTGTGTGCATGCCCCAGATCCCAGCAGGATAGAGAAATGACCACATGCCAGGTCACGCTGCATCCCCGTGAAGAGTGTTATCTTTTTCTTTCTCTCTCTCTTCCTCGAGCACATACGACCTCTAGTGTATTAACAAAATAAACAAGGCACACAGCTTATTGAATATTTTGCTTAGAAATTTATTCACCAGATATACTATGAGGAGCTTGGACTTGGACACAATTCAAGATTTTTTTTTTGTCATTTTATATATAACAAGTGACCTTTACTCTACTTTCCAATGTCCTGTTCCTCATTTCCATGTAAAACTTCCTCAGAATTGCCTTTATCATCCATAGTTTTACCAGCATTGTAATCATGACCATTTTAGGTAATCTCTAAAGTTTCAAACTTTCCCTACAGCTCTTCTCTTCCTTTTTTTTCCCCTGAAGTTTATTTTATTCATGAGAGTATGCAAGCTCTGTGAGAGGGGTGGTGGTACAGGAAGTAGTGAGAGAGGGATCCTTGACAGTCTTGTCATGCTACAGTCTCATTCCCATAGCTCTCCGGCTTCTCAGGAACTTGGGCACGTGTACACCTAGTGTGTTTTCACGTTGACTCAGGATCTGAATCCACAGTTGGTCCTGTGGCTTCCAGCCCTGCAGCTCATTGTTCTACTGACTTTGCCTCCAAGGCTGGGCCCTACACCTTTGCTGAGCCGTCACCAGAATTGCCCTTAATGCTCTGTTCTTGGCACATAGGCTTTTCCTAGCCTGTTCCTCCAAATTATTTTAGTCTCTACCCATTATCCCATTCTAGAGCCACGTCCACCTTTTTAGGTAGTACTGTTAAGACAATACCCACTTTTCTGTAACCTATTTTCTGCCTTAATCCATTTTGTGTTGTTATAACAGAATACTGTAGACTGAATAATTTATAAAGAACAGAAATTGATTTGGTTTGTGGTTCTGGAGGCTGGAAAGTCCAAGGATGATCAAGGGGTTGCATCTGGTAAGGAGCTTGTGCTGCTCAGTCCCACGGAGGGAAGGCAAGAAAGCAAATAGACCATGAGACTAGCAGAAGAGGCCTAACTCACTTTTATAACAAACCCACTCTGACAGTAAACCATCTTCCAGGATAATGATATTAATCCATTCATAATGGCAGAGCCCTCATGACCTGATCAGTTCTTAGAGGTCCCAGTCCTCATTACTGTTACATTGGGAATTAAGTTTCCAACACAACTTTTGAGGGACACATTCAGACTATGGCAGTATCACTAGCCATCCATCTCCAGACTCTTCATCTTGTAAATTGAAACTCTATACCCATTAAATAGTACCTCCTCATTCTTCTCTCTCCCCAAGCTCTGGCAGCTGCCATTATACTTCTGTCTTTGATTTTCTGAATACTTCGTATCGGTGGAACCATGCAGTGTTTCTCTTTTGGTGACTGGCTTATTTCATGTAGCATAATCTTCTCAGGATTCATCCATGTTGGGGCATGTTGCAGAATTTCCTTCCTTTTTTTTTTTTTTTGAGAGGTTTTCACTATAGGGCGCGTGCGCTCGCCAGACAGACAGAGAGAGACATAGAGACAGAAAGCGAGAAATCACCCTCCAGGGGGGATGGTCACGCCGCAATCCCTTCTCCATTCTCCTCTCGGGATCTTGGGCATGTACGCACACGTGCCCGCCATGAGTTTTAAGCCACCGGGTCCGGGATGCAAACCGTGGTCGACTACGTGGGAGTCCAGCGACATAGCCATTACGCTAATTGCTGGTTCCCTTTCCTTCCTTTTTAAGGCAGGGTAATAGTCACTTACAGGGGCCCGCAGGTGGCTTGGTGGTTAGGGGCACTGAACTCCCACATGATTTACCATGGTTTGAGTCCTGGACCTAGTGGCTTTCTTTCTCACTTTCTCTCTCTCTCTGTTTTGCATCCTGGTCTAATTGAAAATAACAATAATGATAAATAAAATAAAAGAAAATAATTCTCTTTTTTTGGGTGGTTGTTTGCGAGTTTTTTTTTTTTTTTTTTTTGCTATAGGGCACATGCACTGGCCAGAAAGACAGAGAGACAGAAAGTGAGAAATCACCCTCCAGGGGGGATGGCCACGCCACAATCCCTTCTCTTCTGTTCTCCTCTCGGGATCTTGGGCATGCATGCGCACGCACCTGGCGTGAGTTTAAGCCACCGGTCCGGGACTCGAACCGCGGTCGACTACATGGGAGTTCACTGACATAGCCATTATGCTAACTGCTGGTCCCAAAAGGAAATAATTCTTAAAAAATAGTCACTATAAGGATATGTACCACGTTTTGCTTATATATTCGTCTGTCAATATACATTTGGGTTATTTCCATGCTTTAGTGATTTTGAGTAATGCTGCTGTGAATATAGATGCACAGATATCGCAAGTATTTGTTTGAGACCCTGCTTTCATTTTCTTTGGGTACACACACAGAAGTGGAATTATTGGATCACAGGGTAATTTTAGTTTTAATTTTCTGCTGTATTCCACAGTGGATGTACCATTTAACATTTCTACCAACAGTACTGAAGGGATCCAACTTCTCCACATCCTTATTGACACTCGCTGTTTGGTTTCATTTAGTTTTTTTTTTTTTTTTTTTTTTTTTTTTTTTTTTTTTTTTTTTGGGGAGAGGTTTTTTGCTATAGGGCGCGTGCGCTCGCCAGACAGACAGAGAGAGAGAGACATAGAGACAGAAAGCGAGAAATCACCCCCCAGGGGGGATGGTCACGCTGCAATCCCTTCTCCTCCATTCTCCTCTCGGGATCTTGGGCATGCACACACACGCGCCCGGCGTGAGTGTTAAGCCACCGGGTCCGGGACGCGAACCGCGGTCGACTACGTGGGAGTCCAGTGACACAGCCATTACGCTAACTGCTGGTTCCCTGGTTTCATTTAGTTTTGATTGTAGCCATTGTAATGGGTATGAGGTAGGATATCATTATAGTTTTGATTGCATTTCTCTAATGATTAATTATGTTGAACATCTTTTGATGTACTTATTTGTCATTTTAATTTCTTCTGTGGAGAAATGTCTGTTCATGTCCTTTATCCATTTTTGAATTTTTTGTTGTTGTTGTTGAATTTCTGGAGTTTTCTATGTATTCTGGGTATTCCTTATCACTTGTATATTTGCAAACACTTTTCCCATTCTGTAGGTTGCCTCTTTATCATTTTTTTAAAAGATTTTATTAATTACTAGTATTATTCTTCTTATTATTTTAATTTGACCAGAGAGAGAGAGAAAGAGAGAGAACAAGCTGCCCAGGTCTGGGCCTTCAACCATGTGGGAGTCCAGCGCCTCAATCACCACTCCATCTGCTGGCCCCTGGTTGGGACTTTTCTAAGAATTTTGTAGCTTCAGGTTACATTCAGGTCCTTTGTCCATTTTGTGTGTTTTTTTTTTTTTTTTTCATTTTATGCCTTTATACATTGTGTGAACAAAAACATAAACTAATAACTCTTTTTTTTTTTTTTTTTTTTTAAATTATTTATTTAATTTTATTTATTTACTCATTTATTTTAATTTGACCAGAGACACAGAGGAGGAAAGAGAGGGAGGGAAAGTGAGAAAGGAAGCCACCAGGTCTAGGACTCGAACCGTGGTCGGCCATGTGGGAGTGTCCAGCATCTTAACCACCATGCCACCTGCTGGTCCCACTAATAACTCTTTTTAATGCATTAGTCTTTTAATTTATGTAGAAAACAAAATGTGTAGTTACAAGGTAAAGTTATAATATTACTAGCTCTTATACTAAAAACTGTTTTTTAAAATGTATTTGTCTCCTAAATCATATTAAAAAAGTATACAAACCATCGTTAAAATAATAATAGCTTTATAATTGCCCAAGTATTTATCTTTATTGAGCTCTTTCTTTATACAACTTTGAGTTCCTGCATGGTGTCCTTTCATTTTACCTTACGGGACTTGTTTAAACATTTCTTGCAGGCTTGGTCTAGTGGATGAACTCCCATGCTTTTATGAGTGTTTTAATTTCTTCTCCTTCTTCTTCGTCATTGTTGTCTTCTTCTTCTTCTTTTTTTTTTTTTCTGTAATGTGTGTACTCTTGCCAGAGAGAGAGAGAGATCATCTCTTCCTCCCTTAAGGGGAGGGCCCATGCCACAGTCCCTTCTCCTTTATTCTCCTCTTGGGATTTTAGGGATGCATGCACATATGCCCAGCCTGATTTTCAAGCTGCTGGGTCCGGGACTCAAACCATGCAGTTGGCTATGTGGGATCCAGTGCCTTAAACTCCATGTCACCTGATGGCCATCCTCCTTTTTTTGGAGGAGAGTTTTGTTGGATATAGGATTCTTTGCTGACTTTTTCTTATGTTTGTTTTACCATGCTGAATCTATCAACCCACTGCCTTTTGGTGTCCAAAGTTTCTGATGAGATATCTGTGGGTAATTTTATTGAGGATTCCTTATAAGTTACAAATAGTTTCTCTCTTGGGACCAGCAGTTGGCATAATGGCTATGTTGTTGGACTCCCATGCAGTCGACCACGGTCGACCAAGTGGCTTAAACTCACACTGGGCACGTGTGTGCGTGCCCAAGATCCTGAGAGGAGAATGGAGGAGAAGGGATTGTGGTGTGGCCATCCTCCCTGGGGGTGATTTCTCACTTTCTGTCTGTTTCTGTCTTTCTGGTGAGCACACGCGCCCTATAGCAAAAAACAACAACAACAAAAACCTCTCCACAAATAGTTTCTTTCTCTTTCTGTGTTCAGTATTCTGTCTTTGTCTTTGATTTTTGAAAATTTGGTTATAATTTGTCTTGGTCTGGGACTCTTGGAGTTTATCTTACTTGGAGTTTGTTGAACTATTGGGAAATTTTTATTTATGCCTTTTATCAAATTTAGGAACTTTTCAGCCACCATTTCTTTAAGTATTTCCTACTTCATTCTCTCAATTTTTCTGGAACTTCCCAGACCCACAAGTCAGTCGTGTTTGGTAGTGTTGCACAGTTCCTCTAGGCTCTGTTCCCTTTCGTGTTAGTCTTTCTGTTTTTGTCCCTCAGACTCAGTAACTTCTGTTTTCCTTTCTTCAAGTTCACTGTCTCCTTCTGTCTGCTCACGTCTGCCTTTGAATTTCTCTAGTGAATTTTCCATTTCAGTTCTTGTACTTTTTAGCTTCAGAATTTCTCTCCCTACCCCCAGAGTGTCTCTTTATTGATATTTCTGTTTTGTTCATACATTGTTTCTTTGATATTCTTCATACTTTTTTAGTTCTTTGAGCACTTTTAGTACAGTCGTTTTAAAGTTTTCATCCAATAGATTAGCTCTCAGGTCTTTTTTCAGGAACAGTTTCTCTTTTTTTTTGTTTTTGTTTTTGTTTCCCCCCTTTGAATGGGCCATGCCTTCCCATTTTTTCATATGCCTTGTGATTTTCTTTTTTTAAATTGGGAAAGTGGATATTTGAATCCACTAATATGAAAACTCTGGAAATTAGATGCTACCTGTTCCCCAGGGTCTGTTGTGTTTCGTTGTTATTGGCTCTCTCTCTCTGCCAAGAATCATCCTCAGGTGTCAATTTAAGATGTTCACAGATCATTGTGAGCCTGAGCCTTTCCCTGGGCACATGTGGTCACTTTCTAATTTTTTTCTGTATATGCATTTGTTTTGAATGTCCTAATATTTGATGTGTGACCCCCAAAAGTGTGCAAAAGAGAAAAATACAGGGGGTGGGAAGGGTACTGGCCCTTTAAGTCCCCCCCCCCCCCCCCCCCCCGCCCAAGTGACCACCTAGAGATTGAGAGCTTACAACAGTGTGGGAAGTTATTTGCCAGCAATGGCTGCTCTCTCTGCGTCTTTGGGATCAGAATCAATAATCAACTGATCAGAACACAGACCCGCAATATTTGGAAAAGAAGTTCCTTTTGCCTGCTTGCACACTGCTCCCAGAACACATGCTCACCTGCCTACCATGTTGCTGTGGATGGGACAGTGGGTAGCTGATGCCGTGCTAAGAGCTGAACTTGACCAAAATTGACCAGTTTATTGCCCAAGCTCTCCCTTGGAGGTTGCACACCTCCCTTACCGTCCAGAATTCTAAAAGAGTTACACGAGACAGAATAAGTCAGTCACCTTGTTGTCTAGATGGGGAGACAGATTCCTGGTGCTTCTTACTCTATCTACCACCTTTCCAGAGTCCTCTAGGTGGGATTCAGTCTTCACTCCTCTTTTTCTTTCATATCCTACATCCAATCTGCTAGCAAAGCTTGTCCCTATGCTTTAGATAGTATATTCAGAGGTTGACTATTTCACTCCCTCCAGAACTATAGCCCTGCTCCTAGTCACTGTCATGTCTTCCTTAGTTATTAGTTTCTTTGCCCATCTCCCTGTTTCTACTTTGGACCCCCCTGTCTGTTCTCAACCGAGCATCTGAGTGGTTCTTATCAGGTCATTGTTCTGCATGAAACCCTCTCCTTCCTGAAGTCAAGTCTTTACAGAAGGCCTACCCTTACCTCTTTCTCCTCTTCTCCTGTTATGTTGTTCTTTGTTCTTCTTGCTCACTTCACTGTATCCGTATTGGCCTCTCTGCTTATCCTCTTAATTAACCGAACATTCATTCATTTATTTGTACTCTCTTTCTTGATAAAATTTTCTGTTTGTTTTGACTACAGGCTGTTTCCCTAGTCATTGGCACAGCTCACCCTGACGTTTGGATGTAGACATGTCACTTTTTTTGGTGAATCCTTCTTTGGCCACTCTGTTTAACATTACAACCTTGGGTCACGCAGGTGGCTTGGTGATTGAGGTGCTGGACTCCCACATGGCCGACCATGATTCACGTCCTGGACCTGGCAGCTTGCTTTCTCACTTTCTCTTTCTCTTTGGTCAGATTACAAAAATAACAAAAGAGAAGAAAAAAGATATTACAACTCTCATCCCTCCCAAACACTCCCTATTCATCTAGTTAATTATCTCCTTAGCCTTTATCTCCTCCTACATGCATGCTATACATATTTTATTTTTTCCTTTCTCCCTACTGGAATGTAAGATCCATAACGACAGCAACTTTTCCTTTACTAATTACTTCTGTACTAAGCACATAAAATTATGCTAGCATATAATAGTGCTGAACTCCTACCTGTTGAATGACTGAATTAATTAATGTGCCCGACTGAATTAATTAATGTGCCCGGCTTATCCTGGAAAGATGCTTACAATTTGATTACACTATATCTAAATTCTCAAAGAAGAGGCAAGAAAATGTGTCCCTTAGACAACTGGAGCTCTGGAGCTCGGTTTAGCTGTAAGAGAGATTGAAACGAAGCAGTAGGAGTAGGCATTGGGGAGTGTAGAGTAAGCAGAAGTGGGCCCCCCCATGGTGTGGTGGTTGAGGTGGCCGGATCCCACATGGTTATCCCACACAGTTAACTGTGCCGCTTGAGCCCCAGACCCGATGGCTTCAGAAACAAGCCTGCTGCATGTACTTTCTTGTCCAAAATCCCGAAAAGGAGGGAGAACCAGAGAAGGGATTGCAGTGTGACTGCTGGGGAGTGCTTTCTCACTTTCCCTTCTTCTTTCTGTAAAATCCACATGCCTGCTGGCAAAATTTTAAAAAAAGAGGAAGAAGAGAAAAAGACTAGGGGTGGGAACCCGGGAACACATGTATGGGTTGACCAGAGAGCACCACTGCGGACCGAGCCCAGTGGGAACCCTGCTCTGGGCCCAGTGCTTTGAAGGGCTTTTTCTTTTTCTTCTTTTTTACCCCCAAAGAATTATTTAACTTTATTTTTAAATTTTAATTGGATCAGAGAGAGACAGAGTGAGAGAGGAAGAGAGAGGGAGGAAAGTGAGAAAGCAAGCCGCTAGGTCCGTGACTCGAACCACGGTCGGCTGTGTGGGAGTCCAGTGCCCCTAACCACCACACCACCTGCTGTCGTCTGGAGGGCATCTTTTAGCCTTCCTCTGCTATACCGCTCCCCACGGAGTGAAGATGTTGGAGGGCCCAACGTGACTGCTCTACCTGGTCTCTTTGTAGACCAAGCTCCAAGTGTTTGGATCCCAGAATTCTCTGCCCACATACCTTCCACAAGTCTGTGACCTGGTTTCCTCCTCTCTTGACTGTCCCGCATGGATGGGCTCCCCAGGGCCTAAGGGATGGCCATGGAGCAGCTGCTTGGAGGCACTGACTAGAGTTAGACCTGTGGGCCGGGATGTCCGCAGGTAGGCAATGGAAGGCCCCTTGTATGGAGTGAGGCTAAAGGTGGGGAGAGAAAGCAGGTAAGCTGCGAGCCAGGGCGAGGAGTATGGTCCATCCATGCCCAACAGAGCTTCAGGGAGTTCGAGAATTTGAAATCAGAACTTAGTTTTTCAGGTTGTTAGAACGTGCTTCTCATGAGAGGACACGAGAATAATATAACAGCCTGTTGGCTTGACATATAAGTTAAAAATATTCAGACGTATGGTATGTTGGCTTCTATTTGTACTCTCGTTCTGAGCTTCTAGAAAATTAGGGTTGGGCCTGAAAGAGGGAATTGGAAAGGAATAGCTGGAGGGGGAGAAGATGAGTTGAAGTTTCAAGGAGGAAATGATCGGCGGTGCCAGAGGCTTCAAAAACATGAAGTCCCATGGAGGCAGAAATGTGCTCATTGGGTCTGACAGGCAGAATTCAGTACAGACTGCTGTGGAGTGAGGCTGGAGAAGTACCTGAGAAATTAGGGAGTGGAAACAGAGTATGAGGTCCTTTTTTAGAACCTTGTCTGAGAAAGAAGGAAAGAGTAGTGGCCGGAGGGGTATGCAGGGTCAGGAAGAGGACTTCCATTTTGAAAATGAGAGAGTCTCATAAATGTTTTTAAAAAAATTGCTGAAACAAGGCCTGAGAGCCAGTGCATAAGTCAGTAGATGGTTAGCCTTTTGAAAGGAGGCTTGGGGCGAGGGGGGCTGGCAAGTGGCAGGGTGGTTAAGGGTGCTGGACTTCCACACGTGGTTCAAGTCCTGATCCTGGCAGCTTGCTTTCTCATTTTCCCTCTCTCTCTCGCCCTCCCCTTCTCTGGTCAAATTAAAAAATAGGTAAATAAACAAGTAAAGTTAAATAACGTAAATGTTTTTTTTTAAGAAAAGGAGGCTCAGGCTGTTTGGATGTGTATTGATGCTAAATTTTGGGGGATGAAGATGACTTAATCATATCACTAACATCTTTATATAGTAGATTTTGGGGTTAGCTGTCTTTTCCAAACTTGATTTTATACTTCTGGGGAGCAGAATTACACCTGTAGTCACTTCCTAAGAACCTGTTGCTTGATTGAAATGTAACCCATAATACGGGACATAAACTACATATACAGGATCTGCCCGTACTCAGTAATTATTTTTCAGTGGCGACTTAAACATTTACATCTAATAAAATCTTATGATTTCTCAATAATCAAGAAATTCTTTCTTGGGAACCAGCAGTTAGCGTAATGGCTATGTCGCTGGACTCCCACGTAGTCGACCGTGGTTCATGTCCCGGACCCAGTGGCTTAGAACTCATGCCTGGCGCATGTGCGTGTGTGCCCAAGATCCCGAGAGGAGAATGGAGGAGAAGGGATTGTGGCGTGACCATCCCCTCTGGGGGGTGATTTCTCGCTTTCTGTCTCTATGTCTCTGTCTGTCTGTCTGGCGAGCGCACACGCCCTATAGCGAAAAACCTCTCCAAAAAAAAAAAAGTAAAAAAAAAGAAATTCTTTCTTGGGGCCACCAGGTGGCGTGGTGGTTAAGGGCATTGGACTTCCACAGAGCCAACCACAGTTTGAGTCCCAGATATGACGGCTTGCTTTCTCACCTTCTCTCTACCTCTCTCTCACTTTCTCTCTTTCTGTCCCTCTCTGATCAAATTAAAATACATAAAGTTAAATAAAAAACAAGAGAAATTCTTTATTACTTTCATTATGTAAAAGTGTATCATAAGACTTTGGAGGTCATTTATGGTAATAAGCATATGCCATCTGAATCATAGCTATTTTGGGCATATTTTTTTAATAGAATTATATTAATACTGTCTTTTTTCCCCTCCCACTAGTAGTTCCAAAGAACTGCTGGTTCAGATTTTAGCTCTTGCCAAGTTTGAAAATATTGAAGGATGCTTAGACTACCTAACATTCAAATTGTAAGTAAAATTTGTTTCTGCTATTATTATATATGTGTTTAAAAAACAAAATTTGGAAATAGTCATTACCTAATATAATAATAGTGAATGTATAGTGTGATGGACCTGTGGATTTTTCTTCTTAAGATACAAGTAGATTTTATGTTTATAAGATCAAAAAGGAGAATAATAATACTGAAATAATTTAAGGTAGTGAGATGAAATTTCTGCTTTTTTCCTCAGGTAGTTCATCTTATTATTTTTTTGGAGAGATTTTTGCTATAGGGCATGTGTACTCACTCACCAGAGAAACAGAAAGAAACAGAGAGACAGAAAATGAGAAATCACCCTCCTGGGGGTGGGGAGGGATGGCACTCCACAATCCCTTCTCCTCCATTCTCCTCTCAGGATCTTGGGCACACATGCACAGGTGCTCAGCATGAGGTTTAAGCCTGTGGGTCTGGGACTTGAACCATGGTTGACTATTTGGGAGTCCAGTGATGTAACTGCTATGCAATCTGCTGGTTCTGTGGTTCATCTTATTATAGAAGTTTATAGAAATTATTTTTTTTTAAAGAAGGATTTTTGCTATAGGGCATGTGTGCTCACCAGAGAGGCAGAGAGAGACAGAGAGACAGCGAGAAATCACTCCCCAGTGGGGATGGCCATGCTGCACACCCTTTTCCACCATTCTCCTCTTGGGATCTTGGGCTCACACATACACGTGCCTGGCATGAGTTTAAGCTGCCAGGTCTGGGACTGGAACTGTAGTCGACTATGTGGGAGTCCAGCAACGTAAGCATTACACCATCTGCTGGGTCCCTATAGAAATTCTTTATTATTTTATTTCCATATCTGTATGGTACTAGTAGAAAGATATATTACAAGAGCATGATATGAATAGAATGCTTTTGTTAGAAATGTATATTCTTTTCTCTTTAAATATGTCTAATTTTCTCAATTCTTTAATTTTGATATTAAAAAACCCTGATAGAAATCTCTATAGTGGGTCAGCAGGTGGTATAGTAGTTAAGGTGCTGCACTATCACATGGCCAAATATGGTTCAAGTTCCGGACCTGGCAGTCTGAAAATCATGCCAGGCACAAGTGCCTGCATGCCCCACATCCCGAGAAGAGAATGGAAGAGAAGGGATTGCAGCATAGCCATTTCTCACTTTCACTCTCTCTCTCTCTCCTCTCTGGTGAGCACATGTGCCCTATGGCAAAAAAGCTTAAAAGCAAAATAGGATGAAAATAAAACAAAAACTCTATCTTCTGCATATGAAAAATTTAATGTGCGTAACAGTAAGTGAAAACTAATTTTTTCAGTAATTTAATGAATGAATCCATATGATACACATAATGACATTCATCTCTACAAAGGGAAATAGCTTAAGAAGTTAGATTAAGAAGTTACCGGGACTAGCAGTTAGCGTAATGGCTATGTCGCTGGACTCCCACGTAGTCGACCACAGTTCGCGTCCTGGACCCGGTGGCTTAAAACTCATGCCAGATGCATGTGCGTGCGTGCCCAAGATCTCGAGAGGAGGACTGAGGAGAAGGGATTGCGGCGTGGCCATCCCCTCTTGGGGGTGATTTCTCGCTTTCTGTCTCTCTGTCTTTCTCTGTCTGTCTGGCGAGCACACGCGCCCCTAGCAAAAACCTCTCCAAAAAAAACAAAGAAGAAGTTACCTTTGCTAAGTTGCATTTTGAAGTAACAGCAAAGGGACTAATTGAGAAAATAAAGAATGATAAAATAATATCAAAGGCATTCCAAGTAGCTTCCCTAATTTATTTTAGAACTACTCTATTTGAAAGCATAAGCAACTCAAATTAATCTTAAGAGTTCTTAGTATTAGAGTATTCATAGTATGAATACGAGATGCTGTTCCTGCCAGAAGCAAAAGACAGGTCTAGTTATATTATTTACTCACACAAGTAAGACAGAGAATAAACTATTTACAAACCGACGAATCTTTTAATTTGTTAAATAGGTATTTGTGAAGTGTAAGTCCTGCACAGTAAGAAAAAGATTATTATCATTTTTAAATTTGCTATAGGGCACTTGTGCTCACCAGAGAAAGAGGGGGAAAGTGAGAACGCAGGTTTCCAGATCTAGGACTCTAACCATATTAAGCCATGCGGGGTCTAGCACCTTAACCACTATACCACCTGCTGGCCCATCCTACACATTTTATGTGTTCAGTGAATAGAAGATTGTTAAAAAACTGGTAGTAAAATATTTCAGGAATAAAACTACATTTTCATAAAGGGAGGAATTTCTAACATGCTATCTACTAGAATGTAAATATCTTACTGTCGTTTAAGTACAATAGTTTGGTAAGAATTTACTGTGTTGGGCCAGCAGGTGGCATGGTGGTTAAGGGCGCTAGATAGTGGCTTGCTTTCTCACTTTCCCTTTCTCTCTTGTCTCTGGTCAAATTGAAATAATAGTAATGATTATAATAACAAATGGAATTAAATAAATAATTCTTTAAAAGTGAAAAGAATTGACTAGGTTTATGACCTGGAATAGTAATACCTAAAAGTAGAATGGTGATTCTTTTTTGATGCAGGATTGTGAAAGCTTGTCTTTTTTTATTTTATTTTTTTAAAACCCTGTTAAAAACTAGATTAGAAAATCAGTTATGGTTTATATTTTTCCTGTATTTTTTTTAGTAACTTTTCAAATTCTTCCTCTTTTTAGGCTCTCTGGTTAATCATCTTTAGAAGATTGGATTTCTGGATGTCCACTCCACTCCATCTCTGTTGACTTTTAAAATATGATAATGCAAACCTGTCACACTGGCAATCATCCACGAACCTTTAAATACATTGATTAAAGGCATCTGAAGCCTCCTCAGGGAATAAACAATGACATCAGCAGTTGTTGACAATGGAGGTTCTGTTTTGGAGCTTCCCAGCAATGGAGTAGAAAATCAAGAGGTTAGGCATCCAATGTGTTACATTTCTTTTTTTGTTTGTTTGTTTATAGAATTCAATGCATGAGCTTATTTTGAAATTAGTGGGAAACATATATTTGAAAGTATAGATGCACAGTGTATGAAATGTATATGTACATGACATGTGTCCTCATATAATTTAGGTGTTAGAAGGCTGACAAAGGTACTGTAAGGCATTCTTGAATTGATGGAAAGTGTATATATTAGGATGGACTTAGAAGGAAGGAGGAAAGAAATGGGGGTCTAGCAGGTGGTGTGGTGGTTGAGGCACTGGACTCTCGCAAGGCTGACCATGATTCAAGTCCTGGAACTGGTGACTTGCTTTCTCACTTCCCCTCCCTCTTTTACTCTGACTCTCTCTGATAGCAAGTTAAAAAAAATTAATACTAATAAATAAAATAAATTTTATTTTTTTAAAAAAGGAGGAAGGAAATGTAAAGAAAGAACATTGTGGGACCAGCAATTAGCGTAATGGCTATGTCGCTGGACTCCCATATAGTCGACCATGGTTTGAGTCCCGGACCCGGTTGCTTAAACTCATGCTGGGCACGTGTGCTTGTGTGCGTGCCCAAGATCCCGAGAGGAGAATGGAAGAGAAGGGATTGCAGTGTGACCATCCCCCCTGGGGGGTGATTTCTCGCTTTTTGTCTCTCTGTCTTTCCGGTGCACGTATGCTCCCTATAGCAAAAGCCTCTCAAAAAAAAAAAGAAAGAAAGAAAGAACATTGTAATATTAGTTGAGAGGTAAATTTAGGTCCCTGATAAAATCCATTGTCTTGGAAAATAGAGTATATAGGTATATGCTATACTTAAATACCTAAACTAGATTCATCTTAAGTTAGAATTTCGTATCTACTGTACTTGTCATTTTTCTTTCTTGATTATTTTATTATATGTAAGTGTGGAAATCAATCATATTTTAATATATATACTTATGTATCTAGATAGTAAATCAAAAGATTCAACTTTTGAAATTTTATAAATGTGAGATTTTGAATTATTAACATATTTGGTTATTTTGTTATTGATAACATGAAAGAGTAAGAGATGGGAGTAGAAAATAAGAGCACCAACATATATGGACATCCAAGTACTGCCTTCCATTTCTTGCATATGCTAAAGACTGAGCATTGGGAGGGATCTACGTTATAATAGTGCCATCTTTTTTTTTTTTTTTTTTTTGAGAGGTTTTTGCTATAGGGCGCGTGCGCTCGCCAGACAGACAGACAGAGAGAGACAGAGAGACAGAAAGCAGGAAATCACCCCCCAGGGGGAATGGCCACGCCGCAGTCCCATCTCCTCCATTCTCCTCTCGGGATCTTGGGCATGCATGCACACGCGCCCGGCGTGAGTTTAAGCCACCGGGTCTGGGACTCGAACCGCGGTCGACTACGTGGGAGTCCAGCGACATAGCCATTACGCCAACTGCTGGTCCCAATAGTGCCGTCTTAATAATGTCTGTATTAAAATTTGTCTCCTCTTTCTTCTGTGAAAGAAGAGTGTTGTTGGAGCCAGCGGGTGGCATGGTGGTTAAGGCGCTGGATAGTCCCACATGGCTGACCATGGTTCTAGTCCTGGACCTGGTGGCTTGCTTTCTTTTCCTCTCTTTCTCTCTTCTGTGCATGTGTCTCTCTGGTCAAAATTAAAAAGAAAAAAAAAAAGAGTAAATAAAATGAAAAACAAGTAATTATTTAAAAAAAGAAAAAAGAAAGAAGAGAGTGCTGTTTTTGGTGCTTGGTACCGCTGTGATGGGCTAGCGGCATGCTTGACAAACAGGCTGGGACGTCAGCCTGTGTGTTCAGGAGTTTAGATTCTGTTTCTTGCTTGATGTCGGCTCAGTCTTCCACTTCCAGGATCCAAATTGGCTCTGGCAAGTTAGTGGGAAGGCGGTGAAGTGATGGTACTCTTTCTTTTCTCGTTGGATTTGGTAACTTCCAAATGTTTCTTTCGTTTTTGAATCCCAAACCAGTTCAAAGTCTAGAAGCAGCTGAGCCGGCTCTGTGGGGTATGGCAATGCACTGTTGAGGAGAAGTTGGCTATCACATAGTGACCACAGTTTGAACCTCCAACCCAGTCATACTGGCACTTGTGGGTGAGCCCGAGATCCAACAGGCTTTAGGACTGGAAGAGCGGAGGAAGGGGATTGCAGCATGACCAGACTCTAGAGGGAGCTCCTCTCTCTGTCTCTGTCTCTGTCTCATGTGCACACGTTCTATCATGAATAAAGGTTAAAGAATTGCATTGAGTGATTAAGCCTACTTTCACTTAGATGAAATGGACAAATTCCTTGAGAGTCATTCCAAAAAGAAAAAAAAAAAAACGCCTGAATAGGCTTATGTTTTTGGAATAAATTGCATTCCTGGTGAAAATTTTTCCCACAAAAAAAGTGGCTAAATGGCTTTATTGATGATTTGCCAAACATTTGGAGAAAGCATAGTGTTAATTTACATAAACTCTCTCAGAAAATAAAAAAAAAAAGGAAAATAAAGGAAAAGGATCATTTGCTAACTCATTTTCCAGGCCAACATTCCCTTGATACCAAGGTCAGACAGGTATTACAAGAAAACTATAAGCCAATGTCCTTCATGAACACAGAAGCAAGGGTTCTTAATAAAATAATAGCAATATGGGATCAACAGTTGGTGTAATGGTCATGTTACTGGACTCCCATGTAGTCGACCACAATTCGAGTCCCAGATCCGATGGCTTAAACTCACGCCGGGCGTGTGTGCTTGTGTGCCCCAGATCCGGAGAGGAGAATGGAGAAGTGATTGTGGTGTGGCCATCCCCCCTGGGGGTGATTTCTCACTTTCTGTCTCTCTGTCTCTCTCTGTCTTTCTGGCGAGTGCACGAGCCCTATAGCAAAAACCTCTAGAAAAAAATAGCAATAAAATCAAGCAGCATATACATATATAAGGGATCATGTCAAGACTAAATGTGGGGACTGGCAGGTGGCATGGTGGTTAAGGGTGCTGGACACCCACATAGCTGACCGTGGTTCAAGTCCCAGACCTGGCTGCTTGCTTTCTCACTTTCTCGCTCTCTTTCTCGCTCTCACTCTGTCCCTCTCTAGTCAAATTAAAATAAACAAATAAATAAATTTAAATAAAATAATTCTTAAAAAATAAATGTGAAGGTAGGCTTAATCCATGAATGTAATTCATCGTATTAACAAAGAAAGGAAACATGATGTGATCGTATCAGTAGCTACAGGACGCCTATTTGCCAAAACTCTACACCTATTCAACACGCAAACTCCTTCAAGTAGAATAAAGAACGATTAGCTCAACCTGGTAAAGTGTAGAACAGCCTACAGCCAATGTCATACCTGTGAAAGACTGAATGTTTTCCCTTTGAGATTCAGGGCATGGCAACCTGTCTGCTCTGAGGGCTTCTGTTCAACATCACACTGGCAACATTGCTACAAGCCAAGAAAAACAGAAGACCCCC
This sequence comes from Tupaia tana, assembly GCA_026018925.1. Lineage (NCBI taxonomy): Eukaryota > Metazoa > Chordata > Mammalia > Scandentia > Tupaiidae > Tupaia > Tupaia tana. The sequence goes on from JAKSZU010000021.1 coordinate 16,866,922, forward strand.
ACTGGAAATCCTTAATTCTCCGTAAGGTTGTGTACATAGACATTTTTAAGACATCTAAACACCAACTGGCAAGAACTAATAAATTTAAAATGATCACAATACCAAGTGAGATATAAAAAAAATCAGTTATATATACAGACAACACACAGCTGGGAAATGAAATTTAAAAGCCAATACTGTTTTACAGAGCATCTAAAGAGTATAGGAGTCATTTTAATGAAATACATGAAATATCGGTACCAGTAAATGGCAAAATTAAAGAGAAATACCTGAGTAAATGAGATACTTCATGTTTATAGATTGGAAGGCATATTATGGTTAAGAACAAAATTGGCGGCAGCAGGTGGTATGGTGGTTGGGCGTTAGACTTCCACACAGCTAATCACAATTTGAGTCCCAGACTTGGCAGCTTGTGCGTGTGCTCGCTCTCTCTGGTGAGTGCACGTACCCTGTAACAAATAATAATAATAAAAAAAGATAAATAAAATAACTAACAAAAGGAAAAAAAGTAAGTTGAAAGACTTCCCCATCTAATGGAAAGACCATGAAACTCACTAATTGAGACAGCACGGTATTGGTGTACCAGCAGACTTGAGGATCAGCGGAACATGAGACCTGTATGTGTACTGCTGATTGATTTTAATAGTGCAATTCAATAAAATAACATACATCAATGGAGAAATGATAGCCTTTTAAACAAATGATGGTGGGACAACTGGATAGCCATATGCAAACAAATGAACCCTAATCTATGTCACATTGTACACAATGAATAACTCAAAATTGATTGTAGATTTAAATGTGAAAACTAAACTATAAAACCTTCTGCAAGGATGTTAGTCAGTGGCATGGCAGTTAAGGTATGGTTGACAGTGTGGTTCGAGTCCAGATCCAGCAGCTTGAAAAACATGGCAGTCACATGTGCATGTGCAACTCACCCAAAATCCAGACAGGAGAGTTGAGAAGGGGATGCTGTGTGGCCATGCTCCCTGGGGGTACTTTCTCGTTTTCTTTCTCTGTTTCTTTTGAGTGAGTGCACACACTCTTTAGGAAATTAATGAAAGAAGAGAAAGAAAAGGTAGATGGTGGGGCCAGCAGTTGGGTGGTGGTTAAGGTACTGGACTCCCACTTGACTGACAACAGTTCGAGTCCTGGATCTACATTCTCACTTTCCCTTTCTCTGTATGTCTCACTGGTAAAATTAGAAAAATAAATAACAACAACAAATACAATTAAATAAATAATAAATTGGGACCAGCAGATGACATGGTGATTAAGGCCCTGGACTCTCATATGGCCAACCATGTCTCAAGTCCCAGACCTGGTGGCGCTCTGGTCAAAGTGAAAAATAATGATAACAAAAATAAATAATTCTTAAAAAAAAGATGAAATATTCTTTTTTTTTTTTTGGAGAGGTTTTTGCTATAGGGCATGTGCGCTCGCCAGACAGAGAGAGACAGAGAGACAGAAAGCAGGAAATCACCCCCCAGGGGGGATGGCCACGCCGCAATCCCTTCTCCTCCATTCTCCTCTCGGGATCTTGGGCATGCACTCACACGCGCCCAGCGTGAGTTTAAGCCACCGGGTCTGGGACTCGAACCGTGGTCAACTACGTGGGAGTCCAGCGACATAGCCATTACGCTAACTGCTGGTTCCAAAAAAAGATGAAATATTCTTGATGAAAACACAGGAGAAAATATTCTCAATCTTGAAATATGGGTAATGACTTCTTAAATATCGGACAAAAGAAACAAATCTTAAGAAAAATGTTGAATTGAACTTTTAAAAACTTCTGCTCTTTAAAAAAATTCCATTAAGAAAATGAAAAAGAAACCTCCAAAGATTGTAAGAAAATATTTACAATACATATACTGACTTGTATTCAGAATATATAAAATAGTAAGTTAGAGATAACCCATAAAATAGGGGAAAAATTTGATCAGATAATTATATCAATAAGCAGTAAGTACATACAAAAATGCTCAATATTATTAGCCATCAGGGAAATGTGAATTAAAATCACAAGGAGATTCTGCTATACACTTACATAGAACGATGAAAATTACAAAGAATAATTCCACATGTTGGAGCATTTGGAACTCTTTTATAGAGCAAATGGGAATGTAAAATATAACTACTTTGGAAAATAACTTTTTTTTTTTTTTTTTTTTGGAGAGGTTTTTGCTATAGGGTGCGTGTGCTCGCCAGACAGACAGAGACAGAGAGACAGAAAGCGAGAAATCACCCCCCAGGGTGGATGACCATGCCGCAATCCCTTCTCCTCCATTCTCCTCTTGGGATCTTGGGCATGCACTCACACGCACCTGGCGTGAGCTTTAAGCCACCGAGTCTGGGACACAAACCGCAGTCGACTGACTACATGGGAGTCCAGCGACATAGCCATTATGCTAACTGCTGATCCCCCACTTTGGAAAATAACTTGAGAGACCTTTTTAAAATTAAATGTACAATTACCATATGATCTGGTAACCTGACTCCTATAAATGTGGAAGGGAAGGGAAGGGAAGGGAAAAGTGACCCATTGTGGTCACTTGTAGCCAGGTGAATGGATAAGCAGTTGGTGTGTCAACAGTGGAATTTTCAGCAATAAAAAGGAATGGACTGTTGATATGTGCAACATGTATAAGTGTCTGCCTTAAAAATGTTGGACCTAAAAAGGCAGGAACTGTTGATTCCACCATGAAGTTTTAGAAAAGGCAGATATAGGGACCAGCAGTTAGCGTAATGGCTATGTCGCTGGACTCCCATGCAGTCAACCGCGGTTCGAATCCCAGACTCAGTGACTTAAACTCACGCCAGGCACGTGTGCATGCATGCCCAAGATCCTGAGAGGAGAATGGAGGGGAAGGAATTGTGACGTGGCCACCCCCCCTTGGGGGTGATTTCTCACTTTCTGTCTCTCAGGCGAGTGCATGCGCCCTATGGCAAAAAAAAAAAAAAAAAAAAAAAGAAAAGGAAAGAAAAGAAAAGGCAGATATACCTGTAGGGGTAGATCTGTGGTGGCCTACACCTGTGTATGTGTGTGGAGGGGGAGTTGACTGGTATGGGGGGGTACAAAGAAGCTTTCTGGAGTGATGGAAAAGTTCTCTTTCTTGACTGTGGTGGTAGTTACAGTGGCATCTACATTGTGAAAATCCGTAGTACTGTGAACTTCAGACAGATACATTTCATTTACGTAGTATGTCTGGATGAAGTTGAGTAAAAATAGGTAAGATTTTTTTATCAGTTGGGGCAGATTCTCCCACAGGTTTTATACCATGAAGATGGTATCTCTTAAGGGTTTCAGGTTCTCCTAAATAGTTTTATTTATTTTTTTCATTATTGTGTTTTTTTTTTTTTTTTTTGCCCGAGAGTACATCACCAAAGAGAGAGTGAGAAAGCACCCTCCTGCCCCCCATGATGTTATGTGGACATGCCTCGCTCCTTTCTTCCATTTCTTTTTCTATCAGGATTTCAGACACACATGCACACATGCTGATGTGTTTTTCAACCTGCTGGGGCGGGGATTTGAATCTTGGTTGGCTGTGTGGGACCCAGCTCCCCATGCACAGGGCTTATTAACCACTGTGCTATGTGACTAGCCCTTTTCTTTTTAAATGAAGAGCAGAAAAGTATTCTAATTTTTCTTTTTAGTTATATAGGAGCATTGTAAAGAACAATAAACTCAAGAGATACTGAATAGAATGAAAATTCATTTTATGTTTGTTCACCTCTCTTTCACCAGGTTATTAACAGTTTGAAGTATACCTGGGTCTTCAGAGAGTCCAGGGACAGTAAAACTTGATGCCTTGAGAAACAGTTAGCAGTTTCACAGGAGAAATGTTCTGATTTGAACCTTGAGACCCTCTTGAGTATACTGGAGACATGTGTGCCCATGATCTGGGGCCAACTGTGGGCTAGGGTGAGATCTTAGCATCCAGACCCCTCTGGGGGTACCATTTCTCTTGTTCTTTCTGTGTTTCTGTCCCACTCCTGAAAGAAATACACTTTTTTTCTTTTATTTATTTGTTATTAGCATTATTTTAATTTGCTGTAGGGCATATGAGCTCACCAGAAAGAGAGAGAGAGACAGACAGAGAGAAATCAAGCTGTCAGGTCCAGGAATTGAACCACTGTCAGCCATGTGGAGTTCAGTACCTTAACCGCCACGCCAGATAAGCACTTTTAAAAGTACACGGAAAGTGTTTATTATGATAAAGCGCTGTGTGGACTTAAGTATACCTCACACTGGGAAGAGCAGGTGGTGTGGTGGTTGAGGCCCTGTTCTCCCACATGGCCGACCACGGCTCAGACCTGGACCTGGTGACTTGCTTTCTCACTTTCCCTCTGTTTCTCTTTCTGGTGAGCACATGTGCCCTATAGTAAGCTTTAAAAAATAATAAATAGGGGAGCAGGTAGCATAGGAGTTATGTTGCTGGACTCCCTTATGGCCAACCAGGGTTTGAGTCCTGGACCCAGCAATCTGAAACTCATGCCAGAGTCATGCATGTGTGTGTCCAAGATCCTCAGAGGAGACTGGAAGAGAAGGGACTGGCAGCATGGCCACCCCTCTTGAGGGGTTGTCTTTGTCTCTCCCTCTGGTGAGTGTACACACCCTGAAGTTAAAACCTCTACTAAATAAATAAATAAATAAATAAATAAATAAATAAAATAATTAGCAATAAATAAGTAAAGATATTTTGCACTGGGGCCAGCAGGTGGCATCGTGGTTAAGGCCCTGGACTGCCACATGGCCAAATGTGGTTCAAGTCCTGGACCCAGCAACTTGGAACTCACACTGGATGTGTATGTGTGTGCCCTAATTCCCAAGAGGGGAAAAGATTGCAGCATGGCCACCATCCTTCCTGGGGGGGGGGGTGACTTTCCACTTTCTCTCTCTCTGTCTCTCTGGCAAGTGCATGTGCTTTGCAGCAAAAAAAAAACCCAAAACAAGCAAAAAAACTCTTTTAAAACCAAACAAAACTTTGCACCAAAATAGTCATACTTTAGTTGCATTTTTTTTCCTTAAACTTTCCGAGGTGCCCACATATTTTTCCAGACTTTTAAATGTACAGTATGTGTAAAATAGGAATATAAGTGGACTCACATAGTTCTGTTCTGTGACCATTCCTCCTGTACCGAGGTGTATGGAGGGTGTTTTTCCAGGTCTGTGCATAGGTATAATATGTGCTTGCCCTTTACTTGATGTTGAACGTGGTCTCATTGTATGGATATGTAGTAGTTTATTCAGTCCCTTCCTGATGAAAAATATGTTTCTTTTTGACATTATCATCCTGTAAGTTGGGGAACTTGTCTTAAAACTGGGTTTGTGGGGCTGGCAGGTGGCATGGTGGTTAAGGGCACTGGACTCCGACATATTGAACCGCAGTCAACTAAATGGGAGTCTAGCAACCTAGCCATTACGCCAACTGCTGGTCCCGACACGATCTTGAATTTTCTGACTTTCTATCTATCTGTGAAATACAGTGATAAAAAGATTATTTTATCTCTGCCCTCAGGCATTTTATTGTATTTGCCTATGGAAACTTTCTTTTGAATTATTTAATTAAAAAAATTAAATGTAGAGTACATGCACTCATAAGAGAGAGAGAGAGACAGAGAGAGAGAAAGCCACCAGGTCCAGGACTCAAACCCCTGTCAGCCATGTGGAAGTTCAGCGCCTTAACCACCATGTCAACTGCTGGCCCCTATGGAAACTTTTAATAACTGGGGGCAATGATTGAGCACCATATAGATAAACACTGCATTGTTGCACTGTCCTGCCTCTGAACTAAGACTCTGTTTCTCTGAATGGAAGATGTTGAGATCAGTGTTAGTACTTCAGAAGGGTTGCCAGATCAAATACAGGATGACTAGTTACATTTGAGTGACAGATAAATTACTTTAAGTGTGTTCCAAATATCGCATGGGTTATTCTTGTACTTACCATTCGTTGTTTATCTGAAATTCAAATTTGACTGAGAATTCTGTATTTTCATTTGCTAAGTTTGGCACTCTTGCCTACCGGGGATTAGATGGATTGTGTCGAGACCCACTGAATCTGAATTTCATGTATTTTAATGATTGCATGTTTCAGTGGCTTTAGAAAATAATTCTGTGTAAAGTAACCTAGTGGATATGTTGCTTTTTACTATTTCATCTTAAAGCAAAGTCTCCTGGTTCATCCCTTTTCTACTCCATTTCATCAGGAAGAGTACCTAACTCTTTTTTGAACAATACAAAGCAGCAATTATCTGCGTATCTACATGAAGCGATCTCTTCTCCATCATTTGGCAGTGAAAAAGCTCATGTATGAAGCTGCTTGCCGTTGTAGACTAGCCAATGTTGACTCTCTGACTATGAGTTATATTCAAATTTGTCGAGTTTATCATTCTTTAAACCAAGCTACAAATACTTAAATGCCATTTTGGTTTATATGAATTGTGTGTTGTTGAGGAAGATATAAAAATTGGCTAGGATACAATACTTCCTCTTAAACATCTTACTATCTGGCTGAAGGGTTGGATACATAAGCATATAATTATAACACAGGACAGTGAACAGTTGTCATTTGAGGCAAACAGCGTAGTTTAGAAGTTCTTGAAATGGAAAAATAGATTCCGATTGGAAGATTATAGAAGACTCTGGGGTCAGCCAGGTGGCGTGCAGGTTAAGTTGCTGGATCCTACATGGCCCACGGCATGGTTTAAGTACCGACCCGTGCGTGTACATGCATGCCCAAAATCCCAAAAGGAGAGTGGTGGAGAAGGAACTGTGGTGTGGCCATCCACCCCGGGGGGGTACTTTCTTACTTTCTCTTTCTTCCTCTCTGTCTCTGGCAAGAGAATGCGTCCTATGGAAATTTAAAAAATAAAAATAGAGACTAGAACTGGATGCAAAGCCTTAAGTAGATGAAATGAATTCCGACAGATTTGAAGCCTTCAAAACAACGAGCAGAAGTCGTGGAAACATTCAGGTTTGGGAATTAGAGACAGTGTGAGTAGCAGATGTAAGAAACAGACCGGGGTGGCAGGGGCTGCTGTGACAAAGTACTGTAAGCTACCGGAGACTGGACGCTTTGTCTTGTCTTGTAGTTCTGGGGTCTCTGGAGGCTAGAAGTTGGAAATCAAGCTCCTGTCCTAGTTGGTTCCTTCTGAAGGCTGTGAGGAAATCTCTTCCATGTCTTTCTCCCAGCTTCTGGTAGCTTCAGGCGCCCCTGGGCCCGTAGGCAGTGCTCCCCTCTGTGCTTACGTCGTCTTCCATCGATTTGTGTCTCCCAGATTTCCCCTTTTTCATGAGGACACAGTTGAATTGGACTGAGGTTCATCCTAATTATCTTCCTTCGGTCATCTGCAAAGACCCTGTTTTTTAATAAGGTCACAGTCACAGATACTAAGGGTTAGGACTTCGACACCTTTTTTGGGTGACACAGTTCAGCCCCATAACATCATGGCGAGGCGGACGTCCTACCTCAAAGGGCGTTAAAGCTATCGTTGATGATGTTCAACTTTCCCTTAGATGAACAGGGAGCCCTTAAAGCTTTCTGTGCAAACAGGTGACAGGAGCAGTTCTGACCTGATGTGAAAGGTGCCTTCCAAGGCTGAGAGCAGATCTTAGGTTTGAAGACAAGTCCTGTTCCGCCAGATAGTCGTAGGCATCACGTACTCCGTGCTCCGCTGCCGAGTGCTCTGTGCATACGCAGTCTCCCGGGGTTTGTCAGGTATGAGTATTATTACAACTAAATTCTTGAATGTGAAGAAACAGGTTTAACAAACACAGAGGGGAGGGACAGGAGATGCTGTTCATTCCATTTAGACATGTTAAGTCTGGGCCAGCTGGTGACGTGGTGGTTTAGGGGCTGGATTTCCCACATGGTCGACTGTGGTTCGAGTCCTGGACCCAGTGGCTTAAAACTCATGCCAGGCATATGTGTGTACATGCCCAAAATCCTGAAGGGAGAATGGAGGAGAAGGGACTGCAGTGTGGCCATCCCCCCTGCAGTCCTGTCTCTGTCTCTTTGTATCTCTCTAGGGAGCTCACCTATAGCAAAGATCTCTCTCTCTAAAAAAAAAAAAAAAAAGAAAATCATGCTGGGCGCGTGTATGTGTGCATGTGCCTAAAATCCCAAGAGAACGGAGGAGAAGGATTGTGGCGTGGACATCACCCCTGGTGGGGGCGTATTTCTTACTCTCCTTCTCTCTGTCTCCTGCGAGTATACAAACCACGTGTCAAAAACTTAAAAAAAAGAAAACACTATTGGGTTGTCAAGAAAGTCATGATGCATTTTTGCACAGAAAAACATAGAAAAATATTGTGACTTTCCTGCTGACCCTCAGGGCTGGATGGTGGTGGTGTAAAACACGATGCTCCATGAAGAGGTCTCACACAGGAATGTTCCCAGTTCATTCAGAGAGTTCCCGGGCATACACTTGTCCATCATCGGGACTGACTGGGCAGATTGAGGTGTGGAGACCCTGTTGGGGGTGCTGTCTCTCTCTCTCTCACCCATGGAAGAAATAAACAAAATTTTTTTTTTCTTTTTTTGGAGAGGTTGTTATAGGGCGCGTGTGCTCGCCAGATAGACAGAGAGAAACAGAGAGACAGAAAGCGAGAAATCACCCCCCAGGGGGGATGGTCATGCCACAATCCCTTCTCCTCCATTCTCCTCTCGGGATCTTGGGCACGCACCCACACACACCTGGCGTGAGTTTAAGCCACCGGGTCCGGGACTCGAACCGTGGTCGACTATGTGGGAGTCCAGCGACATAGCCATTATGCTAACTGCTGGTCCCAGAAATAAACAAAATTTTAAAAAATACTATTAGGTTTTGAGGAAGAAAATGATTAGTCCCTTGTATTATATATAAATAAAATACTCACTGCTCGCTACTTTTTTTTATTAGAGATTTTTGCTGTAGGATGTGTTCCTCACCAGAGAGACAGAAAGTGAGAAATTACTGCCACCCGCCGGGGGGAGGGGGCGAGGATGGCTATGCCACATCCCCTGCTCTTCCATTCTCTTGTAGGGATTTTGAGCACACGTGCCTGGCATGAGTTTAAGCCGCCAGATCCAGGACTCGAACTGCGGTTGACTGCATGACAGTCCGGTGATGTAACCATTATGCAATCTGCTGGTCCCACGGCTTGCAACTTCTGATGTTGTTCCCTGAGTTTCTAATGAGTGCAGAAGTCATCAGACTTGACTCATCTCATGCTTCTCATTAACAGCTACTTTCTAGCCTGCCGGGAGGGTTAGGCTTATTTATAACTGCAGCCAGAACCCACTACAGAGGATTAGCCCTTAGTACTTTACACTACTTTTAAACTATTTGAAAAATGTTCTCTGTATCTTTGTTCTATAATTCACTGAAATTTTTTGTGAAATGTTTCATACAAAATGAAGAGTGTCTAAAATATGCGTGTACATTTTAAGAATGGCAAATAGGATATACATTACTTATCACTGAGGTTAAGCAATGGAAAATACTAGTATTTTAGAATGCTGTTGTACCCCTCTCTTATATCCTGATTCTCTCCCCAGGAGGTTTCATTACCCTGTCTTAAGTACAGTCATTTCTTTTTAAAAACTTTGTTTTAGTATTTTTTTCAAGAGAGAGATTTTTGCTATAGGGTGCATGAGCTGGCCAAAGAGACAGAGAGAGGGAAAGTGAGCAGTCACTCCACCGCCAATCCCAGGGGTGGCCACACTGCGGTTCCTTCTGCTCCCTTCTAGGATTTTGGGCAGGCACACACACATGCCTGGCATGACTTTCAAGCCACTGGTCTGGGACTTAAACAGCAGTCAGCCAGGTGGGAGGCCAGCGCCCCAACCACCATGCCATGCCACCCACTGGCCCCTAAATTTTATTTTTTAAAGTTGCCAGAGGGCATGTGTGCTTGGTAGAGAGAAACAGACAGAGAGAGACAGAGGGAGAAAACTCCCCCAATAGACGTAGTTCTGCTGTGATCCTTTTTCCTCCATTTCTTCCTCCTTCAGGATTAGGGCATGCATGCACACAAACCTGACATGCTTTTCAAACGACCAGGCCCAGAATTCAAACTGCTGTTGGCTATGTGGAATACAGCCTGCTTAACCACTAGGCCACAGGGCTGGCCACATTCCTTCCTGCCTTTATTTTTTTTTTAATCACTTTATTATCTATGGAAACATTCCTAAACACTGTATTATTTATTTTGTAAAAAAGAGTAGTATATAAAACGGGGTATTGTCATAGTGAAATGAAGACTTCGAGAGAAATAACCGAGTAGTCTGGAATAGGGTTCAGAGTTTCAAGAGCTTCTCTTGAGGCAATCAGGGAGGAATGTTATGAATTAGTTTTTGGAAATATGAATACAAGGTACATCCTGGTCCTGGTAGCAGGTGTATGGCCACGTGGAGCGCGTGCTGTTCTGCTTTTTCCGGTTCTGAGCCGGCAGTCTTCCTCCATCACTTCGATCAGACTGGGCAAGGGTGACCTGAGGGTCCCAGCCATCTCAGGTAGCAAGGCCTGGTGGGATGAGGAGGGACCTACAGCAAGCCAGATGTGGAAAAAACACGGAACAGACTTGGCTGGGCCGCCCGTCTTCGGGAGCAGGGTGCCGGTGGTGACATCGGTGGTGACAGCTTATGGTCTCAGGAGTCGCGTGGCCACATTGTAAGCTGGGCGCCCTTGAAATCGGGTGCACAGTTGATGTCTGGGACTCTCTCTTCACACTCTTCTATTTTTTTTTTTTAAAGAATGATTTTATCGGTCACGTGACGACTGGCACCGCCTCTTCCTCTCGTCCCAGATTGAGTTAGAGTTGGAAGAGGCGAGTCCGGTCTCAAAATGGAGGTAAAACCGCCGCCCCGCCGCCGCCACTGCCTCGGGGAGGAGGGTCGTGATCCAAAGGAACCGGAGCCGTTGAGAACATTGTGTATTGGTCTGAGCTTTGAAACGACAGAGGAGAGTTTAAGAGGACATTTGGAGAAACAGGTCCCGCTCACAGATTGTGCGGTAATGAGCGAGCCCGGCACAGAACGTTCCAGGGGCTGTGGGTTCGTGGCTTCCTCCCGCGGTGAAGAGGCGGACGCAGCAGGTGTGTGCTCGGCCTCTCCAGGCTGATGGGCGTGCAGTGGGACCAAAGAGCTGTTTCTAGAGAGGATTCTGTGAAGCCTGGGGCCCGTCCACCCGTGAAGACAACGTGTGTTGGTGGCATTGAAGAACATACAGAAGAATATGATTTGAGCGACTCCTATGAAAAGCTCGGCAAGATCGAGACCATAGAGTTTATAGAAGATCGACAGAGTGGGGAAAAAAGAGAGGGTTTGCTTCCGTAACTTTTGATGATCGTGGTACAGTTGATAAAATTGTTGTTCAGAAAGACCGCACTATGAATGGGCATAATTGTGAAGTGAAAAAGGCCCTGTCTAAACAAGAGAAGCCGTCTGCTGACAACTTTGTGGGTCGTGGAGGAAACTTGGGAAGTGGTGGAGGTAATGTTGGTCGTGGTGGAAACTTTGGTGGAAGAAGAGAGTCTAGTGGTGGAGGTAGTTATGGAGGAGGTGGTGGTGGATAGAGTGGATTTGGAGGTCATGGTGGCAACCATGGCCGTGGTCCTGGTTATAGCAGTAGAGGTGGCTTTGGCGATGGTGGACCAGGATGTGGAAACCAAGGTGGTGGATATGGTAGTGGTGGTGGAGGATATGCTGGTTACAATGAAGGAGGAGATTTTGGCAGTGGTATCTGTGGTGGTGGTGGAAACTATAATGATTTTGGAAATGATAGTGGACAACAGCAATCAAATTATGGACCCATGAAAGGGGGCTGTTTTGGTGGAAGAAGTTTGGGCAGTCTTTATATTGGTGGTTATGGATCTGGTGGTGGAGGTGGGGGATGAGGTTTTAGAACCTCCTATGGTAGCAGGAGGTTCTAAAACAGCAGGAAAGGGCTACAGTTCTTAGCAGGAGAGAAAGCCAGGAGTTGTCAGGAAAGCTGCAGGTTACTTTGAGACAGTCGTCCAAATGCGTTAGAGGGAATGTAAAAATCTGCCACAGGAGGAACGATGATCCATAGTCAGAAAAGTTACTGCAGGGAACCAGCAGTTGGCCTAATGGCTATGTCGCTGGACTCCCACGTAGTCGACCACGGTTCACGTCTCTGACCCGGTGGCTTAAAACTCATGCCGGGCATGTGTGCGTGCGTGCCCAAGATCCCGAGAGGAGAATGGAGGAGAAGGGATTGCGGCGTGACCATCCCCTCTGGGGGGTGATTTCTTGCTTTCTGTCTCTCTGTCTCTCTCTATCTGGCGAGCGCACGCTCCCTATAGCAAAAACCTCTCCAAAGAAAAGAAAAGAAAAGAAAAGTTACTGCAGCTTAAATAGGAAACCCTTCTTGTTCAGCACTGGTGGAGACACAGTTTGCAAAAAGTGCAGCTATTGATTAATGCAATGTAGTGTCAATTAGGCATACATTCCTGAGGTCTTTTATCTGTTGTAGCTTTTTCTTTTTCTTTTACTTTTCATTGCATCAGGTATATTGCCCTGTAAATTGTGGTAGTGGTACCAGGAATAAAAAATTAAGGAATTTTTTAAAAAAAGAATGATTTTATTTAACTTTATTTATTTTAATTTGACCAGAGAGGGACAGAGTGAGAGAGAAAGTGAGAAAGCAAGCTGCCAGGTTAGGCAGTTGAACCATGGTCGGCCACGTGGGAGTCCAGCGCCCCCAATTACTACGCTACCTGACGGCCCCAAAATTAAGGAGTTTTTAACTTTTCAAAAAAAAAGAGAATTATTTAACTTTTATTTATTTATTTATTTATTTAGTTTTATTTGACCAGAAAGGGACAGAGTGAGAGAGAGAGAAAGCAAGCCACCAGGTCCAGGACTCGAACTGTGGTCAGCCATGTGGGGAGTCCAGTACCTGTAACCCCACCACACCACTTGCCAGCCCCCACACTCTTCTTTTATCTCTCTGCTTATAGCCTGTAACTTTTTTTTAAAGTCCCCCCCCCCCCCTTTTTTCCCCTCTTCCTGATGAGATACAGTCTCCAGTTGCTTCTTGAGAAAGGTTGAATGGAAAGTAAATGTTTTGAGCACTTCATGCCCAGGAAAATACCTTTATTTTATTGGGCCATCGAAAAAGTCATCATGTATTTTTCTGTGTTTTTCTATGCAAAAATACGTTATGACTTTTCTGATGACCCAGTACTTTCGTAAGAAGTCTTGATTAGGTGAAGAAGTCTAGGTTGGAAATAATGCGTCTTCATAATTTTGAACATAGTACTCCATTGTCATCTGCCTTCCAATGTGACTAACCACCGGGAAGACTGAAATCTGTGTCCTGATCCTTTGTGGGTAACCTCTGTTTTCTTTCTAGAGGTTTGCAGAATCTTTTTGTCCCCAGTACAGTGATATTTTACAATGACGTGCCTCAGTGTAGATGCCTTCATTTTTTTGTACTAGACACTTGCTAGGTCCTTTTAAATGGGTAGCTGATATTCTTCAGCTCTAGAAAGTGTTCTTGATTTGTTTTCAAACCTCCCCCCCCCCTTTTTTCTTTCTTTTATATCCTATTTTACTTTTTCTGAAACTCCTGTTACTCAGCTCTTGGACCTTCTTGACTAGTCCTCATATATATATATATATATATATATATATACATATATATATATATATATATATATGTATGTGTGTGTGTTTGTGTGTGTATATATGTGTGTGTGTATATATATATATATGTATGTATGTATGTTATTTTATTTATTTAATTCATTTATTTTAAGATTGTTGCCATGGGGCACGTGTGCTTGCCGGAGAGAGGGAAAGTGAGAAAACGCTCCCCCACCCCTGCTCCTGAATCCCTTCCCCTGCATTCTTGGGATTTTGGCCTCATGATCCTTTCTCCTCCATTCTTGGGATTTTGGCTTCATGATCCCTTCTCCTCCATTCTTGGGATTCTGGCCTCATGTCACACGTGCCTTGCGTGTTTTTCAAGTCACCACATCTGAGACTTGAGCTGTGGAATTGGCTATGTAGGGTCCAGCCCCTTAACTACCATGGCACCTGCTGGCCCCTAACATGTTTTTTTAAATGTTTGTTTATTCAGAGAGAGAGAGAGAGAGAGGCATCCCCAACAGGGTATTTACAGTCCGTCTACCTCCCTCAGGGAGGAGTGTTGAGGGAGACTTGGGGACAGAAGCCCGGGACCTTTCCTGACGGTCCCAGCGTCGTGTGGCATTGCACTGCTGTGCGTGGAGGCTGGCCTCTGGCTCCCTCACTATTTTCTGTTACTTTATCTTTTTTCTCTGGTTCCCGGAGATTGCTTCAGTTTTATATTCTAAGCCTCTATTTATTTATTTCAGTTTTTCTTTCAAATTTTTAAAAAAATTTTTTAGTTTATTAATCCTCTCATGAAAAATCCACACAATCACCGCAGATAGTCATTGCAGAATCTTTACTCCTTCGACTTTTTGCCAGCACCAACATTGGCCTTTGCAGTCCCCCTGACTTCCTTCATTCTGTTCTTGCGTTCCTTTCGCTGTTTTCTTGACGTCTTTTTCTTCTCATAAAGGCCATGTCTTGCAAGTCTATGTTTGGTTTATTTTTCTTCACATAATCCAAAGGATCGTAAATCATGCCAAAGCCAGTTGTCTTGCCCCCACCAAAATGGGTTCTGAACCCAAACACAAAGATGACATCTGGTGTGGTCTTGTACGTCTTCGCTAGTTTTCCCCGCGTTTCTGTCTTAGGTACTGTTGCCTTCCCGGGGTGAAGGACATCAGTGACCATTTGTTTCCTCTGAAGTAGTCGGTCAGTCATGAATTTCCTGGTCCGGATAGTTACTGTGTCATTCATGATGGCGGTATACAAGCATCCAGGAACCTAATTTCTTTTTTCTTTTCTTTTCTTTTCTTTTCTTTTCTTTTCTTTTCTTTTCTTTTCTTTTCTTTTCTTTTCTTTTCTTTTCTTTTCTTTTCTTTTCCTCTCCTCTCCTCTCCTCTCCTCTCCTCTCCTCTCCTCTCCTCTCCTCTCCTCTTCTTTTCTTTTCTTTTCTTTTCGTTATTGCTATAGAGTGTGTACACTTGACGGAGAGAGGGAGAGAGAAAAAGGAAGTGAGAACACCCTCCCCTCTGGCCTCCAGGGGGGATGACCAAGGGCCAGTCCCTTCCCCTCCACTCTCCTATTGGGGTTTGGGGTGCACATGCACATACCCTTGGTGTGATTCTCCAGATTCGGTCCAAGACTCCAACCACGAAGTTGGCTGTGTGAGATCTGTACCTCAACTCCTATTCTGCCTGCTGGCCTCGTTTTCTAATCCCTTTATCTTTAATTTTTAAGTGTTCTTCACAAAATTGTACTCTGCTTTTGTTTTATGGATTCATTTTCTCTTTCTGAGTAATGTAGAAAAAAATATATATATGTACACAGGTTGAGCATCCCAATCCGAGAATCTAAAATCTGAAATGTTGCAAAGTCCCTAACTCTTTGAACACCAGCACAACACGACAAGTAGAAAATTTCACTCCTGACGCTATGTGTAGGTGGCAGAACACGGCAATACAGAGATGTATGACGTTACCCTCGGTCATGTATATAAAGTATAAATAGAAACATAAATGAGGTTCATGTGTAGCCTTCGGTCCCATCCTCAGTTATCTTCTTTTGTATATGCAGATGTTCCACAATTTGAAAATAAACCTGAAATCCAAAAACACTCTGGTCCCAACTATTACAAAGAAGGGATATTCTGGGGCTGGCAGGTGACATGGTGGTTAAAGGCGCTGGATTCCCACATAGCTGACCATGGTTCAAGTCCTGGACCTGGCGGCTTGCTTTCTCTGTCTCTCTCTCTCTCTGGTCCAATTGAAATAAACAAATGAATAAATAAATAAATGAAACAAAGAGGGATATTCAGCTTGGTACACATGTCTGTATATTCTGTGTTAGAGACTTTTCTTTGTATACCTAGGAATATTTTGTTATCCTCTTATGATTAAAAGTGATAAGATGAGGGAACCAGCAGCTAGCGTAATGGCTATGTCGCTGGACTCCTACGTAGTCGACCGCGGTTCGCGTCCCAGACCCGGTGGCTTAAAACTCATGCCGGGCACATATGCGTGCATGCCTGCCCAAGATCCCGAGAGGAGAATGGAGGAGAGGGGAATGCGGCATGACCATCCCCCCTGGGGGGTGATTTCTCGCTTTCTGTCTCTAATGTCTCTCTCTGTCTGGCGAATGCACGCACCCTATAGCGAAAAAAATCTCTCCAAAAAAAAAAAAAGTGACGAGATGAGGCTGGTAGGTGACATGGTGGTTAAGGCACTGGATTCCCACTTGGGCAACCACGGTTCGAGTCCCGGACTTGGTGGCTTGCTTTTTCACTTTCCTTCTCTTTCTCTTGTCAAATTAATAATAATAAAAACAAATACAATAAAATAAATAATTAAAAAATTAAAGTGGGGTGACTAGCGAGTTGATTGGAGACTGTTTTTGGTACAGAGATACTAGAGCTGTGCCTTTTACCTCTCTTGAGAAAGTCACTCTGGTCTTTTGCTGAGGTGGAGGAGGGAGAGGGTCTAAGAGGCCACGGTCTTTCCAAACAGCTTTCATGGAATCTTTCTTGCTTCTTTCTTTCTTTCTTTCCTTTTTGAGAGAGATTTCTGCTATATGGCGAGTGTACTCGCTACAGAGACAGAGAGACAGAAAGCAAGAAATCGCCCCTCAGGGAGGATGGCCACGCCGCAGTCCCTTCTCTATTCTCCTCTTGGAATCTTGGGCATGCACACGAACGTGTCAGGTCCTGGATTGGAACCGTGGTCAACTATGTGGGAGCCCAGTGACATCACCATTGTGCCATCTGCTGGTCTTGAAATCGTTCTTATTTTAGCGCCCCACCCCCTTGCCCACCGTCTTCTGCTCCTCCATTTCCAGAAGTAATTGAAGTTAGTTTCTGTACATTGTCCAGTCTCCACCATGTTTCTTACCTGTTTATTTCTCCTGCCAGGCTATGATTTGGTTTTCCTGCATCTGCTTCATCACCTAATACTCCACTCTAATACTTCACTTCAGGTCTTCTTCTTCTAAGGTTTTTTTTTTTTTCCCTCTTATCTCTCTTTGTATGTTACTCTTACCTCTTTTTCTTGTGGGTGTAGGTATACAATTAAGTCTTTTTTTTTTTTTTTTTTTTTTTGAGAGGTTTTTGCTATAGGGCGCATGCGCTTGCCAAAAAGACAGAGACAGAGAGACAGAAAGCAAGAAATCACCCCCTCAGGGGAAGAGGGCCACGCCACAATCCCTTCTCCTCCATTCTCCTCTCAGGATCTTGGGCACGCATGCACACGTGCCTGGCATGAGTTTAAGCCACCGGGGCTGGGACTCAAACAGCAGCCAATTACATGGGAGTCCAGCAACATAGCCATTACGCCATCTTCTGGTCCCAAGTCTTTTTTTTTTTTTAAAGATTTATCTTATTTAATTTTATTTATGGGGCCAGCAGGTGGCATGGTGGTTAAGGCGCTGTATACTCCCTCATGGCCAACTATGGTTTGAGTCCCAGACCTGGTGGCTTGCTTTCTCACTTTCTCTCTCTCTGTCTTTCTGTGTCTCTTTCTGGTCAAATTAAAATAAATGAATGATAAATAAAATTAAATGAATAATTCTTTAAAAATTATTTATTTATTATTATTATTGTTTTTAATTTGACCAGAGGGGGATAGAGAGAGGGCGAAAGAGAGAAGAAAGCAAGCTGCCAGGTCTGGGACTTGAACCACTGTTGGCCATGTGGTGGAACTCTAGCACCTTAACCACCATGCTACATGTTGGCTCCTACAATTGAGTCTTTTACTGCTGTTTTAGTAGGCTTTCATGAGAGAATGTGAAATTATATGCATGTTTGAAATTTGCCATCTTAATCAGCCCTGATTATGTAAATGTTTTTTTATGTCCTATCTCTTGGACTTGACGAAATGTATTAAAGTTAGCTCTTTCCATCTCGTTTTTAAAATTTTTAAAGAATTATTATTTTATTTTGCTTATTATTTTTAATTTGACCAGAGAGAGGGTGAGAAAGGGAAAGTGAGAAAAGCAGGCCTCCAGGTCTGGGGCTTGAACTGTGGTTGACCATGTGGGAATTCAGCGCCACCTGCCACCTGCCAGCCCTATGTTTTGTTTTTCAGTTTGCCAGAAGGCACATGCCCTCACTAGGGGGAGACAGAGAGGGAGAGGGAGGAAGCGCCCTCCAGTGGTGCATGGGCACTCTGCACTTCCTCCTCTTCCATCTTACCCTCTCTTAACCACTAGGCCACGAGCCTGGCCCTTGTTTCATGTACTGTAAGTCACTTTAATAATACACTGAGTAGACTGCTTGAGACTCTGACCTGAAGGACCTGTCAGTGAATCCAGAATTCGTGAATAACAAGGTTGATGGTTGTTTACATTTGTCCTTGTAGGAAATTGAGAAGGTTTCTGAGTACCCAGCAGTGATTGTGGAGCCAGTTCCGAGTGCCAGACTAGAGCAGGGCTATGCAGCCCAGGTCCTGGTGTATGACGATGAGACGTACATGATGCAAGATGTGGCAGAAGAACAAGAAGTTGAGACCGAGAATGTGGAAACAGGTAGACCGCTCATGAACTATTCATTCTTGGTCACTTGCTCCTTTTGTCAGCTTGAACGTTATTATTGTAAGATGAATCATAGATTGAACCTCTTTTTAATGCTGTTTAGTATAACTTGGAAACCAGTGAAAGATCTCTGTCAAAGAGAATTCTATAGATGAAACAGAGTTCCACATTATAATTACAACTCCATAATGATAAAACTGTTTTAGGATTTTTTTGCCTCCTCCCTGGGAGTGTGAACACTCAGTAGCTGTCCTTTACTTACAGAAGTCAATAGGCTAGTCTTCGAAAAAGCAAAGATAAAACAAAATTAGAAAGAGATGTTTATAAGTGAAGACATGGTAAAGCCAGTGATTTGGTGATTTATAGGCTTTACGAAGTTTTGATTTTTAGCCTTTTTTAAAATTCATTTCAAAGAAAGCCTCAGCTCTAATAACATCTTGGACTTTTCCTCTACTATCTAGTTTTATACAATGAGTAATGGTTCTAATAAATATATAAACTGAAAAAAAAGTAGGCTAGTATGTGAGGGTAACATTTTTCTTAATTCAAAAAATAGGTACAGTATTCTTTTTCCACAACTGGTTAACGGTTTCTTTGAATCAGTATTGATAGAGCGGTATAACTTCCTTTTTCCTTTTTCTCTCTTTCTTTTCTTGTAAGGTCAGCATCTTTGTAGTGGTCTATCAGATTCCTCTTCCCTTTTTGTCTTCTTAGAAATCTTGGTAGTTTGGTCTATGGTGCAGTTTGTTTAACTGGGGATTAGCATGTACAGTTCTTGGAAAATTTTGTTCATTTTTGCCATTGCCCATAAAGAAAACAGTATTTTATTAGAAGGTTTATAGTGACTTATCACATAATTAACACAGAAATTTATTATTAGTTTTAAAGGAGAAAATCCTCATACTTGGTTTACGACGGTGATTAAAAAGAAAAAAGCTTTGAGCTCTTTAGATATATTTCTGTATACGAAGCAAACTCCTGTGATTAACAAACGCGAATGGTGGATGCCTTTCTGAGGCTCAGTAGCACTGCTGTGACTACCCGCTTCTTCCAGCTTAAAGCTCTGCTTCCTCCGATTTTATTTTTTATTGACCCGAGGGGTTGCTTGTCTGAGCCGCTGAGAGCAGGCCCGGTAACCCCCAGGTGATGTGGTAATCAGTTTGTTTTACCGAGACAAGTAGTCAAACCTGTTTATACTGTAGGCTGAGGTGGCTCTTGGTTTCCAGTAGATAATGCGTGTCTTTTCATGGGAGTTTGGAGAGTTGGCTAGTCTGCAGCTCCAGTGGCAAAGATGAATGTTCTTCTTAAAAGAATAGGTAGGACAGTCACAGGTCATCACACCATTACATAGGATGGTGTTTTGGAGTGTGCGTTGTGACTGATTTCCTTATAGGAGCACAACTAAACACAGCACTATTCACACGAGAAAAGTGCGCTAGCTTCAGTTGAGTGAAAAATGTGGAACCTGTTGGACATTTCTGGATCATTTGATGAAAAAGAAATGAAGAAGACTATGATTTTGGTAACAAATTTGAAATTAAAAAAAAAAAACTACAGTGCCAAATTTGTATATGTAGGTAAGATGTTTATCAAATCTTCTCTTACAATACCAGGACAGGTCAGCAAAATCTCATTGTTTGTATACCCGGCAATAAATGTTTCATTAATTTAAATTAATTCAGGTAAAAGCAGTTCCAAATAGGAAGTGCATGTATTCCACTTAAGAGACTTTGTGTGCTTACGCTTCGTGAACTCTGAGAGTGAGGATATCATTTGCAGGGCAGAGATATGAGTGATTGTGATATAGAAAAGGAAATTTGGGAAGTCTAGGTAATAGAACAGTTCATTGTGATTTTAATTTTTTTTTTTGTAAGCAGTTTTTGAATAGTTAATAGTTTTTAGATTTATTGGGAAATAATAAGAGAAAGTAATGCTGTATTTTTGCATAGAAAAAATGACTTTCTTTCTCGATTACCTAATATTTTTCTTTAACACTAAGAGACTATGTTGTTAGCAAATCAGTTATGTTATTATTATTTTTTTAAACATTTATTTATTTAGTCACCTATTTATTTGTTGTGATTTTCGGGCTGCTGGGTCTAGGACTTGAACCTTAGTCAGCCATATGGCAGTCTGGTGCCTCAACCACCATGCCACCTGCCATCCCCTCAGTTATGTTATTCCGTATTTTTGTTTTTATTTTTAAGGCTTTTGCCATGTGGTGTGTGCACTTGCTGGAGAGAGACAGAGAGAGGGAAAGTGAGAAATTAATTGCCCCTCAGAGGGGAATGACCATGCTGCATCCCTTCTCCTCCATTCTTCTCTCAGGATTTTGGGCATACACACATGTGCCTCGCATGATTTTCAATCACTGTTGGTCTGAGTCTTGAACTGTGTTCAGCAATGTAAAAGTCCAGTGCTTTAACCACTATGCTACCTGCTGGCTCCAGTTACATTATTCTAAAATGGTATAAAAGTACCTCAGAGGCTTATCTTCCAGGGGCTGGCAGATGGCCTGGTGGTTAAGGTGCTGGACTCTCACATGGCTGACGGTGGTTTGAGTCCCAGACCTGGTGGCTTGCTTTCTCACTTTCCCTTTTTTTTTATCTCTGTCTCAGTCTCTCTCGAGTCAAATTTAAAAATAAATAATAACAAAAGTAAATAAAAAATGAAGAAAAAAGTTCCTCTTCCATATTTAATTACATCCTGGCTTATAGGTCCTAGTATATCTTTATAAGGATTATTAATATTCACAGATTAGTTTTTTTTTTTTTTTTTGAGAGATTTTTACTATAGGGTGCATGCACTCTCCAGAGAGACAAAGACAGAAAGTGAGAAATTACACCGTAGAGGGGATGGCGATGCTGCAGTTCTTTCTCCTCCATTCTCCTCTCAGCATCTTGGCCACACATGCACACATTCCTGGCATGAGTTTCAAGCCGCTGGGTCTGGGACTCAAACCATGGTTGACTATTTGGGAGTCCAGCAACGTATGCATTACACCTTGTGCTGGTCCCTATAGATTAGTTTTAAAATCACCTACTTTAAGCTTAATTTTGTTTCTGTTTAAAGAATGAAATGCTTTTTTAAAAAACAATTAGAGGTTTTTGCTTAGGGTATATGCGCTCACTGGAGAGAGACAGACACAATGAGAGGGAAAGTGAGAAATTACCCCCCAGGGAATGGCCTTGCTGCAGTCTCTTCTCCATTCTCCGGGGATCTTAGGCACATATGTATACATACCCAGCCTGAGTTTCAAGCTACCTGGTTGGGGACTCAAACCATAGTTGGCCATGTGGGAGTCCAGTGATAACCAGTACACCATCTGCTGTTCCCTTAAATTTATTTCTCAATGAGTTAAATTTGAATGAGTTGATTTTTCTGACATCTGGAGCCATGTATATTTGAATAAAGACTCTTATTATTTATCCTGAAGTATGTTCCCTATTAGATATTGCTTAGGATTAGCTTCATTTCTTGTGATGATACTAGTTTGCAGTTTACATTCAGATGTAAGTAGGTTTTAGAGAAGCTGACCGGGGTTAAATGTGGAATATTTATAAGATAGCAGTTTTCATTTGCTGAACTGGGGGAATTGAGGTTTATATAGACTAAGATTTCCTTGTGTACATCTAGGAAATACTTCAGGAATTCTTTTATATTATAGTTTAGATTATATCAATTTAAAGAACGTTCAGAATTGGATTTATTAACCTTGATGTCAGTTCGCTGCACGTTCGCATTAAAGTTTTCGTCCTTTTACTCCTATGTACCTATTCATATATGTCCACCCCAGAGACAGTCCCATGTGACCAGGGAGGAGCACTAAAGTCACGTCATGATTTGCATCTGGCCAGCGGCGTTACTGGTGCATAAAATGATTTTTCATTTTGTTAGTAGTAATTATAGGCTATTTTTCTTCACCTTTTCATAGTCTAAATAAATGTTCATTTTCCTCACAGACCTTATGTGTAATAGTAATTTTCTCTTAAATTTTATAGGAAAAAAAAACCAAATATATTTAGATACTCTTAAGATGGGTGTATTCAGCTAAACATACACTCACTGACTTGTGATGATACCTGCAGATTAGTGATCGTAAAGAGCTTTTGAGGTAGAAATGAACCGTGGAGGACGGCCCGTCTTGACTAGCTGCTGTGAAGCGGCTCCCCGTTGCTGCAGACATCATTTCCGGGGGACGGCTGGAGAGAGTAATGGAGTTTCCAGGCTTCCCTTCAGAGATTTGAAATGCAGTTTTTTTATCACTTAAAAAAGTTATATAAGTATATAATTTTTTTTTTTTTTTCTGTGAAGAGGCTGTTGCTATAGGGCATGTGTGCTCACTGGAGAGACAGAGAGAAACAGAGAGATAGAAAGCGAGAAATCACCCCCCAAAGGGGATGGCCATACCACAATCCCTTCTCATCCATTTTCCTTTCGGGATTTTGGGCACGCATGCACATGTGACCGGCATGAGTTTTAAGCTGCTGGGCCCAGGACTTGAATTGTGATCGACTGCGTGGGAGTCCAGCAATGTAACCATTATGCCATCTGCTGATCCCTTCATTTTTTTTTTTTTTTTTTTTAGAGAGAGATTTTTGTTATAGGGCCTGTGCGCTCACCAGAGGGACAGAGAGAGGAAAAGTGAGAAATCGCCTCATGGGGAGATGGCCATGCCACAGTCCTTTCCCCTCTATTCTCCTGAGGTTTTTAGGTATGCACGCACACATGTCCACTGTGAGTTTCAAGCCACTGGATCCAGGACTTGAGCCATGGCCAGCCATGTTGGAGTCCCGTGCCTTAACCACTATGCCACCTGCTGGCCCCAGTATATAATACATTTTTTTTTTTTTTTTGGAGAGGTTTTTTCACTATAGGGCGCGTGCGCTCGCCAGACAGACAGAGAGAGACATAGAGACAGAAAGCAAGAAATCACCCCCCAGGGGGGATGGTCACGCCAATCCCTTCTCCTCCATTCTCCTCTCGGGATCTTGGGCACGCACGCACACGCGCCCGGCGTGAGTTGTAAGCCACCGGGTCCGAGACGCGAACCGCGGTCGACTACGTGGGAGTCCAGCGACATAGCCATTACGCTAACTGCTGGTTCCCAAGTATATAATACATTTTAAAAGGTGGTTGTAAATGACTATTTAACAAGTTTATACCAATGAAATCAATGATAGAGAAATTTTATTAAAAAATTTTTAAAGAATTATTTTATTTATCACCATTTTTTAAAAAGAATTATTCTCTTTTATATTTTGACTTTATTATAATTACTATTATTTTCCAATTTGACCAGAGAGAGACAGAGACAGAGAGAGAGTCAGAGAGAGAGAGAGAGAGAGAGAGAGAGAGGAAAAGTGAGAAAGCAAGTCACCTGGTCTTGGACTTGAACCATGATCAGCTATGTGGGAGTCCAGCACCTTTAACCACCACGCCACCTGCTGGCCCCATAGAGAAGTTTTGATAGAAATCTTTTAAGACAACTAAAGAGATTAAGGGATGTAGAATTTGCTTCCTTATCTCTTAACAAATACTCATGCTGTATTTATCCTCTTAACTTTCCACTTTAGTTTAAGAGACTGTGTCAGTACATACTCTGCGCAGTTGCCTAAAAGGTGCTATTTTCAACATGTTTCTTCACCTTCAAGGGGTTATACTCTAGCTGTAGAGATGAGCTTTATTTTCAAAATACAAAGCAGTAAAGAGTCCATTGAGAGTTACTTGTATATTGAAGGGACTTTTCAGAAGAGGAAAGTTCAGTTGATGGGATTAGGAAATGTTTTAAAGAGAGTAAATGATGAGGACAGATGGCAGGATTTGAATGGGCAGGTAGGAGACGTGTGGGTTAAGGGAAATACAATGATCAAAGAATGGAATATTGAAACTCGGGGTATTGACTTGACATTCAAGGCATCAGACATTGACAGGAGGTCTAGTTTGTGAATTGAACGTGACTTGACTCTCAAGAGATAGACATTAGGAATATAAAGAAGCAGAAAGATTTGGAAAGTTTTGAAGAGAAAATACTGAGGACTTAGTATCTCATAGGGTATGCGATGAATCATCCAGGAAAAGATGAGGCAAGAAGGCTAGCCATTATAGTATGAGTTGAGGGATGACTTGAGAAATACCAAAGCAACGCAGTAGTAACAGGAATGGAAGAGGGTTATATAAGCCACCCCACTGCAAGGTCTAACAAGACATCACATGACAGGTAAAGGGAGAGGCACAGCTAGGTAAAATATGGCAGTTTTTTGACCCTAAATTATGATGATGGTATAATTAGAGATTTGAGGAAGGCCAGACTATTTTGGGAAGCACGTAAGTGTGGTAAAGCTCTTGTTGATTTTGAGTTGAAGTAGAACATCGTGGGGATTTTTAGGTGATTTTAGATGAACAAATATGTAGTCAGAGTCCTGTCACAAAAATGATGGCATGCTCAAATCAGGTTAACGAAAGGACTGTTTTTGTAGAGGGCTAGTTGCAAACGTGGGCAAGCACGAAGTGACCAGTAGAGACGGCAGGACCCCAGGGCTAGCAGTACTAAAGCTGTTTCTATCCTTTGGCTCAAGCCAAGGGGAAGGAGGAGGAGTGGCCAGGATCCAGAAAAGAGTGTCCTGGTGAGGGAGGGTCCCTCGGGAGAATCTGGGACCTTTGGTCAAAAGATACAGCTGGCCGGAGGGCGGTACCACAAAAAGGGAGCCAGGGACGGAGTTCCCTTGTTTTCTTCTTCTGCCTCTAATGCCTCCTCCCTGCCCAGGTACTTCATTGATCAAACCCAATCCAAAGCCCTGGGAGCAGCGTTGATGAAGTCAGTTTCCTAGGACAGAGAGCAGGGTCCAGAAGAGTGGAAAACAGGTCTGGAGAGGCAAACAGGAGATGTCTACCCAGCACCACTAACACGTAGGAGAGAAAGGTCAGGGTGAGAGTGATTCGGGATCCATCCTTGTTTAAAGCTGTGGAAATAAACTACATCTCCAGGGGAAAGGTATTTGAGAGGTTTCTCCACAGGGAAAGATATTTAAATTTCCTATTTGTCTCCCTGTGGTAGAGAACAGAGGACATGGAACTAGTAACTTTAGGGAATGCTAACGTTTCAGAAAATAGGAAGAGCCAAAGCACAGTCAGCTGTGATAGAAAATCCTGGGAGACGTTCTGATCTTTCTTTCCTCTTTAGCTTTTCAAGTAGCTGTCCTTCATAGGAAAGGGAAGACTTGACTCAGATTTGTTCTGGTTTCTAATTTTCCCTTTATCACTCACATGGCAGTGTTTAACCTTTTCTGAGTGTTTCACTGTCATAAAATAGGACTTCAGGGTAGTGAGGGTTACACAAATAAATATATAAAGCCTAGTGCTGGCGGCGTGGTCAAGTGTTCCTTCACTTTTTAGTACTCCTCCTGGTGCCTTCAGGTATGGACAGGTCTTTTATACATTTACACAGAACGTTTAACTTTTATTCATTTTAAAAATCTGTTGTATTCTCCTTTTCACTTCCATTTTTATTTTTTAAAATGCTTTCTATTAGATTGTCGGAAGTGTCATGATGTATTTTTCTATGCAAAAATGTATCATGACTTTCCTGACAACCCAATACTTTCAGTTTATTTCCTCCCCATTATTCTGTCCTTAAGCTATTGTGCTCTAGAATCTACATTTATCACTGTCTTGACACTCTTTTTTATTAAATAATTATTTTCTTTAATTTTATCATTATCATTATTTGATATCATTGACCAGAGAAAGACAGAGAGAGGAGGGAAAGTGAGAAAGCAAGCCACCAGATCTGGGACTCGAACTGTGGTTGGCCGTGTTGAGAGTCCAGCGCCTCTAACCAACGTGCCACCTACTGGCCCTGATACTCTTTATCACATTTCCAAGGCTACTCTTCTGCCAAACTCAGTGATCTGTAGTCGCCTGGAAGTAGACCTTTCATAGTCTGGCCTAATCCCTGAGACACCACATTTTCCTGCTGTTTTTCTTTCTTTTTCTTTTTCTTTTTTTTTCCCTCACTGTCTCTCTTACTGCCCCTTGCATGGACTGTGCCGGCTATGCTTCTGAGCATTTGCTCAAAGACGATGTCCTCCATCCATAATGTTCCTGGTATTCTGCATTCTTTAAGGCCCAGTTACATGGAACTTCCCACAATTATTACGTTAAAAACTCCCTCTCCCTGGGAATAGCAGGTGGCTGGTGGTTAAGGTGCTGGACAATCCCATATGGCTGACCATGCTTTGAGTCCCGGACCTGGTGGCTTGCTATCTCATCCCCCCCCATGTCTCTCTCTGTCAAATTAAAAATAAATAAGTGAATAAATAAAATTTAATAATAATAATAATTTTTTAAAAGACTCCCTCTCCTGATCTTCTTTTACACTGTCTGGATTTAGGTGCTTTCTTACACTACCTTGTATATATGTTCTTTATGTTTCCCAGTGAGGTACAGAAGCACCTTGAAGGCGGGGACCGTAATGTTTCCTTTTGTCAAATAACAGTGTTGAACATAATAATAGCTAGTTAGGAAATGCAAACTGAGACAGACCGAGGTTTGAGTTAGTATTATAGTATCAAGAATCATCGGTGCAAAACATATTAAATATATTTCTTGGTTGACATGCTAAATATGGAATACTTCAGGATTATTTACAATATGGACTATAAAAGGTAGTTATCCAAAGATATAAATATGATTATCCAGATTATTCTTAGGTCATCGGGAAAGTCATGATGTGTTTTTCTGTTTTACTATGCAAGAATGTGTCATGACTTCCCCGACGACCCAATATATCAGAGTCATATGTTGTCATACTTAGATTAACTTTGTATTAAAAATCATAATTGTTTTTAATCCTTCTTGAGTATACCTAAACTAGTTTTTTTTTTTTTTTTTTTAAATAAAACATTACATGCTCAATGCAAAAATTGGGAAGCATTGCAAAAAATAAACAAACATAAAGTCATCAACCATAATCTTACTAACAAAGAGACAGTACCTGCTGTTTTTTTTTTTTAAAGTTTTCTTCTAGTCTTTTTAAAAATATACACTTGAAGCATAATTAACGTCATATTATATAATACAAGCAGACTCAGCAGTCTTTACTAATGAATTAGCACTGGCTGGAAAGTGGGCTGGTAGTTCTCTGCCTCTGATCACAGGGGGCAGGGGGTTGGGAGGGGTAGGAATTTACTTTTTTAACCAGGTATCAAAAAGTTGGTCTTAGGAGTTATTTATCAAGAACACTTAAAACTGCCTTTTCTTAGTGATTAAGAAAAAGAGTTTAAAGATTCATTGAAAAGATAGATAAAAGATAAGAATTTTTATGTACATCAACAAGGAAGCAGTGTTTTTTTTTTTTTTTTTTTTTTTTTTTTTTGAAAATCAATGAAAGTTTAGGTTTTTAAAATGCAATGAAAAAAAGAATAAAACCAGATTTCTCTTTGCAAACTAAGGAGCCAAATTTACTTCTTGAAGAATCTCAGGGCTAGTTTGACTTCATGATGAGCTATGATAACGTTTGTATTTGTTATACCATCAGAAATCCTCCCTGTGGCACAAAAGGACTCTTTTAATTAGAAAATATTGTTGCCACAGAGAGGTAGAAGACCGACACGAAAAACTGGGGATCTGAAAAGGAGCCCCTATCCTAGGATTTCCTGAAGGGGAAACACATTGAGCCAGGAGGAAGACAATGCTGGTAGGTTGGTTTTTAATTTACTAAGAATGTTTGCAAGTTTATATTTCATTAAAATTATTTCATCTACCTATACATACTTTTATTTAAAGGGTGACAATGATTCCTCCTTAAGGAAGGAAAAATAACACCGTAGTATTTTTCCTGCGAAATGATTTGCTACCTGAGCTCTCCCTTCCCAGGTCCTCGTGTTCATGTCTTTTTATAAACCAAGCTCGTGGGTGGGTTCGTGCTTTGACTTGCTTGGAAACTTCAACTGACCAAAAATCTTCACATCTCTTTTATGGTCATTTCTGTTGTTTTTTGCTTCTAATCTATACCTTTACCTAAAAAATTGAAAAGTGTTTCCTTCCAGTTATTTGTTTTCTTGAGGTTAGCCTAGCCATAGTTTTTTGAAATAGTAAGATGAATGGTAAAGTGAATCTTCTCCTAGTTTTCATTCTAGAATTGTTGGAATTATAACTGTATTTCATTTAGCTTAAGATGCCATCAGTTATAAGAAGCATTGTTTTTTTTAAGAATTATTTTATTTAACTTTATTTTTATTTGACCAGAGAGGAACAGAGTGAGAGAGAGGGAAAGTGAGGAAGTAAGCTGCCATGTCTGGGACTCAAACCGGGGTCAGCCATGTGGGAGTCCAGCGCCCTCAACCACAATGCCACGTGCTGGTCCCAAAAAGCATTGTTTTTTATCTCACTAAAGGAAAAAGAAATGTTGCCAATTACAAAATTTTAAGAGCCCATTAGTTGTAAGGTACATCTTGATTTTAGAGATGTCAAAATGTGGGAGAACGCGCATCTTAGAATTAGTGAAATATGATATCATGCAATTATGACTCTTCAGAAACTCCCCTTTGTGGAGAAGCAGACATTGAAATATCAGGCCTATGAAAAACGAGGGTGAGTTGCAGTGTCGAAGTTCCTAAAATTCTTCACTGTTTTTTAAGAAAGAATATTTAAAGAAAAAGTTATTTAACCACATTGTTTAAAAGTATACAAAGTCACCAAGAAGGTATTAGATTATAGAGTTTAGAAGATGAAAAAAAAATTTTAGTATGACACATTCACATTTACCCCAATAAATACAATTTTATTGCAATTGAGTGTCACTTTTTCTTTTTTTTTTTTTTTTTTTTTTTTTTTGAGAGGTTTTTGGCTATAGGGTGTGTGCGCTTGCCAGACAGACAGAGAGAAACAGAGAGACAGAAAGCGAGAAATCACCCCCTGGAGAGATGGCCACGCTGCAATCCCTTTTCCTCCATTCTCCTCTTGGGATCTTGGGCACGCACACGCACAAGCACCCAGCGTGAGTTTTAAGCCACCGGGTCCGGGACGCGACCGCGGTCGACTACATGGGAGTCCAGCGACATAGCCATTATGCTAACTACTGGTCTCACTTTTTTTTTTGAGCTTTTTTTTTTTTTTTTTTTTTTGCTGTAGAGCACATGTGCTTGCCAGAGAGACAGAGAGATAGAAAAATGAGAAATCTCCTCTCAGGGGGGGATGGCCATGCCACAATTCCTTATCCTCCATTCTTCTCTTGGGATTTTGGGCACACTACACCTGGCCTGTTTCAAGCTTCTGGATCTGGGACTCAAACCATGGTTGGTCATGTGGGCGCCCAGTGCCTTAATGACTACACCACCTGCTGACCCCTCAAGTGTCACTTTTTAAATGGGATTTTGTTATATAAAAAAATGAAGTGAATCCTCTGGTTTTTAAACTATTGCTTTAAAGCAGAATCTCCAAGTGTTCTTTAGAATAGCCACTGATTTTTGGTATATTTGAGTATGTTTCATAGATTATTAATTATATGAAGAACAGTGCCCAAAGACAAAAGAACTGCCCTGTTAGTTAATAAGACAGAAATGAAAAGGAATGATTTTTAATGATTTTTGCATACTTTTTTTTTTGGAGAGGTTTTTGCTATAGGTGCATGTGCTCGCCAGAAAGACAGTGAGAGACAGAGAGACAAAACGCAAATCACTCCCTGGGGGCATGGTCACACTGCAATCCCTTCTCCTCCATTCTCCTCTCAGGATCTTGGGCACGCATGCACATGTGCGTGGCGTGAGTTTAAGCCACCGGGTCCGAGACTCGAGCGATGGTTGACTACATGGGAGTCCGGTGACATAGCCATTACGCCAACTCCTGGTCCCAATGTTTGCATACTTTAAAAGCAATACCTATTTTATATAAGAGGAAAGAAAAGTATATCTAGACAAATAAATCATTATATTTGTTTTGTCTTGGAATTTAGTAGCATTAATTTCTTTATACTCAGATTTAAAAAAAAAATCACAAGTTAACTTTCCATTTTGCTATGCAACAGTATGTCTAACTAATACAATTTTATTAATTCAGACCAAAGAAAGGACTAAATCTAGGTTATGCAGAATTTTAAGTGAGTACCAAGCAAGGTTACGAGTCTTGCTGCATAGGGGTAGCTCACGTACTTCAGTGTGCGTATAGGTTAGAGTGCTTTGAAGCATACCTCCAGTGACACTCATAGTGTGTTCAAACATCAGTCTACACTGCGGAAAGCTCGCAGTGTGCCCAGCTCAGGGCTGAATATCCTTGCCTCACTGGGCTCTCAGCTTTATAGAGAAGTGGAACAATGAAAACATGTTATTAGGATAGAACATTACGGTAGGATTAATGACAGGTTTATGGGAACAAATAGCAGGAGAATGTCAGCGAGGTCAGAGGGTGCCTTCCTGAGGAAGTGACACTTTAGGGTTTAAAGCAATTAGCCAGACACCCAGTAGCAAGGCTGAAACTCTGGAGGAAGGGGAGTGTGGCTTAATGGAGTTGCTGTATGGACAGAGTATGGATTATGAGAAATAAAGTAAAACGATGCAAAAGAGGCAAAACAAATCTTAACTGCTAACAGTTTCGTAAGCTTTGCCTCTGCCTGTAGGGCCTTTCCTAAAGGGCAGTGGGAAGCCTTTTAAGAATTTAGAGCAGAGTTATTTTTGAATACAAATTTAGTTGTTTCCAAAAATAGTACTGTAAGTGAAGAGAGAAATAGGACATCAAAGCATTACCAAAAATAAAGTCTGCACTCCTTTTTTCCTCGGTCATAGCTCCCTGATAGCTTGTTCACTGTGTTTATTCTCCTTCCACCAAATTGTCTGCTTCTGAGGATTTGGGCTGCAGGGATGCTCACTGCTAAACGAACCAGCTGGAGGTAGTGGTACAGCTGACTTTTCTTTTTGAAAATGAGAAGTTGGGTGCTTTGGTACAGTGCTGTTTCAGGAGGAGGAATCACTGTCCCTTATCCATCCTCCATGCCCATGTGTGTAAACCAGGACCTGGGTGAGACTCAAAACAGCTGGTCCTGACTGCATGCTGTGCCTCTCTGTTGAATGTGTCGGTATTTACTAGGCTGGTGGCCTTGCAGTCAATGTATGTGTTAGGAACGCTGTTTGGATCATTCGGACCACACAGCATAAGTTAATATATTTCCTTTGGTCCTGGTAACTGTCACTTGGCAGTTACTCCTCAAAGACGTCTTAAACCCCATTCTGTATTCTCAGCACTGCGTGCAAACAATTGCTGGTTTACATTTCCACTGGCATCATGGACTGTGTTCTAGGTCTCGCTTGTCCTTGTAGATGCTGCAAATGCAATGATAAATATATACAGAAGGGCTGTGATTTGGGTTGGTAGACTTAAATATGTATCAAAGAGCTTTATAATGGAATATTGCATGTAATATATGATACAAAGGGACTTCTTGGAAACACAGAATTAAAGTACAAGTCTATTTTGGTGTAAAAATATTGAAACCCATGCAGTTTTTTGGTAATACACACTTTCCATGGACTTTTTGAAGACCTTTTCTATTAAAACATAGCCCAAAAAAACAAAACAAAAAACAAACTATGAAGAATATAACGGGGGCATTCTCTGAGGCTCAGCTATGAATTCATAGCTTAAGAGAAGCTGGTCCCACATGGCAACCGCAGTTCGAATCCCCAGCCCGTCAGCCTGAATTGCGTTGGGCATACACAGGAGTGCCCAAGATCCTGCAGGCCGGAGGACTGGAGGAAATGCGGCAGCATGACCAGAACCCGAGGAGGGTGCTTACGTCTCTCTCTCTCTCTCTCTCTCCCTCTCTCTCATCTGTGCACTCACACCCTCTTATGAATAAAGGGAAAAAAAAAAAAGAATTCAATATCAAAATTAAAACATTGGCAACGGTATTAATTTAAATCTCTCTGTGTGCCCCAATATAGTGTATTCATTTTCCTTCTTCCCATGATAACCACTGCCCTGAATGTGATAGTAATTATATGATGACTTCTTCACAATGTAAATATGGCGGTCCTAGATATGTATACTTTTTAATTGACCCCCTCCCCCCCCAAAAAAAAAGAAAAAAAGAAAAGTGATCATCTTTCAGTTCAACATCTTTTTTGGGGGAGAAGGACATCCTATTATGTACTAGTTCTAATTTTTTTAAAAAGTTTTTTATTTGAGAGATTTGTGCTATAGGGCTTGTGTGCTCACTAGAGAGACAGAAAGTGAGATATCATCCCCCGGGGCAGGGGGGATGGCTATGCTGCATTCCCTTCTTGGGATTTTGGGTGGGCATGCATGCACACATGCCTGGTGTGAGTTTCAAGTCACCGGATCAGGGACTGAAATCATGGTCAGCTTCATGTGAGTCTAGCACCTTAACCAGGATGCCACCTGCTGGTCCCCTAGTTCTCATTTTTATGGGGATTTAGTTAGTGGTCCAACTTGTAGCCTTGTAGCAGAGCAAGAGTTCTAAGATGGAACGAATGGCTGCGTGTGTCTTTAGCACCGGAAGTTTTTAACATTTTTTTGGGGAGGTTTTTGCTGTAGGGCACATTTGCTTGCCAGACAAACAGAGAGAGACAGAAAGTGAGAAATCAACCCCCAGGGAGGATGGCCATGCTGCAATCCCTTCTGCTCCATTCTGCCCTCGGGATCTTGGGCACGCACAAACACATGCCCTGCGAGAGTTTTAAGCCACCGGGTCCAGGATGTGAACCACAGTTGACTACATGGGAGTCCAGTGACATAGCCATTACGCTAACTGCTGGGCCCCCACCACTGCAGGTTTTAATGCATGAGCTAGGATGCCACTTCAGTGGGGATGTTACAAAGAAATTCAGGTGTCAGATGGGTATTCAAACTAGGTTTCTTTTTTTAACCCTAAAGAATTATTTAACTTTATTTATTTATTTAAATTTGACCAGAGAAGGTCAGAGCGAGAGAAAGACAGACAGACAGAAAGTGAGCAAGGAAGCTGCCAGGTCCGGGACTTGAACTGTGATTGGCCATGTGGGAGTCCAGCACCCTTAACCACCATGCCACCTGGTGGCCCCAGAACTAGATTTCTTTTACCGCTCTTTTCAACTCGTACTGGAAAAGCATGGATGGACACGGTTGTCTCTGATCTGGTTATCAGTTCAAGAAAGGTCCATGAAACTGAAGATTAGTATTTTTAGTATCTAGGTTTATTACCTGGCCATTCTCTTAACATATTATCCTTTGACAGCTGCCTTACGGTTGTCTATTTTGGTGACAGAAAGAACTAGGCAAGAAAACTAAGCATAAGCCCATCCTGTCGTTTTGGGGGCAGGATCAGGACCCCAGGGCGCATGCTCTGTTGATGGTCAGTAGTTTCGTCTTACTTTGCTACCTGAAGCGTCTTAGTCTCACTATTGAGAATGGGTTGCCTTTTCTTCTCTTATACAATGGCACAAACGTTTCTTAACTCTGACAAAAATTTCATTTTTCTGACTAGTTTATATGGCTGTTATGTAAAAGGTGTACATCAGCAAGTAGCAGTATTTTCATCCAGTTAAATTAGTACTGTGCATTAAAGAGTATCGGTCCAGCCCCAGAATGTCTTGTATTCATGATCAGAAATAAGTGTTGGCCCAAGAACTACTTGATTTTCTGAAGTAATCGAAGCAGCTTCCCGAAGAAAGTAGTTGATTTATGCACAGATTATTTGTGGGAAGGATGCTTCTTTGTGATGCTCTCCATAAAGTGTACGTGGGCTTTTTCAGGAAGATAACATGGTATCTGTGGGAGAAGATTTTTTTTTTTTATTTAACTTTATTTATTTATTTATTTATTTTAATTTGACCAGAGGGAAACAGAGTGGGGGATGCGGGGGTGGGGGCTGGGGGAGTTAGAAAGCAAGCCGCCAGGTCCAGGACTCAAACCGTAGTTGGCCTTGTGGGAGTCCAGCGTCCCCAACCACCACACCACTTGTCCCAAGATTTTTTTTTTTTAAGTTTTTGCTATGGTATGCATGTGCTTGCCTGAGACAGGGAAAGGGAGAAGGCACCCCCCAGAGGGTATGGCCATGCCAGGAACCCCTCTCCTCCATTCTCGGAGTTTACAGTGCACGCACTTGTCCAGCTTGGTTTTCAAGCCGCAGGTCCAGGACTTGAACCACGTGGTTGGTCACTTAGGACCCGGTTGTTTTAACCTTCAGCCATCTGCTGACCCCCATGGGAGAAGATACTTTCCATTCTGTTTTTCTTTAAAGAGAGGTTTGCTGGATGCTTTCTGGTTTGATCACCCTGTGGGTTACTCTTAACGGCTGGAGGCCCCCCGGGGCAGGAGGCGCACTCACCTGTTCAACCTCACTAGTTTGTTCCAGTGTTCGAGTGGTAGGTTGTTCTCTTACCACGCGTTGGTGACTTTCCTTAGCAATCGGTTCCCTAATTCTTCAGTCCTTTCTGACTTTCTACTCACAGACATTTCCCTATTAAATCCAAGTCTGTTTTTCAGAGCAGGGTCTGTTTTGTCACTTTTCTATCTGCCATCCTTTTTCAAACCCTGCTAGTTTGGATATACTTCTTAGTCATTCCATGGCATAGAAATCAGAGGTTATTAAAAAAAAAAAAAAAAAAGGGGGCCAGCAGATGGTGAAGTGATTGCATTGTTGGACTCCCATGTGGCTGACTATGGTTCAAATCCCAGACCTAGCAGCTTGTAACTCACGCCGGGCACATGGACGTGAGTGGCGCAAAATCCTGAGAGGAGAAGGAATTGCGACATGGCCATCCTCCCAGGTGCTGATTGCTCACTTTCTGTCTCTGTCTATCTCTCTGGCGAGGACATGAATCCTATAGCAAAAATCTATCTCTCAAAAAAAAAAGTGGAGTGGATTTCATGCATAATTTAGTTTAACTCTTCAAAGCCCCTGAAAAATAGAACCTGTCCAAAAACTTTGGTCTTCTGATTCCCTGGAGAGGATTCTTTCTGCTCTAGAGCACGGCTTTGGGGCCTGAGAGATTCTTTACTTTTTTGTCTTTCAGTAGGCTTCCATATAATAATGTATTTTTAATTGCCAGAGGGCAATTATTTCTAATTAATTTATCAGTGAGCATTCATGAGCATCTCCTGTGTGCCAGGCACTGTTTTTTTTTTTTTTTTTTTCTTTTTTTTGGAGAGGTTTTTGCTATAGGGCGCATGCACTCGCCAGACAGAGAGAGACAGAGAGATAGAAAGCAAGAAATCACCCCCCAGGGGGGATGGCCACACCGCAATCCCTTCTCCTCTGTTCTCCTCTCGGGATCTTGGGCACGCACACACACGTGCCCGGCATGAGTTTTAAGCCACCGGGTCCGGGACTCAAACCACGGTCGACTACATGGGAGTCCAGCGACATAGCCATTACGCTAACTGCTTGTCCCCTAGGCACTATTGAAGGCATGAGCCTGGAGCAGAGGACCAGACAGGCCAAGTGTCTGCATTTGCCGCACTTGGAATCTCGTTGAGAAGACACACAGGCCTGCCGTGCTGTAAAATTGCTGTGCTGTGATAAGATGACATAATATGTCAATGGAAATTGTCTTTTAGAGGTAATATTTGGAATGAAGCTAAGAAAGAAAAATCAGGAATCGTTCTTTTTCAAGCCATTGAAGGCAGTAGATACCATCTCCTCTCCCCCCTTCCGTGAGACAGTTATTAGGTGCAGCTGAAATTCTCGAGCACGTAGCGTTTCCCATGATAGAGTACCTGGTATATACAGGGCATGGTTCTGTCTCCCAGGGATGAGCATTTTAGTTAATATGACATGACTGCTGGCCTCAAAGCAGCCTGCTATAGTAACTACGGTGAAAGGGAAATGAGCATCGAGCAGACCCTCGCATGGCATTGCGGGGCTGGGGAAAGGCGAGGGAAAGCAGTCCCAAGCATGGTAACTAGTCTCTGTTCCAGAGCGCAGTATTGCTGTCACGGTAGGTTGCATTTACGTTTCATCATGAAGGCATGGTTGACAGTTAAGGCTTCTGGGTTTCGGTTTGGAGGAGCAAATCAAATGGAATTAAGTGTTTCTAAATCTCATAATTTTAAATGTTTTAAAAATATTTAATTTTACTAATTATTATTATGTTTTAATTTGCTATAGGGCACATGTGCTTATGGGGGAAGGGGGAAAGAAAGTTAAAAAGCAAGCTGCTGGGTCTAGGACTTCAACTGTGGTCAACCACCTAGGAGCCTAGTGCCTTCACCACCACGCCACCTGATGGTCCTCATTTTAACCGTTTAAATGTGGAAAGAATACTAACAAAAATTGGAGTGACTTTTTCCTCCCATTGCAGAAAAATCAGGAGGTGGAATTAGGTAAAGTAGGACTAACTTTGGCTTTTTATTTTTCACATTTCTATCTATATATTTTCATCTCTCTATATGTATTTTTATATCTTTTTTTATATAAACAGATATTATTAAGATGAAGCAACAATTTTTTAAAATAAAAGAATGCCTGTAGTCTTTAGATTTAGTCGGTGATTGGTCTTAACAAGATTTCTATTATTTTCTAAAACTTTGACCAAAAATAGTTCGCATATGTTTTACATTAAACTGGTGTGATGGTTAAGGCCCCTGGGTCCCACATGGCTGATCACATTGGCCCGAGTCATGGACCTGGTGGCTTGAGAAACATGCCAGATGTGCGTGTACATGTGCCCAAAATCCTGAAACAAGGGAGAAGTGGAGGGGAAGGCATTGCGGTGTGACTGCCCCCATGGGAGGTGGTTTCTCACTTTGTCTCTCTCTCTCTCTCTGTCTCTGTCAACCATGATACCACCTGGCAAAATTGAGGGGGGGGGGAAGAATATATTTGAGTAAAAATAATTAGTTAGAACTTGGAAGAGAAGAAATTAAAAGGTGGTCATTTCTTTTTGAGACATTTGCCTTGAATAAACTTGAGCTTTTTTTTTTTTTTTTCTCTAGAGACATTGGTCTATATTTAGCATCTATTTAGGGTTACAACATTAACTTCTGGCCGTTTGGTCTGGAAAGACAAGGTTGGCAGCATCACATTTGTTTGTAGTTCTATTGCTAACATCACATGCCTAGTGTGGAGGCCCTCAGAGGTTGCCAGTTTTCTGTGTGAAACAAGAAGCACCAATTATTTGAGTACCAATTGTCTAGGCCTTATCTGTAACCTATATTCTGAGAAGAGAGGCCTCCACAAAAAAAGGAAGAACTTTGGTGAATCTCGTCCTCGGAAATGAAAAGGCAGACGCCACGTGTTCGGTAGGAGTCCGGGACTGTGTACTTTTCTATTTTCACTTGCCCTCCTCTCCCCACCTCCACAGTCAGTTTTTCACATATTAGCCAAAGTGATATAAAATTTAAATTTATGAGTAGAATAATAGTATTCTCTTCCTTATAGTCTTTTGGTGGGTTTTAATTGCATATAGGATCCAGTTCAGGAGTTCTTATTTAATATGGCCTTCAAGTCACTAAATGCTGTGTCTTCTTTTACCTATCTAGAAAAGGCAAGAGTAGGGGCCAGTAGGTGGCATGGTGGTTAAGGTGCTGGACTCCCACATGGCTGACCGTGGTTCAACCACAGTCGCTTTCTTTTGGACTTTCCCTTTCTATGTCTCTCTCTGGTCAAATTAAATAATAATAATAATAATAAATAAAATTAATTTTTTTTTTGAGAGAGAGTTTTTTTGCTATAGAGCGTGTGCTCGCTGGGGAGAGAGACAGACAGAAAGTAGAAATCACTCCCCAGAGGGGATGGCCATGCCGCAATCCCTTCTCCATTCTTCTCCTGGGATCTTGGGCACGCATGCACACAAGCCCAACATGAGTTTCGAGCCACTGGATCTGGGACTCGAATCGTGGTCAGCTAGCTATGTGGGAGTCCAGCGGTATAACCATTATGCCATCTGCTGGTCCCAATAAATAATTCTTAGAAAAGAAAAGAAAAAAGAAAAGAAAAGGAAAGAAAAGAAAAGAAAAACAGTAACAGTAATAACTACCAAAAAGAACAAATGAAAACCTAGCATTTAAAGTTTTTTTGTCTTTTTTTTTTTTCTGTATTACCTAGAAGTTTCTAGGACTTTCTATATTAGCAGTGCTCATGTTCTCAGGCACTGCAGGCTGAGTTACTTTTCCAGAGCTCAACGGCAATTTAAATGTGGAAACTGGGATTTAGACTAAGGCAGTAAGTAGGCTCCAGAGAGCAGGCTGGAGCGCTGTACCCAGACGAGTCAGCTCCCTTTCCGCAGCGCACTGGCGACTGTGGCCACACCACGCTTCCCACCCTTCCAGAGGCCAGGCCCAGTCCTTCCACAGAGTTCACATATGCCCTTTTCTTTCTGGAGTGGATTGCCTTTCAGTTTTCATTTCCTAATTCCTAATTATCCTTTAGGTCACAGTTCGACTGTCTCCTCAGAGAGCGAAGTCTTAACCAATACTCTGAAATCTCAGGACTGGTGTGTCATTTTTATCATAGGGCCCCTCCCCATTCTTGTGTCGTTTGCACCTAAAACTTGGCGTGAATATTAGACTCCTGCCATGAAGTGGCAAATACATTCCAAAAAGTCCAAATGACATAAAATCTGGCGTTATTACAAGTTTAATGAAATGATCGGGATCAGTCTGCAGAGAAGGAGGTGGTGGTGTTGCAGGTAGAATGGGTTCAAGGATTGAACTAAGGTATTCAGGTCCGTCTACGGTCTGGCTGTGGTTTGGTGCCACCTGGTGGTAGATTATTCTCCCATTGACTGTGGATTGAGGATTGGGTGGAAGATGGGATGTGACTGGTTGACTTCTCTGAATTCATGTGTTCATGAAACTTTCGGATATTGTGTTTATTTGCTTGATATTATACTTCCATATTAAGCTCCATAAAGTCAGAGGCCAGGTTAGTAATGGTTAATTAGTAACGCTGACTTCTCATGCTGAGAACATGAACTGTGTTCATGTTAGGAACGCAGTGGGTTTCCAATAAAGTATCTGTTGGTTATGTCTTGCATTGACAGGAATTTTGGAAAAATGAGAACTCTAAAACACTACTGGACTTGCACTGCCACCTTGGAGAGAGTAACATATAGATTTAAAAATGCGTTTACTTTGCAATTTAGAAATTCTGTTTGTAGATATATGCTGGGTAGAGACTCTAGCACACATGCCGGCCCATAGATAAAAAAAATTTTTTTTCGCAACACTGTTTATAAAAGTGAACAATGAAAAAGAATTTTACTTACTGGTAGATAGTTTGATGAATAAAATGGGGTAAATTCATGCACTGGAGTACTTTGTAGCATTTAGAAAATGTTGCTGGATGTGGACATGGATAGGGTGTAAATCTTGAATGAAAACTTTTGGTCATTTTAGAATGACACATATGGTGTCATGCCATTCACGTACCCAAAGCATATAAAAACAATACCATAGATTGTCAGGGCTACACACATAAGCACATAAATGCATATGTTAATATGCACACACGTAAACATGTGAAAAAATCTGTTCTAAGAATATATGCCAAACTCATGACAGTTTGTCTGTAGAGATGAAATGGAGTGGGGTTAGTATTCAAAGAATGTTACCTTCATCTGTGTTATTTCTTAGAGGGGGAGAGACAATCTTAAAGCATAAGGAGGGGCTGGCAGGTGGCGTGGTGATTAAGGTGATGGACTCCCACATGGCCAGCTGCAGTTCAAGTCCCAGACCTGGCGGCTTGCTTTCTTGCTTTCCCACTCTCTCTCTGGTCAAATAATAATAATAAAATTGGGGCCAACAGGTAACATGGTAGTTAAGAGCACTGGACTCCCATATGGCTGACCATGATTTGAGTCCCAGATGTGGTGGCTTGCTTTCTCACTTTCTCTCTCTCTTTCATCTGTCTTCTTTCTCTCTCTTCCTCTCTCTGGTCAAATTAAAATAAATAAATTAAAAAAAATAATGAATGAAATGAAATAAAAATAATTCTTTATAAAAGAATCATTTTATTTAACTGTATTTATTTATTTTAATTTGACCAGACAGGGAGAGAGAGAGAGAAAGCAAGCTGCCAGGTCCGGGACTTGAACCATGGCCAGCCATGTGGGAGTCCAATGCCCTTAACTACCACATCTCCTGCCGGCCCCTAAAAATAATTTTTAAAAAACATAAATAAGAAAAAATTGACAGTTGCAGGTTTTAGAGGATGGGGGACATGAGTTTT
The DNA here is from genome assembly GCA_026018925.1 of Tupaia tana. Lineage (NCBI taxonomy): Eukaryota > Metazoa > Chordata > Mammalia > Scandentia > Tupaiidae > Tupaia > Tupaia tana. The sequence goes on from JAKSZU010000021.1 coordinate 16,907,688, forward strand.
TGCGAAATTATTAATAGTGATTTCCTGTATGTTTTAAATGTCCCTTAAAAATCGTATTAAGGGCTGGCCTCATGGCACATAGTTCGGTGTTGTGTAGAGGGAGGCAGATCCCACCTGGTTCACTGGGGCTCCTGTCCTGGCTCTGTCGGCCTCACTCCAGCCTCATGTGCATGTGCCAGGGATCCTGATGTGATGGAGAATTGGTGGAAAAGATTGTATTTCCTGGGACCAGCAGTTAGCATAATGGCTATGTCGCTGGACTCCCATGTAGTCGACCACGGTTCGAGTCCAGGACCAAGTGGCTTAAAACTCACGCCGGGCGTGTGTGCGTGCATGCCCAAGATCCCGAGAGGAGAATGGAGGAGAAGGGATTGCGGAGTGGCCATCCCCCCTGTGGGGGTGATTTCTCGCTTTCTGTCTGTCTGTCTGTCTCTGTCTGGTGAGCGCGTGTGCCCTATAGCAAAAACCTCTCCAAAAAAAAAAAAGTTGTATTTCCCAGCCCACCATGGACAGGTTTCTCTCTCGTACACATCTTATCTGCCATGAATGTAAAGAAATGGAACTTAAAACCCTGTATTTAAGAGATGAGTTTCTGAACTAGGGACACAGGGGACTCCGATTTCTAGCCTGGAAAGATAGTGACGTTATGGATAGAGGGAACTGTGGAGATTTGTAGATAAGAGACCCTTAGGTACCACGGGGTTACCTACATCGAGATGTTAACCATTGAATTGGAAAGTAGGATCTATATATCTTCTAAAAAAGTAGTAAGTCAAGACAAGATATGCTGGCTTTTGTATTAGTATAGACGTCACATCAAAAGCCTTGGGTGGTTGTGGATGATATTTTGGGGAAAGTGGAGAATGAAGAGAGAAGATGGCTGAGAGTCACACTTTGGGTTAACAGTCACATTTAAGGGTTTTAGAGAATTGTCTGAAGGCCACTGAAAAGAAACAATAGGAAAAAAACACAACCCAACAGGTAGCTATTATGAAAACCACATGAAAGGATTTTAGTAGGAGTGGTTAGTAGTGTCATTGGTTTGGAGAAGCAGAGTCAGGTGAAGAGTGAGTGGAGGTCAATGGGCTTGTCGGTTATGAAAGCTTAATGTTGCCTTTTCTTTTTTTAAGAGAGATTTTTGCTATAGGGCGTGTGTGCTTGCTGGCGAGACAGAGAGAGAAAGTGAGAAATCACCCCACAGGGAGATAGCCATGTGCCAATCCTTTCTCCTCCATTCTCCTCCATTCTCCTCTTGGAATTTTGGACATGCACGCACACACGCCTCACATTAGTTTTAACCTGGCAGGTATAGGACTTGAACCGTGGTCAACTGTATGAGAGTCCAGCAGTGCAACCATTATGCCATCTACTGGTCCCTTACTGTTGGCTTTTGAAGTACTGTTCAGTTGGTAGAGTGCAGAAGCTATACTGTAAATGGGGAAGAAATTAGTTTATCTAAATATTCCTTTTGAAATGAAGTAAAATGAGGTTTGGCTTCTAATATATTGAGTTAAAATTCCATTGCAAATGTTTGTATAATATGCTAAGCAAAAATCTTTTTTCCTTTGTATTCAAGATACTACAATTCTCTAAAGATAGATAATCTAAACCCTTGAAATCTGCTGTCATAAATAGTATTTAAAATATAGATTGGGGGGACCAGCAGGTGGAGTGGTGGTTAAGGCACTGGACACTCCCACCTGGACCTCGTGGCTTGCTTTCTCACATTCTCTCTCTCTGTCTCTCTGTGTCTCTCTCTGGTCAAAATAAAATACATCAATGAATAAATAAAATTAAAATTAAATAATTAAAAAAATAAATAGAGTGGGGCCAGCCTGTGGCATGGTGGGTAAGGCAGCTGGATCCCATATGGCCAACTGTGTGGTTCAAGTTCCAGACCTGGCAGCTTCAGAAACACATTGGGCATGTGCATGTGCCTAGCCAAAGTCCCAAAAGGAGGGAGAAATAGAGAAGGGATTATGGCGTGACCATGCCCCTTGGGGGTGGGGCTTCCTCACTTTTCCTCTCTCTCCTGATTCTTCTGCCTCTTTGTAAAATTAATGTTAAACTTACTTTGTGATGTCATGGACAGTGGGTGCTTAGTAAAAGCTATTTATATTTTTCTTTAAAAATTTAAAAATTATTATTTATGACAAGGTGCCATGCCGCGATCCCCTTCCTTCAGCCTTCTAGCTTGTTGGAGCTTGAACACTTGTGCACAACTTGGCATGTTTCCGAACAGCTAGGCCAGGGGTTTGAAGGGCGATCCTCAAGTGGCTTCTTGGTTCACTACTGACTGTGCCACCATGGCTGGACCAATAAATAATATTTAAAACAGTTTTTTGTTAATATTCATTAGAAAAACTGGTGGCAGTAATTAGTTGGCAGTCTTCTAAGATTGGCTGCTGCTAGGAATTAGTGTTTTGCTTGATATAATTCAGTGGGAAGAGTCAACCAGCTCAGGAGTCCAACCCAGGAATAACTTACATAAAGTGCAGACAGCATGAACCTCAGTCAGAGCATACTTAAGCTGTCTGTATGATTAAAAAATGGTGTATACAGGTGGATCCCTACTCCCTATAGGATTTTCAGCTTAACAGTAACCCACAATCCTCAGACCAGCTCACCACAGGACTTTCATGGTCCATGTCCTAAATGAATGCTGTCATGCATGTGACAAGATAATTTATGGTAAAACAACTTTCAGGAGAGCCATAGATCTCGTTGAGAATCTAAAAATAGCCATGCCCTTTCCCCTCTGAAAAAGGGCACATTTCACTAACACAAGTTTGGTTTGATGAACCCTACTGGAAACCTATGCCTTAGCCCAGCCCATGATGGGCAGGGGGCTGGCTATGCTGCCACTCCAGAGGCTGAGGCAGGAGGATGGCAAGTAGTCTAATGGAAACCGTCTAAATGGAAACAACAACAAAAGACTATTTTGTACATTTTTTTTTTTTTTTTTTTTTGGAGAGGTTTTTCTATAGGGCATGTGCACTTGCTCGTCGGAGAGACAGAAAGAAATCACTCCCAGGGGGGGTGGCCATACCACAGTCCCTTCTCTTCTCTTCTCCTCTTGAAATTTTGGGTATGTATGCGCATGTATCCGGTGTGAGTTTTAAGTGGTTTGGTTCGGGACTCGAACTGTAGTTGACTAGGTGGGAGTCCAGTGACCGTTACACCATCTGCTAGTCCCATGGAATTTTTGACCTTGAAGTCATAAGACAACTTTGTGAGCTTCATCAAATTATGTAAATTCCTGTGGCCTCAGTTCCCTCATGTGTGCAATTAAGGGACTGGACCAACTATGATTCTCAAGTAACTCTCTCCTTGGCGGTATCCTCTTCTCAGATTATAAGAAATTAACATTAATGATAGATGCCCCTCCTTTTTTTTCCTACCCACAATTAAAAAAACAACAACAACAACAAAATCCGCAAGGCCTGTTGCTCTTTCTGCTGAAATCTAGCCTAAAGTACTAGCGGACAAAGCACACGTTATGTATTTGGGTTTTAAAGTGTAGTATATCTAAGGCTACCTGGTGGCACAGTGGCAAAGCAACACTCTGCTATGCTGAACCCACATGGGATGGTCTTGGGTTCTCATCTCAAGGCCTTACTGTGTACATTGGTGCACACACCCAGGTTCTGGGCCGGCTGGGGCTGGGGGCGGATTGTGGCATGAAGAACCTATTGGGGTTACCTGTCTCCCTCTCCAGCTTGTGGAAGAAATAAATAAACTTTTTCTGGGTGTGAAAAACAAGGTTTTGTTAAAAAAAATTGTTTATTTAATTTTGTTCATTATTATTATTGCTAAATTTGCTATAGGGCGTGTATGTGCTCACCAGAGGCAGGAAGAAGTACAAAGTGAGAAAGCAAGCTGTAGTTCTAGGACTTGGCCTGCGGTAGGCCACATGGGAGTCCACAGCCTTAACTACCACGCCCCCTGCAGGCCCTAGACTTTAAAAAAAGAATAGGTAAAGGGATGAGTAGATGGCATAATGATTGCATCCCTGGACTCCTACATGGCTGACTGTGGTTGGAGTCCCAAACTCAATTGCTTGAAAATCACACTGGGTGAGTGTGTGTGTGTGCCCAAGAGCCCAGGAGGAGAATGAAGGAGAAGGGACTGTGGTGTAGCTATCCCCCCTGAGGGGGCGATTTCTCACTTTCTCTCTCACCATCTCTGTCACTCGCCAGCGCATGCACTCCAAGGCAAAAGCGTCAAAAAAAAAAAATAGGTAAAAATAAAAAACAATAAAGTATAACATATCTAATTCATAGTAGTCGGGGAAAAAAGGCAGTGTTATTCAAATTATTTTTTTGAAAACTTCTAGGCGATATGATCTATAGGCTTCTTTCCAACCATAATGGTTTATGATTCATTATACCAGATAAAGAGAAAATGCAAATAAAATTATCAGAATAATCTAAAAATAACATTTAAAGCCTACATGATATTGGAAACAATTGTGTATTTACATCTCTCCCAGTGATTTTTCATGTTGGTTACTGCAGGATCGTAATATCATTCGGATAGCACAAGTGAACATTTTATGGCCATTGGTGTTACCATTTTTTTTTTTTTGGGGGGGAGAGATTTTTTTGCTAAAGGGCATGTGCACTTGCCTGAGAGACAGAGAGACAGACAGAAAGCAAGAAATCATTCTTTCAGGGGATGGCCATGCAGCAATCCCTTCTCCATTCTCCTCTTGGAATTATAGGCACACACTCACACATGCCGGCTTTAGTTTTAAGCCTCTGGATCCAGGATTTGAACCATGGTTGACTATGTGGGAGTCCAGTGCCATCTGCTAGTTCCAAGCATACCAATTCTATAAAAAGGCCAAGCGTGGGTCCAGCAAGTGGTGGTGTGATTGGGGCACTGGACTTCCACCTGACAGACTGTGGTTCAAGTTCTGGACCTGGCAGCTTAAAACTTACACTGGGCACGTGTGCATGCCCAGAATCCTGAGAGGAGAAGGGATTGTAGCATGGTCATTCCCCCTGGGAGGTGATTTCTCACTTTTTCTGTGTTTCTGGAGTGTACACACCCTATAGCAAAAATACCTCTCTAAAAAAAAAAAAAAAAAAAAAAACCACCACCACCAACATCAAAAACAGGCCAAGGCTGTTTAATTATTTTTGGTTGTATGGTTATATTGTACTTTAATGATTGTTTTATTGCCGGAGGGTACTGTTTTTGCCAGAGAGAAAGACAGGGAGAGAGAGAAAGCCCTTCCCAGTAGGGCATGGTCATGCCACATTCCCTTTTCCTCCACACTGTCAAGATTCTTGGGTTTGCATGCAGGTGCCCCAAGCATGTTTTTCAAGCTGTGCATGGCTGAGATTAAACCACCGTTGACTATGGGATCTGGATCCGAATGTATAGCACTTAACCCCTGTGCTGCAGGCCAGCCCACCTGATTATATTTATTAAGATATTTTCAAAATGCAGAGATTGGAGAGGAAAAGAACTGATACCTTAACTATAATGAATTAAAATGAAAAGCACTGGTCAGAATTCTGTAACTGAAACTTGGAGATCATTTACAAACTTTAACCCTTCCTTTCTTTAACGAAGCTGTGAAATGTGACAAGTTGGATTTAAAATGCTAATACAGATAATACAGAACTTCCTTCTGTATTTATCGTTTCCCAGTTAACAAACTACCCTGAATTTAGCAGCTTAAACAAACATTTTATCATCTCCCACGGTCTTTGCTGGTTAAGGCGTTGGTTGGGAAGTGGTTTGGCTTGCCTGGTTCTGGCTCGGGGGTCTTTCCTGAGCCCGCGATCTGTCAGCCGGGGCTGCAGGTGTCTGAAGGTGGGTCCCAGCGTGGTAGGTTGGGTGTGTCTGCCCTTTGCCATGTTCAGCATGCAGAGCTGCTGTGTGTGTGTCCACGAGTGTGGCACTCAGCTTCCTGCAGGAGCTAGGATCCCAACCACTGCAGCTGCATTCTGTTTGCTGGAAGTGAGTATTTAAGCCTAGCCCACACTTTCTTTTCTTTTTAAAGAATTATTCATTTATTATTAATTTGACCAGAGAGAGAGAGAGAGGGAAAGTGAGAAAGCAAGCCACCAGGTCCGGCACTCCAATTGTGATCGGCCTTGTGGGAATTCAGTGTCTTTAACCACCATGCCAACTGCTGGCTCTGATACTTTAAAAGGAAGAGGGGAATTAGTCTCCACCTCTTGAAGGGAGGAATATGAAACAATTTGTAGACAAGATAACCCGTAAGTACTGAGTGCATTATAACAGATAAATAGTCCTTGTCACTTTGGGACTTGGGGAATATGAGAGGAAGGGCTTGGGTTCAAATCCTAGCCCTGTCCTTCCCTGATTCCATGACCTTACAAGGAACCTTAGATTCCTCACCTAGAGGAATGGTGGTTGGAGTGCAGGACTCCCACGTGATTGACTGTGGTTTGAGCCCTGGGCTTGCTGGCTTGCTTTCTCACTTTCTCTTATTCTCTCTTTGTCTCTTTCTGGTGAATTAAAAAAAATAATAAAATTAAATAATTCTTTTAAAGAAAGGAAATGAGCATGATAATAATTATTTCATAAGAACATAGAGGGGAATACATGATAAAAATGAAGGTAAAGCATTTAGCATAGTGACTTATTTGGTAAGCATTCAGCAAGAGTTAGCTATTTACCTATTTCTTTCCTGCTTCGACTCAATAATAACTTTGAGACGAGGCATGTCCTTTTGTAATGTTATTAATAGAATATAAATTAGTTCTAATGTGTCTGCCATACTAGTCAGCCCTTAATCAGTTTTAAAATTCAGCTTATAAATACTTATTCCATATCAAAAACTTGAAAGATGCAAGTAAGTGTATATACACATACAAGTCCACACTGTATACACATGTATCACCCGTACTACACGATTGCAGTTGTACAGAAAGAATACATTTAAATCCTGCCCACTTACATACTTTTCCTTTCTTTCCTTCCTTTTTTTATTTCTGGAGGGCATGTGTACTCACCAAAGAGAGAGGGAGAGAAAGAGCCTCTCAGTGGGACATGGTCATGCCACAGTTCTTCACCCTCCATTTCTCTATCCTGGCAGGATTTGGGGGCATGTTTTTCAAGTTATTGGGGCTGGGATTTGAGCCATGGTCAGACATGTGGAAATCAGTTCCCTTAATCACTGAGCTCTGGGACTGACCCTGCCACATTTATACACACACACACACACACACACACACACACACACATATATATATATATATTTAACGTTTTTGCCATAGGGTACATATGCTCCCTGGAGAGAGACAGAGAAAGACAGTGAGAGGGAAAGTGAGAAATCACTCCTCGGGGGGATGGCCATGCCCCAATCCCTTCTCCATTCTCCTGGGATTTTGGGCATGCACACACACGCACACAGCCCGATGTGATTTTCAAGGTGTCAGTTCCAGGACACCAATCACCATCGGCCACGTGAGAGTCCAGCACCGTAACCACCATGCTACCTGCTGGCTCCTGCATTTATTTATTTATTTATTTATTTATTTATTTATTTATTTATTTATTTATTTTGAGAGGTTTTTGCTATAGGGCGCGTGCGCTTGCCAGACAGACAGAGAGAGACAGAGAGACAGAAAGCAGGAAATCACCCCCCAGGGGGGATGGCCACGCCGCAATCCCTTCTCCTCCATTCTCCTCTCGGGATCTTGGGCACGCACGCACACGCGCCCGGCGTGAGTTTAAGCCACCGGGTCCGGGACTCGAACCGCGGTCGACTACGTGGGAGTCCAGCGACATAGCCATTACGCTAACTGCTGGTCCCCTGCATTTATATTTTAAATACATTCTCATGTTGTTAAAGATGATTTGAAATTGATTTTAAAGAAACAGTCCATTGAATGCTCCATTATTTTCTTAGCTAGGCCCTAGAAATGAAGTTCCTGTGTCAGAAAGTATGAACCTCTTTTTAAACTTTCAATGGAAGCCACATTGCTTTCCTAGAAGTTTGTACCAGGTTTTATTTCCAGCAGCAGCCTGCTCGTACTGGTTATTTGCACTCAAGGATTATTGGTCTCTAAAAAGTTTTGGTGCTTTTGAAAGCCAAGTTACAGCAAGGCAGAATTAGGTGAAATTCCAGGAAATTATATTTCTATAAGAGCTTTAAGCATGTAGGAATATTTTCCAGGCTTTCTGCATTAATTTCTCTCTCTCTCTCTCTCTCTCTCTCTCTCTCTCTCTCTCTGTGTGTGTGTGTGTGTGTGAAATGTAAGTTATATGTAATAACTTCAGTATTATGTAGGAACCTATAGATACAACTTCTGTTCTCTTGTAACCTAAAATATAAGGCTGATATGTCTACTATAGGATGTATAGAGTAAGATATATGCATGCATGTATACATACTTTTTTTTTTTTTTAAAGGTTTTTGACATGTGGCATATGTGCTCACTAGAGAGATGGAGAAAAAGAAAGTGAGGAATCACCCTCCAGGGCATATGGCCACACTGCAATCTCCTCTCTTCCATTCTTCTCCCATGATTTTGGGCACGCATGCACGCACACATGCACACACACGCGCCAAGTGTGAGTTTCCAGCTGCTGGGTCTAGGATGTGAGCCACTGTCGGCCATGTGGGAATCCAGTGTCTTCACCACTACGCCACCTGTTGGCCCCTACTATTCACCAATTAATACATATCTTAAAAGCAAATAGCAAGGTAAAAGTTATGTATCAGGCTTCAAATGGACTCTTCCCCACATTGAGAAATGTCCTCATTCTTTTCCAGCTAAGGTGATCTATCACCTCCACAAAAAGAAGAAACTTTGGCTTATATTTTCCCTTCTAAACAGAATACATGAAACACTACTGCTTGATAGGAGTGGAACTCTGGGTTTATTATGAATTTCAGTGATCTGCCTAAAGCCAGCAGTTCCCCGTTAGTGTTCTTATCATCCCCAGCACCAAAACTGTTTTAAGATGCTACCACTCAGTGGATGATCCTTATATTAAGTTGATTGGTAATTAAAAAATAAAAGGTACTAGTTACCTAATGCCTTTTGTTCCACGTGTGACAGGCTTACCTAAGCCAAAAAAGAGATCCGTATTTGCTTAAGGGAAGCTGTGCTTTAGAAATGACATGAAGTCTGTCTTTGAGAGGGTGAGATCATGGTAGTAGGGCTGGGGGAAGGTTCAGGAAAGGTCGTGAATATTAGAAAACCAGGACGAGGGGGTCCAGCAGTTGGCCTAATGGCTATGTTGCTGGACTCCCATGTAGTTGACCACGGTTTGAGTCCCAGATCCAATAGCTTAAACTCATGCCGGGCACGCGTGTGTGTGTGTGCCCAAGACACCAAGAGGAGAATGGAGAAGGGATTGTGGCATGGCCATTCCCCTGGGGGATGATTTCTCACTTTCTGTCTTTCTGGTGAGCACATGTGCCCTATAGCAAAAACCTCTTCCAAAAAAAAAAAAAAAAAGAAACCGGGGCCAAGGTAGTCCTGGGCTGTGGAAACCATTCTGATACTGCACTGATTGGCAGACGTTTATGAGATGATAGTGAGATGATAGTCCATAAATATTACCACTGAGCACAATTTTTTCAATAGATTACCCACAGGTAATTCAGATGATAAAACTTGTCACCTTAATTATTTTTAAATGTGTAACTGCCAAATCGTCTTTGTGTGTGTTTACTCAGCAAATACTGAGTACTCACTCTGTAGGAGGCACTGTTTTATATAAATTTCGCACACAGACAACTTTAGGGGAACATTGAGTGTCCAACGATTTTTATATTATGAAATTGTGAAGTCAGGGAAGCCACTTGTTTTAACGATGTCTCTCAATCGTCATTTTATTGGTTTGATTTCTTGTTTTCTCAATTAATTTACAGTCACTAAATGGGCAAATTTTGTGCTATTGTATTTTAATTTGTACTTCGTCTGTTACGGCTTTCTAGCAGGAAGATTTTATTTTGACGTGGGTGACGATATAAATGAGTTCGTTTGTTGAGAGGGCACAGGAATTTCATGCTTGGTCAACTGGGGGGTGGGGGGCGTCGGGCCTCCCCTCCCAGAGGTGGGCGTGCTGTGTTGTTTACTAAATACCTGTTTAGCGTGCTCTCTGACACCTCTTGACAGGGAAAAGGACGAAGGCGGTCTCGGAAAGTAGTGGGAAGCGCCTTAACTTTCCTAGTTAGAGCTTTCAAGATATTTTCTAGGTACGACTGCCTTGTTGGTGTTCTGTTTTCAAGTGCAGCTCTCTCCGGCGAACGGGTTACATGTTGCATAAGCTGTGAAAAGGCCCACACAACTTAAATAGCACCTTTATTTACAGCTGCGGGGCCAGGTATTCGATCGCTTCCTGGAAGAAAATGTGATTAATGGCTCTTTTCCAGGAGCGGGGGGGACACCATTGCAGGCCGTCCCTCCGCAGAGCGTGAAATGTGCGTCTTCCTGCCGAGGGCCGCGTCCCGCTGCGGGCCCCGGGCGGCCGCCCAGCCTCAGGTGTCCGCCGGCCGCGGGTGCGGCGCTCGGGCGAGCGGGCGTCCGGGACTTCCTGTCTGGGCGCGGGGCGGAAGGATCGCGCCGCCAGCCGGGCCGCCGCCGCCCCTGCCCTGCCGTTAGGTGGTGGGGTTTCTCCGCCCGGCGGCGGGAGGCGGGCCGGCCTCGGCTTCCTGTCGGCGGACGCGCAAGGATCCGGGCGTCGGAGTGTGTGCGAGTGCGTGAGTGTGTGTCGGAGCACGGCGTGTGTCTCCGGCCGCGGGTTCCGCCTCCTCCCCTGCCGCCGCTGCTCACGGTGGAAGTCAATGTGAAGCAGCAGCTCCAGCCCCGGGATAAACATGGCGACGTCTCTGCATGAGGGACCCACGAACCAGCTGGATCTGCTCATCCGGGCCGGTAAGGACAGCGGAACTTTTCCGCCGTGCATCGGTGCAGCGGGAGAGGGGGTGCCGGGGAGGCGGGCTGGCTCCCCCGGAGCGGTCAGCTCAGGGGGGACGGTGTCCACCTCGCAGTCCTCGGGGCGGCCGGGGGAGAGGGGGGAGTGAATGAAGTAATGGAGGCGACGAATCAGGAAGTGATCACCTTGGAGAGTAACCTGCCTCGGATCCGGCGCTGTCGCTCCGGGGTGGGCTCTGGGAGCCGCGGCGGCGCTCCGGGCGGCGCGCTGGCAGCGGGTGCCGGGGCGCCGAGCCGCGGTTAAGTTGGGGACTCGGGGGCGGACGAGTTGCGCGCTTCGCCTCAGTTGCCGAGGAACCAGGAAGTGAGTGAGGCTGTTGTCTCCCGGCTGCGCCTGCCACGCTGTCTGGCCCGGGAGGCCGCTGCTGCCCGCGGCCGGGGGCGACGGGCTGCCGCGGGGAGCGCCGGCCACCCCCGCCCCGGGCGCCTTTCCCACCCGGTCTCCAAAGCCATGACTTCCGCATGGACGAGGCAGCCCGGGCGATGTCCGGTGGACCGATACCCGCCAAAAAGATGCCCTGACCGTGCCTCCCGCCCCACAGCCCCACCGTGCGCGGTCTCCGGAGTAACGGTTCCGGGCAGGGGCACTTCATAGCGGCGAGTGGCCGGGCTGCCATGCTTTGGGGCCCGCCTCCCTTCCTTGGAATGGGCGACTGGCGGTGGAGAAACTAGGCTCCTGCCCCTTCCCTCGTGGGCTGCCTTTTTTTTTTTTTTTTTTTTAGGCGGGGGGAGGTAGAGAATGGGAAGGACACGGAACGTCTTTTGTACCCCTGGCCTGGAGCGTTGGGGCGTCCGAGAGGAACGTTTATTTTTGTAAACAGTGGGTGAAGGTGCCGGAGCGGGGCGGGCGGGAGGGAGTCTTGGCCCTAGGGAAGTCTCCGCACGGAATCGCCCCCTTTTCCCCTCCCCCCCAAACCTCCCACCATAGCGGAAGCGCCTCGGAGAGGACAGAACGGGCGGGATTGACAGGCCTCCGGTTCCAATCTGCTCTCCGAGCTGTTCCAAATAAGAACGTTGATTTCTGGGGGCGGGACTAGGGGCCCGCGCTGGGCCAATGAAGATTGGGCGGGAGTGGAGCTGACAATGTACGCATGGAATTGGAGGGAAGAGGAGTGTAAACACGGAAGTGGCCGCAGGGGTGGGGGATGTGCAGCGCCACTGCTGCAGCGGAAGGGCACGGACTTAAGTTACATAGAAAAAGAGGCTTTACTTAATAGCAGACGGCGCAGGGAGGCCCTGGATCGAAGTAGCCCCGCTCGGGTGGTGTTTACTCACGGTCATAGTAAGCATGCATAGCCCTTCCCCGGGACCTGTTTCATATCGCCGTGTATGGGAATTGCGAGATGAGAGAGAGTCACCGAACAGTTAGGCTGGAAGAGATCTTCCACTCTTCTGCAACCATTGTTTGTAGGCAAGGGACTTGGAATGATTAGTTTGGCTGGCGAAACTCTGATTCAGTTAGGTTGGGGGAAATCGTGAACACATGTTTTGTGTGTCTGTAACGGAACTGTTAAGTTCAAATAAATGTTGGGATAATAAAACCGTATGTATTGTGTAGCAAATAACAGTGACCAGCCTTTTATACTGTAAAGTGTAATAACGTTTCAGAGGTCTCAATAGAAAAACCACAGTTTAATGAGTAGTGACTAAGACACATTTGACAGTTATTTTCTGATCAGAACAAGAACTCAAGTTGCAGCGAATAAGAGGCAGAGAACAATGAGAACTTACTTTCTTTGTGTATGTTTAATCCATTAAGAAGATAATGTAAACTGAAGGATGGATTTTTCGGCTTTATATTATTGGTACTGTCGATACTTAGAATAGTGGGGTCAGTGCTGTCTCTGAGTGTTGAATTGTACAGTTCAGGAGACATTGTTTCCAGTGACTGTAACAATTACCCAGAACCTCAGGATAGCCCCTGAAGTAAGAACCTTGTAAAATAAAGGTAAGAAGGCTAAAAACTCTGTCATGGGAGAGTATTCTCTTAATAAGCGTTTTGCAATATCTGGAAAACTTAATGTGACCTGTAGATATTTTGCTCAGAGTGGACATCTATAGTCTAAGGTTTGAAAATACCCAGATTTTGTCTTCCTTTCATAAGGATTTTTTTTTTAAATCACCGCCGTTTTTCAGCTCCACTTCTATTTCTTTAGTATATACAGATCTTAACATTAAAGCTTCTTTTGTGATAATGATGTGAAGAACTCATTCTACATATAATTTTTCTCAAATTATTTCCTCAGTCATGTTCATGTAACCCGACTCTCCTTACAAACCCTATTTTAGAGGGAAACTCGAGGCAGGTTTGCTGATTTACTCAAGGTTTATTCAGGGAGTTAAAAGTTAGGAGGGAGTCGCCAGGTGGCGTCTTGGTTAGGGTGCTGGATTCCCTGCATGGTGGACTGTGGTTTGAGTCCTAGTCTGACATCTTGCTCTCTCTGGTCAAATTGAAGAATGATAAATAAAATTAAATCATTCCTTAAAAAATACTTTAAAAAACTGGGGAGGAAAGATGACCCAGAAAATTAAGAATGGTTCTAAATGTTTACTACTGCTGATTGCCAGTGGGAGAGGAACATTTGTAAAGTTTGTAGACAGAATGATCCTTTTTTTTTTTTTCTTTAATCTCCTTGTGGGACCTCATCAGGTGTTAGATTTCTACTTCACAAAGATTTTACAGTCTAATTGAGGAGACAGATGAAGATCTAAATGATGTATAAATGTAAAAATAGCTGCAGTGATTGCTATACTGAGTTGATTAGGGTAGAGTGATATTAACTTCTCAGAGTAAGTTTTAAGCTGAATATTGCTAGTGTAACTTTGTAAGCAAGTATAAAAGACTTAATATTGCCACCGTTGTCATTACATGTTAAGGTGTTAGAGAATGTACTTTTTATTTTTATTCTCCTGTTGCCTAGACTGAAGTATCAGATATATCCACTACTTTAGTTGTCAGAGGAGTTCGAGTAAAGGATGAACTAATAAGCTTATTACAAATCACTGATATTTTAACACACGAAATATTTTTGTGGTGAAGACTTGACATATTTCAATACATTTTCATTGGCAAAAATACATATGAGAGCGCCCCTTGACCCCAAAGTCAGGCTTTGGAGAATCTGCACCTATCACTAAACTAGCTGTGTGTTAGTGACTTCACCTTGTTAGGGTTTCATTTTCTCTAAGAGGACAAGGTTGACTAGATACTCTCTAAGGACTTTCAAGGCTCTAAAATTATAAGTGGCTCAGTGATAGGCAAGGTTAAGGGTTTTCTTTTTCTTGTACTTTTTTATATTATACCATGTGAGTTAATGTCCGAAGGTTATATAATTAGGTTAGTTTCTTTTTTTGTTTGTTTTAGTTTTGCTATAGGGTGCCTGCGCTTAATAAAGAGGACATGGGTGGGGGAGAATAAGAAATCATTCGGGGGGGATGTCCACACCGCAGTCCTTTCTCTTCTGTTCTCCTCTAGGGATTTTGGGCACACGTGCACAAACACCCGGTGTGTTTTTCAGGCCACCAGGTCTGGGACTGACACTGCTCAGTGGGCTGAGTGGGGTCCACTGCTTTAACTGCCGTGTACCTGCTGGCGTATAGGAGGCTAATTTTTTTTAGCCAGTCTTTGAGAACATAAGTTAGAGCCATGCCTAAAGTGTTGAGTAAGTCCATGACATAGTTTAATCGTGTAGGCTCATTTCTAGTATTTAGCTTAATATAGGTATACCAAATGTCTAGCATTGTTTATTTTGTTATTATTTATGTGAGAATACTGTAAATATGTGGTCTAGATTTGTTTCTTTGTCCTTCTTTGATAGTGTGTGCTTGCAAGAGGAGAAAGATCCCGTTCAGTAGGGTCTGAGCATGCTGGGGTTCCCTTCCTCGGTCTGTCCTCTAAGCTCCTCAGGATCGGGCCTTCTTCACAGGCTGATCTGGGGGCCCAAACCTGCTGTCAGCCACGTATTACTGACCAACATCAGTGTATAAGCAGTTGGGATCATTCAATATAAAATAGTTTCCTTTAGAAGTAAAAATTATCTACCTACCTACCTACCTACCTACCTATTTCTTGTGATTTTAAGCCGCAGGTCTGGAACTCAAACATCGGTTGGCCACATGGGAATCTAGTGCCTTAATCATCACTCCACCTGCTGGCCCCTAGAATCAAATTTGGCTAGGTGGAAAAGGGCAGGCACTGCCCTTATTATTTACAGTAACTCATTGTGTTATCTGTAGCTTAAATGTTCAAAATAGGGTTAAAAAAATACTTACAAAAACCTTTTTAAAGAAATCTTCATCCCTGTAAGTAGATAAATACCATTTTACTTATAGAAATGGAATCATAACTTAATTTTTCTTGGAGAGGTTTTTGCTATAGGGCACGTGCGCTCGCCAGAAAGATAGAGATAGAGAGATAGAAAGCGAGAAATTACCACCCCCCCAACCCCCCCAGGGATGGCCATGCCTCAATCCCTTGTCTTCCATTCTCCTCTCAAGATCTTGGGCACGCACACACACGCCCTGCGTGAGTTTAAGCCACCATATCCGGGACTTGAACCACAGTCAACTACATGTTAGTCCAGCGACATAGCCATTACACCAACTGCTGGCCCGGTAACTTTTTTTTTTTTTTTTAGGGGGAGAGGTTTTTGCTATAGGGTACGTGCGCTTGACAGAAAGACAAGAGAGAAACAGACAGAAAGCGAGAACTCACCCCCCAGGGGGGATGGCCATGCTGCCTCAATCCCTTTTCCTCCATTCTCCTCTTGGGATCTTGGGCACACATGCACATGTGCCTGGCGTGAGTTTAAGCCGGTCCGGGACTTGAACCGCAGTCAATTACATGGGAGTCCATCGACATAGCCATTATGCCAGCTGTTGGTCCCGGTCTCCATAACTTTTAACAGACATTCTGAAGTTTTTATTTAGAAACTAAAATGGAAAAAAAACCATGGGGATAGGATTTGGTTATTAATTACATTTGATGATAAATTACATTTGTACTTCTCAAAAAAACACAATCTCTAATCTATGATTTCTTGAGAATCCCAAGAGCCTTTCAAGGGACCTGTGAAATCAACCCTGTTTTCCCTATTTATACTAAGACATTATTTGCCTTTTCACTTACTGAGTGTAGAGAGGAGCTCTCCAGAGCTGATGTGATCGATATTCCAGCACAGTGAATGAAGGAAATAGGAGAATTCACCTGCCTTCTATTAAGTATTAAAAGCACTTACAAAATTGTATGAAACAGGGCCAGCTAGTGGCATGGTGGTTAAGGCAGTGGATCCCACAGAGTCAACTGTGTTCAAGTCCCAGACCCAGTGGCTTGAAAACCATGCCAGGTGTGCGTGCATGTGTGTCTAAAATCCTAAGGAGAAGGGATTGCGCTGTGGCTATCCCCCCAAGGGAGTGCTTTTTCATGTTCTCTTTCTCTCTCTGCCCTATAGCAAAAATTAAACAAAAAGAATTAAAAAACAAACCTACTTTCCAAATCTTTTGTTTTAAAAAGTAATTTAAAAAAAAAGTACTCGTAAGTAGTGAGTTGATTTTAAATGAATATATATTTGAAAGTTTTTTTGGGGTTTAATTTCAGGTATAATAGATATGGGTTGGACCTATATAAGCAAAATCTCTTTGAAGTCCTTAATAATTTGAATACGAAAGGGCCCTCTGCCCTGTAGGTCTGAGTAGCCTAATCACAGCATTCCTATGTACACACTTCCCTATGGCATCCCCCAGCCACAGTGGCTGTGGGGGAGTTGAAGTGTGACTGAGAAGCTGACGTTTTAATTTTAACTAACTTTTAAAACCAAAGCAGTGGGAAACTTCTTTGTATTGATTACATGTTGAAATGACCGTATCTTGGCTCGTCTGGGGTAAAGAAAGGTATTGTTAATTTCACCTTGTGTAGCCACAAGAGGATGAAGTGTTATGTGGCTTGCATTCTTACCTGACAGCTCCGGTTTACAAAGCAGTTCTGTCCCATTTTATACCTTGCATTGCAACTATATTGATTAGGATGTCAAGAGGGACCAGGTGTTCTAGACCTTTTCCCTTTCCCTGATGTTCCCTGGTATCCTTCATTCCCTGTTCTGTGAGAGCCCCCCCCCCCCCCCCCCCAGGGCGGCAGAGGGGAGCCCCAGTAAATGAGATGCAGTAACTCAGGGGTGATTGCCCTGTGCTTTTTTTGGGTCATGGCACTGCTCCTATGGAAATAACCATTGTCATAGAATGAAGAGTTTTCTAATTTTTTCCCATTGCTCTCAAACTAAATTGCTACTAAATTTCATGTTTGACTTGAGAACATTGTTATGAACTAGATCCACTGCCAGCATTCGCTTATGCAAAGCTGAGAGGTATGCCTCTTGTCAGACTTAATTACCAAGTTTGGTATTTTGTAACAGCTGTTAAGTGAGTCTGGAATAGTCTACCACGCAAACACCGGTTGATTAGAAAGATAGAAATGGAAAAAGATTTTTACTAATAGTAATTAAGGGCATAAGCAAATTTTACCTTTGGCACCACAGTTGAAATTAAAATAGCTGTTGAAATTTATTTGATGCATATATTTCTTCAAGTAGAATTGAACAGCAACACCAACAAATAGTGGTAACTAGAAAAACAATAGCTGTCAGATTACTTTTAGCGTCATTGTTTCCATTTTAAAAATTTGTTGTTCATTTTTCCTCCCATAAATGTTGACACAAATCTAGAAAGGTACCAGTAAATCAAGTTGAAGTGAACTATAAGGAATTTCGTTTTTCTGCCGTTGTTTGAAGTTTGCCTTACCCCAGTTGCACAACACTGTTCAATTCTTACTTATCCTTTAAAGAATTGTGGAAAATTTATTTAAATTTTATTTGAATTGTTTATGTGAACAAAATAGTCTTAGAAAATTTAATTACTGAAATTTGAGTAAGACAAATATTTCATGAATAGCTGTCGTCAAGAACGACGATTTCATGACTAAGGTCAACAAGAGGGAAAAGATAGTGCTGACTTTTTACAAAATGAGTGGTGAGTCCTGGAAGCTGTCAGGAGCTGCAAACGGACTCTTAGGTTTTTATTCATTGCGTCTAAGCGTTGAGTTAGTAAATAAAAATGACCAAATTAGTAAACATCAAAAAAAAAAAAAAAGAAAGAAAGAAAAATCAGAGCTCTCTTTAGAAGCTGCTAACTTACGGAGTAACCTGAAATTATTTTACACTTTTGTGTAGTTTTGAAATACTTACCTGTGTTTTCAGCGTTGCCTGAACTATATTATTATCAGCGTGGTGAAGCCTCGGCCCGTTCACACTGCGTCTCAGGTTTCTAAGTGTCACCGGGGCCTGGCCCATGGAAATGCTCAACAGCATTTGTTGATTGTACCTGGAGTATTAGATCGTCTGGTGGATAATGCATAGAGGATTTATGCCCATTTTACGTTTTCATCCTAAATTTAAAGTATGAGTGAATACATTTTTTTTACTAATTTTGCATATGTTTATTCTTTAGGTTAACATATTTGTGAGAAAATGTTGATTTTTGAGGCAGAAGGGGAAATTGAGGTCTGAAATATAAGCAAGAAAATAACCCCTTTCTTGTTTTCGGAAATGTACCTCAAACTACGTAAGAAGTGAGGGGACAAAATATGTTAACTAGTAGGCAGATTTCATTTTGTTTGTAACTTAAAGCATTTTAGAATCTGATAAGAGTTTATTACTGTATTATTACTGAATTCTTTGGCAGCTCTGATTTTCATACGGTGGAGTTTTTGTGGTGTGTCTTAATACAATTACATAAGGAATTAGTTTACCCAGATGGTTTATTAATAGCACCGAAGACAACAGCTAAATTGCAACACCAGCAGACTTTAAAGAGAATGGCTACCAGAGTAAATTTTAAAGACCCGAGAGTTTCCTTTCTAAGATTCTTCAGTGTATGTGACTATCTTAAGAAGGCACTTTGGAAAAAAAGTACTTTAGAATACTAATATATTTTTTACCTAATAGGAAGTTTTTAGAAGTTGAGCTAGTAGGGCCGATTGAATCCTTTGCTTCAGTGAAGCTGCAGATAAGAGTAAGCAGGGTCACCTAAAGATAGATTTACTTAGAGGTTTGGCTGCCTCTCTGGAACCATTTAGCTTTGAGCAGATTTCCATAAATGGAAAGAGCAACTGGAGATACCCAGCACCTTGGTTGTGAGAGTGTGGATGATGTGCAACAGGTGGTCAAACAGTCCCTGGATTTTTAAAATAATTGCTGTCCAAGTGACTGGTATTTCAGGCTGAGGCTTTATCATTTGGTGAATTTCGGGACTAAGTGCGTTCTTTCCCCCCCAGTTAGAAGTTTTCTGGAAGTAGTTTTAAAAGATTTGTATCTTTAGTTTGTAAAACTTGCGTGTCATATGATTTCATGAAATTTGTATAAACATTTACTTTGAGTCCTTTTAGGGAACATCTTGAGAAAATCTATCAAATTAGAAACCGTTACATATTCATGTTTCAGAATCTCTTACCAAGTAAACTGTTGAGCATTTTAAGCCAGGATGTGGTGTTAATATGGCGTTAGGACAAGAAGTTTGTTCTTGAATTGCCCGTTCCCCGCGAGGTCAGTGAGTTGTCCTTAAATCGGTACATAAAAGAAATACCTGCATGCCTCCTTCGTGAATAGTCTGTCCTGGAAGCTATAGCAGAATATAAAGATGTGCTAAGAGAGCACACCTCCCCCATCGCCAGGCATTTATGATCTTACAGGAGCGATAAGAGATTATCAGCATTTGAGTAAGTTGTTACAGGGTAGACACTGTGCTTGTTAGTTTTAAATCGGAAACATTTTACGTAATTCTCGCCAGTATCCGAGGTAAGTAATATTTGTATTCTGTAAAAGAGAACACAGGCTTTAGAGAAATTAAGTTGCTTGCCTGGGATAACAAATAATAAGTGGCAGAGACTAGAACCTAAGTTGCTGAGCCTCAAAACCCACACTGCTGTTCATTTTACTGTTTCATGAGTATTCATCAGCAATGCATAAAGGAAGTGTTGAAGTGAGAGATGCTGGGAGTAATGGAATTAGAAAAGCCTCAGTGGAAAATAAAATAAAAATACTTTTAAAAAATATTATTATTATTATTATTATTATTATTATTATTATTATTTTTTTGGTTAAGTCCAGAAAGTCCTGTGAGGTTCTGAGGAAGAAAGGTTATTGTGAAGAGAGCTCCCAAGTTCTCTGGCACTAAAGCTAATGCATGTGGTTATCTGTCTCCAGGCAGCTCTGCCTGGAGAACATTTACTCACCCAGGAGAGTCTGTAAGAGTGGAACTAATTCATTTAGTTAACTTGGAAATACGATGTGTTTCTGATGGATTCTGCTGGGAATGATCAGAGCCTTGGCTCTAGTAGCAGTACATCAGAATATAAAATTGACCTCACACGATCGGTGATCTCCAACCACCAACCCCTATGCTCACTACCTCATTCTTTTGGCCTAAAATTGGTGCAGGGGTCAATTTCAAGGGTCTGTCTTTGTTTTCCTTTGGGTGAGATCCAGAAACACTTCAGTAATTCCTAATCCACCTCATTTTGCTTCGTTTCAGCATTCATTTTACAGAGTATCGGTACTAGGCATATTTCAGTTTTTAAATAATTTCTGTACATTTGTATAGACTAATAGGTATTGGTAGCTTATTTAGAGTTATTCACATGACAGTGAATTTATATTTTTTCTTACATTGTAGTGTGTTTTAATTTAGCAATGTGTTGAGTGCATTTTAATTGAATAGCACTTCTCTTTCCCCAGTGGAAGCATCAGTTCATAGCAGTAATGCACACTGTACAGATAAGACGATTGAAGCTGCTGAAGCCCTCCTTCATATGGAATCTCCTACCTGCTTGAGGGATTCAAGAAGCCCTGGTATGTGAACTGTTTGTTTTTTTCCATTAAATCTGTCACATTACTTGGTATGTCTGTAATGAAGTTTGTCTTGTTTTGTTTTCTTTTTTGTTTCTTCTTTTTTTAATGCAAGGGATTGTCGGAATTCTCAAATATTTGTTACGAAGGTTGGGGGCGTAGTAGGTGGCATGGTGTTTAAGGTTCTGGGCTCATCCTGGACCTGGTGGCTTGAAAATCACACTGGGCACATCAGGCACATATGCATGCCCAAAATCCTGAGAGGAAAATGGAGATGGGATTGCAGTGTGGCCATCACCCCCTAGGCCGGTGATTTCTCACTTTCCCTCTCTTATCCCAGTGGGCACACCTGTCCTATGGCACCTTAAAACATAATACATAAAAAGTCTATTACGTATAAATACCTGGCAGCAGTAATTGAGCTTTATTTGCCAAAGTTTCCAAATCTTAAATGCTTGAAATACTTAGTTTCCATAATAAATGAAACTGAACAGTGTCCACAATAGACAGGCAGATGTCTGTTAAGCAGCTGTTGATATACCATTGTGTCTGTACCCTTCACTCAAGGGAAATGATAAGCCTTTGTAGTTTGGTAGACTGGAGCAGTTGCCTCCTGTGACCACTTCAAATCCTTTATATATGACAGACAGCAACTCCAGGGAACCGTGACCAGCAGTTGGTGTAATGGCTATGTTGCTAGACTCCCATGTAGTCGACTGCGGTTCGAGTCCTGGACCTGGTGGCTTAAACTCACGCTGGGCGTGTGTGTACATGCCCAAGATCCCGAGAAGAGAATGGAGGAGAAGGGATTGCGGTGTGGCCATCCCCCCAAGGGGATGATTTCTCGCTTTCTTTTTTTTGGATAGGTTTTTGCTGTAGGGCTCATGCGCTTGCCAGACAGACAGAAAGCGAGAAATCACCCTCCTCTCCCCCCCAGGGGGGATGGCCATGCTGCAATCCCTTCTCCTCCATTCTCCTCTCAGGATTTTGGGCATGCACGCACATGCGCCGAGTTTCAGCCACCGGGTCTGGGACTCGAACTGTGGTCGACTACATGGGAGTCCAGTGACATAGCCATTATGCTAACTGCTGGTCCCGTGATTTCTCACTTTCTGTCTCTCTGTCTTTCTGGCAAGCGCACGCGCTCTATAGCAAAAACCTCTACAAAAAAACCAAAATAATAATAATAACAACAACAACTCCTCCAGGGAGCCATCCAGTATCTAGCAAAGAGCTTATGCCATTTTCTTTACCCTTCCTTTAGCCTATGAATTTTCCTTTTTTTTTGATCCCTTTTTTTCTTTGAAGACTGACTTTGATAGTCATTTTGTATTAGTTATAATTTAATGTCCAAATGTTAATTTGACTCGACGTAGTAAGATTGGCCCTTCTTCTCACAAGGATTTACAATAAATGCTAAGAACAACTGTGCTTTGAATTTTTTTAAGATTTGTTTTTATATTTTTAAGATAGGATATTGGTTGGCTGTTCTAAGCCCAGCCAGCCTATGCTCCCTTCTTGAGAGTGTAATTTTCTTTGCTCAGCCAAATAAAGTTTCCATACTATCTGCTAAAATAAAAGACAGATAGGATCTTTACTTAAGTTGACTTCCTCATGCTTCAGCCTCCTGAGTAGCTGGGACAACAGGTCCATGCCACTGCACCTGGCTTTTTACACTGGACTGGAAATCAAACCTGGGCCTCCCATGTGTACTCAACTTGCCAAGTAGTAGGTAGGTCAGCCAGTGTGTGCTACCGTGGCTGGGCTAACCTCACTTCCCCCCACCCCCTTATTTCATGGGGAGGGGTACTTTTTTTTTTTTTTTTTAAGCTATAGCGAGCGTGCGCTCTCCAGAAAGACAGAGACAGAGAGACAGAAAGCGAGAAATCACCCCCCAGGGGGGATGGCCATGCCGCAGTTCCTTCTCCATTCTCCTCTCGGGATCTTGGGCACGCATGCACACGTGCCCGGCGTGAGTTTAAGCCACCCGGTCCGGGACTCGAACCACGGTCGACTACATGGGAGTCCAGCAACATAGCCATTACGCCAACTGCTGGTCCCCGGGAGGGGTACTTTTTGACAGGGTCTTGCCCTTACAATCTTCTGCCCCAGCCTGCAGCTTTTAACCAGGAATACAGGAGTATGCTGTGGTTCCCAACCTGTTCAAGTTAGTCTGGGATACAAGCCCGGACATCCCTTGGGGCCCCAGCCTCACACAGTGATACCCTACCATTTGGGCCACTGTGGGTGGGCTGCCAGCCATACTTGTAAAATGAAATAGGAATCCCATGTGTTGCTCATGGTTATGAGAAGAAAATTCGGGTATTGTTGGTTTAATCTTCAATAGTGTGTATTAACTGTATCTCTGAAATGAAATAGAAATGTCAAATCCTGATCATTTGGGCATGTTGGGAGGAAGCATGAGCAACATTATTGTGTATAATAGAATGCCATGTGCAATCCGTACATAATGTTTTTTTAGAATTTTTAAAATTTTATTATTATTATTTAAAATGTGTTACAGGTCACATGTGTTCACCAGAGAGACAGAGAGAGAGAGGGAAAGTGAGAAAGCAAGCCGCCAAGTCTGGGACTCGAACCATGGTCGACTATGTGGGAGTCCAGCACAGTAACCACCATACCAGCTGCTGGCCCAGATTTTTAATATTGAAGAATGATATCCATTGGTCTATAATGAATAGATTTATCTTTTCTTCATGTTCTAAAATGAACTATAGGTGCTTTTTACTAAATAGATTTTTACAAATCATCTAAATTTCATATTACTTAAAGGCCAGTGAGGGACACATGAAAGTAATTATTAAGGAATTCACTGTTATTTTCAAGTGTTTCCCCAAGTGTCAAAATAACTATATTTTTGGAGCCAGCAGGTGGCATGGTGGTTAAGGCAAGCTGGAATCCCACATGGCTGACCATGGTTCGAGTCCTGGACCTGGCAGCTTGCTTTCTCACTTTCCTTCTCTCTCTTTTTCTCTCTCTGGTCAAATTCAAAATAAAATAAAGTAAAATGAAATTAATTAATTAAAAAAACTATATTTTTCTACAGTGAGCTTGAAAGGATCTAAAAGTGTGAAGAAATGAGGGGGGTACTCTTCGTGGTCTTTACCTTACCCAGAACATTAACCTCTCCTTCAAGTTCATTTTATGACTCTCTCCTTGTATACTTCAGGCCGTAGTGAATAGTAAGCAAATTGACCTCTTCAGGAGGAAGCTCTTAATGACCCGTGTTGACGAGTTCTTACTGAACCTTACGCCTTCTGTGTATTGAACCGTCCACGTAGGAAACATTCTTGTGGGTGGGAAGTTTTAATTTTTCAACTTTTTTTTATAGTGGAAGTGTTTGTCCCTCCTTGTGTATCAACTCCAGAATTCATCCATGCTGCTATGAGGCCAGATGTCATTACAGAAACTGTAGTGGAGGTGTCAACTGAAGAGTCGGAGCCAATGGATACCTCTCCCATCCCTACATCACCAGATAGCCATGAACCGATGAGGAAGAAAAAAGGTAGAGGCTATATTTAAACATTTCTGAGAAAACAGATGATATTTTTTCTGGTATAGTTTTCCCCATCGAGGGATGTAGACAGTATTAATGTACTATAATAATAGCATTTAAGATTAATGTTAACTTAAGTATATATTGACAGATTGAGACTTTTGTGTTTTAATATGTTCAGACTATTTAAAGGAGTTCATATTTAAACTCTGAAGGTACTTGTCTGACAATGAGGATTTAACAGGTTTCGGACACAGAGGAAAGATTCCTGCATACTTCTCTTACCGTTTTTTTTACCTTTTGATCCTTTTATAGGTAACTTGGTTACATTTTTGAAAGTTTCTGTTCTTTACTTTCTCTATTTTGTATAGTCTTCTTCCTCTTTGGTGACTGTTTAAAAAAAAGCCCAGGTGGGACCAGCAGTTGCTGTAATGGCTGTGTCATTGGATTCCCATGTAGTCGACCGTGGTTTGAGTCCCGGACCCGGTGGCTTAAACTCACGCCAGGCACGTGTGCGTGTGTGCCCAAGACCCCGAGAGGAGAATGGAGGAGAAGGGATAGCGGCGTGGCCATCCCCCCTGGCGGGGGGTGATTTCTCTTTTTCTGTCTCTCTGTCTCGCTTTCTGGTGGGCACATGGACCCTATAGCAAAAACCTCTCCCCCCAAAAAAAGCCCAGGTTAGCTTGTGGCATGGTGCTTAAGGTGGCTGGACGCCATACAACTGACGGCACGGTTCAGGTCCCAAAGCCAGCAGCTCGAAAATCACACTGGGCACATGTGAGTGTCCAGCATCCCAAGAGGAGAATGGAGAAGGAGGGATTGAGGCATGGCCATCCTCCGTGAGGAGGAGATTTCTCAATAATGTTTCTTTCTTCATACCTTCTGTCTAAAACATCAATATTGCCAGTAGAGACCTCTAATTGGGTGAAGAAAAGAGCATTTCCACTTAGTTTGACTCCTGCTGAAACCTGTGCTCACCTGACCCCAAATGGGGCTCAGGACTCCAGCATTGTCTCCAACTTCACAAGGACATGAGCAGTGAGGGGTCCTTTTCTGGTCAGATCAACGGTGAGACTTGAAAAGATAGGAAATCCTAAGTCAATAGGTACCCATCTCATTCCACTTTCTTCTCTATCTCTTTCTTCACATTTTAGAGTGGGGAAAACATGTCAAAGGTAAAAATGAGGGAGACCTAGTCCTGTGGCCTAGTGATAGAGCTGGACCCCACATGGCCCACCATGGGTTTGATTCCTGGCCCTGGCAGCTTGAAAATACATGTCAGGCACATGTGTGTGCACGCCCCAAATCCCAGCAGGGTGGTGAATGGGAGGAGAAGGGATTGCAGCAGGGTGGTCGTGCTCCATTGGGGGAGTACTCTCGCCCCCTTCCTCTGTCTGTCTCTCTCTGCAAGTTCACATACCCTGACAATTGAAACTAACAGGAGCTTGCTCCATGGCCTGGTGATTGAGGCAGCTGGTTCTCACATGGCTGACCGTGCAGTTCCGAGTCCTAGACCAGTAGCTTAAGAAACACTCCAGGCATGTGTGAATGTGTGCCCAAGATCCCAACAGGATAGATTTACAGCTGAAAATGTTTCAAATGCACATATAAATAACCTTACCCATTACCCACTGCAGTCGTTGGCTGATTGCACCTAGTGGGAGCTGTTAAAAACACTTAAGAAATTTTTAGATTTGAAAAAGACCATGAAATACAGGGGTCATGTAGGGAATTAGGATGTGGTATGATACAAACTAGGAAATAATTTTGCCAATTTAATACTAATTTTATGTCTTTGAAAGCTCTAAATAAATGGACATTTAAAAATGACAAATTATTGGGACTAGCAGATGGCATAATGGTTATACGTTGCTGGACTCCCACATAGTCAACTCGTTTTGAATCCTGGACCCAGCAGCTTAAAACTCACGCTGGGTGTGCATGTGTGCATGCCCAAAATCCTAAAAGGAGAACAGAGGAGAAGGGATTGCAACATGGCCATCCCCATGGGAGGTCGTTTCTCACTTCCTGTCTCTCTGTCTCTGTCTCTCTGGTGAGTGTGTCTGCCCTATAGTGAAAATCTCTCTCTTAAAACAAAAATTACAAATAACTGTTCTGTGCTCATTGCATTACTGTAAAGGAAACAGTGAAGACTTGGAATGCTGAATGTTTGGGACATTTGGAGTTACATCAGTTATTTTATTATAGTCTTTCATTCCAGTGCCTGTAACAGTCTAATGTGCATCGTGACTCTCCAAGAAAAGATAGCATGGCGATTCTAACAGTTAATCTGGTTGTACAGTCCTTTTTTTTTCTGTTGAGGAATACTCTTATTAATTTATCAAGGAACGTGGTTTCACGAGTGCAGCTTTATAAGAAAATAAATGAAGCCTTTTGAGGCTAATCTTTCTATTAAGAAGAGCTTTCATACTCAAATATAGGAGATGGTGAAAATGTTAACTTATTGCTCACTGATTTGTACATATAAGTATTATTTATTAGCTCTTTTTCTTTAAATATTTAGTTTTTATTTTTTTATTGAAAAAAATTTTTAGCGAGGGCTTTTTTTTTTTTTTTTGCCATAGGGTGTGTACATGCTCTGGAGAGACAGAGACAGAAAGTGAGAAATCAACCTCCAGGGCAGATGGCTATGCTGCAATTCCTTCCCCTCCATTCTCCTCTTGGGATCTTGGGCGCGTGCACGTGCACACACACACGTCTGGTGTGAGTTTTAAGCCACTGGGTCTGGGACTTGAACCGTGGCTGACTATGTGGGAGTCCAGCAATGTAACCATTACGCCATCTGCTGTTCTCCATGTTATAGTAGTAGTATTTATTTTAAAGAACTGTTTAACTTTATTTATTTATTTTAATTTGACCAGAAAGGGGCAATGTGTGAGAGAGAAAGAGAAAGTGAGAAAGCAAGCCATCAGGTCTGGGACTCGAAACGCAGTCATCTATGTGGGAGTCCAGTGCCCTTAACCACCACACCACCTGCTGGCCCCTATTACTATTTTTATTTATTTATTTTTAAATAATTATTTTATTTAACTTTATTTATTTATTTATTTTTATTTTGACCATAGAGTGACAGAGTGAGAGAGCGAGGGAAAGTGAGAAAGCAAGCCGCCAAGTCCAGGACTTGAATCATGGTCAGCCATGTGAGTCCAGTGTTCTTAACAACCACACCACCTGCTTGCCCCCCATTATTATATTTAAGAGAGGTTTTTGGTGTAGGGCATGTGCATTTGCCAGAGAGACAGAGAGAGACAGAGAGTGAGAAAGTGAGAAATCACTCCCTGGGAGGATGGCCATGCCCCAATTCCTTCTCCTCCATTCTCCTCTTGGGATTTTGGGCATGCATGCACACGTGCCTGGCGAGATTTACTCGAACTGTGGTTGGCCATGTGGAAGTTCAAGACCTTAACCACTACACCACCTGCTGCCCAGTTTTTGTTCATAATTATTACTATTATTTTGATTCACCATAGAGTGAGAAAGTGAGAAAGCAGGCTACCAGGTCTGGGACTCAAAACATGGTCGGCCTTGTGGGAGTCCAGTACCTTAACCACTACACCCCAATTAGCTTTGTTTTCACAAGGAGTCCTGTGAGCTTTCTGTTTTAATTTTTGCCAAAGCATATTTCTTATTGATTAGAATCGCCAGAATAAAATCCTAGAACATATGTGTATGCATTTTGAAATATAAATTAAGACATTTTAATTTAGCTACTTATATAGCTAATTTAAATTACTTCTGCTAATGAAGAATAGAGTGACATCAGAAATCCCAGAGGTATGACTATTGACAAATCAGTAATTTTTTTTTAAAGAATTATTTTATTTTAACTTTATTTATTTATTTAAATTTGACCAGAGTGGGATAGAGTGAGAGAATGAGAGAGAAAGTGAGAAAGCAAACTACCAGGTTTGGGATTTGAACCATGGTCGGCCATGTGGGAGTCCAGCTCTTTTAACCACCACACCACCTGCTGGCACCAAATCAGTAATAATCTGTTAGGTTGTTGGGAAAGTCATGATGTGTTTTTCTTTCTTTGTGAAATTATTTCATTTAACTTTATTTATTATTATTTTCTAGTTTGATCAGAGAGAGACAGAAAGAGAGAGAGGGAAAATGAGAAAGCAAGCCCTTAGGTCCAGGACTTGAGCCACAGTTGACCACGTGGGCGTGTGGGCGTCCAGCATCTTTAACCACCATGCTACCCGCTGGCCCCTCTATGTTTTTCTATGCAAAAAAAGCGTCGTGAGTTTCCTGATGACCCAGTATTTAATCTGAAAATATAATATACTCGCATATTCCCAGTCTCTTCTCTTCACCTGCTAACATTCATCCATCCATCTGGACTGAGGATCAAATATAACTTCAGACTTATGCCTTCTTAAGAGTAGAGAATTACTGCCCCGGCTTTCTCTTCATTGTGGATGCTGAACTGTCTGAGAGAACCTTGTGGCAGAAATGAGAAACAGAAGGAAAGGGTGCAAACATTTAGTAGACATTTAAAATAGTGTAAAAGGTTAGCACGTTGAGGCCCTGATCGTGTAAGTAGTAGAGCAGTTGTCCCTGATTTACCATGTGTATTGCAACTACCACCACTTAACTACTCTCATCTAAATCTCCAGGTGTGTTTCTGATGCTCCATTAGAAGCAATTTTCATATATATTAGCATGTTGTCTACAAATTAGTGTCTAGTTTAATGACTAATGTGTTATCAGAGAGTCTGCAATCATGTTTCTGTCAGTTTTCCTGTTTTTCAATGTATGGTTTCTATATCTTACTTTTCCAGTTGGCCGTAAACCAAAGACCCAGCAGTCGCCAATTTCCAATGGGTCTCCTGAGTTAGGTATAAAGAAGAAACCAAGAGAAGGAAAAGGTAATTTGGGGAGGGCTGTTTGGAGGGGAGAGGTTTTTTTTTTTTCCAGTAAGGTGACAATTTGCATTTGTAAGAAATTTATTTCTAGTACATGCACTTACGGAGTCCTGTCCAGTAGTAGTTCTCCATCAGGGATGCATCAGCGCCTCTCAGAGCTTCTTAAACTAACTGCATGACCCGTAGCTCATGAGATTCTGCAACCATGGCTGCCCTGTGTGCTGGGGCGGGGACCGGAAGCAAGGAGCAGCTTTGGTGTTTGACCAGGCCCGAGGACAGTCTGATGTCCATCGTCCCTACGAGCCGTTGTTTTAGAGGATATGTGTGTGTTTAATTGCACTTATCCCCACCTTGAGCCACTTAGAATGGAAAGAGGTTTACAACCAGGACTGTTTCTAAACTGGTTGGAAGCAATGTAAGACTTTAAGGCAAGCCAAATTTAATTTCCCAGTCGGCAGATTTCAGTCATGTTAGTCACCTGTCAGGATAAAAGGTACCCATGTTTTGCTTTAGAAGTTGTATATCCTCATTAAAATTAAAAATAGCAACATGCCTCTCCCATTCTATGCTTTCATTAGTACGTTGGGTCCGATGATGTCTACAAATAGCATTTCAGCATTGGTTTTAGATGTGTTCTGTATGATGATCTGATGGACCGGAAATATATTACTTCTGTGAATAAATGTTTTCAGATCGATATTCAGTAGTTGGACAGACTCTATTGATATATCCAAGTTTATTCTGTTCTTAACAGGTGGTGTGAATTATATATATATATGATTTTAAATAAGTCAAAAATTTAGTCTAGTTTTAAAACATTCTCTAGTAAGCCTATAAGAAATTTGACACTTGGTTTTATACCAGAAAGAAAAAATATACCCAGATATATTGAACAGATATTTATTCAGGAACTGATTACTCAATTTCAGATAGATAAAGAATAATTTTTCATTTCCTTTTCTGTGGTCATTTTATAGTTTTAACATCTTTGGTTTTGACCTTTATATTGAAAACTGAAAAGTATATAGTCTTAGTAAATATTAGAAAGCTAAACTGTAAATATATAATTATCACTTTTTAAAAAACTTTCATCATTAGTGATACCTGTTATACTTAAAGACTTTATGTATGTATAAACGCTGAGAAAACTTTTGTGACCTATTTTCATCAGTCAAAATCACCTTTCATTAAAATTTCAGTCTTGTATTATTAAACTTGAGGCAGCATGTTATTTAATATGAAGATGAAAGTTACTTCAGACAAACTTGGATTAAGAATCCAGCCAGTATTTCCTCTTCTGCAAAATTGTGATAATGTCTGTCATAGGCATTTATCTTACTTGATTGCTTCTTTTTCTGAAGCTGGTTTTCCTTAAAAACAGAAAGAGAATTGTGAGTTTTAATTTGGGGTTGAGAACTCGGGTGGAGTGCTTAAAGATAACCCGAGGGAGGAATGTCCAGTTAATTCCAACACCTGCTGTGTGCAAGGAAGGCATTGTTTATGTGGTACAGGAAAGTTTTTTTTTTTTTTTTTTTTTGGATAATCTGGTTGTGAACAAAATGAAAATGCTCCCAGCTACACATTTTGCTGTAGCTACAGATGACACATGGTTTAATAGTTTTTAGGTAGTGATGTGATGTAGAAGGACTCGAGACACAGATGTGACGTTGTGAAGTTGAAGGTCAGACTTTTTACATCAGGAGACACATAGTGAACTCAACTCTGGGTTATTCTTGAATTCATGGAATTGTAAGGTAAATTCAGAATGAAAATGAAATGCCAGAGGAGCGTCGGTGTTTGATTGACGGGGATGGGAGAGCGGTGGCTTGGCTCAGAGGCATCCTACCCTGAGAGCTGTTCTCACGTTGCTGCGCATAGCTTGGATGAGGACCTGAGGCTAGTGAAGGGACAGTGAGCAGGAGCCCAGAGAAGACCGGTGATCCAGTGCTGGTCCGTGTCGTCTCGTCTTTCCTTCTCAGGACTCTAGAGGTTACAGAGGGAATAAATGAAAAACAGCTTGACAGGCCTGGCCATTGCCCACTGCCCTTCCCCCTTCCAAAGGGGTCCTTATTTATTATTCTTTTTGTGATTAAGTTCCATATTTTGTTTGTCCAGATTACTTCCTTCTCTATTATGTGTATTTAACCAAGACTTCATGACTTCTTAACCAATCCACTTTATTTTTACTCCCCAAATTTCACGTTTTCTGATAAACTTGGAATGAATAATTATGCATTACCCTGTGATGTATCTTGTATTTACTGTATTTTTGATTGGCAGAGGACATAATGTGCTAGCCAGAGAGAGAGACAGACAAGTAGAAAGCACCCCCACGTTGGGTGTGGGCACAGTGCAGTCTCGTCTCCTGTTTTCCATCCTGTTGGGATGTTGAGCGTGTGCGCATACGTGTGCAGCATGTTTCCCAAGACACTGGAGTGGATTCAAACTCGTCGGTCATGTGGTTTTGGCACCTTGAGTCACTAGGTTAAGGGGTCCCATTATAGTGGTTACATTATTTCAAACTGTTACTGCTCCTATTGCTATTTAACTTGTCACCTACTTTTTTCAAACCCTTCTCACCTAAACAGTAAATTATTTGAGGCAGGGACAGGTTTTTAATTCTTTGTATCCTACTACTAAACTTAAAAGTAGTACGTGAAAAATAATTTTTTTTCTGTAAACATATTATACTATTTCCTCATTTTAGTATTTTGCTAATATTTTAGGTAACATTTGATGAATACTTGACTAGTTTAAGGAATTGCCATGTTACTATTTTTTAGTTTTCTTATTTAAGATGCTCATAGTTTGGAATAGCAGATGGTATAATGGTTATGTCACTGGACTCCCACATAGCCTACCACGGTTTGAGTCCTGAATCCGATGGCTTGAAACTCACCCTGGGTGCATGTGCTCACATGCCCAAAATCCCAAGAGGAGAATGGAGGAGAACGGATTAGGGCGTGGACATCTCGGGGTGGGGGTGTGGTTTCTTACTTTGTCTCTGTCTCTCCATCGAGTGCATCTGCCTATAGCAAAAATCTCTCTCAAAAAAAGATGCTTATATTTTAAGACTGAAGCACAAATGTCTTTAGTAGCCTAGTTTTTCATATATAATGAAATGCTTTTATTAAAAAAATTATTTATTAAATTTCATTTAATTTGACCAGAGTGAGAGAGGAAGGGGAAGGGAGAAAACAAGCCGCCAGGTCCAGGACTTGAACCGCGATCAACCATGTGGGAATCCAGTGCCATTAACCACCACGCCACTCACCGGCCCCATGAAATATTTTTAGTATATTACTTACCTTCACTCTACTAGATATAATCAGTAAAAAAAGATGAGGGAGTTTTTAAAGTCTGTTTTTGAGACGCAGTAGTTTTCTTTGATACCAAATATAAACTGACTTAAATAGCCCAGAGGAAAGTAAGAGGATACGAGGGTTCCGAGTTGCGTGCATTATTATAGGAGATGACATGGAACTCCAAGTTTGGGTCTGAAATTGAATCAGAGAAGTGGGTTTCTTACCAAAAATCCTACGACTGCTTCCTCAAAGTTTTTTTTTTTTTTTTTTTGGAGAGGTTTTCGCTATAGGGCGTGTGCGCTCGCCAGACCGACAGAGAGAGACAGAGAGATAGAAAGCGAGAAATCACCCCCCAGGGGGGATGATCATGCCGCAATCCCTTCTCCTCCATTCTCCTCTTGGGATCTTGGGCACGCACGCACACGCGCCCGGCGTGAGTTTAAGCCACCGGGTCTGAGACGCGAACCGCGGTCGGCTACGTGGGAGTCCAGCGACATAGCCATTACGCTAACTGCTGGTTCCCCTTCCTCAAAGTTTTGTACGGTTTATTACACATTGCTAGCCTATTTAAGGAAATTAAGTGTCTTTTGTGAATTTCAAGCATGGAATTTATTGTATTGTCGCAAATTTTATTTTATTCAGAGTTTGCCTCTGTGAATCAATAAATTTGCTTCTGTTTAACTCAGGTTAGCTTCGTGCTAAGCATTGTTCTTTGCCTTTATTGAACTCAGTATCTAGTATGGGTGACCTATATATGATAGTACAAAACCCAGGACCTTGACTGTATTAAACAAGTATGTTTAGGATTTTTATTATAATGAAAGGTATTTATTTGCTTTTAATTATGTTTTTGATTATGTTCCTGAATTTGTAATCAGCGTTTATTATTGTCTTTGCTTTTGTTTTTAAAGGAAACACAACCTATTTGTGGGAGTTTCTTTTAGATCTCCTTCAAGATAAGAATACTTGTCCCCGGTATATTAAGTGGACTCAGAGAGAGAAAGGCATCTTCAAGCTCGTGGATTCAAAGGCTGTCTCTAAGCTTTGGGGAAAACATAAGAACAAGCCAGACATGAACTACGAAACTATGGGACGAGCTTTGAGGTACAAGCATAGATGAGCTGGTATTCAAGCAGAACTTGCCTGTTCTGAACATCAGCTGTTCCATTTCAAGAGACGCTCAGAATCCCTTCCTACAGCTTTTGAACTTGGGTGGGGATATTATAGAGGAGTGTCTCAGATTTGGAAGTAGACGGGGGTGGGGAACAGAGGGGTCTAGATGCATAAAATTTCAACATAATTGAAAAATCCATTTTTGTAGAAAAATGCACTTTTATACTGAAGATTATGACTTACAGACATTGTTAAGTTGGGGGCCAGCAGATGGCATCATGATTAAGGTGTTGGATTCCTACATGTCAGACTGCAGTTCGAGTCTCGGCCCCTGCGGCTTGAAAAACATACCTGGTGTGTGTGTGCGTGCATGCCCAAAATTCCAGGAGGAGAATGGAGGAGAAGGGATTGCAGCATAGCCCTCTCCCTGGGAGGTGCTTTCTCACTTTCCCTCTCTCGTTTGTCTCCATGTGCACCTTGGTGAAAACCTTAACAACAACAAAACAAAATTGTTAAGTTGTAGGCCTTTAAAAACCTTAAACCATGGGGCTATCAGGTAGTGTGGTTAAGGGCACTGAACTCCCACATAGCCGACCGTGGTTTGAGTCCCAGGCCTGGTGGCTTCTTTCTCACTTTCTCCCCTCCCCTCAAATTTAAATAAATAAATAAATAAAGTTAAATAAAAATAATTCTTTTCAAAAATAATGCAAGTGAAATACAGTTTCTAAAATTACTTTTCTTGGTTAGTCCTGTGAATTTGTTGTAAATGGAACGTTTCTTTTAAGTTTTGTCAGTTTGAGAAACTCAGAAAACTTTAATTATAATGTACATATCATCTTTTAAAGGTGTTTGTACATGAACACATAGTTTATGCGACAGTATTCCCATATCATACTAATTCATTTCTACTAAGTGTGGCTTAGGTAATTTTTAAAATAAAATGGTAGACTGTGGGCCAGTCAGTGACATGGTGGTTAAGCAGCCAGATCCCATGTGACCAACAGTATAGTTCAAATCCTGGACCCAGTGACGTGAAAAAACACGCCAGACATGTGTGCGTGTGCCCAAAATCCTGAGAAGTGAATGGAAGAAAAGGGATTGTGGTGTGGCCATTCCCCTGGAAGGTGCTTCTCACTTTCCTTCTCTTTCTCTCTGTCTCTGTCTCTCTCTGGTGAGCACATGCAGCCCTAAGCAAATTAAAAAAGAAAAACATACCAAGGGCTGGCAGGTGGCATGGTGGTGGACTTTCACATGACTGACCATGGTTAGAGTCCAGACCTGGTGGCTTGCTTTCTCACTTTCCTTTTTTCTCTCTCTGTCTGTCTGTCTCTGGTCAAATTCTTTTAAAAATAACAATAAAACATATTAAGTAATTCTTTAAAACAACAACAAACCCAGCAGATTGTTGGTGTTTTTTTTTTTTTTTTTTTTTTTTTTTGAGAGGTTTTTGCTATAGGTTGTGTGCACTCGCCATGAAGACAGAGAGACAGAAAGTGAGAAATCACCCCTCAGGGGGTATGGCCACACCTCAGTCCCTTCTCCATTCTCCTCTCAGGATCTTGGGCACGCACGCACACACGCCCGGTGTGAGTTTAAGCCACCAGGTCCGAGACTCGAACTGTGGTCGAACACATGGGAGTCCAGCGACATAGCTATTATGCCAACTGAAGGTCCCCAGCAGGTTGTTTTAAAAACCTATGTAAACCAGAGTAAAATTTCTACCAGTGTTAGTAAAGTATTCTATGTTTAGGTTTACTTTCTTAAGAAAGCAAAGTTATTGGGACCAGCAGTTAGCATAATGGCTGTGTCGCTGGATTCCCACATAGTCGACCGTGGTTCGAGTCCTGGACCCGGTGGCTTAAACTCACGCCGGGTGCGTGTGCGTGTGTGCCCAGGATCCCGAGAGGAGAATGGAGGAGAAGGGATTGCGGTGTGGCCATCCTCCCTAGGGGGTGATTTCTCGCTTTCTGTCTCTCTGTCTGTCTCTGACTGTCTGGTGAGCGCACGCGTCCTATAGCAAAAACCTCTCCAAAAAAAAAAAAAAAAAAGAAAAGAAAAAAAGAAAGCAAAGTTATTTGCAGAAGGAACTTGTAAATCTCTAGGTGGCACCAGCTTCCAACTTCCTTCCTAGTCTAAATCCTCCACTGCCTTTCGAGCAGTCAGAGCAGTCATAGCTCCTCTCTCACCTCTTCTAGGAATAAATGAATGCTTCTGTTAGTTTCTACTGTACCTGGTCCTTTTTTTAGAAGAAGGAAAAAAGGTAATTTTATTCATTTAGTACTTTTCTTCTTTACAGATACTACTACCAAAGGGGAATTCTCGCGAAGGTTGAAGGACAGAGGCTTGTGTATCAGTTCAAGGATATGCCCAAAAACATAGTGGTCATAGATGATGACAAAAGTGAAACCTGTAATGAGGATTTAGCGGTAGCCACTGATGAAAAGTCGTTAGAACGGGTGTCACTGTCTGCAGAAAGTCTCCTAAAAGCGGCAACCTCTGTGCGTGGTGGGAAGAATTCATCTCCCGTAAACTGCTCCAGAGCAGAGAAGGGCGTAGCTCGAGTTGTGAATATCACTTCCCCTGGGCACGATGCTTCCTCCAGGTCTCCCACCACCACCACGTCCGTATCCGCCACAGCTGCTCCGAGGTAAGTGAGGCAGACTGCTAGTGGTGATGTATTTACCTTTTTAAAGAGGTGAAAACGGGATAACAACTGCATTCTAACAACCCAGTGTGGCCAGGGCTCTAAAATGAGCTTGATATTTTAAATGTATTTGTTGTAAAGTAGATGTGTGAGCTAACCTGCATTAGTATTCTTGGTTTAAGGGGTGGAGAGTCATGTGGGCTTTAGTTTTTTTTTTTTTACTATCCATGTTTCATGGTATCTCATTTTCTAATCTTCAGGGATTGCCATACATCTGTCCAGTTGGGGAGCACTAGTACTAGACATTTTTTATTTGCATTCATCTTTTTGCTCAAGAGATTCATTTTCTAACATGGCATTCGACAAAATCAACTTCTTTCTTTTTCATCTACTAGGACAGTTCGTGTGGCAATGCAAGTACCTGTTGTAATGACATCCTTGGGCCAGAAAATTTCAACTGTGGCTGTTCAGTCAGTTAACGCAGGTGCACCTTTAATAACCAGCACTAGTCCAACCACAGCGACCTCTCCAAAGGTAGTCATTCAGACAATCCCTACTGTGATGCCAGCCTCCGCTGAGAACGGAGACAAAATCACCATGCAGCCTGCCAAAATTATCACCATCCCAGCCACACAGCTCACACAGTGTCAACTGCAGACAAAGTCGAATCTAACTGGATCAGGAAGCATTAACATTGTGGGAACCCCCCTGGCTGTGAGAGCACTTACCCCTGTTTCAATAGCCCATGGTACTCCTGTAATGAGACTATCAGTGCCTACGCAGCAGGCATCTGGCCAGACTCCTCCTCGAGTCATCAGTGCGGTCATAAAAGGGCCGGAGGTTAAATCAGAAGCAGTGGCAAAAAAGCAGGAGCATGATGTGAAAACTTTGCAGCTGGTAGAAGAAAAACCAGCAGACGGAAATAAGACAGTGACCCACGTAGTGGTTGTCAGTGCGCCCTCAGCTATCGCCCTTCCTGTAACTATGAAAACAGAAGGACTAGTGGCATGTGAGAAATAAAACTGCAGCTCCACCGTGGACTTGAGACTGTTAGCGGTAGTACCGATGTAAACCGTGCAAGGGAAGTCATCAAGGAAAGTCAAAGAAGACTTTAAAACATTTTTAATGCATCTAAGAAAAACAATCAAACTTACTGGAAATAAATTACCTATCCCATGTTTAAGTGGGAAATGAACTACATATTGAGATGCTGACAGAAAACTGCCTCTTACAGTAGGAAACAACTGAACCCATCCATAAGAAAAAGGATTGAAAGGGACCAAGCAGATCACTACGCTATCAAGTTACACTAAGACTTGGAACACTAATATTCTGTAAGAGGTGATATAGTTTTCATCGGGGAGGGGTTGGGAAGGGTGATCTCATTGTTACATATAGCAATTTTTGATGCATTTTATATGCATACCAGCAATTACTACTGTGTTCGCACAGTATTCACTTAACTGGTGCTATGTGAAGACTCTGCTAATATAGGTATTTTAGAATGTGAATTGAAGAATGGATCCAAAAGCTTCAGGAGGAGGATAGCAAAAAAAGATCTAGTGCGATTTTTTTTATATCATATAGCTTAAGCTGATTTAAAACAAAGGCCTTAGACTAATTTTCGGTTTTCTTTCTTGAAATAAGCTAATGGCTTGTTTGTGTAAAGCTTTTTTATTAAAAGAAAAAATTTTAAAAATCTTGTACCTAGCACAGTATTGTTATAGAATTTACATGTAACATTTTATATGGTAGTTTAAGTCTGTCAGTTTCTTAATTGTGGACAAATTAACAAACGGCTCTGGCCTTTTGCTGTAATATGCCTGTGTCACTCACTTAGCCCTGGCATCTGTGCAGACATATCAGTTTCAGTTCAACTGTCACTTGGAAGTTCAGGCTCAAGCATGAATTTTTTGTCAGGTAGCTCGAATACCTGGAGTTTTCTTTCTTTTTGTTTCCTTCCTTTTCTTTTTTCTTTTCCTTTTCCTTTTCTTTCTTTCTTTTTTTTTTTAGTTGATGTTTAAGAGGGAAAGTACCAGTGTTCAGATTTGAACTATAATAGTTTGTATATTCAACATTTGAAGTATATTCTATTTTGTTGTACTCTTGTTTCAAAGTGTATTCAAGTAGGTTTTCTGAAATATAGAAATGAAATTTATCTTGTGTTTTGGTCTCTGGTGATGTTATTTTTTTAAACAATATTCAGAAGCCAGTATAAAGATGTTGTTTTAGTCATGAAATAATAGAAGTCGTATTTCTCCATCCCAGCCACTGTGTGAAGAAATGCTGCTTCTCTGTCGTTCTGTTATGCTCACACCAGCATGTTACTGCTCCCTTTCTGAGTGCTCCATGAACTATAATGCTCTACTTAACCATAATGAATTTAGCATTTTAATTGGCCACACTTGAAGAATTTAGCCATTTGTTTTTCAGGTTAGAAAGTTGAGGTATGGGAACCAGCAGTTAGTGTAATGGCTATGTCGCTGGACTCCCACGTAGTCGACCGCGGTTCACGTCTCGGACCCGGTGGCTTACAACTCACGCCGGGCGCGTGTGCGTGCGTGCCCAAGATCCTGAGAGGAGAATGGAGGAAAAGGGATTGCGGCGTGACCATCCCCCCTGGGGGGTGATTTCTCGCTTTCTGTCTCTATGTCTCTCTCTGTCTGTCTGTCTGGTGAGCGCACGCGCCCTATAGCGAAAAACCTCTCCAAAAAAAAAAAAAAAATAGAAAGTTGAGGTACAAGAGAATTACGTGAATTACTTACTTTCACACAAAACTAGGTCCTATTATCCTACATCTTACCGTTCTTTTAAATAAAAAGACAAGTTGTCTGTTTTCATAGCTTTCAGAAATCACTTGAATTGATAACTTGATTTTTGGCCTTTAATTGTACATTTGATTGAAACACAACTTAGATCAACAAAGGTTGTTTTTTTGTTTTGTTTTGTTTGGCTATAGGGCGCGTGCACTTGCCAGAAAGGCAGAGAGAAACAAAGAGACAGCGAGAAATCACCCCCCAGTGGGGATGGCCATGCCACAATCCCTTCTCCTCCATTCTCCTCTCGGGATCTTGGATACGCACACATACGTGCCTGGCATGAGTTTAAGCCACCAGGTCCGGGACTCGAACCACAGTCGACTACATGGGAGTTCAGCAACATAGCCATTACGCTAACTGCTGGTCCCAACAAAGGTTTTTATTAGTTCTCTTCCTAATCTTTTATCTTTTCATAAACATACTTCATGGAACTTTTTTATTAAAAGCTCAAAGAAAAACTCAATTCTTATCCCATTTGGGAGTTGATATAAAATTTTACCTCCTTTTAAAGCATTTCCTAAATATTTCTGTTTTCAAAATTTATACTACATGCTTTAGCACATCAGTTGTATCATCTCTTCTCCATTGATGGTTTTGCTTGTTACAGTTTCAGTAATGATTTTTTTTTCTTTTCTCTTTTTTGAGTGGTTTTTGTGTTAGGACACATATGTTTCCCTTAGAGACAGACAATGAGAGGGAAAGTGAGAAATCACTTTCCAGGGGGATGGCCACACCAAAATCCCTTCTCCTTCGTTTTCCTCCCAGGATTTTGGGCATGCATGCACACGTGCCCTGTGAGATTTTCAAGCCACCGGGTCCGAGATTCAAACTGCGGTTGGCCATGTGGGAGTCTAGCAACATAACCATAATGCCATCTGCTGGCCCCAGAGATTTTTTTTTTTTTTTTTAAATTAAGAAACAAAAAGAAGGTAGGAGGAGCCCAATCAGAACTGTTACGTGGCTGCCTAAAATGCTGTCCCATCAGAACTCTCAGAATTGCCCTTACTGAATGAGAGGAAAGAACAGGAAGTGCACTGTGGTGTGAGCATCCCCCAAAACAATTGCCATGACCTTTGCTCTTGACCGGTCTGTTTTTGCTCCGACAGGATCACTTCCCTCGCCTCTCACTTTGAGTCTGCTTTGTCTTTGTCATCAGGGTGGTAGTGGTAAA
Organism: Tupaia tana; assembly: GCA_026018925.1. NCBI lineage: Eukaryota > Metazoa > Chordata > Mammalia > Scandentia > Tupaiidae > Tupaia > Tupaia tana. Next base: position 16,947,973 of record JAKSZU010000021.1, read on the forward strand.
GTTGTGTGTCACCTCCTGTGATGGCTCTTTGAAGAAATACTTGAGGCTCTTGATCCCACTTGTTAAGGATTTTATTGGAAGGTACCACAGTTTTGGGACCCATTAAGTGTAGAAATTTTACTCAGAATTGTGTAAGTTAAACCAATTGAGATGTCTGTGGTGGTGGCTTTTGTTTCTGCTGTTTAATGTCTGTCTACTTCACTAGCACAAAGAATCATTTTTCCTGGCAGAGTGCTGTAGATTTTTTTGCCAGTGTGAGTGTTGTCTTCTCATCCCTTTTCTTTCTTTCTTTCCTATTTTTTTTGGCCAGTTGGCCTGTGCATTAGCCAGAGAGAGAGAGAGGGAGGAGAAAGCCTCTCCCCCTCCCCGCCGTGTGGTCATAATGCTTTCTCCTCCATTTCTCCGTCCTGTTGGTGTTCTGGGCATGCACAGACACAGGCGGGCACAGCGTGTTTTTGAGCCATGGGGCTGGGATGTGAACTGTAGTCAGCCATATGGTGTCCGACTGCCTTGACTGACCAATGTGCCACAGGGCTGCCCCTATCTTCTCCCTTCTTAAAATGAGTTGAGACATGTTATAACAAGTTAGTACAAGTTTATTTTGATGCAAGAAACTTTTGAAATGCATGCATAGTCTTTTTTTTTTTTCAAACAATACACATTTTCCATGGACTTTTTGAAGCCTGTCCCTACCATCTTATATCGTACTTGGACCCTGCTCCAATGCTGAGTGTAGTAGACACTTACTGTTATCACTATCTGGAAAAGATATCATAGTCATATATAATGTGCAACTCTTCCTGAGTTGCAGGGCATCAGTTCACTTTAATACTAAGTGGAAACTTGCTACATTTTAAGATCACCAGGGAAGCTTTGATTATCATTTCCCAGGTCACACTCCTACAAGTCCGGGAGTGGGAGCAATGAATCAGCACTTTAAAAATATCTCTAAGGATGGGACCAGCAGATGGCGTAATGGTTGTTTTGCTGGACTCCCGTGTAGTTGACCACGGTTCAAGTCCCTGACCCAGCAGGTTAAAACTAATGCGGAGAGTGCCCAAGATCATGAGAGGAGAATGGAGAAGGGATTGCAGCCTGGCCAACCCCCTGAGGGGTGATTTTTCACTCAGTCTTTGTCTCTCTATATCTCTGGCGAGCGCACATGCCCTATAGCAAAAAAATCTTTAAAATCTCTACGGTGACCTTCGCTGTGCAACAGTTTGAGAATCACTGCCACATGGCTGCAAGGAAAGCCTTAGCATTCAGTGAGTGGGTCACCTGAGTGCTTCTATTTTTTTTTTTTTTTTTTTTTTTTTTTGGAGAGGTTTTTGCTGTAGAGTGCATGCGCTCACTGGAAAGAGAGAGACAAAGAGACAGTAAATGAGAAATCACTCCCCAGGGGGGATGGCCACACCGCAATCCCTTCTCCTACATTTTCTTCTCGGAGATCTTGGGCACACACGCACACAATGCCCGGCGTGAGTTTAAGCTACTGGGTGTGGGACTCAAACCACGGTCGACTACATGGGAGTCTACATGGGAGTCCAGTGACATAGCCATTACGCCAACTGCTGGTCCCATGAGTGCTTCTAAAATGGTCAATGGAAAAAGATAATTCAAGACAGTTATGTGAATTAAGTACTTTTAAATGGCCTTCCAAAACCTATAAACTATGTTTTTTTCACCTTAAGCCTTTTTAATCACATTTACTATCTCCTTAATTAGGGTGAGCTTTTTTTTTTTTTTTTTTTTTTTTTTTTAATTTGCTACTCTCAGAGACAAGGGAAAGTGAGGAAACACCCCCAACAGGAAAGGCCACCCACAATCCCCTCTCCATTCTCTTGCTGGTATTTTGGGCACACACGCACATGATCCCAGTGTGGTTTGCTTTTTACCCTCAAGCCTTGCGGTCTGGGACCCAACCTGCATAGCTGGCCTTGTGGCCGGCCCAGGGCTAGTCTCTGTAGAGCCTTAGGAAACAGTACAGTATGTGCCTTCTCTCGCTGAAGAAGTGACTGTGGAGAACTCTCTACTAACATCAGTATTGTTACTGTTGTTCCAAATACTTCTCAATTGCTTACAACAGGATGTAAAATGTAGAATTGTTACCTAGAGGCAGATTTCCAGAAGATGGCAGTGTAGACAGAGTCAAGCCATTTGAGGACAAGAGGATGTGAGTCAAGTTGCTTCAAAATAAGGTGACGCTAGGACGTTCACCCCTGAGAGCTTCATAAAACACGGACACAGTCCCCAAAAGTTACCGAGTGCTTCCTAGCATGGGCGGCAGTAACTGGAATTGTTTTTAAATTTAACCGAGGGTCTTAAGGAACCTCAAGACTGTTCCCTGTGTTATGAACGATGAACCTGTGGGTCAGTTGAGAGACAGATGTATGAATTCATCTCTGGCTCCTCGCTGCTGTTGTTTTTTTTTTTAAAGTGTTTTTGCCATGGGGCATGTGTGCTTGCAAGAGAGACAGAGAGAGGGAAAGTGAGAAATCACCCATGGGAGCTGGGGGAGATGGCCACGCCATGGCAATCCCTTCTCCATTCTCTTCTCAGGGTTTTGGGCATACATGCCCCATGATTTTTAAGCCCCCAAGTCCAGGACTTGAACTATGTGGTCAGCCATGTGAGAGTCCAGTGCCTTAACCACTATGCCACCTGCTGTCCCTTATTTTATTTAAAAATTTTAAGAACTATTATTTTGCCAGAGGGTCATTTGCTGGCCAGAGAGAGAGAGGTAAAGCACCCGCCAGTGGGGTGTGATCATGTTGCAATCCCTTCTCGATTTCTCCACCCTATTGGGACTGTGGGGCACACATGCTCAGTGTTTTCAACATTGCGGGGGCCAGGAGTCGAACCACATGGTTGGCCATGTGAGATCCAGCTCCCTTAACCACTAGCCCATAGGCTGGCCCTGGCTGCCAGTTGAGTTTTGGGCTCAACCCCAACTCCCATCCAAAAATAGGGAGTATAGGGTGAGAAATAGGGTAATTTCTGAAGCCTATTAACACAGCTTAGTTTCTCGTAAACTAAAATTTAAACTGTTCAAGAGTTGCTGAGTGTTCTATTTGAATTTGTCAGTGTATGAAAACAAGCATCAAGTGTCAGCTCTCTCCTCTGTCCATGCTGTCATTTCTTGATTGATGTCTCTGTTAAACATATAGGAGGACTCTTTAATCATATTCCCACATTCTTGTATGCAAGTTGTCTAGATCTTGAAGCCTGAAGCTAGTTCAATCAACATTCTGCCTTAGGGCCTGTTCTATGCCCTGATGGCTAAGGCTGTTGGATCCCACACTCCTATGTGGTTCGAATCTGGACTTGGCAGCTTGTAAAAGCACAGTGGTGTGTGTACATGCCTGCCGAAAATGCTGAGGAGGGAGAAAAGGAGAAGGGATTGCAGCGTGACCATTCCCCATGGAGGGGGTGTTAGCTCTTCTCCCTCTCTGTAGTGCATATGCATCTTCCAGCAAAACAGCAAACCACAAAAAACAAAAATCTGCTTTACTATTAAAATAATGTCAGATAGTTTACATATTGTAGGAATACATGAAAGTTTTAAAAAAAAACAGGTAAACTTAAATTGGGCAAAGAATGGCAAAAGAAAAAATACACTAAACGTGTGTTGTAAAGTGTTACAGTAATTAAAATTCAGCTGTGATTTTGGTTTCGAATGTCTGGGCAGCCAGAGCCAAACCAGTGGCATCCCCGCAGCCCCGGCGTCCCCGGTGCTTGGACAGCAGAGCTCCCCTGGCACGCTGGCAGAGCAGCGGCCCTGTCGGCGTGGCCCCTCACATCCATGTTCGCAAAAGTGACTTTTCTAAAAAGATCTGGGAACAAGTGCCCGCAGCTGTGGGTATTATGTGCTCCTCACCTATTTCGGGGTTTGAATTTCCTTTTTTTTTTTTTTTTTTTAAGGTTTTTGCCAAAGGGTGCTCACTGAAGAGAAACAGAGACAGAAGGAAAGTGAGAAATCAGACCCCAGGGTAGGTGGGTGGGTAGGGGGATGGCGATGCTGCAGTCTCTTCTCCATTTTCCTTTTGGGGTTTTGGGCACGCACACACATGTGCCCATTACGATTTTCAAGCCGCCAGGTTCGGGACTTGAACTATGGTTGGTCGTGTGGGACGGTAGCACCTTGACCACCACCATGCTGGTCCCTTAAATTTGTATCAGCACCGTTGGTCCTGCCCATTCAAATTGAAGAGTTATTGTCCTGAGTAAAACCAATTAGGAATGGGTTATTAATGGCATGTAGTTAATGAGAGAACTTCTAGAAATTCATGGGAAGTAGAATTAAAGTGAGTTTGTTTTTGTATAAAAAAATAATTGAAATCTATTCCCAGTTTTCATTATACTTACTTTCTGAAGATCCCTTTGTACAGGGGCCTACTCATTTATGTCTTGAGCCATAAGCATTCTTATTTGGTGACGTGCATGTTTTATTTATTTTGTAAGAGATTTATGCCATTGGGTGTGCGTACTCCCTGGAGATAGCAGAGACAGAGAGAAAGAAAATGAGAAATCACCCCCCCGGGGGGATAGCCACACCATAATCCTTTCTCTTCCATTCTCTTCTTGGGATTTTGGGCATGCACTTAACACTTGCCCGGCGTGTTTTAAGCTGCCAGGTCCAGGACATGGGAGTCCAGTGATGTAACTGTTATGCCACCTGCTGGTTCTGACTGACATGTTTTACATTGTACTATTGTCTTACAGACCTCTCACAAATCTGAAGTCGGTGATTCAGTGTGGGTGAAAAGGTGCACACCCTGGAGATGGAGTTACTGGTTTGGGTTCACACTGGTCACCACTATGGCTTTTCACTTAAGAGCCTGTGCCCTCGGACAGGTTGCTTTCAGAAGCTCAACAGGCTCCAGGCCTTGGCTGTTTTGGTGTTCGGCCACTTGTTCTTTTAACAAACCACCTGCTAATGTCTATTCACTACAAATAAACCATCTTTCATTAGCATTATTTCTTACATCACTGAAAAAACAAGAGTTTGGGCTAGCCTGGCCTGGTGGTGAAGGTGACTAAATCCTATCTGGCCGACTGGTTTTAGTGCCAGACCTGGCAGCTGGAGAAACACGCCAGACACGTGCACGTGCACCCAACATCGCGCGCGAGAGGAAGGGTTTGTGATGTGACCATGCCTCGTAGAGGCAAAGATAGGGAACGCAAACGCTTTCTTAGGTTTACACCATAATGCTTTATCTACGTAAACGAGGCCGTTGTCATTCCCACCATGACTCGGTACTTACCGTCATGCCTTCCTGTTACTCTCATCGTCCATAAGGTAAAGCTGTCTACAAAGAATAGCTTAAGGTAACAAAGTATGAAACACATCTAATTCTTACAATTTTCAAACTACTGAATTATTCTTCTTCTTTTTTTTTTTTTTTGAGGATTTTGTTATAGGGCGCATGTGCTCGCCAGAGAGACAGAAAGCGAGAAATCACACCCGGGGGCGGGTGGGGGGGGGGGGAGATGGACACACGGCAGTCCCTTCTCCATTTTCTTCTCGGGATCTTGGGCATACATGCACATGCGCCCAGTGTGAGTTTAAGCCACCAGGTCGGGACTGTCCAGCGACATAGCCATTACGCCAACTGCTGGTCCCTCAACGACTGAATGCTTACAGAGAATCGTCACATGTCCCCGTAACTGTAAGTAAAGACCAACACAAAGGAATCCACAGAGTCCCTGTCGTAAGTGCTTCTACCACGGTAACTCCAAAGGATGACGCGTAAGGAGTTTCATCAGTGTTCTCTCCATCTTATGTCTCAGTGACATGCTGGTGTTTCCAGAAGACTGTCTGCAACCAGCAGCTTTCCTACACCCTCATCCCATACTCATCCTGCACATCTTGCTGGACAACTCGAAATGTAGACATGATTTTGGCCTTCATTCTCATCTAGATTTGCTTGCTTAATGCTGTCCTGGCTTTTCTCCGGGCTGGAATGCCTTGGGGCAGGTAAGCAACATTTAACGGGTAGCCTTGGTGGTGCAGCGGGTAGGGGCGCTGGTGCAGCAGGTGGGAGATCACGTGGGCGGGCTCAGGTTCCAGGTCTGCATCACATACCGGGTGCACCTGTGATGGTCTTGGATGGTCATGAAGGCCCTGTGAGGGATGCCCCCACCTCTTCTCTGGAAATAAAACCAGTCATGCCCGTCCTATTAGGTATTCTTTTCTTTTTTTTTTTTTTTGAGAGGTTTTTGCTATAGGACGCGTGTGCTCGCCAGAGAGAGACAGATAGAAAGTGAGAAATCACTCCCCAGGGGGGATGGCCACACCACAATCCCTAATCCATTCTCCTCTCGGGATCTTGGGCACGCACGTACACGTGCCCGGCGGGAGTTTAAGCCACCGGGTCCAGGACTCGAACCGCGGTCAAGTACATGGGAGTCCGGCGACATAGCCGTTAAGCCAACTGCTGGTCCCTACTATTAGGTATTCTGATCCATATTGTTTTTCAGCAACATAGAAATACCAGTAGCCATGCTAAGATTGGACCCCGTATTATAACTGGTACAGATGTTCTTCCTGCTTGTCACTATTTCCAGACAGCCCCAAGATTTTGTGTATACAGTGTTCTCAAAACCCTCATTCATTCAAAATAAAGGGAGAGTATCTGGGCGAGAATTTTGGGGGACTCTAACCATGGCGCCGAGATACCACAGAAGCATAGCACAGGTGCCTGCAGTGTATAGCCACACTTTGACCTTCGTCCACCTTCGAGTGAAGCGTCTGTGTGAGCAGTGACAGTGTGTCACCACACCACAGCATCAAAAGGTCAGAGCTACCCCTAGATGCTTTTTGGATGAAAAAGACAAGATATTAAAAGCACTAGTTTTAAAAGACCATTTATTCATCTTAAATATTTACAACTCACTGATTAAAATATGTACCAATGTATTACTGGTAAGTTATTTGTTTAGAAGAGGCTTCACCAGCTATCTTGACTTCTATTTCTGATGGAGGAAAATTCCAGGTTTCTGGATTTTTACATTCTTCTTTCTAGATGTTTTGGATGCGTTATCTTCCAATTTTAGGTCATTTCAATGACAACCTAGTAACAGGCGTTCTAGAAAGTTCTCTATCTCGGAAAAGAAGGTGGCACTGCCTTTTTCAGTCACCGCCACACAACAGCTCCTAAATGACCTAGAGTGAAAAGTCCATTCCTATACCGGTCACGGTGACATCAAGTGACCTCACGTGTACAACAACATTTTTATGGAAAAGTATAAATTAAAAGTGATGAAATAATGCAAACTAATTGACTATGAGATCTCTGTCACAAGAAACAAAACACTGGAAAACATGGAGGCAAAACAAGGGTTGCTATGAAGAATGGGTCTGAGAGTCTTGATACATAAATAACGGAGACCCCTCCAGGCTGAGAACTTCCTCTGTACACATTTTCTTAGAACCCCCCCCCCCAAATGAAAACATTTTAAAGCTTCAAGAAAATTACTATAAATTACTCTCTATATAACTCATTTTGCATGGTTCTAAAATGTTCTTAACGCTATCATTTATTTATTATACATGAAGATATAAAAAAATAAATATTGCCATGCATTATTTTGTTGACATTAAAAAAAAAAACCCCACAAATAAATAAAGTGAAATGCTGTCTGGAGAAATTGCTCCTAAATACTTACTAATGAGGGAGGACTCGAGCGCATCTGGGTTTTCATAGCATCCTCAAACTGAAAAAGCTTCAAAACAAGGCTAAATTCACTGCCCCTAAATGATCAGAATCTAACACTAAGGCAAAGGAAACGAGATGAGCCCAAACTGGAGTGCCAATGCCTTTTTTCCGCTAGAGGTCTTCACGGACGAGGTTTGGGAACTAACGGGCTGCTTTCCCAGCGGCCTGCTGGACACACGGACAGTGAAGGGACAGAAACCGGGACTCCTTCCTCAGGCGACTTCATATCCTATGTCAGTTTCCTGGAACATCCCTGCTTAAGACTCTCGCGATTAAAAAGGGGCAGAGGAGGATTTATAAAAGTCCTTGGGGCTCCTCGTTAAAGCTGAAGTCACACACTAGAGACAGGTGGTCTGATGGGTAATGGAAGGACGGGAGCCGGTTGGGGCCGATCTGTTCCTCGGTGAGCAGATCGAGGGCCGACCTCACGCTCAGGGCGTGCTGGGAATACCAGATATAATCCAGCGTGTGCCGGCACTCCCCCGAGGTCCGGATCTTCCAGGTGGTGTACGGGGGCTCCGACTGCCCGTCGGCACTCAGCAGCTTGTAGGCGCTGTTCAGGTTGAGGCTGGAGGACGCGAAGTGTTTGTAGACCTCTTCTGTGGGCTCTGCGTTGAAGTCCCCGCAGACGATGAGGGGGATCTTGGCTCCCTGCGTGATGTTCTGCAGGTTCTGGAGAAGATCACAACCTTGAGCTGACCGAAACCGCTCCCAGCCAGTGCGTGCTTTTAAGTGGGTGACCGCGATGCAGAACTGTCGCCCCGACTCCTTGCACTCCAGGGTCTGTGCGATGGCCACCTGGTTGGTTTTCAGTGTCATGGCCGTCAGCCGGATGTTGGCACTGTTGACTAGATTGAAGCGGTTCTGGAGGAAAAACAAGGCACAGCCATCTGGTCCGTTGTTGTGTTCCACATCCAGACAAGGTGACCAGGGCTTGGGGAAAAACGTGCCTCGATAGCCCAGTCTGCTGAGGAGTGGCTGGAAGGTGTCGAAGTAGTGGTCCACCTCTTGGAGGCACAGGATATCCGGCTGGTAGGCTAGGATTTCTTCCAAGATGAGACATTTCCTTTCTTCCCACTTGAGCGCTTCAACAGGGCACTGCACAAAGTTGTCTTTGCCTTCTCCGAGAGCTGAAAAGGAAAAGCCGGTTAGTTGTCATCACCACAGGTCCACGACGTCGAAGTACGCGGAGTCTCCTTAGGTTGGGGCACTACTCAGGAGCCCTGGAATACTCCCTCGGCCTCAGATGCTGTGGGGGCAGCTGTTTGACCCACCCAAGCTAAATGACATCCCGCCATCTGGGTGGAAATAGCAACTGCTTTTTGGTTTTCCTTTCTATTAAGACTCTTGGCTTGTCAGAAAGGTCATGGCCTATTTTTCTGTGCAAAAAACGTCTGATGGCTTTTCCGACAGCCCAGTATTTCATGGAATTATATTCCAGGATATGAGATCTTGGCTTGAGCCTTATTTAGGGAAACTTTTCTGCAATCCGAGGGATCTAAAAACGAAGTCAAATCAAATAAATCCTTTTAACTCTATATACTCATTTTAACACTGACTATTATCATGTTGTGTGAACTGATGTACCATGTTGCTCAGAATGAATGGGACTATTTTAAGTGGGCAGCTTTTCCTTACTTTTACTTACAAATGAACATGTGGGAAAAATGAAAGAATTAAAGATTAGCAACTCGGGGAGTATTCTCTTATTTCCCAGACAGACAGAAAACAAAAGTCCTTGTTTATTAAAATTTCAATTGCTACATAAAGGGTAATACTATAGAAACTTGACATCTGTAATTCAGCAGATTCAAAAAAGGGGTCTTTTCTACCATCACAAAATATCTAATGAACAGAGACGTGAAACATCTTTTTGATCTCATGTTAGTTCGAATTACAGCAAAAAACACACCAAGCACGTGTGCATGCCCCAAATCCCAGCAAAATGAGGAAGAGAGATTTCAGTGTGACCTCGCTGCAGGGCGGGAAGGAGCTTTCTCCTTTCTCCTCTCTCTGGGAAGTGCACAAACCCTCCGATAATTAAAAGAAAAAAAAAAAAAAAAGGTGTGGGAACTAGCAGATGACATATTGGTTACGTTGCTGGACTCTCACGTAGTCAACCATGGTTCAAGTCCTGGACTCGCAGGTTTAAAACACACCAGGTTTGTGTACAGTGTGCCAAAACTCCCAAGAGGAGAATGGAGAAGGAATTGTGGCGTGGCCATCCCCCCTGGGGGGTAATTCTTTTGCTTTCTGTCTGTCTGTCTGTCTCCGGCATGTACACACGCCCTATGGTAAAAAATGTCTCTCAAACCAGCAGTTAGCACAATGACTATGTCGGTGGATTCCCATGTGGTCGACCACGATCTGAGTCCCGAACCTGGTGGCTTAAACTCACATTGGGTGCGTGTGCATGCGTGCCCAAGATCCTGAAAGGAGAATGGAGGAAAAGGGATTGCGGTGTGGCCATGATTTCTCGCGTTCTGTCTCTCTCTCTGTCTTTCTGGCAAGCATACGCGCCCTATAGCAAAAACCTCTCAAAAAAAAAAAAAAAAAAAAAAAAAAAAAAAAAAAAGTCTCTCTAATAAAGGGTATGTTATGGACTTGATTTCTCCCCTGGAAATGCTCTCTTAGTGCTGTACTGAAACTTGGGAGCAGTAAAGTAGAGGCCGTTCGACTGAACTAACAGGTATGTGGAGACTAGACAGGCTCTCCATGCGTGGCTGGCATTGCTAGTGGAAACCAGATGACTACCTTCCCCAGCATGCCCTCCTGGGAGCACCTCATGCTGCCCTGGTCTCCCGTCCTTCCACACCCCATCCCTCCCCAGGAGACATCGAGCACTGGGCAAGTGCGAAGCAAAAAGGAAGTCCCAGCACCCATCACTGCTCAGGCACAGGTATGGCGGGCGCACCTTGGGCCAGGATGTTCCACTGCATGACCCTGATGGGTGGGTGGCTGCTGCGGCAGTCTGTCCTCAGGTCCACAAAATCCCTCTGGAACCGGGGAGGCCGAGTGTGCAGGACAGCCCTGCATTCCTCGAGAAGCTCTTTGGGATCGATGGGCTCCAGGTGTTCGGGGTCGGGGGGCACCAAGTACTCCGGGTGCTGGGAGGCCGCGCTGCTGCTGAGTGTCTTGGCGAGAGCACTGTAGAGTCTGCTCGTACCGGTTCCCATGGGACTCGCTATGGGAAGGGAAGCACAGTTACACTCGGATCCGCCCGCCTTCTCCCCGCCCGCAGGTAAGAGGAACACCCCCTGTCCACAGCAGGTGAGCTCCACGGAGGGCAGTGTGCCATGCACAGCCACGTGCAGCCATCCTACAGAGGTGGATTACAGGAGTGTCTGGGTTCCAGCTTTCCACTGTGATTCGGCACTGCTGTGAAGACTAGCCTGTGATTAAGATGACTAATTTTTATTTTTTTTTTTTTTGCAAGGGGTGCATCTTCTCTTAATGGGCCTTCTTCCCCTTTCTTATAAGCTCTAACCGTTGACCTTTAAGGACCCGGCAACTGCTCAGGCAGGCTAAGCCCGAGGCATTCGGGGGCTGGGTGATTCCCTTCCTGATGACTTGGAGCCTAGTACCTTGAAATGGTGGCTCAGCGAAAAATGCTGATTAAAACCCAAAGAAAAAAGTCCCAAAGCCAAGAATATGTTGGGTATACACTTTTGAAGACACCGCAGCTGATCAACCGTGGGCCCAAGGAAACCTTCGAAAGTCTCCAATACCCCAAAAATGTGAACGACAAACGTCAAGGGGAGCAGACCGACACAGCAGTCCAATGCTGCCATCTACTGGCCACGTGTTGAACTGTTCAGTGAGCCAAGGGCCGACTTGGCTAATTTTCCCCAGGCTTCTTGGAGAAGGCACCTGCGTTACTGTGGCCACCTCCCCTGTGCGGCTGGAGTGAGTCTGGATTTGCAGACACTGAATACTTATTGAGTATATTTTGAAGGAATCAATATTCACAGCCTCCAAGTGCAGCTATGGTTTTCTTCTAGCCTGCCTCTTGCTTAGGTCATGCACAGGTGTTTTTTTTGTTTGTTATTTTAAGGTTTTTGCCATAGGGTGTGACAGAGACAGTGACAGGGAAAGTGAGATATCACCCCCAGGGGATCCTGTCTCCTCCATTCTCCTCCCGGGATTTTGGGCACACATGTACCGAGGGTGATTTTCAAGCCTTCGGGTCCAGGATGGTCCAGGACCGGAACTGTGGTTGGCCATATGGGAGACCAGTGCCTTCACCACTTGCTGGTCTCATGCTTGGGCATTCGAACCACATCCCTGTCCTTTACCCAGGGGGCTAAGCTCCTAGAGGGCAGGGACTGTCTTCCTTTTTCCCCACGACCCCCCTAGTGCCTGGCCCAGTACTTTAAAAAATGTTACGAAAAGAAAGGATGGGGCCGGCCTTGCAGTGCCCTGGTCGGCATGGTCAGCGAAGGGCCCAGTGCCTGCTGCAGGGCAGTGCCAGTGCCCACCGTGCGGCGGCGCTGGGGCCCAGTGCCCACCGAGTGGCAACACGCTTTGAGCTCGCCACGCCTGGGGTCCTGCCGGGAAGGCAAACCGGAGGAACAACACCTGCCATGCGACCAGGCCCCGGTGGAGGGTACGTGCTCTTTTTCTTGTGCACACGCACATACTGCCCTGGGCATAAAAAATATTTTCAATTAAAAAAATAAAAATCGTAAGAAAGGATGGCAAGTGACAGCGAGCGTCGAGGAATCCCTGACATGCGGACAAGACTGCCTTCACTGGCACCGGGCCCTGTGGCTTGCTGTTACCCGCTACCCTCTCAAGAAGCCCTCGGCCATTACCACCCTTTTACAGATGAGGATGCTGAGTTTCAGAAGTTTCGATGGTGGAAACTGGGCCACTTTCCAAAAGCAATTTTTTTTAAATGAGTGTGAGAGAAATAGGGAGACAGGCACCCTGCACCCTCAACAGGGTCTGAGCCCCGATCCTGCAGTTTTTCCAGTAGCCGGGATGGCGGCACAGACAGCTCCACCAGGGAGCTGAACGGCACGGTCCCAGCATCGTGGAACAGGGTGCCACCACTGTGCCACTGCAGTTGGCCCCGGGTCCGATATGGTGGTGCTGATCAGTCTCCGAATCTCGGTTACTGGGGCCTGGGATGAGTGCGCCAGGCCCCGTGCAGCACTGAGCAATCCGGTAAGTGGGGACTTGGCTTCCAGCTGCGGTCTCCACTCTCCTGGGGGGAGCCTGCTGCAGTCCAGCAGGGGCGGGACAGTCCCCAAAGCACAGACTGGTCAGGCTGCCCGGTGTCAGACCCCAGCTCTGCCTCTACTAATGGGATCTCGGGCTCTGCCTAGACCTCTGCGGGCCTGTTTCTCTGGGGATAATTGTAACCGAGCTCATTTGGCTCCCGGAGGATTAGCTGAGTTAAAGGAGATGTACTTAGCACGGCCCAAGCGATCGGCTGTCACACTCGGCCAAGTTCACGCTGCAGCTTAAAGAGGAGGCTGTCACCATCTGAGAAAACTGCCAGACTGCTTTTATATCTCTCTGGGCTCTTCCCAACAGTTGGTGGAACAGACCTTCCACTCACTCTCTCTGCCAGATTCCGAGAGAAAGAGCTCAGAGCTCGCACAACCGGGCGCCGGCCCCGGGGAGTTACCTGCACCTCGGACCTTCAACAGTGCTGACTCCGAGTCAGGAAAGTGCCATGGAGCCTGGCCAGGGGCACGCACGGCGCCCATTCTCCATGCCAGGAACAGTCGGGGTCAAGTTCCACCGCCCGTCGACGTCACTGTCCTCCCGGCACACGCACTGACGCAGCACAAAGTGTACAAAGTGGTGTCACGACCCGCCCGGCCTTCCCGGGGCTATCAAGTGAAGGGCAGGCCTCTCAACCTGACACGTCTAAAAATACGCGCGCCTGGGCGCCCCCTGGCGGTCAGGGGCCTCTCCTCGCCAGGCAGCAGCCAGCCCAGAGCAGGGCTTTCCAGAGCCGGCTGAGCCCTATCTTAGGTCATGGCAGATTGATCGAGAAAAAGGCTCCAAGGAAAAGGGCATCCCTGCACAGAGAAGGCTCAGCTCACCCTCTGACCCGAGCTCTGCGGGCTGGTTGGCTGCCAGTCACTGCCCACGCTGGACCTTCCCTGCAGAGCTCCAAGGGGAGACTGAGAAAGCTGAGCCGAAAAAGCTGCTGGTGTCCATCGCTGGCTTTTCTGGGCCTGTTTACCCAGTTGTGAATGGAAATATGAAAACCGAAAGGCGCACTCTGCTGACAGCACAGAGTTCTCGCTAGACTAGAGGTCCACAAACAATGGCCCACGAGCCCCATCTGGCCAGTGCCCTGTTCCTGTCTCCCTGTCATGAATTAAGGCTTGCACATTTCTTCAATGGTTGAAAATTCTTAAGAATGGTAGTATCTGACAGCATGCGAAAATGCCACGAAATTCAGATTTCAGCGTCTGTGAGTGAAGGCTCCATACTGTACCGTCTAGAGCTGCTTCCCCACTGCAACAGCAGAGCTGAGTGGCTGGGACAGACATATGGTCCCCAAAGCCGAAAATATATACTAGCTGGCTCTTTACAGAAAAAGCCTGCCAACCCTGCTCGAGAAAACACTGAAGTGACACTGTACAGCCAGCTTACGTTTTCAACAAGACCAGTGGAAGATTTCCCGTCGCTTGAAAGTGGGGGAAAATGATTTGCACAAAGTTACACAGCCTTACTTGACTAATTAAGGCACATGTGCATGCGCACCCAAAATCCTGAAAGGAGGGAGGGAGAAAGGGTTGGCGGTAACCATTCCTTTGGGGGGGTGGAGGTTTGCTTTCTCCCACTCTCTCCCTGCGTCTCTGTCTCTCCCCCGTGAGTGCGTGTGCCCTCTGGCAATTGAAAAAAAAAAAAAAACAAAGATAAAATGAGAATGGATGGGTTGCACACAATGAATAGTTCACCAGGCGTGCTGGTTCTAGATCAAGATAATTAACTGGGAACACTTACTCTCTCCTTCCTGAGATCTCAAGAATAAAGTAGCTACCACTCAAAAAATGGTAAGGAGTGAAATGAACAGCTCTGCAAAAACAAAAAGGGATGCCATCAATGGACTAAAGATTAGAAGGAATTCCAGGAAGAGAAAACAGTTTTGAACTCAGAGAGAAAGCAGAGTGGGGGGAAACACAATTTAAGCCACCAAAGGTAAATACAGTTCTTCCCAAGGGTGTCTGGGGGGAACCTCCAAGCTGAGTCAACAAACAGAAGGGCAGGAGTGGAGCCTGCTGGGGCAATTACTTCAAGAATGAAAGGCAAACAGCTGCACCGGTTACATCTCCTCCCCTCTCTCTCCGGTTCGCAAAGGGGCTTTGCAGGATGGACGGAACCTGAGGCTGTTCTGAAGAAAGTGGATTATGAGCTGTAGAGGGGCTGACAACAATGAACGGACCTCAGAGAGGAGCAGACCAGATGAGAGGTGAACTGAACTCGGGGATACTTCCCCAGAAATGGAGCTGGGGGCTTAACAGGCTAGAGAACACAACACCACCCTCCCCTCTCTCTGGCAAAGGTGGTCTCTGGCCTGCTGCCTCACGCCTTCGGCAGGGAAGCCCGGCTGCTTCCTGCCTAGACAACTTTGCATGGAGAGCGCGCACACCGCTCTCAAGGAGAGGCCTGAAGGAGAGACCCGCAGACACAGCTACATACGGGGTGCCACAGCTTGCTCCGTGGTCCCATCCCGCTCTGATATTTTTTTCTTTTTCCTTTCAGGTTTTTGTCACAGGATGCATGTACTCCCCCGAGAGAAGGAAAGTGAGAAAAATCATCCTCCACGGGGGATGGCCACACTGCAATCCCTTCTCCTCTAGCCTTTCCTTGGGATTCTGGGCATGCATGCACACGTGCCCAGTGTGATTTTCAAGCTGCCAGGTCCAGAACTTTAACTGCAGTCGGCCATGTGGTTATCTAGCACCTTAACCACAACACGTGCTGCCTGGGTATTTTCAACCTCTGATGACTTGTGGCATGCCCATGGCCTAGCTGAGCCTACCTGCAAGGTGCTCTGAACACTCCCATGAGCTTACAGTCGCGTGAGCATCTAACAAAAGCCTATCCTGTGACGCGTCGAATCCCAGGTAAATTATCAAATACTGTACTGAAAGTGAAAACGGAATAATCCTTATTACTTTAAGCCAAAGCCATTGTCACTTTAAAAACAAAACAAATGGTAGCCTGTACCATTGCGATGTCGAAAAACTTTAAGTCAAATCATCCTAAATCATAGACCCCCTGTGTATTTAAAGCTACTAGGGACATTACAGACATAAAACACAGGCTTCTACAGGAAAAGGAGCAATTAGAAACCAAACGCTAAAGGATGGCGTGTCTTTAGATCACGTGGGCTCACCGGATGCTGGGAGACTTATTCTGAGCAAACTTTTGAACCTCAGGGATAAAAAAGTCTTGTAAGCCTCAGCTGAAACTGGGACTGTGGATCATAGGATGTGGATCTTGTTGGGGGTACCTGTCTCTCTCTCTTGCTCATTAAGGAAAGAAATAAGCTGAAAAAGGACAGAGGATAGTCCTTGGCCTGGTGGTTGTCAGCTGGATCACACACTGCCCAATGCACGGTTTAGGTTCCAGACCTGGAGCTTGAGAAAGCGAGAAATCACTTTCTGGGGAGATGGCCACGCTGCAATCCCTTCTCCTCCATTCTCCTCTGGGTATTTCTGGCTATGCATGTACATGGATGGGCCTGGTATGAATACCAAGCCTCTGGGTCCAGGACTCGAACCATGATTGGCCATGTGGAAGTACAAAAATGTAACCTTACTCCATCTGCTGGCCCTCCAAAAAGAAGATCTTACAGCTTCTAGAGACAGTCAACACTCATAGTATTTATAAAGTTACACAAAAGGGGGGCTAGCAGGTAGCATGGTGGTTAAGGGTGCTGGACTCCCACATGGCCAACCATGGTTCAAGTCCTGGCCTTGGCAGTTTGCCTTCTCTCTCTCTCTCTCTCTGTCCCTCTCTGGTCAATATAAAATAAATAAATGAATAAAGTTAAATAAAATAATTCTTAAAAAATTACACAAAAGATTTTCACAGTGAGCATGTATTACTTCTGCAAATTTCAAAAAATGTAATAAAAAGTATCAGGTTTTATAAAATAATGTCCATATACAATTCAGAATTATTTCCAAATAAAATTTCAGAACCACACTGAAAGGGAAATTAATTCTTGACATGTGTCTCAGCAAATCTATCTGGCCTACGGGATTTGTAAAATAAACATGTTCCTTCGGCAGACTCTCAGTGATAGTTAACACCCATGAAAGCAAAACACAGAGAGTATCAGTATTATCTCCAAGGTACTACTAGACTCTGCAAAAGAATGTTATTTCGTACCCTGTACTGCACCACGGCTGTCCCTCCTGGGGGCTGATTTCTCATGTTCTGTCTTGTCTCTCTGGAGAGTACATGTGCCCTATAGTAAAACTCTCTCTCAAAAAAAAAAAAACCCCAAAAACAAAAACCAAAAACACCCCTCACACCGGGCACGTGTATGCGTGTATGCCCAAAGTCCTGAGGGGAAAATGGAGAAGGGATTGTGGCGTGGCCCTGGGGGGACAATTCCTTGCTTTCTGTCTCTCCGGTGAGCATGTGCACTCTATAGCAAAACTCTCTCTGAAAAACAAAGCAAAAGAAAACAGAAAAACAAAAAGCGCAAGATATCATAGCTGCTCTCCATGAAGTAAAGTCCTAGTGGGTTTATTCTGGGGCACACCGTCCTTCAAAGTTCCAGGTATTTACTGATAGCTGATAACTCCACCGAAGTGGCTATCAAAGCCCCACGAATTTGAGTGAGTCAGGAGTTACTGCCCACAGTAAATACAGATGCGGTGAGCCTCATTTTCCCAGAAAAACCAGAATCTATCTGCCACACCTGCCTGTCAGCAGCCTCTGAGAACCCCCTTCACTCTGCGGGCGCCCCACCCTGCGGCACAGCTGCAGAGCTGCGGGGGCGCTTCCTTCCACCCTCGCTGTGCCATAGTCAGGCCAACCCTTCCCTTCCTTTGCACCTGCCTTTTTTTGGGGGTGGGGTGGGGTGGGTCACTATTCTTGCTCAGGGGTCTCCTGCACTGCCTTAGGCCTCCCTCAACCTCAAAGACCTTAATGCTCTCCCAGAGTCCTTTCCAGTGTTTCGCTCACTTTCCTTTGGAGAGGGTGGAGTTTACAAAATACTCCCCCAAACTTTCCAGAAAGAATCACTTGGGGCACTTGCTAAATATACAACAGGTCAGGCTTTTCCTCAGGAAGCTGGGTCAGCAGGTGAGGGAAAGACCAGCAGTCTGTATTTTCCCAAGTGTCTCAGAGGGTTCTGGAAGCACTTCTTCTGGCCCGGCCCTGACACCCACCCCCCTTCTAATGGGCGTGGTGTGGGCTTCTCCCACCCCCTACGCTCCACATCCCCTTTCACAGAAATACCTTCCTTTCCCCTACTCCAAAGTTTCTTTTCCCCAGTAAATCCCATCACACAGATTTCCTTCTCAATTCCTGAGTCACATGACATCATGTCATATTTGACCTTTATTTATTTATTTATATTTGAGAGGTTTTTACTATCGGGAACATGTGCTTCCTGGAGAGACGGACAGCCAAGTGGGAGTCCAGCACCTTAACCACCATACCACCTGCTGCCCCCAATATATATATAATTTGCTGGTCCCTGACCCCCAAATTTGACCTTTCAAATGTACTGAGGTTGGGACCAGCAGTTAACATAATGGCTATGTCGCTGGACTCCCATGTACTCAACGGCAGTTCGAGTCTTGGACCCAGCGGCTTAAACTCATGCTGGGTGAATGTGCGTGTGTGCCCTAGATCCTGAGAGGAGAATGGAGGAGAAGGGAGTGCGGCCATCCCACTGGGTGGTGGTGGGGGGTGATTTCTTGCTTTCTGTCTCCCTGTCTCTGTCTTTCTGCCCTATAGTAAAAACCTCTCCAAAAAAAAAAGTACTGATGTTTAATAAAGCTTGCAGATGAATTGCTGCAACTTCTTTATTTTTTCTAGGTAAACTTCAGTGTTAAGAGATAGAAAGTGAGCCAGCCCCATAGCCCAGTGGTTAAGGGCGCCAGATCCCACATGGCTGGCCCGCGTGGCCTGAAAAATCAAGCTCGACACATGTGTGTGCCTGCTTAGAATCCCAACTGGTTGGAGAAATGGAGAAGGGACTGGGGGTGCTTTCTCCCTACCCCTCTGGTGAGTGCACCTGCCCTCTGACAATTATAAAAAAGGAGAGACAGACAGCAGGCCAGGCTAGAAGATCTGCATATGTTTGTACGTAAGTATGGGGAAGAGGACTCCAGAGTCACCGTGTTTTACTCCAATCCCCCAACAGTTCATCGTCACCGTGCGATGCTGTTACTACCAAATGCTACCAGAAAATGAACCTTAGTTTCCCACAAGAAAAGCAACTTACTCTGTAGAAGCTCGATAATTACACGCTTTCCCATCCCTTCCCGCTCATAAGCAGCTTACTCATATAGTTAGGGACGTACTAAATAAAGCAGCCTCCTCAAATGAGCTGGTGTTTGCCTTGAAAACTGTACCGAGAAGGCGCCGTGTTCCGGTGGGGGTGCCGAGGAATTCAGCCAACGCTTCATTATCTAACGAGGCGGGATGGGTAGACAGCAGGTGTGAGCCCACAGAGGACTCCCACAGCTTTTCATCTAGGACTGCAACTGTGGCAACTGCTGCCTCTTTGTGGGTGTTATCCATGCTTAAGAAAGCAACCCCAAGGGGCCAGCAGGCGGTGTGGGATTGAGGCAACGGATCCCACAAGGCTGACTCCACAGTTCGAGTCCCAGATCCGGTAGCTTGAAAAATCATGCCAGGCGCATGTACATGAGTGTCCAAAATCCCTAGAGAAGAATGGAGAAAGGGTTCTGGTACAGCCATCCTCCCTGAGGGGTGATTTCTCACTTTCTCCCTCTCTCTGGGAGCACATGCACCTATATAGCATTTAAAAAACAAACAAACAAACAAACAAAAAGAACAACAACAACAACAGAAAACCACTTAACCACCTAGATTGCCACAACTCCACAGGAATGGAGTAGCCTGACTGCCGAAGGGCGTAAGTTGGGGAGGAACTGGTTATCAAACAGCCAAGTGCTGGGACTCACTCCCCCCCCTCACAAAATACTCTGGAGGGGACAGTAGCTCTGAGCTCCTTCAAGGAAGGCCTCTCACACACATGCGTACCAGATGTCCAAAACTTGGAGCATGTAAGACTAATCCGGAGTTTTATTATTGCTACTATTGTGTTCAGTAGTATGGAGTCCAGGACCTGTCATACATGATTCTAGTGCAATAGGATCTACTGTAGGATCCAAGAACTTGTATTTTTTTTTTTCCCAAGTGTGTATGCACTCTCTGGAGAGAGACAGAGAAAGTGAGAGAGCACCCGCCAAGGGGCATGGTAACACGGCAATCCATTTTCCTCCATTCCCCTCTTGGGATTTTGGGCACCCATGCACATGCACCCAGTGTGTTTCTCAGGCCCCAGGTCTGGTACTCTAACCCTCAGTCAGTCGCGTGGGATCCAGCTGCCTTAACCACCACGGTGCCACAGGTTGGCCCAAGAAGTTTCTACCTAATGAGGGGGTCTAAGGCTCTTCTGGCAGCACTGCCCGTTTTGCAAAGTTCATCTTTCTTCCTCATCCATGCCTCATGCCTTTCCCCATCAGCTCCTGCTTTCCCAAACAAAACGCTTAATGTTAATCTCTTCTGATCCTAACCATGCTTCAAGGATCAGCTCAAATGCCAACCACTGTTTTTTTGTTTTTTCTTTTTCTAGAATGGATTCAGATGTCAGTCAACCACTTCTTGAAGCCTAAAAGGATCACCACTGCTGAAAGGGACTTTCATTCTGCATCCACAGCAAATCTTTGAGTGTAAGAGATTAAAAGGTGTCTCATTTCATGAAACAGCCTTTTCTTTATGCAAATCTCATCTTTTACTGAGCAGTAAACTCTTTAGGGGCAGAGTAAAAACTCATTTTTTTTACCTATGAGAGAGTACTAACAGTGTATGTATGAATCATCCTGTAAAGGCCCTGGATGGACAAGGAAGCAGGCAATGGATGAGTGAATATATGCACATCTCCTAACTAGATGAGGCTAAAAACTATAGGAAGCAGGAAAATTGCCTAGACCCTGTAGTCTGTGTCTACAATACTTTACCATACAATCCTTCAACTTCTTTGACTGTAAAACTAACAGGTTTCAGAGGACTTTTAAAAAGTTCATTGGACACTCTCTCGTGTCAGAGGCCTAACATTTGCACATCTGACGGGACATTTTCTCCTCAGTTACCACTGCTATTGGTCACTATTACACAAGCTCCCTGCATTCCTGGGAGGTACCCATGACTAACCCTGTTCCTCTGGAAAATTTCCAACAAGAAAACACACAATTAAATGGTACCCATTCTAACAGTTATTTCACAAAGTGGGGGAGATCTGTGATCAAGTATGATCTTGACAGCTGAGAATAGAATTCAGTCTCCAGTAAGCAGTTCAATTACCTACATTTGAAAGACTACCCCACCCTAATCACCGTGTTATCATATGTGTGAATAGTTTATACAACTATCACAGGTCAGATGACCACTTTTGTGTTAATTCAAGAAAGCTGAAGCGAAACTTATTTTTCCTACTACTAAGTTTCACCTTCAATTCAAAACTTCCCTAGCAAAATACAGATTATTTATCATCTCAAATACCGTTTACACAAGTGTCCTAAACAGCAGTAACTTAAATTAAGCCCAACACATACTTAAAAAAAATTATGAACTGCCACTTTTGAAAGAAAACTGTATTTCTCAATATTAAAGGTATAATTAGTCTGTATGTAATGTGTGGCCATGGTAATGTGTCCCAGGCAGAAACCAACATGGCAAAACCCAAAAACCCAGAGAGTATGTGATGCATAAAACTGGCTCTTGGTGCACGGAAGGCCTCACTTTCACAAGCTCTTAACTCAGGTATACGGTATACAGAATGTCGTTACGTATGAAAATTAAGACTCAAAAAAAAAATCCAAATAAATGTAAAACGGGTCTTAATGTTAAACACGAGTTAAAAAAAAAAAAATGATTGTTTCAGAACATCTAGGGCCATGGAAGCCACATAATCAACTAAGTGTCATTTTAAATGATTTTCCGTAAAAATTTCCATAAGCAATGCAATAAAAAGTGTAACCCAAAGAAGTAATGTGTAGCCTCGGAAAAGGGAAGTTTAACGTCCAGCGATAAAAATACAGAAAGCAGGCATCCAGGGGTCAAGCGGGAATAGAGCTCCAGTGCTCACCAGCCCTGACGCGAGCCCCAGGCAGCGAGCGCAAAGGGAACCAGAGAAAGCGAGTGGAGGCTGCTCCCGGGGAGGACCCGCGCCCGCCGGACCCACCGCCCGCCGCGCCGGCTTCCCATTCATTCCGCGCGGTCCCCAGCCGCACCGAGGCGTCGCGGCTCGGAACCGCCGCGCACTCACCTGTTCGGGAACACGACCTCGCGGCGCCCGAGGCCGCCGAGGCCGCCGCCAGGAGCCTGGGGGACGCGGGCCGGAGCGCAGCCGCCGGCGGAGGCGACAGGCGGCGCAGCCCGGGGGCGGGCAGGCGGCGCAGGCCGGGCGCGTCCCTCTGCAGCAGGGCCGAGCAGAGCCGCCGCGGGCTCTGAAACATGCCGGGCGCCGCCGCCACAACCGCCGCGGCCCCTCGCGCGCCCGAGGAGCAGAACCCGATGGAGGCCGAAGCCGGTGAGCCGAGCGGTCTGTCGGGGCCGGCGGGGTGGGTGCTCCCAGGCGCCTTCTCTCCCAGCGCAGGCCCCGGGGAAAGTCTTGGGCAGCGGATGCCGACGGGGAGACGCAGGAGCGCGGCAGCTGCGGCGCTGGCGGGACCGTCTGCCGCGCGCAGGCGAGAGCTGCAGGGCAACCGGCGAGCGGCGCGCTGACAAAGCGGGCGCTACCACGCGGGAGCCGGAGGGGACGCCGGGGGCCCGGGCCGCGGCGCCACCGGGCTGGGCGTGTCAGAACCGGGCGCCGCTGTTGTAAAAGGCAGGGGCGACTCAAGCTGCTGGATACGAAGGAGGCCGTCGAAGGTCTACAGTAATATGTATCCCTTGGAACCATTTGGAAGAAATCAGCGTCCCCTCCCGCCGGCTGGAATGGAAGCACCCACAGGCTGGGAATCCCGAGACGGTTCCAGGGCTGTGGCTCGGGGGACACGTGTGTGGCCGAGTGGAAGGCGGCATCCGCGTGTGCGCGCCTCTGTGTGTGGATACTACCGGGGGGCGCCCGTCCCGACCCCTAGGGCGGGGTGTGTTGCATTAAACGACATCCAGATCGGTAGGGCATCGCCTGTGCGCGAGGGTGACGGCGATAAAACAATGTCCCCTTCCTCAAGGATGTTAGACTCAGGCAAAGGGGGCCGTTGGTGGCAATTGAATTCAACCCGTCCAGCTCTACAAAGTGGATTAAGATCAGTGCCACGGATCCGACGAAATTGGGGCGAGAGGTTACAACTGGCCGACGTCTCTGGGGTCTCTGGGAGGTTTATTAGAGAACTTGGCATCAGAGTTGGGCCACAAAGCGCAGGTTTAGAATTCACACGTGTGGAATCTGGGAGCGGGTAGAGGAGATTCATAAGCGAATAAAGGAAATAAGCGGAAAAGCCGTGGGCCTCGTTGGGGAAACAACTCTTAGTTACGTAAGGTGGAAGCCAAGGCGCAAGAAGACAGATGCTTGGACAGGTGACATTGTGGAAGGCAGAGATTACAGTAGTTTAATTCGGTAGTAGTGGCCAGCCCTTGATGTTCTGGGGAGTGGGCAAGAATCTGGTCAGGCCTGGGTTTTGACTGGTCTGTCACGTGTTTCTGGTATAGGGAAAGGCGGGAGAAGGACCGCTGAGCTGCGATAGATATTCTAGACCTGGGTCAGGTGGATGACACTGGCATTCTGGAAAAGAATGAGTAGAACAGACTCGAAGTAGATGGGCAGGAAATGATGAGTAACCAGAAATAGAAGTGGGATAAGGGGGAGGGAAAACCCAGACTGAATTCCTTTCTGAATGACTTATGAGTTAAACACGTGCTTTGTCGGTTTTCCCATGATTTTGCTGACTTTCCTGTCTTGAGGAATTGGAAGTTTTTCGTCACCACAGATATTCAAAATAAGTTCCTGACCTGTGTTATCAACGGTATCTATCATAAACACCCGGAGGGTGAGGAGGAGTCAGCTGTCACTGATGTCAGCTCCTGGGAGCCCAGCTCTTTGGCGCTCTTAGTCTCTTTTTTTTTCCTTATCTATAAAACAAACAGAATCATACCTTAGTCATTAGGTGAAATAAAAGATGATAACATTAGCCCATAAAAAGTGTTTTGCCGAGCCAGCTGGTGGCATGGTGGTTAAAGATGGGTGGATCCCACATAGCTGACTTTGTGGTTCGAATACAGCATGAAAAATACACTGGACGCGTGTGTGTACGTGCCCAAAAACCCTGGGAAGAGAATGGAGAAGGGATTGCAGCATGACCATCCCCCTTGGGGGGGATTTCTCACTTTCATCCCCCCGCTACCCTGGAGGACCACTCCTCACAAAAAAACTACAAAATAAAGAAAATAGAAAAAAGTGTTTTGCCCATATAGTACGTGGAGGTGAAGGGTATATGGGCGTTCAGCTACAAATCATGTTCTTTTCCATATGCCTGGAGATATTCATAATAGAATGTGGGAACAGAGCTTTGAAAAGGACTATTCAAATAAAAATTGTTGGACTGCTGATGCAGGAACGCAGGGGCGTAGGGGTGATCAGGCCACACTTGCAGTGAGACGCAGATTCGTGTCCCACGCGCAGGAAGAATTAGAGTCACGGACACAGAGTAGATATAGCAAAGTGGGGAGTTAATTAACGAAGTGGGGAATTTACGTGACTTTAAGCCACTGCGTCCAGGACTCAAACCGCGGTTGACTGCATGGGAGTTCAGCAACATAGCCATTACGCCATCCACTGGTCCCAAAGTGCGGAGTTTATTAAAGGAGAGGGAAGGAAAAACAGCTCAGAAGAAGGGAGGGGTCCCAAAAAATGGGTTGCCAAAGAATAACTGTGGCAAGGGGTTTTTATTTGGGTAAGGAAGGACTGTCTGGACTTTCCTGGGTGGGGCTTGTGCATGCATTTCCCTCCTGGTAGGGAGGGACCCATGCTGGATGGGTCCAATTATTTTCCTAATTTTGAAGAGGGTACGAAGGTCAGGAGATTCTTTGTCTTGAAGCTTTGGGTCATGAAATCCATTATCTTATCTTCTTCCTGAAATGAGGTGGGACCTAGAAAAAGCCTTTGTTTTAGGTCTAGGTCATGCTGCCATGCCAATCACTGAGCCATCACTGCCTCCATCTCAAAACTTAGCCATGTTGTGACTCCATTTTGGGCCCACACCCTAACTATGTTTTTAAGGTCCCTGTCTCTTACCCCACTAGGGCTGGCCCTATGGCTGAGTGGTTAAGTAAGCTGGATCCCACATGGCCAGCTGTGTGGTTCAAATGCTAGCCCCGTTGGCCTGAGATACACGCAGAGTATGTGTGTGTGTGGGTGCCCAGAATCTCGATAGGATGAAAAGTTGAAAAGAGATTGTAGTGTGACCATGCCCCACTGGGGGATGTTTGTCACTCTCCTCTCTTCTTCTCTCTCTCTCTCACTCTCTGATAAGCACGCATGCCCTCTAGCAAAGCAGAAAAAGTATGTGAGTATACCAGGACATACACGTGCACATGACCCAAGCTGTCTGATGGCTGGGAGTGGGTCATGGGGTCCAACCCTGTTGGGAGGGACCGGCAGATGGCATATTGGTTACATTGCTGGATTCCCACATAGTTGATAGCTGTTCGAGTTCTGGACCCAGAGGCTTAAAACTCGCACTGGATTCGTGTGTGTGTGCGCCCAAAATCCAGAGAGGAGAATGGAAGAGAAAAGATTGTGGCGTGGCCATCTCCCCTGGGGGGGGGGGATTTCTTGGTTTCTGTCTCTCTCTCCGTTGAGCACATGTGCCCAATAGCAAAAGTCTCTCTCTTAAAAAAACAAAACAAAACAAAAAACTCTGTTGGGAGTGATGTTTCTGTTTTTCTCCATTTTTCTCTCACTCTTGATCATGGAAGAAATGAATGTGTAAACTTAAAAATATATAAGCTCAGGACCAGCAGTTGGCGTAATGGCTCTGTTGTTGGACTCCCATGTAGTCAACTGCGGTTCGAGTCCTGGACTGGTGGCTTAAACTTGTGCCGTGCACGCGTGTGTGTGCGTACCCAAGATCCCTAGAGGAGAATGGAGGAGAAGGGATTACAGCGTGGCCATCCCTCGGTGTGTGTGTGTGTGTGTGTGTGTGTGTGTGTGTTAATTTCTCATTTTCTGTCTCTCTGTCTTTTTGTCGAGCGCACATGCCCTACAGCAAAAAGCTCTCAAAAATATATATAAATAAGCTCTTTATTAAAAGGGATTCAAAGACCATTCAATACTGCAAGTGGGCCAGTAATATTATTTTGTAATATATTAAACACTATATAATTTTAAAAATCAGAAAAATAGAAATGAAAATGAAGATTTGTATACTTCAAAAACCCATTCAGTAAACATTTGTTGAGTGCATATTTCATGTCAGGCTCCATAATAAATCATGTAAACATGGACTGAACAAAGTCTATTCATGGAGTTGTAAGGCAGTTGAGTAAGTACAAATACTTGTAATTATCTGATAGTAAACACAGAGTCGCGATATGGACAGGTATTATGGAGAAAGAGAAGAAGAAATACCTAATTGCCCAGAAAAGTCAGGAGGAGCCTTTAAAAAGAAGATGTATGCACTCACTGGAGAAAAGCAGACAGGGAAAGTGAGAAAGTACTCCCCAGTGGGGCAGGGTCACATCATCTCTCTCCTCCATTTCTCCCTCCTTTGGGATTTGGGGCACACACACACACACACACACACACACACACCTGGTGTGTTTTTTAAGCTGCCAGGTCTGGGACTCAAACCGTGGGATCCAGCTTCCTTAACCACCACACCACTGGCTGGCCCAGAAGAGGCTTTTTGAACAAGGTGACTTCCAAGTGGAAAAGCTTAGGAAGGACATCCCTGGAGAACAAAACAGTAAGGCTAGGGAAGGCAGCATGTTCCAGGAACAGCTGGTTCTCTGCTCTGATAAGGCTTGAGTGCAGGGTGCCCACAGGGAGTGGCAGGTGATGAGGTGGAAGCTGTGGGCGAGAACCGAGCAGAGAGGGTTTTGAGAGGAGTTTGGACTTTATCCTTAGGTTCTGGAGATCCACTGAAAGGCTAACCATTCCGGGTGGGGCTCTCAGGGTTGCAGTTTTGAAAGAGCACCCTGTCAGCAGTGTGGAAGATGGAGCAAAGGCTGGGGAAGAGTAAGAACAGTGCAGATGGGGAGGGTGTGTGCTGACTCAGGGTCCCTGGAGGGCAGGCGGGGCGTGTCAGCTGCTTTTCTCATAGGCAGGTTCTGCAGCCTTAGTCAACTACAGTTCTAAAATATTTGGGAAAAAGAACTGTTTGCATCTGTACTGAATATGTACAGACATTACCTTCTTGTGATTCCCTAAATAATACACTATAACAAGTTTTTACATAGCATTTGCATTCTATCAGATATAAGTAATCTAGAGGTGATATGGGATAGCTGGGTTCGGTGGAGTGTACCTGCAATTCCAGCCACTTGAGAGGCTGAGGCAGGAGGCTCTGAGTTCAAAACCAGCATGGGGAACATAGTGAGATCTTGTCTCTAAAACGAAAATAAAGTAAATAAAGTAAGTGCCTGGTTTAAATGTAAATACTACACCACTTTATATAAGTAATGTAAGCATCTGCGGATTTTGGAATCTGCAGGGATTCCTAGAACCAATCTCCTGCAGATACCTAAAGCCAAATATAATTATGAGGGGACATCAAAAGGTTCATGAAAAAACAGAATTAAAGTACAAGTTTATTTTGGTGCAAGAGCTACTTGAAATCCACGTGTAGGTTTTGGATAATACACATTTCCATGAACTTTACAAATCTTTTTTATTTTTATACACATGACAAGCTTTTACACCAAGAATAGTCAGTAAAATAGTACAAATTTATATTCATGAGGAATGTTAAAAAAATCAACTAAAAAACCCACTTCTTTCTGTGACCCACAATCCCAACATTTTACAGTGCAGGGGTTCCATGAACTTTTTGAAGTTCATGGTGGCACAGTGCTGAAATATTGGGAGGCTGATCCAAGTGGGAGGGTCCGGGTTTGTGTCCAGACACCTTCCTGAGTATGCCAGGACTTGCGCGTGCCCTTGATCCAGGCCGTGTGAAGGTAAGAAGCAGATCATGGTGTCAAAACCCGCTGGCACCAGCAGGAGGCTTAGTAGGTAAGGTGGTGGACTTCCACATGGTTGACTGCAGTTTGACTCCTGGACGGTGGCTTGAAAATCATGCCGGTCACATGTGTGTACGTGCCCCAAATCCTAAGAGAATGGAAGAGAGTGGATTGTGGCATGGCCAACCCCCTGTGGGGGTGATTTCTCACTTTTCCATTCTATCTCTGTCTTTCTCCTTCAGCGAGTGCATGTGCCCTATGGAAAACCAACAAACGTGTTGGGGATGTTGTCTCTGTCTCCCTCCCTTTAAGACATATATATATTTTAAAGTTTTTCTTTCCATTTTTTTTTTTTTTTCTTTTTGCTGTCGGTCATGTGTACTTGCTGGAGAGAGACAGAGAGTAGAGAGAGGGAAAGTGAGAAATCACCCTGCAGGGAAGATGGCCACACCAAAATCCCTTCTCCTCCATTCTCCTCCATCCTTCTCTCAGGATTTTGGGCATGCACACATGCGCCCATCATGTTTTTCAAGCCACCGGGTCTGGGATTCAAACAGCAGAGTTGGTTATGTGGGATTCAGCTGCCTTAACATCCATGTCACCTGCTGGGCCCTGTTTTTCTTTATATACCCACTCCTAATTTCTCATCTGACCATTCCCCAAACAGACTTCCCCATGACTCTGCCCTTGGTTAGATTGTTTTCATGAGAAGCCTTTTTAAATTTCAACATGACTGCAGTCCTGCTAAACCTCAAACTGGCCTGCTGCGGTGGAGATGTCTTCGGTGGAGACTGAGTTAATATTTGAACATATAATTGCAGTGTACCCATGGAACATCCCAGATGGAGTCACTTCGTAAGCAATTAAAACTATGTACCTTGAGTTCATAGCAGGGTCAGTACCAAACACTGGGCAGTTCAGTAGTTGAAGCTGTAAAATAAAAATTGTAGGAGTCTACTGTATTGGCCTAAGTTCCTGCACTAGGCCCTAGGAGACCGGACTAAGAATCAAAATGGAGTCACTCCTGTCTGCATGTAACCAAACCAAAACTAAGTTGTTACCTGACCATCTGAGAAATCAGGGAAAAGAGTTAACAGCCTCTTGTGTGTGTGCCAAAGATCCTGGGAGGAGAATGGAGACAGGAGAGACAGACAATCAGACAGCAAAATAAACAGGGCCACTGTACGATGGTCAGCGTCATGAAAGACGCAAATAGAATGATGGGACGGAGAGTAGGTGACACCTGAACTGAGACTGAAATGAGCCCCTGTAGGGAGAGCTGGGGTAGGGTCTGCCGGGGTAACCCCCTGAAGTGGGAAAGCACTGGGTGATGTTGAGGGACAGGAAAGAGCCAACGCGGCAGAAGCCTGGTGACGACTGCTGTGTACGAAGAGCTGGGTTTCATTCTAGGAGCCAAGGAAAGCCATCGGAATGACACACCTGGCTTGTGTCTTGAAATCTGAGGCAAATTTGAAAACATGAACTGTGAAGTAAATGATTTGGCTGCTGGGGCTAAAATGGGTCATAAGGGGGTGTGGTAAGAATGGAGTCAGACTCTGAGCTGGCTGGTGGTGTGGCCATACGGCCGCACTCTGTGAGGCCAGCCCATACAGGGAGGGTCGAGGCTCACACCTGGACGTCTTCCTGAACACACTAGGTGCACACGATGATCCAGGCTGGCAAGGGCTGGAAGGGGACTGAGCTATAGGGTCCCCGTTGCGAGAGTCTGTCCATCTATCATTTTTTGCTTGTGAAGGAAGGAAGAAATAAACTTAGAAAAGAATGATGGGCAAGCAGGTGACATGGGGGTTAAGGTGCTGGATCTCACATGGCCGACTCCGTGGTTCGAGACCCAGACTTGGTGACTTGAGAAGCACAATGGGTGCATGTGCTTGTGTGCCCGTGTGCTTTTCCCGAGAAAAGAATAGAGGAGAAGGGATTGTGGAATAGCCATTGGCTGAGGGGGTGATTTCTTACTTTCCCTCTCTCTCTGTCTCTCTCCAAAGAGCGTATGTACACTCTGGCAAAAATTGACAAAAAGAGAAAAGAACGGAATCACACTCTTATCTCCTGAGTGACTGCTTAACTGAAGACTGTGGGTCACAAGCAAACAGCAAAAGTGGGAGACTCTCTGCTTTCAACCCTCCCACCCCCAGCCTTAACCACGGGGATCTTTTCATCCTGGATCCCAGCATTGCAGGAAAAGCCCTCCGTGTGCATGGAGAGAGTAAGGGGACAGAGGAGAACATGGACCCCGGGGCCCCAAAGGTGGAGTGAGGACTTCTCTCATCCCAGACTTTCTGGACTTATCCAGACTTCAACTGTGGCTCCTGGGCTAACAGAAAGTCCTTTTTGCCTGGGGGGTGGCTCAGGGATCTGTCCACAGGACCTGTGTCTAACAGGAACTGGGGAAATGTTAGTAGATGTTCATGGAAATGCCAGTGAATGATGAAATGTGAGCTGAATGGCAAACAAGATTATGAAAATCTGCACGTAGCAGGAAGAGGAGCGCTCTGTGTGTGTGTGTGTGTTTAAGTTTGTTTCTTTGATCCCCTTATGGGGGAGAGAGAGAGAGACAGGCTGACAGAGAGGCAGGTATCCTCAATAGAGCCTTATGGTGTGACGTCCGCCCAGCCTTCTAGCTAGCCAGGATCATGGGTGCACACATGTGCATGTGACATGTTCAAGTCCACCCAGAATCTGACTCCTGGGCCTTCCCACATGGCTCCAGTATCACCCACTGTGGTTGGACCCCCTAAGTGTTTTGAACTAGAAAAGAAGCGTAACTGAAACTTAAGAAGCCCGTCTGGGCCAGATGGTGGCCAGACGGTGGCATAGGTGGAGTATGATCCTCTGTGAGGGTGACCCATACGGGAGGGTTTCCGAGTCCTGTCTGGAGGCCCTCCCTGAGCATACCAGGCCCACGGTTGCCCGTGATCTGGGGCTGTCCAAGATGGGTGGGGTGGTGCAGAGCACGGCCAGGGCCCTGTTGGGGTGCTATTGCCTTCACGCACTCTCACTCACAGAAGTAAGTGAATAAACTTAAAAAGAAAAAAAAAATTAGTCATCCCAGGGGTCTTGGTAGATTATTTTATTGTCTCAAACATAGTTTAATGGGAACCAGCAGTTAGCGTAATGGCTATGTCGCTGGACTCCCACGTAGTCGACCGGGGTTCGCGTCCTGGACTCGGTGGCTTAAAACTCATGCCGGGCGAGTGTGCCTGCGTGCCCAAGATCCCGAGAGGAGAATGAAGGAGAGGGGATTGCGGCGTGACCATCCCCCTGGGGGGTGATTTCTCGCTTTCTGTCTCTATGAATCTTTCTGTCTGTCTGGTGAGCGCATGCGCCCTATAACGAAAATCTCTCCAAAAAAAAAAAAAAACACATAGTTTAATGTAAAAAAAAAAAAAAAAAACTTAAAGGGACTGCTAGGTGGTGTGGTGGATAAAGGCACTGGACTCCCACATGGCCAACCCTGGTTCAAGTCCCGGACCTGGTGGCTTGCTTCTCACTTTCCCTTTCTCTCTTTTTGTCTCTGTCTGGTCAAATTAAAAAATAATACTGACATATGGATCTAAATAAATAAATATTTTTTTAAAAAACAAAAAGAATTTAAATAAATAATTTTTTTCTCTGCAGTACATTTGGGGGACTCTAGGAAAATTCTTTGGGGGTGAGAATATCATTTATGTATTTTTCTCCATTGTACCCTTGACTTTTTGAGTTTATTTGTGACACATTTACTATTTGATAAATTTCAAGATAACAAAGATAGATTTTATCTTAAAAAGAAATTAGTATTTCTTAGAGTATTGAACAGAAGAGTAGAATATAAGCTTTATTTTCTTTACTCTAATTTTTAAAAAATGAATAAATTGAGTCAGTTCTTTCTTTTTCTTTTTTTGAGAGATTTTACTATAGTGCATGTGCGCTCGCTAGAAAGACAGAGAGAAACAGAGAGACAGAAAGCAAGAAATCACCTCCCAGGGGGGCTAGCCACGCCACACTCGCTTCTCCTCCATTCTCCCCTCAGGATCTTGGGTACACACACACACGTGCCCAATGTGAGTGCCCCCACTGGGTCCGGGACTAGAACTGTAGCCTACTACATGGAAGTCCAGTGACATAGCCATTACGCTAACTGCTGGTCCTGAGTCAGTTCTTTCATCAGAACTAATGAAGCAAAAATCCTGTCTGTATACGCATCTATGTTTATATATCTGTAGCTGTACAATGAGTCTTCAAAAAGTTCATGAAAACATATATTATAAAAAACTGTACATGGATGTTAACTTGTTTTGCACCATAATAAACTTGCACTTTGATTCCATTTTCCATGAACTTTAAATTTTTTTTAAATGTAGTTATTTAATTTTATTTGTTATTATTATTATTTAAATTGATGAGAGAAGGAGAGAGAGAGAGAGAGAGAGAGCCAGGTTCGAGACTTGAACTGTGATCAGCCATGTGGGAGTCCAGCACCTTAACCATCATGCCACCTGCTGGCCCTCCATGAACTTTTTCTTATAATTAAATAGAAATTTGCTGGGGCCGGCAGATGGCATGGTGTGTAAGGGTGCTGGACTCCTATGTGGCCAACTGCAGTTGGAGTCCTGGACCTGGCAGCTTGCTTTCTCACTTTCTCTCTTTCACACTCTGTCCCATTCTAGTCAAATTTAAATAAATAAATAAATGTGAAATAAAAAAAGTCTTAAAAGAAAAAAAAAAGAAAGGAATTTGCTGTAGGTTGTGTTCACTTGCCAGAGAGAGATGGGACTGGGGAGAGGAAGTGAGAAAGCACCTCCCAGGGGGATAGCCATGCCACGATCCCTTCTTCTCCATTCTCCTCTCAGGATTTCAGGCACATACCCACAAGCATTCAGCATGTCTTTCAAGCTGCTAGGTCTGGGACTCGAACTACCCAGTTGGCTGTGTGGGATCTAGCCGCCTTAACCACTCTGCCACTGGTTGACCCTGGCCAACTGATTTTCGACAAAGAAACAAAAGCAATTCAATGGAAGAAAGGTAGTTTTCTGAACAAATGGTCCTAGAACAATTGGACATTCATAGGGGGAAAAAAAAGATGTAATAGAAGAAAGAAGCCAGAAATAGGCTCACATAAATATATACAATAGATTTTTGACAAAGATACAAAAACAATTTACTAGAAGGTAACCTTGTCAATAAATGATGCTAGAACAATTGGACATTCATAAGTAAAAAAAAGAATCTCGGGACCAGCTGTTGGTATAATGGCTATGTTGCTGGACTCCCATGTAGTTCACCACAGTTCGAGTCTCAAACCCGTGGCTTAAACTCACACTGGGCGTGTGTGCATGCGTGCCCAAGATCCCAAAAGGAGAATAGAGGAGAGGGATTGCGGCGTGGCCATCCCCCCTGGGGGGCGATTTATCACTTTCTGTCTATCTCTATCTGTCTTTATGGCGACACATGCCCTATAGCAAAAATCTCTCCAAAAAAAAAAAAAAAGAGTTTTGATTTAAGTCTTACATCTTATATAAATATCAACCCAAAATGGATCACACACTTAGATGTAAAATATAAAACTATAACACTTTTAAAAAAAGAAAGAAATTTTTCAGAATTTGGTTCTAGGTACATTTCTTAGATGACACTATGAGGATAATCTTGAACAGGAAATTTGAAAAACTGGACTTCGTAAAAAGCAAAACTGTGGGGCTGGCAGGTGGCATGGTGGCTGAGGGTGCTGGATTCCCACATGGCCAACCTCAATTTGAGTCCCGGACCTGGCGGCTTGCTTTCTCACTTTCCCTTTCCCTCTCTGTCTCTGGTCAAATTAAATAATAATAATAATAACAAATGGAATCACACGAATAAATAATTCCTTAAAAAAATAAAACGTTTGTTCTGCAAAAGACACTGGTAAGAGGATAAAAAGACAAGTTCAGAGGAGAAGAAAATTTTTACAAACCATATATCCCACCAAAGACTAGCATCTAAACTATGGGTAGAACTCTCAAACTCTAGTAAAAAGCCAATAGTTTAATTAGAACAGCAACAAAAGATATGGAGAGATATTTCATATAAGATACACAGATGGCAGATAAACACATGGAAAGATGCTCAACAGCATTAGCTATTAGGGAAATGCAAATTCCAATTGCAATGAGACATCACTATATACCTGTGGGAATGGCTGAAATAAACAGTGGCAGCACCAAGTTTTGGCAAGGATGGGGAGAAACTGGATCACTCATACCTTGTTGATAGGAATGTGAAATGTTGCAGCCACGCTGAAGACTAATTTGGCAATTTCTTAAAAAACGAAATATGTAACTACGATACAACTCAGTCATTGTATCCCTGGGCATGGATCCCAGAGAAGTGAAGACACATGTATGAAAACTCGTACATAAATATTTACAGCAACTATGCTAGTCATCGTTCCAAACTGCAAATAACGTAGATGTCCTCCAACAGGTAAATGCTTAAGCAGCTGATGCATCCTTTCTCTGGAGTGGTGCTTCGTAATTGAAACAGAGCTGTTGTACATACACCATTTGAATTAACTTCTAGAAAATGAAATCCCTCAAAGTTATATATTTGTATGATTCCATTTACATAATACTATGTATTGACAAAATTATGGAAATGGGAAACAGATTAATGGTTGCCAGGGGTTATGGAGGGGCGAAGGAGGGGGGGAAGCGGTTGTGGTTATAAAGACCATCATTAAGGATGCTTGTGATCACGGACCCATTCTGTCTTGATTGTATTGTTGTCAGTGTGGTTGTCGTCTTGTGGTATAGTTTTGCAATATGTTACCAGGAGTAGACACTGGGTAAAGAGTACATGGGATCTGTCTGTATTTTTCTCCTTAAGAAATTATTTAATTTTACTTGTTATTATTGTTATTTTTTAATTTGCTCTAAGCCACATGCACTCACCAAATAGAGGCAGAGAGAGAGAAAGCAAGTCACTAAGTCTGGGACTCAAACCATGGTCAACCACGTGGGAGTCCAGTCCCTTAATCACCACACAACCTGCTGACCCTCTCTATTTTTTACTACAGTTGCATGTAAATCTATAATGCTCTCAAAATAAGCACTCTGGATGTGTGTGTGCACGCGTGTGCGCACAGTCTGGCCAGGATGAAGAAATGGAGGAGAAGAGATTGTGGTGTGACCATGCCCTGTTGGGGAATGCTTCCTCTCTCTTTGTCTCTCTCTGGTGAGAGCACATACCCTGTGGCAAAACTGAAAAGAAGGGAAAAAAAAAAAAGGACAAAGTCTGCTTGCTTGTTCGCCTCTCACTCCCTTTCTTGGCATTTGCCTCAAAGTGCCGGGAGGCCGTGTGCTTGTTTTCTTTCTGCACTCGGGAGCTGTGTCCTGCACCAGAAAGCATTTCTGATGACACTTCTAAATATGGCAGAGGGACCTGCTGTTTGTCAGCTGTATGGGAAACAGTGCAAACATTTCCTTAGCAGACTTCCGTGATTTGAAGTAGTTAAAATTGTTGGTCAACAGGGACATTAGTGAATTACGACACAAATTCCCATGGGAGAATCCATGAGAAGACAAATTTAGAGTTTAGAACTGTTATTTTTCCCAAAGCTTGGGAGGAAGTGAACAGAGCTTAGTGCCTGGTAAACTCAAAGCTCTAGGTAGTATTTCAGCGAGGGGCTTGAGAGGATTTCAGAGGAGATGCCGGATATCCGTGGGAATGATTTAATAAGGCATTGGAGCCAGGCAGACCTGTGTCGTTGGGCTGACAATTACTAGCTGTCTGACCTTTGGAGAAGTCACATAACCTTCTGATCTTTAATTTCCTCATCTGAACAAGGTGGGGGAACAGTACCTACCTTGTTGAAAGAATTAAATAACAAATGTAAAGTACTTAGCACAGAATACTGGCACTCAGTAAGCTTGGATTTCTTCCTGAACTTCTCGTTTCTTTCTTAAAAAGTTTTATGGTGATTTTTTATGAATTTTAATGGTCATCTATACATTTAATTGCTATATATCATTTAGATTGTAAAGAGACTTTACCTGGCATGATATACACCTCAATCCAGCCCAGTTGAGAATACTATGCACGTCCTCATCAACAAATAATAAACCATATCTGTGTCCCACAAGTGTCTTACCTCTCTATTTTTTCCCTTAAATTTCATTTCCTATGCTCTTCCCCTCCCACTTGACTCTAGTGTCCATAACAATTTTTAATGCTTGTATGTCCTCCAGTCCTTCCGTCTGTACCATAGAGTGCGGACAATTGGTACATGTTAAGGGGAGACATACAATGTCTCTCTTTCATAGCCTGACTTGCTTCACTTAGCAACAGATCTTCCATATTTGTCCACTTTCTATCAAAGTTTCTCTTTCTTTTGCTTTCTTTCTTTCTTTTTTTTATTTGCTAGAGGGTGTGTGTGCTCACCAAATAGACACAGAATGACAGAGAAGCAGAAAAAGGGAAGCAGAGAAAGCAATCCCACCTGGGTTGTGGTCATGCCACAATCCCATCTCCATTACGTCCCCTGTCAGCGTGTTGGGCATGTACATCTATGCCTAGTTTGATTTTCAAGCCTCTGGGGTCAGGATTCTTTTTTTTTTTTAAAAAAGAATTGTTTTATTTAACTTTATTTGTTTATTTTAATTTGACCAGGGGGGTTGGTGGGGGGAAAGGGAGAGAAAGCAAGCCGCCAGGTCCTAAACTTGAACCATGTGTGGTCGGCTATGTGGGAGTCCAGTGCCTTTAACCACCACGCCACCTGCAGGCCCCTGGGGTCAGGATTCTAACTGAATGGTTGGCCATGTGGGATCTGGCTCCCTTAACCACTAGGCCATGGAGCCAGCCTTCCTTTCTCCCTTTTACTTCCTGAAGCAAACACACAACTTTTGGTCTGGAAGCCTGTCTTCTGGCTTCCAGGTGGCTACATGGTTCAGTCACCATGCATTTAGCCATAATTTAACCTGGAACAAAAATATTAGGTTGTCGGGAAAGTCATGATGTGTTTTCCAATGTTTTCCTTTGCCAAAATGCATCATGACTTTCTAGACAGTCCAATAGCTCTAAAACTCATGGAGGGAAACGAGTGTAAGTCAAATGTGCTTTAGAACACATTTGATAATCATCTCACAACTAATGCTTTGTCTGATATTTTAATACTTCAGCAGAGTCAGTTCTAGCTTCCTGGAAATCGTCAGACTGTAGAAGAAAGTTCAGGACTTCGGACTCATAAAAGCCTGGGCAGGAATGCCGGGCTGCTGTGTGCCAGCCTCAGACTCTGGGACAGGTTTGCTGACCTCGGTTTTCTCTTTCAGGGGCCACTAGGGAGAAAAATACAGCTCTTGAAGGGTCGCTGTGAGGCTAAAGCTCATGAGGAAGTAATACTAGCTATTATTTATTTCACATTTATTATGTGCCAAACACTGTTTTAGTTGACTCATTTAATTTTCATAGTTATGCCAGGAGTTAGGTACAGTCACCATCATTTTATGGATTAAAATCTCAGATACCAAAGATTTCTTACCTGCTCTCTCTTCATCTCTACACACACACACACACACACACACACACACACATATTTTTTTTTAGAGAGACTTTTCTTTTTTTCTTTTTTCTTTTTGGAGAGGTTTTTGCTATAGGGCGCATGCGCTTGCCAGACAGACAGAGAGAGACAGAGAAATAGAAAGTGAGAAATCACCCCCCAGGGGGGATGGCC
This sequence comes from Tupaia tana, assembly GCA_026018925.1. Classification (NCBI taxonomy): domain Eukaryota; kingdom Metazoa; phylum Chordata; class Mammalia; order Scandentia; family Tupaiidae; genus Tupaia; species Tupaia tana. Next base: position 16,985,770 of record JAKSZU010000021.1, read on the forward strand.
ACGCCGCAATCCCTTCTCCTCCATTCTCCTCCTGGGATCTTGGGCACGCACGCACACGCGCCTGGCATGAGTTTTAAGCCACCGGGTCCGGGACTCGAACCGCGGTCGACTACGTGGGAGTCCAGCGACATAGCCATTACGCTAACTGCTGGTACCTTAGAAAGACTTTTGCTATAAGGTGTGTGCGCACTCACTGGAGACAGAGAAAGAGAAAGAGAAAGTGAGAAATCACTACCTCAAAAACCTCTCAACAAAATGCATTTCATTAAGTACTAGATAGAAAATTTTACTGGGACGAGCAGTTAGTGTAATGGCTATGTCGCTGAATTCTCATGTAGTCAACCGCGGTTTGAGTCCCGGACCCGGTGGCTTAAACTCACGCCGGGTATGTGTGTGTGCGTGCCCAAGATCCTGAGAGGAGAATGGAGGAGAAGGGATTGTGGCGTGGCCATCCCCCCTGGGGGGTGATTTCTTGCTTTCCGTCTCTCTGTCTCTCTCTGTCTTTCTGGCGAGCGCACGCACCCTATAGCAAAAAAAAAAAAAAAAAAAAAAAAAACCTCTCAAAGAAAGAAAGAAAATTTTACTGTACTCCTAGACAGAATTTATTATTGCCTCATTAAATCCAAGAAATTATGCTCATTATTAATTCACTGTTTCCAGGGTTCATTCCTTCTTATGTGGTGGGGCAGGTACTATTTTCTCCCACTTTGAAAATGGCTTCCATTTCAACATGCCAATTTTAAATAAAGAGGATGGGAGACTCATTTTTTAACTACTCCCACCCCCACCCCGGGTTCATGGGCAAGTCAGAGGGGGAGGGGAGGAGAAAGCACTGCCCCAGTGGGTATGGTCACATTGCCTCACAGTTCCTTCTCCATTTCTCCATGCTGTCAAGATTTGGGGCACACAGGTACACTTGCATGGCGAGTTTTTCAAGCCTTCAGAGCCAGGACTTGAATTGGAAGGTCAGCCATTTGAGATACAGCTTCCTGGACTACCAGGCCACTGGGAGGCCCCCTAATATTTATTACCTACTCTGTGCCAAGGGGGCAGTATAGCTTGATGGCTAATTGCATGGGTTATGAAGCCACAATGCCTGATTTAAATCCAGACCCTATCACTTAATGAGATGCTTAATATTGAGTAGGTAAGGGGCCAGCAAGTGGCATAGTGGTTGAGGCACTGGACTCTCACATGACTGATTGCAGTTTGAGTCCTGGACCTGGTGGCTTAAAAATCACACCCGGGGGGACCAGCAGTTAGCGTAATGGCTATGTCGCTGGACTCCCACGTAGTCGACCGCGGTTCGCGTCCCGGATCCGGTGGCTTAAAACTCACGCCGGGCGCGAGTGTGTGCGTGCCCAAGATCCCGAGAGGAGAATGGAGGAGAAGGGATTGCGGCGTGGCCATCCCCGCTGGGGGGTGATTTCTCACTTTCTGTCTCTCTGTCTCTCTCTGTCTGTCTGGCGAGCGCACGCGCCCTATAGTGAAAACCTCTCCAAAAAAAAAAAAAAAATCACACCCGGGGCATATGTGTGCGTGCCCAAAATCCTGAGAGGAGAATGGAGGAGAAGGATTACAGTGTGGCCATCTCCCCTACTCCCTGCTGGTACCTGAAATACATATTTTAAACAATTGTGTGAAAAAATATTTGACCCACAGAAGTAGAGAAGAAAAAAATTGTAAGAATCAGCCTAACTCAGGAAAAGAAATCACAGGGACCAGCAGTTGGCATAATGGCTACATTGCTGGACTCCCATGTAGTCGACCATGGTTCGAGTCCGTGGCTAAACTCACACCGGGTGCGTGTGCGTGCGTGCCCAAGATCTGAGAGGAGAATGGAGGAGAAGGGATTGTGGCGTGGCCATCCCTCTTGGGGAGTGATTTCTCGCTTTCTGTCTCTCTGTCTCTGGTGAGTGCACGCACCCTATAGCAAAAAAAAAAAAAAAAAAAAAAAAAAAAGGAAAAGAAATCACAGGAAAGAGAATCTACATTTATTCAGTATCTATGTCCTAAGCACTATGATTTGCCAATCCAGTTTTGTTTATTTTATTTTATTTTTTGCCAGGGAAATTACCAGAGAAAAAGAGGAAGAGAGAGAAGGAATGTGAGGAAGCACTCCCCATGGGGGCTGGTCACACCATAGTCCATTTTTTTTTTTTTTTTAAGAGAGAGACTTTTGCTCTAGGGCACGTGCACTCGCCAGAGAGACAGAGACAGAAAGCAAGAAATCACCTCCCGGGAGGGATGGCCACACTGCAATCCCTTCTCCTTCATTTTCCTCTTGGAATTTTGGGCGCACACACACACAAACACACACACACACACACACACACACACACACACGCCTGGTGTGAGTTTTAAACTGCTGGGTCCAAGGACTTGAACTGAGGTTGACTACGTGGGAGTCCAGTGACATAACAATTGCTATCTGCTGGTTCCCCCTTCTCCATTTTTTTTAAAAAAAGAAGTAATCCTGGGGAAGTAGCTCCCACCCCAAATATAAAGTGTAATATTTCTTTTCTTTCTAAGCAAAAGGAAAGGTGTTTATTAAGTAAAAGTGAAAGTACACTCCTGAGAGGTAGGAGTGGGCCTGAGTGGACAGAGAGCGGCTCAAAAGGCCCTCTTCCCTCTTCTCCTTTATCTCTCCTTTGAGAACGTTGGGCACACACAGATACGTACCCAGCACATTTTTCAGGCCTCCAGGTCCAGGAGGTCCACTGCACTGTGTGGGATCCAGCTGCCTAAACCACCATGCCACTGGCTGGCCCTTGTTTAATCTTCTTTCTCTCTCTCTCTCTCCCTTCCTTCCTTCCTTCCTTCCTTCCTTCCTTCCTTCCTTCCTTCCTTCCTTCTTCTCTTTCTCTCTCTGTCTCTCTTTCTTTTTAAAGAGATTTTTTGCTATAGGGCGTGTGTATTCCCCAGAGAGACAGAGAGACAGAAAGCAAGAAATCACCTCCAGGGGGGTGGGGGAGGAATGGCCATGCCGCAATCCCTTTTCCTCCATCTCCTATTGGGATTATGGGCACATACGCACATGCGCCTGGTGTGAGTTTCAAGCTGCCGGGTCCAGGACTCTGTCCGTGATCAACCACATGAGAGTCCAGCACCTTAACCACTACGCCACCTGCTTACTCCTTCTCTTGCTTAATTTTCATAACGTCCTGTGAGGTAGAGATTGTACTGGATGTATGGATGAGGAATCCATGGTTCCTCGAGGCTAGAAACTTGCCCAACACACCTGGCCCGCGACGAAGCTGTATTCGAACCAGTTATATCAGACTCCTAAGCCTATACCTTCTACCTCACTCATCCTTGCCTCCGTCCCAGAAATCACGTGGCGTATCCTAATGCTGCCAAAATAGCTAGTCGTGATGTGCCCTTGGTCAGAATTTTCTGGGCTCGTGTATGGGCTATTCCCAGAACTCCTTGCTCTTCAGGATAGTCATGAATGAAAGGGTATAAGGGGAGCTTCGTCCGCTCTGAGCTGGGCTGAAGACCGGCCCTTGCTGTTCCTCTCCCACCGTGGGCACCGACACACTGTGCTGCTTTCTTTGAATTTAGCAGTGGTCCACATCCGTGACCTCCCTCTGATCTCATTTAATGCACACGGGCCTGGGATAACTCGGGCGCGCATTCTGTGGTGGGCTGCACAGGGGTCCATCTAGGTAAAATACCCAGGAGACTTCTGGCAAAGAGTTTATCCCAAGGTTAAATGGACTTACAGTGACCGTTCCTGTAGTCCAGTAGTTAAGGGAGCTGGATTCCACATGACCCACTGTTCGAATCCTGCCCCAGTGGCTTGAAAAACATGCCAGGAATGTCTGTATGCATGCCCTACATCCCGATAGGATGAAGAGATGGAGAAGAGATTGGAGTATGACCGTACCACATGGTGGTGGTGGTTGGGGGTGCTTTCTTGTGCTCTCTGTTGAGCATACACACTATCTAGCAATTAAAAAAAAATAGAAAAGAAGTCACATCACACAAGCTTGATCCAAACTTTTGCTTCAGAATCATATGGGAGAGAATTTTTAATTTTAATTAATTAAGTTAGTTAGTTGCCAACCTCAAAGGACTCCCATCTGGAGCACTAGGGAGCAGGGACTGGGGGCAGTAACTGAAAGAATGGTTCGAGGACCAGCAGTTAGCGTAATGGCTATGTCGCTGGACTCCCACGTAGTTGACTGCGGTTTGTGTCCCAGACCTGGTGGCTTAAAACTCACACTGGGCGCGTGTGCGTGCGTGCCCAAGATCCCGAGAGGAGAATGGAGGAGAAGGGATTGCGGCGTGGCCATACCCCCTGGGGGGTGATTTATCACTTTCTATCTCTCTGTCTCTCTTTGTTTGGCAAGCGCACACGCCCTATAGCAAAAACCTCTTAAAAAAAAAAAGAAAGAAAGAATTTTTCGATTCCCATCTCCATGTTTGAGATCCATGTATAAAGGAAATTGTGGCCTCAGGGGCACATTCCTGGAGGGAGCCAGCACCACGCAGGGAGGAAATGTAGGGGTCTTAGGGGAGCTGAGAGGACCCCAGTTTGCACATGGAAGGCATACCTTTCAGGGACCCCTACAACTGTGGAGGGGGACGGTAGTTTGAATGAGTTTGAAGGATCCACACAGCAGGTAGGATAGATTCAAAGGGATAGTTCTGAAATTAATACACCAATCCCATTTCTACCCAGGTTGGTACAATGTGCATCCAGAATATCGCTTTTCTCTAAAGACATAATTTATGACCTCTTAATCTGATGGAGGAGACATCGACAGATGATAATTAAACAATCACTCACATATATAACTTCGAGCTGTGCTAAATCCCATGGAGGAGAAGTACATAGCATCCCGCTGGTAGATGAAGAGCTATCTGATCTGGCCTTGGGAAATGACAGAATAATAAGGAAAGGTTTCCCTGGGGCTGTGGTGTTTGCGTGGGGGTTGGGAGGAGGAAAAAAAATCTTGAAGCAGGTGTGACCAGGGCAGATAGATGGCAAACTGAGAGAGGGGGAACAGAACAAGACTCAAGGGATGTTCTCTGATTTACATTTTAAAATGTGCAGTTAGGGGATCAGCAGATGGTGTAGTGGTTATGGTGCTGGACTCCCATATGGCCAACCATGGGTTGAGTCCTGGACCTGGCGTCTTGAAACTCAAACCAGGTGCATGTGTGTGCATGCCCCAAAGCCTGAGAGCAGAATGGAGAAGAGATTGTGGTGTGGCCATCCCCCTTGGGGGCTAGCTTTTCACTTTCTCTCTCTGTGTCTCTGGCCAGGGTATGCGCCTTATAGCAAAAATCTCTCTTAAAAAATAAAGAAAAGTGGAGTTGCATTTGTGACAGCAGAAGTCAGTGCTTGAAGGGTCCATCTTGCACAACTCGTCAATTTTACTTTTCAAGACATGGGGACTGATCCAATAACCTGCTTATGCCTCAGTCATCCAGTCATAGTTGTGTGTGCGTGTGTGTGTGTGTGTGTGTGTGTGAGCGCACACGCACACACGTATGCTAGAAGGTGTGTGTGCTTGCCAGAGAGAAGCAGAGAGAAAGAGAGGAGAAAGCACCCATAGGGGGAATAGTCACACCACGATCTCTTCCATTGCTCTCTCCTTTCAGGATTTTGCATGCAGGCGTACATGCCTTTCTTAAGCTGCCAGGTCTGAGACTCGAACCGTGCATTTGACCATGTGGGATCTGGCTGCCTTAATCACCAGGCCATGGAGCTGGCCCAACAGTATAATTTCAGGCAGATTTTATAACTTCTGTTTTTCTACATGCAGAGAACAGAGAGAATGGATTTCAGTCTACTAGATAATCGCTATGAAAAAAAAAAAAAAAACAGGGACCAGCAGTTAGCGTAATGGCTATGTCGCTGGACTTCCACATAGTCGACTGCGGTTCGAGTCCTGGACCCGGTGGCTTAAACTCATGCCGGGCACGTGTTCGTGCGTGCCCAAGATCCCGAGAGGAGAATGGAGGAGAAGGGAAATCATCCCCTGGGGGATGATTTCTCTCTTTCTGTCTCTATGTCTCTCTCTCTGTCTGTCTGGCAAGTGCACGCGCCCTATAGCAAAAACCTCTCCAAAAAAAGAAAAAAGAAAGCAAAAAAACACACAAAAACTAAGAGCAGCTTTTATAAAGCTGTTATTTCACTCTTAGAGCTAGTTCTTTTAACTTCCTGACTCCTCACTCCCAGTCTTTCCTGTTGACTCTCAGAGTAGGTCCTAGGGGAGCAGAGTTTGTTTTGCCATCATGTGAGGCCTCATGGTTTTATTGAACACATGCTCTCATTCACCTGCTCAAGACTTGGGCGGGGTGCTGGGTATTTAAAGGAGAATGAGATCTGTCATTGCTCCCTACCACCCTGCCCAGCCACTCTCCACTTGGAAGACACACGTGCGCTTGGGTAGTTGCGATATAAAGTGACAAATGCATTACTAGATATATGGAAAATGTCAAGTGAGAACAGAGGATGGTCACCTACCCCACATTAAGAGTAGTGTAGCAAGTTATACTTGGAGATGAACAGAAATGGAGGGGTGAATCATGGTGGGTGCTCAATAAATGCTTGTGGCTGCCTGAGCCAATGAGTTGTATTGCTGTTATTCTAACTTTGAATTGCTTGATGGCTGATTCAAGACTCCATTATTGTTCTGAGATAACAAAATAAGGAAAAATAATAATGGCTACAATTGTTATGATTCTAAAGGGGAATCGGGCTGCACACATTCACCCAAGTACTGTTTACCTGCGCCCCATTTTTTCTCTAGCTTTTCATTAGGTACTTGTTTCTCCATTAACTTTTCTAGAGAAAAGACTGCCTTTGGCCATTTTCATCTTATGGTATTAAGTCTTTGACAGAAATGAATTCAATGTGTATAACACAGAGACAGGTAGGAGACTCAAACCTGTGGTACAGAAATTCAATAAAAGTCTCCTCTCTGAACCTGTGAAAAGCTGCAGTCATTACCAAACTGGAGATAGCAAGCTTGAAGGCTTGGAGTTTTCCCTCTCTTTAATTCTCATGGAATACCTGATACAGAAGGAAAAAAAAAAGATCGGAAGCCCTAAGTGCACGTCTTCAACTTCAGAAGAAAAATGTTACTTTTATGCTGCCCATTAAAGCATTTACCTGCTCCGTATGCTCCAACACTTACCAGAGAAAAAGGAATTTGCCCAATGAAAGTTGAGAGCACATTTCTGAAAAATTGTTTTCCATAAATCTTGCAAATTACTGTTCTCAGATATTCCAGGTTGTAGCCAGACTGACCCCTGGGGAGCGATTACCGGGGAAATAACCATGAACGGCAATAAGATTCTGCAGAGGTTTGACGAGTAACACCAGGATGTGACCTTTTCACGCAGGAGGCATTCATGTGGGCTGCCAGAGTTGCCAGGAGCGCTGTAATTAATGGGGCACCAGAGAACGGCTTCTTCACGATTAGCTGCTAATTAGTCCTCCTGGAAACAGATCCTGAGCCTCGTCCAGGTGCCATGTTCCAACTACTGCTTGCTGAGCCGGATTAGGTGAGTGTGGCGGGGCTATGCGGACTAAAACCCCAGCACCACATGGCTGCAGGCCTTTTATTTTCGCCCCAAGTGGTTTCAACTGATGATTAAGCAGTACCTACCTCCTCTGGTGGGTGGGTGGGATCCGTGATTTCATTAGCGATAGCATGATTATCAAATGTACTAAGTGCTGGGAGGGTCACGATGAGCAGTGGTTAAGGGAGCTGTATCCCAAGTGGCTGATGGCAGTTTGCATCCTGGCCCTGGTGACGTGAAAACACACAGGGGCATGTGTGTGTGGGGCCCCCAAATCCCAACAGGATGTAGAAATAGAGGAGAAGGAATTGTGATGTGACCATGCCCCATTAGGGCGTGCTTTCTCCCCCTCACCCCTGGCAAGTGCATGTGCCCTCTGGCAATAAAAAAAAAATACATATGACTTTTTTTTTTTTTTGAGAGGTTTTTGCTATAGGGCGCATGCGCTCGCCAGAAAGACACAGAGAGACAGAGAGACAGAAAGCAAGAAATCACCCCCCAGGGGTGATGGCGACAGAAAGCAGGAAATCACTCCCTAGGGGGGATGGCCACGCCACAATCCCTTCTCCTCCATTCTCCTGTCAGGATCCTGGGCACACACGCAACACATGCCTGGTGTGAGTTTAAGCCACCTGATCTGGGACTCGAACCACGGTTGACTACATGGGAGTCCAGTGACATAGCCATTATGCCATCTGCTGGTCCTGATATGACATGGTTTTAAATGCACAGGTGGATGTTTTGGTCAGTGGACAGGACATAGAGAACACTCACTACTATCCAAAGTCAGGACAGATGGAAACCTTGCAGGGCTGTGCAAGTTGAGCCCTGCTCAAAGGTACCAGCTGAAGAGGCAAATGGCCTGAAATCCAGCCCACTGTCACTCGCCCAGCAAGTGTTTTCGCATGTATCAGAACCCAGCCAGAATTCACACCTATGTGCTGTATTGACTTCATGTGCTAACCGTTTACTGGGCTTTCATATCCTGGGAACTAGCTTTATCGTTTACCAGCCAGCAGTCATTGACGTCCAGAATACGAAAGTTAATGCAAACCTTTATGGCCCCAAATGGTTACACATTAGGATATTGTCTGTGATTGGCATTCACTGGAAAATCATTCATCCCAGTGTAGCATTCAATATGAGTGTCTATCCATAATAGGCACGATGACTTATATACAATCTCAGCATTTTATTACGGTTAACATTTAGTTAAAAGCATAATTTGACTGCTATTGGGGAAATCATGACACTTCAGTGCTAGAAGCAACACTTTGGCAGTTAAGAGATGTTGACACATCTGTCAGGGAAACGGTGAAGGTCTGATTCACCTGGTTAAAGCTTGCGTGCATCTAATGTTTGACACCAGTCTCCTGGACTCAGCTCTACTGAACTAGCCTCCTCTTTCTAATGCTGTGTCCTTGCACACGTTGTGGGCTGTAAGCAGAGCTTTCCATCGGAGAGAACTTAGCATGTCAACTTGGAAGCCTCAGTTTCCTTCTCTGTAAATGCTTTCTTCCTAGGCTTGTTAGAATTAAGTAAACTTGGGAGTGCATCTAGTACAGAGCCTGGAACATCCTAGCTTCTCAATAAATGTTGGTCTTCCCACTCCCAATCTTAAAATTCTTTTTTTAATTAATTAATTTTTTTATTTGTTCATTCACTTATTTTAATTTGACCAGAGAAGACACAGAGAGAAAGTAAGAAAGCAAGCCATCAGGTCCAGTATTTGAACTGTGGTCGGCCATGTGGGAGTGTCCAGCGCCTCAACCACCATGCTACCTACTGGTCCCCCCAATCTTAAATTTTTTTTTTTTTTGAGAGGTTTTTGCTATAGGATGTGTGTGCTCGCCAGAAAGACAGAGAGAGACAGAGAGACAGAAAGCGAGAAATCACCCCCCCGAGTGATGGCCACGCCGCAATCCCTTCTCCTCCATTCTCCTCTCGGGATGTTGGGCACGCACGCACACATGCCCGACGTAAGTTTAAGCCACCAGATCCAGGACTAGAACTGTGATGGACTGCATGGGAGTCCAGTGACATAGCCATTACTCCATCTGCTGGTCTCCCCAATCTTAACATTTTTAAATTACTGGGTAGCAGATAGTGTAGTGGCTTGGGCATTGGACTCCAATAGGGCCAGCTGTGATCTGAGTCCCTGACCTGTCAACTTGAAAATCATGCTGGGCCTATGTGTGCACATGCCCAAAATCCTAAGAGGAGAATGCAGAAGAAAGGATTGTGGTGTGGCTATCCCCCTTGGGGGTTGATTTCTCGCTTTCTGTCTCTCTGTCTCTCTGGCAAGCACATGTGGCCTAGAGGAAAAATCTCTCAAAAAAAAATCCTGAAATTATTTCTACAATATATTAGTTTCCTAGGGCCATAACAAACTACCACAAACTGGATGACTGAAAACAACAGAAATTTTGGGCCAGCTGGTGGGTCAAAGGTAGTTGGACCCCACACGGCTGACTGCATGGTTCAAGTCTCAAGACTTGAAAATCACACCAAGCGCATATGCATGCCCAAAATCCTGAGGGAAAAATGGAGTAGAAGGGATTGTGGCATGTCCTTCTCCCCATGGGGGTGATTTCTTTTTTTTTTTCCCCGTGGGGGTGATTTCTGACTTTCCTTAGCACATGCACCCTATAGCAAAAACCTAAAGCAAAACAAACAAAAATTCAAAATAATTTCAAATCTCCTAGATATAATGGTAATGATTCCTCAATTTTTTTTCTACAATTTGATTTTGAGCATCTTCTGAAATCTCTTAACAAATGCTGTTTTCTCAAAATGCATAGCTTAGCATCACGTACCTTGTGTTAACTTTAATGTCTATTTTTGAAAAGGCAGTGATACTGATTTTAAAAGGTGTAGTCTTCCACTCTATGCTTTTTCACCCTTCTTATAAATCTTTATTTAAAAACTAGAAAGGAAACTAGGAAATGAAATAAATTAAAAGTGCAACTTTTAAAATTTCATTTTCTTCTATCCATTTTAAAGATATTATTCATTTAATTTCCAACTGACACTTATAGAAAAGGTCTTTATGGGCTGGTTTTGTGGTCCAGTGATTAGGGGACCCCACAGCTTGAGAAACACTCCAGGCATGTGCCTGTGTGCTCAAAGTCCTGCAAGAAGGAAGAGATGACAGAGATGGGATTTCAGTATGACCATTCCCCACGGGGGACTCTTTCTCCTCTCCCTCTCTGTCTCTCTGGTGAGCTCACACAACCTCTAGCAAAATAAAAATAAAAATAAAATAAAAAAATATAGACCCCCCCTCTTTTTTTAAATTTACACTTGTTGAAGAAAGTTTTTTAAAAATAATTAATTATTTTTTATTTTATTTATTCATTCGTTTATTTTTTAATTTGACCAGAGAGAGACAGAGGGTGAGAGAGGAAGTGAGAAAGCAAGCCACCAGATTCAGGACTTGAACCCTGGTCAGCCATGTGGGAGTGTCCAGCGCCTTAACCACCATGCCACCTGCTGGTCCTCTATAAAACCTTCTTCATGGGACCAGAAGGTGGCATGGTGGGTTAAGGCTCTGGGCACACCGACATGGCTGACCACGTTTCAACTCCTGGATCTGGTGGCTTGCCTTCTCACTTTCTCTCTCTCTTTCTCCCTTTGTGTCTCTCTCTCTGGTCAAATTAAAATAAAATAAATGAATAAATAAAATTTAAAATAATTCTTTAAAAAAAGAAAGTTTTATAAATAATTAGGCCTGTAAAAATTATGTTTGGTTTATAAATAATGTATTAACAGAGAAATCAGGATATGTTTTCAGTAAATACAGTAATTTCCAATTACTGGAAAGTTGAAATGTATCCATTAATGTTACATGAATGCTTAAAGAGAAAAACATTCTTTAACTGTGATTCTGCTGAATGAAAACAAGAACTAAGTTCAGACTGAAAGGTCACTGAGAATATTTCGAAACAATTCATACGTCACTCGTCACTCGTAAAGAATACAAATACAGTTCAGATGACCTTATGTACATAGAAGGTAGCACACTGATTTATGTAATGCTTCTTTGGCTGCCAGTTCTCATTGTTATTTAACGCTATCTTCACCATCAGCTTTATTTAAAAAGAGCTTAGCAGTCATATAACTGTACCTAGTGATTTCGTGGAAGGTACAAGGGGACTCTCTATTCACAAACAGTTCAAACTGTGGCTGCTATTAAATCATGTGGCATTGTGCCTTTTGTGAGTTAGGCAGCATAAAAATGGCTTCTTTCTGTGTGCCTGTGAAAAGATGAGACCCTGATGCATCTGTGTTCCTATAGTAGACTGAGGACTAATCTGCTCTTACTAATTTTGTCTCCTTTGCAACAGCCTGCTTGGAACATGGCACATGGAAGCCACTGCCTAAACACTTGTTGCAATTCCAGATCAACTACAGGTGGGTACCAGTGAAAGCACAGGGGGAACAAAAGTTTCAGAAAAGTAATTTTGATGCTGGGGTCATGTACAACTGGAACACTTATTTATCTTAGTTTTAGTTTTGCTATAGAGCATGTACGCTCACCAGAGAGACACACACACACACACAGAAAGAGAGAAGTGAGAAAGCGCCTTCTGGGGGGATGGTCACGTCTCAATCCCTTTTCCTCCATTCTCCTTTCTCGGGATTTTGGGCACACACACGCACTGGCACTTGGTGTGTTTTATAGACTACTGAGTTTGGGGCTTAAACCGCTCATCCAGCCATATGAGACCCAGCCATCTTAATCACCATGCCATGGGCTGGCCCTCTTCCCCGCTGCAACTGCAAAGCAACTTGGCAACGTCTAACGAGACAGTGAAGCACATATACATTGATTCAGCAACATACAGCCAGCATACATGGCTACTTGATACAGCGTAGTTTGTACTAATGAAAATCTGAGAACAGCAACCTTGGGAAATAGTTGAACACTTTACGGTGCAGTGATACCTGTATGTCTGCTAAGGAGAGCAAGGCAGAGCCGGGTGCTCTAGCCAAGAAGATGCTTCTAACTTAACAGTAAATAAGTTTCAAGACAATATAGGTTTAGTTAAATCCAAATATGCAATAAAAATATTTTTAAAATCACCACACCTCTATGTGTAAATAGATACCCAAACTCGGAAAAAGGCTGGGAGAACCCTCTTGAACAATGACTCATTGCTTCCCCAGAAGGTATGATGTGGGACCAGTGATGTCTGAGGAGAGATGAATAGATACTTTGACTTTGGAATTTTGTATATCTCTGTATTGTTAGTTTTTTTTTTTTTTTTGGAGAGGTTTTTACTATAGGGCGCGTGCGCTCGCCAGCCAGACAGAGAGAGACATAGAGACAGAAAGCGAGAAATCACCCCCCGGGGGGATGGTCACACCGCAATCCCTTCTCCATTCTCCTCTTGGGATCTTGGGCACGCACGCACACGCGCCCGGCGTGAGTTTTAAGGCACCGGGTCCAGGACGCGAACCGCGGTCGACTACGTGGGAGTCCAGCGACATAGCCATTAAGCTAACTGCTGGTTCCCAGTTTTTGTTGTTGATGTGCTTTGATTTTGTTTTATTTTATTTATTTATTTTTTAGGTTTATGCCATAGGGAGTGTGCACTCACCAAATAGAGACAGAGAGAAATAGTGAAAGGGAAAGTGAGAAATTCTGCCCTCAGGGGGATGGCTTGTTACAGTCCCTTCTATTATCCGTTCAGGATTTGGGGCATGCATGAACATGTGCCCAGTGTGATTTTCAAGCTTCCGGGTCCGCCATGTGGGATCCAGCACCTTAACCACCTGATCACCTGCTGGCTCTGTATTGTTAGACTTTTTAACCAGAAGTATAAAAAATTAATTAACCACTTCTTACAGAAGTATAAAAAATTAATTATGAAAAATGAGAAATGTAATTCATTCCATTCTGCTGTTTCTCACAAACAGACATTGGATTCAGCCTCGGTCTATGAAATGAATTAGGGTTTTTAATCTAGCAGGCAGATAAAAATAGTTTTCATTGTAAGTAGGGAATCACTTTCTCATTGGTAAAATTTATTTATTTTCACTTAGTGAAAATTTATTTTCATTAAATGTCAATTAACATAATTGCTACTTCTTGCCTTGAAAGAGCTGCCTGCTGGGCCTTCAGCTCTACTGATGTAAAAAGGATTGAAGTATAAGCAGAACTCAACTAAACACTAGGTTCTCTTCTGGAAATAGAGTATTAAAGGAAAACTTTTTGAGGCATTGCTAGTTGGCCAAAGTCTGTTGTTGAGTATGATGGATGTTTTAAAATTTTGAATACAAGAGGTTGATCTTTCCCTCCTACCCTTCCTTCCTTCTTTCTTTTCCTCCTTCCTTTCTTTGATGTTTAATTTTCTGTGTCAACTGGTCTATGCTGAGGAATGCTTGGATAGCTGGAAAAGCGTTCTTCTTTTTTTTTTTTTGTAAAGGTTTTTGCTATAGGGCGCGTGCACTCGCCAGAAAGACAGAGAGAAACAGAAAGACAGAAAGTGAGAAATCACCCCCCAGGGGGGATGGCCACACCACAATCCCTTCTCCTCCATTCTCTTCTTGGGATCTTGAGCACGCATGCACACGCGCCCGGCGTGAGTTTAAGCCACTGGGTCCAGGACTCAAACCGCGATCGACTACATAGGAGTTCAGCAACGTAGCCTTTACGCCAACTGCTGGTCCCCATAATGCATCTTTCTATATTTTTATTGGTCAGTTTCTCTGGGGAACTCTGGCTAGTACACTTCTCTCTCTCTTCAGTATTTTTTGTCTTGGGCAGGCCAGGAAGGAAGGAGGGCAGGGACAGTAAAAGGAGGCAGGTGAGCTCAAGGTCAGAGGCCAGTCTCACAGTGTACCTGCATAACCATGGATTCCTTGTACCCTGGGTGCACTGCAGTAACCTCAGCCAATCACCAGGCAGCCAGCCAGGAGGTAAAGGGCAGGTGGCAGGGACAAGGGACAGAGAAAGCCCTTGGCTAAGGTGAGAGCCTCTTGGGGGTGTCCAGATGATCAGATGATAAAATTCAGAGTAGGGAGCTGAAGTGGAACTGTTGTATGGCAACAGAAATGCCACAGTGAGATCTGGGATGAGGACAGTTGCAGTGCTGTGACATTTAAAGGTCCACATAGCATTGGGAAGGGCCTCACTGAACAGCTAAAGTTTAGGGGGACCATTGGTAGATATATACCCTCAACTGAATAGATCGGGAAGGAGAGTTTCCGTTGGGAAATAGAGGAGGGGTCTCATCAAAAGGCCTGCTCTTCTAAGCACAGTAGGCCCTGGGAAAAGCTGAAGCAGATGCATGGATGTCTGGCACTTTTACTGAGCACATCAGAAACTGGTCGGCAAAAATGAATTCTCACCCATCTGCAGTTGCCTGAGCCTATCCACATGCAGCTGTGTAGAAAAAAGACTAACTCAGCTTACTCTTGGAATGGAGCAGGGTCATGGTTGAGAAAAGTGGAAGGACTGGCCCCTGGACCTAGTGTTAAGGAAACTGGATCCCATATGGTCAACCTTGGTTTAAACCCCAACTGCTTGTGTGTGTGTGTGCATGCCCCAAATGCCTATGGGACGGAGAGATAGAGAAGAGATTGTGACATAGTCACCATTGGATGGTGGTTTCTCTTCTCCCTCTCTCTCTGTCTCTCTGCCTCTCCCTGGCCAGTGCACACACATTCTGAAACCAAGCAGAAACCCCCAAAGAGGGAAGGGTCCTTAGTTTTCCTTTCTGTTACAGAAAAAGTGAGAATTTCCCTAACTGAAAACTAATAAGGGCTGAACTAAAAGTAAAGTGTGTTTTCTAAGGTTCTTGGAATACAAGGTCCATTTACATTGTAAAGGCCCAAAAGTCTTTGGTTATAATGATGATGAAACAACATTGACCATGAATGAGGGTCATTTGACCTCTAAAACTCTCAATTCAAGGAAAGATAAGATTTTCATGTCAATATGTAAGATGTTTTGTAGGATGGAAACTGCTGGTTGTGAGCTCAAAGACCCCAGGCTGAATGACTCCAGAAACCTGAACAGAAATTTGGTTATCTAAGGCCTCACCAATGAAGAATGCCCACAAGATGATTGCGCCCTCTTGAACCAATCACTGAACTGATCAGGTGCCTTGGACCTCTGCCCCTAATTCTGCCCTTAAAAGTTGTGGGGGAACCGGGAATTAGCACAATGGCTGTGTTGCTGGACTCCCATGTAGTCGACCGCGGTTTGAGTCCCGGACTCAGTGTCTTAAACTCACGCCAGAGGCGTGTGGGTGTGTGCGTGCCCAAGAACTCAAGAGGAGAATGGAGGAGAAGGGATTGCGGCATGATTTCTCGCTTTCTGTCTTTCTGTCTCTCTCTCTGTCTTTCTGCACATGCACCCTATAGCAAAGCCTCTTCCCCCCCAAAAAAATGCATATGGGGAAGACCTCAGGGAGACACCGGGTCTTTTCAGCATGAGCTTCCTGCTCTCCTTGCTTTGCACTTTGCAATAAAACTGTCCTTTCCTTTATCATACCATGTGCCTATGGTTTGGTTTTATAGTGCTTGGGTGAGCAAACCTGATTTGAGTTTGGTAATAATTCTGGCAATTAGAGAGAGAGAGAGAGAGAGAGAGAGAGAGAGAGAGAGTGTAATGATATGGAGAGACCCTGATTTCATGAATAACTCAGGGCTGATAGCTGCCTAAGGTTTCTGTCCTCTGGCAAACTTACTGGCCCTCCCTGGAGCTATAGGGTAACCTGAAAATGGAATAGATTAGTACCTTGAATAGATTAGTCTTCCTGCTTCTCTGCCTCCTCCCTTTGATGCTGCGTAGGGTGGATTCTGAGCCCAAGATCTCCCCTTCCGCAATTCCCCCATAGAAAACCATGTCCAACCCCCACTGGGGGCCGGAGATTTAGTGTTAACTCCTCTGTGCCCGCCAAAATAATAAATAGTTCTCCTAATCTCTCTGAGTGCTGCATTCCATTTCTCGGCGTCTGTTTTTTTTGCAACAGTAAGTCTGGGAAAGGCACCCCTGTTGCCTAAGGTCTCCTCTAAGGCAGAAACCAAAGATGTTTTGTTGCTAGAAACCCAACCCCTATACCCATTCCCAGAAGATTCTTTACTGAGAAAATTTCAAAATAGAGGAGCCAGCAGGTGGTGTGGTGGTTAAGGGCTCTGGATTCCTACGTGGCTGACAGTGGTTCGAGTCTCAGATCTGGCGGCTTGCTTTCTCACTTTCCCTATCTCTCCCTCTCACTCTGGTCAAATTAAAATAAATAAACAAATAAATAAAAAAGTTAAATAAATAATTCTTAAAAAATTTCAAAACAGACATGTTGGAATTATTTCTCTGGATGTGTTGGTTAATCAGAATGAGGGTTCGGAAATAAGAGCAAAAGGAAATTGACCTCTTCTGAGAGTAGAACATGTTCCTGATTAATAATAATAGTAAGCCAGGTTATCAGTCCTTTTGTACCACTGAGGTAGGATACAGGGACCCTAAAAACATAGGGTATGGACCCAAGATGGGGTCACAACATGGCTAAGTTTTGAGATGGAGGCAGTGGTGGCTCAGTGATTGGCATGGCAGCATGACCTAGACCTAAAACAAAGGCTTTTTCCATGACCCACCACATTCTAGGAAGAAGATAAGATAATGTTTTTCATGACCCAAAGCTTCAAGACAAAGAATCTCCTGACCTTGGTACCCACTTCAAAATTAGGAAAATAATAGGACCCATCCAGCATGGGCCCCTCCCCACAGGGTTGGAATCCATGCATAAGCCCAACCCAGAACCCAAGTCTGGACAAAGCCCTTCTGACCCAAATAAAAACCCCTTGCCGCAGTTCTTCCTTGGGGAACCTCTCCCTTCTGGGGAGCTCTGCTTTTCCTTCCCTCTCCTTGCTTTGTTAATCAATTCCCCACTTTGCTGATAAACTCCCCCTTTGCTATATCTACTCTCTGTGTCCACTATTCTAATTCTTCCTGAGCATGGGACAAGAACCCGTGTCTCATTCTGAGTGTGGCCCAGATCACCCCATGTGCCCCCCGTGTTCCTGTGTCATATTTTGGTGCATTGACTGGGAAACATCTAGACTCCCTTTCTTCATGTCAGAATGGTAAGTAATGTAGACTTTCTATCCTTTTTTTTGAGGACACTTTTGTCCTTAGAAACTAGCTGTATCAGATGAAATTACTGGGCATCGGGCAGTCATGTAAAAACCATGAAGGTGTCTGCCAGTCTACAAGACTCCGAGGTGAGGCTGGCCGGGAAACATTCAGTCAATCCCTCAGCATTATCAAAATGTTGAGAATGTTCGCTGTTTTGTGACTTGGTTTCCATTTCTGGAATCTTCACTGTTATGGGGAAGGTGAATGTTCTTGGAGCAATTGATGATGTATGCCAGGGTAAATCTCTGTTGTACCGTGAAGGCTCTGAGAATTTAAAGCCATCCCCCATACAGGGCAGACCCCATTCTTTCCTTTCCTTCAGACTTTTTCTCTTATCTGCTAGTTAGAGATTGATACATACCCAGGAACTTGCCATCATGCATTAAAGAAAGTTAAGCTGCCCTTTGCTTTGCCGGCCTACAGGGTCCTGGGACTAGGGACTCCAGCTGTCAAGAGGGAGGACCTGAATGAATGTCTCTGAGCAACCTAAGGCATCTGCCCAGGGCCACTCCTTGCGATGCTGGAAGGCTCTGAGGTTGACAGTTCTCCCCCACTGCTCAACTGAGTGTCAGAAGGACTTCCCCTGCTCTTTCACACTCAAGCCCAGTCTTTCTTTTCCTTCTCCATATAAGTCTAGTCAAAAATGAGCAGGAGGGAACCAGCAGTTAGCGTAATGACTATGTCGCTGGACTCCCACGTAGTCGACCGTGGTTCGCGTCCCAGACCCGGTGGCTTAAAACTCACGCCGGGTGCGTGTGCGTGCGTGCCCAAGATCCCGAGAGGAGAATGGAGGAGAAGGGATTGTGGCGTGACCATCCCCCCTGGGGGGTGATTTCTCGCTTTCTGTCTCTACGTCTCTCTCTGTCTGTCTGGCGAGCGCACGCGCCCTATAGTGAAAACCTCTCCAAAAAAAAAAAGAAAAACAAAATGAGCAGGAGATCCTTTTTCTCTATGGGTTCCAAAGTCTGCTGAACAGCCCTCCTTTAACCCCCTCATACTATAAACCAGTACTCAGAAAGAGCAAAATATGCCTCGGGTAAAATAATCAGGACTCTTTCACCTTCAGTACGCATAGGGTATAAATTAGGTTGGAATTGTTGAGGATCTCATAATATTGCCCTTGCCAGGCCAGTTTTCTTCTTCATTCCTCTGACAGAAATAGAAAGTCGTTTACTGGCCCTTTGGGAACATCTGCTTAACCGCTCTTTTCCTTGGTCCCCACACCGCAGTGTTCTGTATCACCTGGATTTGGGGTGCATTCTAAGCATGTTCTAAGTTAACAAGTCTCTGGATTTAGGCCCCAGATCATAGTATAGATAGGAAGTGCAGGAATTAGGGGAAAAGTGAATATAGGGTTAATAGTAAATGCGGCTACCAGAAATATAAGGCATCTGATTACGAGTTTGATGACAAGTTTGGTTGCCAGCAGCAGCTCTTGGGCCAAATGTGAAACTTAACCTGAGATCCTAGAGACCCTCCCTGTTCCATCTTTGGCTCTAACCTCTCTTAGGAAAATGACAGCCCTCTTTTGCTGAAACTTTACAATTTCACTTACAGAAATTTTTGTAACTGGGTAGGGATATCCACAGGTCATATCTTTGTCCATTCTAAATGGAGAATAAATCAAATCTTCATTTAAAAGATTGTAGGGATTTTTCTTTTCCCATTTGTTCCTCTCTTAGATATCCAAAATCAATGGGTGGACCCTGGGCCTCAAGTCTTGGCCGCTGTCTTCTTATCTATGTTAACCGGGCCACCTCCCCTCTAGATGCACTGAGCAGAGCTCTCGTCTCTCTGTGGCTGCCATTTGAATTCCTTTCCCAGTTACTCCGCCTTGAGACAGGTCTTAATGTTCACTCCCAATGTCCACTAGTAGCTCAGGGAATATTTAAGGGAGGACCTAATTGGTGGAGAACAACTGCCTTCTTCTTTGGAGCAGTTTTCTTCTTAGCCTTGCTAGAGTTAAATATTCCCCTTAGAATAAATGGGAAAATGGATGAGAACGTTTGTCAAAACCACCTAGCCCTTTGGATACACACTCATGGAAGCTGTTGAGAACTCTTATATTCAAAACCTCTGTGGTGTCTGTGACAGTTCAGTTCTATACCCTGAGTGTCACATAGATCCTTCTTAGTGTCCTTAGTCACAGAAAGACACCCTCGATCTGCATCTCTGTCTTCTTGGCCTGTGCAGCCACATTCCTCTCCATACTCAGCTTTACTTAAAACTGCTCCAGGTACACAGCCGGAATGTTCTCATCCTTGGACCTTCTTAACCAACAGGTCCCCCTGTTCTATTGCAAACAAGCCCCTGCTACTGATGTCATGATGACTCCGAAGGGTTTTTAAAGAATTCTTTAACCATGTCAGGGAACAACATAATCCTCTCAGTCTTCATAAAGATGCACATGGACAAATTTTCCTTGCTGTTTGTCCTACTGACTCTGCCTGATCATATCAAGGCCAGTTTGTACCAGGCACACAAGGCTGGGTGAGCTTTTCCAGTGGCTTGAACAGTGACAACAGGCAGTTAGGATGTTACTTGGAGCCTTTTCCTACTACTTGTTAATGTTGTTCAACCCTCTGGTCATTAGACTAGACTTAGTGAGTGCCTTCCAAAAGGCCTCTTCTTCCTGCTTTTGATGTAAGCTGACTCTCCCTCTTGGGTGGTCCCCATACTGTGGAATACTTCAAACCTTAGTGAGGCTTTACTTGGGTCTATCACCATGCCACCTGCTGGGCCCTCAAGCATTTTCTCTTAAAACTGACCTGGGAGATGGTTTTAAAATCTTTTTGCATGTTTATGTGTGCATTCATACATGTAATGTCATGTTATGTTCTATATGTTGTATATCTACATGATAAAAGGCCTTAAGGAATTCCATTCAATTTGATTTATAAAAATCAGATAGCTTGGGACCAGCAGTTAGCGTAATAGCTATGTCGCTGAACTCCCATGTAGCCAACTGCGCAGTTTGAGTCCCGAACCTGGTGGCTTAAACTCACACCGGGAGCATGTGCATACATGCCCAAGATCCTGAGAGAAGATTGGATAAGGAGAGATTGCGGTGTGGCCATCTCCCCTGGGGGGTGATTTCTCGCTTTCTATCTTTTTGTCTTGCTCTATCTTTCTGGCAAGCACACATGCCCTATAGCAAAAACCTCTCAAAAAAAAAAAAAAAATCAGATAGCTTATCTATTCCTCCTTGAGACAGTTCATCTCAAAATGATGTTAAGTCCCAGATTTAGAGGAAGTTCTAACACAATTAGAACTCTAAGTCTAGTAACTTGCTGACTCTCAGGGTAAGAGACAAAACAGGAGCAGCGGACAGCTGCCCCAGTACAGGGGAGCCCAGACCATCCTGCCGGTAGCCTCCTCCCTGCCTTCAGAGTCACATGCTGGGATGTAATTCACAGAGGGGCCCAGTCCACATGGAAAAGATGCTTTCTGGGCTCGCGGTGGGGAACATATTCCCAAAATTTCATTTCAAGAGGTTCGGAAAAGACGTTTCTAAATCCTCTTTTTTCTTTTTTTGGTCTTTGGATGGGAAACTGCCCAGCAGGTGCCAGCACCCCTTTGCAAGGCCTCTGGACACAACTGGAACTCCTGAGCCTCAGTCTCTAAAGAAAATGTGCATCACCTTTTGCACCATGTTTGGTCAATGCCGAGTGGGAGCTAACACTCATCAGCAGTTAGATTCTGAACACACAGGGTTTTCGTGCTCCTCTGGCTGCAAATCGGCCAGGCTCCTCAGACTCACAGAAGATCTAAAAAGACTCTTAGCCCCGCTAGTTCCTCTGAGACAGCCCCTCTATTCTCACTCTATACCACAAGCATTTTCTCTCTATTTTTAAAAAATAATAATTATTTATTTAATTTTATTTATCCACTAATTTATTTTAATTTGAGCAGATAGATAGAGAGAAAGAGGGAGGGAAAGTGAGAAAGCAAGCCACCAGGTCTGGAACAAATCGTTAAGATAATGGTTTTCATGACCCAAAACTTCAAGACAAAGAATCTCTTGACCTTGGTACCCTCTTCAAAATTAGGAAAATAACTGGACCCTTCCAGCATGGGTCCCTCCCTACCAGGAAGGGAGTGCATGCACAAGCCCCACCTAGAACCTAAGTCCAGACAAAGCCCTTCCTGACCCAGATAAAACCCCTTGCCACAATTCTTCCTTGGCAACCCATTTTGGGACCCTTCCCTTCCTGGGAGCTCTGTTTTTCCTTCCCTCTCATTTAATAAACTCCCTGCTTTGTTAATAAATTCCCACTTTGCTAATAACCCCCCCCCCCCCTTTGTTATATTGGAGTCCACGACTCCAGTTCTTCCTGAGCGTGGGACACGAACCCGTGTCTCAGTGTGAGTGTGGCCCGATCACTCCTGTACCCCTGTGTTCCTGCATCACTACAAGAGTTAAATACTGACTTTGAAGGCAGGTAGCTTGCTGCTTCTGACGTCAAGTTCCTTGTTACCTCTGATGTTTCTTTGTAAGTTACGAACTCCCCATAAGGGGAAGACAGGCCACCCTCTCATGTTCCTGGGAATGTTTTGTTCCATAACACCGCAACATTCATCTTTTCCCCAGCTCAGGTCTTACAACGCCTGTCTCTCAGTCTGTCCGTTCCCCTGGCACCCTATTTCCCATACGTATAGGATTCTGGGAGTAAGGCTATTACTCTTAGCAGAATCTATTTAATCGCACACGGCTGACAGGGATGCTGAAGTGTTGTGAGAACAATATTGGGGTATAAATCTTGCTCCCGCCGTTGTCAAGTCTTCAGTACAGGTCAATCATGTGCTATTGCTTAACTCCGCATTGATGGCTCTCGGTATTGATCGTAGGTCCATTAGCTGGTTTTGGCTGACCCAGCATTTCAGTACTGTACCTGACTTTGGTTCCTATCACATTGGCTCCTAGGGGAGGAGGTGTTCTGGAATCTGGAGATACAAGGTTGGTAACACTCTCTCACTTCAGCTGTGGCTGAATTTAAAAAAAAATTTTTTTGTTTGTTTTGTTTTCAGGGACATCCACCTGATGCAGGGCTGGCAAGTGTTGCTTTTTTTCCTCTTTCATTTGAGTTGTCATTTTTTTTTTTCTTAGTTGTTCTTGATTAAAACCCTAAACGATAACAACAAAAATTAGCTAGCTAGTTCTACTTTTAAAAAAAAAAAAAAAAAGAGAGAGAGAGGGTTTTTGCTATAGGGTACATGAGCTCACTGGAAAGACAGAGGGAAACAGAGAACAAAGTGAAGAATCACCCCCCAGGGAGATGGCCATACTCCTTTCTCCATTCTCCTCTTGGGCATGCATGCACCTAGCTTAAGTTTAGGGCACTGGATCCGGAATTCCAACTGTGGTCGACCACGTAAGTTACATAACCATTACGTCATCTGCTGATCCCTCTTTTTTTTTTTTTTTTTTTTTTTTTTTTTTTTTTTTTTTTTTTTTTAGTTGTTAGAGGGCATATTCATTCACCAGAGAAATATAGACAGAGGGAGAGGGAGGAAGCACCTCCAAATGGAGCAGTCACACCACTATTCCTTCTCATCCACTTCTCCATCTTGTCAGGATTTGGGGCATGCATGCACATGCACCTAGTGTGATTTTCAAGCTGCCTGGGCCAGGTTTTGAACTGCAGTTGGCCATGTGAGATCTGACTGTTTTAATCACTAGGCTACAGGGCTGGCCCAACAGTTCTAATTTTACACATTTCTTAAACATCAGGCTCTCACTTTTCCTTCACGAGTTACTCAGTTCTGAGGTCCTGAGATTCCATCCTAATGCTTGTTTTCAATCAACAAGGGGAAGAGGGTTCTAGCAGAAGATCCTTGGAAGGACTGAATTAACTACTAAAGAGAGAGAGAGAGAGACTGGCATTTATTTTTCTCTAACATGAACGTGTAGGAGGCACCAGGCGGCCTGCATGTGGGTGGCTGCTTGCATTTTGACCAGGTCTGTGTTTGTGGGCAGAACAGATGGTCCTGGTACATCACCTACTTCCTTTTTGGCTCTAACAGTCATACGATAGACAGAGTTAAAGTGAGGGTGGAGACTCTGCTGGATGGATAAAATTCAGAGTTATAGGGGGTGAGAAACAAGTCAGCTTTGAAAATGAACAAACAGTATGATTCATCAGAGAGCGTTCGGAGGCGTAGATCAGACACGAAGAATCTAGCTTGCCTATGATCTAGCAGCTCCACTTCTGGGTATGCCCCTGTGAGGAATGGAAACCTGTCTCTGAACAAAAACTCATACATGGATGTCCCTAGGAGCATTACTAGTAAGAGCTCAGAGGTAGAAATAACCCAAATAAGGGCTAGCAGGTGGCATGGTGGTTAAAGGTGTTGGACTCCCACAGGGCTGACTGTGGTTTGAATCCCAAACCTGACAGCTTGCTTTCTCACATTCTCTCACTCTGTCCCTCTCTGGTCAAATAAAAATAAATAAATAAAGTTGTGGGTTTTTTTTGTAAGAAGTCGTGGTATATTAAAAAGTATATGTAACCCAAATGTTGGCCGTCAGGAGGCATGGTGGTTGGTTTGGGCCCCAGACCTGGCAACTTGCTTTCTCACTTTCTCTCTTGCGCTCTCGCTCCCTCACTCTGTCCTTCTCTGGCCAAATTAAAATAGGTAAGTAAATAAATAAATGAATAAATGGAGTTGAATAAAATAGTTTTTTAGAAAAAAAATAACCCAGATGTTCATTAACTGATGAATGGATACACAAGAGGTGGTTATATCCATAGGATGGAATATTATTCAGCCATAAAAAGGAACGAAGTACTGCCACATGTTACAATGTGGATGATCCTTGGAAACTTGATGCTAGGTGAAAGACACTAGACACAGAAGGCCACATACTGCACGATCCCATTCACGTGAAATGTCCAGAATAGGCAACTCCATCGAAACAGTAGACTGGTGGTTGTATAGGACTTGAGGGTTAGGGAAGAATGAAGAATGCTTGCTAATGCATATGAAGTTTCTCAATTTTTTTTTTTTTTAACTGCCAGAGTGTATGTCTACTTGCCAGAGAGATAGAGGGGGAAAAAGTACTTCCCAACTGGGCATGGCCATGCTGCAGTCTTTTCTCCATTTTTCTATCCTGTTGGGATTTGGGCATACACACACATACACGCCTGGCATGTTTTCCATGTTTGTTTGTTTGTTTTCCTTTTTTTGGAGAGGTTTTTGCTATAGGGTGCATGTGCTCGCCAGAAAGACAGAGAGAGACAGAGAGACAGAAAATGAGAAATCACTCTCCCGGGGGGATGGCCACGCCGCAATCCCTTCTCCTCCAGTCTCCTCTCGGGATCTTGGGCACGCATGTACATGTGCCCGGCGTGAGTTTAAGCTGCTGGGTCCAGGACTTGAACCGTGGTCGACTACATAGGAGTCCAGCAACATAGTGATTACGCTAACTGCAGGTCCCAACAACCCTAATCTTTTAATTAATTTGCAAGCTCAAGTAAATTTTGTAAGACATAGTTCGTACCTTTGTACACTTCACTTGTTTAAGAATTGTTCATTGAGGGCAATTTCTTTTTTTTTTTTTTGGAGAGGTTTTTGCTATAGGGCGCGTGCACTCGCCAGAAAGACAGAGAGAGACAGAGAGATAGAAAGCAAGAAATCACCCCCCAGGGTGGATGGCCATGCCGCAATCCCTTCTCCTCCACTCTCCTCTCGGTATCTTGGGCACACACGCACATGCACCCAGCGTGAGTTTAAGCCACCAGGTCCGGGACTCGAATCGTGGTCGACTACATGGGAGTTCAGTGACATAGCCATTATGCTAACTGCTCATCCCTCAGACGGCAATTTCTTTTTTAAAAATAATTATTTTGAAGAATTATTTTATTTAACTTTATTCATTTTATTTTAATTTGACCAGAGGAAGACAGAGAGAGAGAGGGAGAGAAAGAGAAAGCAAGCTGCTAAGTCCGGGACTCAAACTGTAGTTGACCATGTGGGAGTCCAGCACCTTAACCACCATGCCACCTGCTGGTCCTTCTTTCTTAAATTTTTTTTTTTTTTTTTTTTTTTTACCATAGGTCATGCATGTTTGCCAGAGAGAGAGATGGCGGGTGGTGTCTGTGGGGAAGCACCTTGTGGGGGGATGGCCACACAGTAATGTCTTCTCCATTTCTCCCTCTTTTCAGGATTTTGGGCATGCATGCACACATGCCTTACCTGTTTCTCAAGCCACTGGTTGAGAAATGTGGGATACCCATGTTGGATCCAGCTGCCTTAAACACCACACGATGGGTCAGCCTTATGGCAATTTATTTTTAATTGTCACATGTGTGTGCTTGCCCAAGAAAGACAGAGAGAGAGAGAGAGAGAGAGAGAGAGAGAGAGAAAGCGAGCGAGCACCCCCAAGGGGGCATGGTCACTGTCCTTTCTCCTCCATTCTGCTGGGATTTGGGGCGTGTATGCACAGACACCTAACACAGTTTACAAGCCACAAGGGCTGGAATTTGAACCACAGTTGACCATGTGGAATTTAGCTCTCTTTTTCACTAGGCTATGGGTCAGTTCCAAAGCTTCTTTAAAGAAAATGTTCTAAAATGAAATTGGGCTGATACTTACTGGCCACGTGAATATACTAAAAACCAATGAATTCCATGCTCTGAATGGGTGAATTGCATGCTGTTGAAATGATAACTCAGATTCATTTTTACTATTTTTTTAAAAAACAGCAGTGCATTAGAAGAAACCAGTAGAAACGGCATTGGCAACAGACATTTGGGGCTCTCCGTGAAGCAATCAGGAAGCTAACCTCCAACCCCATTTCCTTCCTGGCTGTCTCCTATCCACCCCCTCAAACTGATCTTCCTAAAGCCTGGTGTTTCTTGCATCAGAAATATCACAACCATCAACCATTCCCCACTGCTTGAGCATTCTTGATCTCAAAACCACCTTCCCAACCTGGTTTCCTACATGAATCCCTTGTTCTGAGTTCCCTGGTTTCCCTGCCCTTTACCAAACACTCTCCCATCCTTTTTTTTTTTTTTTTTTTTTTTTTCCAGAGATTTTTCTATAGGGTGCATGCACTCACTGGAGAGACAGAGAGACAGAGAGACAGAAAGTAAGAAATCACCCCCCAAAGGGGGCCATGCCACAATCCCTTCTCCTCCATTCTCCCCTTGGGATCTTGGACATGCACACACATGTGCCTGACATGATTTTAAGTCACCAGGTCCAGTAGTCAAACCGAGGTTGACTATGTGGGCGTCCAGCAACATGGCCATTATGCCATCTGCTTGTCTCCACTCCCATTCATTTCTGTCTTCCTGCCAGCTTAGAACACCATCTGCTTATACTTTTTTTTTTCTTTATTTTTAAAATAATTATTTATTTGGGATCAGCAGGTGGCGTGGTTTTAGGCACTGGATACTCCCACACGGCTGACCACAGTTCAAGTCCTGTACTTGGTGGCTTGCTTTCTCACTTTCCCTCTCTCTCTCTGTCTCTCTCTGGTCAAATTAAAATAAATGAATGAAAAAATAAAAATAAATAATTCTTTAAAAAAAGGAATATTTATTTATTTAATTCCATTTGTTATCATTATTATTATTATTTTTTTTAAATTTGACCAGAGTGATACAGACAGAAAGAGAGAAAGGGAAAGAGAGAAAGCAAACCTTCAGGTTCGGGACTTGAACCACAGCCTGCTATGTGAGAGTCCAGTGCCTTGACCACCATGCCACTTGCCAGCCTCCATACCCTTTGCTTTTTCAATGCTTCAAAGATAAGCTAGTAGAAACCCCACCATCTTTGAGCACCAAAGTTTCCTTGCTCCAAGTCCCACCTTCCTCATATGCTCAAAGAGGACTTAGAGAGGAAAATAAAATCTGCCCTTAATCACCACGCCCCACACAAGATAGCCGACCTGGCCATTCTCTTAGAGCATAACATTGGGTACAGACACACACATATGCACATGTAGTATTGCGTTGTTGAAAAAGTCGTGACGCATGTTTCTATGTTTTTGTGTGCAAAATGAATTCTGACAAACCAGTAGCTTTAAATGCAGATGCACAGAAATGTTTTTTTTTTTTTTTTCATAGTTGAATTCAACCTGCGTATCAGCTCTCGTATCTGCTGATGGAGGAAAGCACTGCCTCTTGGGCCTACATTCACTCAGATTGAAGTGTCTCTCTCATCCTTTCCTCCTGCCTGCGCTCCTTCTCCCAGTTTCTCCTCACAGGCGTGGCTGGCTTGGTGAAGGGATGGTCTTCACAAAGCAGATGTCATTGTGATGCTCCCAACCATTCTTGCTTAATGACCTTCTGTGGCTCCCCATTACCCACCAGACAAGTCCTAATTCCTTAGCAAGCTCGAATAACAATGCAGCCCCAACCTCCCTGCACTTCATCATCGCTGCTCTTACTGATGTGTTCTAGCACCAAAGTCTTTGCTTTCTCCTGAAGGGAATAGATGTGGTCAAGTCTTTGGCTCTCTCTGTCCCCTCTGTATGGAACCCCCTTGGCAACTTTCTTCACCAAGTGAAGACCCTTTCCAGCGCCCAGGTTAGATGTCACCTTCTGGGTCGTCCCCCTTGTGTCGCTTACACTGAAATAAGCCTTTCCTCTCTGGGCTCCCTTCACCCTCCCTACATGCCTCTACCCCTGAGCTGGGATCCTTTATCAGAATTTGTGGGCCTGGGGACCAGCAGATGGCATAATGGTTACGTCGCTGGACTCCCACTTTGTTGACGGCGGTTTGAGTAACCGTACCTGGGGGCTTAAATTCACACTGGGCACGTGTGCATGGGCACCTAAGACCACAAGAGGAGAATAGAGGAGAAGGGATTGTGGCGTGGCCAACCCCCCGGGGGGAGGTGGTTTCTCGCTTATGTCTCTCTGTCTCTCTGGTGAGCGCTCAAGCCTTATAGCAAAAATTTCTTTTAAAAAAAAAAAAAATAAAATAAAAAAGAATCTGTGGATCTCTTCCCTGCTCTGGAATGTGAATTTGCCCAGGCTTACCCTACTGACTTTTTTCTTTTTTTACCTCCAAAGTGGAGTATGACACCCAGAACACAAGGAGCTAAAAAAAAAACAAAACCCAAAAACGTTGAAAATTGGGCCAGCTGGTGGTGTGGTGATTAAGGCAGCTGGATCCCACATGGTCAGCTAGGATGTTTGAATTCTGGACCTGGCAGCTTGAAAAACAGCCTGTGTGCATATGCATGGTGCCCAAAACCCTGAGAGGAGACTGGAGGAGAAGAGATTGCAGCATGGCCATCCTCTCTGGGGGTGATTTCTCACTTTTTTTCTTTTCTCTGTTGAATGTACACACCCTATACCAAAACAACAACAACAACAAAAAAAAAAAGAAAGAAAAAGAGAGAAAAAGTTGAAAATAAAAAGCATGCTTGTCGTATATCCCAGTATACACGTGTGGACTGATTAATGGGAACCAGATTACGTAAGAGACACAGAAAGAAGGGCGGGGTGCCCAGACGAGGAAATGTGGCTCATGCTGTCTGTCATGGAAAGTTATCCACATCTGGCATGAAAAGATAACTGTTGTCCCTTTACAATCGGTCATTGAACTCTGAAAGACTCAGGAATCCTCACATAGATGAGGCTGACAAAGAACAACCACTGCACATTCTCCAGAATGTGGCTTTCAAATGGTTACTTTATTTGTTTGTTTGATTGTTTGCCAGAGAGCATGTGAGCTCGCAGAGAGAGGGAGAGGAAGAGGGAGAAAACACTGTCCAGTGGGGATTGGTCACGTGACAATCCCTTCTCTTCCATTTCTCTAACCTATCAGGATTTTGCGCATGCATGCACGTGTACCCAGAGTTTTTTCCCAAGCTGTAGGTGCTGAGATTTGAACCAGGGTCTGTCGTATGGGATCTAACTCCCTTAACCACTAGGCTATAGGGCTAGCCCAATCATGAAAGTTTTCTATAGATGTATGTATATATACATGTGTGTGTATACACACACACACACACACACACACACATATGCATGCATTTGCTGGAGAGATAGAGAGCTGGAAAGCAAGAAATCACCCCTCTGGGGTGATGACCACGTCACAATCCCTTCTCCTCCAGTCTCCTCTTGGGATTTTGGGCATGCACATACATGCGGTTGGCATGTTTCAAGCTGCTGGGTCTAGGACTTGAACCACGGCTGGCCATGTGGGAGTCCAGTGCCTTAACTACTACACCACCTGTCAGGCCTGAGGTTTATGTTTCTCCTGATGCTCCCATATGCCTCTCAGATATGACGGCCATGTCTGCACGGGGGAACGTTGTTCAGGATGCCCTACAAACTGGGTTGTAGGGGACCAGCAGTTGGCGTAATGGCTATGTCGCTGGACTCCCATGTAACCCACCACGATTCAAGTCCCAGACCCAGTGGCTTAAACTCACACCAGGCGTGCGTGCGTGCGTGCATGCGTGCCCAAGATCCTGAGAGAAGAAGGGAGGAGAAGGGATTACGGCGTGGCCACCCCCCTGGGGGATGATTTCTCGCTTTCTGTCTCTCTGTGTCTTTCTGGCGAGCACATGCACCCTATAGCAAAAAACCTCTAAAAACAAAAACAGAAACAAAACAAAACAAAAAAAACAAAGTGGGTTGTAGGATCCTCCACCTTTCTTAAGCTCATGAATGGCTAGCTATGGGTTAGAGTGAAGTGAATGCACTTGTCAGCTTTCTCCTTTTTCTGAGACAAGTAATTGAGCCTTCCATCCCGTCTAGACCCATTTTCTCTCTGTCTCCTGATGCTCTAGGTAAGGCCTCAGTAAATATAGCCGGGCAATTCTTTGTGTGTGAAGTTAATGCTTTTATACATGTGCCTTTGGGTGTTTTTCTAGCAAGGCTGGTGTGTTTAAATTGGTTGTCAGTCTTTTGCTCTAGGGTAGCAGCAACAAGCACAATGGTAAAAATCAAGAAGAATTGCCTTTCACTTTTTCAGTAAATGTCCTTTCTGGAGAAAAAGCAGTGTGGGCTAGGTGAGGGTGATGAACGAGCTTCCTCGGAAGCCAGGAACTTGTGCTCTGTGTAGTTGGGGGGCTGCAGCTGCTCAGACCACTGCAGCACCGTCCCCGGTACAGGGCTGGACGGTGGGGGGGAATTCAGCCGGTTCCAGATCTGTTGGTTGGTTCACTTTCAGCTGCAACAAATTCCCTGGAAAAGGACACTCAAAATGCAGAAGGGGAATTCCTCCTGAGGGGTTTCTGGGAAGAAAACAATTCTTTTCTCTTTACGAAGTCTAAATCATAGTGCTTCCTCCTTCCTGTGACTCACATGTAATTGGAACAGCAGATCCGAACTTGATGGCTGGTCTTCAGAAATGTTGTTTGCCGGTTACATTTATTTTCAGGTTCTGTTGAAACCACAAGACACAGTTTCAAAATATTAAGAAAAGGCATGATGTAATTTTTCTGTTAACGGTGCTTTGAAACAGAATAGAGTGGATCAGGGGTAAAGAACTATTTTAGGAATTACATTTCGCACATCGTCTCTGGTCTCAGCCACTGTGGGGTGTAGATGATTAAATCCCTCAACTGGTGCATGGTAGGGCTAGAGCCTGGGCCCTTGAAAGGGAAGTATTGTTTTATCTAATTACAGAAGCAGTGTGGACACATTGAAGGAAGATTTTTAGCTGCAGAGAAGACTAAGGATTAAACAAACAAACAAAAAGTTCTGTGCTTTATTACCCAGAAATAATCTCTGTAAACTTTTAGGTTTAGGTTTAAGTTTAACTTTAGGTTAATATTTAAAGGTCTTTACTGTCAGTGTTTGAATAAAGGTAATAATTTTTATACGAAAACCTGTATTTTGGGGCCAGAGAGCGGTGTGGTGGTGAAGGCAGGTGGATCCCACGTGGCTGACTATGTGGTTCAAGTCACAGACTTGGTAGCTTATAAAACATGCTGGGTGCCAGTGCGTGCACGCCCAAAATCTGGAGAGGAGAATGGAGGAGAGGGGACTGCAGTGTGTCCAGCCACCCTATGGGGTGATTTCTCACTCTCCCTCTCTCTCTGTCTCTCTGTCTATCTCTCTCCCTGACGAGCACACATGCTCTATAGCAAATGAAAAATAAAATAAAATAAAAAGCTATAGTTTGGAAATTTAATGAAGAATATGGTGAAGAGTAAACTCTCCACATTCAAGGACTTAACACTTCGAGCTGTGAATAATTAGCAATCTGGAAGGTCCTTGACATGTAGAAACATGGTTTTGCTGACAGGGGGTGGGCAACAGTGAATCAGCTGGCTGGTGAGTCACGCAGCAGCTGCCCTGGGTGTGCATCTCAGCTTGGCTTTGTGTTTTTGATGGGGGAAGAGCACCTAACCAGCCATGTGCGACTGGGATTGCTTAGCGCCTCTCCATAGTCATCTCCTCCTTCTTCTGTGGTTATACATGGTCACCCAAGTGAAAGAAAATTCTCGTTTCCTTTGTGGGCAAATATATGACTTAATTTTCGGGCCAGCAAGATAGTGTAGTGGTTACATTGCTGGACTCCCACATGGCCAACTGCAGTTCGAGTCTTGGACCTGATGGCTTGAAACTCATGCTGGGCATGTGTGTGTGCATGCCCAAGATCCTGGGAGGAGAAGGGATTGCGGCCTGGTCACCTCCCCCCCCCTCCTCGGGGACGGTTTCTTATTTTCTCTCTCACTGTTTCTCTGTCTCTCTAGTAAGCGCATGTGCCCTAAGGGAAATATCTCTTAAAAAATT
This sequence comes from Tupaia tana, assembly GCA_026018925.1. NCBI lineage: Eukaryota > Metazoa > Chordata > Mammalia > Scandentia > Tupaiidae > Tupaia > Tupaia tana. The sequence continues at coordinate 17,018,167 of JAKSZU010000021.1, forward strand.
ACAACTTAATTTTTACCAAGAAGATATAATTAGAAGTTTCTATAGATCCTAGAAAACATTCTTTTTCCATTTCTTCTGGGTGGAACTTGATTGCAATGGCTGGAGCTAAGCACCCACCTTGGACGCTGAGGGTGAGTACCCAACCTAGGGAAGGTCTGTGAGCTGAAAGGACACTGGGGCCTGACCATTTTGGGGGGCCACCACAATACTAGCCCTGGGGATGCCTGTTGCTAGATTTCCTTTAAATGAAGGAGAAATACATTTCTCTCTTTTCTCTCTTGTGAAGACAATGCCAAAATAAAGTGTTTTTTTTTTTTTTTTTTTTTTTTTTTAGTCAGTTAAACTTAATTCTAGGGCAAGGGCCAGCAGGTGGCATGGTGGTTAAGGCTCTGGACACTCCACAGTTCGAACCCTGTACCTAGTGGCTTCCTTTCTCACTTTTCCTCTCTCTGTCTGTGGTCAAATTAAAATAAATGAATGAATAAATAAAGTTAAATACATGATTCTTTAAAAAACCCTTAATCCTAGGGCTATGGGCTTGTTTATTGTTATCGTTTACCTAACGAGGGGGTGGGGAAGAGTTGTTGACTCACCTGTGGGAAACTAAGAGGATGTGCTCTTACTGTGGAGGAGAGAGCCAGGAGACCTAGCCTTAGTTTATTGTCTGCTCATGTCTATTCTTGCTGTGTGCTCCCCTGGGGCTTAGACCCTGTGGGCCCATCTGCAAGTAGAGTTCTTCCTTTCTTTCTTAAAGAATCATTTAACTTTATTTATTTATTTATTTTGGATTGGTTTTTGCTATAGGGAGCGTGCACTCGCCAGAAAGACAGAGAGAGACAAAGAGACAGAAAGTGAGAAATCACCCCCCAGGGGGAATGGTCACGCTGAAATCCCTTCTCCTCCATTCTCCTCTCGGGATCTTGGGCACGCACGCACACATGCCTGGTGTGAGTTTAAGCCACCGGGTCCAGGACTCGAACCGCAGTCGACTACATGGGAGTCCAGCGACATAGACACTATGCTAACTGCTGGTCCCCAATCATTTATTTTTAACTTGACCAGAGAGAAAGAAAGAGGGAGAGAGAAGGTGAGAAAGTAAGACACCAGGTCCGGGACTCGAACCGTGTTTGACCGTGTGGGAGTGTCCAGCACCTTAACCACCATGCCACCTAGTGGTCCCCGTAAGCAGAGTTCTTAAAAGCTGGCCTGGCTGTTTCTCTGGGGTGGGTGGACTTAGGGTGGGCGAGAAGTCCTACCAGCATAATGAGAGAGGCCAGGGCATGGGGACGGGGGCAGGGGTGGGAGTGGGGTGGGGGAGTAGCAGCAAGAACAAGGAGAGGTGAAAACCTCTGCACAGGGGCCTCCTCCGTGGAAGCTGTTCCTTACTTTTGATGTATTTTTTACTATGTATTTTTTTCATTCATGATAGTGCATGTGTCTGTGGAGAGGGGAGAGAGCAAAATAGGGACACCCTATTAGGCTCGGTCATGCTGCCATCCCCTTCCGCCGGCCCTCCAGCGGTCGGGTCCTGGGTACTCACGCACATGCCCCGCGTGGCAGGGCGGGGCTTTGAACTGCAGTCCCATATGGAATCTAGCTTTTTATTTTTGAGCAGTGTATTATGGCTGTATAGCAGAGCTGGTCCTGCCTTAATTGATTATTTTTAGGGCTATTCATTTATTTCTTCCATGAGCGAGAGAGACAGAGAGAGAGAGAGAGAGAGAGACAGAGAGAGAGACAGAGAGAGAGACAGCCTCTTCGACAGTTCTCGCCCCTGCCATTTCCTCCCAGCCTCAGCCCTGGATTCTCGCCACCACACGTGGAGGGCAGGGGAGGTCCTCAGGTGCAAATAGAACCTTCCTTCGCGGCTCAATCTGGCCGGGCACATTTTACTGTTGCACCACCGGCCCCTGAGGGCGCCGTTCATAAAGCATGGCCGGGCGCGGCCAGAACTCCCCAGGATTTCTTCAGCCAGTCCATGAGGTTCACACTACTTAATAATTTATTAACTCGTTACGTGCCTTTCCCGAAAAGCGTGAGAACTGCTGTCCCAGCCTTTCCCTGAAGAGCGCGTGTCTCAAACTCACTGACCGCCCTCCACCAGCTGGGGACAGTGGTCACAGCAATGAGTCCCAGGTGAGTTACCCAGTGACCCTCTTGCAGGCCCTGTGATGTCAGGGAAGGCGACCCAAGCCTGGGGTGGGGTGCCAAGCCTGGGGAGGTGGGGGTTATGAGCTGACGTGTGTCCCACCAAAGTCACACGCTGCCGTCCGAACTGCCAGTCCCTCGAGTGTGGCTGTAGTTGGAGATGGAAGTGTTTAAAGAGGCCATTTTTAAAGTAAAAACGAGACCATTAGGGTGGTCCAGAGCCCAGTATGACTGATCCTTATAAGAAAGGACATTAGGACGCAGGGTATAAGGAGGGAAGGTGACTGAAGACCCAGGGAAAAAGCCCCGAGGGAGGCTTCAGAAGACACCAACCTTGCCGGCACCTTGACCTCGAGCTTCTGGCCTCCAGTCCTGGTACTTGGTTTGGCAGCCCTAGAAAACACAGGGGGGTTTTCTAACGCCCAGCAGCGAGCTGTCCCAGAGGGCAGTGAGGGAGCTCCTTCTAGAACCACCTATGGCTTGTGCGCTTAAACCTCCCCAGGGGCCGGGACTTCCCGTTGGAAATATTTAAGTTGTCAGTTCCCCAGAGTTTGAAAAAGTTCTGAAAGTTACGTGCAGAGAACTTCGAAGGAGTCGTTTAATGTGGGAGTAAATAGGTTCCCAAGAGCCAATCTCGTCCAACTCCGGTATTTCACAGAGACGGTAAAAGTACCAACGGCTGTCCCGGGTAGGGCTGGGTGGGCCAGCGTGTTGCTCTCTAGTGAGGACGGAGGGCCGAAGCCCCCACCCTCAGTGCTTCCCACCTGGCTGGACATTTCCAAGACCTTGCAGGGGTGTGTCTGGGGTATGAGAGAAACCAAGAACCCTGGGTGTCCTTTGTTCTGTCCCCTTTCTTCACAGCTACTCCAGACTGGAAGGACTGAGCTTTTCTTTCATGTCTCATGCTTTTCTTTTCTTTTTGCACATAGAGAAAGAGAGAGAGAAAGTATCCCTCCAGGGGGTCGTGGTCACACTGCAATCCCTTCTCCTCCATTTCTCCATCCTGTCAGGATTTGGGGCAGGCATGCACATGTGTGTATTTACGCACACACACATGCACCCACATGCCTGGTGTGCTTTTTAAATGGTTAGGGCTGTCTTTCTACGCAGCATTTAACTACTGTGCTTTGGGGGTGGCCTGATGTCTCACTTTATTTATTTTTTTTTAAAGGAAGATGATTTTCTATAGGGCACGTGTGCTCGCTGGAAAGACAGAGAGAGACAGAGAGATAGAAAGTGAGAAATCACCCCCCGGGGGAATGGCTGCACTGTAATCCCTTCTCCTCCTTTCTCCTCCCAGGATCCTGGGCACACACACACATGTGCCCCGTGTGAATTTTAGGCCACTGAATCTGGTCCATGGTCGACTACATGGGAGTCCAGTGATGTCCCCATTATGCCATCTCCTGGTCCCTGTCTCTTGCTTTTTAACAGGGCAGTAAACCCCATGGCTGAATTAGGAAGGTCAGCTCTCCCAGTTCGTCTGGGAGTGAGGGGTTCCGTGCGGAAGCGGTGCTTGTCCTGGCTAACCAGGACCAGGTGGTCACCTAGGCCTAGAACTCCTAAACCCAGGACGTTTCATTCTGCACACATGGAGAAGAACTCTGTGATGTGAGTCTGGTCCTATGATTTAATTTAGTGCTTTGCTAATTAAGAAATTGTTTTAGCTTAGTCGTTCTAAGTAAGGGAATTACCGCTTCTGTAAGGTGTGTCTGGAAGAGGCTGGGAACGTTTTTATTGCAGCCATAAGCGGTGTGTGCTCCTGGTGTTAGTGGATAAAGCCATGCCCATGATGGCCCCCACAAAGAACAGTGGTCTGACTTAATGTGCCAGTGGTGACCCAGAGAAAGTCTGAGCAGGGATTGCCTCACCCTGCTGTCCAAACTCAGACTTGCTGAAGAGCGAAATTCCTGTTCTTTCTTGCTCTGGGGCCCCAACACTCAGTGATGTCTCCTGGGAAGTGGAAAGCGAGAAGGTATAATTTAAAGGGAAAAATTACAGTCACAGGTTTAATATTTGTAAAATAACTGTCTTCTTACAAAGGCTTCGAAGTCTCTGTGGTCAGTGGATAAGGACTCTGTGGTGAGAGACTTTTCAGAGAGGATAATAATATAGGACAATCCAATGAAAAGCACTAAAAAAGGAAGGGAGAGGCAGATGGAACCTTCTAGCCATGTAGGTCAAGGGTCCATGCCTCTGTGAGAAAAACAAGAGTCCGAGTCCAGTAACTTCACTGTAACATTTACAGGTCACTGTAACTATGCAGAGTTCTAGTTAATGGAGAAAATCCATTTGTCATCTTCATGAAATTTTAACCTGAAGCGTTCAGGCACGATAATATAAATTTGCTTTGGACAGGGCACATTTAGCATCAACATTCTGAAGCGGGTGGGCCAGCAGGTGGTGTGGTGGTTGAGGCATGGGATCCGACATGGCTGACTCAGTGGTTCGAGTCTCAGACTCAGTGGCTTGAAAAACATCCTGGGCGGACCAGCAGATGGTGTAATGGTTACATCGCTGGACTCCCGTGTAGTCGACTGCAGTCCAAGTCCCGGACTGGTGGCTTAAAACCCACGCCGGGCATATGTGCATGCATGCTCAAAATCCCGAGAAGAGAATGGAGGAGAAGGGATTGCAGTGTGACCATTCTTTCTGGGGGAGGTGGTTTCTCACTTTCTGTCTGTCTCTGTTTCTCTGGCAAGCGCATGTGTCCTATGGCAAAAAGTTTCTCTAAAAAAAAATACTAAGAGGAAAATGGAGAAGAAGGGATTACAGCGTGGCCATCCTCCTGGGGGATGATTTCTCAACTTCCCCCTCTCTGTGACTCTGCCTCTCTTTAGCGAGTGGATGTATCCTATGGCGAAAATCTGAAAAGGATTCTGAAGTGAGAGCCAGATGGTTCAGTGGCAAAATGTGACGCTCCAGGGTGAAGCTCTCAGGAACTGGGTCACATCACCTGTGGTGGGAGCCTACTGATTTAACTTGGAAGGTGAGCGTCTCTAGTCTCCTCATGGAGAGAGGTAGGGTGCTTGGAAGAGTGGGTGGATTTCTTGTCCGCCATTAGCCTCTGATCCTGGGGTGTTTCTTTCCTAACCTACCATGTCCAGGACTCCACTATGGAGCTGTGGCTGAAGAGATGTGGCGGTTCTGGTCCCTGATTCTCAGAGCATTGGTGCTCCCCTGTCCTGGGGGTTTGGGGCCAAGGATTCAGATGATCACAGCCACTTGCGTACCTCTGGCTGCATTATTTTTCTGTGGCTGTGATGTCAGAGTGATTTTCCATTCAATAGCAAAGTTGCTCATTGTGTGGTGTTTCTTCGGCTTGTAAAAACAGTCTTGAAAAGTGTACAGAAGAAAATAAAACCGCCCTCAGATTTACCACTTTGCTACAGCATTTCTTATAAGCATATAAAGATTAATTTTGTTTGGTTTCGCCCTATGAGAATTAGTAAAAATGTAAGTGAAGAAAAATTTTCTTAAGAGGTATTATTTACAGGGGCCAGCAGATGGCGTGGTGGTTAAGGTGGCTGGACTCCTACATGGCTGACCGTGGTTCAAGTTTCAGATCTAGCAGCTTGCTTTCTCACTTTTCTCCTCTCTCTCTTTCTCTCTCTGATCAAAAGATAAAAACAGATTAAAAAAAAGACAACGAATAAAAATAAAATAATTCTAAAAATAAAAAGGTATTATTTACAAAAAGATCTACTTAGGCCTGGCCTCATAGCCTAGTGGTTGGGAGAGCCACATCCCACATGGCCGACTGCTTGAGAAACACACCGGGGGCCGTGGGTGCGTGCCCCAAGTCCAACAGGAGGAGAAGTGGAGAAGGAATTACTGTGTGCTATCTTCCATTGAGGGTGCTTTCTCCCTCTCTGTCTCCTTCTGGCAAGTGCATCAGCCTTCTGGTAATTAAAACAAATAAAAACCAACCAACCAAACAAACAAACTCTAAATAACATGGTGCTCTGCAAGACCGACCCATATGTGAAGAGTGCAGGTTCAAGTCTGGAGACCTCCCTGAATGTGCCAGGCATTTGTGTGCCCATGATCTGGGCCTGACCAAGGCTAGGGTGGTTTGCTATGTCAAGACCCTGGTGGTGATCCCCATGAAAGTCTCTGTTATCTCTGTCTCACTCTTACTCATGAAAGAAAGAAAGAAAGAAACTTAAAAAATAGTTTATATACGTTTTTATAAGACCACTGGGCACTGCAGAATACCGCTTCTTCTCTGCCTGGAAGCCCTGACTTACACTATACCAGAGCTGACTCAATAGCACAGAGAAGACAGACCTCACATGGAAACCATGGTTTGAACCTCTGGCCTGCTTAGCCTGAAACACATTGAACAAGTGTGCAAGCCCCCCCTTTTTTTTTTTTTTTTTTGGAGAGGTTTTTTCTATAGGGCGCGTGCGCTCGCTAGACAGACAGAGAGAGACAGAGAGACAGAAAGCAGGAAATCACCCCCCAGGGGGGATGGCCACGCCGCAATCCCTTCTCCTCCATTCTCCTCTCGGGATCCTGGGCACGCACGCACACGCGCCCGGCGTGATTTTAAGCTGCCGGGTCCAGGACTCGAACCGCGGTCGACTACGTGGGAGTCCAGCGAAATAGCCATTACGCTAACTGCTGGTCCCGAAGCCCCCTTTTTTTAATCTCTGAAATTTGGATACTTCTTGCAATCAATACCATATTATAGTTTAATCAGCTGCATTTAGTATTTTTGAGTGGTTTATAACACAGTGATGTGTTTTATAAATGACAGAATCTTTTAAAAATTTTTTTGCTAAAGGGTGCTTGTGCTCACTGTAGAGAAACAGAGAGAGAAAGAGAGAGAAAAAATGAGGAAGCATCCACCATGGAGGATGGCCACACCACAGTCCATTCTCTTTCATTTCTCCTTTTGGGATTTTAGGCACACACACACACACACACACACACACACACACACGTGCATGAGGCATGTTCCTCAAGCTGCCTGCTGGGTCTAGGACTTGAACTTCATAGTCAGCCATGTGGGCCCAGCTGCCTTAACTACCAGGCTATGGCTAGACCACAAATAATAGCATTTTACTTATATTTTATTTTATTTATTTATTTTTTTTTGGAGAGGTTTTTGCTATAGGGTATGTGCACTAGCCAGAAAGAGAGAGATGGAGAGACAGAAAGTGAGAAATCACCCCCCAGAGGGGATGGCCACTCTGCAATCCCTTCTCCATTCTCCTCTCGGGATCTTGGGCATGCACGCACACGCGCCTGGTGTGAGTTTAAGCCACCAGGTCTGATACTCAAACCATGGTCGACTACATGGGAGTCCAGTGACATAGCCATTATGCTAACTACTGGTCACTTATTTATTTATTTTTTAAAGAATTATTTTATTTGCTTTATTTATTTTTATTTTTGACCAGGGAGGGAGAGAGGAAGGGAGGGAGGGAGAGGGAGAGGAAGAGGGGGAGAGAGAGAGAGAGCAAGCAAGGAGCCAGGTCCAGGACTCGAACTGTGGTCGGCCATGTGTGAATCCAGCACCCTTAACCACCACACCACCTGCTGGCCCCAATGATAGCATTTAGCTTCAGTGAAAAACAATAAATAAGCCCTTACTGCTTGTCCTAGCTGGTTCTGGTGGCTTTAACAAAATACTATCGATTGAGTGGATTGAACAACAGAAATTAATTTTCTCACAGTTCTGGAGGTTAGAAGTCCAAGATCAAGTTTCCAGCTGATTCTGTTTCTGGTGTGGTCTCTCTTCCTGGCTTGTGGATGGCTGTCTTTTTGCTTTGTCCCCACATGACCCTTCCTCGGTATGTCTTTGTGTGGAGAGTTAAGCAAGCTCTTCGATGCCTCATCTTACAGGATGTCAGTCCTAGAGGATCAGGGCCCACCCTTATTACCTCATCTAACCTAATTACTTGTCTAGAGGCCTGATCTCCAAACATAGGCACACTGAGGGTTAGGGCTTCAACATAGGAATTTGGGGGTGACACTAACATTCAGAGTGTGAAACTGCCTACATCAAGTAATCAAGTAGATTATCATGTTTGCAGCTAAACAACCCGAATCCTATTGCAGGACAGTTGATAAAAAACTGAAAAAAGACAGTGGATATAAAATGACTGGAATGAAAGTAACTGTGTCCTAGGTCACTTTTACCCTTTTCAATTTGTGCCTGGTTTTCAAAAAGATATTGTGCAAATCAGCTCTCTGGCAGAGAAGATGAGATATTTTGCAATGCCTGACAGTCTCATAAAAACGTGTATTACTCTTCACTTCTAGAATGGCCTTAGTTTTTCTCTGTCACTCACCTTTCCCTCACTTAGTACATCTGACTACCTCCCTCTCCCCACTTTCTAAATCATAAAAGAAACCTTTATATGATACAATTGTTGCGAAGTTTTTTTGTTTTTTAACTGTTTTGCCACAGTATGGTCCAGAACTAAGCAGATGTGTGTGAATCTGGTAATTCTACTGAAATGTTACTATACTGTGACTGGTCTCATCATCAGAAATACTTAAGATACTTAAGTGTATATGTGATTACTGTGGTGAGTCTCTGTCGTTGAGTCTTTTGGTTCTTTTTTTTTTTGGAGAGGTTTATGCCACAGGGCGTGTGCACTCACCAGAAAGACAGAGACAGAGAGACAGAAAGCGAGAAATCACCCCCCACCAGGGGTATGGTCACACCGCAATCCCTTCTCCTCCATTCTCCTCTCGGGATCCTGGGCACGCATGCACACGCACCCGGCGTGAGTTTTAAGCCACCGGGTCCGGGACGTGAACAGCGGTCAACTACATGGGAGTCCAGCGACATAGCCATTACGCTAACTGCTGGTCCCAGTCTTTTGGTTCTTTATTTTATTTTTTATTGTAATTTCTGGTTTACATATAACCACTATACTTTTTTTTTTGAGAGATTTTTGCTATAGGGAGCTTGTGCTCGCCAGTAAAACAGAGTCAGAGAGACAGAAAGCAAGAAATCAACCCCTGGGGGAATGGCCACACCACAATCTCCTCTCCTCCATTCTTCTCTTGGGATCTTGGGCACTCACACACGTGCCCGGCATGAGTTTAAGACACCAGGTCCGGGACTCGAACTATGGTTGACTATGGGAGTCCAGCAACATAGCCATTATGCCAACTGCTGGTCCTGAGAAAATGGTTTTTGCTGAACAACTGGCCCTCTCTGATGTGTTGAGTACATGTGAATATATAAAGTTATAATGCTTTGGGACAAGGGTGATTTCTGACATGGGGCCACGTTGCATTGAACTTTTTTTTCTCTTCCAAGAGGACCTTCTGGTTCCAGCATGGAGGGCTGAGTGGTGGTGATGGTAGTTAAATCTCTCTTACTAATGGTAGGGTCTTGCCCTGTGGGCTTTAGTTGGGTCCTGCACCACCAATAAGGTGTCAGTAAGATACCACCAGGATTGGCAGAAAGCTTCATAATTTAAGAGAGAGATAGGAAGAGAACTCTGGGAAAACCCTAGACTTCTTGTTACTCAAGCAGAAGATATCCAGAGCATTAAGACTTGGGGTAATTACTCAAATGTAGCCTCATTTATACGCATAGGATGATGAAACCTGGGCATTCCAGACATTCATAGATTTGATTATATTTATTTCTTTTATTTTTTCCAAAAGATAAATGTTCCTATCTCTCTTTTTTTTTTTTTTTTTGGAGAGGTTTTTCGCTATAGGGCGCATGCGCTCGCCAGACAGACAGAGAGAGACATAGAAAAATCATAGAAAGCGAGAAATCACCCCCCAGGGGGGATGGTCACGCCGCAATCCCTCCTCCTCCATTCTCTTCTCGGGATCTTGGGCACGCACGCACACGCGCCCGGCGTGAGTTTTAAGCCACCGGGTCCGGGATGTGAACCGCGGTCGACTACATGGGAGTCCAGCGACATAGCCATTACGCTAACTGCTGGTTCCCCCTATCTCTTTTTGAAGCCAAGACAGTGAAAATGATTTTTCCAGACCATTCAAGGGTCCTTATAAGCTAACATGACCCATGCCTGCAGATTTATATCTTACCACCCTCATGGTCTGGCTGCACTATGTTAATTACTCGTCCCCAGGGAGGGCAGAGGGTGGCTGTTTTCCTGCCTCTGTGCCTTTGCATGTATATTTCTATACCGGGCATGCCATTTCCATCCTGCATTAATCCTACATATCCTTTGAGGCTCATACCAAGTAATAATGCTGACAGCTGGTATTTTAGCACTTGTGGTATATCTGGACCTGTTCTAAGCACTTTACAGAGTTTATCGCTTTCAATTTTTACAGCAGACAGGAGACAGACACTCTTATTATCTTTGTTTTACCACTGAAGCAAACTGGGCCTATGGAAATAATAGGGACTGAGCATCAGAGTCAAATTTGAACCCAGGAGTTTGGCTCCTGAGTTGAGCTTTTGGCTATTATGTTCCATAAAGCTTCTCTAACCCTAACCACTCTCCTGGAGCAAAATCAACCCCCTTTTTTTGTGTCTCCTTTAATCTAAACTGAATAAAGGAGAATTGTTTTTCATCTTATTGTCTGCTTGTTAGTATACTCTTTAACATTTAGTAATGTTAATAAATGTGTGGTGGTTAGTTGGACTTGTCAACTTAGTTGTCAGCTTAGCTATAATACTTAGTTACCCAGCCTAGCTCTAGTTTAGGTGTTGCTAGCAGGTATTTAGTAGAGGTGATTAACATCTGTTGTCAGGGGTCTTTATTTTTAGTTGTATTTTTTTCTATTTTGTCAGAAAGCACATTTTCTTTCTAGAGAGAATCAGAGAGACAGAGAGAGAGAGAGAGAGAGAGAGAGAGAGGGAGAAGGTACTTCCCTAGTGGAGCGTGGTCACTCTGCAATCATTCTCCTTAATTTCTCCACCCTTTTGGGATTGGGCATGCATGCATACGTGTCCTGGAAACAGAATGAGAACTATGTAGCCAGCCACAAGGGATCCAGCTACCTTAACCACTAGGTCATGGGTGTGGCCTGGGACTGTAAATAAAGGAGATTATCCTAACTAATTTGAATAGATCTAATCAGTTGAAAGGATTTACAAGCAAAACTGAACTTTCCACGAAGACTGAGTTTCTGGCCAGCCAGCCTGCCCTGTGAATTTAGGGTGTGCTCGCCCAGTCCTCACTCTGCATAAACTAAGTCCTTGCAATACATCTCAACCTCTTCCTGCTGACTGTTCTGTTTCTCTTGTAGATACCCTGCCTGATGCAATACGTTGCTCTAAATGACTTAGGATGGTTTATAATGTGTTAATAGCTTTGCTACTCCTTGAGTGCCAAGTCTATTCCAACCTTTTCCAGGATACAAGTAGGAACATGACATTTCAGAATTTCCCAAGTTTCGAATATGATCACATTCGGACAAACTTCAGGTTTTCTCCTGGATCACACAGCCCACAAAAATCAGAATGGTCTCTTGAATTATCCTCAACCCCCTTCCAAATGGTCATTTCAAAAGAAAGGGGTTTTTCTATAAGGCTAATGAAACTTAAACTTCAGGGCCACTTATTTTGTACACCTAGCAATGTGTTCACACGGCCGTTTCTTTTCCTGAAGTTTGTAGCGTAAGATACCGTAAGCAGTAAGCAAGAAGTGAATTTGGAATGCAGATCTGCAGCACTTCATTCCTTCTGAGAAATTACGTACTTGATTTGGACGAACATGAAGGGTATCTTCTTTAGTCATCTTTAACATTAAGATTGAAGGGTTGGCTCAGTGGTATAGTAGTAACATGCTGCTCAAGAGAAGCTGGACCCCTCATGGTGACTGGGGTTCGAATCCCTGGCCTTGTCAGTATGAAACATGCTGGGCATAGGTGTGAGTGCCCAGGATCCAACAGGCGGGAGGACTGAAGGAGGGGATCGCAGTGTGACCAGACCCTGGAGTGTGCTCGCCTCTCTCTCTCTCTTTCTCTCTCTCTCACGTGCATGCACACGTACTCTATCATAAATTTTGAAAAAGATTAAGACATTATTATTAGGGGGCAGCAGGTGGCATGGTGGTTAGGGTGCTGGATTTCCACATGGCCAACTGTAGTTCGAGTCCCAGACCTCGTGACTTGCTTTCTCACTCTCTCTCTCTGTCTCTCTCTGGTAAGTGTATGTGGCCTATAGCAAATAAAAACATTAAAATAAATAATTCTTAAAATTATTATTAAAGAAAGAAGAAAATTATGATAAAAAATAAATGGAACATGAAGCAAAAGTAATGAAGAGGAATGACTAAGTCAATGGAAATTTTTCTGATATTGAGAAGTGACTTGTCATAAACTGTTCCAGATCATGCCTACAGTGATAGTTTATTAAGAGGAAGAACTAAATTTTGGACAGAAATAATGTCTCGGTCTTATGTTGTTTGATAACACAACTGACAAAGAGGGAGGATGTCATGTCCCTAAGATAAAAAGATTTATTTTCTTGTTTATTTGATTTAAGAGTGATAATGATGAAGGTACTACAAAATTTGTAATATGTTTTACTGTGAGGAATTGATGACAAACTGTTTTACAGAATGGTGATTAGTCAATTAGTATTTGACATAAGCTATCACCCAAAAACAGTTGAAATACCCCAAAATTTGATGTCATTTGTAAAACACACTCGTTAGAGGTATTTTCAAATTTGACAACAATCTTAAATATTTTACGTGATATCAGTAATGTGTTGTGAAGCTAAGAGAAATCTTTCTAAATGATCAGTAAAAACATACTTTGATCAGTCATGATGACAGAAAGACTAAATTATCTTTCTAATCTTTTCATAAAAAGTGACTTTACAAAGTTTCATGATATGAAGAGGCAAAGAACATGTAGCCCCCAAATGTAGCAAAAAGCCTAGCATAGAAATGTCTCAGGTATCTAATTAGTAAAAGTTTCTGTTTCTCATTTTTGTGATATTTATGTTATTCAGAAGCTTTAAAAATTTATAATTTGTGAGGACTTTTTTTCTGGTTCCAAATGGATAGTTCCCTATTTTCTTTTTCTTTTTCTTTTGGAGAGGTTTTTGCTATATGGTACGTGTGCTCACCAGAAAGCCAGGGAGAGACAGAGAGACAGAAAGTGAGAAATCACCCCCCAGGGGGGATGGCCACGCCACAATCCCTTCTCCTTCATTCTCCTCTTGGGATCTTGGGCATGCACGCACATGTGCCTGGCGTGAGTTTAAGCCACTGAGTCCGGGACTCAAACCGTGGTCGACTACATGGGAGTCCAGCGACATAGCCATTATGCCAACTGCTGGTCCCAGTTCTCTATTTAAAAAAACAATTTTAGAGAGATTTTTGCTATAAGGCACATGCACTTGCTGGAGAGAGAGTGAGGGACAGAAAGTGAGAAATCATCCTCCTGTGGGGATGGCCATGCCGCAGTCCCTTCTCCTCCATTCTCCTCTTGGGATTCTGGGCTCTGACACACACGTACCTGGTGTGAGTTTCAAGCCTTTGGGTCTGGGACTCTAACCAGGGTCAGCCATTTGGGAGTCCAGCGACATAACCATTATGCCATCTGCAGGTCCTGATACTTACCTATTTTAAAATTCTTTTTCTTTTTTGTAGGTTTTTGCCATAGGGTGTGTATGTTCATTGGAGAGAGAGACAGAGAAGGAAAGTGAGAAATCATTCCCCAAGGAGGATGGCCATGCCACAATCCCTTCTCCGCCATTCTTCTCCTTAGATTTTGGGCATGCATGCACATGGTCCTGGCGTGATTTTCAAGCTGCTGGGTCTGGGACTTGAACCATGGTCAGCCACATGAGAGTCCAGGACTTTAACCACTACACCGCCTGCCAGTCCCAAAATTCTATTTCTTGTTGGAGACCTCATACTGTATAAGCATCAGGCTTCCCAAAACCTGGATTTCAGCTTTCACTAATAATTTTTCTTCTTTCTGTTCTTTTTTCTCCTCTGAGAACTGTTGAGTAGATTTCAGGGTTTCTAAGAGTCTGATGACCTGAAGAGAGCCATTAGGTCAAACTTCACAGCTGGGTTAATTAAAATTGTCTCATTAAACTGAAAAATTATGAATCTTTGGAGCTGTTTGACGGTAACTGATATGTCAAATATTAAATTACCACCTTCCAAAAACATAACATAAAGCTTTTTTTTAAAAGAAGTTTTTGCTATAAGGCAAGCACACTCGCCAGAAAGACAGAGAGAGATGGACAGAAAGCGAGAAATCACCCCTTAGGGGGGATGGCCATGCCACAATCCCTTCTCCTCCATTCTCCTCTCAGGATCTTGGGCACACATGCATATGTGCCTGGCGTGAGTTTAAGTCATCGAGTCTGGGGCTCAAACCATGGTTGACTACATGGGAGTCTAGCGACATAGCCATTATGCCAACTGCTGGTCCTGTTAAAGCTTTGTTTTTAAGGACAGTTTCCTGATCTCTTTTGGAAAGGTAGCACAGGGCTAATTTTGGACTTTAGGATCTTCCAAGTGCCCCTAGGTAGTGATTGGTTGCCAACTTTCAAATATCCTGTCCCATTGCTTCAAAGAAGAAAGGGCCTTTTGTCTTTTGGAATTGTAAGTCAAATAGGTTGACAGGGCCCCATCATTTTTCAGTTGATGAGTAATTCTTGGTTCCTAATTGTATCCAGAGATGACTTACTGAGAACAGGGAACTATTTTTTTTTTCTTCTTAATTGCCAGAGAAAGTGTATTCACCAGAGAGAGACAGAAAAACAGAGGAGAAAGTACTCTCCCATGGGGCATGGTCATTCCACAATCCCTTCTCTTCCATTTCTTCATCCTGTCAGGATTTTGGGAATGTATGTACATGTGACTGACATGTTTTATCAGGCCACTGGGGCTGAGATTCAAACCATTGTTGGCAATGTGAATGTAGGCTTCCTTAAACACTAGGCTACAGAGTTGGCCCAGGAACCTTTTTGTTTTTAATTTTTATTTTTTAAAAATTTAACTCACCAGAGACACAGAGAGACAGAAAGTGAGAAACAGCCCCCCCCCCGCCTCCATCCCCCCATGCCCCCACCCAGGAGGATGGCCACACTTTAATCCCTTCTCCTTCAATTCTCCTCTCTGGATTTTGGGGACAGACACACATGCACCTAGTGTGAGCCTCTGGCTCCGGGACTTGAACTGAGGTCAGCTATGTGGGAGTCCAGTGATGTAACCACTGTGCCATCTGCTGGTCCCTTGGGAACTATTTTTAATAACGTTACCCTGACTTTGGCAGACAGAAATGGTTTAGCCATTGATATTTATCTATTTAAAAAGGTTTTTGCCTCAAGTAGTTTTTGTTCAAGTAGTCTATTTTGTATTGCTCTAACAAAATACCACAGACTGAGGAATTTATAGAAAGACAGAGTTTATTTCTCACGATTCTGGAGGCTATGAAGTTCAGTATCAAAGTGCTGGCATCTTGTGGAGGGATTTCTTGTTGTATCATCCCATGACAGAAGGTGAGAGGGTTGGAGAGGTCAAGAGAGAGGTTGAGAGAGAGGAACAGAGAGAGGAAGAGAGAAGTCCAGAGGGGTCGACAGAGTGAGCTGAACTCGCTTTTTATAACCAACTCATTCGTGAGGTAACAAATCCATTTCCATGACAATGACATTAATCAATTATTATTATTATTTTTCTGTAGAGGTTTTTGCTATAGGGTGTGTGCACTCGCCAGAAAGACAGAGAGAGACAGAGAGACAGAAAGTGAGAAACCAGCCCCCAGGGGGATGGCCGTGCCGCAATCCCTTCTCCTCCATTCTGTTCTCAGGATCTTGGGCATGCATGCACACGTGCCCAGTGTGAGTTTAAGCCACCGGGTGTGGGACTCAAACCTCAGTCGACTACATGGGAGTTCAGCGACATAGCCATTACACTAACTGCTGGTCCCACATTAATCTATTCTTGAGGGCAGATCCTTTGTGGCCTAATTACCTCTTCATGGCCCCACCCCTTGACACTGGTACATTGGAGATTAAGTTTCTGATTTAATTTTGGGGGGACCATTCAAACCGTAGCATGGTCTACTATCTTTTTCTTTAAATCTGGAGGTGGGGAGTAGTGTAGGGGAGTGACTGCTTGTTACTTACTTGGTGACAGATGCTAATAGGGCACGCTTGGTTTCTGCCATGACCTTGGCGGTAATTCCATGGTTGGCTTTTGAGAGCATGGGCAAAATGGTACCAATCAACATCACCTGCTTCTCCACCATGTCTCGTGTCTGAGTCAGGATGTACTGCTCATTGCTCAGTAAAAGTAGCGCTCAGATCACCTTTTATGATCGGTGACTTTCTCACGATGTTTCCCTTACCTGGAATGCCCTTTCTCCTCATTTGCACATGTCAAAAATTTTATCCATTAGGGACCAGCAGATGATGTAATGGTTACATCGCTGGACCCCCACATAATTGACCACGGTTCAAGTCTTGGGCCTGGTAGCTTAAAACTCATGCCGGATGTATATGCATGTGTGCCTAAAATCCCAAGAGGAGAATGGAAGAGAATGCCCATCCCCCTGGGGGGGGTGATTTCTCACTTTCTGTCTGTCTCTGTAACAAGCACGTGTGCCCTATAGCAAAAATTTCTCAAAAAAAAATTTATTTTAGTCTATAATTTGGTTTGTCTCAACCAAACAGCTCCCAATCCTGCTAGAGCAGTGCTTCCCAACCGTTCTGGCTCCAGGGACTGTTTTCATGGGAGACCGTTTTTTTTTGTGGGCCAGGACAGGGTGGTGGGATGGTTTTGGTTGATGCAAGCGCATTACATTTATTGTGCACTTTATTTTGATCACCGTCACGTTGCAATCCTGAGGACTGGTGTTGGTCTGCGGGGTTGGTTGAGGACCTCTGCTCTACCGGTCACCTCCGCTTTGGACTCCTCCCTAGCACTTTATTTACATCCCGATGGAGGGCCTTGCCTTGCCTGTTCCACCCGTGGTCGCTGCAGCATGGACGTGGCACACGTTAGACTTCTAAGTGCGTTAACTTGGCTGTAGCAGTTGCTCCCTATATTAGGTTTAAACCGTCTACCTGCCATGCCTGGGAAGGGTCCCACGATGACAGGCTTTCAGAATTCAGGGGCAGCCAATCACCACCAATCTCTTCCACTTTAACTTTCAAGGGAAAATTCCCTGACCTCAGGAAAAAGCCATATTTCATCTCTCAGGTATTATGACCCCACCTTGTCCCCACACAAATTGCTTTTAGGGACGTTTCTTTATACAAAATGAGCCTTCAAGTCTCCAACATTTTCTAAGTAGCTAAGCAGAAAACAATCTTTCTCATAATTTAAAATAGTTGTTGTAAGTCCTTCCCCCCCACCCTTGCATTTCCATCTGGCAATTACTGTATTAGAACAGGATTGTTTAAGTGTCGCGGTTATCAATGTAGATCTTAGGTCCTTACCCAACTTTATGATTTTGAATTCCTTTCTACACACTAGATGTCACTCTCTACCCAGTGAATTTCAGAGTTGAGCATTGTGGTGAGTTAATTAGAAAAGAAAGCTGCCTGGAAAAGGGTTGGTAAGTGGCTGCAAAACATATTTTTCAATTATTTCCAAATAGGACATTTCCCCCCCACAGTTTGCAAGAGGCATTCATTATTTCTTTGGTAAAAAGGA
Source organism: Tupaia tana (assembly GCA_026018925.1). Taxonomy (NCBI): domain Eukaryota; kingdom Metazoa; phylum Chordata; class Mammalia; order Scandentia; family Tupaiidae; genus Tupaia; species Tupaia tana. The sequence continues at coordinate 17,035,905 of JAKSZU010000021.1, forward strand.
ACCCTTCAAAACTCATTAAAGGAAAGAAGAGTAGGTCCGTGGCAGCCTTTTCCCTTCCCACCCCCGCGGCACAGGGATTTAGACAGGTGTGTGGCCGTGCTGAAACAAGCTCGCCTCTGGATGATCTCAGCCAAGGGCAGAGCCGCAGGAGGGTGCTGGCATTCGGATCTCCTCCCAGAGATGAAGGGAAATCCCACTCAGCCTTTGCAACACCACCTCACAAAGGACCACTTGACTGTGAAGGAAGCAGCAGCAACTTAATTTCATTTTCTGGATTTTCCTAGTATTTTCAATCATGACAGATATATATATATATATACGAACCTTCTGACTGGATAGCCGAGGTGCTAGATGCTGAAAGAACTGATAATCAGGAAGGAAGCTCTGTGTTTCCAGGTTGTTTAAGTTGTACCAATAGCAGAGTTTCATGGATGGCTGCTGTACTGAGTTCCTCCAACTCCCAAACTTTTATTTTATTTTTTTAAGTTTATTCATTTCTAGCATAAGAATGAGAGACAGAGACAGAGGGCCAGACCAATAGCTTACAGATTAAGGGAGCTGGACACCACATGGTAGACTGTGGGTTGAATCCCAGTCGTGGGCTTGAAAAACATGCCAGGTACGTGTGCGTGTCCAATTCGGGACAAGATGGAGAAATGGATTTTTCCGTAACCTTGCCCCAGTGGGAGTGCTTTCTTCCTATCCCTCTCTCTGTGTCTTTTTCTCTTTGGCAAGCACACACACCCTCTAGCAATAACAAGTAAGTAAAAGAAAGCGACAGAGACAAGCCCCCTCGACGGGGTCTGCCTCAGACTTTCCCACCAGCCAGGATCATGGGTGCGCTCTCCTGATGTTTACAGGTTGACTGGGGAATCGAACCTGTAATCTTCCATGTGGATTTAGCATTGCTTGAGCAGCGAGCACATTACCACTGTGCTCCTGAGGAGGCCTGCCCTGTCACTTTTTATACCAGAAGGCAGACCAAAGTCTTCTCGGAACTGGAGAACAAGGCAAACTAGTGTTGGTAATGCTGTGGTATATAACACCACCGTGATTTTTACAGAAAAGATGTTCCCTAAATGACAAAAGTTCTTTGTTATTTCAGAATTTTAAAGGGAAGTAGGGAGCCCTGTGGTGGCTCACTGTGTTCTATATGGCCTTGGTAAACCCTGGAACGTATTACTTGGCCACGAATTCCAGAACAGTTTTCTTTATTTGTAGGTGCCTGCCATAGAGTATGTGCGCTCCCCAGAGAGAAAGAGAGAGAGAGAGAAGGAAAGTGAAAAATCACATCCTCCCCCCTGGGGGTAAGGCCACACCACAAACCCTTCTCTTAGATTCTCCTCTTGAGATTCTGGGCATGTATGCACATGTACCCCGTGTGATGTTCAAGTCGCTGAGTCCAGGACTCTCTCCATGGAATCAGCCACGTGGGATCTAGCACCTTAACTACCACACCACCTGCTGGATCCCAGGACTATTTTTCATTTTAAGTAATTTGAACCTTTTATGTATGAATTGAAAGCAAATAGTATTCCCGCCATCATCAAACGACAGTATTCTCAACATGACAGAAATACATGTTTAAAGTATAGGCCTGGACTTTCAGGGGGACCTGAATTGTTGTCCACTTTCCACAAACCAGTGGGTCAACTCTGCTTGTAACCGGAACTTATCTAGCAAAAATGAGTTCAAATAACCTGGAGGACTGCTTTGCACCTATGTGCATGTACACAAACACACATATTGTGAGGTTTTACAAGAAATCATGCCTTGGTGCCAGCAGGTGGTGTGGTGGTTAAGAGCACTGGACTCCCACATGGCTGATCATGGTTCAAGTCCTGGACCTGGTGCCTTGCTTTCTCACTTTCTCTCTCTCTCTCTCTCTTTCTCTCTCTCACTCTCTCTGTCTGTCTCTGATCAAATTAAAATAAATAAATAAATTTAAATAAAATAATCCTTAAAAAATTTATTTATTTATTTTTTTATAAAAAAGAAATCATGCCTCAAATTTCAGATCATTATGTGCTTTGAATTTGGGAGAAGACTTAAATATGTTTTCATCCATTGAGGCTAAGTCACTGTGGCAGTCTCTAAAGCCCTTTTTTTCCCTAAACCTGAATTTGACTTCATTTAGCTATGAATGTAGTATGCCCAATTTTAGCGTGTGTATGTATAGGTGTGATGACATTTCAAGACAATTAGTTTCTCCTTGTTAAGGTCTAAATGAGACTACATTTGAATTACACCTCAAGCTTTTTATTGCCAAATTACAACTTTATATATATGGAGAATTTTCAAAGTAGTAACAAGGAATTAAAAAAGAAATTGAATTCATTCACTCAACAAGTAGAAGTCACTTTCTATCTCTTAATAAATACCTTTTCCTCATTATAAAATTAGAGTATCAATATGTAGGAATTTGGGAAAGAAGAGTTCATACCTCATTCACGATTCTACCATCCAAAGATTTAAATGCTTATGTCTGGCGATTTATTAATATTTGATTGGTATGTTTGCAGTTTTGGCCTCTTATCTATATATGAATGTTTGTTTGTTTTTTTGCCATAGGGTGTGTACGCTCGCCAGGGAGAGAGAGACAGAGACGGTGAGTGGGAAAGTGAGAAATCACACTCCCAGGGGGATGGCAACACCATAATCCCTCCTCCTCTTCTCTTCCTGGGATTTTGGGTACTCATGCACATGCAGTATGATTTTTCAAGCTGCCAGGCCCAAGAATCGAACCATGGTTGGCCTTGTGGGAGTCCAGTGCCTTTCTTCTGTGATTGAGAGCGACAGAGAGTGCACCCTCATCATGGTCTCGATGCTGACCTCCAGCCTCAGCCATCGAGAGTCCTGAGCAAACATGTGCCCAGTGTACCCAGGAAGGTCTCTGGACGTGAACATGGAACCTTCCCAAATGGGTCGGAATCACAGTGTTGAGAATTTCCTTAGGTGCCCGTCTGGCCCCTCTATGTGTATACTGGGTTGTCGGAAAAGTCACGATGTATTTTTTTGTGTGTTACTCTATGCAAAAGATACATCACGACTTTTCCAACAACCCAGTGTTTATATAATGGCAATAGTGTGTACACTAGTGTATAAACTGCTTCTCTACTGTTTTTCTTTGTAATTACATATTCTATTATAACACAATTTTAAATGACAGCTAAGTATTTTGTTGTTTGAACAATTTTTTTTTTTTTTTTGAGAGGTTTTTGCTATAGGGCGCTTGTGCTTGCCAGAAAGACAGAGAGAGACAGAGAGGCAGAAAGTTAGAAATCACCCCTCGGGGGGATGGCCACGCTGCAATCCCTTCTCCTCCATTCTCCTCTCAGGATCTTGGGCACACACACACACACACACACACACACACACACGTCCTTGCATGAGTTTAAGCCACCAGGTTTGGTCATACACACACACACACACACACACACACACACAAACACACGCCCTTGCATGAGTTTAAGCCACCAGGTCCGGGACTTGACTACGTGAGAGTCCAGTGATGTAGCCATTACGCCATCTACTGGTCTCTTGTTTGGACAATTTTTAAAATTGACTTCCAATGGAAGGACCATCTTGTAGCTATCCCTTTATGTAACTCATGATTTGTTCTTTGGGATAAAACATGTATGTGGAACTTTTATGTACAAGGACGCAAATATTTTAAAGTTTCCTCTATGTTGAAAATTACTTTCCTATAAAAATATTTATTTTATGTATTATTATTTTTTATTTTTAATTTACAAAGAGATGGGGGCAGGGGGATGGGGTGAGAAAGCAAGCTGCCAGGTCTGGGACTGGAGCTGTGGTCAGCCATGTGGGAGTCCAATACTGTAACCACCTTGCCCCCTGCTGGCTCCACTTTCTTATCTCTTAAAAGTCAATTTGCAGTTATTCCTCCCAGTAGGATACAAACATCCCTGGGTCTTTGCACTGTTGCCTTAGAAATCTTTTCATAGTGACTCAGGTTGCTTTTCCCTAGTAGTCTTAGTGAAAAGCAAATAGGTTTGTTTAACATCAGCCTGAAGATAAATGCTTCAGCCCATTACTAGAGGAGCTTTAAAGAAAAGCAAATAAAAAATAAAAAGTAATAGTATTGTGTCTCTGACTCTGCCTTCATTATGATAGCAACAGCTTAGTTTAATTACTGGTAATAAATACTTCATAGTCTACTAATAAACGCCCTGCAGTATATTTTGAGAAAGGTAATAAACTCTTTGTCAGGTGAGAATTCACTATAGTTCTTGGCCTCTAAATTTCTGTTGAAGAGAAAGATAAAACTGCCATTTTTCCTGGGGAGAATTATTGGAAAGACTGATGAGGAACTGAGACTTAGCAAGATCCTGAAATAATCATGGCCCTCATAACAAAATTGGGAAAATAAGCCTGCACATTCATGTCGCACTAATATTAGATGAAGTTGGTGCTTTTATTTTTAAACCTTTAACATGAAATATAGTGCTTAAGAGAAATGAGAAAAGTTAACAATGAGAGCATTTAGACAAAAACCCAGGGTTACACTTGAAAGTGTGTTACTGAATAGGTAGATTAGGGATGAACTTGTATTTCTTGGTAGGGGAGAGCTTTGATGTGCTATTTTTAGTGTAGTTAGCAAAACTGGAGCAAAACTATTCAAATCAGAAAATATTCAGGTTCTAAGTTACGATCTTTATTTATGCTGACCTTAGGGATACCACTGGGGATCAGGAAAACATTTCTTTTTATTTGTTTTGCGGAATTTTCTTACTTTCCCCTTTTCCTAGCACATATTAAATGCATTACAATGGAAATAGATTATTTTTGATTTACAAAAAGGGATGCACACTCATGAAAAATGTCGCGACATAGAAACATGTGCAGAAATGGGGCCGGATGTGCCACTGCAGCAGAATGAAGGGCTCTGCGGGGCTGACCCGTATGTGAAGGCTCTGGGTCCACACGGAGACCTTCCTGAGCATGGGGCGTGTGCATGCCCATGACCCAGGGCTGGCTGGAGCTGGGGCTGGATTGTGGCATCAAGACCTCTTGGGGGTGCTCTCTCTTTGTCTTTTACTCATGGAAGAAATAAACAAACTTAAACAAATACAACATGAAGCAAGCATGATATACATCTCATGGTATCAAAAAAAGAAAAGAATAGAAAAGTCACTAAAAGTGTTACTACTCATTGTTAATGATCACTTTCCCAGACAACTGACTCTCTTCTCTTGACGGATAAGTAATTTTATACAAATGTGATTGCATTATATATGTTATTGCTTTTATTTTTACAAAAATATATGCTTAGATCGGATTTGGAGGTCAGTATGTACAGATCTGCAGCCTCATTTCCTCAGTTGCTTAGTATTCTATTGTGGAGATGTGCAGTAAATGTGCGTGGGGCATCGCAGATGGTATATGTGAGTGTGCGGTGAGGGATGGTGTATCTACCACACCTGTCTCCCGAGTTCACTCTCTTTCTCCATTGTCCTATGGAGCTTCACTTGTAAAACACAAGTTCAAAGTAAAATTATTAGGAACTTTTTTTTTTAATCTTTTTTTTGGGAGAGGTTCTTGCTATAGGGCACGTGCGCTTGCTAGAAAGACAGAGAGAGACAGACAGAAAATGAGAAATCACCCCTTGGGGGGATGGCCACGCCTCAATCCCTTCTCCCCCATTCTCCTCTTAGGATCTTGGACACGCATGCACATGCGCCCGGTGTGAGTTTAAGCCACTGGGTCTGGGACTCGAACCTCAGTTGACTACATGGGAGTCCAGCAACATAGCCATTACGCTAACTGCTGGTCCCAAAATTATTAGGAACTTAAAAGCGGCAACAATGGAGAGTGAAATCAAGTGCTAGACTCTTTCGAGTGGTTGTGTTGGGGGCTTGTGTGACTGTATGTTGGTTGCAGTCCCTAAGGCTGGCCCTGCAGAGATCCCACAGTAATTCTTGTTGGTGACTGACTTTGCACCATGGTTTAAGAATCAGGCCATTGGGAGAAGGAAGGAACTCTGCCAGCTGGTGTTAAAAAGGACCCGAGACTTTCACAGTTAACCCATGACAGAGTCTTACATCTCCCAAAGAGCACTGCACCTCTGCAACCCTTCTCTCCCAGGTCCCCATGCACACGCAATTCCACCTGGCGAGACATTTAATTGAACCCATTGTCACTAGTTCAAGCCATGTCAGGACCAGAAGGTGGTGTAGTAGTTAAGGCACTGGACTCCCACAGGGTTGACCAAGGTTTGAGTCTCGGACTGGTGGCCTGAAACTCATCCCGGGTGTGTGTGTGAACACGCTCCCCCAAAATCCTGAGAGAAGAATGGAGGAGAAGGGATTGTGGTGTGGCCATCCTCCCTGGGGGTGATTTCTCACTTTCTGTCTTTCCGCTGTCTCTCCAGCTAGCACTCATGCCATATAGCAAGTATCTCTTACAAAACAAAACAAAGCAAAGCAAAGCAAAGCAAAGCAAAACAAAACAAAAAAACCTAATTTGAGCCATGTCAGTAGGGACGGATGAATGGTGTGGGCAGCCTGTCCAGTGCCCTAGGGTGCCCCCTAAAGGAACAGTCCTGAACTCCACCTCCAACCTCACAGGGAAATGCCCTGAAAAGGGGGAAAATGAGAGCCTTTCTTTTTACTTCCTTTTCTTTCTTCTTTCTTTCTTCCCTTATTTATTTATTTACTTATTTATTTATTTATTTATTTTTGCCTTTCTTTCTGGCAGAACAGCTGCCTTTCTTCTACTCCAGATACAACTGCATTCCTATGACTGGTGAGGGACCCTTTATACAAGTTTGTAAAATGCTTTATGAAGCATCCAGAAAAAAAAAAAGACATCACACCAGCATACGGCACTATTATCACTTGTTTGGAAGTCTGTGTTTTGTTACCACGTATTCTCCCCCAGTGACATACAGATCAGCATGGCTTATGGCAAATGAGGCCGTGTGCGGCCTCTCCTGTTCCCATCACTGGCCTGCAGAGGGTCCTTGTCTTACTGACTTTACAAATCCGAGCAAAACCATCCATAAACGTACTAAGGAACAAATGGTGTGTGTGTGTGTGTGTGCGGGGGGAAGATTTGGGTATTCTTTTTCCCTACCAACAAGTGAAGAATCTAACACCCTACTCCAGAAGCTCTCCCAGACAGAAGCCACAAATCTTTCGGGTTTTGTTTAGCATGTTGGCACAGTGACAAGTTCCTATTATACTCTGTCTAGATTCTCTCTTGTAACCTCCCCAAGTCTCAACAAGTTCACAAAAAGGGCAGAGGCACATTACGCTGGACTGCGGGTGATTGTTTATTTATGCATTTACCGTGGCACATACCAGCCTCTGCCCAGGGCCTGTGCAGAAGAGCTTCATAAAAAGTAATAGTAACTGACATTCATCACACACCGAGCTTCTCGTTCCATTTCCTGTTTCTTTAATAGATCCCCACAGAGGGTGGAGAAGCACGCTCAGGCTACTGTCAGACAATTGCGTTTACTTTCTCTAAGCTCATCAGAAATGCCTGCGCTGCCGTGTGAGTGGAACGTATTTTTGAAAAGATGACATGGGTATCGTTTGGAGATATCCTTACCAACATCGGCTACCATTTTCCTCGACCTCACATCATTCTAACCCTTTCCCAATATTCACCTTCTCCCAAGGGAGCCTTGGGATCAGAGAATGGAACTGGGAGTGTAGTAACACCTCCTTAGTGTTTCATCGTTCAGGAAATTTCAAAGCACTCACCAGCGTAAACATCCTCTATTTCTCTGATAAAAATAATGAAACGTGCTTGGGTTGATGATGCTGGGCTCTCAGTAAATTCTGATCAGTGTAGACAGATACTGCTGTGGGAAGAAAGAGTTTCTCTGCATAAAGGAACAGTTCAGTTTCTTTTTGCTGGGGACTTATTCTGTCTCTTCCTTCTACTTACCCTTCCTTTCCTCTCCTCTCCTTTCTTCTCTCCTTTTTCCTTGTATTCCTTTGAAGAAATAAAAACCCTTTGAAAATTATTTTCATCATTCTGTTTGCTTCCATGTGACCTCTGATCACAGCTAGCGTGACAACAAAGTCCCCTTTGACACGTGTGGAAGCTCCCGATCACAACTCCCCTTCCTTGGGTTTGGATATATTTAGCGTCCAGATTTACCCACTTATTTCAATATGGTCACACATATTTGTATCCGGATACAACTAGGAAGGAAGGTTGAGCTGGGGTGGGGTGAGAAGAAGCTTTTAGGTTCAAGGGAATCTTCCAGAAACCCTGGATCTCTTCCCTGCTCATCTCTTAAACTGGGTTAGGAACTCCTCTTTGCTGCTCCTATAATTCCCTGCACATATTTTAATCATTATACTCGCCATTTTTTGTTTTGTTTTGTTTTTGGTAATAGGCTGTATTAGTTGGTGGCATCAGAGCAATTATTAATCATTGTTAAACAAAGTTTAATGGAAAGACTAAAAGTAAATATTTCAATTGTGATTTTCTAATATTATCATAATTAAACCAGAGTTATACTAATTTCCAACTTGTCATAAAACTTCCATGTATAGTACAGTTTTTGTCCTATTAGCTGGAACACGTAAGAATCAATATGAGAAGTGATCCCACGGTGAGAAACAATTTGATAGAAAAAGTCAGTGAGTGCAAATCTCAGCACCTGGTCACTGAGAGAAAACTTCACTGCACACATCTGAAAACAAGTAAGGGTCACTGGGGGAATTCCTGGGTGCAGGGAATAATTACTGATTTCTTATCTGCCCCCTTTGATGTTAGACTTTGTTCCTTTCTTTTTTTTTCTTTTAAATTTGTCAGGGCCAGCAGGTGGTGTAGTGGTTAAGGTGCTGGACTCCCACATGGCCGACTGCAGTATGAGTCCTGGACCTGGCAGTTTGCTTTCTCACTTTCCCTTTCTCTCAGGCTCCGGTGAGCACACGTACCCTATAGCAAATGAAAAATATAATGATAAAATGAATAAATAATTTTGCTTTTAGAGAGATTTTTGTTATAGGGCGTGTGCACTTGCCAGAGAGACAGAAAGTGAGAAATTACTCTCCGGGGGGATGGCCACACTGCAGTCCCTTCTCCTCTGTTCTCTTTTTGGGATTTTGGGTATGCACGCACTCGCACCCAGTATGATCTTCAAGCCACTGGTTCTGGGACTGGAACTGCGGATGGACATGTGGGAGCCCAGCCATGTAAACACTATGCCATCTGCTGGCTCCTAAATCAATAACTAGTTCTTTAAAACAATTTGTCAGAGTGTGCATGTGCTCACTAGTCGGAGACAGAGAGTGAGAAAGCACTTTCCCTCTCCTCCATAGTCATGCTGCAGTCCCTTCTCTCCCTCTTGTTGAGATTTTGGGCACACATGCCCAGTGTTTTTTTTTTTTTTTTTTTTTCTTTTTGAGAGATTTTTGCTATAGGGTGTGTGTGCTCACCGGAGAGACAGAGAGACAGAAAGTGAGAAATCACCCCCCCAGGGAGGATGGCGACGCCACGATCTCTTCTCCTCCTTCCTCCTCTCAGGATCTTGGGCATGCACGCACACGTGCCCGGTGTGAGTTTGAAACACCAGGTCTGGGACTCGAACCGCAGTTGGCTACATGGGAGTTCAGCGACAGACATTACACCGACTGCTGGTCCCGCCCAGTGTGTTTTATAAGCTGCCAGGTCTGTGATTCAAACCACACGACTGCCCATGTGGGATCCAGCCACCTTGACTACCAAGCCGCAGGTGGCGTGTCTCTGTTAATCTCTTAAAAGTCTGGATTCTGGCTGGTAAGGTCAGAGCCGGTCCTGACTTTACCACCAGAATAGTCTCTCCTTTATGGCTTTCCTTTGCATTTTAGGGCTTGACAATCAAGATGAATGTCAGGACCTGAACGCATATTAAATTCAGAATCATCAGTTCGAGCATCTTCCTGGGCCCCTCCCTGCACTGGTTTCAGTTCCTGGGAGGCTGTGGTCCACCTCCCCGCCTAGTTTTCATGTTTCTCCTGAATGCCCTCCGCCCCACGTGTGCCTGGTGGTGGGTAATGCCTGGGAGAGCCTGTCTCTCATGGTCAGCCCTCACAGCAGTTATAGCAACGATCTCTTCCTGTTGAAAAGACCTACTAAGCACCTGCTGTATGCAAATTTTGGACTAGGAATTGGGACACAACAGAGAAAGAGGACTTGGACTTTATATGTCTATCTTTTAAAATAATTATTTAATTTTATTCATTCATTTTATTTTAATTTGACCGGAGAGAGACAGAGAAAGAGAGAGAGAGAGAGAGAGAGAGGGAAAGTGAGAAAGCAAGCCGCCAGGCCTGGGGCTTGAACCGTGGTCAGCAATGTGGGAGTGTCCAGCGCCTTAACCACCATGCCACCTGCTGGTCCCTGAACCTTATATGTTTAGTTTTAAGTTACCAGAGAGTTCCTAGACTCACCAGAGAGACAGAGACAAAAAGAGAGAGAGAGAGACACCCCTGCGATGGGATGTGGTCATGCTGCAATCCCTCCTCCTCATTTCTCTGTTCTGTTGGGGTTTGGGGCACTCATGCACACACACGCACCCAGCATGTGTTTCAGGCCATGGGGGCCGGCTTCCAATGGCAATTGGCTATGTGGGATCCAGCTTCCTTTGACTGCCAAGCTATGGGGGCCATTTCAACCTGGACTTTTGAATTCTCAGAGCTCTTGCTGTGAAAATTTGAGAAAGTTATATTTGTCTTCCAGATGGCATTTTTTTTTCTTCCTAGCATGATTTATTATGTGAATCCACAGTGGGAAAACAGGAAAATTAAAATGGACAATTGCAAAATAACTCCTTCTCTCTCTCTATATATATTTATGTACAAACATTTTGAGCATCTTTTGCCACCCATAAAATTATGTCAACATTAAGAATATCTAGATTTATAAATTTAAACTTTTAATGTATTGTGCTCTTCTAAATGAAATGATGTACTATATAAGTTTGTATGGAAAGAAAAATAACTATGGTTCTTCCCTACTCCTAACTACTTTTCCCCGAAGTGATTTTCACATATGCCATGTGGTAATTTTAGTGCCAACAACAAAGAAATAGACAGAGGCTTAAATTTACGATACAGATTATTACTTTATGTGTACTCTTCCTAGAGAGTAGGAACTCTGTTTTTCATATTTGAGTGGCTAGAGACTGGATTATAGTAAAGATTCAATACATGTTTGTTGAGTAAATAAACGAAGGTAGGCAGTGTTAGGAAACTTAAATGCAGGGTGACCCAGGACCAGCAGATGGCATAATGGTTACGTCACTGGATTCCCTCATAGTCGACTGTGGTTCAAGTCCAGGACCTGGCAGCTTACAACTCACGCTGGGCATGTGTGCATGTGTGCCTAAAATCCCAAGGGGAGAATGGAGGAGAACGATTGAGGCCATACCCCTGGAGGGCGATTTCTTGCTTTCTATCTCTCTGTCTCTTTCTCTCTCTCTCTCTGGCAAAGGCACATGCCCTACAGCAAAAATCTTTCTCTCTAAAAAAAAAAAAAAGATGATCCTTTTCTCTTAAGTATGGTATTTGGGAAGGAAAGCAGGGAACAAGAAGAGAAAGCAAAGTGTTCTCCAGGTTGTGCTGAGCCCTTTAGGTAGATGACAGGGCTGAGCACAGGTTAAATTTCATGAGGGAAGAAAATCAGTTTGATTTTACAAACAAGGAAACTGAAAAGTAGTGGGTATGTGATGTGTTCAAGTCACACGGTGGGCAAAGTCACAACTGCAGCCTAACTTAGGTCAGACTCATTTCAGATGTAGTGCTCTTTTCCATTAAAACCTGTATCTTCTTTCTTTTTTTAAGAGGCTTTTGTTATAGGGTGCGTGTGCTTGCCAGAAAGACAGAGACAGAGAGAAATTGAGAAATCACCCGTCAGGGATGATGGTCACGCTGCAATCCCTTCTCCTCCATTCTCTTCTCTGGATCTTGGGCATGCATGCACATGTGCCTGGCGTGAGTTTAAGCCAACGGACCTGGGACTTGAACCACGGTCGACTACGTGGGAGTCCAGCAACGTAACCATTGCGCCATCTGCTGGTTTCTAAAACTTGTATCTTACAGACAAACTTTCCCATTGCTTTGGTTTACACAAACCAACCAGAAGGCTCTCTTCCTGATCCCCACCCCTACCCATGCTTTCCAGATGTGGAGCTGAAGCTTTAACTTTGAGAGAGGAAATACCAAGGTGCAGCTTTCCTTTAAGTCCTATTTTGTTTGAAGAAAAGAATAACTTTGATGACATTTCTAATTTTAATTACTGTTAGGGTTTGTTTTTCAAAATCTGGTAAATAAGTCTCTTTGCATTAAAACGTAAATCCTTAATGAGTTCTACAGAAGTGATTTTATTGCCTTCTTTCAGGAGTTAGAGAATGAGAGAGAGTAAGTGAGAGAGAGGGAGAACAGTGACGGCTTTCTTAGGCTTGTGCGTAGTCTCCAGATCAACTGAGTTTTGGTTTGCTTTTAAAATTTTGAGTTTTGGAATATAATCTTTTCTTTAGGGGCCAGCAGGTGGCATGGTGGTTAAGGATGCTGGACACTCCCACATGGCCAACCACAGTTTGAGTCCCAGACCTGGTGACTTGCTTTCTCACTTTCTCTCTGGTCAAATTAAATGAATGAATAAATAAAATTAAATAAATATTTTTTTGGGGGGAGAGGTTTTTTGTTATAGGGCGTGTGCACTTGTCAGACAGAGAGAGACAGAGAGACAGAAAGCAAGAAATCACCCCCCCTCCGCCCCGGGGGGGGATGGCCACACTGCAATCTCTTTTCCTCCAATCTCCGCTCGGAATCTTGGGCACGCACGCACACATACCCGGCATGAGTTTTAAGCCACCGGGTCCGGGACTCGAACCGCGGTCAACTACATGGGAGTCCAGAGACATAACCATTACGCTAACTGCTGACCCCAAATAAATAATTCTTAAAAATAAAAGAATATAGTCTTCCCTTCATCTTTGGGATTGCTTTGTTCCTTCTTTGTCTTAGATTGATTGCTTTTTGGGTTCCTGCATATACTTCAGAAATTCTGGGTGGTGGAAATGTTTCGCCCTTTAAAATCAAGGGGACTTGGGCCAGCTGGTGGCATGGCAGTTAAGATGGCTGGATCCCACATGACCCACTGCGTGGTCGAGTCCTAGACCCTGATTCTGTGTGTGTTCCCAAAATCCCAAGAGGAGAATGGAGGAGAAGGAATTGTGGCACAGCCATCTCCTCTGGCGAGTGTTCGCCCTCACTTCCCCTCTCCCTATTTGTCTCCCTCTGTCTCCTTATATAGCACTTCAGAAAATCAGAAAGTTGGGGGCACTCTGGGTAGCGACAGCCTTCCTTCCAGTCTAGAGCTAGAGAATTTTCTTTTTCGAAAGGGCCCCTCTCCCACCCGTGGCCAGTGCTTTTGACGCAGAAGCCCCTGGAGGCCAGGGACGGACCATCATTACCGAAATTCCGGAAAGTGGGTGTGCTTGTGGCCTTCTGAATGGAGCGAGGCCACCTCTCTCCTTGCCTGTTTCGGTGTGGAAGGACAGCTCAGGGCAGTCATCTGTCCCTTGATGTGAGGAGGAGAGATTAATAAAAGCATTAGAACATCTTTCCCTTTATTTCACTGGACTCTTGGCGTCTGTCACAGACCCAGCCGGACTGACAGAACGTTATACAAATAACCTCCTCTTTAAGTAGCGACGAGGCGGCAGTAAGGATTTTTTTTTCCCCCCTTTAGAGTCTATCAACTGAGAGTTGATAAAGTCATCACACAACAACTGTAGTTTGACCCTGACCTGACAAAAGAGATCGAAAATGTCTGGGGTGGAGGGAAGCCAGAGGGCTGGGCACACCGCGGCCTCGGGAAGGAGCCGCAAGTGGTTCACACCGACACCCAGGCCCTCCGCGAGCGTGTTTAATAACGGAAAAGTAAATAATGAAAGGGCAGTCAATAAACAGTTGTGGTTTAATAAATTATTCATTTTCACAATACTTCCAGTGTTTGCCCGGAGCTGGGAGAACGGCTGCAGGGTCTGGTCTGAATCGGGCGGGTTACTGCGCCGTTCACCATTCTGGACAGTAGAGGGCACTCGTGCCACACGCGAAAGCGACAGGGGCCGGTTTCCCCTCGCCGTCCGCGCTGAGGGCGGGGAGAGAGAGAGAGGAGACAGGGAAACGCGAGGAGAGGTAGCCAGGAAGATAGAGAGCGAGTGGAAAGGCAAGAAATGAAAAAGAATTCTTTTTTCCTCACAAGCAGATCAAATTCAACCCTGCACTGAAGCAAGGCATAAGGAAATAAATAGCAAACAGTGGCTCTATATTTCTTGGTTAAAATAACTTATTTACTGGATGATCATAGGATGACAGATCTGGAACACTCATGGCAAGGGCAGGGAGATATTCGAAAAATTTAATAGATTTATTTCCATCTTGAAAACCGCTCTCTAATTTTCAGGACCTCCTCTCAGGAATCAAATGGTTCTCTTGGGCCTTCACTGCCAGTGAGAAATTGAAAATGCCACACCAGTCCTCAGGGGCCTTGGGCCTTGGATCAAAACCCCACTCCTCTTTAAATCCCAGCATAGAAATGCATCTCTAATATCAGTCAAGCTCTGTGTTCATTTGCCGTCCTCCCCGCGCCGTGCTGTGGCCGTATTTTATTTATGAAGCTGTGTCACATGAGGCGAAGCTCCTCCTGTGGGTTGAGGAGGGCCATTGTACTCCCTGGGATATTTACTGTATACCTCAGGCGCGGAGGTATAATCTGTCCTCGCAGTAATGCAGATGCTAAAGCGAGTGGTATTTATTTATAATAACGCGGGAGGCAGCCCACAGGGAAGTGTCATCTTGTTTGTAATCAATCCCAGTGTGAGGCTCTTGTTGCAGCACAATCAGGCTTTGCATTAAGTGACAAATTGGCTTCGTCTTCGTATTGCGACTGTCATTTTTCTTCAGTGGGGATGCATCATCTCTGTTACAAGGCCTCGGAGCTTCCTACCACACACCGACACACACAAATGCATGCCCTGGGAATGTGCTCAGGAAACAAGCCACCGTCTCCCGTATGTTTACAAACAAACCCTAATTTCCGCTACTACGGTTGGGGAGCATCACACGTTCAAAGAAGCAGGAAAGGCCTGCGCTGGTGCTCCCGGTGAGGTGAACATGACGGTGTCAGTGAACGCTGCCATCATCCTGTCCCACCACAAGTCCCATGGAACGTATTAGTGGGAGATAAATATGGACCCATGAGATCACGAGAGGGAGGGCCTGCTACCACATGACTGGTGTTTTTATACGAGGAAGAGGAGGGACCAGCAGTTAGCGAAATGGCTATGTCACTGAACTCCCATGTAGTCCACCGCGGTTGGAGTCCCGAACCTGATAGCTTAAACTCACGCCGGGTGCATGTACGTGCGTGCCCAAGATCCCGAGAGGAGAATGGAGGAGAAGGGATTGCAGTGTGGCCATTCCCCCTGGGGGGTGATTTCTTGCTTTCTGTCTCTCTGTCTCTCTCTGTCTCTCTGGTGAGCTCATGCATCCTTTCTGATGGAAAGCAAAGGATGGAAAGCAAAAAATTCTCCAAAAAGAAAAAAAAAAAAGAGTACATATGCATGAGAAGGAGATTCCCACAGGAGGGAGAGATGGCAGAGAAGGGACTTCAATGTGACCATGGCCTGTGGGAGGTGCTTTTTCTCCCTCTCTCCCTCTCTCTGAGCACATAGACCTTCCAGTGAATTAAAAAAAACAAAAAGATGAAAATGAGGAACATATTTGAAACTTAGATGAAAAACTATCCTTATTATAATGTGGCCAAGAACTGGGTTGAGCTGTGTTTGGGGCCCAGGGTTTTGTGGAAGGTAGAACTTGCAAATTAGATTTAGCTGGGGAGATTTCCAAGCAAAGTATTGAAGGAGAAGCTTGGTCCCCCCTCACTGCTTATAGTTAAATGTGAGAAGAAAGAGATACATTGAAGGAAGAATTGTGAAGCTAAAAGGATCCAGAACTTAGAGATTTGGAAAATCCTCAGCTTGTCCATATGGCAAAAATGAGGAAATATGTTCCGAAGAGAACACTAAGGGTGTGGCTGAAGAGCCATTTGATATGGAGATTAGCGAGGGTGTGAGCCACAGGCCTAATTAGCTACACCAGCAATTACACTGCCAGTGCGAACCGAAGGGATAGAGACAGACATGTGAGACGGCTGTTGGACCGCTTAACTCCTATAGAACTGGACCATAGAGCTATCTGGTAGCAAAGGTATGCTGTGTTTCAAGATAAGAAAGTAATAACCTTGAAGGTGATTCAGAGATCATCAGGGCTGCTCTCCAGTTTCCAAGTGTGGGCGAAGGGCCCACCACCTTGGTTCCAGCAAACCAGATGGCAGGCACTCAGAGCCATAGAGGCAGGGCCTCCTGGACTGTCCTTCTTACTGGAGTCTTTCATTTACCTGCTGACTTTGAAGAAGCAAGAAACCATGTGGGGAACACACGTGGCAAGGAACCATAAATGGCCTGTTGGAGCTGAGAGCCACCTCTGGTCAATATATAGAAAAAATTTGAAGCCCGGCAGTCCTGCAACCAAAAGGAACTACATTCTGCCCACAATCAGAGTGAGAATGAGAGTGGATCCTCCCTCTCAAATGAAAGCAGAGGCTTAGCCAGGACCTTGATGGTAGTCTTGGGAGACCCCAAACAGAAGAGTCAGCTAGACATGCCCAGACTCCCAACACACAGAAGTGGTGAAATAATAAATGTGTTTTTAAAAAGCTAAGTTTGTAGTAATATTGTTACATAGCAATAGGTAACACAAAAACTATGTTTTCTTTTCTCTGTCCTATTATCCTGTCAAAATGGAAATTCTTCCAAAGTGAGCTTAGTGAACTTTTTTAAGGAATCAGTACCAGCTTCAATCCTTTTTTTTTTTTTTTTTTTTTTTTTCCTACTTAAGTTTTTGCTATCGGGCATGTGCACTCACCAGAGAGAGAGAGTGGCAGGAAAAGTGGGAAATTACCCCTCGGGGGAATGGCCTCGCTGCCATCCCTTTTCCATACTCCTCTTAGGCTTTTGGGGACAGATAAACCTGTGCCTGGTTTATTTTCCAAGTCTATGGGTCTGGGTCTCAAGCTGCACCGTCAGCTGTGTGAGATCTAGCTATCTTTACCACCATGCTACCTGCTGGCCCCAGCTTTAGTCTTAAAGGCAAATTTACCAGACCATGTGGAATAGGACTTGTTTTCTATTTAGGATAAATTTAAAAGTTAGGGAAAAAGACGGGGACCAGTAGATGGCATAATTATGTTGCTGGACTCCCACTTGGCTGAGTACAGTTTGAGTCCCAGACCAGAGTCTTGAAGCTCAAACTGGGCTCATGTACATGCGTGTCTGACATCCCGAGAGGAGAATGGAGGAAAAGGGATTGGGGTGTGGCCATCCCCTGGGGAATGTCTCTGTGTCTCTGGAAAGCACATGTACCCTATAGCAAAAATCTCTCTAAAAGAAAAAAAAAAGTTAGGTAGAGAAAATAAATTGCGATGAAATTGAATTTATAAAGTTCATTTTAACAAGCTTTAGGACTAGGCCAAGTTATAAATCAGGCAATGATTATTTGTCTAGAGGAAGAGCAGAGTAGTTCCTACAGAGTAGGCAAAAAGCAAATCCCACTTAGCCTGTTCCGGTCACTCTTCCTGGAGTATTTTCAGCATTTACCACACTGTCCAGTTTCTTTTCCTATTTTTTTTTTTTTTTTTTTTTTTTTTTTTTTTTTTTTTTTTTTAGAGATTTTTACCGTTGGGCATATGCACTTGCTGGAGAGACAGAGAGACAGAAAGTGAGAAATTACCTGCCAGGGGGCATGGCCACACCACAATCCCTTCTTTTCCATTTTCCTCTTGGGAATTTTGGCACACATGCACATGAGCCCTGTGTGAATTTTAAGCCACTGAATCTGGGACTGAACCATGGTCAACTACAAGGGAGTCCAGAGATGTAACCATTATACCATCGGTGGGTCCTATCCAGTTTCTAATTCTTCTTCAGGTCCAGTTCGATCACCAACTACCTCATGCAACCTTCCATATTAGTTCTTGATTTCAAGTCACAGGAATTTCCTCCAGTTCCATTCAGTGACAAAGTGATATTATTGGCTCATATCACTGACTTGTCTATATAGTTAAACTGGGCTTCATGTAAGGTTCATCCAAAGGTACACAAAGTCTTCAGGATTCTAGCAAAGTTTTTCTTTAATTTTATAGTTTATTTCTTTCTCCCTTTAATGAAAGAGACAGAGAAAGAGAAAGAGAGGGAGCGTGAGAGAGAGCATGCCCAGTGGGGTCTCAATGCCATGATCCACCTCCAGCCTCAACCAGTCCTGAATCATGGGCATGTGCATGCCTGGTGTACTCAGGGAGGTCTCCAGATGCAAACTGAGAACCTTCCTCTGTGGGTCAGTCTCCCAGAGCATTGCATTTTACTGCTGTGCCACCATCTGGTCCCGAGTTTTTCTTTAATTAAAAAAAATTATTTTCTCCTTGCTTTCCTGATAGTAACAAAAATGACTTTATTTCATACTTTCCAGAAGCAGAGAAAATACTTTTATCCTGAAGTTTGAAGCAAAGCCCTGAGAATCACTCTGATGGGTCTGCTTGCCTGCAATGCTCACCTCTGAGCCCGTCATTTTGACCATGGAAAGTGCTGAAGGGTGTAGCAAATCCCTGGGGCTCTATCCCTGAGACAGGATCGGCCCCCTTAGAACCACATGACTTTGTTGGGACCAGCAGTTAGCGTAAAGGCTATGTCACTGGACTCCCACGTAGTCGACCGCGGTTCGAGTCTCGGACCCGGTGGCTTAAACTCACGCCGGGCATGTGTGCATGCGTGCCCAAGATCCCGAGAGGAGAATGGAGGAGAAGGGATTGCGGTGTGGCCATCCCCCCTGGGGGGTGATTTCTCGCTTTCTGTCTCTCTGTCTCTCTGTCTGTCTGGTGAGTGCACATGCCCTATAGCGAAAACCTCTCCAAAAAAAAACAAAAAAAAACAAACCACATGACTTTGCGAACAAAAATCTATGTGGACTCAACTGTCTTTACCCTGACTTAGCCTGTTCTTGATTTTCTACCTCTGAAATAAAAGTTTAGTAAGCCTGATGAACGAACGGACAAATACGCCTGAGTGGTCTTGGCAAGCTACTATTGTTCCTATGTTTGGCCAATTCTTTGGCCAAAAAATCAAGATGTTTGCTTTCCATTTTGATCCTTCCACATGTCATGTGTGGATTCCAGACCTTTCCTAGAGTACATGCCTTTTGGAAGTTGGACTACACGGAGATCCAGAATGCTCTCTCCGTAACACCAACACCAAAGGGTGCAAGTGAAGAGAGCTCGGCCTTGCAGATCAGTTTCACACATTTCCTCCAGTTATTCCCACTGTGGCTTTAAAACTTTTATTATGAAAATGAATCTGATGGAACTCAAATATCAACTTTGATCTTTTATGTCAAATTCATTAAAACGTAGTAGGAGACAGCTGAAATCTCATTTTGGCACCCTTTCTGAACAAACAACTCCATTAATAGTTCTTTTTAAAAAAATAATATGAGACCATATGTGTTGGTGGTTAAACTCCCAGGTTCTGGAGAAGACAGATCTGATTTAACGTTCTCCTCCTTCCACCCCACCAACTCCCTCCCAAAAAAGGACCCAGCGTTGGTAGCATGTTGAACTTCAGTGCTGGAAGTCACATGACTAATTAGGGGGTTTGAGTCCTCAATGGACCTGAAAACACACTGGGTGCATGGGCACCCCGGATTCTAAGCTGGAGGGCTAGAGGAAGGAGATCAGTGTGATAAGATCGTCTTCAGGGTGCCTGTCTACCTTTCTCTCACACACTTGCTCTCTCTCATGACTAAAATGAGTAAACTTGGAAAAAAAGTGGCCCAGCCTGATGGAGCAGTCAGTAGCAAGCTGAGCTGTGGTGCTGGAACCCACAGTCAGCTGTGGGTTCCCAGGTTTGTCTGAAAATAGTTTGAGCACAAATATGTGTGTACGCCCAAGATCCCGAAGGGCTGGAGGGCTGGGGAAGGGGATGAGGCGGGATGAGACACTGTTGATGGTCTCTCTGCCTCTCTCGTGTGCTATCTTGAAGTGATAATCATTAAAAAAAAAATTCTGGTCCTACCACTTCATGACTTTATAGTCCACAAACGGCTGTCATGTCCTCTAAGCTTCAGTGTTTTTGTTTTTGTTTTTGTTTTAATTGCCAGAGGGTAGATGCACTCACCGAAGAGAGAGAAAGAGTGAGAAAGAGAGAGAACCCCTTCTTTCCCCTCAAAGAGCATGATCATACCATATTCTTTTCCTCTATTTCTCTATCCCATCAGGATTTGGGCATGCACAAACACGTGCCTCATGTGTTTCTCCAGCCACTAGCTCAGGACTAGAACTGTTGGCCATGTGGGATCTGATCCCCTACACACAAGGCTCAGCATGTCCTCAGCATTCTAACTTTTAAAATGAAGAAAATAATAGCAACAAAACAAAATAGTCAAAGCTATTTTCATATTCCTATATGAAAATAGAGTTCTCCAAAGAAAACACCAAGTCCCCTCAAATATACAAAAAGATCTTGAGCCTTGCTCATAATAAGAGAAAGGAAAATCAAAATTAGACCAGTTTTTTCACCTGTCAGATGGAATGATCTCAAAGCTCTGACAAAACCCTTTCCTGTCAAGGCAGCTGGAGAAACAAGCGTGCTCATGTATTGCTAGTGAAAATGCCCACTGGAACGTCTCCCGTGGAAGGCAAGTTGCCAATACCTATCTAGGTTAAAAACACATACATCTTCTGATTCAGTGATCCACTTTGGTCATTTGTCATACAGATGTGCCGGCACACACGTGAAATGATAGATGTTCAGAGTTACTCACGGTAGCGTTGTTGTAATGGCAAAAGATTGGAAACAATCCAATTGCTCATCGATATGAAACTGGTCACATAAGTTATGGTTCATCTATACGATGGGATGGTAAGCTCTACTATATTGCATGAAAGAGAAGGAGGGTCTCTATGGTTTGGTATGGAAAGACTGACAAGCCTTTGATTAAATGAAACAGCAAATGGAAAAAAAAAAACCCAACAAGGTGCAAAACAATATGTAGAGTGCATTACATTTTGTGAAAAACAAGAAGGGAAATATATGTTCTTATGGGCTCATATTTGCATAAAAGAACTCCGAAGGCTTCCTTAAAGATTCAATAAAGTGGTTACCTTTTTAGAGAGCTGAGCTAGGATAGACTGGGAATAAGATGTTTCACTCTGAATCTCTGTAGGTTGTTTGATTTCTGAAACCTGGAAATGTTTTACCTATTCAAAAAAAATTGAAAAAAAAAAAAAAACAAAAAACTTGAGCATTTCAAATGCTTTCTCCTCTTGCCTGTCTGGGAAGCTGTGGTTGAAACGCTTCGCAGACGCATTTATCATTTATACAGCGTGTACTGTCTCTTGCCGGAGGCTGGAAGGGACAGCTTAATGCAATGGTAATGAACATGCCTGGAATTTGGAGTCAGTGAGACCCAGATGCCAATTTGGCTTCATCACTTAGAAGCTGTGTGAGCCAGGTCAAGCTACTTCACCTCTCTGAGCTCTGCCTGGTTACCAGAGCGAATCATAAATCAGATGTTAGTAACCCGCTTGGTACATTTCATGGCCATTATTAACTGCTCCTGAAACGGTGGCTCATTGAGCGATAAGCTCCTAGATGTCTTTTTGTTTTGTTTTGTTATCTTCTCCCACCAAATCTGTCTTGAGAGTGTTTTGTGCAAATGCAAACAGGAAGACTGCCATAAACGCGAAACGGTGAAGGGGGTGTCATATTTAATTCCTGAGGAGTTGCTGGGAGAGAAGGATTCCTATCTTTAGCTCATAATTAGGAAGAGTTAAGTCCTCACCTCGTCCTGGAACACAAGGGCAGAGATGGTTGCCGCTTATCTCCGTCAGGGCTTGACCTGCCTTTGTTTCCCGCGTCATTCAGGGAGCAAGGGTGGTGACCGGTGAAGTCAGGGGTTCTCGGAGACCAGCCTCCCCACCGGGACTCGGGCAGAGGGCCGGAGGTTGACTGGCTGATTTTCAGATCCTTCCTTTCGCATCTGATGCTACACACGCATGTGATGCGGAGCCCAGGGAATAGCATTAATTCCACAAATAGTAGCGACTACTTAGGCTGGGCTGACAGTTGAGTATGATTCTGGAAAAACAAAGGGCAGTGAAATCTGACTGTTGATCACAGGAAAAACCAATTCTTGACCCATTTGTCCTGTGTTTACTGGGAGGGTTTCTATGTGTGAGTTTCTTCCCACTCCTTTTAGCTCAGATCTATCCTCCTGTCACTTTTATTTTTGATATTTAGGTTTAGATTAGACCATAATATTTTCTGGCTCACCTAAATGAAAAACAGGAAGGCTATTCACCTGAAGGTTCAAATATGCAGATATACAGACGGGGAGGGGCTTTAGGGCACACAGGATGTGTTTAGCTGGATCCATACACGGTGACATTGTAGCAACTTCTTCCTGGACCAGGGAGGAGGGGGGCAGCTGATTTGTTTGCATGAAACCATTCCTGTCTATGTAGGGTAGGGACAAGGATGTTATGAAAGCTAGTGGGCTGTGTGTGTGTGTGTGTGTGTGTGTGTTTGTGTGTGTGTGTCTGTGTGTGAGTGGGGAGGATTCAAAGCTTGTGACCTCTCACCTGTGACCCAACATATGACCTCTGAGGTTTTTCATTTGTCAGTTTGAGATAATGACAATAGTTTGAAGTTTGTATAAAAATAATTAAGAATCTCATAATTAGAGGATTTTATTGAACATCGAAAATACTGCTGCAGCTCTTTGACTTTGTTATATCAAGACATTGCTGGGCTTCCTTAGTGTTGGAGATAACTGCTTCTATTCTGAGATACCTACTTCAGTCTTTGTCAGACATGAAAAATGGAATTAAAGCCAATCAGGCCTGTTAATATGACGTGAGTGATACATCAGGCTGAGACCAGGTCTTCTTCCTCTTCTATTTATATTTATTTATTTTTTTGCTATAGGGTGTGTGTGCTCACTGGAGAGAGACAGAGAAGGGAAAAGTGAGAAATCACCCCTGCCCCCCAGAGAGATGGCCACGCTACAACCCCTTCTTCTTCATTATCCCCCTGGGATTTTGAGCATGCGTATATAATTGCCCAGCATGATTTTCAAGCTGTTGGGTCCAGAACTTGAACTGGGATCAGCCATGTGAGAGTCCAGTGCCTTAACCACCGCACCACCCACTGGCCCCTTCTTTCCTCTTAATAGCAAATAGTATGTCCAGCAATAGCGAATCCTTACAGTTTATTACCCCTCCACGTCCTCCCCTGTGGTCTCCAGTGCAAGGGTGGAGGTACTGGGTCCCCTGCAGTCATTAACACATAGGCATGGAGCATGATGCTTTGAGTGAGTACCAGGACTTCAGAGACCCTTCTGGGCTGTGTGCACTGGGCCAGGAGAGGAATGAGGGCTGCAAAGAATTCTGGGCAGAAGAGATAGCATCCCTAACTGCCTGTGCAGGGGATCTCAACATTGTAACGGCATTCGAAGGGCACTGCACACTTTTCCAGTGCTCTAGGAGATGGAGTAGAGCTCCAGCCTCGGATGGATGGCCATGCGCGGCCAGGGTCTGTCCTTGAAGGAGCTGTTAGTTTCCAGGCCTCTCTTGAAAGCATCCTTCCTCGCCTCCACTGCTGACTTACAAAGGGCAAAGCCTGCTGTGAGATCCCAGGCTCAGTACTTGGGTTGTTCATGTCATTTCCTGCAATGTTTATCTGGTCCTCTCTGTGTACTTTGCCAGCTAGAACAAAACAGTGCTGCTATGGAAACTGCAAACACCAGGCAATCCTGGCCCCTGCACTTGGCAGCCCAGCCGGGAGAGAGATAATGGCTTTTGTTGTTATCTATTGGATGCTGATGCTCAGCCGGTTGTACCCTCAGGCCCTAACTAGGGACATGCTGACACTGCACCATGAGCACTCTCTTGTAAACTTCCTCAGCCTTGTGATGCAGGCCTGAGATAACCAGTCCAGCCAGGGCGCCAGCTCATTATCCCGATGAGGACCGGGGGCTTTCTACTTGCCTGACAACTTCTGTGGTCTCTTTACTCTCAGGTGACCCAGAACACTCAAAATAGTCTGCTGACCTCTGTAACTTGCAGAGCCCAACTGGTTGGCAAATCTTACATGCTGTTTTCTTTTCTCCCCAACCCCCAACCCTAACAAACATAGTTCCTGGAGATGGTTGGGACCTTTATGCATTATGTTACAGCTGGGCAGGGTCCTAACCTCCCCCCTCCCCCAGCCTGAGCAGCCTGGGCGCTCAGAACAGGTGGCTGGACATTCCTTCTTGGAACGAATACATATTACAGACCTCCAAAACACATATATATATATATTTTAGAGCACATGCACTTACCAGCAGAGAAAGAGAAAAATCATCCCAAGGATGCTGCAATCATTTCTCCTCTTCTCCTTTAGGGATTTTGGGCATGCATGGACACCTGTCCAGTGTGTTTTTCAAGCCATCAGGTCTGGGACTCGAACCATGCAGTTGACTTATGTGGGACCCAGTGCCTTAACCACCATGCCATCTGCTGCCCACCCCCCCCCCCCATACAAAACGCCAAAAGATTATTAAAACCTCTCTGTTGGCCGCAACATTAATAAGAAGTCAATTCCCTATGTCCAGCATTAACCATGACAATGCCTAGGGAGGGGAGCCTGAGGGACTGAACAGTTGAAAGTGGAGCCTTTCACCCTGGATTGCCAGGTGAACCCACACGCAGCCTGGCAGGCGGTGGGTGTGGACAAACACAGCTGTGTTTAGAATGCGCTGATGTCTTGGTCTATTTTTCCAATATTTGTGCTTTGAAAAGAGCTTTCTGCTTGAAATGCAGCCTCCCTTGTGCTTAGAGCTCACATGTGTGGTAGGAGAGTTATTTCATCTCTATTTCTGAGGTATCTCAGGGACTGACTTTCTTGTTCTCCTAAAGCTTTTTTTTTTCCTTGGTAATACCCATTTTCTCTGGTTTCAAACTCCTCTTTTCTGGAGGAGGTAATCACGGAAAAATCTTCTGACCCATTTGCTTGCAAATGGTAAGAAATATTTGCTATTCTTAAAGCTCAAGCCACATCAAGTAGGGTGATTTTCAAATTCTATTTGATCCTTCTAAAAGCTAGCTAGCCTTGTTCTCAGAAAAATGGTAATACAGGCACACAAAAAATAGGTCTAATTCTTGATCATTATTTCACACTTGTAGGTTGTTGCTCACAGGAATATTCGGATGAGAGAGGGAGGAGGGTTACTGTGAGGCATCCTCTAATGGTCCTCTCACTTGTCCCAGAGATACCGCCTCAGGGGTAGTTCCTGGCTAAGAGTCTAAAGGAGTCCTGGCATATGGTAATCGTCAAGCTTGAGGCTGGTCTTGGTGTAGCTATGGGAGCCACAGTCAAGATTATATCTATGACCCATCATGGGTTGGATTCCTCTTCCCAGCTGGTCATCAGGGCACAATTTGAATTTGCAGAGGGAGGAGAGCTGGTGATGAGGGGAAGGTATTTCTCTGCATAATTATGTAGAGTCCTCATTGAGAGAGAGGCAGCCTTGCCAGTTTTAGGGCAGGAGTGAAATAGTCCAGGTTTGGAAGAAGCAATGCAAACTATTAGCCTTACATAACGAGGGCAGGTTTACCAGGCAGCTCTGTTTTGCTTGGCATGCTGAGTGTTTGTTTTTTAAAGTAGTCACCAAATTGTAAAACTTTAGCAATATAGATACTTAGCTTTCTACCTTATTACTTTAAAAAAAATATGTATATAATTTTATTAATCAGCATTATTATTATTTTTAATTTGCTATAGGGCACATGTGCTCACCAGGGAGAGAGAGAGAAAGAGAGAGGAAAGTGAAAGCAGACCCCCAGATCTGGGACTTGAACTGCAGTTGGCCATGTGGGAGTCCTGCTCTTCAACCACCGTGCCACCTGACAGCCTCCATCTATCTTCTTTCTTTTAAGCAATTGGGAGACCTGCAACCCTGACCAGCACTTTCATGATAGCAGCTGGGGATACTGAGTGGAGTTTCTTCCTTTAGACAATGCCTTTTCCAGTTTGTCATGGTTTTCTGTACAGTTTGCTTCGTTACTGGGATTACCCATGTGCCATTCTAGATGTTCGAGTTTGTGACTCCTGGACTGAAAATGTTAGCCGTGTGTGTGTGTGTGTGTGTGTGTGTGTGTGTGTGATTTACCTGCTGGTCTGTTGGGAGAATAAAGTATGACCATAATCCACACAGCGAGGAAAAATCAAAAGAGTTTGGGAGAAGAACACCAGTGTTTTTCTCTATCTCGCTGGACTACTCTGTGGTGCTTGAAGTGCCAAAGTCATCACTCACTATTCTGTTGAAGTTTCACATCCTTCTCAGGGCATTATTTAAGATGAATAATTCAGGTTTAGTAAAACGTACAGCTGGAAGGAAGCAGATAGATTTTGGAGTAAGCCTAACACCTGAGGGTAGGGTTTTCTAAAGGATAGGCGAAGAGTCTTAGGCAGAGATTATGTTTGTATGAGTAATCAGCACCGCGGTAACACATAACCTGGGAATCTCAGTGGTTTAACACAGCCAGGATTTACTCTTTGCTCACAACACAAACTCAGTCTGATGTAGACCGGGGAGCCTTATTCTGTGTTGTACTGATGCTCTCTGGAACATGTGGCCTCGGGGACACTGTGGTTGGAGAGGAGAGCAAGTGGATGCTGCTCTGGGGGTTCATGGTCAAGTCTGAAAATGGAAAACCTTGTCCAGTCATATCACATTGTCCAGAACCCAGTCACACTGAGAGAGGAAGGTACTGAAGCAAAGGACATTCCAACACCTACAAAAAAATACAGCATGACAGGCTGAGAGACCAGGTTAGATCAGTTGGAACCAAAACGGTACAGAGAACGACCTCTGCCTCAACTTCAAACTCATTATCCCCTTATTGAAAGTTTACAATCATCATGGAAACGCTTGGATCTGCCCTATGTGGCTAGAAAATGGGAGGGACTGTGGTTTGAGGAAAACTGCCACTCCTTTCCTGAAAAGGTCATTAAAAAACCACTGTTGACTTAACCTGGCATTAAGTCAAACCATATAAGCCAAACACCCATCGAAATCGTCCATGGCTACCTTGCTTCTGGTATAGTCTGACTGTCATACATTTGGGGTAGCAGCTCTCCCTTTCCTCTCAAGGCTTATCTGGGGAAGCAGCAGACAGTGGCTGCTCATCCCAGGCTGACTCCCTGATCCTGCCCTTCCAAGGAGGGGATGAAATTGTTCACCTATCTTCCCTCACAGAGCTCTGGAACCTATGGTGTCCATTTTCCTTAACAAACTTCTTTCACTTTCTCTTAAAGTCTTGATCTTGAATTCTTTCCTTGAAGTCAAGGACTCTCCCACCCTAGGTGGAGACCCCCATGGATTGAGTCTCCCTGGTAACAACGTAGGCTTAGTGATATCTGCTGAGAATGTAGAAGTAGGCTGAGAATGGAGTTCCTCCAGTGTGTTGGGGAAGAGGAAATGCAGTAAGACTTGATAAAATTCTCCCTGAGGCAGAAGTTGAAGGAAAGGTGTGGTTTTAGAAGAGAGGCAGATCTGAGGCTTGAAGAACAGAGTTGGGGAGTGTGATGTGGCCCTCTCTGAGGTTACGGACCTGAGTCTTTTCCTCCTAGACTGAGGGAGGCATCTCTAGCACGTGGCTTCATGTCTGCTACAATGCTGTGGGTCCCTTTACTTGCCCCAGACTTTTTGGGAGATCTGACACACATCCCTATGTGACCTGATATCGAATGACTCAAGAACAGAGAGACAGTGCAGCAAAGGGAAGCACTCCACCAGTCTCTCTCTGCAGGTTCCCTTATAGAAGCAGCAGTATGTTATTTAAAGTCTGTTCCTGGGAGTCTCAGGCAGTGGCCAGCCACAAAGTGAGCGGTGGCCTGGTCCACAGCAGGGAGCGTTTCCCTATAGAGAACTCAGGAGGGAGATAAGTGAAGCCTCCTCTGTATTATTATTATTTTTTTTACTGATGCAAAATATTTATTCCAAGTTAGTTATTTATGCAGTAGTTTTTCCCCTTCAACAGACTTGTGATAACATCTTTTAAATCTGTAAATAAAGTTATCAAAATAATCTTAATCTTTGAAATATCATAAAAAATTATATTTTACAATCTACCCTGAATATCAAGGCTGTCGAAACCAACTACAGAAAGCTGACCTTTGAAAGGTGGATTCTAATTGCTAGGGGCTGTATGTTACAATAAAATAGTTCAAAGCCTTGGTTTTATCAGTAGGCTTTAATATTGACTAATACTACTTATTCATATTGGCACTAGGCTGGACCCTGTGCACCCTCATTTCATTAATCTTCACAGCAACCTGATGAAGGACATGGACTCTTTCCCATTTTACAGGTGACAAAAATGGAGGCTAAGAGAGGTTATTTACCCAAGGTCACATAGCTGGTGAGTAGCCAAGCCAAGAGTCTAACCCATCCTCAGTAGTCCACAACCTTTTTGGCATCAGGGACCAGTTTTGTGGAAGATAGTTTTTCTATGGACCAGAGAGAGGAGGATGGCTTCATGATGATGAAAGCACATTGCATTTATTGTGCATTTTAATTATTATTATTACATTATAATATATAATGAAATAATTATACAACTCATCATAATGCAGTACTTGCAGATGTTCCCCAGTGCTAGCATCATTGCCTCAGCTCCATCTCAGATCATCAGGCATTAGATTCTCATAAGAAGCACACTACCTAGATCCCTCACATAAGAAGTTCACAGTAGGGCCTATGCTCCTATGAGAATCTAATGCTGCCTCTGATCTGACAGGAGGCAGAGCTCAGGCAGTCATGTGAGCAATGGGGAGTGGCTATAAACACAGATTAAGCTTTGCTTGCTTGCTGACTGCTCACCTCCTGCTGTGTGGCTCAGGAGATGGGAACCCCTGCCATAGATTATGATGAATGGTCCAGCTGTGATGGAATTGGAATATGGATGCTGCTGTGTGATGCCGAAGACCATGGGGAAAAGCTCATGGTTCACATCCTGGGTGTACCTGTGATCTGGCTTGCATAGTATCACAAGGTGAAGACCTTGTTGAGGGTGCCTCTCTCTCTTTTTCTCAATCATTAAGGAAATGAAAAACTTAAAAAAGAGAGATTATAATGGAGCTGAAAAATTTCTGTTGCCTAGTGACATTGTAGTGTAATGTGTTTGACTTACATGTTTACAGTGATGCTGCTGTAAAGAAACCTCCTGTGTTGTTTAATAATATAGTACAGGGCTGGCCCCATAGAACACTGGTTGTGGGAGTTGGATCCCACCTGGCCGACCATGGTTTGAATCCCTCCCTTTGAATATACTAGTGCTGGTGGGATGGTTGAGCAACAGGACCCAGGAATGAGTTGAGAGTAAGGTCAATAATCAGGAAGACTCTGCTCATTGAGAAGCATAGTCAGAGGGAGGAGAGGGACTCCAGGGGCAACTAGGGTATCCCAGGCCTGTTTGCAGTGATGTGGTAGGTGGTAGGTCAGTGGGCCTGACCCTTACAGGTCCTAGACTGAACTGAGTAGTAAAACAATAGGTCTTATTTAAATTTATAGATTAAATAGATTACTATATTGATATCTGGGAATTACCTGGGATAATGCTGGTGAATTTCCTTCTGCGAGAGCTGCTGTTCTATCAGGGTCTGTCTCATTTGAAAACAAAAACAAAAATTAAAAACAGTTGACTGGGCAGGAGTCCTAAAGATGGTTTCAGAGCTGGCAGTATTCTGCTCACGCTGATAGATCAGTAATGACATAGACATGGGCTGATGCCCTTTCTCCTCCCCTGCTCCCAGCCTCCTGTCCCTCCTCTCTTGCCTCCCTCCCTTCTCCTTCTTTCTTTCTTCCCTCTCTCCCTCCCTCCCTCACTCCTCAACTTCTAAATTTAGAAATTTGGTAGTAAAATTCAGTGTCTTTAGCCTTGTATATGAGTAGTATCTATCAGTGTCAGACACAGGACCCCGATGGTTTATAAGTGAATAAAAATCAACTAATTCATAAAACTGACACCGGAAGTTGCAGTCCAGTGCAAGAACAAAGTTCATTGTCTCCTCCATGTTCAACATTGAAAGAACTTCATCTCGCGGTGTTAGTGTAGTGCTTCTGCCTTTTAAATGAAGGCTCCAGCCCTTCCATCCAGCCAGGCAGCCACATCACCTCTGAGCTGCTTTCTGGCTGTGGGAGAAAAGAACAGAGGCATGTTAGAAGTCAGAGAACATCCCCGACAGTTAAAGTGAATCAATACCCATTTCTTCTTGGGACCCAAGTGTATCATTCAATTTCTAGCACAGGGAGATCCCAGGCATTCCAATTAATGGCTCATTTTTTTTTTTTTTTTGTATGGAATGTAATAAAATAAACTCTGCAAACTTGAGAGAGAGAGAGAGAGAGAGAGAGAGAGAGAGAGAGAGAGAGAGAGAAAAGAAAACCATGAAAGAAATACAATGTAAAAAGGCAGAAATCCTGTTGTCCTAAGGCTAGAGAGGTGCTTTTAGTTCACACACAGTGGAAAAGGTAACCATGGCATCCGAAGACCTTTAGAGAGAAAGTCTGAGGCGATGATGGGAAACTGCAGGGGAGAGTGGTAGGCAGGGGCTGGAAGCACAAGTCCCCAGAACTCTATCTAAGTGGGTCAGAATCCTTCACTGAGGAGGCTGAGAGGAAGGGCTTGGTGGCTCACTGGGGCCTATTATTTGAAGACTAATTATTCTAATTCATCGACACCTGCTAAAGCCCAGTGGCTTTACCTCTAAACCTTGGATTTCTGTAAGACGGATGCCACGTTCCTCATTGAAAGGTGGAAATGGTAGCTCAGAGAGGTTAAGGGAGATGCTTGTTCCCTTAATTGCTGACATTAGTTGAGCACTTAGTATGCACTAGATTGCGTTCTAAGCACTTTGTGTGTGTTAATTTATTTGATCCTCATTATATCCCTATAACGTAGACTACTGATTATTTTATTTATGTATTTATTTTTGCCAGAGGGCATGTATGTTTGCACGGGGAAAGACAGAGAGAGAGCGAGAGAGAGCGAGAGAGAGAATGAGAATGTACTCCCCATGGAGATGGTCATGCCACAACCCCTTCTCTTCCATCTCTTCCTACTTACAGGACCTTGGGCATGCACACACCCATGCCCGGTGTATTTTTCAAGTCACCATATTGTGCAGTAGGCCGTGTGAGAGCCAGTTGCCCTCACCACTATGCCACTGGCTGATCTATAGTAGACTGCTCGTATCCTCTCCACTTTACATGTGAGGAGACAGTCACCGAGAGATAGAGGGTGCCCACCCAAGGACACACGATTAAAGAAGGTGAGATCTAGGATTCAAACCAAGTCTGTCCTGACTGTCCAACCTGTCTGGTTTTTCCTACTTTACCAGGTGGTGCCTCAAAGGACTGAGATATCTCTGAGGCATTACAGAATCCAGAAAAGAACATAATATGTTTATTCATTTATTTTATGGTATACTTATGTATTTTTTCCTACATTCTTTGGCAGATATTCTTTGATTGCCTCTTCACATGACAGTGAATTTGTAATATAATTTGTACAGTGAGAATAAAAAGATAATTTAGTTCTCTCTCTAGAATAATTGATCAAAGTTTTTCTTTCTTTTTTTAATCTGAGTTGGGAATGCATAAATCATGTGATGCGGCACATAGACAAACTCATCTAACACAACTACAAATTTCTGGCCTATAATAAAGGAGTTATGATAAATTCTAGTTTGTACAATTCTTTTCAAAAAAAGAAAAAATGTCTAGTGCATTTTTAATTGTATATCATACATTATTGATTATATTTCTGACAAAAATTAACTTTTGTGTTGACTAGGCTTCAACAAGAATCCTCAGTTATAATTTTACATGTCTGAAGATTAAAATAATTTTCCATAGACTAGCTTCTTTACATTTCAAGCCATTTCTCTTCTGCTACCCAAAAACTTCCAGTGTTGGGTACTATAGATAGGGGGTGTACTATGGTTTAATAGTAGTGTTTAATGTTTGTGTCTTTTTCTCCACTTTCAGTCTTTTAAAAAAAGTTATTTATTTATCTATTTATTTATAGTCATTCATTGTACATCAATACAGTATACAAAATAAATGAGATTTTCCAACCAGTATACATTGTATATTGACTCAGTCAAGGGTATTACCATACATGTTATCATCAACAAATAATTTTCTATTTCTTGATTTTTTTTCTCCCCTTGATTCCCTATATCTCTCCCTCTGTCAACTCTCCCCCTACATCCACACTGTCTCTGGTATGTACAGTTGTTTTCCATACCTTTTTTTTTTTCACATTTTATTGATTCACTAAAGATATTAATTAATTTAAAGATTTTTAATAGCAAGCACAGCTGATATATACATATTTATGAACACATGTTTGACTTTAGGCCTAAATCTCAGTGAGTAGAGTGAGCATACTATAAAGTAGTAACTCGCTCAGGCTATATAGCTTACAGTGGTCACTAAGTAGGTATTAATAGGAACTTTTAAAATGCATTTTTTAATTTCAAAAAAAGATTTAGATGTAATAGATCAAAATAAAAAAAAAGTTAAGAGAAATTTGCTTAAAACTTAAGGCCAAGATAAAGGTTAGGATTCAGTTCAGTCTTTTTTTCCCATATGAAAGATAATCTTGCTGGGTATAGTATTCTTGGTTGAAATTGTTTTTCACTTGACACTTGGAAAGTATGTTCCCATTTTTTCTTGCTTGCATTGTTTCTGATGAGAAATCTGATGTTAGCCTGATGGGATATTCTTTTTTTTTAATTAAAAAAATTTTAATATTTATTAATTTATTTATTTTACATACTTTAACTGAACATCACCACAGCATACAAAATGAGATTTTCCAGCCATAATACACTGTAAAGTGGCTTATTATTGTCAACAACTTATTTTCCATTTCTTGTTTCTTGTATATATATATGTATTTTCCCCCTATTTTTCACCCTCTGCCATTTCCTACCCTCCTCCTACCCTGTCTTTGGTATCTATGGTTGCTTTCCATCCCTTTATTCTTTCCTACATTGTATTGATTCACAAAATATCTTAATTAATCTAAATACTTTCAATAGTAAGTTCAGTTAATATATACATATCTGTGAATAAAAGTTGACTTTAGGCATGAAACTCTGTGGGTAGAATGAATATATTATAAAGTAGCACATAGCTGAGGCTATATAGCTTACTGTGGTTACTGTAGGTATTTTTTAAATACATTTTTTAATTTCAAGAAAGGCAGTTTTAGCTTCAATAAATCAAAATAAAAAAATGTTAAGAGAACTTTGCTTAATACTTAAAGCCAGGAAACAGGTTAGGATTCTGTTAGAATAGTAGGTACATGGACCTGTCTGCAACTTGAGAGAAGACAAAACTCCTTAACACTGGAAAACAAAGCATAGAAGGTCAGTAATGTTTTAGTCAGGAGTTATAAAATTCGATTTCACCAGTGCAAACTCATGTAGTGTATCTTCTGTTGTGGTCCAATCTTCCTGTTTACATTCTGGAAGATAACATTCAACTCTGGACTTGTCCCTACCATTAAGCCAGCCATTTTCTTAGCTGTTTTAGAACTCTTATTTCTGTGTGTCTAACTTTAGTTTTCCTAGGATAGCATTCCCTTTAGAACTTCTTGTAGAACTGGTCTGGTGTTGGTAAATTCTTTCAGGTTTTGTTTATCTGAGAATGTCTTCTCTTCCCATATGAAGGATAATCTTGTTGGATATAGTATTCTTGGTTGAAATTGTTTTTCACTCAACACTTTGAATATATTTTCCCATTCTTTCCTTGCTTGCATTGTTTCTGATGAGAGGTCTGCTGTTAGACTGATGGGATATCCTTTGTAGTACTTGATGTTTCTCTCTTGCCAGTCTGAGTATCTTGTCTTTGTGGTTTTGGTCATTCTGGCTATAATGTGTCTTGGAGAAGATCTTCTTGGGTTGATCCTATTTGGGGTCCTTTGTATTTCTTGGGACTGGATCTTCGAATGCCTCTCTAGGTTTGGAAAATTTTCTTCCAGGATTTCATGGAATAGATTATAAATGCCCTCATTAATCTCTTCACCTTCTGGGGTGCCGATTATTCAGACGTTTGGATGTTTAATGGTATCTAGTATTTCTCGTATATTATTCTCATTTTTTTTGGGCTATTTTCTGTCTCCGTGATGGATTTTACTAGACCAGCGATCCTGTCTTTTACATCTGAGATTCGATTTTCTGTGTGATCTAGTCTGCTTTTAATACTTTCGAAGGAGGTTTTGACTTTCTGTATTATAGCTTTCATCTCCAACAGTTCCATTTGATTCTTTTTTATGGTGCGCATTTCCTCTTTCAGCTCTCGCAAGAACTTCCTCACCTCCTGGAACTCATTAGCTTTTTTCTTCTGGTGTTCATAATCTCTCTTCTCTTCCATCTCTGTTAGTTTTGTCACTATGAATACTCTAAATTCTTTATTTGACATTTCCATGAGTTCCATTGTACTGTCTGTGGTTGAAGAGGAGTTATTCTTTTCCCTTGAGGGAGGGGTATTATCTTGGTTTCTCATATTTCTTGTGCTCCTGCGGTAATTTCTAGTCATCTAGTGGGTTATTCGTTTCTTCCTAATTTCTAGAAGATCAATCTGAGTGATCAGAGGTGCACAGGTGGATGTGGTCTGCAAACTCTTTGACATTGCGTTTTTCTCCAGGGGCTCTACCAGGGTAAATTCTCAGCAGAACATCTTCATTGCCTTATCTCTGAAATTACTAGATCTCAGCTCTCATGGTAGACTCCTGATGGGATATCCCTTGAAAGTAGCTTGACATTTCTCTCTTGACAATTTTAGTATCTTGTCTCTGTCTGTGGTTTCTGTCAATCTGACTATGCTATGCCTTGGGGAAGATCTTCTTGGGTTGATTCTATGTGGGGTCCTTTGTATTTCTTGGGTCTGGATACTTGAGTGGCTCTCTAGGTTTCAAAAGTTTTCCTCCAGGATTTCATGGAATAGATTATCAATACCCTTACTAGTTTCTTCACCTTCTGGGATACCAATGATCCGGGTGTTTGGACATTTAATGGTATCTAGTATTACTCGTATGTTATTCTCATTTCTTTGAGTTATTTTCTCAGTCTTTTTGGTGAATTTTTCTAGGTCAGAGGTTTGATCTTCTACATCTGAGATCGATCTTCTGCATGATCTAATCTGCTTTTGATATTTTCAAAAGAAGTTTTGATTTCCTGTATTACAGCCTTCATC
Source organism: Tupaia tana (assembly GCA_026018925.1). Classification (NCBI taxonomy): domain Eukaryota; kingdom Metazoa; phylum Chordata; class Mammalia; order Scandentia; family Tupaiidae; genus Tupaia; species Tupaia tana. The sequence continues at coordinate 17,071,304 of JAKSZU010000021.1, forward strand.
TCTAACAATTCCATTTGATTCTTTTTTTATGATGTGTATCTCCTCTTTCAGATCGTGCAAGAACTTCCTCACCTCCTGGAACTCGGTTTCTCTTTTCTCCTGCATCTTCTGGAGTTTGTTGTCTCTATTCTCTTGCATCTCTGTTAGCTTTGTTGCTATGAATATTTTTTTCTTTTTTTTTCTTTTGGAGAAGTTTTTGCTATAGGGTGCATTCTCTTGCCAGAAAGATAGAGAGAGAGACAGAGAGACAGAAAGCAAGAAATCACCTCCCAGGGGGGATGGCCATGTCGCAATCCCTTCTCTATTCTCCTCTCGGGATCTTGGGCACACACACACACATGCACCTGGCATGAGTTTAAGCCACCCGGTCTGGGGCTCTAATTGTGGTCCACTACATGGGAGTCCAGTGACATAGCCATTATGCTGACTACTGTTCCCAATATTTTAAATTCGTTATCTGACATTTCCATGAGTTCTATTGTATTCTTTGTGGAGGAAGAGGAGTTATTCTTTTCCCTTAGGGGAGAGATATTTTCTTTATTTCTCATATTTCTTGTGCTTCTGCAGTGGTTTCTGGTCATCTGATGGATTATACTTTCCCCCCTATTTTTCAGAGTTAAATGTGAACAATCAGAGAGATGCAGAAGGAGGTGACCTGCAGTCTGGCTCCTGGCTAGACTGGAGAGCAGGAGGGTGAAGTCTGGGTAGAGGATCTTTGGTAGTTGAAATCCACTCTCAGTCTTTATGTTGAAACCTAATGCCTGATGTGACCTTAGTAGGAGGTGGTGCCTTTGGGAAGTGATTACATAAAGGTGTGGCCCTAATGAATGGGATTAGTGTCTTCATAAAAAGGACCCCAGAGAGCTGCCTTTGTTCTTCTACCACAAGAGGACACAGTGAAAAGGCACTGGTCTATGACCTAGCAAGTGAGTCCTCACCAATTTCCAAATCTGCCAGCACCTTGATCTCGGACTTCCCAGCCTCCAGAACTGTGAGAAAGATATTTCTGTTGTTTATAAGCTACATAGTCCATGATACTTTGTTACAACAACCTTTAGGGTATAAGACAGTGGCAATACATTCTGATTTATCTGGGTTAGTCCCAGTTTACTCCTCTTGTCTTGGCATAATAATTATTATTATTTTTAGTTTTGTCATAGGGTGTGTGTACTTGCTGGAGAGAGAGAGAGAGAGAAAGAGAGAAATCACCTCCAGAGTGGGAGTGTCCATACTGCAATCTTTTTTTTTTTTTTTTTTTTTTTTTTTTTTTTGAGAGATTTTCGCTATAGGGTGCGTGCGCTCGCCAGACAGACAGAGAGAGACATTAGAGACAGAAAGCGAGAAATCACCCCCCAGGGGGGATGGTCACGCCACAATCCCTTCTCCTCCATTCTCCTCTTGGGATCTTGGGCACACACACACACACGCGCGCCCGGCGTAAGTTTTAAGCCACCGGGTCCGGGACGCGAACTGTGGTCAACTACATGGGAGTCCAGCGACATAGCCATTACGCTAACTGCTGGTTCCCCATACTGCCATCTTTTCTCTTCCATTCTCCTCGTGGGCATACATGCACATGTGCCTGTGTAATTTTCAAGCCACTAGGTCCGGGACTCGAACTGTGGAATCAGCTATGTGGGATCCAGTGCCTTAATTTCCATGCCACCTGCTGGCCTGACATATCTATTAACAGCATTGAAGAAAAGTTTATTTATTTCTTCAATGAGAGAGACAGAGATGGATAAGTAGGTAGAGAGGAACACACATACAGAGGCGCCCTTGACAGGATCTTATTATGCTGTGATCCCCTTCCCCTGGCTCTTTGGCTCCTTAGGATTTTGGGTGTGTATGCTGGCATGTTTCAGGTCAACTCAGGCCATGAGCCTGCAGCCAGCCATTTGGCTCCTACCAGTGCAGATCAGTACACAACCACCAGAGCATCAAGGCTGAGCCAGGTAGCATCTCTTCTCTCTCTTTCAGAAGGTCTTGGTGGGGAGGAAGGAGTTAAAGCAGCTAGCCTGAGATCCATTTCTCTCCTGATTCCTGGGAGGATATTTTCAAAAAAGAAAGCAGTGACCCAGTTCAGTCTCCTTATAAACATGCTGATAACTGGACCTCCTGGTAGATGAATGATATTTAATAGGAGAATATTAGAATGTTCTTTATTAGATAGTCCTGGTTTAGGTTTAATTATGGTCAACACATCTAGATTCTATAGCTTAATAGGCATGTTCCAAGAAAAGAATTCTGTTACTTCTAGAGCCATCCAGATATGAAATGAGGTTTTCATAACTTAAATACTCTCTGATGCGTGAGGTGAAGCAAAAACCTCATCTTCAGACCCTACATGTGATTACACTGAACTAGAGAGCATGTGTCTAATGTGGGAAGGAGGAACCTGCAGTTATGCAAGGCATTCCAGACACCCCCTGCTGTGCCTGTGCATCTTGACTGTTGTATCCTTATATTACCAGTAACGCTTGGTTTTGAGTGAGGTCTCTGATGTGTGTGATTCAGAATCGACAGTCTGACCCTGTAGGCTAGTCCACCTGGTTTGAACCATAGATTACAGGGCATCTAAACCCTAGGACACATCATATGATGAGGTGACCTGTAGTCCTGCACCTTTATGTCATGATGCTGGGTGAGTTGACACAGAGGAATTTTTCTGGCACCCTGCCAGAGACTTGACTAGATACAGAAACAAGTGACAATGAGAACCATTAGTTTAAAACCACTAATTGGACTCTTGGATCCTAATCCCATTCTTAAGCCTTACTCTGACAATAAGAGTTGGAAGTCATGAAACTTGACTTTCCAAACGCTGAAAATGGTTGCTTCTGGGTCGTGTTTTTTTTTAAGATCCAGGTATAGGTCTATTTTATTTCACAGATCCACTGAATCACCAAATGTTCTAGTCCCAGCCCTCTGCCTATGCCTTTTAGCACCAGTTGTGCTGGAGACTAACTTCCAGGGAACCCTGTCAGAACAAGCAGTTGGTTGGCATTCAGCACGTTTCTGTAGTTTGGGGACACTGGCTCTACCACAAGGCTGTTGAGAACACAGAGGACCCAAGAAATAGCACCCCTTTCCCTTCCAGCTCTGTTGTTCAGCATAGCATATTGGAGAACCTGTAAGGAGATAAATCATGCCAAAATCTAGATAAAAATGCCAACAGCATAAAGATATTCCAAAGTTGGATAGAAAGTCTTGCTCATTATCAAATTCCAAGGGAAAAATTAAAATTCAATAATTAAATCTTGAAATTTTAAGTCCAGAAATGTTAAAGTCCAAAAGATGTAAAGTTAGAAATAAGCGTCCTTGGGACCAGCAGTTAGAGTAATGGCTATGTTGCTGGACTCCCATGTAGTTGACCACGGTTCAAGTCCTGGTTCCGGTGGCTTAAACTCACATTGGGCACGTGTGCATGCGTGCCCAAGATCCCGAGAGGAGAATGGAGGAGAAGGGATTGTGGCATGGTCATCCCCCCTGGGGGATGATTTCTCGCTTTCTGTCTCTCTGTCTCTGTCTTTCTGGCGAGCGCATGCGCCCTATAGGAAAAACCTCTCAAAAAAAAAAAAAAAAAAAAAAAAAAAAAAAAAAAAGAAGAAGAAGCATCCTTTACTGTTAGGTTGAACATTCTTCAGTTAAACCCCCAAAGCCATTGCCTCCAATTTTTTATTTAAGTCACTAGAACTTCTTCTTTATCCAACAAGCATGTTGAGTACAACCAAGTTCAAGTTGCAGCAACCTGAGCCACTTTTGCTGAGACCACCCTCATGGTCTAAGAGCTTTAACTGAAGGTCAAGTGGTTGAAAATTTTCTCTAGTGGCTCATTTGCTTTGACCAAAATCTGGATGTCTTGGAGTAAGGCCAAAGTGGTAGGAACATTTGTTTAAAAACACCATGCAGGAGGGCCAGCAAGTGGCATGGTGGTTAAGGTGCTGGACTCCCACATGGCTGACCATCATTCACATCCCAGATCTGGTGGCTTGAAATGCATGCCAGGTACCTGTGCTTGTGTGCCCAATATCCAAAGAGGGGAATGGAGAAGAAGAGATTGAGGTGACACTGTCCCCCTTGGATGGGGTGATTTCTCACTTTTTCTCTCTCAGGTGAAAACATATGCTTTGGAGCAAAATAATCTCTCTCTCAAAAATAAAACATGACAAAATAAAACAAAAAAACCTACCATGCATGCACTTTTTTTCCATGGAAGTTGTCACTTGGCTGACGACATCATAATTTGTAGGAGAGGTGAGAAGCTTTCCTCACTAACACAGGCCATTGGGATGAGATTCTTAGTGTGGCCTCTGAGGTTCATGTATTCTAAGGTTTCAATGCATTGATTCTTATCAAGAAGGTTTGAAGTGGGACACCTCTGATGATAGTCAGGAAAGTTTGGTCTATTGCATTTGACCGCAACCTCCTTGAATGTATTCCCAGTTTACAGTACAACATCTGGCACTTAGTAGGTGCTCAATGAATATTTGTGCACTGACTAAATCACTTTGAATCTGAAAGGTGAGAAGAGATGGCAGAGGATCTGAGGAAGAATTTCATACTGTTCTTAACCGTACTGATGACTGTTCTGCAGCTCTGTCAAGGATAAGAGGTTCTTCCTTAGCGTGTATTCGCTTTATCCTTCTTTCTTAGAATGTATTTGTAAGTAAGCCCTTGGGTTTCAGATTTTGACTGAGGTGGGACTGAGAGGAGGAGAAAAGGGGACATTGTAAAATCAATTTCTCCTAAAATTACTAGGACTCTAGGATCCAAAGTTATGTCGTGCTGCTTGCCAATGAATGTCACTCTAGCGACTTGTGCTATTAAATAGTCAGAATGTATAATGAGTGCAGAATGTAACTTATTTTGTCACTTTCTGATATTCACAAAATTTTCTCTACAGTGCTTTACAATTCATCATTTTATTTAGCTACTTCTAATTTTAGCTACACTTTGACTTCAACTGTACTGTTAGTCCCTGACCGTGCTCACTTATACCCTGATTCTTAAAAACTTAGGCATTATGTGCAAAATTCTCGTCTCCATGGAAGCTTCTGGCATCTTCTTATGCTTACTCTTTCTCCCTAAACCTCTGCTATATATCTTTAAAATAGATAGCTAATCTCCACAGCCAATTTGATTCTCTAAGAAATCACTGAAAATCTTTCGATTAGGGAACCTAGCCAACAGCAATCTGTACAGAATGAATTTTAAACTTTTGCCTGAGTGTACTGTATATATTTTTTTCAGAAAGCTACCAATTTGCTCAACTTGGCCCAGCAATGAGTCATGAAGCATAGGCTAAGACGTGCCTTCCTACTGCTAGAAAGGCTGTCACTAACCTTAATGAATGTAAGAAGTAGCTATGGAGCAAAAAAAGTAGGCTTGGTGTGTTGGTCCTGTGGGCTGTGAAGGTCCGTGAGGTAATCTTGTTGCAAGTGAGAGTGCCTGAGAGCCTGTGGCCATCAGCAGCCATCTGGGGGAGATCAGGTGAGGCTCAAGAGCCACCTAGCCACCACTTTGCATGCTTGAATACCTGCAGGGGAGGCTGGCCAGCTCTGCTGTATAGTGAGTCACTGTGCAATCAATCACTCTGCTCTGTCTTTTTATTTCTGCATCTCCCATTGTGAAGGGAAAACCCAGATTCTAAGCCATTTATATACTGCATTCTTCTGAGTGTATTCTAAATCTTTGGGACTTTTCTTCTTTCACTTGTACAAAAACTTAGCTCTAAAAATAACTCTGGGTTCTGACAGTGTCACATTATGACACATTCTGTATCCCCTCAGTTCCAGAGTAAACAGATGCATATCTTGTACCTTGGCCAGTCATAGAAACTGGGTCTCAGCCACAGCACTCATCTGCTATCTCGGCTGGTCTCCTGCAAATCTGCACAAACCATAACCCAGGAATAGTTCATTTTCAGAAAAAAATTCCGTCTTCTGTCTGTGTTACCAGTTTATCTGTCCAGAAACAGTTTTACTCAATCCCTTTACGAGTGGCTCTCAAATGTTAGCTGGCATAAGAATCATCTGGAGGGATCGTGAAAGCATACCTGGCTGGTCCCTGCCCCCTGAATTTCTGATTCAGCAGTGTGGGTTGGGGGTCTGAGAATCTGCATTTCTAGTAAGTCCCTAAGTGACCCTGATGCTATTGCGGGTCCAGAGACATCACTTTGAAAATGCTGCCTTTAACCAATTGTATTGATTCTGATTAACTTCTGGACTGTGATGAATTTAAAATACTATTAGATGAAGTTAAATAACATCAGGTAGAGATGATGTTTAATTAAATTAGATTAAGTAAATCAGATAGATTAGATCAACCTAAAAATGCTATCAGATACATTTAAATACCCCTGGGGAAGTTTAAAGCTCTGTGGGTCAGAGATGATAGTGTAGCCACAGGTCCTGTGAAAGGGGCAAAAAATCATGAGGGAGTGAGAACTGAGACCTCTTGCTCCCCAAATTTGTAAAAAATATATGGGCAGAAGTCGAGGCAGTGATCGCGTGCGTTTGTGTATCGATACAATAAAACATAGTAATGCCATGATGCATTATTATATTGGGTCAGCTAAATTACAGATCAAAATGTGATGCTTATAGTCCAAGATGCTGAGAATGCAGGGTTAGACCTATCTTTTAATTTGGAAAATGTTTATTGAGGGTCTGTTATATGTATGGCACTGGTCTTCACACACTAAACATATTCAAGGAAGTTGGATGACAAGATATAATTACAAGAGCCTGCAGTACAATCCAGTGTGTGAGATCAGTCAAACCACAAAATGAGGTGTGGCACAAAAGCCAGGAGAAAAACGTAAAAACTATATGTTGGCTGGATTCAATCAATTGCAGATCAAAAATAACAAGAAAAAAGTGCATACTACAATAAAGATAATATGAATAAAAAACCAATCCAATGTGACAACTATTTATGTAGCATTTACATTGTATTAGGTATTATTAGCAATCTAGACATGAGTTAAACTGTACAGAAGATTTACATATGTTATATGCAAATATTACTCCATTTAAAAGTAATTATTTATTTTTATTTGTCACTGTTATTTTTTAAATTTGATCAGAGAGAGACAAAGAAAGGGGAAAGTGAGAAAAGAAGCCACCGGGTCTGAGACTTGAACGATAATTGGCCATGTGGAAGCCCAGCACCTTAACCACCAGACCACCTGCCAGCCCTGCAAATACTACACCATTTTATATAAGGGACTTGAACATCTGCAATTTTGGTATCCACAGGAGATCCTGAAACCAATTCCCTTTGGATACCAAGTGTTGACTGTACATTATTTTGGATGTTTAAAGGAAGAAAGAGCCACTTGAGGCTGAGGTTGTAGATTAGAGAATAAAAAAATGTGTACTAGATAAGGTGTCTTTTGAGGTGACAGAGCTTCCTACAGCAGGGATTGTGAGCTGTTTGTGTATTTGAGGACGTTACTGTACAGTCATGAGGATACAGTCCAAGACCCTCAGTGGGTGCTGGAAACTGCAGATAGTACTGAACTCTATATATACTACATTTTTTCCTACTCATATATGCCTATAATAAAGTTTAATTTATAAACTAGGCACTGTAAGAGATTAAGCACATTAGTAAAAATAAAATAGAAAAATTGTAACAATATACTACAGTTTAAGTTTTTTGGTAAAGAATTATTTTATTTTAACTTTATTTATTTACTCATTTTAAATTGACCAGAGAGGAACAGAAAGAGAGAGAAAAGGGAAAGTGAGAAAGCAAGTTGCCAGGTCCAGGATTTGAACTGTGGTTTGCCATGTAGGAGTCCAGCACCCTTAACCACCTTGCCTCCTGCTGGCCCCTCTATAATTTAAGTAATGGGTTGAAAACATAATCACCACTGGAACAGTGTTGGGAGGTCTAAAGGGAGGTGTTTAGGTGAGGAGGACTCTGCTCTCGGAATGGGTTAATGTGTACAATCAGAATGGCTTTTGGAAGTAGGTTTGCCACCTTTTCCATCTTTTGCCATGTGAGGGACAATATTCTTCCTTTCTGGAGGATGCAATACTCAAAGCACCACCTTGGAAGTGGAGAACAGGCCTTCACCAGATTCCAAACCTGCCAACACCATGATCTTAGGCTTCCCAGCCTCCAGAACTAAATCTATGTTTATTATAAATGATTCAGTCTGAGTGGGTAGGTGGTCACTGAGTATTTGTCAGTACATGTCTTGAAGGGCGAATATGACTTAGATTGATGGAAAAGGGTAAGAATCTTCATGAAAAGAATGGAGCATTTTGAGGGGAAGAACAAGGAAGGATGGAAAGGTATCAGATGGTCAGATGTGAAGGACCTTAAATGCCAGCTTGAGGAATTTATCTATTTTGCAATCAGCTTGCCTCAGCCTCCTTAGTTGCTGGAATTGCAAGCATGTGCCATCACACTGTCTTTTAGGGTAGGCGTGGAATTTTGTTGCAAGGCCTCCCTTGTGGCCTTAGCCTGCCAAGCAGCAGCATCTACCAGAGCATGCTACTGCTGCTGACCCAGTGCGGATATTTTTTGAACTGGAGATAGAATCAGGTGAAAAAGAAGAAAGGATTGTGGTAGGGTGAATATTACAATTACGGTCAATGAGCATTTGCTAACACGCTCAACTCTCTGCTACATACTTCATACAGAATATCTCTTTTGGTCTTCATTCCCTACTCTGGCAGATAAGTGCGTTATTGTCCCCATCTTGCAGGCAAGTGAACAGAGGCATAGAAACCTAAAGGAAGTTGCCAAAGTCTCCTAACCAGTAAATAGTGGAGAAGTGACGAAAGCCTGAGTAAGGGTGATGGCGGTATGAATGCGTAGCAGGGGACGTGCTCTGGGCACATAAAAGTATTGCAGAGGTAGCCCAACTGTGAGGGGGATGGAAGGAGGGACAAGTTAAGGTTCACTCAGAGGTTTTGAGGCTGGGCGACTTGGGGAAAAGTGTTATCATGAACCTGTTTTCCAGTCCTGAGACGAAGAGTATCATAAAGGAGCTTCACTATTTCTGAAAAGGGGAGTAGGAAAAAGGAAAAGGGACACACGGTTGAAAAGGATATGAAGAGAATGAGCGTTATTAGGTTATCAGGTGAAGGGAGGCCACGCCGTCAGCGCCTTGCTGAGCGTGCACAGAGCATCCACTTGGATCTGTTTTCAGAACCATTCATGCTCCAGAATCTCCTATTTATGCATGGGCACCCGTATGAGCTATAATTGCAAGTGTCCCTGAGTTCTTTGCACCACTTTCCTTCGAGAGGCAGAATCTATTTGCCGGTCCTTTGGATATGGGCTGTTCTTGGCCAAAATAGGTGGAAGTGATGTGATGCCAATTTGAAGCCTGCTCCCTGAGGGTGTTGCATGAATCTGCATGCCCCCTTGACACGTGACGCCCCATGCCAGGAAGCCCAGGCCAGTCTGCTGAAGGGGACTCTGGAAAGCAGAGACAGGACAGTGTCTGCCGAGTCCCCAGATATGTGAGTGAGGCTATCCTGGGCCACCATGTCCCACCTGAGCCAGGTCAACCACAAAATCACTAACCAACCTTCAGAATCACGAACGATGGCTTCTTCTAGCCACTACATTTTGAAGTAGTTTGTCCCACTGCAAAAGCCAGCCGATTTACCAAGTCACTTGATGGCCTTCTGGCCAGTATCATCAACTGTGGCTTTTCCAGCCTTGTAACCGACCCAAAGAAGTTATTCCATCAAGCTACTACAAACAGTTGACTTTCTAGTCCTGGAGGCTTTAAGTTCATTTTTGCTTATTTAAACAACAGAATGAAATAAGAACTCTGATTTGGTTTGCCTACTCAATGGTAGATCTGGGAGAAATCTTCTCCTGAGTTCATTTTTAAACAATGAGATCACCTTGAACCCAGGAGTGATGGTTGTCATTGCCTACCTCAGTGATGTCCAGCTTTAATTAGTGTATGTGTAATCTGAGTGTTGGCAAAATGCGCGTTCTTAGGCTCTACTCTCAGTGGTGTGCTTCAGTAAATTGGGGTGGGGCTCAGGAGTCTACACTGATAATAGGGACCAGGGTAATTAGGATGCCCTGACCACACTTTGGAAACATTAGCCTAAATATTAAAGATTGATTCTGAAATAGCGAGTCTGTCTTCTCTCTAGCCTTGCTCTGTGATGTGCCCTTAATTATAGGTAATTGGAGACATCTCGTAAAATAGGCCAACGGTGAACAAATATCAGTACGCTAATGCCGATCTCCCATCCTTATGCCATATAGATGCCAGATTTGCTTGTGTAATTCCCTTTGTTCTTCTTGATATTTTTATTCTAAATGAGGTATATTGAGGGAATTAATATAATTAGCATCTGGGTCCTGTTCTGCAGGCCTCTTCTTTAGCTTTCATCAATCATTGACATTCTTATTCCCACTTACCAAGGAGGCTTGAAAAGTTACATAGCAAGCGGGGGGCAAAATTAATTGATGTCTAGATTTCCTTAACAGCTCTGATTCCCTTTTCTCACTGTCATTCCTGAAAAGTGTGGTTTAGATCAGAAGACTTCAAAATGTGTATGGAAGAGAGAGAAAGGGGGAGAGAGAGACGGAGAGAGAGAGAAAGAGAGACAGAGAGAAAGGGAGAAGCACAAACCGTTGGGCTGTCGGAGAAGTCATGACGTCTTTGTTCTGTTTTGCTATGCAAAAGTGCGTCATGACTTTTCCGACAACCCAATGTGTAGGTTAAAAAAAAGATAGCACACAATTTATAAAATTATTGTTACTTTTAAAATTTGCTAGAGGGCACATGTGCTCACCAGAGAGACAGAAAGAAGAGAGAGAGAGAGAGAGAGAGAGAGAAAATACCAACCCCCATGAGGAGGATGGTCACACCACAATCCTTTCTCCATATCTTCCTCATTTTGAGATTCAGAGGATGCACACACATGCACTTGGTGTGTTTTTCAAGCTGCTGCGTCTGGAACACAGTCACATAGTTAGCCATGTGGGATACAGCTACCTTAACTACCACACCACCATTGGCTCATAAAATTGATAAACAGTAGTATTTATAGCTATTACTTCTTTTCCCTTCAATTTTTCCAGTTTCAGGAGACTGTGTGCACGGTAAAAAGAGATGGTTGTCAGTTTTGGTCTAACTGATCACTTCTGGGGTTCTTCATGATGTTGAAAGAGAATTAGAACGTGAAGGATGGTCCTGTCCTTTGTCTGAGTTTGCACAGTCAGTTCTCTTAATGCACTTCTGACCAACTTCACCATGAACAACTGAAAGAAACTGGGTTGGTGTGAGAGAAGAGAGTTGGGAATCTCTAAAAGGGTGACTAATTTTGCCTGTGCCCCATCAGGACTCTTAAATTCACCTTTTCCCTCATTGCTACACCTGGCCAGGGTACATAACTTTTCCCCTTTGTTTATCTTTTTAAAGATTTTAATGCTCTTTTTGGGCAACTTTAGTGAAGATTTGAATAATATAACAACAACAACAACAAAAAAAACAAAGTGAAGAATCCATTATATGAGTGAAATAGCCTGGCTTTCCTTACTATGGTAGAGGATCAAAATGTGTGGGTGGCATAGGGAGGAATAAGACAGTAACTTATCCATCCAAGCCACAGGTTCTCCCACCACGTCAAGTCACATCTGAACTATTTCTAGACGATTTCAGAATAACCGATGAACTTAGTTAACTCAAACATCCATTCAATTTAGTGCAACAAAAATCAATCAGCCTGGTTGTTTGACTGAGTTGGCCTGTCAATTTGACTAAAGCCATGGTTTTTCAACCTGAGGTGGTGGATTTGGAGGATAGCAGGGAACTCCAAATTAGAATCCACCAGGGCAAAAAAAAAATTTTTTTTCTTCAAAATACACAGACAAGCCTCTTCTCTCAGTTTGGATATGCCTTTGGGGTTCTGAATAGGCATTTGGGTCATTCTGACAGGTTCCCTTCAAACCTGGTTGAGGATCTTGTTAAATAGTCATATTCGGGTAATTCTAAAAACATCTCCCTGGCCTCAGCATTTTCATAAAATAGGCATGAACTGATCTTTTATTTTTAATTGGTAGAGGGCATGTGTGCTTTCTAGAGAGAGACAGAATCAAAGAGAGAAAGAGCACTCTCCTTCCCCCTCCTCGCTATAGTGAGTGGTCATGCCTCAATCCCTTCTCTGTTTCCAAGGGGGAATCCAATAAGGCGGAAGGGAAGCAGCGCTCCCTGTCTGCCAGGAAAGAGCAGAGTCCTGGACCCGGTGGCTTAAACTCACGTTGGGTGCGTGTGCGTGCGTGCCCAAGATCCCAAGAGGAGAATGGAGGAGAAGGGATTGCTGCGTGGCCATCCCCCCTGGGGGGTGATTTCTCGCTTTTTGTCTCTCTGTCCCTGTCTTTCTGGCAAGCGCACGTGCCCTATAGCAAAATCCTCTCCAAAAAAAAAAAAAAAGGAAATCTGAACAATACTACACTTACCTTAAATCATTGGAGGGATGATTTCTTTTTGGGGACCCAGGGGGGTGGTGTTTCTGTTTGTGTTTTGGTAACATATTCAGTTGCCACCACCGTGGTTCGGGACCATTCTACGCCAAAGCTGCTTTCAGGCTGGCCCTGATGGTGAGGGGCTTTCTCTTTCAAACGTTTGTTCTATGATCTAAAACCCAGCCTCACCCGCAGAATAGCTAAGCCCCCCGCATGACAAGGCTGTGGGCCATCGGGGGATTGACTAATGCCTAAGCCGCATTATGAACGGAGATTTATGATCACCCTCCCGGTCAATTAAAATTCCAGATATTACTAAGGCAGAATTCAATTAAGGTTAATTGGGGCTTCTGAAAACTGCTTTTCCAAAGGGAAACTGTGATGGGATTGTGTCTCCTAGTGGGTTTCGATCAGTTTTAAATAAACTTTCCTGCCATTCTTTTCCTGGCACAAGACACAAACTCTCCCTGCTGCTGGCTCCTGCTATTATCATTTGATTCGGATGTTGATTTTTCTGTCATAAGTTATCATTGTGACTTATTTGGTTTCGCTTTGTCTATTTCTTTAAAAAGAAAAAAAAAAAAAGCCACAAGCAAAAAAACAAAACAAAACCCCCAAGGCTCTCAGCAGACCAGAACCCGAACAAAACTGCAACCTGTGCTGTGTGGGAATCACAGTGGTCTGACATGAAAGAAATATAGTCATTTGGAAGATTGTGACAACACTTCAGAAGCAATTATCCAACCTGGAAAAAAAACCCATTCCTTTTCCTTTGTCATTAAGGTGGATAAAAAAGGTTTGCAAACATCGTCGACGAGGGGGGAAAGCGAAACAAGAGGGGGAAACAGGTGCACGCAAGGATTACCATGCAAGTCAGGCTTTCTGTTCTCCCCTAAATTTTATTTTCTCATCGTCAAGGGCTATTGTGACAGTTCTTAGCACAGTTGATTGAACTGGGAAGACACACGGGACGGGGCCTTCGTCCCTGCATGCAGAACATGCTGAATGCAGCTCACAGAGCAATCTGGAACAAGGCGTGAATGATAATTTCAGCAGCTTATTTCTCAGAATTTCTAGGCTACAGTTCATCACTGGAGACTAATAACAGAAGGCTAAGAAGGAATTTTCTTTTTGGAAAGAAGAAATGAGAAGTGGGTGTAGCGGGGAGAGTGCAACTGCTCAGACGTTTCATGGCTCTTCCCTTACATAGAGCTCGTGTCTGCTGTGGGCGGAGGGGAGCCACCGGTGGATCGGAGCCCTTGTCAGTGCCGCCTCCTTCTCGAAGTAGCAGCTCTTCCCATGTTTTACACACCTGGACTATCACTGCACAACTGCTTGCTGAGCACGTACACCGGGTGCACGTTCGTACAGACGGGCTTTAGAAATGGCCTTGATTCCACTGGAGTAGAAGGAGGGGTTCTGTGAGGCCAGTGGTAAAGGCTGCTGAGCCCCATATTTTCCTTCCCTGCGTACTTTGGCAGGTGGTAAAACCACGCTGAAGGCAGGTTATGGCATGTGAAGGTATTTATAGGACTGGTATATATATGGCACTGAACAAGTCTTTTGTTTGACTTCTGGTTTTTTTTTTTTTTTTTTTTTTTTTTTTTTTAATTGCCACTGGGTGCATGCTGCTGGCCAGAGACAATGGAGATAGAGGGAGAGAGATGGGGAGAAAGCACCACAATGGGGAGTGGTCACATGGCAATCCCTGCCCCTCCATTTCTCCATCCTGCCTTGGTTTTGGGTACATAGAAGCAGGGGTGTGCCTTTGAAGCTGCTGGGCCCAGGATTTGAACTGTGGTGGGCCTTGTGGGATCTAGTTTCTTTAACCACTTGGCCATGAGACTGGCCCAGGATCACATGTTTCAAGTGAGCTTTTATTCCTATGTGAGGGTCAGTGGACTTCCACCCCATTGCAAGAAGGATGCACATTTGAATTGTTTCCTGGAGCTGTCGATGGTCTCGTTGGCGGAGGGTTCCCACCCTTGGCTTTTCCCTGGGTGAAGGGAAGGTATAACACTCTGTGAAGCACACTCTGTGAAGGTATAACCACACTCAGAACTGCTTGCACGTCTACTTGGCCAGTTTCTTGTTTCTTTTCTTTTTAAAGACCGACTAGAGAAGGAAAGATTGGAAAAGGAGAGATTCTAAAATCGTATGGCGGTTAAGGAGAGAAGTTTCTGTAATCAGAAATCTGGGGTGTAATTATATGATAGCCAGAAGAAAGAAACATGCAGGTGGGATAAGTCTCCCGAGTATGATTACTAATGAATTCTCTCTATTCCTTATGGGAAAGAGCCACATTTGTAAAATTAAAAGTCAATGCCTCTTTGATGAGAGGATTTGCAGGCTCTGCTGTCCTTTTTTCAAATATTGTGTGCTTGGAAAAAAGAGCGAGGGAGCTAAACCTCCAGTCAAGGGCGTTGGAGCGGAGCAGGCAGCCTGCTTTTCAAGGCTACGTGAGCCTTTTTCTGAAAGATTTTGATGGGTGGTATGTATGTGGCTGTGTTGAGAAATATGGCCTTGTCTATGCAACATCAACATACCCAGTCAATTCAGAATAGAAAAGTATTTTAGTTATACCAGTCCTTTGGCATTATTCAGCCAAAACCAAGTGGTTGCCTGGATTTATTTTTCATTTTTGAGCCCGGTATTTGGGGATCACATTGAGTTTGTGGTACATGTTCCAGCTTTCATGAAGTGCAGGGACAGCACCTCACCAAATGGCATGAGACCATTATCTGGTGGCAGAGTCCTTTATTAAAAAACACTTATCATTTGAGCGGAGACCAAGAAACATCTACCTCACAGATCTGAAAGTTGCCTGAACTGTAATCCCTGCAGAAGTAGAGCCTAGGTGGGGAGGAGGTGGGGGTCATTGTTTATGCAGCCAACCCTACAACTGGAGAGAGCCAGTAAAGTTTGCATAAATTTGGGAGCTGGTTAAATACAGGCTTTGTTATTAAGATTTAAATTATATAGGGCCCTAGAGGGCAGCTGTTAAGCCCTGTGGAAAGTGAGTCAGATTCCACATGGCTGACTAGGGTTCAAATTCCAGTCCTGGTGGCATAAAGAACATAACAGGCATATGCACACATGCTAGGAATCTTTTTTTTTTAAAAATAATTATTTGTTTTATTTATTTATTCATTCATTTAGTTTTTAATTTGACCAAAGAGAGAGAGACAGAGGTTAAGAGTGAGAGAGAGAGGAAGTGAGAAAGCAAGCCACCAGATTGAGGACTCAAACCCTGGTCGGCCATATGGGAGCATCCAGCGCCATAACCACCAAGCCACCTGCTGGTCCCCCATGCTAGGAATCTTGACCAGATAGAGAAATGGAGGAAAAAAGGGTTGTGATATAAACTGGCCTCATTGGGGGTACTTTCCTTCTCTCCATCTTTCTCTTTCTCATGCGTGCACATGTCCTATGATATAAAAAAATAAAAGAATTAAATGATATAAATTTACATTAAAATTATGTTAGAAACCAAGGTAGTAAATACTGAAAGCTCATTATTTCTGATCTGTTTTATATTTTACAATGATTTGTGCCTTCAGGCTATTTACAGTGAATGTATCTCTTCCGAGCCTGTCTTTCCAACTCCACCTTCAGTGATGTCTGAGTTGGTTGCCTGAAATTAGCCAAGGTTAGAGCATTTACAACAGTCAAATAGCAAATTCCACAAACTAGGGCTTTTGTTCTTTTTGGAGAGGGAGTGGCTGAACAATTACTGGGACAACAGTAGAGATATGTGTATGTGAGGGGAGTGTCTCAGTCAGTTTGGGGTGCTCTAACAAAATGTTGTAGACTGGATGATTACAACAAACACTGATTTCTTAATTCTGGAGACTGGAAATCTGAGGTCAGGATGGTTAGATCTAGCATGGTTAGATTCTGGTGGGAACTCTGCAGTTTCTTCACGTGGTAGAGAGAGAGTGAAAGCAATCTCTTCAAAGTCTTCTCTTATAAGGGCACTAACCTCATCATCAGAGCTGCACCCGCAAGACCGTATTACCTTCCCAAGGCTTCACTTCCAATGCTATCACATTGGGGTTTGAATTTCAATATATGATCTTTGGGTGACACATTCAGTCTACAGCAGGAAGGAAAAAGAGACAGCAGGGGGATGAGAGCCAGGTCACTGGGGCCCCAAGAGAGGGGATGTTATCCAGAGATGGGAGGATCCAGAATGAACTCCCCACCCTGTTCTCTGCAGGGCAGGGTAAGGCAGACACCGGCCTTCTAGAGCGCCTCTCCTCTGCTTTCTCTTCCCTCCCTTGTTCACCTGATGTCAGCGTCATCCGAGGGCCTTTCCAGTTCACGACCTCACTACGTACCTGTGGCTCAGGTTATGTGATGGCTGAATTTTTACGCCTCTTGGAAATTCATATGCTGAAGCCCTAACCCCCACTGTGGTTGCTATCTGGAGATGGCGTGTTTGGGAGGAGTTAGGTTCAGCTGAGGTCATTAGGACACCCCCCGACACACGATGAGATTAGCCCTAAAAAGAAGAGACACGAGAGCGCTCTCTCTCTCCCTGAGCGCATACAAACCAGGAAAGGCTCTGTGAACACCTGCCGAGAAGGCAGGGCTGAACTCAAGCCAGAGAGATGGCCCTCACCAGACCCTGAAGCTTCTGACACCTCGACCTTGGCCTTCCCAGCCTTCAGCACTGTTGGGAAATCAGTGTCCATTGTGTAAACCATCCAATCTATAGTATTTTGTTACAGCAGTTGAGCTAAGATTCTTCTTTTGGAGGTTTTTTTTTGCTGTAGGGTGTGTGTGGTTGTTGAGGAAAGAGAAGGGGAGGTGGAGAGATAGATAGATAGAGAGAGAGAGAGAGAGAGAGAGAGAGAAAGCGAGAAAGCGAGAAATCATCCCCCAGGGGGCATGGTCACGCTGCAATCCCTTCTCTTCCATTCTCCTCTCAGGATTTTGGGGATGCATGCACACGTGGCAGCGTGAGTTTTAAACCATCAGGTTTGGGATTCCAACTGTGGTCGACTACATGGGAGTCCAGCAACATAAACGTTATGCCATCTGCTGGTCCTGAGTTGACTAAGATCCTAAGCATAATTTAGATAAATAGATTGGGGGTGATGTTACGAAGATCAAAAAGGAGGGAGGGTCGTTTGGAAACTGTAAAACATTGTACGTGGCCACCCACTGTGGTGCACTGGTGGTACAAAACGTGGGAGGCTCGAAGCTGCATGGGAGGTCTGAGTTCAGTTCCTGGACCAAGCTGAACCTGCCTGTAATCCTAGCTAACTGGGAGACTGGGCCAGGAGGATCACAATACCGTGAAGCCCTGTGAGATACCTACCTCGGACTCTCTCCTTTCTTCTCTTTCTCCATGTTCCCTTCTCTTTCCCATTAAGGAGAAAAGATGTGCAAATGCAAGAAACTAATAGTCCAGGGGGTACTTTTAATTTTATAAGTCCAGGCTCAAAGGAGATTTTTTTTTTTTTTTTTTTTGGAGAGATTTTCGCTATAGGGCGCGTGCGCTTGCCAGACAGACAGAGAGAGACATTAGAGACAGAAAGCGAGAAATCACCCCCCAGGGGGGATGATCATGCTGCAATCCCTTTCTCCTCCATTCTCTTCTCGGGATCTTGGGCACGCACGCACATGCGCCAGGTGTGAGTTTTAAGCCACCGGGTCCGGGACACGAACTGCGGTCGACTACATGGGAGTCCAGCGACATAGCCATTACGCTAACTGCTGGTTCCCTCAAAGGAGATTTTTAAAAATTTCTGGAATTGAGTCTTTTTTTCTCTTTATAACCTTTATTTCGAGTATTTAATTTTGCTCCTTTAACTCTCTTATTTAATTTCGACTACTTTCCTCCTTTCTCCCTCTTTGCTTATTTTTCTTTTCTTGACCGCTGTCCCCTCACCTCTTATTTCCGTAACTAGTAACACTATAGAATTAGAGCAGATAGAGTTGGTTTTATTTTTCTGTATTAATATCAGTATTACCTTTATTATTTGCTCACTAAAATCTTTCCCCCCTCCAAAATTTAGGTTTGTTTTGCTAACACGAGACCCTTGATGACTTTCTGGACCAGTGGTCCTAATGTCCCTTGCTCTGGGTGTAAGACGTGGGAATTGCTGTGGGAGCTCTCCTAGGGTCAGGCAAGTTGACGCTTGCAAAAGTGGCACAGCAGAGGCCTAGAGTCCTAGCTTTCCTTGAAAGAAGGACGGCAATTAACCTTGGCAGTGGAGCAGAACTCACTTGAATTTGTACTTGTAAATCTGTACCTCTCCTTAAGCAAATATGATGGGGAGAATCCAGATTTTCATCAAAAATAAATTAAAAATGGAGTCCTCACATTATGAAAGAATTTGCAGGGAGATTTCTTTAGTGAGCAATTCTTCCTCAGTGTGTTTAAACCATGTTTTGATTCCCATAAATTCATGACCGATAAGGTTTTCTTTCTAAAAGCATGCTGACCAAAAATGAGAGGCACAGCAAGGATAAGCCACAAGGGCAGCTCCTCTTTCAGTAAGTTTATTCACCAGTATTAATACTTATTTTGCATGGCATTGTACTGATTTTTAAGTTCCTTTTTTCCTTCCTTTTTAATTCCCCCCCCCCCCCCCCCCCGTAGGTTATGTGCATTTGCTGCATAGAGACAGGGAGAGACAGTGAGAGTGAAAGTGAGAAATCACCCTCCTGGGGGATGGCCACACCACAGTCTCTCCCCTTCACTGTCCTTTCAGGATTTTGGGAATGCACACGCATGTGCCCAGTGAGATTTTCAAGCCACCAGGTCTGGCACTCGAACAGTGGTTAGCCATGTGGGAGAGCAGTGCCATAAGCACCACACCACCTGCTGGCCCCTTTTACTTTTTAATTTTATTTATTCCATGACAGACAAGAGAGAGCAGGAGAGCGAGCATCCCCCAATATGGCCTGACCCCGTGACTCACGCCCAGGACGAGCTAGCCCAGCTCATGAGCACGGGCATGCTCGGTGTACTCGGGGAGGTCTCCGATTCTGAACTGGTAGTCCTCCCATGGGGTCAGCCTAGCAGAGTGTCCACTTGACTGCTGCACCACCGTGAGGTTGTTTCTTTCTGTTAAGGGGGAAGTCCAACCCGGATGAGCCTGTCGTTTCCTTTTGCATATTTGGGCTTAAACCAGAACCTGTTTATTTGGGCCCTTGGCTTGATTCTGTTTTCACTGTGAGTGGGAATTCTGGTTTCTGTGATGTGCGGATGAGAAAGTAGGTCACTAATGAAACGCTTCACGCAACGGATAAATGATCTGCTGTCTGAATGGCACACACAGATGTTTACCAAAGGGACAGCCCAGGCTAGAGCATGAGCTTCATACCCACTGGGAAGGCTTTCCAGGGGTTCTCCAGGGTGTTTTATATATATATATATATAATTTTTTTTTTGGGGGGGGGGGAGAGGTTTTTGCTATAGGGCACATGTGCTCACCAGAAAGACAGAGAGAGACAGAGAGACAGAAAGTGAGAAATCACCCCCCCCAGGGGGGATAGCCACGCCGCAATCCCTTCTCCTCCATTTTCCTCTCGGGATCTTGGGCATGCACACACACGTGCCTGGCGTGAGTTTAAGCCACTGGGTCCGGGACTCGAACCACAGTCGATTACATGGGAGTCCAGCGACATAGCCATTACGCTAACTGCTGGTCTCTCCAGGGTGTCATTTTGAGTGTAAACATCCAAACCCAGGCGGGACCTCTGAACTGCATGTATGCTGGTTCTGTGGCAAAATCAAATGTAATGTTCCAAAGGCACCACTTTGTTAGGGCTGGAGTTTGCCAAAGATTAACTGGAGGGGAAAGAGAGCTGTCAAGAGTTGTTTTCCCAATTTTGTGTTCACAAGGCTTTCTCTCTACAATTTCCTGCTATGTTCTGGAATGGCACAGATTGAAGAAAGTCATGGAGTGATGGAATGGAATCCCATACCCAGGGACTGTAATCCCCCTTGAAGAAGACGTTCTCCACTCATTGTGCTAGACGTGTTCGTCTCCTATGGCTGCTGTAACAAGTGACGGCGCTCGGTGGCTTAAAACAAGTAATTGGTTCTCTTACAGTTCCGAAGGCGGGATTTGCCGGTGTAGGTGGGGCTGCGAACTCTCTGGAGGCTGCAGGAGAGACTCTGTTTCTCTCCTCTCGTAGCTCTTGGTGTTGCCCAGAGCAGCCACGTTGCCTTCTTTTTGTCTCCGTCAAATCTCTCTTTACCTTGCTCTTACAAAGATACTTGTGATTGCATTTAGGGCCCACAGGGATAATCCAGGATAATCTTCCTGTTTTAAGAACCTTAACTTAATCACATCTGTGAAGTTTTTGCCAAATAAGGTAACATTTGCAGGTTCCAGGAAGTAGGACCTGATATGGCGGGACATTCTTCCTACAACGCTGCCTTTCTGAATTGCTCAGTGAAGCTGTTTCAGCGTTCGTGGAGATCTGATCACCAGACAGGGCCGAGGGGCACGGGAAGCTCTTCCACGCGTCTCCTGCCAACTCAGGCCTCTCTGGCCCTGCAGCGTGCCAGCCGGGCGGGGAGAGAGACCAAACACCTGACCAGCCAGGCGCGTTTTGGCAGACGTTGCTTCCCGTGGCCTGTGCGTGATGAGGACGGCGAACAGCACAGCTGAGTCTGTTTTCTTACTGTGTTAAAATTCTCTAACGATAGGGCCCAGCCTTGATGGTGCAGCAGAGGAGCAGTGCTCAGCAGTGCTGGAGGCCGTATGGGAGAGGGTTGTTTCTGGGTTGACTTGTCCATGTCGGGTGCACACGTGTCCGTGATTCTGGTGTGCTGAAAGCCCGGCTGTGGGGAGGATTGTGTTGTGAAATCCTGTTAAGGGTGCTTGTTTCCCCAGCCCCCAACCCCTGCCTCTTCTTTTTCTATCTTCCTCTTTCTCATGAAATAAAAATACAAATAAATTAAAAAAAAATTCTCTAACAACAATGATGCATTCTCTAAGGTGCCTCGTCCCTTCACCCAGAGCCGGGCCCTCCAACACCTCCTAGCTTGGTCCCCACTGGTCTGGCCAGCTTCTCCGTCAAGGAGCCAACTCCCACTTTCCTGATCGCCACAAACCCAGACAGGTGAGAAGACTGGCTCTTGGTCACAGAGTTAGGTATACATTTAAGACCAGCGCTCATGGCTTCTCGCAGCCTCGGGTCACGTTCTTGCCACTCGGGTCCCTCCTAGGCCCTGTGGCTGGCAGTCCTGAACTCTAGCCTGACCCTCACGCTCCCTCCGAGCTTTCCTTACCTACTTTCCTTTGGGAGCCGTTTCTCTTTCCCACTCTAAGTCTGGCTGTGGTGTAGGAGGCTCTTTCTTAGCTTTCCTGTTTCCTGCAGCGTATGGCGTGTCTCGTTCAAGGGCTCCAGGGCTACTCGCGTGGGGAGACAGGACAAGGGAAAAGAAGTAGCTGCAGGGACTTAGCCGAGATCCCAGGAATGCTCTAACAGCCTTCCAGCAGCCAGGCCTGACCACAGCCCTGTCTTTTCACTTTTAAATTGTGTGGGAAATCCCTCGGAGATGTCCCTAGATCCCCTCCGGATACTCACAGAAACTGGTTCTTCCAGCCCTCCCTCCTGAACTTTGGAGGTGTGGGGCCCTTAGACGCCAGCTCTCCGTGCTGCTCAGATTCCTCTTGGGCACGGCTCTGTGCAATTGCTTGTGCAGGCTGTGTGTTCCTTTCTTATTACATCCACTCCCACGTGGACTGCCTGAAAGCAGACGCACAGGACACGAGAGCCAGGGAGAGGCCCCTCCTCGTTGCTGTCTGGCCTGTACCCCAGACTCTGATGTAGCTTAGTGAGCTCGGGTAGAACACTTAGTACCTCATTCCTTTTGGGCCAGGTTTCTTTTAGGCTGCTGGGACCTTTGGCTCTGAAAGAAGTCCCGGTGACCTTTGTGATCTTTTTGTCCTTCTTTCTTCAAATTTTTCTCCCCCATTCCCAGGTCATTCTGGGAAAAGATACCCCCCAGGCCGTGTTACCTCTAAGATATGAGAGTCCACAAGGACACTAACCATACTTACTGCCCGAGGGAGAGCACCAAGACCCAATGGAAACGGTAAACGCGATCCGTCCTCTTTGGGAAAGGGGAAGAGGGGCCGCACACCGTCCTGGCGGCTCTCTGCATGGTTTTCAGATGCCCTCCTCCGTCCTGGGGTGACCTCGCAGGCTCTAGTCCAGATCGCCATTGTATTCTTGTCTCCTTGGGAGACACCGGGTAGTTCTACTTTGACACCTAAAGCTCCTCTAAGGTTTCCTTTTTGGAGTGTCCCCAAAGCGCGGTGTTCACCACATGAACTGGATGCCACTTGGCCAACCGCAGTTTGACTCCTGGGCCTGGTGGCTTGAAAAACATTACGGGCGGGACCAGCAGTTGGCGTAATGGCTATGTCGCTGGACTCCCACGTAGTCGACCGCGGTTCGAGTCCCGGACCCGGCGGCTTAAACTCACGCCGGGCGCGTGTGCGTGCGTGCCCAAGATCCCGAGAGGAGAATGGAGGAGAAGGGATTGCGGCGTGGCCATCCCCCCTGGGGGGTGATTTCCTGCTTTCTATCTCTCTGTCTCTCTCTGTCTGTCTGGCGAGCGCACGCGCCCTATAGCAAAAACCTCTCCAAAAAACAAACAAACAAACAAACAAAACAAAACAAAAAAAACATTACGGGCACATGTGCATGCATGCCCCCAAATCCAGAAAGAAGGGAGAGATGGAAGAGAAGGGATTATGGCTTACTGTGCCCCATGGAGGGGTGCTTTCTCCCTCTCTCTCTGTCTCTCTCTGGCAAGTGCGTGACCCTTCTAGCAAAAAACCCAGCCAAACAAACAAACAAAACCAAAAAACCCCCTTTGTTTGTGGCAGAGAGCTGGTGCAGCAGTACAACGTGATGCTCTGTGAGCCTGACCCACATGAGAAGGTTCTGGTTTCATCTCTGGAGATCTGAGAACAGCAGCACACCGAGGCCTGTGACCCAGGGCTGGCTGAAGCTGGGCGTGGGTTGTGGCATCAAGACCCTGTTGGGGGGGCCAGCAGTTAGCATAATGGCTATGTCGCTGAACTCCATGTAGCCTACTGTGGTTCATGTCCCGGACCCGGTGGCTTAAACTCATGCCGGGTGCGTGTGCGTGCGTGCCCAAGATCCCAAGAGGAGAATGGAGGAGAAGGGATTGCGGTGTGGCCATCCTCCGGGGGGAGGGGTGATTTCTCACTTTCTATCTCTCTGTCTGGCGAGCGCACACGCCCTATAGCAAAAACATCTCCAAAAGGAAAAAAAAAAAAAAAAAAAAGACCCTCTTGAGAATGCTCTCTGACTCTTTTGTTCTCTCACTCATGGAAGAAATACACTTAAAAATAAAGATGCCCTCTTCCGGTCTTCCTGAAAGACAGTTGCTCCTGGAAGTCCAACTGCCTTCTGGAACCTGGTTTCTCTGCTCCGTTTGGTTTGCTGCCTGCTCCTCACTGGCCAGTCCTCACGGCTGACTCTATGTTAGCTCTCTTCCTGCCACTGGGTCTACCTTCTCCCAACAGGGTGGCCCACCAGGAGAGCCATCTCTGTTTCCAGAAGCCCACGTGCGTGGCGTGGCGGCCGTCCAGCTCCCAGAACTGCAGTTCAGGACGCTACCTCCCACGCCACCGAGGCTGGGCCTCCTGTTTACCTTTCTCCCTCCTTCTCCCTTCTCCATGCTCCCCACGGAGCAGTCTTTTATGATCTAATCTTTAAAAAAGAAAATCCTTCAAAATACAGAGACAATAAAAGACGCAATACCCATCAAGGGACCAGGAGGATAATTTCCTCACGTGCATTTTCTGACGTTGTTGGCAAAGCTGCTTCCCAAACATCTGCATTAAATATTCCCCACCACAGGTGTGTGCTTAATGTGGTTGTGGAGTAAATAACACTCGGAATGGTAATCGCTAGCCAGCCTGGGGCCAGCCAGGCCACCTATGGGAATCCAGGGTGAAGGAGGCCTGGGGTTGAGGCTGTGTGGGGCTTGGCCCAGGGCCTCTGAAAGCCGCCGCTCCAGCTTTACTAACAGCCCTCGAATACCACGCTGCCGTTAATTCAGTCACTGCGCCACCGCTCTCCTGCTTCCCAGATGAGAAAAACGAGGCTGAGTAGTCACAGATTAGACCGTAAGTACCGCAGCCCCCTCATCTTGGAGATGAAGAGGACGGACGAATGTTTCTCCTCATTCGACACCGGCCTGCCTCTGTGAAATCACTCCTTCCGAATTTATACACTGCTGCTGGTGCGCGCGGCTGCCTCCCTCATTTCCGTGCGGTGTGAAGGGTTTTCTAGCAATCTGCGCGCTGAGCTGAATGCCTCTTTGTGCTTTCCATCACAGTCTAAAATAAAATCTTTGGAATCGTAGGAGGAAAAAAAGGAAAAGAAAAAAAAAAAACCTTCAGAAAAAGTCTCACTAAAAGAAAAGTGCCTTCACCGTAGCCTCCGTTCCACAAAAGGAAAAAGATCTTGACATTTTCCCGGGAGTGAATGAGCAGGTGCAGCAATTGTAAGAGTTAATGGCAAGGTTTCCCAGGAGCTCTGGGATAAGGACACCATCATGACCAAACTTCTCAATGAGCTTTCTAAGGGCTGATGTACGGGCTGGAATCTAGGATGCCATAGTGTTTCTCCGGGGGGAACAAAAGGGCTGATTGAGCATGTCTCTTGCTTTATCTCTCTCCTTTGTAGCTGCAGAGCGCGGTGTATTTCTGTCCGTGTATGTGTGTGTATAAATGCACGCATCCACGTACGTGCCGTCTCTCTATTATCCGTGCCTATCTGCCTGTCATCTCCCTAGTATCTGCATGTGCATCCCCCTCTCGTCTGCCTATTTGTTATCCAAATCGATCATCTATTTCCATACTACCTGTTGTCTATTACCCTGGGCTCTCTACCTACCTACCTACTTAGCATCCATCTACCATCTCTGTCCATCCACCCATCTGTCCATCCATCTGCTTTCCTGCCTCTTCATCTTGCTAGCTTTCTCTCTCTGCCTCTTCTCAGTTTCGTCTCGTCAGGCTGAAATTACTTGTCTTCCCAGTAAGGATGAATAATGAAGAGTTTTTTTTTTTTTTTTTTTTTTCCCCACCCGTGATATGTCAATCTTTCTCCGGAGTGGACTGTTCAGATAGTTTCCTAGAATTAAAATTCCAAGTCTGCCCCGAAAGGGGAAGCGTACATCTAGAATGCCTCCTAAGGGTTTTCAGAAATTCCAAGACAGATGATCACACGGCCGGCAGCCAGGGCCTCTTCTCCGAGGGCTCCCAGAGGCCTCCCAGCATGCTCATCGAGGAGGCATCCCCCAGAGCCTCTGGCAACAACGGAGTCCACATCTTCCCTTCAGATTCTGTCTGTCTCCTGAGCTGTGGGTGGAGTTTGTGGCCGCTGGTCCCATGCAGGACCCCTTAGTGCCACCGCCTCCTTAGGGAGCTTGAGGTGCTGGAAAGGAGATGCGCGTTTCCTGAAAACAAAGGGAGCCAAGCAACCTACAGATGGCAGAGGATTTTTTTTTCCTTTTTAAAAAGGTTTATTTATTTATTTCTCCAGAGAGAGAGAGAGAGAGAGAGAGAGAGATATTGATTTGCAACAAGATCTTCTCTCTGTGATCTACCCCCCGGGTCTCAGCGGGCCCGTATCACAGGCATGTCCTTGGATATGAACCCAGGACCTGTCCCATGTGGATCCGGTTGTGTTACCACTGTGCCACCATCTGGTCCCCAAGAAGGCTTTCTGAAGAGCAGGTCATCTGTTTCAGCTCCCTGGCCCTGCTCATTTGACTTGCTGGGACTGTGTGCGTTCCCATGTGGGCATTTCCTGAGGGAGCTTCGGCACTGTGTGCTCGCGGTCTTACTTCTCACAATAGCCCCATGGTGGATTCTGTTAATAGTCCTATTTTACAGGAAGGAAGTTCATGAGGAAGCCGGTATCTTTTTAAATTTTTTTTTAAAAAGAATTATTAATTTAAGTACTCAATTAATTTTAATTTGACCAGAGAGAGAGAGAGAGAGAGAGAGAGAGAGAGAGAGAGAGAGAAAATGAGAGTGAATGAGAGTGAGCAAGCAAGCCACCAAGTCCGGGACTTGAACTATGGTCAGCCATGTGGGAATCTAGAACCTTAACCACCATACCACTTGCTGGCCCTGAAACTGGCATCTTTTTGATAAAGGCACACACACTGCTTGGGGGATGAAATAGACAAGGGAATCCAAGAGGTGAATTTCTGTCCTACCCATGTTTTACTTTTAAGTTCCCTACTGATATGCAAAAATAATTTTAAAAATAAGGCAAGGTCTCTATGTCTCTCTCTCTCTCTGTCTGGTGAGCGCACGCGCCTTATGGCGAAAAACCTCTCCAAAAAAAAAAAAAAAAAAAAAAAAAAAAAAAGCAAGAACAATGAATGGGGCGGAGGGGGACAGGAATGCTTGCTGGATTCCTGAGCTGACATGAGTAGAAGAGGTACTCACTGTCACCTTGGCTCACCCTTGGCCCCTGGCCTGCTCTCCAGAACATCTCTAAGACAGGACACTTTCGTGGTAGCCGTTCTGAGCTGCGTGGAGCCGGTGATGCCGCCTCGCGGTTGCTAGACCCCGCCTGCGGCTGCCACGAACACTGAACTGCTGGGTACAATGGACTCTGGGTTTCCAGCTATTGGCCCAAAGGTCATGGGCCGAGTAGTGGCTCTTGAAGGACGGACGGGGCCGAGAGAAAGGGACAGTTACCCGTGCCTCCCGCCACTTGCCTCTGGGTCTGTCGGCAGGTGCAGGGCTGGAGAGAGGGAGGAGACAGAACCTGAGTCCCTGCTCCCGTGAGGCGGGTGGGCTCTCCATCACGCTCCGTCAATAGTCTAAGCTGCTGTTTGACATCCTCCCCGGACAGGCCATTATCCGCCTGTGCTTTCCAATGGACTAAACTTGGCGTCTGCTTTTAAGCCTTTAAACCAGAGCACGGAGTAAGGAGGCCCCTCTAGTGCAGGATATTGACAGCTTATCTAAATTTAGAGGCCATGTGGAGTGTGATTTTGCATATGTCCCTTCCCGATGCCAGTTGGCACTGCCGAGCTTGGCATAAGCTCTGAGTATTTTCATGCTATCCCCCCAGCCACCCCCGTGCATGCACATGCACACACCTGTGCATGCAACCCCTCCCCCCCATGCACACTCTGGGCCTTCCAGAGAGTGCTTCAAGCAGATGACTAAGCAGAGACAGCAGGAAGACATCCCAGATTTATTTGAAAATGGCTCCTTTCAAAATGCCATGAGATCTGGTTGCAGCTCTCTCTCCGGGAGTCTGTGAGGAAATGTCATGGACCCAGCACAGTGTTCTGAGGCACAACAGTTCCTGTGCTGGCCAACTCTGTCTTCTGCCAAGTCTGTTTAGAGTATGAGCTCTGGAGCGTTCACTGCCAGGGCCTCTCGTGCTTTTTAAATTCCAAGAGGAAAAAAGGCTCGTAACACCTGCAGGCTCTGGTCGCTAGATGGCGCCAAAGGTCTGCGAAACGTTTTGGTGCGTGGCGAAATCTGTAATTCCGTCTTTAGCTGAAGAGTCCTCGCCGAAGAACGAGACCTTGATCATAAATCCCACACGCAATAACAGGTTCATAATGCATCCTAGTGACTACATGTTGTATTTTTTTCTCCCTGAGAAATAAAATTTCTCTTTCAATGGGGAAGGATGTTCCTTTACATCTAACATGTGCTAATGTTAAATCTCTTTCCTAAGAAGCCAGCCCTCTAAGCCTTTAATGTGCAGTGACCAGGACATCTGGGCAATGTCTGCCGTGAAACGCAGATTGATAGCTGGAGGGGCTGAGAACACATAAGCCACAATCTCGGCAGCCTGGATAGAGAGGGTGATTTCTCCCCTAAAAAAAAAAATGAACATTAGACTTGTCAAAAACGTTTTCTCATTGATCTACTGAGACAGAATCTGTAGGTTAGAGAGACAGGTTTGCAGAAAATCTCCTTCATTTTGAAAGAGAAGTGAAGGGAAAAACAGACTAATTTCTTGCAAGTTTACAGAACATCTTCTCAATTTAGAAGAGAAGTTAAGGGAAAACAGGGACTAATTTATTTCATGTGAAATGCATTTACCTATTTCAGAGTGAGTAAAATATTGAATGAATGAAATGGTGGGACTGAAATACACTTCTCGGTTGCTCCTGGTTCTCTTCTCTGTAGATAGGCTGCCTGTCACCTGGGCAATAGAATCACAGGGCAGTAAAAAGAAAAATTGCTAAACAACA
This sequence comes from Tupaia tana, assembly GCA_026018925.1. Classification (NCBI taxonomy): domain Eukaryota; kingdom Metazoa; phylum Chordata; class Mammalia; order Scandentia; family Tupaiidae; genus Tupaia; species Tupaia tana. Next base: position 17,100,024 of record JAKSZU010000021.1, read on the forward strand.
GATTTGACAGCGAATTCTAAGTCTGAGAATACACAGCGCTGCACGCCCACCAACATGCCAATTTCTTCTTTTTTTTTAAGCGAGATTTTTGCTATAGGGCACATGCACTCACTGAAGAGACAGAGAGAAAGTGAGAAATCACCCCCCCAGGGGTGATGGCCATGGTGCAGTCCCTTCTCCTCCATTCTCCTCTTGGGATTTTGGGCACGCATGCACATGCACCTGGCATGAGTTTAAGCCACTGGGTCCGAGACTTGAACCACGATCAACTACATGGGAGTCCAGCGACATAGCCATTACACCATCTGCTGGTCCCAATGCCAATTTATTCTTAACATTTGAATCCCTTTCTTAGCAGTATCCTGCAGTATAAAGGACTGATATGTCCTAATTACGATGTATCTTTTGGTAACTTATTGATGAACTCTCTACATATTGGTAGTTTATCATGGGCAAAATGTGAGATTAAGAAAAACAGCAACAACAACAAAATAAAACCCAAACACTGAAACTTAATTTGATGCTGAGTTACAATTGCACTGAAATCTCTGCCGTGCAGATTCACAGCTGATCCTCCAAATAGAGTTCTTGGAGCTGTCTGAGGAGGGCAGCGTCCTGTGTATCTTTCCCTCTCACACGCCCAGTACTTGGCATCGCGTCTGGTCCACTGTGGGTTCTCGAACTACTTGCTTGATGAATGAGTGGCAAGCAGGTCTGGCTGCAGGCCTGGCCTGGGGAGAACATATTTATTTCCATATTTCGTAGGTGTCATTCTGAAATCTGCTGATTTCAGATTGGCCCTTCCAGAGGCAGAGGTTTGCTTAGAGTCTTTGAAAGCTCCCGGTTTGGAAAAATAGGATAAAAATGACCACATCCTCATTTCCAGAAATAGAGACTAATTCTGCTGCCTTCCTCTTTACTTTTTAAAATAATTATTTATTTATTTTCATTTATTATTATTTTAAAATTTGCTACATGGCACATGCACTCACCAGAGAGAGAGAGAGAGAGAGAGAGAGAGAGAGAGAGAGAGAACACAAGCCCCCAGGTCCGGGACTTGAACCGTGGTCATCCATGTGGGAGTCCAGCACCTCAATCACCAGACTACCTGCTGTCTCCTCTGCTGCCTTTTAAAGAAAGCAAACTGAGATTCTCAAAATAGAATGTGGTAGTCGTTCTAATAGTCTTTTTTTTTTTTTTATTACTGCATTTATCATAAGTAGGAGGCATTTACTTTGTCAATATTTTTCTTTTTCAGAGCTTGATGGTGTTTTACTGGTTTCCATTATGTTACACTGTCATCCATATTTCACCCAGGCCCACGAGGCCATTTATAGAAGGGATGCCGGTGTACAATCGGATGCATATTCATATTTAGACTCTGAGATAAATAAAGCAGGAACTCTCAAGGAGGTGAGGGAAGTGTTTCGTCTTCATTTCTAGAAATAGAATCATATAGGAAGCAGATGGGTGTATTCCAGGATATGGGTTTCTCTTTGATACTTTTTACCTGCCATGGTGCCTCCTCTCCCCGGCAGGCGAGCAGGTAGGTCTCTTTCTTTTCCTTCAAGATGAAGTATTGGGTCATAGGAAAAGTCATGATGCATTTTTGCAGAGAAAAGCAGAGAACTGCGTCAGGACTTTTCTGATGACCCTACGTATCTTGGTCTCTGGTCTTCAAATGGGGATAGCTCTGTCACTTTGCACTGCATCTCCTTCCAGTGACGTGGAAACCACGGGAAAGGTGAGGGATGTACCGTCTGCCTCCCAAGGACTGGGCCAGGGGAGGAGCTGGGATGGGACCACCTCCTCTGACGCAGCAGGGAGGAGCCAGGACCGGCCCCCAGCTCCTCCCCGTCTAGACTCCCGGTCTTTGCACCTTCCTCTCACAGCCAGGCTCCTGGAATACTCTGGACGCAGTGCAGTTCTGGGGACCCCACCTTTCTGGGTGGCTTGCTCTGGTCGCCACATGAGAATATAGCTGTAGGGGACGCCCTCTGACACGGTGTCTTGAAGTCCCCTACTGAGCCCAGGGCCCACCCATTCCCTAAAAGGGTTTTGAGTACTCACAGGACTCCCAGCAGCAAATGTTTTCTTTCTTTCTTTCTTTCTTTCTTTCTTTCTTTCTTTCTTTCTTTCTTTCTTTCTTTCTTTCTTTCTTTCTTTCTTTCTTCTTCTTTTCTTAAAATTATTTATTTTATTTTATTTGTTTTTAATTTGACCAGTGAGAGATCCAGAGAGAGAATGCAAGCAAGAAAGCCGCCAGGTCCAGGACTTGAACTGTGGTTAGCCATTTGGGAGTCCAGCACCCAAACCACCTCACCACCTGCCAGCCCCAGCAAATCCTTTCTAAAGACAGCTCTCTCTCTCTCTCTATGTATATGCCAGAGGGTGACTGCACTTGCTGGAGAGAGACAGAGAAAGAAACTGAGAAAACATCCCCGGGGGGATAGTCACTCCTCAACTCATTCGCCCCCGTGTCTCCCTCCTTTGGGGATTTTAGGCATGCACACACGTACTCCTGGCATATTTCTCAAGCTGCCAGGTCTAGGACTTGAACCGCGGGGTCAGCCATGTGGGATCCAGCTCACATAACCAACAGGCCATGGGCTTGGCCCAGCACTCTCTCTAAGTTAAAAGAATTATCAGAGGGCTTGTGTGCTCACCAGAAACATAGAAAGAGGGAGACAGGGAGAGAGAGAACCTCTCCATTTCTCTATCTCCTCAGGATTTGGGGCATGCAGGCATATGCCCCGGCATGTTTCTCTAGCCTCCGGGGCCAGGATTCAAACTGCAGTCGCCATGTGGGATCCAGGTCCCTATGCATAGGGCTTAACTTCTGTGCTGCAGGTTTGGCCTGCTCTCTCTCTCTTTGTAGATGTTCTTGCTGAAAACTTTCTCCCAAATCCTCTCTCTTCTCTGCCCCGTGTTCCTATCCTTATCTGAATACTGGTCCCACCAGCTGTGGATGGGGTTCTGGGATGCTCTTTTTGTAATTGGCATGAGGGAGTCAGTGCTGATCATTCTTTTTTTTTTTTTTTTTTTTTTTTTAAGAGATATTTTTGCTATAGGGTGCATGTGCGTGGAGAGACAGAGAGAGACAGAGAGACAGAAAGTGAGAAATCACCCCTTGGGGGTATGGCTACAGCACAATCCCTTCACCTCCATTCTCCTCTTGGGATTTTGGGCACGTATACACACATACCCGGCATGAGTTTTAAGCTGCTGGGTCTGGGACTCGAACCACGGTTGACTACATGGGAATCCAGCAATGTAATCATTATGCCATCTGCTGGTCCCTATGCTGGTCATTTGATATCGCCAACTTCTGGGGGGCTTGTGGGTAGAAATGGAGGCGAGTCACCTTCCTGGAGACCGGAGTGAGAGGCGGGGAGTGATACAGCTGGGAAGAGGTTGCTCTCAGCCCTCGGACGCAGTGCAGTGGTCACTCACCAGTGTCCCCTTTCTCTGCTAATTTGATAATGGAGTCTTATTGCAATTATCATCAAGAAATATTAAAAACCTATTGCAGTTGGAAAATATACTTTCTGGAAACAATGCTGGAGATTCAAGGGTAATTATTTTTTTTTTATTTTTTTTGAGAGATTTTCGCTATAGGGTGTGTGCGCTCGCCAGACAGAGAGACATAGAGACAGAAAGCGAGAAATCACCCCTCCGGGGGGATAGCCACGCCGCAATCCCTTCTCCTCCATTCTCCTCTCAGGATCTTGGGCACGCACGCACACGCACCTGGCGTGAGTTTTAAGCCACCGGGTCCGGGACACGAACCTCGGTCAACTACGTGGGAGTCCAGCAACATAGCCATTACGCTAACTGCTGGTTCCCTCAAGGGTAATTATGAACAAGCGATCATCTTGAGCAGAGACAGTGGTCAGTTAGGTGGGTCAGACTGCTGAGTTCGAATTGCACTGGGCTCCCCCCCCAGACATCCGTCCTGTTGTTATCTGTGGGTCAGCCTCAGAATCTCCAGGGGGTAGGAGGAGAATGGTTGGTATTTTGGGAAAGACGCACAGGCAGTTCTGACAGCTAATCCTCTCCTGCTCCCCAGGTCGGCTCTGTGACCCCTCTCTGATTAAGACCCTCGCCCTCTCTGCTTGGGCGCCTGGCGGTGCTCTGCTTCCGTGCCACACGGGCATACTCTTGATCTCGCTCTTGATTTCAAGCGTCCTCTAAGCAGTTTGTGCTTCCTTCCTTCCTTCCCTCCCTTCCTCCTCTCCGCGCCCATTAAAAATCCAGTATAAAGGATACTGTCAATCTGGAAAAGAACCACAGAAAGACTTTTCTCTACCTTGCGCTTTCCTGTGGATAGAACAGTAACTGAGCTTTGATGACCCATGGAAGAAGACGTAATTAGACTGCCCACTGCGTGACACAAGGTCATGCAGTCTGTAGCAGGTGGCTTCCAGCCCCCTGGGGAGAAGCCCCGGAGGAGCAGGGCAGCCTGGAAGCAGGCCCAGCATGGAGCCTCATGGCTGAGCCGGGCTCCTCTGAGTCCTTGGCGAAACCTAGTATCGCTCTTCTGCACCGATTCTAGGTCTGCTGGAGAGGCTTCTGCCGAGGAGCAGAGAAGGCAAGAATGCAAACGGGACTGGAGCTGCTGTTGAACTCTGGGGTCTCATCACAGATCCAGCTGGCGTGGAGAGGCGCCAGGCTGGCACCTGGCTTCCCCGCGCCTCCGCCATTGCTTGCTCTCTTGGTTCTAATCAGAAGACTTGTGTTTCTGGGCTGGAGGTGGTGCCTCTAACTAGCGCTCTCTGTCTCACACACTTCTGTTCTAATCTTCACAGTCGGGGTCCCCATTAGAATTTCAGCTTTTCCCTGAAACAAGGGAGATGGTTCAGCAAGTAGCTTTCTAACTTCAATATCCTGTCTCTGTCTGATTAATAAGGAGCATTTTTTGACAGATCCGATGTTCCGTTTTTAGGAGGGAAATAACCTTCCTGAGCTGGAAGAGGAAAGATTTCTGTGCCTGTTGGCTTTTACCCTGAGCTTTGTGGAAGGAAATTGTTTAGGGTGATGGGTGGCTGGTTAACTCCTTTTGCCTCTGATAGCTTCGTTCCATAAGCGCCTCTTTCTTTTTTTCTTTTGAGAGATTTTTGCTATAGGGTGTGTGTGCTCACCAGAGACACAGAGAGACAGAAAATGAGAAATCACCCCATGGGGGATGGCCATACCACAATCCCTTCACCTCCAGTCTGCTTTTGGGATTTTGGGCACACCCGCATGGCCCTGTGTGAGTTTCAAGCCATCAGGTCTGGAACTCCAACTGCAATTGACCATGTGTGAGCCCAGTGATGTAACCATTATGCCATCTACTGGTCCCAAGAGTCTTTTCTTTTCTTTTCTTTTTTTTTTTTTTTTTTTTTGCTATAGGGTGCATGCGCTCGCCAGAAAGACAGAGAGTGACAGAGAGACAGAAAGCGAGAAATCACCCCCCGGGTGATGACCACCCCGCAATCCCTTCTCCTCCCTTCTCTTGGGATCTTGGGCACACATGCACACACGCCCAGTGTGAGTTTAAGCCACCAGGTCCAGGGCTCGAATTGCGGTCGACTACATGGGAATTCAGAGACATAGCCATTATGCTAACTGCTGGTCCCAAGGATCTCTTTCTTAAGCTCAAATCCCAAAGCTAGCAAACATTACAAACTGTGATACCAGCACTTACCAAGGAGAAGATTCCCAGAGCATAAACAACCACCTTTGATTTTTCTTACAAATAAAGGACACCATTGTACAAGGGGATTTAAAAAAGTCTGAGGAAAAATGAAATTCAAGTTTGAATTTATTTTGGAGCAAAAATATTGAACTCTATGCATAGTTTTTTCATAATTTTCAATTTCCATGAACTTTCTGAAGACCCATGCATTATATAGGGTTTCAGAAAGAGCAGCTCTGACACTTGGATGGGATTTCCATTCCATAGAAAGTTGGCTTACCTGCTTTGCATTTCACCGTCCTGTGTTTTATTTCTACAACGCTTCTTTTTTTATTTTACCAATGAAAAATTTGAGGAATTAGTAGTCTTGATAAGTATCAAGGAGCAAGTGGCGTTTGAAACTTTTGCTCACTGTTTATTAAAGAAGGTCTCTTTGGGCTAGGAGGTAGTGTGGTAGTTAAGAGTCCTGGACCTGGTGGTCTGAAACTCACACTGGGCATGTGTATGTGCATGCCCAACATCCCGGGAGGAGAATGGAGGAGAAGGGACTGTGGCATGGTCACCCCCGGGGGATGATGTTCTCACTTTCCCTCTTTCTGTCTCTCTCTGGTGAGTGCATGCATCCGTTGGCAAAAACCTAAACCCAAAAAAAAAAAAAAAAAAAAAAAAAAAAGTGCTTGTTCATTAAGCACTTTAGAAAAAAAGAGAGGTCTTTTCATCTCAATTTTCGTGATCCTCTTGGGTTTGAGACCAGAGGAGATCATAGACACACGGGAGAGTTGCCATGCAGCGGCAGGAACCTATCGACAGTTGAGGGTGCCAGCTCACGGGGGCAGTTTGGTCTGGTCCTACCCTCACCTGGTGGTGTCCTTGTAGCCCTCTGGAGTGATGACCTGGGTGTTTGGAAGTCTTCCTACTTGCCACTGTCAAGGTACTTGGGGTGCTCGACAACAAACGGTAGCCAGATAGAACCTGGCTTGTGGGCTTCTAATTAAGTGGACTGTATACTATTAGGTGCAGTTTCACTCCTAGGAGAAACAAAAGGGGGTTTGGGAGGACTCTCTGAGCTGCTCAGAAGTCTATACTTCCAAGATGTTTGGAGGAAGAGTCTCCACTCTGGGGGCAGAACAATTGCAACTCTGAGGCAGATGTATTGAAGTCACTGACTGGGAGTTTGGATACCTATTCAAGGTCTAAGAAAGCAAGCCAGGGCTTCACAATGAACTAACCTTGCTAGAAATCAGTGCATTAAGTGGAATTGAGCTGGTAGATGTCCCAGCCAATCAGGGCCTGAGATTTGGGCATGTTCATTTAAAGCTCTAAATCCAGTTTTGTTCAGTGATAATCCGATAGCAGTTCTGCATGCTGATTGGCTGGGGGAGGTTCTCATCTCGCACGATGAGGAGATAATCAATCATGCTACTGGCTTTTGTCTTGGCGAAGGTATTTAGATTCCCGCCAGCTGGTTAGCTGCCTCAAGGCCACCTGCTTGACTGAAAAATAAAGAACCGATTTCTTTCCTTTTGCAAGGAGAAGGGAGGAAGTATTGACTTGTGTGATAATTTTAGGTGGATGATTAAATTTGGCCTCTTAGGCTCCAGCTGAAAATTCAATCCAGATGACTGGTTTTCCTTTTCATACATCGCTGAGCAATCCTGTGTACTGCCACAGCTAATGTTGCTGGTGCTGATTGTCCCTTCACTTTAACAAAGCACAGAATCCCCAACCCACTCTCTGTTTCACAGGCCTCCCGGCTATGAGAACATAATGAGGAAACGCACTCTTTCTGCTTAAGTTAAGAATACGACTTGTATGCAGGCATGCTCAGAGGCTCTCCCAAGGAACATGATGGCTCTGTAGAAGAGCATCAGAACAGCGATGATTTCCCCGATGATAGCTTATAAAATCTACCAGTTTCCTTCACTGCATTTGAAATTTATGGCACAACTGGTCATGCGTTTGGTGCCATTTGGCTGAAACATCATGATTCATGTGCCAAAGTAGTGAACAGGTCCAGTGAGCAACAAGCCAGCCCAAGACTTGAAAGTGATCCCTGCCTCCCTCAGCCTCCAGATCAAAGCCATCATTGTATCGGGCCATTCAAGCTCCAAAACATTTCTCTAATCCTCTGACCTCTTCATCTTTGCTAGTTCGCACCTCTATGAAAGTCCCTCTCACCTGGACCATGGCAGTGGCCTCCAGAGGAGTCTCCCATTTCCACTTTCTCCCTCCTATGATTGATTTCCTCATAGCACCTAGGATATTCTTGTAAAAAACCTTTCAGACCACAAAGCACCCTTTCTTAAAACCTTCTTATAATTCCCATAATAAGACCAAAATAAAGCTCTCTACTTGAGTCCTCAGGTCCCGTGAAATCTGGCCTCTGCCTGCCTCTCTGACCTTCTCCTTTCTTCTTCTCCCTCACTCTGTTCTTGCTCTTTCTTGAAAATATCCAAGTCCTCTTCTATCTTAGGGCCTATGGACTTGGTATTCCCTGTGCTTGGAATATTCTTCCTCTAGCCAAGATGCTTTATGTGTTTTAACTTAAATGCCCACTCTTCACAGCATCTTTCTGACTACTCAACTAAGGCATGCAGTGCAGTCCATCTGTATTATAATATTTTATATTATATAAATATACATTTATGTATGTATGTATGTAAGTATGCATCATGTTTTATTTATTTATTTTTTGAGAGTTTTTGTTATAGAACATATGCACTTACCAGGGAGAGAGAGAGAGAGAGACAGACAGACAGACAGACAGAAAGTGAGAAATTACTCCCCAGGGGGATGGCCATGACACAATCCCTTCTCCTCCATTCTCCTCTGGGGATCTTGGGCACACCTACACATGCACCTGGCATGAGTTTCAAGCTGCCAGGTCTGGGATTTGAACCATGGTTGATCACATAGGAGTCCAGCACCTTAACCATTATGCCACCTGTTGGCCCCTCGTGTTTTATCTTTGAAATAGCACTGAATACTCCCATACAGTCTTCCTTGTGTATTTGCTTATGTCTGTCTTCTTTACCAGAATATAAACTCTACTAGAGAGCAGACTTTCTCTGTTGTGTTCAGAATATTCCTAGTGCCTGGAATAATGTCTTGCAAATAGTCAGGCCCAATAAATGGTTAGCTAGTGAATAAATGAGTAAAACCTGGGAAAGAAACTTTCCTAAGTGACAGAGGAACAGGGATGCTTTAGATGTGGCCCTCTCAGGGCTGGGGAACGAAGCCAAATGCCGTTTTTTAGGTTTATTCATGATCCATATACTGAACCTCTAAGTTATTAGAGATTTTCTGAGGCCTGATGTCTGTGGTGCTATTAAATGCACTTATACAATGACAGCCTCTTATCTTGGGAAGGTAAGAGACTGACCTCATTCTCAGCTGATCTGATCAACTGAAAAGCAAAATGTGTCGTTAATTTTAGGATCCATTATATGTGACATTTTTGTCTTGCTAAAGGTTAGGGGTCAATCGGAGAATTGGAGAAAGCTTGCTAACCAATGTATCTTTATTCACATTTAGAAATTAGCTGGCACTGGGCACAGTCCATGTCCTCACCCTGATTGGAGGTCTAGGTCTTATTTTTCCGGGAAGGGCTACTGTCTGTGCTGCGTCCTCAGTGTCTAAAATATCTTATTCATGCATAAACAGAGGGCAGGCGTGATTCAGACAGGATGAATCCCTGAACTTCAGAGACAGGAGAAAAATGTAGAGTCGTGATACTTAAAACATTTCTCAGCCTTAGCTGTCAGTGTTGGTACCCACTTCAGCACATTTCTGCAATGAACTCTGCAGAGATGAGGTCAGTGACACCATAAAAAAGAATTTTGCAATTAAAAAGGCTTAGAGAGATCACTGGCAAGATGGCCTTTCTTTCTTTCCTTTTTTTAAAAAACAAAAACCAAAAACCAAAAAAAAATCACTTAAAGAAGTAAACTCACGACAACTATTTCTTTACATCAGTTCTGTCCATCAGTCAAAGTGAAGGGACCCAGGCAGAAAACAGTCACCATCTGAGAAACTCTCAAAGGGCAGTTTTTAGAGCTTGGTCTCTGTTTGAGAAGCCATCCTTAACCAGATGAAGGTATCTTGCAGGTGGCTTCAGTGGTACTTAAAGTTTGATCATCTCCAGAAAAAGATGATAGGATGAAAAAATAAGATAAATATAAAACAGCTTATGGAGGAAAGTTCTACCTTTTTTGAGCAGCTGTAATCTTACCATTTAATTAATTAATTAATTTAGGTTTTTGTCCTAGGACATGTGTGCTCACTGGAAACGAAGAGAGACAGACAGATTCGGAGAGAGGGAAAGTGAGGAATCACCCCCTGGGGGGTGGCCATTCTGCAATCCCTTCTCCTTTCTCCTCTTGGGGTTTTGGGCATGCGACTTTTAAGCCATGGGGTTTGAGATACAAACTGTGGTTGGTCATGTGGGAGTCAAGTACTCCAACCTCTACGCCACCTGCTGGCCCAAGTCTTAGCATCTTAGTCTTACTATTTTTACTTACTAGGTGAATGGTAGTGATTTAAAAATATTATATTATGGTCAAGGTGATGAGATAATGGTAATTCAACTATTATCTCATCCAACTCATATGGGAAAAGAGTTTGTGTCCCATCCTGGGATCTCTCTGAGTACGTGGCTCTAGGCAGGCCAAGGCTGGGGGTGGATCATGGTGTGAAGAACCTATTGGAAGGGTGTCTCTCTCTCTCTCTCTCTCTCTCTCGTTTTCTGTCTTTGTCTCTTTCTTTCTCATGGAAGAAATAAATACATAAACTTTAAAAAATACATAAACTTAAAAAAATACAAGGGCCAGCAGGTCGCGTGGTGGTTAAAGGCGCTGGATTTTCACATGGCCAACTGTGGTTTGAATCCCAGACCTGGTGGCCTGCTTTCTCACTTTCCCTTTCTCTCTTTCTCTCTGTCTCTGTCTGGTCAAATAAAAAAATAATAATAATAAATGGAAATAAATAATTCTTTTAAAAAATACAACAAAGGAATTAATTGGCATGTACCACATAATGTAATAGTCAATGTATATTTTACTGTATTTGACCCATCTGGGCCTCAGGAATTAGATCTTACCAGCTGTTCAATAAATGAGCTGAAATAGATCAAGTCAGAGACAACAAAATGAACGAGAAAGTATACAATAAGAGTCCTGAATGTCTAGGGTCCTCTTAGGGTTCTAAGGGGAAGCAGGTCTTTCAGTGTGCCATCCTGCAACGCTAAGTGACTGCACGAGTTGACCGTAGTCCAGCCTCTTTCTTGAATAGAAGTCAATTAGGATCCATAAGGAGAGAGCACTTTGGATGAGGAGCTATAAATTAGAAACTTGACTGGTCCTTTCAAGTAGTTGTTTGGAATGACTGGGAAGACATACACACACACATGCACACGCACACACACACACACACACACACACTCACAGATGCAGCAAAATGAGCACATAGTTTGTGAGGGGACAGATCAGAAGGCTCAGAGAGTATGAGAACTGGAATCTTAGGAGAAATGGAGAAGAAGGGATCTTGGTGTAATCATTCCCCTAGGGGTGCTTTCTAACTTTCCCTCTCTTTTTGGTGAGTGCATGCATATTATAGCAAAATTTTTCAAAAAAGAACAACCTTGGTCGAGTCTACAATACATCTGGTTTCTAGGGGGTGCTTGAATTTCATTTTATAATGTTAGCATACAACAAAAAACATTACTCAGATGCAGTGTGGTTCAGATAACGATACAATTTGCATAGTTTCTCTTATTATAAATGCTAGAAATTTTAAATTTTCTTCTCGCTGGTGAAATACCAGGTGTGTATGCTCTTGCTTTGATCCATAAGACACTTTATAAGGAGAAGGCCTTCAGAGACAAGGTATTTTTGGCCTTTGTCACTGCCTGGCACTCTTTTTCCTGTTCTTCATGAACCTAACAAGTGGAAGGTCGCATGGTCCACTCTCGGAAATGATTAAAGGTGGCACTTCGCTCCAGAGTAAAGGTGTAATCTTATTAATCTGTACCAGAGTACATCTCACAGGCAGAGAAAAGAGAAATTTAATCTTGGCCACTCTCACATACAGTAGATAGACAATATATTTCCTACGCACAGTTCTAGGGCCTGGGGCTGTAAAAGAAGTATCTTGGGCAGTTGCAGAAAGTTAGAGGGTGACTTCTGATAAACAAACAGTCAGTAGCTTTATACTAAGCACGAGGATTGCCAACAGTACTTTTAATGGTAACGAGATAATCATGAGGGCAAGGCTCCGAGAGACTCCAAGACTTTATTGACAGCAATAATGTAAGGTTAAGGATTCACCAAAGAGCTCATGTGCAGAGAAAGCTATTTATGAGAAAAAAGAATCAGGACCTTGTGGGCTCACAGCAAAATCCTGTAAGTGATTTTCTCTGGTTAGAGTAAGGGGGCAGTTAAAAAGCACCACCTTTAGTAGAATAGGAAAACGAGGGAAAATAAATCATATTATTTTAGAACCTTCGTAACTGATACTGATAATTAAGTTTCCCAAAATCCTCCTTAACACGGACCTTTGACTTTCTGAGAGGGCATCAAATTTGTCATCTGTAGTCACAGTTCTGGAGAATTACTAGGGTATTACCTTACCAGTTGTCAATTATAGAAATTTATCATATTTTAATCATATGAACAGTGTTTCTATAGGTATTAAAAACATACATATATATATATATATATATACTTTTTTTGAACCTGATTTTATTTTTTTCTCTCTAGATAACAGAGTTGACATTCCTTCAAAATGGACTCCATTTCTACAGTGTGCTACTTTTTCGTTTCTGAGGTAAACATTTAATTACCTGTTAAATTAGTTTTGTATTAGTGGATGATGAACTAATGTACAAGCTTATTAAAGGTATTTACTTTTTTAATAGAACATTCTGTGAGACACAGTACTTTAACTCAGAGGGGCGGGTCTTTGATCAGATCGTCTGTGTGGTGGAGCGCTCTGTGCACGGCGGTGGTGGGGCAGGGGATGTTGGAGAGTGATGTCATCTCTGAAGCCCTCACCCGTGGAGCTGGTTGCCCAGGTATGAATGAAGCCAAGTGCCCCAGAGCAACATGTAGGGCCAGGCAAAATAGAGGCAGAGAGGAACAGACAATGGGGGTGTGGTGGGGAGAAGGGGTTCAGTGTGGGGAGCACAGGAAAAAGGATTGCCAGAAGAATTTGCTCAGTCATGTCAGATACAGCCGGAAGTCCAAGAGACTGATAGTCATATAGATTGACTTGGTGCAAAGGTTGGAGTTGTTAATTCCGGAGTGAATTCAGTGGAGGGATGCCCATGAGAGCCATATTTCAGATGTCTCATGGGAGAGTGGGTGGCTAGGTAATGGATATTTGGCGAGAAAAGAAGAGATTAAAATAAAACAGTGTTTAGAGGGAGCCCAAGGCTGAGTGTGAGAGGAAACAATGCCTCTAGCAGTCGTGCTGGTCTCTTGGGCAGGACAAGGCAGAGCAGGAGCTGCTGTCCACATCTGATGGCAAGTCTGGGGAGGATTTTCCATGGAGGAGGAGCTGGGACATAGCTGATGACAGAGGAAAAGACCAGTGGAGGCTAGAGTAAGATGCTGGGGAGGTAGGCAACTTGTGAGAAAAAGAGAGATCCCTCTTCTTTAAGGGTTACAAGGGAAGATTGAAAGGTGGATAAAGAGACAAATGTGTTCTTAGCCCAAGGGAGGCAGATGAAGGAACACTGCTGGGTTTTCACGCTCTGCTGGAGAAGCCATGTTGGTGGTAAATGAACTCTTTCTCTCTTTTTTGCTCACACACAATGGTGAACGATGGGAAGAAATTTAGTAATTCTTACTTGGGCTGATTCATCTCCTTTTTAAGGAGTTAATCTTAAAAAATGATTACTATGACTAGCTACTATGAATTTAGTTAGGGAGAGAAAATTGTTCACATTTTAATGTTTAAGTCTCTTTTATGTTAAAGAAATTTTTTTAAAAGAGATTTTGCCTTAGGGTGTGTGCACTCACCGAGGAGAGAGAGAGAGACAGAGACAGTGAGAAATCCACCCCTCCCCCAGAGGGCGTGATCACATTGCAGTCCCTTCACCTCCATTCTCCTCTTGGGATTTTGGGCATGTATGCACATGCACCTGGTGTGATTTCAAGCCATTAGGTCTGAGACTCCAACCACAGTTGACCATGTGGGAGTCCAGTCTGCCGGCCCCTAAGTTCAAGAGTTTTTAGGACTCTTCTGATGCAGTGCTTTGCCAACATAATATAGATTATGGTAGAGCTAGCTATATTTCACCGAGCCATGAGATGCCATGAGATCTCTATCTTTCTGTTTTTCTCCTCCCTTCCCTCTTCCTTTCCCCCTCTTCCTTTCCCTCTCTCCACCTCTCTCATTATTTCACTCTTTCCCAAAGTGATTTCTAAATGTTGAGTATATCCCATGACTAGGATCTATTACATTTCCTTAACAATTTTATCAGAACCACTGCCTAACCATTATAAAGTATCTCTTTAAGTGAGATAATACTCCTGAATCTGGTGGCTTGCTTTCTCACTTTCCCCCTCTCTCTCTGTCTGTCTGATCAAAATGGAAAATAACAATAATAACAACTAAAGTTAAATAAAATAATTCTTCTAAGGAAATTTACCAACCCTCATTTGAGAAATGTCTGTGGGCTCATTGAACAACATGTCCATTTCATGAATTTCCTACCAATGTTATTTTGGCTTACCTTAGTAGAAAGGGCTAGAGGAAAAATAATGGGTACTCCACCGTCTCCCTAAGGAAAGGCCTAGAATCCCTTTCATATCATGGTGCATGATGACAAATCTGTATTCCTGCTCCATCTGCATATTTATATATGCAGTTGCAGGACAGGGAGCAACTAGTGCAATGATAGCCTTCTCAGATTTACAATCTCAGGATAAACTTTCAATCCCAGAAATGAATCATTAAGCTCGTGTTTATCCCAAGTACCAACATCTAGAGAACTCACATTAGCAGGACGTATTTCTAGAAGTGCTGGCCTTATAATTGTCACCGAAGGCTTGGCATAACCCTGAGCTGCCATCTGGATTATCATTAGTGAAGAGAGATTCTTTTTGATCAGTTTTAGTATTTGACTGATTTCATTTACTTTTCTAATTTGTCGAAAACCAATCAAACCTTACTCAGATTGTTTCATTAGCAGGGATGGCAAATTTCTATGAATGCAAGAGAGTTTACTAGACAAAGGGAAAGGAAATCCTCCCATATAGATATAATTTTTCTTGCATATGCAACATGACTGGAGAGAAAGCCTGTACTATTTAAAGCTTGTTGTTATGGAAAGGGAAAGGAATTGCATTGCCCTGCCTTTCCTACCTTTGCCTAAGCACCCGAGTTCTATCTCCCCAGAAAACACCACTTACCAAAGGGTTAATTTCTAAGACCTGACTGTACCTTGTGGAGTTGACTTGAGCAAAGCTGCTTCCCTGGCCTAATTGCCCACGGAAAGCTGGGGTGGGAGTCCAGTCGCTGCAGGAAACCCTGGCCCTATCTTTCTGAATAGTTAGGAGTCAATGTGGCTCATTTTAAATCCTATGCACAGCCCTCTCTTTCTTCTGTGCGTTGTTATTTTGCTTCTTTCACCTCTGGACACTTCGGCACATTCTCTTGGAACATCGTCACAGGAGAACTCAGCTTTGACAGAAACCTCTCTGAAATGATTTTTTATCCTGTTCTGGCTTGCTCTTGAATAATTCTCCATCAACAGTGCGTCTGATTGAGTTGGCATCACAAACCCTTTTGTATGCTATTTTTTTTCCTTCAAGAAATATTAAAGTCTGAATAAAATTGGAATAGCTGCCTGGTAATGATCTCATTATATATAAATACAGAAGTGCTCACAGGGGAGATAATGACTCTGAGACTCAGGTATGCGGCGAATACCTATTATCTCCAGGATAGTCGGCCCACATCCCACACTCCTCCGCGGCTCCCCCACATCTGCCTTTCAGTTTAAGGTTCAAGTCGCTGAAGACGAGGGGCTGATTGAAGCTGGGAATAGGGTTTTCCCCACCCCCTTCATGACATGTGTTAGGAGATGAAAGGGACCTGGGCTGGGTGTTTACTCTTCATTTGGGATTTTCACATGTTCTGATTGATCGAAAAGACAAAAAGGCAGAAGGAGAGACATTTGGTGCTGGCTGAAAAGCATATCCATTCTGGATGTGAAGTTTCCTCGTTTGGTGAGGATAATTGTGATGAGGCTGTTCTGGGTATAAACGCTGCTAAAAGATTTTTAAAAATAACAGGCCTGCCACCCAGTTTGAGTTCTTACGTAGCAAAAGAACAAACACAGATGGCTGGAGTCGGGATGGGGGCCCGGGTGGGAAAGGCCCTCCTCATGCGGGAGCTTACTAGTTATTAGCCCTAGTAATCTTTTCTGTCTGCCAAGGCATGAGCCGCTGAGTTTAGCACATCACAGAGGGCCACAGATTGGGTTCGATTCCCAACACGGGCTGAATGACTCTGGAAAAATGTTTACTTTCTGTGACTAGCAGCAGAAAAAGGAATTGGGTAAAGGAAAGGGTAGACGATATTGTCTAAATGTCCCTGTTAGGTTCTAAAGGGGATAATGTCTAAAGAGGATTGCCATCTGCCATTCTAGGACAAGAAGAGGGGTGAAAGATGAGTTCTGGGTTGTTTCTATTTGCAGGAGATCAAAAGGGCTTATTATTCTCTTCTGGTTTCCCCATGAGGGACTACCAGCATACAAAATTATACTGGAAGCAAAAATCTTTGGCAAAGGATGGGCTAGGTGGCAAAAGTATTTTGCCCATAGCGAAAAGACTTTCATGCAATGTACATGAGATGCGATTGGGCAACGTCGGTAAATTCCTATTGCCGGAGGGACCTTATGGCCATTAGCTCTAGGGAATGAAGGAATGCAGGGGGATAGCCCCAAGTATCAGGTAGGGCTGCTTCCATCATGGGAAGAATTCAGACAAATGTCCTCGATTATAATTGGGTCCTTACCACTACACGTGCTGTTTAGCACACATCTGAGCTTTTCCTTACTTTATTAAATATTGACATTGGTAATCCCTTAGGAGCATTTTCTTTGCGGGGAGAATCAGGACTCAGGACAAGTGACCTTGGCCACAATTGGATCCATGCTGCATATAGGCTGTTTGACACATGTCTAAGTTTTTCCTTACTTTATTAAATATTGGCATTTGTAATACCCTAGCCTCGGGGAAGGAATCTTGTTTCTTTTCTTCCAGTACCACAGGTACTGTCAGGATCTGGGTAAAGGTTTTCCTCGCTTGTGCTGTAACTCTCTTGGGTGATGGCAGTTGAATATGAAACCAACTGCAGAAATTAAGTGTTGGAACTTACCTTCTTATGTTTTCTTTCTTTGCTGTGGATGCATCTAAATGAAATCCCTAATTCTGTAAGTACGTGTCCCCACCTCCCCCGCATACCCCGTTACATTTTAGAATGCCTCATTTTTTATGATAGTCTGCATCATAAGCTGCTATTCTTGAGTGTCAAATGTGTGCCACACACACTTTAACTCACTGACCTTCGCATCTCTGAGAGCTGGGTACTTCCATGCCGTTTTATAGATGATGTCAGAGACAGTGGCTTGATGGCCATTGGAGAGTCATTGGTTTATAGCTACAGATATTTGGAGGATGTGGAGGCAGGAGAGGAAATGGTTTACACAGAAATCTCTGAATGAATCCATTATTTCCTCAATCCTTTTGCATTTATTTAACTAATTTTCATGGAGACGGCAGTATTCAGACTCCATTGTTTGAGACACCGCGTAAGTAAGAGACGCGACCCCTGACTCCAAGGCACTGATAATCTGGTAGGTCCACAGGAGCAGAATGTGGCAACTTCATCATGTGGTGCGAACTTGGGTTCTACGTCTAGTCTACTATCACCTCACCCTTCTGGGCCCGAATATCTTTTTGAAAACCAGGGCACTGGACTAGGCCCTAGATGAGCAAACTTCTGCTGTAAAGGGCCAGATTGGTATATATAAAACGTGCGTGTGTACGTATATTTGCTAGAGGACATGTGCACTTGCTGCAGAGTGACAGAGCGAGAGCGAGAGCGACAAATCACTCCCATGGGGAATAGTCTCTCTGCAATCTCTTCTCCATTTTTCTCTCCTTTCAGGATTTTGGGAATGCATGCACATGCACTTGGCATAGTTTTTGAGTCAGGTCTGGGACTCAAACCTTGCAGTCAGCATGTGGGATTCAGCTCATGTCACCTACGAGGCCAAGGGCTGGCCCAATAGTAAATATTTAAGTTTTGCAGGCCGGATGTCTCTGTCACAATTTTTCAACTCTGCTGTTGTGGCATGGAGACAGATAGATAATATGTAATGACTGGACATGGCTGGGTTCCGATAAAACTTTATTTGTAAAAACATTTGTAAATAAAAGTCAAGTTGGCTGGATTTAGCCTATTGTTGTTTCCTCGACTGGATAAAGCCTATAGGCCTTGCTGGCTAGAAAGTGCTATCGTTTCTCCACATTCCACATTGATTCCAGCCTTGAAGTGACAAGACATTTCTTTGGCTCTGCTCTTTGTGAGGAGGAGTATATAAAAATGGCAATAGAAGAGGTCCTGGAGAGGTACCAGGAGGAATCCCCAGCAATGTTCTGATTGAAATCACAATAGGAGAGAACCATTTACAGAGGTGGGGATGGGGGAAGGCCCTATGAATCAGAGATGGGCATGGCTGTTTAGTTGGAGATCTGGCTGTTAACTCAGTAGGAAGACAAGATGGGGTAAGCTGGAAACCTGAATTTCCCAGAGACAGAGTGATAAAAAATTTTTTAGAAGAAAGCTTTTATTCAGTTCCCATGTAAGCATGGTCAGTAATGAAACTTTGCTTGTATCAGTAAAACACACTGTAACATAATCTAATAATCTAAGATAATTATAATAATCTGACACAACTTAAACATTAGATTTTTGTTGAATCTACCTATCTTCTCTTAAAGTTTATTAATTTATGGAGAGAGAGAGAGAGAGAGAGAGAGAAAGAAAGAGAACCCCAACAGAATCTTGTCATGCCAGTCTACCCCAGCCTGTCAGGATCACAGGTGGGTGCTCCTGGCATGTTGAGGTCAACTCAGTATTTGAACCAGGGCCTCCCATAGGATTTCAGTATCATACAGTTGCACCCTACTGCCTGTGCTTCCACAACTGGGATCTTTCTATCTATCTATCATTCTAATTTAAAGACTCTCTCATTTATTATTTCTATATATTTCTATTTATTATTTCTAACTGCATTTTCAAGAGATGAGAGTAAGTGCATAATTGTAGGAGTTGTCCTGTTGAAAATGATGTATAAACCCTGCTCAAACTGATTTTAAAAAGGTAATTTATAGTCTTGGGACACAGAACTATCCAAGAGAATGCTGGTGTCAGCTAGGAATGAGTTTGATCCAGAAAATCTTAGGCGGTTTTCAGGTTTCTTTTCTTTGTGGTTTTCATTTCTACCTTCTTTTTGGCTGATTCAGCTTAATCGTCAGGCTTTTTCCTGGGTCAAAGGATGCTATCGTAAGACTCAACATTTTATATGACCAATACAGCTACTGTACAAGAGTTTCTTTTTCTCAAAAGCTCTGATTGGGTTCCAAGCCTATTCCTAAACCAAGGTACAGGAGAAGTCCTCCCAAAGAGAGCTTGATTGCATTTGCTAGGAAGAAGCTGGTGGTTGTTGACTAACAAACATCAAAAAGATGCACCACACAGGGACATTTTATAATTTTCCAAAACACTTTTTTTTTGGGAGAGGTTTTTGCCATAGGGTGCGTGTGCTCGCCAGAAAGACAGAGACAGAAAGAGAGAAATCACCCCCAGGGGGATGGCCATGCTGCAATCCCTTCTCCTCCATTCTCCTCTCGGGATCTTGGGCACACACACACATGCGCCCAGCATGAGTTTAAGTCACCAGGTTCGGGTCTCAAACCATGGTCAACTACATGGGAGTCCAGTGACATAGCCATTACGCCAATTGGTGGTTCCTTCCAAAACACTTTTATGGACACTAAATAATTTGCTTTGAGAAAAATTTTAAGGGAACATTTGTTAGCTGTTATTATGTCCATTTCCAGATGAGAACTAAGGCTCGGATCACGCGACTTATTCACATTTACATGAAGGAGATTGAATGAACTTTCTCTCTTAGTGATGTGTCTGTCCACTATAAAACAGAACCATCACCTCTCCTGTTTTGGACTAGATATCTATTAATGCCATCTAACATTGACTTAGCATTTGGGGCAGCTATATTGCACTAACTTATACTGCTGTTCAGCAAAGTAAGAACCTCCGATTTTTTTTTGCAGAATTTCTGGTAGTATATAACTTATTTAATTTTTTCTTTTTTCAAGACGGGGTCTCTCTGTGTCATGAACGCCTGCCTCAGTCTTCCAAGTAGCCAGGACTTGGAAGTATGCACTGCATTGGACTATCAGGGTGAGCCAGGTCTCTAACCTGGATCTCCCATGTGGCCTCAGCCTGCACAGTAGCAATGCCCAACATGCACCATGACTGGGCCCTTAACATGAGTTTTTGAATTTAATGCAGGGCCATAGTTATTTTCATGCTATCTCATTAAAATTTTTCAGTTGCCCCGGCCTGGGAAGAACATTTGAATCCTATAGTATCCAAAATATGAACTATGTCTCCCAGATCTGGTCATTTTCAAGTTTAATGAGCATGATCTAGTTCATCTTCTTAGTAATTGCTAAAAAGATTGAACAATAAGGTTTATGTAATATTGATTAATTGCCAGTTTTAATCTGGAATAAAGCTTCTGGTGATATGTCACAGGACTCTCTATTAGTTGTTCGACAATTCTGTTACGGATGGCGGCTAACCTGTTATACTAAAAATGCGAATCACTTCTCAGCTAGAACACATCTTCTCATTTGATCTCTTTCCATGAATTGCTCTTAGGAGCAACATTTTGATTGAGAATGTTTCTTTTGAAATGAAATGCCAAATTATTGGCCTGAAGTCAATGGTAACTGTGATTTTGTTAAACAGCCATATCATTTATCACAGGTAGAGTCAGAGAGATTGTAGCCACAAAGTTAATGTTAAATTCCGGCAATGACAATTAGAAAATAACCCAATGGTATGCAAGCATTGCAATCTGAAAATTTGGTAGTAAGTAAGGTAGACAATACATATCTCCTCAGGGACTTAATTGTCTTTTCCAGATTAGAAAATGTACACGATATATGGATTTGGCCAGGGATATTATATAGAACATTTGGTCTCCAGTCGAAAGAGTCTCATGCAGCTGAGTGGTGGGTGAATTAAAATCATCTGATGGTGAGAATTGCAATGGCTTTCAAACCACCACATTCCCAATGTAGAGATTTGATTGGGCTTAGTTCAAATAGTTTTAGAAGAGGATGAAGTATTTGTATAAATATTAGAAACCATTATTACATTGTAACAGACTGAGAAACTTCACTGTAGAAATGAAATGACCTAAAATAAGTCCTTTTTTTTCCCTTTCATTTATGAACTGGAAGGTGTGTGTGTTTTCCAGAGAGCCACAGAGAAAGAGGGAGAGGAGAGGAGAAAGTACCACTGTAGGGTGTGGTTATGCTACAATCCCTTCTTTCCATTTTCCTATTCTATTGGGATTTTGGGCATGCATGCATACACAACTGTCATGTTTATCGAGTTGCAGAGGTTGGGATTTGAATCACACAGTCAGCCATGTGGGATCAGGCTCCCTTAACTAACAGGCCAAATGATCAGCTCCTCTAAAACAACTCCTTTTAAGATTGGTTTCAGCCGGGGCCAGCAGGTAGCATGGTGGTTAAGGGCTCTGGACTCCCACATGGCTGACTATGGTTTGAGTCCTGGACCTAGTGGCTAGCTTTCTCACTTTCCCTCTCTCTCTCTCTCACTCTGTCCCTCTTTGGTCAAATTAAAATAAATAAATAAATATATAAATACATGAATAAAGTTAAAATAATTCTTTAAAAAGAGATTGGTTTCAGGCATGGAGCAGGGAGGCATTGATTTGCGAGGTTCTTTCCTTCTCTGGAGGGTGGGTCAAACAGAGATGCAGCGAGTTGGAGAAAGACACAAAACACTAATGTCATATTGTTTATTGGCTGAGTTTAGTAGGAGAAACAGAGCTCTTAGTAGGCTTGTAAAGCCCATAGCAGCACTTGCAAGTGCTTCCTCCCTCCTGGAGCTAGTAATGTGCAAGAACGCTCATAGAGTGGCTTCCTCCCTCTTGGAGCTGACAATGCAAGGAACTGAGCTGAGCCAAGCCAAGGCCAAGCCAAGTCAAGGCTACTGGGGCTGAGCAGAGCAAACCAAGGCTGAGCAGAGCAGAGCAAGCTAGCTAGCTGGGCAAGGCGGGGCAGAGCTGACCAGGAGCTCCTTTCTCTTAAAGGGGCTACAGGCAATAGTGGCTCATTGCAAAAACCAAACTGTTGCACACACACGTGAGTTTTACATTCAGTGGCATAGAAAAGCAAAGTCATAATTATGTAACAAGCACACAAGTGCAGTACAATTACTAACAATTTGTTTACCCTATGACCTTCAAACACAATAAGACAGGAGGTGAGGAAGCCAGACTAAACTATTCTGACTTCATTTGCAATAACCTCATGCTTCATTAACTCCTTTTTAGAAAAGTGTGGGGAAGGGGGCGCATGTTGCTTTGCTCTAAAGTCCATTTCTGCCAGTGTGAACTGCACAGTCGCTTCCTGTCTTCTTAGCTCCCACGATGACCCGAGCACAGCTTTTCCTGAACTCCGCCCTGCTTCTCCAATCTCTGCTCCTTCTTTCCCTCCTTTAGATCTTGTAGAAATGCTACCAGTACTTAGGCATTTCACACAGGAATTTTTCAAACTGTAATGAATAGGTTTCAAAAATGAATAAAAATGGGGACCAGCAGTTAGCGTAATGGCTATGTCACTGGACTCCCATGTAGTCGCCCGCAGTTTGAGTCCCAGACCCAGTGGCTTAAACTCACGCCGGGCGCGTGTGCGTGCGTGCCCAAGATCCCGAGAGGAGAATGGAGGAGAAGGGATTGCGGTGTGGCCATCCCCCCCCCCGGGAGGTGATTTCTCGCTTTCTGTGTCTCCGTCTCTCTCTGTCTTTCTGGCGAGCGTATGGGCCCTATAGCAAAAACCTCTCAAAAAAAAAAAAAAAAAAAAAAAAAAAAAAAAAAGAAAATGAATGAAAGTCGTTTTTTTTTTCTTCCATTTTTCATAGAATGATGAGCTATGTAGTTTGGAAGATAGTTTTTATTTAAAAGTAGAAATATTTTTATTTCTAAAAAATTTAGAAGTTTATTTCAAAAAATTTTATCAGAGGCTATGTGCACTTATGAGAGAGAATGAGAGAGAGAGAGAGAGAGAGAGAAAGTGAGAAAGTTTCCTCCTCCCCCCATGGGGAATGGTCACACCACAATCCCTTCTCCTCCATTTTCCCCCCCTTTTGGGATTTTGGGCATTCATGCACATGTGACCAGCATGTCTTTCAAGTCACTGGTCATGGACTCAAACAGTAAGGTCACGTGGACACCAACCACCTTAACCGCTACTCCATGGGCTGCCCTGAGAAGTGGAACTATTTAGAGAGCAAACATCCTTCTCTTCCCAGCTGTACTCAGAAAACAGGAAAACAGCAGCTTGCTTTCCTCTCTGCCAGGTTCACCCTCCCCCCCAGGTGTCTCCCCATGCCCCCCTTTCTTCTGACACTCCTTCCAAGCTACGAGAACAGGTTATCAAGGTGATAATAAGCGAGAAAATGTTCTGGCCTTGTTTTAAGCCTCAGCCACATTGCGCTGCTTAAACGAGGTTAAATGCCTGTGTGAACCTGTGCTTTCTATGCCCCTGGCCATGCAGCCCTAAGCCAGGCTGATCCAGCCTGGCCTCGGCCCTCTCTGCAAGAGGCTCACTGGTGCGGGAAGATTGAGGTGGCCCCAGCCTCCCCAGCAGCTGCTGACTTGCACTTGGAAATTCAATCCTCTCAAGGTAATTCCTCAGCTTAGAAAAAACTTCCAGCAATGAATGCTGAAATGGATGCCTCCCACTCCAAGCAGGATAATGGCCTGCTCGCTGGCTGCAGAGACGCTGAGGGTGGGATGGGGCCAAGCATCCCAGTGTGTAAAGCAAGGCTTTTAAAAGCAGGACCTTTGCAGTCTCATTAGGAGATTCCTAGCGATTTCTAGAACCCCATCTTCAGTCTTCTCTCTTTTTTGAGGTGCTCTAGATCCCAAATGTTTTAGAGCGTGTTTGGGCCACCCCTAAACTGAAAGTGGCCAGGCCTCATGGGTCAGAGAAAGCAAAATTGTGACTCAGTCTTGTCTCCACTAGGTGTCTCGGCGAGGGTGGAGCCACTCTAGTTTGCTTAGAGTGCCACAAGGGTACCAAGTTTGGAGACCAAACTAATTTTGAAAAAAGATGTGGCGCTTGATGTCCGCCTTCTATGCTAGGTATCTGTCACTGCACACAGGCTGGTGGAACGGATATCACCGGCAAAGCAGATGGGATACCAGGCGTGGAGAAATTCTTCCCGGGCAAGAAAGTTGCCTAGAGATGGTGGAATAACCATCTGCCTTTAAGAGTCTGTGGGTCATTATTCTCAGGCTGTAAGAATGTCCCTTTCTTTCTTTTGGCTGCCCCCAAAGCTGCCCCCATCTCCCACAGCAGAAGGTCCTGATGGAGGTTATAGATGGTGCCATGACAGCCGCTGCCTCCTCCTGGGGCCGGCCGTGTTGTGGGAGGATCGGAACGTCCTTGTCTCCGAAAGCTTCAGCGTGGAGTTTCAGGATGTGTTTTGGCAAGTGCAAAATCCAATAGTCATTGAACCCTTGATAATCTTTTATGCCCTGTAGAAGTATGTTTTTATTCAGCCAGTCCTTCAGGAGGTAAGAAATAAAGCTGTGCCATTCTCGGCATAAATTAGCATTTGTAACAATGCAGTGCAAAAAATGTAATTTAAATAGAACTGATTAGAATTTTGATAGGGCACCGAAGAACTTCTAAACAAATGCTGATCAGGTAATGAGTGGAACAAGTCATTTATTTTCGTGGTTCAGCTATCTGTTCAATGATTGGGTCTCCGTTTCCCAAACATATACAGTGACTGTTCGTTAATTATGCACTTCTCGCTCAGTAATTGTCCAATTTAACTACGGACTGTGAGCTTATAGGCAAAGCCACAGAAGACAGCAGAGGGAAAACGTAACAACCTAGATAAAACCGTATTTTCTTTCTGCAATCACGTTCACTAATTCAAGGACTCCGAGACAGGGGAGTTATTGTTAGACTTTGGCCTTGGTCTTGTCTTTGTGCAAGGAGCTAAATCACTGCCCGTTCCTTAAGCAGGGACATTTAAGCTCCAGAGTGCCGAGCTTTGCAGTTGAGGCTGTCCAAGTTGGCATTCAGCCTGCCTTTGCAGGGGTAGCCTCACCTTTGCATTGGCACACGGCAGACGTGCTATGAGTGGGGTAGAGAAGCTTTGGAATGCTATCCATTGAATCGCATGTTTTTCTTTAAGTGTTAATTCACAGAATTTTTCTCCTTCGACATATTGAAGGTTTGTTTCTTTTTCTTTTTCTATTTTTTTAAATTAAAATTGGACTGGCTCCATGGCCTGGTGGTTAAGATGGTTAGATCCTTCCTGCCTGACTGTGACGTTTAAGTCTCCATCCTGGCAGCTTGAGAAATATGCCAGGCATGTGTGTGTGTGCATGCCCAGTGTCCTAAAAGGGCAGACAGGTGGAGAAGGGGTTGTAGTGGAACCATTCCCATGGGAAGGGGTGCACGCTCGCCCTCTCTGTCTCTCTCTGGAGAGTATACTGCCCTCAAGCCCCCCCCCCCCCCCCCCCCCCCCAAAAAAAAAAACAAAAAAAAAACACCAGAAACCCAGCCCAAACAAAATACCCACTAAAACATTTCCTTTTTATTTCACAAGCAGTCCAACTTGCATTTGGGAAATTCTGGGGTTGCTATGTGATTAGATTCACTATCTGTTTTACTCAGTGATCTTCTTTATTGGTAATTAAAAATCGGTTTATCAGCTCTATTGTTCTGATATCACTCTGGTATAATGTTGATGTTAGTAGGATGTCATTTTTTTCAAATGCCAATGAGATGTTAAGTCCCAAGAGAGGTAACACTTGGAAATGAATTTTCTCCTGCAACTCGAATATGCCCTCCTCCTCTGGGGTGCTTTTGTGTGTGAAGGACTTCCAAGGATGAGGCCCTAGAAAGTGGAGCCTGCCTTGAATGAGCACCTCCCTCATAGGTGGTGAGAAGGAAAGGCTAACATACAACGTAGTCCTGTGATCTGGGGGGAAGGGGACGCTAATGCACACCTTAGCGATTTGTGTGAGCGGGACTTGTTTTCCATTTCCGCCACACCTGAGACGAGAACCCCTTCTGTCCTCAGGAACAATTATGTACAAAGCAAGCATCCAAAGCAGTGCCCCATGGAGGCATCGATGTTGTTTGTCCTTACGGAATAAAGATGGGGACTAGGCAAGGCCCAAGTGCAGGTAGCAGAGTGACAAGCGTGTGCACGAATTCCCTTCTTGTTGGAAACAGCAGCAAGCCCCTCTGGGAGATAGTCTTTGTTCCCCACACTTACTGCACTAACGGTGAAGAAAAAGTGAATGTCATTGCTGAAAGAATTTATAGTGCTTGACTTCCATGTTTACCATCCTTTTGAATACCTGTCTCTTTTAAAGCTGTCAAGCCACTTCATAGCTGAGTAAACAAAGGTGAAGGGGGGGAAAGAGAATTGCTGTACTCACAAAATAATTCTGAGGCCCAGGAGAAGTAAGAACCAGTAGTCCACTTTCAAAGCGATCTTCAATCACCTTTGCCTATTTATTTATTTAATTTTATTCTTTTTATTTATTTTTTTGGAGAGGTTTTTGCTGTAGGGCACGTGCGCTCACCAGAAAGAGAGAGAGAGAGAGAGAGAGAGAGAGAGAGAGAGAGAGAAGAAAGTGAGAAATCACCCCCCATGGGGATGGTCACACTGCAATCCCTTCTCCTCCATTTTCCTTTCCGAATCTTGGGCACGCACGCGCATGTGCCCAGTGTAAGTTTAAGCCACCGGGTCTGGGACTTGAACCGCGGTCGACTACATGGGTGTCCAGTGATGTAGCCATTACCCCATCTGCTGGCCCCACCTTTGCCTAGTTATGTCCCTATGCTTCTCTTTAAAAATAACGTATAGGGGGAACCAGCAGTTAGCGTAATGGCTATGTCGCTGGACTCCCACGTAGTCGACCGCGGTTCGCATCCCGGACCCGGTGGCTTAAAACTCACGCCGGGCGCGTGTGCGTGCGTGCCCAAGATCCCGAGAGGAGAACAGAGGAGAAGGGACTGCGGCGTGGCCATCCCCCCTGGGGGGTGATTTCTTGCTTTCTGTCCCTCTGTCTCTCTCTGTCTGTCTGGCGAGCGCACGCGCCCTATAGCGAAAACCTCTCAAAAAAAAAAAAAAAATAACGTATAGGGACTAGCAGATTGCATAATGGTTATGTTGCTCGACTCCCACGTAGTTGACCATGGTTTGAGTCCTGGATCTGGCAGCTTAAAATTCACACTGGGTTTGTGTGTGCATGTGCCCAAAATCCCAAGAGGAGAGTGGAGAAGGGATTGAGGCATGACCAGCCACCACACCCCCTGCCCCCTGAGGGTGATTTCTTGTGTTCTTTCTCTCTGTCTCTCTGGTGCATACACATCCTATAACAAAAATCTCTCTTTCTAAAATAAAATAGAATAAAATAAAAATAACATATTAAAAGATTTGAGTATATTAGAGATCACTGATATCATTTTCTACAATGATGATTTTGGTTCTAATGAACTCTGCTATTTAGAAATGTACTTAGAGGATTCACTACCTTGAACAAACAAATGGCAGATGGATAAAATATTGTGTTTGGGGTAATTTATTTTATCTGGCTACGTTAACTCTCGAGCAATTAACTAGATTATCTCCCTAATGTGAACAATGAGTATATTCATACCAAGACAATTGATTGGACAATTGTTCGAGGGTGGGTATTTTCTCTATTCTTTTTCCTTCTCCTCATGTCACCTCTCTTTGCACACATGCCTGGCTCTCTCTGTGAGAGCCATTTCCACAGCATAATGTCTACGCGAAGATGGTGAGCTCTCAAAAATCATAGCCGGGAACTATGGTGGCACATTTATTCTCAGCAGATCGCTACATATCTTTGGATTTTTATGTAGTGCTTACTTTACAATCACTGAGTTCCGAGTTATAACGTCGCCGTTATTTTGGTGGGCATATTAGAGCTGATTGTTTCTCTCAGCAGCCTTTGCCGCCCTCTGTGAGACCGCCACAGCTTACCTTATCATAATATTGGAAAGCAATTTCTCTTGACTGCTGTGAACCAACGCCAGAAATCCAAAATGCTGCCACAGTCATTAAGTGATTTCCAATTAGTTAATTGGTTTCACAGACTGCTTCTTTCTAAACTGCACCTTAAATGAAAAGCAGAACCATCCATTTTTGAGAGGAAAAAAAAAAAATCCTGGGGCCTTTGGGTTTTAAAATCCTTAAGCATAGCATACTTTGGGAGAAACTTCACTAACAACACCATTCCTGCAGAATAGAAACTGTTATTATTATCACTACAGGGAAAGAATGGAATTGCTCTTCTGGCTTTCCCAGATTGTCTAGAGGTTATGTTGCTCTCTTTGGATCAGAGGAAGTTAGGGAGATTATCACAGAATGGCACAGAACATGAAGGATTTCCAGATCAGCACATTTCTTCTTCAGGGAAGCTTCCTGGGCCTCCGTGTTGGGTGCCCAGGGCCCGATGTGTGTGGTTGCCCTTGGAGGTTGTATTTCTTTTTTATTTTAATTTGCCATAGGGTACATATGCTGGTGTGCTGGTGTGCATGCACGTGGGAGAGAGAGAGAGAGAGAGAGAGAGTGAGTAAGTGAGAGACAGAGAGAGAGAAAGTGAGAAATTACAACCCTTGCTCCATGGAGGTTGGCCGTGCTGCAATCTCTCCTATTCTGTTTTCCCCTTGGGATTTTGGGCATGCACACACACTCACCTGCCATGCATTTTAGGCTGCTAGGTCTAGAACTTGAATAGTGTAATGTAGGATCGCCATGTAGAATCCAACTGCCTTAACTTCCGCACCACCAGCTGGCCTAGGAGATTGTATTTGTTTTTTAAAGAATTATTTTATTTAACTTTATTTATTATTATTATTATTATTGTTTTCCAGTTTGATCAGAAAGAAACAGAGAGAGAGAAAGGGAGAGGGAAAATGAGAAAGCAAGTCACCAGGTCCAGGACTTGAACAGTGGTTGGCCATGTGGGAGTCCAGCGCCTGTAACTACCACGCCACCTGCCGGCCCCTTGGAGGTTGTATTAAACCTCACTGAACAGTGGAGTGAAGTCCTTGAGTGTGGTTCTTAAATAAGGTGAAGAGGTTATGGAATGGGATACCACAGCTGAGTAAAAAATATGAACAATTCAATACAAAGGACCCCTCTCCAAAAAAACTAGTGGAACTATTATCATATGTGCACAAAACAATGTAATGTTTAATGCTGAAGAAGATAAATATGTGTATGTTTGTGATTTGATTAGTTTACACTGTAGAAATGCTTTGAAAAACCACAGTGTACCTCACAAAGACGTATATCAAATATATATAAATCAGAAATCTTACCTTAAAAAGCTTGCTTTTTGGAAAGGGAATGGGACGTGATTATGTCGATGGACCGGCAAAGGAACGAGGCGAAGGAAGCATGAGAGGCTGTTCCAGATCCTTTCTCATCTGCACCTGTGTTAATGGTGGCGGGTGCATAAACATGAACTTTGAGCAATGTGTGATTTATTCAATACGGGAAATGCAACAGGGTAAACACCCAATAGGGTAAATTGGGTAATAATTAATGTCCTCAGAAGAGCAAACCAGTCATCAGTTCCCTGATGGAGAAATCTTAGCTTTACTAGTGGATGGATAGAACACATATGACAACGAATGCAAATTTCCCTCTCCGTTAGACAAAGATGGAATCCGTCCAATCAGAAGCAGCAGACTAGTGCTTAAAAACATGGATTCTGGGGCCAGACTATCTGGGGCCAGACTATCTGGGTGGACATCCTGACAGTCATGCTCCAGTTGTGTGACTTGGGACAAGTTACTTGGCCTCCCTGTGCTTCAGTCCCTTAGGAAATAGGGGAGGAGAATAATACCATCCTCACAAGGTTGCTAGGAGAAGTAAATGGGTGATTAAAATGTATAAATCTCGGGACCAGCAGTTAGCGTAATGGCTATGTTGCTGGACTCCCATGTAGTTGACCACAATTTGAGTCCTGGACCCGGTGGCTTAAACTCACGCTGGGCACGTGTGCATGCATGCCCAAGATCCTGAGAGGAGAATGGAGGAGAAGGGATTGTGGTGTGGCCGTCCCCCAGGGGGGTGATTTCTTGCTTTCTGTCTCTCTGTCTCTCTCTTTCTGGCGAGTGCATGTGCCTTATAGCAAAAACCTCTCCCCCCCAAAAGAAATTATAAATCTCTTAGAGTCAGAGTCAATGCACAGTTTGTTGAACAAGCCAAATTTTATAATAGGTCAAATTTTGAAAGAGCCACCTTTTGGCATCTCCTTGGAGAAAAACCTCTCATCTTATGGCTAATTGATTACTGATGAGAACCAATAGCCCAAGGAGGGTGATAGGTGGGATGCAGCTGGCATCAGCCCGTGGCCAGCCAGCCATGTTCTCTGCCATTGGCTCTTCAAAACAATCTCTTCACCCAAACCAACCAGAGCTTGGTCTTCTTGTTAAAGCACAGTGTTTATGTATAGAAGCATTAGGTTGTTGGGAAAGTCACGACATATTTTTCTATGTAAAAATGCATCACGACTTTCCCAATGACCCAATAGATTAATTTGGAAGGGAAGGGGAGGCAGGGATTGGGTACTGGGGCAGAAAGAACTTCAGTGTGTGCACACTCATGTGTGTGTGAAAGAGAGACAGAGAGGCACAAGCATACACACACACATAGACAGACTGAAAGACACACACATACACAAACACACAGACCAGCATACAGCGATAACATCTAGGTAGCAACAAAAAATCTTGAGTGAGGGTGAGAACGTGCCTGAGAAAGGCCCAGTGTTGAGAAGGAGATCAGAAAGGAGAGAGGAGTATGGGAGGAGGAGGGAGCCAAGGCCAGAAAATCCTAGCCCTGGCCCCAGTGACTTCCCATTAGCTTTAGCAGTTGGTTGGATTCAGCAGCCTGGAGTCCTTCCATAATGACTTTATGGATTACAATTTAAAACCAGATTTTACACAACGGCACCCATGCTGCATTGATAACACACTGCCACGGTCGGGCTTGCAGTGGTCTCGGATGGAACTCCGTGGTATGCATTCTGTGGATGGTGCCAGGTCTGCTCACTGGCTAGAGCTGCAGCCACCCTTTCTCCATGTCACTTCCCCCTGCCTTAGGCTAGCACTTCTGGGCAACATGCTGGTAGGCTGACCGATGCATTTATTTACTGGGTGGTCTTGATAGTTAGAGATTTGACTGCTTTTTTGTGTACGTGTGTGCGTTTTAAACTTTTATTTTTAGGTTTTCTTCTACAGCACATCTATTCCAGCCAAAATCTCAGTTGAAGAAACATTAAGCATGAAATATCATAATTATGTACGATTTTTGATACTCTGTGCTTTGAAATGTCTGAAATGTTGCAAAGTGAAATGTTTTCACAGAAGGTAAGTTCTCTGGCCCCTTAGCCTGCAATTCACTCGTTTCTTACCACCCTGCTATTTCAGAGAGCAGGAATCTTTTGTCGGCTTTATAGACTAGCATGCAGTTTTTCCAACTCATAATGTATGTATTTTTTAGAACAGTAACTGCTCGTTTGTTAATCAGAGAAGAAAAAATCAGAGGGAATGATTGGTCCTTTCTAAAGGGAAAAGTACATTTTTCTTGTAATGAAGCATAATCACAGATTTAGTTCTCTGGTCTATGAAGATCATTAGAACTCAACAAACATTCCATCAATCAGCCAGATAACCTCTCCCTGCCATCCAGAAACTTATTTTTTATTTTTATTTTTTGGAGAGGCTTTTGCTATAGGGTGCATGCGCTCACCAGAAAGACAGAGAGAGACAGAGACAGAAAGCGAGAAATCACCCCCGGGGGGGATGGCCACGCCGCAATCCCTTCTCCTCCATTCTCCTCTCAGGATCTTGGGAACACATTCACATGTGCCCGGCGTGAGTTTAAGCCACTGGGTCTGGGACTCAAACCGTGGTCAGCTACAAGGGAGTCCAGCGACATAGCCATTATGCCAACTGCTGGTCCACCAAAACAAGAGGAATACCGTGCGCCTATACCTTTGAAATACTTTTTTGCCCTCTATTTATGGGAAACAGAATCTCAAGAATTCCCGTCCAGGGATCTTGAAGAAATTTGGCCTGTAATACATTTAAATTCATTTACAAGCCAGTGAAGTGATTTCCTTGGAGTTATTACTCGAGCAGTAATAATGCCTATGAGTGGGTCCTTGAACAGAGAGCTAACTACTGAAAATGACAGAGCTGACACTGCCTGACTGGTGGTGCTGAGAGAAGGGTCTGCAGGGTGTCTCCCGAGGGGATAAGCACACTGGGACAGGCGTTGCCATCTGTTAATTGCAGGACTTAAAACCACAATTCAGTGACACGGGATTCCTTGCTAATACCCCCCTGGTCGCGTGGCTTTTCCATTTCAGAAGGCAGCGGGATCCTGCCGCAGAGTCAATGCGTGTCTAAAAGCCTGATTAGATGTATTGCGGTGTACATGGAATATTTTAGTCTCTGGATATTATTTATGTTGAGACAGGAGCAGTCTTGGGGGACTGGAGATGCATTAAACCCTGCATACTTAACTGATGATCTTCTTCCAGAGAGTCTGCGTGCTACTGTCTGGGCTCCAGTGGCCCCGGGTAAGCTCTTGGCTTCTTCCTGACCTGCAGTAAACCTGCTCTCCCTGCTTGAGATGCATTAGAAATAAACAAAATGCACTTGTTTGAATCGATATTGGGCATTAAGCGGTTCCTGGGCTTTATGGCAGGAGCTCTGATAGGAGAGGTTATCCTCTCACTGCACTGGGGTTTGGGCGACAGGAAATTTAAGACTAAATGGGCTAGAAGTTTAATCCTTGGTCTTATGACTGTTGGTCTAGTGACTGTCCCTTGGCTCTCAATTCTTTATGAAGCACCTTAGTCGGTAGGAGGAAGGTGCTGTCCTCTGTTAACATTTTATCTGTTCTCATAGCTCTGCTTCCCCTAGCCTTCTCCCTTCCACCTGGAATGCCCTTCATTCTTCCTCTGGATATCTATCCTCGTCTGTTCTGGTATTGCTAACAGAGATACCAGGGCCTAGATGATTTTGTAGAGAAGATAAATGTTTATTTATGAATCTCACGATTCTGGTGGCTGGAAAGTCCAAAGGTCTGGGCCTGAAGCATAGCTGACTGAAGCACAGAGATTGGCAGGTGTGTGCAGAGACAGCAGTTTGCTCCCTCTCTCTTCTAGCACCTAGCTCTCAAAAGACCTACCCTCTTTTGCGGTATCTAAAACCCACTACATCTTGCAAGACATTGTTAATCACTTCATGAGACTGTTACCTTTTTAATAGTCTGCATGATCTAATTACCACCCACTAGGCCTCACCAACTCTTAACATTCAATTCCAAAACATGAAACTTTGGGGACAAGCTATCATCCAAACTTTCAGAATATCCAAACTCAACACATTCTATTTTCTTTTTTTTAGAGGTTTTTCCTATAGGGCTTGTGCGCTCACCAGAAAGACAGAGAGACAGAGAGACAGAAAGCGAGAAATCATCCCCCAGGGGGGATGGCCATGCTGCAATCCCTTCTCCTCCATTCTCTTCTTGGGATCTTGGGCATGCATGCACACGCGCCCAGTGTGAGTTTAAGCCATCAGGCCCGGGACTTGAACCATGGTCGACTACATGAGAGTCCAGTGACATAGCCATTATGCCAACTGCTTGGTCCCCAAACTCAACTAATTCTTAAAGAGTCAGCTAAAATGTTACATTGGTCTTTCTTGGGGCCTTTCTTCACGAATCCTGCAGACCATGCCCACACAATTATATACAATGAAAAAGCATCATGGTATCATATAAAAATGTAGAGTGGATTTTTAAGCTAGGTAGGCCTGAGTTGACACCCTAGATGTTACAGTTACTAGGTGTGCTTATCTGCGAAGGCTACTTGGTCACTTTTTGCCTTTATTTTCCTTAACTGTAAAATGGGGTGACACTGTACCGGGATGTTACTTCCGTAATCCTTCATAGTTCATTCAGATCACTGTCATTCTCAACCTTTTAGAACCTTGGATCTGTTTTAGAATCTGATAAAAGTTATGGTTTCTCCTCCCCCTGCCCCCGCCAAAGTAAATGCATGCAAAGTTTTTCATACAATTTTAGGAACTTCGAGGATCCCTACAGTCCAAACAAAAGCTGGTTTGTGGCGTTTTGATTCCTTGGTTAACCCTTTTCCCTCCAATAGAAAATTTAGAGCACCTGAAAAGGGACCTGCTACAGAAAAGAGACTGAATGAATATTAGTTATTCTACCAGTTTCCTCAATTACAATCAGAACATACCCTGGCCCTGGGGGAAATCTAACTGTAATTTTTTCTTATATTTAGTTTTGAGAAGCTGTCGTGTACAAGTGACAGAAATACCTCTGAGCAGAGAGTCTAGTTCTTGACTGACATGTCTTCCAGCTGGCCTGCCATACCTTGTTTGAACAAATTTGGCCTTTTCAAAAAATCTTCCCTTTCTTGTCGGACTCTACCCTGCAGTCCTGTGTGTGCTGCTACCCAGCCAGGTGACACGTTCTGCTGACATCTCTGTCTTCACTCCCTGTGTGGAATTTATAGCAATTATCCTTTGGTTGGTCCCCGTGTCTGTATTTTGGCAGGACGCCCTGGCTTCCATGTGATAACCGCTTTGCAGACAGTGCAGCCGAAGCCCTGCCAAAGCCTAATGTCACCCCTTGTCAGATGCTGTCTGTGTCCAGGGGTTACTGACACCCACCCTGCCTTCCTCGCTGGCTGCAGGTTCTCCTTGCCCCATGTTTGAGAGCACACATTGGTGTGCAAGGCTGACTGGGATCCAGCTCATCTAAACAATGTTATTAGTGAACCTGGATAATTCAGGCACCTTGGAATGTTTTTTATGACCTGCGCTACCTGGATTGGTTTGTCTGGCTGTATACAGCAAGTAAATGACCTGGATAATCGCCATATTTCTATTCTACTTCGCACTGTGTAGCCTGAGCCTCTGGAAACAAAAGTTTTCTCTACAACAAAGTCACTTCTCAAGAACAATTACGCCCCCTGGGGGTGATATCTTTGTCAATGTGTGCCAAAGTATGACTAAACAAATTGGCTGGAAAAACAGTTTTCCCATCTGACTTTCATTCGATATTTTCACCAAAGATCAATGAGGATAACCAAACCCCCAAATATAAAAACAGTAAAAATAAACAAATAAAGGCTAAACCATTCTCTCCCCCCATCTCCCACAAAAGAAAAAAAAAAAAAAACCCTTTCATGGATGTCTCGTTCTCTTTCATGGTTCAGGTTTTATTTAGTTATTCTATGGCTGAATTTTAAACATCTGCATTAGTGAGTTTAAGGACGCCACCAAGGACTGCTTTTCAAACTTTCATGTGCATATAGATCAGCTGGAGGTCTTATTAAAATGCATAATCTGAAAAATGTAAAAATAAATAAATGAAAGAAAAAAAGGAAAAAAAAGAAAAAAAATGCATAATCTGATTCACTGGGTCTGGGGAGGGGCCTGAGAGTCTGCATTTTAACAAGTTCCCAGGTGATGCCTTTGCTGCTGGTTCTTGGAAAAGTCTCAGAGAAGTGAGACCATTGTCTTCTCCAGTAAGATAGCTTCCCCGCCGTGATCAAGCCAATTCCAACACATGCTATGGGACCCCTTTGGACCCTCTACTTGGCTAGATGTTTGTCATTACCTGATTCTATTTCCTTACAGCCAATGTAAGTGGAAGGGCTGTGGTATTGTGAAAAGAACAAATAAATTGTAATGAATTAAGGCAGAATCCACCTAATTGCAAGATATTATCCACAAAGAAAATTCCTTAACTGCAAGTCCTCATTGACTTTTCACTAGTTATTTAAAGGTCTATGTAGAAAATTGTTCATCACTCAAAAGTTAGAACAGCCTAGAAAAAGGCGATGAATGTAAATTTTTGGAGTCTTGAATATTTGCAGCAAAGAACAAATTTTTAGAGCTTGAATTTTAGACAAGGAAAACTCTAGTCATATCCATTCATTATTTTTTTGTGAAGTCTTATTAAAGGTCATTTGTTTAAACAATTCTTCAAATTAAAACATTCTTATTAATTATCTCTAAATAAATTTTATATCTTTGTAAACTAGTGCAGCCACCATGGACAACAATATAAAGGTTTCTAAAATATCTAAAAATAGAACTTCTGTGTGACCCAGTAATCCCACCCTCAGGTATCTACCCAAAGTACAGGAAATCACTCTGTTGGAGAAACATTTGCACACTCATGTTTACTGAGTTCACAATAACTAAGTCATGTAATAAACCCAAGTGCTCAACAAACAAGTAGACAAAGAAAATGTGGCACATATACACTATGGAATACTACTCAGCCCTAAAGAACAATGAATTCCTGACATTTGACACAAAGTGAGTGAACCCAGAAGATATGAAGCTGAGTAAAATAAGCCAGACTATAAAAGAAAATGTTATTCTTTTTTGCTTATTTCTTTGTTTTTACGTCTCTTAAGAAACCACCTCAATTCGTTTCTAAAATGAGTTTTTATTAGCAAATAATAAAACATTTATTCCTTCAACACTAAGTGCAAACTATATATAAAAAGATTATATTGATAGTAGCGACTTTACTTCTCAGCTAATAAACCAAGCCATTAACCTCTGTGAATTTCCATCTTCACATATGTATAATGAAGGGCTGGATTGGATGATCCGAGTTCTCTGATACCATGTCATTTGAAGGACTGGGAGAGGCAGAAGCAGTAAACAGTCTTGTCTGTTTGTGGCTTCTGACTGTCCTACATAAAGGCTTTTCTTAGCTCTTTCTCTTTCATTGCGAAGCAGAGAAGCATGTATCTTTCTCTGTGTGTGTTTTATGCTCAAAGGGCAGCAAGTGAGGAAAGAAATGTTTCTGTGCAGTAATGTCATTTTTTTTTTTTTTTGAGTGGAAGAGAATTCCTATTAAAAAGAATCCTACATAGAATTCCTATTTGTAAAAGTGAGAAATGTGAGAGGGTCAGAAGTCTTTCCTTGCCCCCTGAGGTGGTTCCAGAAATGCCCTCCATCTCTGTGGAAGACAGATAGAAACAATGCCCTGAAGTTAGTTATCTAAGGTCCAAGTCCCTCCAAATTGCTCCACACGGTGTCTGTAAATAATGCTGGTGATGGGAAATCTAACTTGGGAAAGAAATGTGTAAGGCGTTGTGCGTCTTAGCAGGTCTAAGGAAATGAGCATAAGGAGTAGAAAGAGGCTGTTTCCTTCGAGGTCGGTAAGGGGAGCAGCCTGGCAGTCGTGCATATAACTGAGCAGGCAAGGTCCTCAACGCCTTATAGTTCTTCCTGTGGAAGGAATGAGTTTTATTTATTTATTTATCTTTGAAATTTTCGTGAGAGGGTGCATGTGCTCACTGAGGGGAGAGAGAGAAAAAGAGAGAAAAAGAGAGAGCGGGCGGTCCATAAGGAATGGTCACATCTCAATCCCTTCTCCATTTCTCCTTTTGGGATTTTGTGCACACACACGTGGCCTGGTGTGTTTTTCATGCGGCTAGGTCTAGGACTTGAACTGCACATCAGCCACGTGGGATCCAGCTGCTTCAATCACCTGCTGGCCTGGATTTGATTTTCGTAATGGAGAGGCTGACCCCTGGACTTGTCTAGAAACAAGAATGAGGGGCGGGCAGAGAGAGAGACAGGGAGAAATGTAGCCAGTCTTTACTCCCTGGGTCTGGTGGGCAGGAAATGAAGCAGAGCTGCTGGGCTTTATGATGGATGGTGCAGAGGGGTCTCGCCTGTCCTTGCACTGCGTCTGTTCACACGGGGGCTGGCTTTGGAAGTCCCAGTCTGCAAACCACAGGGGCTGGGTTTAGACTCTAAATCAAGTGCTTTTTTCTTCACTGCCTTTAGTGTGTGTGGAATGCTTAAGCACTGAGTGAAAAGAGGAATCCTGGTTTTCACTTAGGTCAGTAGAGCATCCGTCCTGCTATGGCCTTTAGGGGAACGACTCTTGTGTGTGCGTGTGTGTGCGTGCATGTGCGTGTTTTTTTCCCTCCCTTTTCCTTACGAGATGACTAAAGTGAAGTGTTCCTTTCCTGTTGTTGTGAAGGCTCCTGTCTAGTTGAGTTGCTTCTGTAGCAAGAACAGTCAGTGTCATTAATTTTTTTCCTGTACTGTGTGGGCTGCGGAACATGAAACTGACTTGATTGATCACATTGCCACTTCGAAACGGGAGCCTTCAGAGGCAGGTGGGTGAGTGGGTTGGTGAAATACTTCGGAGAGTTAATGCATTTGTGTAGTTATCAGCAACACCGCCCTTCAGTAGATGGATGACATTTTGGATCAGACTGAGTGCGAGGGAGGGGTTGGGGAAAAATCAAGATTGAAGAGAGAGATGGGGTGAAACCAAAGGAGAAAATGACCCTGCCTCAGCCATACCCCCTCTGTGACTGTGAGATGGGGTGTGGGGTCCACTTTAAAGCGGACATGGGAGGACTGGCATGTGTATCTGGAGAACATGCCAGAAAGGAAAAAGGGTTGGAAATCATGTTATTTAAGGAAGGGATCAAAGATAAGCCTATTTAATGGCAGAGGAGAAATTTCTATTTTCCTGTGTGTTCTGTTTTTGTTTGTTTGTTTTTATTGCCAGAGGATGCATGCACTCATGACAGAGAGAGACAGACAGAGGGAGAGGGAGAGGGAGAAGGAGAAAGCATCCTCAATGGAGTGTGGTCATGCTGCAATCCTTCTTCCTCCATCCTTCTTTTCCATCAGGATTTTGGACACACTGTACATGTATCTGGCATAGTTTTTCCAACTGCCAGGGCTGGGACTCAAACTGAAGCTGGCCATGTGGGATCTGGCTCCCATTGCACAGCACTGAGCCACTGCATTATGGCAGGGCTAGCCACGTGGGTTTTGTTTTTGCCCTCAATTTTTGGACTTCTCTGTCACAGAGAATTTTGAGATTATTCCATGGGGCTTCCAAGGAAGAATTGGAGCCTATTTTGGCTCCATTTGAGGGTGAAGTGTTTAAACGGAAAGGGCAGCTTCTTCTTGTGAAAATGCATTTGTCCTCATGCCACAGTTCAAGCCAATGCTTTAAGGCAGTTGTGTGGACTTGGGTGTATTTAGCCTGAATGACCTCTAGAACCCCTTAGAAGGCTGTCACAAAAAGATTCCCTGACATTTCATAAATTGCCTCCCCATTTCTGATAACAGCTCATAGACAGTTTGTGGTCTTGCCCAAACTAGATGGCCTACCCTGGACCGAATCTAGTTTCCCGTGGAAGTGAAGTGATAATAGAATCGCCTTTTCCCTCCTTTAAGAAATAAAAGGATGAAAACAAACTTAGTTTCAGTTTAGCCATATATAGAAAGAACTTAGAACCTAGGACCTCAAGTGGATCCTAGCTCAAACATTTACCTCCTATGTGAGATTGGGCAAAAACTTCAGTTTTTAATTGACGAAATGGAGTGAATATAACGTTCCTAAGGTTGTTAAAAACGTTGAACCGGATGATAGAAGTACAGTTCCTGAGACAGGGCCTGGGACGCTGTAGTGACTGAAGAAGTGGAAGTTACGCTCTTTAGTCTCCTAGATAATTACAGATAGCACAGTCAGATAATGAAGCAACTTAGGGTCAAGGTCAGCTCAGAAATATAGATGTCCTTTGTATTCATTTTATAGGGCTGCTCTGACAAATGACCACAGACATGATGGTTTAAAACAGCAGAAATGTATTGTCTCCCCATGCTGGAGGACAGAAGACTGGCATCAGGGTGTTGGTAGGACTGCACTGCTTCCCAAGTCTCTGGAGGAAAATGCCTCTCTGCTTTCCCCAGCTTCTGGGGGACACCAGGTGTTCCTTGGCTTGTGGTTGCATCATTCCTCTCTCTGCCTCCATCTTCACATGGCCTTGACCATGGTGTTGGTGTCTTCTCTTCTTTGTCCCTTGTAAGGATATTTGGCCATTGGATTTAGGGACTACCTGGTTAATCCAGAAAGATCTCATCTCAAGATCCTTAATTACATTTTTAAAGACACTTTTTCTCAATAAGGTCACATTTGTAGTTACCTAGGATTAGGACTTGGCCAGATATCCCCCAACACACACACACACACACACACACCCCTGTGGGGTAGGGGAGGTTCATCATTCAACACACTGCATCCTCTGTGGAGGGAACTAAGTGACAAATTCTTGTCCTGGAGTGCCTGCCAAATCCTTTTATTGTGTACATAGACTCCTTAGCTTACGAGGTGGTCGGCCAGTGAAATGGAAAGGATGGCGTTCAGGTTGGGGTGAGATAGAACTGAGCTGTTCCTGGTGAGCTTTTCCCTGTCTCTACATTTCCACTTGTCTTTCTCCTTTCAAGTGTCTGGCTACCTCCTTCACACTCTCCCTTATCTACCTATTTAGGTTGGATTAGACATTAGAAAAATGCCTTTTGATGAGTTTGGATGAAGAAAGGGTGTGAAGGCGGCATGTTGGTGTGGTTCTCCATTATAGCCTTAGCTACCTACCTACTGAGACAAACTTAGAAATGACAGTCTTCTAAACAACAGTTATCATTCTCAGTTGCCCACCCACGAGGCTCTTGCTGACTGTGATTCTCCACAGACAGAATGCAGCGTAGTCGTGACTCAGTTGTATGTGTAGCTGGTGTGCCATGTAGAGTCTATGCTGTGCTACTGCTGGGATTCAGACAAATATGGTCTACTTTAACTGGAGTGGTGGGATCACTGGGGAGGGCCCTGACAGGTTTCTTTGCAGGATGGACTCAGGAGTATCTGAGAGAACTCGCACCAATGGGAAGGAGACTGCATGACAGTCCAGCCCCGATGCTTCAGAGAAGAAGCAGGATTCTAAGTCCTAAGTGGCATTTCATTCTTAAATCTGCCAACGGTCCATTCCTGGGTCTTAGAGAGACTTAGAGTGAACTGAACCTTAAAGCTGAGAGTGGTATCACCACCACTCTACAAGATATTGTAGCACAATTGACACAGTCTTGTATCTCCTGGCCAGGGAACAATAGAAAACAGGGAGAATGAGAGAAGCACAGCTCAGCTCTGGCCCTCAGGAGTGCCACTGGCAGTGCCCAGCTGGGTAACTCACGATCCTCTCAGGGGTGGCAGCAGTTTGGCAGATGTGGTTCTAGCCAATGGAAGTTGCATCTGTGCTCAATAGGAGGAGAAAGAAATGTTCCAGATGGGATAAGTGATTTGCTACAGAAATAACAGTAGTGCCCACCAGAGACCACTGGATAGCAGAGCTGTCTTTCCGAGGGATATTTCAGCATTCAGTTAACAATGATTTGACAGGCACCCTCCCTGAGCCAGATAATGGCAACACAAAACTAGGGTGACACAGATGGTGGACAGACTCTATTGTGGTCTCTGTACTTTGAGAAACTCTTCAGGGACTGGAATTTTGTATGAGCAGACAGAAGCGAAATTGGGTAATTTTTTTTTTTTTTTAAACATAACCTCATTTCATTGCACAGTTCAATGGGATTTGGAAGTTGGGTGCTACATGTTATAGGGTTTGCAAATATGTTCAGGCTTCGATTCTAGTCCACAGGTTTACAAGAAGTCTTCTACACTCAAATACCTTTCTTAATTTTAATTAAAAAATTTTTAATTGACAAAAATTATACATATTGGGGCCAGCAGGTGGCATGGTGGTTAAGGACGCTGGACTCCCAAATGACCAGCCATGGTTTGAGTCCTGGACCTGGCAACTTGCTTTCTCACTTTCCCTCTCTCTCGCTTTATCCCTCTCTGGTTAAATTTTAAAAAATGCATAAAGTTAAATAAAATAATTCTTTAAAAAATTATACATATTTACCATGTATAACATATTGATTTGGAATATGTATACATTGTGAAATGGATAATTGAACTAATTAACATGTTTTTATCTCATATACTTACTTTTTTTTCGTGGCAAGAACTCTTAAACTACTTTCTTGGCAGTTTTCAAGAATACCTTACATCATAGTTAACTGTGGTCACCATGTTGTGTAATAGATCCCTTGAACTTTTTTCTCCTGTTTGAGTAAAATTTTGTATCCTTTCACCAACATCTCCCCAACTCTGCCCCTGCCCTCCTGCCCAATCTGCCGGCCTCTGGTAACCACCCTTCTACTCTCTGCTTCTCTTTTTTAGATTCCACATATACATGAGATCATGTGTTATTTCTCTTTCTGTGCCTGGCTTATTCACTTAATATACATCCTTTAGGTTCATCCATGTTGTCAAAAATGACAGACTTTCCTTCTTTTTAAAGGCTGAAGAGTATTCCATCACGTATATACACGGCATTATTTTTATTAATTCCCCCATTTATGGACACTTAGGTTGACTCCTAAGTGTCTAGTGTGAACACTGCTGCAGTGAGCATGGGAGTACAGATATCTCTTTGACACACGTTCATTTCCCTTGGATATATACCCAATAGTGTGATTGCTGCATCATGTTGTAGTTCTATTAGGTCGTTGGGCAAGTCACGACCTACTTTTCTATGCAAAGATGCATCATGCCTTTCCCGATGAACCAATATTTCCGATCTCAGCTGAACACCTTTCTAAGATAGCAGGCCACAACCTGCCTAGTGTCTGCCCTTCACAAAGGGCGAAAGCTGGTCATGAACACGAGCCCCAGGGGAGGGATGGATGAACAGGTGGGCCTGAGGGATGAAATGGCCAGGTACTGGACATTGGTCTGAGATTGACTCAGATCAGAAGGGGTCATCTTTTGTGATTCTGTTTGCCTTGTGACAGTATTTGTGCATGAGTATGTGTGTGTGTTCTCTCTGCTTCCTAGGCTCAAATTCTCCATTGCATCATTTCCTGAGGTCAAGTGTTTATCAAACTCTGGCAATATGTATATGAATATTCCAGGACCTTGCTAAAATGTAGAGACTGATTTAATGTACATGTGGAGGGGTCTAATATTTCTAACAAGCTCCCAGGCCATGCCGAAGCTGGAGGTCAGTAAACTCTACTTTGAGCAGAAAGGTTTTAGTCCATAAGGGTGCTGCCTGCATTAAGGCCTCTGGAGCCATTTCTAGTTCGGCGATGGCTTTGGAGTTCTGCCTGCTTCTGTTTGCTAGGATTCATGGAGAATGTTTCCTGGTCTTTTTTTTTTTTTTTTTCTTTTAGGTTAAGTCCAATTATTTACAAATACTATGTATCTTTTTGACTCTGAAGATAAGGTCTACCTGCACCCTATAAAGTCCATATTTGGGCTTTTGATATCAACACACACTTTTCTCAGAGTGTTACTAACACTGCCGGTGGGGAAGCCCTGAGTACCAACCTGTTTTAGGAAAGAAATTCATCTTGTTAGAGGGAGTTGAGCTACTTACAAGGCAGATAACGTTCTGCAGCTTGCTGAATTGATGGAGAGAGGCACCGGGATTCAGACTCACCTATTTTTCATTCTTTGAATGAAGTCTATCTTCTGAATTACATGAGCCATGTGAAGCAGGGAAAGAGAGCAACGATTCTGGAAACAAAAACAGAGTTCTTATCTTTTAATACAGAAGAGAATGCCTCAGGATATTATTATTTGTGATTTATGGGGTGCATAGCAATATGACCAGTGTCTCACCATTGCAGAGAGAAGACTCTGACCCTCTCTGCCTCTGATGAACCCTTGTAGCTTCTTAGGGGCAATTTTCCACTGTAGAATCATGGCTGCATCATAAAATCCTGGCTTTAAAAAAAATTACACTGAATGAGCTACTAGGAAACCTGGTGTCTACTTCCAGTCCTCCCACTAACTTAGTCTATGGCTTTTTACCCCCAAATTCCTTAGATCTTCTCACCTACCAGTAAGTCAGGTTAATGACACTTGCTCTCAATGTTTGCCTGTAAAATATCTTGAAATATGTTTATTAGCTAAATTAGTCTCAAATACTTGGGAAAACTCATTTTCTTTTCTTTCTTTTTTTTTTTTTTTTTGAGAGGTTTTCGTTATAGGGCGTGTGCGCTCTCCAGACAGACAGAGAGAGACAGAGAGATAGAAAGCGAGAAATCACCCCCCAGGGGGGATGGTCACGCCGCAATCCCTTCTCCTCCATTCTCCTCTCGGGATCTTGGGCACGCACGCACACGCGCCCGGCGCGAGTTTTAAGCCACCGGGTCCGGGACACGAACCGCAGTTGACTACGTGGGAGTCCAGGGACATAGCCATTACGCTAACTGCTGGTTCCCATGGGAAAACTCATTTTCTTCCTGAAGATATATCACATTTCACTGACAAGCTCAAACTGTGTGGATGAATAAAGTCAGCTGAGCAAACGAAGCAGAGAACATGATGCTAGTGCCCTTTGCAAAACGCAGTGAAAAAGAAGGCAAATTTCCTTCTCTTCCTTTTTCCTTCTTTCCTTCTGGATTTTCTAAAACATATTTTGAACTAATGTCAGATTTGTGGAAATTTGCAAGAACAATAAAAAGAATTCTTGTATAATCTCCACCCCTATTGTCTAGTTGTTCACATTTTCCCACATTAGTTTTCTCTTTCTGTCTTTGTGTGTATGTATCTATAGACATATATCTGGATGTTTTTCTTCTGACCCAACTGAAAGTAAGTAAAAGATAAGACAGGTACCCTGTTATGCCTAAATACGTCAGTGGGTATTCTGTTGGCTTCCCTTCCCTCTGAGGTCTTCGAACTTGAATTGAGCCATGATGCCAGTATAGCAGCTGTATATAGCGCGTTGTGGGACTTCTCAGTTGTTGTAATTGTGTGAGCTGATTCCTCTAATAAATCCCTTCCTGTATACCTATACATTACTGCTGGTCCTGTCTCCCTAGAGAACCATGACCAATACAACAAGGAACAGTAACAGACAGGAAGTACCAAAGTGGAGTTCTGAGAATACTAAAGTTATCGGGAACCAGCAGTTAGCGTAATGGCTA
This sequence comes from Tupaia tana, assembly GCA_026018925.1. Taxonomy (NCBI): domain Eukaryota; kingdom Metazoa; phylum Chordata; class Mammalia; order Scandentia; family Tupaiidae; genus Tupaia; species Tupaia tana. The sequence continues at coordinate 17,145,021 of JAKSZU010000021.1, forward strand.
TGTCGCTGGACTCCCACGTAGTCGACCGCGGTTCTTGTCCTGGACCCGGTGGCTTAAAACTCATGCCAGGCGCATGTGCGTGCATGCCCAAGATCCCGAGAGACCATCCCATCTGGGGGGTGATTTCTTGCTTTCTGTCTCTATGTCTCTGTCTGTCTGGTGAGCGCACGTGCCCTATAGCGAAAAAAAACCTCTCAAAAAAAAAAAGAAAAAGAAAAGAGAATACTAAAGTTATAAAAATAAGATGATTATTGTACAAAAAAAAAGATGAATTGAGTAAAAAATCCTTTCTCCAATCCCACTTTCTTTCGAGTACTAGTAAAGATTTTGCGGTATTATTTCAGATATTTTGATTTGTTTATAAAATATAGGAATTTGTAACTGGTTTTACCCACAAGAATGGGATCATATGATATATATTGTTTTATAACTTTCTTTGTTTTAAAAAAAGAATTATTTTATTTAACTTTATTTATTTATTTACTTATTTTTAAATTTGACCAGAGAGGAACAGAGAGAAAAAGAGAGAGGTAAAGTGAGAAAGCAAGTCGCCAGGTATGGGACTCAGACCATGGTCAGCTATGTGAGAGTCCAGCGGCCCTAACCACCATGCCACCTGCTACCCCTATAACTTTCTTTTTAAAAAATTTAGTATGTCATTGGCAACTTTCCCAATTAGCTTATGCTGGTATGTGAGGATGAACATTTGGCATCACAACTGGGGAACCCTACCCCGAGCCTAAAGTCTTCTCTCTTGCTTTTAGGGGTAGCTTTGATTTACTAATAAGCTTGGAAGTGGCCTTGTGCACTGGGAGAGAACATTCCTTGTTTACAGCTGGTTGTTCAAGTACACAAACAAACACCCTCTTTGGATTCTTAACCTTTTTTGTCCTTTTTCATGGTGCCCACAGATCCCTCCCTTCATTTCTGGACCGTCATGGAAGACCCCATTAGAGAGACCATAGCCTGGGAAGGCTTATTCACAACTTGGATAATATCACATTGATACTGACTCATTTGAAAGTATGAAAAAAATGTTGAAAATAATACTCTTAATTAATTAAAATCTGTTTCTGTTTTTGAGCTGGCTTGGAGTGCAGTGGTTAAGCCCATGCATAGGGAGCGGGATTCCGCATGGCCAACTGTGTTTGTCTTCCTGCCCCGGTGGCTTGCACAACATGCTCCGTGAATGTGTGTGCATGCTCCAAATCCTGATGTGATGGAGAAATGGAGGAAGGAGGATTGCAGTGTGAGTAAGCCCTGGGGCTGGGGGTACTGTCTCTCTTTCTCCCTTTTTCTCTAGTGAGCCCGTATGCCCTCTGATCATTAAAAAATTTCTCTTTTTTTACTTCAATTGGAGTCCATCATGACACAACGGTATCATCTCTATACCTTTCTATCCATTTTTACACTCACACACAAACACACACATTTTATAAAGTTCCTGTCACATATCTGGGAGTCATCCCCGTGGGTGTTAATTTCAAACTGTTTAGATACTCTTTTATCTGTACCCCAGATTAGAAGTGCAGCTGTTCTTCTCCGGTCTTAGACACAGTTGCCTGATCTTGGAGTGACTTTCGGGGGTTTCTTGGAGCTGTTTTGCTGAGATCTTTAAGAAAATCAGTCTCATAGATTGGCTTAGGCTGGTTTTCCTTTGGTTCTTGGCCGAATTTTCTCTGAACCTTTCTGACCTTTAACTTCATTCATTCTTTGCTTACCCTGACCTCGTGCTGCCTTTAAGCCCAAGAGGGCGATGATGCCGTGATGATCCAACATTATTTATGAGCTTGATGGCTGTATTAGTGGTTTTCCCATTTTGCTTTTCTCCTGTGCCTTTAACCCTGAAAACACTCTGGAACTGGGTTTGTTTTCCTATAACTGCCTTCTTGCACTTGTTGGGCAAAATCAGAGCTGTGATTGAGTCCTCAACACCCTTATGGCACTGCAGAGTAATAACATTTATCACACTTCTTGTTTAAGCCCTTTAGAGAATGACATTTCACAGTGTAATTTTGCTTCACAGATTTTTCCCTTGTGAGTTTTAACTTTCAGGGTAGAATTCTCTCTTATGGCTTCACCTTTTCCCTATTTTGTGTATCTGTGAGAAGTCGCACAAGTAAGGCTCCTCTCGGCATAGCAAATGGAGCCAGGTCAGGCTCCCCAAGTACCCTTCACCTCGAATTCCTGATGGTTTCTCCCTTATTTGTCATGAGCAGGCCCAAATTGCCTCACCTTGAGCTGCCCTTTCCACTTCATGAAACAAGCAACTAACAACCATGCAGCTCGAAAAATTCTCAGATGACCTGCATTTTGCTCTTTTTATTATCCCTTAAGAAATGTCTCAGTAATTGAAATCCAGAGTAGCAGAGCTTTGTGATCTTGTCATTAAGCATTTTACTTAGGTTTGGTTTATTTATATTGTGTCTTTAAGCCCCAGTGTGGTCAAAGACCATTTATGGGACCTAAAGGATATAGAAACCAGAAAGATCGTCATTAATTCAAAGGTGAGAAGCTAAACAGGGTCTTCACTTAAGCAATGCAGATACTTGGGAGGCAGAGGGAGGAAAAGAAGGAAAAGAACGCTGGGACATTTTAGCAGAAAGCAGCAGGGAGAGGAGAGACATGGATGCTGAGATTTATACTGCATGCTACATTTTATTTATTTATGAGGACATGGGTATCTGTTTTTTTCCCTCTCCAGTAATTTATCAGTGAGTTCATCCTGATTTAGTAGCGCACAGAGGACACCCACCGCTAATTCCCCTTTATTTCATATATTTCTTTTACCTTAACTCATAAAGCTTCAGCGTTGTTACTTCCTTTATCATCCATCTGTATTTCATTGCAAGTCCAACTCTTTTTGATCTATAGCACAAGCCCTCTTGTCCCCACCTCTTTGTCCTCTCTTCACAGATTGCATTCCTCAGTATTGACGTTTCAGTCATTTGATTTATCCCAACAGGTTCCCCAATGCCAACCAGATCATAATTCCCTTTCTGGTAGCACCGCTTCAAGACCTTCCTGGTTATTTCCCTTGGCTCCTAGTATTTGCGGATTGGCACGGATGAGATTTACTGATGATTTGTCTCCTCTCTTAGTTTTCTGTTTGCTTAGATCCAAACCACAGGTGGTGACTTGGGAGACGAAAGGATATCTGGAATTGTGTGAAATGTGTGAGCTTTGTTCTGCTTAGTAGGGAGTGCTGGAATGTTCTATCCAAGCATCATCATGGAGGGCCATTTCTGGAACTGCTTCAATTGGAAGGACCTGCCCATAAGCATTCTGCCAGCCTTTGTGAATCAAATGACATCTTTCTAATTTCCCTGAGAGTTACTCGAGGGGAAGATCTGGATTATCAGTTTTCAAAGTGGTTTGTCTTTTACAAAGAGGAACACACCTGTAAGAAATTCATATTAATTTTGGTCAGAAGGGAATAGAAGACTCCTTTTTTATGCACTATCAATTTTGATCAGTACTGTATTTGTGTGGTCTGACCTCATATACATACAGATACCTATATATAGAAATTAGAGAGACGTAGGGGAAGGAAAGAGAAAAAGAATTGCATCGTTGAATTCCCATGATATTGGCATTTAAATACCGAATGCTACTTTGTCACAAGACCTTCGGTTGTCCTGATTTGCATTAGTGACATCTAGTTCTCATGTCAGACCAGAGAAAACTGCATTTATTTATTTGTATTTGTTTCCCAGTTCTGTTAGTGTTCTTTAAACAATTCCTGTAATTCTAACATGGAAAGCGGGTCTGAGACTTATGCATGATATGTTAGAGACTGGCTATATTGGAAAAACTAGCTTTCTTGCCTTGTCCTTAAATTGTGTACAATCTAAGTTTTTAAATTTTTTAAGAATTTTACTTCATTTATTTATTCATTTACTTAAATGTGACCAGAGAGGGACAGAGTGAGAGCGAGAGTGAGAGAGAGAGGGAAAGTGAGAAAGCAAGCCACCAGGTCCGGGACTCAAACCACTGTCAGCCATGTGAGAGTCCAGTGCCCTTTATCACCATGCCACCTCCCGGCCCCAGTCTAAGTTCCTTACCTATTATTTAAAATTTGTTGCATGATGGACACTCCTATTTCTCAATTTTGCTGCTTTCCTCTATAAGGTGTGTGTGACTGGAATCTTCTGGGGCCCTTTTAGTTGGAGACTATGAAATTGATCCCAGCTCCCTTCCTGATGGTGGGTAAAAGCTTTTCTGACGGTGGGTCAGAAATGCCTATCAGGAGGCCGTCTCCAGGCCTTATTCACTGAGGAAACATTGACGATAAGGACATCATGGTGTCTGATCTTTAACCACCGTTCCTTCATCTGTAAAATAACAGTTCAATGAGTCTCCCTGTCTGAAAATCAAATTTAAAATGAGTTCCTATTGCAGCTGGAGGTATTTGGGTATCTTTTGAGGAAGAATTTCCTGACTCTGAGGCTGTCAAATTGCTTCAATGGTTGTATAATCACATTCTCAACAGACCTTTAAAAAAACGTTTTAGTCTGTTTGAGATACCTGAAGGCAGAGGAGAGAACCTTTGACTTCTCAGAGCCATAATTCAGTTCCTTAGTAGGGCAAAGCCACAACAGGTAATGCTACTGTAATTTTGGACAATGATACATGGATTCCTGCCCAGTACTAGTGTTCTATTGATTAAAGATGTTCCTGGAAGTCCGTGAAATGAGTCTTTGCTTCTAGGGAGGATGACTTAAGTAAATAATAGGAAAACAGTGACCAAAAATGTAAACAGGAAAAAAAAAAAAAACATGGAGGAAAAACCAATTCAAGAATAGTGAACATAGTCAGAAAAGATAAAATTAATCTACTTTTTTAAAAAATCAAATTTTCAAAAAGAACAAAAAAATTGCAAAAATAAAAAAAAAGGAGCAGTAGACTTAAAACCATATCTTTGACTGGGACCATGGTGTCTCTTTTTTGAGGGCACAATGGGAAAACTAGTATTAATGACTACATTTTAAAGTTGCCAGTGGGCACATGTGCTCACCAGAGATAGAAAAAGAGAGGGAAAATTCACCTCCTGAGCCCAATGGTGCATGGCCATTTCTCAAACCTTTCTCTTCTATTTCTTCATCGTGTTGGGATTTTGTGTCATGCACACACATGTACCAGATGTTTTTTGTTTGTTTGTTTTTTTGTTTTTTGCTTTTTTTTCAAGCCTCTGGAACCAGGATTTGAACAGCAGGCAGTCAGGTAGAATCTGGCTCACTTTACCACTAGATTGCAGAGACGGGCCAATAAGATATTAGTAGGTGAAGTTGCTAGGAAAATATGACCTGTATGTCCAGAAGGTCTATGTCACTTATCTGACACCTTGGTTGAAAACAAGACATATATGCCTATTGGAATTACCAAGTAGAATGCGGTTGAAGAAATATTGTCACTGATCTCTAATACTGAGAATCATTTCTATAGATTCAAGCAATCCTTAACAGTTTATGAATTTAATTTTCCTATTATAATAGTATATACTCAAATTAGGAATATGCTGCTGGCATTGACTAAAAATGCATAAACTAATGGCTTTTAGCAAGAATAAAAGATAAGATCTTAAAACAAAACAGACTCTTAAGTACTGAGCTTTGGCTTCTCCTCCACATAACTTCTTACAATTTTTTTTTTTTTTTTAGGCTGAAGGAGAAGTACTGATTTACCATTTATATAAGGGGCATAATTTATCTGCACTGATTAAAATGATCAAGTGTGCAGTGACAGCTCTTTATATTCCTGGTAAATGCTTCCTTTGTGCTTTTCAGACAAGAATTTCTGACACGACGTGGGAAAAGCTGAAAAAGTCATTCTTTAGGGGAGTGTTTTTATCCAGGAGGTGGCTTGAGATGGATTAATGGCAAATCACAATAAATTATTTATCAGATAATAAGTGTGATAATTGTTCTTATTTATCATCAGTATAACTTGCCTTGTTCTCCTGTCATGCTTTCAATCAAACCCTCCCCAAAGATTTGCTGGTTTAAATATACAGCCAAAAGGTCATCCCAACAATTTTTACTCATAATGGCACACTGATTATCTCCTAATTGAAAAATGTAAACTAAGGGCTCTGTGAGTAATGCGAGTGACCCTTGCATTTCTAACACAACGAGCAGAGTCACTCCGTACCTCACTCATCCTGCCACAGGAACAGTACAATTTTCAGTAATGTTGATGACCTCCTGAATGAATTGGAAGTAACTTTTTTGTTTTCCAAGGAGAAGGGGGAAAACAAACAACAACCAAAAAACCTCACATGCCCAAATTTGCTGAAAAAGTAGAGATGTAAAATACCATTCACTATCTACTGTCCTGCTGGCAGCTAATCCATTGAAGCTTAATTGTAATTATCCACCAGGTCCGGGCCCGGGGAGGAATACTGATTACTGCTACGTGCGTTTCCATGGGCAAGACTGTGTGTTGAGCCTGTTGCAAAGTTTCAAGTAAGTTTATTTCTACCAACAGCTGTAATGGAGCACTGGTCGTGCACTATTTCTGGATGTAGTGCAATGGGAGAAAATAATTCCAACGATTTGTGCAGATTCTTTAAAATGTTGTCAATGTTGCAAAAGTCGATGGACACATACCCATGCATCCCCCAGAGGCTCTTGTGGTTCCAATGATCCTGGGTTGTTTTTGTATAGTTTACCTCTCCGTCGAGAAACTCATCCTCAGCTGGATGGCAATGTGTTTCCCAAACGTCCTTATTCAGAAGAATGGTTACTATGAAAAACAAAGCCCACATGCTTCTCTGTGTCTCTCTCCTCTTTTCGACTCTTCCTTTCTTTTCCTCGACTCTTCCTTTTTTCCTCCTCTCACCTGTTTTTGAGGTCCCACAAAGTCACAGCTAGGCAGGACTATCTCCTATTGTACCATTTCCCACCAAGGTACACCCCGTCCCCTAGTTCCCTGCTTCTATGTGGCCTGTAATCCACTACTTAGCCCTTTTCTTGCCTAATCTGTCCTATTCCTTTTAGTCAGTCTGCTTCTCCCACGTGATCTGGGGATATTTCACATATCTGGGTTGGATCACCTTATTTTATTTTTTTTTTTTGGAAAGGTTTTTGCTATAGGGCACGTGCGCTCGCCAGAAAGACAGAGAGAGACAGAGAGACAGAAAGCGAGAAATCACCCCCCAGGGGGGATGGCCACGCCACAATCCCTTCTCCTTCATTCTCCTCTCAGGATCTTGGGCACGCACGCACACGCGCCCGGTGTGAGTTTAAGCCACCGGGTCCGGGACGGGAACCGCAGTCGACTACGTGGGAGTCCAGCAACATAGCCATTACGCTAACTGCTGGTCCCGGATCACCTTATTTTGAAAGTTGCCCAGCACCTTTCATACCTCTGTCCCAGGCTTACATGCTGCCCTCGGGCACTCCCTTCTAAACTGACTTACTTTTTTTTATGATCTTGATTTCAGGCGCCCTCACCTCTTACCATGTTTTCCTATCTCTGTACAACTCTCTTCAGATCCTTTGTATTATTTTCCTTCTTCCCAATTTTGTTTTCATCCTTAGACACTATCCAGTTTCCTCCTTTCTAATCCTCCAAGGGGAGAGCTGGGTTCATTTCTACTCCCTCAGCTCAGTGTAAGAGGCTATGTCTTTTATGACCTACCCTTGGAGTCACACTCCATCATTTCTACAATATCTTGTTGGTTTACACAAATCAAGTCAATCCTATTTACTGTGGAAGAGGACTACCCAAGGGCAGAAATACCAGGAGACAGGATCACTTGGGACCATCTAGGAGGCTAGTGATTGCAAATATGTAGACTCATTTATTCTGCCTCTTTCTACCCTCATTATCCTTTCAGCCATGCTTAGAAAGAGGTGAGGAGAATTGCGCCTTGCTCAGCTCACTGGAAAGAGACACTGGGGCATGCTATGTATGTTTTCGTTGTGCTCAAATCAGAAAACAAAGGACTTCCCAACAGCTGTCACAGTTAAAACAAACCAGATGTTCAACCCCTTCTTTCTTTTGTTCTCTCTTCCACCAACCTTGGTATTTCCCAAAGTGAAATTTCCAGGGTACTCATTTTGTGAAATGTTCTACCAAAAGCTATTTTATAGTCAAATTCAGAGATTCACAATTTTCAAAACTTGATTGACTGCTCTGAGAATTCTTGCAGCAGAGACACTTGTTTGACTTTGTGTAATTCAGCATTTCTCAAACTTATTTGTGTACACGCACACACACACACATACACACTTTTATTTGTTTTGGTTATACCTAATAACATCTTTCAGCATAGCCTTTTTTAAAATACACAGTTTGAAATGCTGGTCTAGACAGTTAGATGTCCATTACCAGTATTATTTCAGAATGAATTTTGGATGTTTTAATGGTTAAATGTTTAGAGTATCACATCAAACCTACGTGGAATCATAGAGTTGAGTGTTCCCACTAGACTGAAGCTCTTGAAGGGCAATCTCATAACCACAATACCTAACTCGGCCCCTGAAATGCTTTGTTTGCTGGGGGACCCTCAATCGACCGTCCCCTTCACTGTGCTCTAAGAGCATGCACTCCATGTTTCTCTACCCCCATATGAAATCTCTCTTGAAAACTGGCCCTCCAAGTCTTTCAAAGAGTGTTAACCTTTTTCCCCAGGAGGAGGAAATTTTCTCCACCTATATATAAACTCCAAGAAGCATTGCACTGCTGAGACTCAGCATCTCTTAGCTGGTGTATTTTATGGCTGAATTGTTTGTCTTGGTATGTAAGCCTCTGGGGCATAACCATTTCTTCTTATGAGTCTGGTAGAGCACTCAGCACACTGTCAGCACTCAACCCCAAATAAATCATCATAATAATAGTCATAAACATAAATCAAAGGAGCACAATTCAACTTATTTATAGCGGTACAGGAGAAGCACAATAGAGAAAGTGCAGTTATTTTCCATCATATTATCCTATATCATTTCCAAGCAAAATGTCATATTGTCCACTCGTGGGTAACCAGGTAATGAAGGACTTTGGCGTAACCTGCACATTCCGCAGGGCCAGAGTTAAATGATGTGAGGCTAGAAGCTCACGTTTCCTAACTTTCTATAATTAAAATCTGAATTCTAGGGCTTATTAAGATAATATTTAACATATAATTATCTTGACATTTTAAAAAGGAAAGAGTGTTTAAGACAAATTATGTAGTAGTATTTAATCACAAAAATCTACTAGTTCTATTCATTGCTTCAAAGGTCTGCTTTCTGATTTCCAAGGTGAAAGCTTAAAGCTTAATAAAGATTTTAATCTAATGTTTAACCTAATGAATAATAGTGGATTAGTTAGTGGGTTATGCCTCTCATATAACATATCTTTACGTACAGAGTGTTTTTATTACTTTGAAATCTGAGATTGTCATTCTGTGTGACTGAATATCAAAGTATTCAGTAGTCACATTTCTCACTTTTTTTGAAACTTGAATTTATAGAACACATCTATAACCCCCTACATATATATGTGAAATATGTGAAGTTAATAGCCCGAATATATCCACTACCCATAAGAAAAACCACTTGCACACTATGATAGACTTATTTTTCAGGCTTTTTTTTTTTTTTTTCCTCCAAACTAAGCTGATTCTTTGAGAAACACAGATAACACATGTTTAACTTTTTCTTTAAAAAAATTAAAACAATTTAGAGTGGAAATTTTCTTCCATTAAAGAAAATGTCTAAATTTAACATATCCCTTTTAATGGGTATAATCATATAATCATGAGTTTGTTTATATTCTCCTGTGATTGTTTTTTGCAATAATATACATATATATATATATAATATGAATTTTATGAAATATACAGTAGTATTTTGTAACATGAGAAGCATTATTATATTGACATTATATTTTATGTATTTTATGCATATTACTCTTTAAATCCAGTCATCTACCATTATATGTATGGGTGTGCATGTGCACATACACTAGTTTATATCTTTTTTCCCTTAAGAGGAGGTATGCAATTTGCCAGAGACAGAGAGAGAGAGAGGGAAAGTGAGAAAGCAATCCCTTCTCCATTTCTCTCTCCTTTTGGGATTTTGGGCACACATGCACACATGCCAGAGTATTTCTCAAGCCACAGGGTCTGAGACTCCAACCATGTGGCTGGCTATGTGGGATCCAGTTGCTTTAACCACTAGGCTGTGGCCTGGCCCTATACTTTTTATCTACTATGAAATAATCCACATTTTGGACTAGCCCCTGGTGGTTAAAGTGGTTGGATTCCACATGGACAATTGCACAGTGAGAGTCTCAGATCCAGCAGCTTGGAAAACACACTGGGTGCATGTGCATGTATGCCCAAATTCCGAAAGGAGAAATGGAGGGGAAGGGATTGCAGGATGCTTTCTTGTTTTTTAAAGAATTATCTTATTTAACTTTATTGTTTATTTATTTATTCCCATTTTACCAGAGAGGGATAGAGTGAGAGAGAGAGAGTATGAGAGAGAAAGTGAGAAAGCAAGCCACCAGATCCAGGACTCGAACCATGGTTGGCCATGTGGGAGTCCAGCACCTTTAATCACCACACACTGGGCAGCCCCTGCGGGATGTTTTTTCACCCCTCCTTTTTCTATCTCTCTGGTAAGCACACACGACAAATTAAGCACAATAAAAACAAAACCTTTTAAATGTACATTTAATTTAGTATTCCCATTATTTATTATTACAAATAACATTGCAATGAAAATCACCACCTGGGGGGATGACCATGGCACAATTCCTTCTCTTCCATTCTCCTCCTGGGATCTTGGGCATGCATGCACACATGCCTGGCATAAGTTTCAAGCTACTGTGTCCAGGACTTGAACCACAGTTGCCCATGTGGGAGTCCAGTGATGTAGCTGCTGTGCCATCTGTTGGCCTCAAGTTTTTTTTTTTTTTTTTTTTTTTTTTTTTTTTCCTTTTCTTTCCTTAGTAAGTACCTTATCTAGGGGTATAAAAGCTGGATCATCAGTATGAACATTTTCTTTTAATTTGCTAGAGGGTGCATGCACTCATCAGAGGTAGATGGGTGGGGGAAGCACCTCCCCCCCATGGGGCATGGTCACCCTGCAATCCTCTCACTTCCATCTCTCCTTCCTTTTGGAATTTTGGGCATGCATGCACATGCACTCAGCATGTTTTTCAAGCCACAAGGGCTGGGATTTGAATGATGCAATCAGCCGTGAGGGATCTAGCTTCCTTTACCGCAATGCTATTGGGGTGGGCCTGAAATTTTTTTATTTTTAGAGGCAATACAAAGTGAACGTTCTAATTTTCATAGCCACCACTCATGAATAGAAGCCTTTCTGTACATTGCAAGATATTTTCAAATATTAACATTTCCTCTCTGGTGCAAAATATAATTTATAATTTAATTTGTATTTTCCTGGTTATTAGTGAGAGTGAGCTTATTTTGATATGTTTTGAGGTCATTTGTATTTCCCCTTCAATGAAATATCTCTTTTTTATCTTTTGCTTTTTGGATTGTCTTTTACTTCTTAATTTTTAAGAGTTCTTCACTTATTCTGGCTACAAATAATTTTGTCTTTCATAGTTATTTCAAATTTCTTTTAACATCTGGTTCTTATCTTTGGATTTTGTTTAGTGTCTTTTGCTAAAAATTTTCATGTAATCAAATCTATTTATCTTTTATTTTACTTTTTGAATTTTAGGAAGACAAACTTAGTTCCTTTTTCCCCTTTAGTTTTCTTGAGTTCACAGTAATTCTACATCTTTGCTTGATCAGATGTGAAATCAATGTAGAGTGGAAACTTAGTCAGTCAATAAGAGTCCTAATGGACTTAATCAATGGAGGATGGCAGAAAGTATCTTACATGTGTAACCAATTTCAACAAAGTGAAGGTGCCAACCCCCCCCCCCCCCACCATACTTTTATACCTGAGCTCATTACATTTAGCAGCCGAATCCCCCTCCTTTGATTTTCAGCACTATCTAATTGGACACTTAGCACTTTCCATTGAATGGGTTTCTCCTTCTGTCCCTAAAATATTCATAGCCTTTGTTAAAGGAAACAGGAGAAACCTGTGTTCACCAAGATGTCCTCCAGAGGTAGGGAAGGTAGGGGAAACAGGTATCTGAACTGGAATCGATGTGATTATGTCACACGAGAAAAATCTCTTTCCCACTTTCCTGTTTTAGGTATACCTGGTCACCTTATTTTTCACGATAGATTTCCTTTGTACAAAAACATCTGGCATGTTTATCATTGTCTGCTTTATTAATATATGTTCACACTAAGATATCAAGTAATGAGACAATTACAAGTTTGACAGGGTCTGAAATAGCCGATGCCCTCGTTTTCAGTAATGGAGATGGGCACAAAATCCTGGGGAGCGAGAGACCCCCCAGTATGTTTCCGTATCATGGGGACAGCCTCCAGATTTTTCACACATGCTAACTGAGGAGCATGTGTTGCTGGTGATAACCTCTTGTTTTCATTGCTTTGAGCTTATTTTAGATATTTTTAGATTGGCAGAGTGACATTATAAATATCTTTTTCAAGGGACAATTTAAGCACAATTATATGGTTAATATTATGTATAATACAGTGTTAACAAAGAACTTTCATATTTCTTGTATTATTTGATCCTCACAACACATCTGATAGATATTGTTTTTATTTATTTATTTATTTATTTTATTTACTTATTTTTTTGAGAGTTTTTTGCTATAGGGTGCGTGCGCTCGCCAGACAGAGAGAGACAGAGACAGAAAGCGAGAAATCACCCCCCAGGGGGGATGGCCATGCTGCAATCCCTTCTCCTCCATTCTCTTCTCGGGATCTTGGGCATGCACGCACACGTGCCTGGCGTGAGTTTTAAGCCATCGGGTCCGGGACGCGAACCGTGGTCGATTACGTGGGAGTCCAGCGACATAGCCACTACGCCAACTGCTGGTCCCTAGATATTGCTTTTAAATGATAGCTTCATTGAGATATAATTCACATACCATATAATGTATCTATTGAAAGTGTTCAGCTCCGTAGTGCCTTAGTCAGCTTGGGTTGCTATAACAAAACAGCACAGACTAGGTGGCTATCTATTCTGTTAGATAAGTAATGGAAGTTTGTTTCTCCTGAGGCTGGAGGCCGGAAAGTTCAAAGTCAAGGTTCTGGCAGTTTTGATCTTTTATAAAGAGTTTCGTCTTGGCTTGGGGATGGCAGCCTTCCTACTGCATCACCACATGATAGGAGAGCATGCTCTGGTGTCTTCCTTCCTCTTCCTATAAGGATGCTAATCCCATCATGGGGGCCTGCCTCATCTAATCCTAATCACCATTCCAAAGCCCCACTTTCAGATGTCCTCATACTGAGCCAGGGCTTACACTTGTAAACTTCTGGGGTGGGGGAGCACAAACATTAAGCTCATGACAGGTGGTTTTTACATTCATATTCATGGAGTTGTAAAACCATCGCCATGATCAATTTTATGGCATTTTATCGTGCCTCCAAAAAAAAAAACCCATGCCATTAGTAGTCATGCTGTCCCCCTCCCCGTCACACTTCCCCTCTAACCACTTGACTGTTGGCCCTGGACAGCCATTAGTCTACTTTCCGTTTTTATTTATTTTTGTTTGTTTGCTTTTTTAATTGCCAGAAGGCAGGTGTACTCACCAGAGAAAGAGAAAGAGTGAGAACACCCTGCAATGGGAGTGTGGTCATTCCACTTCTGAATCCCACCAGGAATTTGGGTGTGCAGGCACATGCCCCCGGTTTGTTTTTCAAGCCACTGGAGTTGGGATTTGAACCACAGTTGGCCATATGGGATCAGGTTCCCAATGCATAGCCCTTAACTGCTGCACTACAGGATTGGTACAATCTACTTTTTGTCTCTGCAGATTTGCCTCTTCTGGACATTTAATATAAATGGAATCATTCAATATGTGCTTTTTTGTGACTGGCTTCTTAGTAGAATGCTTCAAAGTTCATCCATGCTACAGTATTAGCACTTTATTAATACCAAGTAATATTCTACTTTATGGATGTTCTACATTTTATCCATTTATTTGGTGGTGGAAATTTGGGTTGCCTCCACTCTGATAGGTAGTATTACTTTTATTTGATAAATGAGAAAACAGTCTCAAAGAACTCAAGTAATCTCCGATAGTGAGCTCAGGCAGTCTGTCCTCAAGCATACAGCCAGTCAATAGTACAACTACAGACATTAAGTCCAGGGCATATTTTATAATTTAAAAATATCTCTTTTCATATTCCTTTAGTTTTTCCTTGCTTCCTTTTCCTCTTTAGAACAAGGACACTCCAACATCTGTGTTTAGAAATATTGCCACTAACTTGATTCTTTTGAAAGTAAGTTACTTTCTTCAATCCCCCTGAATAGAGACTTAAGCACTTGGGTACTGTGAACATAATGAGATTTACACACATCAACGGCTTCAAGCCAGAAATTCTCCAAGCACATATACTTCAGAATCCCATTCATTATCATCATGCTAACCTGCTAACTTTTGAAGTTTGGCAGTTGATGAGAGTGAACAAATTTTTAGCAGACACGTTAGTTATGATTTGAAAGCATGAAGTAGTAAAGTGTCTTGAAATTTGCCAGGACTTAGAGAGTTGTATTTCCTGTTCGATATGTGAAATGTGGCAGCATGTCTCACATGTAAAAACAAACTTGATGCTGATGGGGAATAGTGCAGTTTCGAATTCCATTTCTTATTGTAAGATGACTTCATACTTGGTATTGGGCATAGTTATAATGGCATGCTTGGAGCCGAATCTGGACAGTGCAATAAAACTTCTCATATATGGAAGGAAATACCAATTAATTTAAATAACTTTCCTTGGGACTTACTGATCACCATGCTGTGCCATTCATATTGTTATTTTTTTCATGTATGTATGAGAGAGAGAAACCCCCACCCCCCAACAGGGCCTGATCAAGTTCCAATCCTTTTCCTTCCAATTTTCCATCCTGTCAGAACCCTGGGCACACATGTGTGCACCCTGTGTGAAGCTGATGGGGCTGAGCCCTGGTTGGCCATGTGGGATCTATTGATAGTTTCCTTTGCACAGTGCCTAATCACTTTGCCATGGGCTGGCCCTCATACACATTATTAATGTTCACATGAATTCGTCAAAATACTGTGTATTCAGCAACATTACTCGAAACTAGTGACGTCCATTATTTCATTGCAGAGTGAGCAGGCAAAGCTGGATGGTTAGTTTTACATTTGGGAGAGACTTCACATGTCAGCTAACTTTCAAGTCTCTTATTTTATGTTGGAAAGATTGAATCCTAACAAGTTAAAATCTCATTTAAAGTCACAAATGTGAAGGTAGTCTTCTTACGCTTCACCTGATAACGTCTATCTTTAAAGCTCAGCAGATGCCTCTGGTAGGACCCATTTCTGACAGCCTGCTTACAGGCTCCTTTGCAGTCTCGAAATGTCTGAGGATATTATAATTATTTGCTGTGTGAACTGGACTATAGTGAGCTTGATTATGTCTTCCTCCTCTAGATACTCGCTTGTCCGGCACAAATCTAGTCACCCAGAGGATGTTCTGTACTTGTTGAATGAATTAAAGTGTGTTACTTTGACACTCTATCCCAATGTTATTTCATGCTTTTCTGTCTCATGGGCCAGGCTAGAGGCTTTCTAACTATATTTTTAGCAGATTCCTCCTTGTAAGATTTTATAGACAACTGCAACACACAGGCGGATACAAGAAGAGCTGGCTTGGTTGAAGCAAGATTCAGGAAACTAGAAGCTCTATCTTTTGGTTCCCCTTCTAGGTAGCAGGGGAGAAGGACACCTTGGAGGGATGCCAAGGCTCCGAGGATCACAGCTCAAATCCCTCAGTCTCTTAAAGAGAATCAGAATTAAAATCATAAATACAAATAGAGATTGTGTATTCATCAGCCCATCTTCTGTTTGAGAAAGGTAATTGTCTGTTAGCTAATGTAAGACTCAACGCTTTGTAGGAAGCGCTGTGCTCCTTCCACTCTTTCAACAATCAGATTTTGTTAAACAAACAAACAAACAAACAAAAACTGAGCAAAACAGACTAAAATATTTCCCTTCATGGAGCTTACATTCTGATAGGGAAAATAGACTGTACAAAATCATGTCATATGTTTGATGGTCATAAGTGCTTTGGAGTGAAATATGAAGAAGTTTGTGTGTGTGTGTGTGTGTGTGTGTGTGTCTACACGGTAGGAGTGTTGTAGTTTTAAAAGTGATAGCAAGGCAAGGCCTCCATAAGAAAGTTACGTTTGCAAATACGCCTGAAAGAGTTGAGAGAATAAGCTGCAGGCTCTCTGGGACTGTGAATTAAAAGAGTTTCTCTCTTCAGTCTCCTTTATGTGAGATTCCTTACATTTCAAGGAGCTGAAGAACAATTTTGTTCAAGGAAATGATTTGGTTAGATTTCCGTAGCTCAGATTTCATAAATAGGCAATAGATAGGGAAGCACTTTCATTATGAGTGATCTAAGAATAGCTTACCCGTTATCATGGAATGCAGTTTCGTTTGGCCAATTATGTTTACTCACACATATGCTGATTTGAGATGTAAATGCATCTCCTTCCTACCTGTCTTTCTATTCCTGTGCAGAAGGGAGGACTGAAGAACCTTTTTTCTTAAGAGATCTTTAAAAATAGGTTGGAGTCTCATTTGGGGTAGTTTAGGAGAGGCCTTGCCCGAAGGCAGATAAATCTCTCAAGTCTCATTACCGCCCAAAGAGTCTTCTCTGTAGATGGAAGCTCTCCAGGTGATCTCAAATTCTCTCTATTAACCAGGAGAAAGTTCTCTGGTACTGTCATCCTTTCAGTTTCCCCCGAATCAGATGCAGAGAAAATACTGCAGCATCTCATCCCTGAGAGGGTGTGGGAGAGCTGTTCTCCATCATTTGGATTGTAAGCAGCATCATTAGGGCGATGCCGGAGGAAACGAGTCCTGAGAGGTTGCTGCACGATTCCTATGACCACATTTGCTACAGATTTTATTTTCTAAAATGTCTCACGAGCTTCTTTCAAGGGAGGTTGTTATCTGCTTCTCCAGACAACTTGCTTTGTAGCCAAGTCACTTATGGAGACGACGAGTTATGAGGTTTCTGAACCAGGCTGCTGGTAGAAGTAACAGAACAGAGACCAGGAAGGGCCTTTAAGTACTATTTGCACGTTAGGTTTTGTTTGGAGCCCAATCCCGGTCCCATGGAGTATAGTATTTATGTTTTATTTAACGAGGGCCTGACACTGAAAAATGGCTGCTACATCGCGTTCTAGTGGGAGATGGGGGAGAGTGAGTCAGAACAATAGTGCAGAGGGGAGCTCGAAGTGGAGGAGATGGGCCCGGCCCTGTCATTACCAAGTTTATACTCTTCCATTGTTTTCACCTGTTTAAATACCATGTCTTGTGGCTCCTCTGAGGACCAGCCCTTAGAAAGTATATGGTAAATGCCTGGGTACAACTATGAGGTTGTTGTTGGGGGTCTGGGGAGCAGTGAAGAGAGAGAGGAGAAAAACTTTTCATGCATGAGTAAAACAAAAAAAGAAAAACAAAAAAAACCCAAAAAAACCAAAAAACAAACCTATAGAAACACACCATACTTCACACAGGAGGTAAACTCTTTATTTAAGATATCCAATGACCTCTTTATTAAAGGAGCCCAGGAACCCTGGTAGTTTCTTTCTAATGAAGACCTTTTGTAAAATGGGACTTTTGTAATACAGATTGCAAGAAAACAGGAAACAAAGATGAAGCAAGGGGCAGATGCTACTGGAACTCAGTTTAGGAGTGTTAAAAACACTGAGCTTGGAGGCCAGTAGGTCTTGTGGTGGTTAAGACACTGGATTCCCACATGGTTGACCATGGTTCGAGTCCTAGACCTAGCAACTGGAAACTCATGCTGAGTACGTGTGTATATGTGCCCAAAATCCTGAGAGGAGAGTGGAGGGGAAGGGGTTGTGCTGTGGCCATCCCCTCCGGGGGTGATATCTCACTTTATGTCTCTCTTTTTCTCTCTGCCTATCTAGCTAGGGCATGCATCCTGTAGCAAAAATCCTTCTGAGCTTTGGAAATCAGAGAGATCGGGGTTTGAATCTTGCCTTCATCATTTGTGGATAAATGGCTTAACTTCTGAATCTTCAACTGATTCATGTGCAGATTTGAAAGTAATGTTTCTTCCCAGACTGGACTGTTATAAAGTCTCTGGCACCTGATAAAGACTAAAAAAAAAAGTGATTTCATCTCATTCTTTCTCCCATCTCAGTGCATATAAGCATATCAATTTAGGCTAAAGCGAAAGTGTCATCTTGGTGTATTGGAGAAATTGTCCAGTTATGGTGAAGAAGGCATCCTTCGAACAGTTTTAGTGCTTTCCTTGAGCTTCAGTGACTCTTCCTCAAGTCTGGAGGTACCGGTGATAATTTTCTGACTCTGTCCCTTCCATGGCCTCAAAGTCTTCCCCTACTTGGGCCCTGCCCTCTCCCAGGCCTTAGAAGTGATGTCACTTAGTAGCTCTTCTCATTCACCAATATGTCAGCTTGTTGTATTGGACCCTGGGTTTCCTCTGGGTACCAAAATTCAACACTTTATGCTGAGTCAGTTCTGTCACATTTTGTAAAAAGCTTCAGGTAATCAGTCGGTTTTACAGTCACTGACAAATGGGAGAAATGAAAACCTTGTCCAAGGTTTATAGGTTCATTATATTTATTTTCCCATAGACCAGCTAAAAATGCCATACTTCTTTGGCATAGGAGTTGACCATCTCTACGGAACTTGAACAAATGGGGGACACTTACAATAAAACACAGGGAACTGGCCAAGAGAAAACAGGACAAAGTGGCGTTTGTCATTCTGGCTCCCTCCAAGTCTGGGTGGCGCGGTGCAGCTTGGCTCTTCCTTACAGAGGAGCTATATATATCTATTTACTCTTGTATTCCTGGCCCGTTTCTTTATGCATAAAGAAAAGGTGAATTGCCTGTGGAAAGACAGTTACTCGTGGAAGATACTGAAGTTTCTGTGTGTCCTCTTAAAGCATTCTTGCTCTCTTGTGGAAAATCTAAGGGGAGACGAAGGGATTCAGCATTCGCCAGCTAGTGGTATTATCGATTTTCCCAGGAACCACCGTGGCCATTAGCGTAAAGTTTGTGGCTCTCTGTGGAACGTATCTGTATGCTAAATATGTGAGCACACGCTGCCTTTGTGTTTCTTGATCAGGCCAAATGGTAGCAGAATGATTTCCTTGTTTTTTAGGAGCTACAATGATCTGGCAGGCGGAAGGTCTTTGGCTCTTGCTTTCATGTTTCTTTGCGTGGTTTCTTCACTGGTCAGTGTAACCAGAGTGCTGCTATATTTCTCAGTCACAGGGCGGAAGGCGGTAGACCAGGGCCAACTCCTCCTGCTCTAATAATCCTGTAACTTAATTTTATGAGCAATGACTGATTCCGAATGGCCATTCTTCAACTCGTTTTCCCAAAATAAGCATCCCTAGTACCTTCCAAAAGTTATATGGGAAGGTTCTGCACTAACTCCAGTGACACCACCAACACTGCTTGTTCAAACCATTTTGGGGACTTCTGTTTGGAAATTGCCTTCAGAGGCAAAGCACTAGCCACAAAGAAAGTAGTTTGCTGATATCACAGACTTTAAAACTCTAAGAACAGCAGCGCTGCTCTCTTTGAAAATCAACACTGAATATATAAACTGTAGTTTGTTGGTTAAGGAAAATCAGCTTCATTACTTTATGGTCACAGCCGACAGGGATGGGAAAGTAATTATAATAACATCCTATGCATAGCTATAGTCAACAGCTTATTCTAGGGAGGACACGCCTCAGTTTTGGTATTTCTTCAATCATCAGCAATATCCTTTCCTAGTCTTTATGTCACTCATTGGTGGTTGTTTCTTTTCCTCTTTGATTAAAAAAAAATCTTTTTCTGTGAAGGTTTCTTTCATGATCCCTGAATTAGCAGTCTCACTTGTTTAAGGGAAGCTTTTACATTTCCAGTGCCAGGCAAATTCCTTTTTTTTTTTTTTTTTTCTCTTTTTAAAAAATTTGTTATAGGGCATGTGTGCCTGCTAGAGAAAGACAGTGAGAGAGGGAAATTGAGAAATCACCCGCCAAGGGGGGATAGCCACACCATAATCCCTTCTCTTCTATTTCCATTTTGGGATTCAGTGCACACAGGCTCACATGCATGGTGTGTTTTTCAATCTAGAGGATCCGGGACTTGAGCCCTGTGGTCAGCCATGCAGGATCTAGCTGCCTTAACCACCATGCTACCAGCGGCCCATCCCCTCCAACCCAGGCAAATTTGTCGGTGGTTCAAAACCCTCTATTGGTTGCTCCTTTCATTCTAGTAAGTCCATCTTTCCTTCTTGCTCTCGAAACCATATCTGCTCAGCCATGATTCTCTTACCGATGGAAATGGCTGTTTTTGCCTTCCCTGACAGTCACTGCTTCATTCAGTTCTGCAGTGTCAGATTTGCAGTCTGCACTCATGGTAAGGAAGGATGCACATAACAGGGTCAACATTTTTCAGTCGCCCTGTTCATGTCATAGCAAGGTGTGCGTGTGTGTATCCTCTTTTCTGGGTTCTCGTCTTTTCACTGTATGTCCCACCAGAGAAGTTTTTCCTAGTTACTAAGGCTATTTAAAAAGCCTCCTCTTCAGAGGGAAAATATTTTTATACAGCCACATTTAGGAGTTTGGTAGCACGCAGAATTGGGGAGAAAAAGGAATCTCAAAGTCAGGAAGACTGATAAGTGACCCAGTCAGCCCGAGTCCCTCGGCACCACACTTAACTTTTTGCTTCAATAAAGTCTGCTTCAAAGCAATCTCAATCCTTCATCAAAGAGATTTCCAGAGCACTCCCAATGGGTTAACATAAATCTTACTGTTCTCACTCTTTCTTTTTTTTTTTTTTCTTCCAAGTTGCCTTTCAAAAAAAAAAAAAAAAAAAAATCAGTCCTTGTGTCTCCATTTCTTTAAATCTTTTATCCTCGGTCAGCCACCACTGGCTGTACGGATTACATATCAGCAGTTAAGAATATTCCACAAAGTCCTAGCTTGTTCTCACCCTGCAGTGCTTACAGTCACCGATTGCGATGAAAGGAATTTGAAAGGCACAGCCAGGCAATCCTGAACCGGCTCCGCTCTTTCCCTCTCTGCGGCTTATCGCGCTGTGGATGTTCTTTTGACCAACCATCAATCATGTTTGAAAATTTCCCGTGATTCCTGAGATATGAACCCCTTTGATAGAAGTTAACAATACAGCACATGCGGCACGGGCTAAGGAAAATACTTTTGAATTCGAGTTAAAGACATGCTTTGGTCCAGCTCACATTTTTTATGCTTCCTTAGGGTCTGCTTTCTCTTGGCAGCTTCGGGGGGCCCCCTGTCAGGTAAGCCAGTTGGAGCACCCACCAATGCTCAAGTGGCTGCCATAACTAGAGAAAAAAGGGGCCCGGAGGGAGATCGAGCAGAGAAGAGGAGCAGATAATGCTCTGGAGCAGAGGGAAGGGAGAGGATAACGGAACAAGATGAGCATGTTGAGTTGAAGGCAGAAGTGACCGGGAATGAGCCAAGTCCCAAGGGGGCCATGGATGCAGATAAAACTCAGTGCTACAAAGAGAAGCACCGAGAAACAGGAAATCCCACCCACTGGCAGATCTGTGGGCCTTACAATTAGCAAATGGCAAAAAAAAACAACAACAACAAAAAAAAAAACAACAAAAAAAACCCAAAATACGTTCTTGGGAGCTGGGGGTGTACTTATTACTGTACTCACCAAGTGTGTGTGTGTGTGTGTGTGTGTGAGAGAGAGAGAGAGCGAGAGCGTGTGTGTGTGCATACACTCACGTTTAACTTAGGTCTTGCTTTAAAAAAATTGAAATTTTGTTCCTGATTCAGGATACCAGGGTAGAGAACTCTATTTTACCAATGGGAATTATACTCTGAGCTTTGGGGGATAATATTTAAACATCAGTGAAGCCCTCACAGCATCAAAGGGCCCCTCATAACAATCAGGCAGACTTCATTCTCAGTTAATGCTGGCTGAAGGAGAAAAGGGGAGCTGCTGGCAAAATTATGGGGCCCTGGACCCCCATATTGCCATGCATTATTTGGAGCAGACAGGGTGTTGATTGCTCAGTGCTATGGGAAAGCTATTCATCAACTGAATGATGTCACGAGCAAGTGCCACCCACATCCTTGTGTTGAGGGCTGGAGACTGGAATTAAAATGTCACCCTTTCTTTTCTCTTTGGCTGCAATTTGGAGACACTTCCCTGGAGGGCTGATTTGTTCCTTCTTTCATGGGGTTGGAAAAATTCCATTAAAAGCCTTTTGCTTACTCAAGTAAAACATCCCACCAGTGAGTGGCATTTGGCAAACTTGCTCCCTTTTCTTGATTATTCTGGTCTATTGATCTGTGTCTCTGGAGAAATTCTGGAAACTTCTATGAAGTCTTTTGGAGTTTAAAATATTGTCTCCCCAGTGATTAACTCAACTCAGAGACTAATAAGATAAATTCCTTCCTTGCATTGGCAGTCCCGGTTCTTCCTTCATGCCCATCAATCCTCCAGCTCTCAGAGAACTTGGAAATGAAGAAGTATATTTGTCACCAGTGGGTAGCAAGGCGAGGGAACAGTTCAGATCGGCCAGCCAGAAATAAATGCCTTCACAAGAAAAGTAGAAGGCACATAGTTGGAGGAAATAGGAAAGAAAGAATTTTATATAGAGCCTCATTGTATTAAAAGCAATCAAATTATATTCATTCTACCTATGGTACATCCTGTGAGGCCTGGATCCAAATAATCTGCTACTGGAAATGAGGGGCAAAAATGGAAGTGTCTTTCTTTGTACTTTATTTTGGGGGCACCATGATTGGCTTTTGAATACCTGGAGCACATGAGGAAAAGATGCCAGTAAGCTTTTCCAGAGAGTCTACTTTGTCCTGGAGAGAAGATAGCAGAGACATGAATGATGGACTACTTCTAATTTATAATGATGGTTTCATCTCTCTCAGATATTACTTTAGTTCTTGGGTGATGGGTTCTTCTCACCTGAATTCTGATTGCTTTTTGAAGAAGATGAAAAAGATCAGAGAGGCTATATCATCCATTTCTAGTCCTTATAAGTTTGTAACTCGCATACCATCTTTGAGGCTAGTTAAGGATTGCTTGGATAATTAAAGTTCCAATTTGTTTTTAAGTTTTTACTTTGCCTTCTGGTTTATATAACAAGCAAACACTAATAAATAAAACTTGCTAGTTCACACCTCTTTTTGAATTTTGTTTGTGAGCAAGTCCAGACTTCAGATCTTCTCAGCTTCTTTGAACAAAACTAGTAGCTTAGGTTAATAGAAGAATTCAGAACGTCAACATGAGAATGCTAGTAATGTGTGTACATCTTACATAGCAAGAAACACATTGTGCTTAGATATGTCTTATAACCCTGAGGTGAATCCACCCTTTGTGTTTACTGATGGATTAGGCACCTTTTAAAAATGGAATTTATGCCATAGTTTAAGTATTCTGAAGCTCTGATCACTTTCATTCATACTTAGACAAAAAAGAAAATGGGAATACTCTCCAAAAGAAGTGATGATGTCTTATGCTGCTATTTTTAGAAAGACAACTTGGTTTTTAGCAAAAGGCAAGGATAAAACTCTTGTATTAATCACCCCATTGTCTTTTTTCCAAATTGGAGATAATTGCCCTTCTCTCTGCTTCAGTATCTTCTTTAACTCATGCTTCGTTTTTTTTTTTTTTTTTTTTTAGACAGGGAAAGTTGATTTAGAAAACATGGGATAAAAGGCAGAATATTTGAGAGCAGAATATAAGGGCAAGACCTATCAACTCTCTTGGGACAGGTGCCATGTCCTCTTTTAGCATTTGTTCTGCCCCAGGCTGTTTTGCTCTACCAAAGACCAAGACCATAGCTTGATGGTCATTTCAGTTTGTTGGAGGGATAAATGAATGAGACCATGATGTTTGTGGGCAAGAGTAGGCCAACAGCCCCCAAAATGTGGTTCTATGTGACCCTGGTCTGGACATACTTATAACACACAAGAAATTAGGCTCAGGAGAAAATAGACTAGGAAATATTATAGATTATATTTGCTTTAGTAGAGTCTGAATGCATATTAGTATATTAAAGACTCTGAAAAAGTCCGGTAGGAATAATACCTGATAACCTTGATTAACTCAAGGTTCCTCAAATCTGTCCAGCTATGGAAACTTTTATTTCTTCTTTTTAAAACATTTTCCCTCTTAATAATCCACAGAACCAGTACTCTGATTAACAACTAGACTAAGATGAATTATATTAAGATGGAAAATCTTGTCTTCCTTGGGATTAAATTTAAGGTGTGTTTATTGAACATACACAATGTGTTCAGGTGTCACAGAAAATCCTATTAATAAGCAAATGGAGACAATGAAGTAAAAAGCCTTAATTTTCCATTAGGTCAGGAAAAAGCAGTTGAAACAAAAATCTTGAGTGAAGTATTTCTTAGGAAGGAACTAGATACCACTTAAAGATATACATGTCTATTATAGAAAGCAGTGGTTAGGCCTGCCTAAAATGTTTGCTATTGCAGGCTTAGTATAGTCCTACGGATAGAAACTGTCCTTTCTTGAGATGAATAATAATTTAGTGTGGGCAAACTATATAGATTGATGATTTTATGTGTCTTTGATTTTTTTTTTTTTTATTTTTCTTGAGTAAGAGTGGGCTGAAAAAGAAAACAAAAACAAAAACAAAACAAAACAAAAAAAAACCAAGTCGCTAAATATTTTCCATGTTCATAAGGCTGGTGAAGAACTTTACCATAAAGAGGGCAGTGCACAGCTTCCCAGGTAATCTCCCTTGTGACTTGTTCTGTTCTGAGTTATCATTAGAGCTCTCATTTGAGATGAACAGGCTCCATCGCTTCTTCACCACTCAAACCCATAGGAGGAAGACTGCCCTGATGACGACGAAGCTTCGACATGGCAGTCACCTTCCCTTTATTTCTGCGCTCTCTTCTTTCTGGGTAATGAATCGGGGTGTCGTTAGCTGCCTGCCTTGCGTTCATCACTGTCAGTACTGGCAGGGTAACAGATAACGGCAGAGATTCAAGGCCACCCAGGGAATGAAGCCTGACAGGACCTCATTTATCACTCCCCTTTTAGGGGGTCTCTGTGGTAGAGCCAGCATCAAAGCTGTAATCGAAGCTCACCAGGTCGCGCAGGGGCCAGGCAGGATTGCTCCGCCAAAAAGCAACTTGAGCTGTCAAATCTGCTTTGTAAATGAAGTGTTTTTCTAGAGACAGTGTGTTTATAATTGTCATCCTGTATGAAGTCCCACCATAGCCAAGATCTACTCTCCATGCAGTACCTCTCATTTCTTTTAGACAAATGAAACTTACATCACGTAGAGAAAAAGTATGCCAGAAAATAGATTTCTTTGACCTTGGACATACCTAAGCATGCTCTACATCTGGGTTCATCTTTTTACCCTTAGGGATTTGAGTTTCATCTACTTGAACAGCTCAGTTATTAGGCTTGGTAGAAATAGACTGACTTGGAAGCTTCCTTCCTCTTCTCTTGCCTTTTTTTCCTGGGAGAGTCCATTCTCATGGCTAGCCTCAATCTGTGTATGTCAGCAACTTCAAGTCCACATCAGTGGCCAAATCAGTTTGCCATTCTGCACTCCAGAACAGTAGGCCTACATCCTTACTTGAATATTCCACAGACCTCTCAGGGTCATTATATTCCAGACAACATGTGCTATCTTTACGTCAAACCTGCTTCTTCTTTATATTCTCCATTTCAAGAGATGCACCACCTCCCAACAAGGAAAGGAGAGCACCCTAGATTCTTTGCTAATCTTTCCCCTTCTCTAAAATTCAATCAAGACCAGATTCTGTCGAAACCCATTCTTGAATATCTCCAATATTTGTCCCTTCTTTATCTTCTTGTTTTGCATGACTATTTTCTATAGCCTTCTTAATACTCTATCTCTCCACCTCATATTACAGAGAGTTTTCCAGCATCTAGAGCTGATCAAGCCACTTAACTACTTAATATTCATACTCTCTTTTCATATTGGATGGACTCAAAAGCTCTTGCAATGGTATCTGAGTCTCTTCATAATTTGGCCCTTTTCTCTGATCATTTTATCTCCTGAATTCTCTGCCTTGAACTTTATGATCTAGCTATACTGATTTACCTGCAGGTCCTAGACTTTGCCCATTCCCCTGATATCTTTGGACCTTTTAGGTGCTAGTTCCTTATTCAGGGATGTCCTCCTAATACATGCCCCTCTGATCAAATCCTATTCATGATTTAAGTCTTGATGCAAAGGTCTATGACATCTGTGAAAACATTTACAACCCCTGTTTGCCCTTTGTTTTTTGTTATAAGATTATTTTCCATGCTGGCTTACCATGTCATATTAGTGAAATTTATTGAATGCCTTCATCAGTTGGGCACTCTATTAGTTTTGTTATATATTAGTATTTTTAGCCTCGAATCAGCCTGAAGGTAGATGCTATTAGATCAGTTATCCAGATAATGAAACTTAAACTCAAAATAATTAATCAGTTTCCCACAGATTATATAGTTGGTAAATGGTGGGACTGGTCAGGTCCAAGTGTGTGACTCCAAGCTGTCGTCTTTCCATTGTTTTAAACCATACCTATTCATGTCTTGAGAATAAGTACTTTTTTTTAAAAAAGAAGTTTGTTCGTTTATTTATTTATTTATTTATTTATTAATTATGTGAAAGAGAGAGGAAGCACAAGAAGGATGCAGAGAAAGAGATATACCCCTAGTACGATCCCCACGTGGCTATCTACCCCAGTCCCAATTCGCCCAGCTCACAGGCATGTGTATGTGCCCAGAATGTTCAGGGACATCCCAGGACATGAACCTAGGCCCTTTCCTTTGCAAGTCCAGTTGCATTACAACTGTGTCACTACCTGACCCCAAGTACTGTGTGGTTTTGTTTTCATTTTCCTAGCATTGAGCACAGGGTTTGTTACATATTAGACTTTCAATAAATAACTAATGAATGAATGAAACTTATAGAGGATTCCATCTATTTGTATCCATAAGGTACATTAGGTGTACACACACACACACACACACACACACACACACACATTTTTTTTATATATTTTTTTATTATCATCATATTCTTCTTTATATTACATTGAATTACATATAACTTTACAGTGTATTACATTGCTTTTTCAAAAGGGAATGCCATGCATGTCAGTCAGTACAGAGACATTAATCTCCCCACTTTAACATTCAATATCTTTTCTATGTTTTCCCCAATCATTATTATTATTATTCTAATTATTTTTTAAAACAGTCAATTGCTATTTCTCATTTTTCTTGTACAAATACTTTGCCTATCATGAAATACTTCTCAGACAAATCCAGTTGAGAATACCATACATGTCAACATCAACAGTTAATAAGCCATATCTGTGTCTCACTAATGTCCTGCCTATCTATTGTTCACTTGTTATCTTTCTCTATTCTCTTCTCTTCACTTCCCCCATTCCACATTGTCCTATTCTCGTTAAGTACCTTCACTGCTTTTATGTCCTCCAATTTTTTGCTCTCTATTATAGAGTGCTGATAGTCGGTATATATTGAGTGGATACATACAGTATCTTTCTTTCATAGCCTGGCTTACTTCACTCAGCAATATATCCTCCGTATCTGACCACTTTCTATCAAATTCCAGGGTCTTGTTATTTTTTTATGACTGAGTAGTATTCCATAGAGTATATATACCACACTTTTCCAATCCATTCATCAGTTTGTGGACATTTAGGTTGGTTCCATGTCTTGGCAATTGTGAATAATGCTGCAATAAACATTGATGTGCAAGCACTTTTCTGACTGAGCGTTCTCCTGTCTTTTGGGTAAATACCCAGAAGTAGGATTGCTGGATCAAGTGGTAGTTCTATTTGTAGATCTTTGAGGAACCTCCATATTGTTCTCCACAGTGGTTGAACTAGTTTACATTCCCACCAACAGTGTAGGAGGGTTCCCTTTTCACCACATCCCTGCCAACACTTATCACTTTTTATATTCTTAATCTTTGCCATTCTGACAGGGGTTAGGTGGTATCTCATTGTAGTTTTTATCTGCATCTCCCTTATGATGAGGGATGTTGAGCATTTTCTCATATGCTTTTTGGCTGTTCATATGTCTTCCTCTTTAGAGAGACTTTTGTTCAGCTCATTTTCCCATCTTTTAATTGGGTTCATCATTTTTTTTCGCATAAGGCACTTGAGTTCCCTATGTATTCTGGTTATCAGTCCCTTGTCTGAGGCATATTTAACAAAAATATTTTCCCATTCTGAGGGTTGTCGGTTCACACTTGTTACTGTGTCCTTTGCTGTGCAGAAACTTCTTAGTCTAATATAGTCCCACTTGTCTATTTTAGGGATTATTGCCTGTGCTTTGGGAGTCTTATTTAAGAAGTCTTTGCCTACTCCAATGTCCCCCAGAGTTTCCCCAGCATTTTCCACCAGTAGTTTTATTGTTTGAGGTCTTAGGTTCAGATCTTTGATCCATTTTGAGTTGACTGTTGTTAATGGTGAAAGATGGGGGTTCAGTTTCATCTTTCTGCAGGTGGATACCCAGTTTTTCCAGCACCATTTACTAAAGATGTTTTCCTTTTCCCAATGGATTGACTGATATCCTTTATCAAAGATCAGTTGGCTGTAAGCTTTGGGGGTTATTTCTGGGGTCTCTATTCTCTTCCATTGGTCCACTTGTCTGTTTTTATGCCAATACCATGTTGTTTTGATGACCACAGCTTTATAGTATATCTTGGGATCAGGGAGTGATATGCCTCCTACTCCATTCTTCTTGCGCAGGATTGCTTTTGCAATACGAGGTCTTTTATGGTTCCAGACAAATTCTATGATTGCCTTTTCTAGATATCTGAAGAATATCTCTGGTATTTTGATTGGAATTGCATTAAACATGTAGATTAATTTGGGTAGAATTGCCATTTTGATTATGTTAATTCTTCCAATCCAGGAGCATGGGATGTCCTTCCACATTTTTATGTCACTTTCAATGTCTCTTTTAAGATTTTCGTAGTTTTCTTTATAAAGGTCTTTGACTTTCTTAGTTAGGTTTATCCCTAGGTATCTTATACACCTTGTGGCTACAGTGAAAGGGATTCCTTTCTTCAGCTCTGCTTCGTTCAACTTGTTGTTCATAAATAGAAATGCTATAGATTTTTGGATATTAATTTTGTATCCTGCCACCTTACTGTATTCACTTATTACTTCAAGCAGTTTTTTCATGGATACCTTTGGGTCTTCTAAGTATACCATCATGTCATCTGCAAATAAAGATATTTTCAATTCTTCTTTGCCTATTCGAATGCCTTTAATATTATTCTCTTCTCTGATTGCAATAGCTAAGACTTCCAGTACTATATTAAAGAGCAGTGGAGAAAGTGGGCAGCCTTGCCTAGTACCTGTTTTCAGAGGAAAAGCTTTCAACTTTTCCCCATTCAGTATAATGTTAGCTGTAGGTTTTTCATAGATTGCTTTTATTGTGTTCAGAAATGACCCTTCTATACCAATCTTACTGAGAGTCTTAATCATAAAAGGATGTTGTATTTTATCAAATGCTTTCTCCGCATCAATTGAGATGATCATATGGTTTTTATCTTTCTTTCTGTTAATGTGGGGTATTACATTTATGGTCTTGCGTATATTAAACCACCCTTGCATCCCTGGTATAAAGCCTACCTGATCGTGATGAATGATCTTTGTTATATGTTGTTGGATACGATTTGCGAGTATCTTGTTGAGAATTTTCGCATCTATATTCATCAATGATATCGGTCTGTAGTTTTCCTTTTTTGTCATATCTTTATCTGTTTTGGGGATGAGGATGATGGAGGCTTCATAAAATGAATTTGGAAGGTTTCCTTCCTTTTGAATCTTTAGAAATAATTTTAGTAGGATAGGGGTTAACTCTTCCTTAAAAGTTTTGTAGAATTCACAAGTGAAGCCATCTGGGCCTGGGCTTTTCTTTGTTGGGAGATTATTTATTACTGATTCAATCTCCTGGCTTGTTATGGGTCTATTCAGGTCCTCTATGTCTTCCTGATCCAATCTTGGTAGATTATATGCATCCAGGAATTTGTCCATCTCCTCCAGGTTATCTTGTTTGTTGGCGTAAAGTTGCTCATAGTATCCTCTAATGATATTTTGTATTTCTGCTATGTCTGTGGTAATATTGCCTGTTTCATCACATATTTGATTAATCTGGTTTCTTTCTTTCTTCTTCTTAATCAGTCTAGCCAATGGTGTGTCGATCTTGTTAATCTTTTCAAAGAACCAGCTTTTGCTTTCATTTATTTTCTGTATGGTTCGTTTATTTTCTATTTCATTTATTTCTGCTCGAACCTTTATTATTTCTTTTTGCCTGGCATTTTGGGGGTTTGTTTGTTGTTGTTTTTCCAATTCTCTGAGGCATGATGATAAGTTATCTACTTGCCATCTTTCTATCCTTTTCTTATGTGCACTAATTGCTATGAATTTCCCTCTTATGACTGCTTTTGCTGTGTCCCATAGATTCTGGACACTTGTGTACTCATTATCATTAGTTTCCATAAATTTTTTTATTTCAGCCTTAATTTCTTCAGTAGTGAAGAAGTCATTCAGAAGTAGGTTGTTCAGTCTCCATGTGTTCGTGTATCTTCGGGGTTGTGTCTTGAAATTAATCTTGAGTTTAATTCCATCATGGTCAGAGAAGATGCTGGGTACAGTTTCTATGCCTTTGAATCTATAAAGGCTTGATTTGTGTCCTAATATATGATCTATCTTTGAAAAGGTCCCATGTCGGGGTGAGAAAAATGTATATGTTGTGGATGTAGGGTGGAAAGTTCTATAGATATCTGTCAAGCCCATTCCATTTATAGTATCATTTAAGTCCTGTATCTCTCTATTTATTTTCTGTCCAGAAGGTCTGTCTATAGGAGATAATGGGGTGTTGAGATCTCCAACAATTATAGTATTTCTCCCTATTTCTCCTTTTAGCTCCAGCAGTCTTTCCTTCACATATTTAGGTGCACCTGAGTTGGGTGCATAGATATTTATAAGGGTTATGTCTTCTTGCTGGATTACCCCATTTACTATTATATAATGCCCTTCTTTGTCTCTTCTTACAGTCTTTGTCTTGAAATCTATTTTGTCTGAGATCAATATCGCTACTCCAGCCTTTTTTTGATTTCCATTTGCATGGAGTATCTTTTTCCAGCCCTTGACTGTTAGTCTATGTATGTCTTTATCCATAAGGTGAGTTTCTTGTAGGCAACAGATAGAGGGTTTCTGTTTTCTTATCTATTCAGCCAGTCTATGTCTCTTAACTGGAGAATTTAATCCATTGACATTCAATGTAATTATTGATATTTCCATACCCGATCCTATCATTAAGTGAGCCATTATCTTGATTGCTTTTTGTTCTCATTTAACTGTCTCTGATTTTTAGCTTTCCTGGTATAATACTCCCTTCAGAACTTCTTGAAGAGCTGGTCTGGAGTTGGTAAATTCCTTCAAATTTTGTTTATTCGAGAATGTTTTTATCTTTTTTTCCCATATGAAAGATAATTTTGCCGGGTGTAGTATTCTTGGTTGAAATTGTTTTTCACTCAACACTTTTACTATGCTTCCCCATTCTTTCCTTTCCTGCATTGTTTCGGCCGAGAAATCCGATGTTAGCCTGATGGGGTGACCTTTGTAAGTAACCTGGCGTTTCCCTCTTGCCAACTTTAGTATCTTGTCTTTATCTGTTGTTTTTGCCAGTCTGGCTATAATGTGCCTTGGAGAAGATCTTCTTGGGTTGATTCTACCCGGGGTCCTATGTATTTCCTGGGTCTGGATACTTGAATGCCTTTCTAGATTTGGAAAGTTTTCTTCCAGGATTTCATGGAATAAATTATCTAGGCCCTTATTATTTTCTTCCTCTTCTGGAATACCAATTATCCGGATGTTGGGGCACTTAATAGTATCCAGTATTCCTCGTATATTATCCTCATTTTTCATGGTTGTTTTCTCAATCTTCTTGATACTTTTTTCTAGGTCAGATGTTTTGTCTTCTACGTTGGAGATTCGATCTTCTGCCTGGTCTAACCTACTTTTAATACTTTCAAGGGAGGTTTTGATTTCCTGTATCACATTCTTCAAACCTAAAAGTTCCATCTGGTTCTTGTTTAAGGTATCCATTTCTTCTTTCAAGTCATTGAAGGACTTCCTCATCTCCTGGAGCTCCTTGTCTCTTTTCTCTTCCATCTCAGTTAGTTTGGTCACTACAAATAATCTGAATTCCTTATCAGACATGTCCACGACGTCCATTGTATTAACTGTGGGTGGTGTAGCTTTGATGATTTCCCTTGGGGGAGAGGCCTTTTCTTGGTTGCTCATATTTCTTGAGCCTCTGCGATTGTTCCTAGTCATCAGGTAATCTATATGTTTCTTCCTAACTGATTGTTAAAAGTTGTACAGGCTTAGAAAATTGATGATTTCCCTTATGGTTGGCCTACCTGTTGCTCACAATTACCATTAACTGTTGCCACTACCCTGGATGGCCCAAAGTCCTCACTGTCTCTAAGGAGAGGTGAGCCTTCAATTGACTGAATAAGCAACACCCCAAAAGCAAAGAAAAACAGAATGAAAAAAGGAAATCGCGCGGCGCGCATGCGCGCCGCACGCTATTCAAATCACTACAATTCAAAGAGTCCAAAGGCTAGTGGGAAAGGGTCAGAAGATGAGTGACAAGACCAGGTTGGTCGGGCCTGCAGCCTGAGTCGGCCTGGAGCCCGGAACTGCTGGCCGGCTCGATCCGGGTTGCGGGTGGGGTGGGGTGGGAGTTCGCCTTAAAGTCCCAGACAACCAACCTGGGGTCCAAGGAGGAGAAACGGTGGGGATGCGTGGAGATTCAGAAGGGTTGGGCCTGCAGCCTGAGTCGGCCTGGAGCCCGGAACTGCTGGCCGGCTTGATCCGGGTTGCGGGTGGGGTGGGGTGGGAGTTCACCTTAAAGTCCCAGACAACCAACCTGGGGTCCAAGGAGGAGAAACGGTGGGGATGCGTGGAGATTCAGAAGCCATTTTTTTTTTTTTTAAAACAGCCTTCAATTATAGGCACTGATATTCACATTTTTACAGTTGTGGGGTGGAAGCCTGTGCAGGAAGAGGACTTTGCTCAGGCTGTACCGATACAAACTCAGTGCTTTCTCACTCTGCAGCCCACGCTCTTCTCAATGTGGCATGCTGGCTGTCAATGAATGAATTTCCTAATGACAATACAACATCAAGGAAGGGATACAGAGAGATTAAGAGCATATGGTTCAGATTCCAATTTGTTACTGTGCCCTTCAAGGCTTTCTGTGGTTTCATGATATTCTTTCTATCTAGCTTTTTCTAACAGAACTCCACGACCTCCATTCCCCCTTCTCTTCAGTCGGGCTGGCCTCTTCACATTTCCTCTTACATGTCATGCCTACTGTTCCCGCTTTCTGATTTTACTCACACTCTTTCCACTGCCTGAAGTGCCTTCCTTTGCTGCTGCACCCAGCCGAGCCCACACATCTCTCAAGGACAAGCTCAAGTTCTGTCTCCTCTATGAACTATTCCCCAAAGCTCCATCCTGCCTGCCCTGACCAGACATAATGTTATTGGTACCTTCTATTTCGGTCTTGGTTACATAATTTTATTACATCCCTCTCTACTATCTTGCATCCTGTAATTACTTCAGCATCCAAGTTTTATTCCCAGGAATATTGCAAACTCCTTGACAGGAGAGACTGCCATATATTTCTTTTACATTCCACAGACTGTATAACACAATTCTAGGTGGGCACTCAATAAATATTTATTGAATTAAATTGAATATGGCACAGACTACATTCAAACCTTCACAAAATTCTTTTCATAAATTGTACAGATCTAGACAAGAGGATTATTGGAGGGAGCCACTTGAATATATTTAGTCTGGGCAAGTACACATGAGATTGTTGGACTCTAATGCAAGTTCTTGGACAAAGAGAAATGACTGAACTGGGATTTGGAGCTGAGGGTGGGAAGAGGAGGACTGCTGGTTAGGGAGGAGTGGGGAGAGTTCTGCAGCAATAACAGGAAATGAGAACTCATAAACCAGAGAAATACTTCCATAGCACGGTCTGCAAAGAACTTTGGTTTCTTAGCATTATCAACAAGTTAAATAATTTGACAATGTTTTATTATGTAGCCAGAAGATTTGCTGAATAAATATCTTGCTGGGTCAGCAAAATAACACTGCTCTCTATAATTTCTGCACAGGTAAAGTACAGTGTTTTCAGAGTTTTATTTATTAAAAAAATACTGTTCCCTTCTTTCAGTTCTCTTTTTATCTCCCACACACATACACACACACACACACACAGACACACATTCACACATGTATTCTCTCCTTCAAATGGATAATCTCTGAGTATTTGAAATGATAATATTCTCTCTTAGGAGATTAGATTCTTGAAAGATTTTGTGATTTTTTTCCTCTCTCATTTTGGATTTACATGCTTGGGACCATGAAGGAATCTCATGTATAGAATGAATTCATTACAGGTAATATTGACCCTCAACTTATTGTCCAAACATAAATGACATATTAAACCATCCACAGCAGTTTAATGTAGTCTTGGGAATATTTCAATAGCATTGTTTGTTTATTATTTAATTTTTTTTTTTAATCCAGGTATCTTTTTCTTGGCCTCCTTCTTGTAGTTGGAGTCTCTGGGTTATTTCTAGGAATGTTCCCAAGCAGTTCTAAAAAGATAGAAACCTCATATTGTAGAAGTACAGGTCGGGATTAAACAGCCACTCAGGGACTATTGTGCCTGTTTCCTTTCTTTCTACTAGGAAATAAATTATAAAATATTTCCACCCAAGTGGCTGTAATTGAAAACCCTTAAAAGTCTCCAGGGGGAGGGACCAGCAGTTAGCGTAATGGCTATGTCACTGGACTCCCACGTAGCCAACTGCAGTTCTAGTCCCAGACCCGGTGGCTTAAACTCACGCCCGGTGCGTGTGTTTGCGTGCCCAAGATCCCAGGAGGAGAAGGGATTGCGGCATGGCCATCCCCCCGGGGGGGTGATTTCTTGCTTTCTGTCTCTCTGTCTCTGTCTTTCTGGTGAGCGCATGCACCCTATAACAAAAACCTCTCGAAAACAAAAACAAAACTCCGGGGGGAAAACATAGCATGATCTCACTAGGAAATAGTTTCTGGTGTCCTGAAAATGCTATCCAATATCAAGAAAATGTTCTCTGTAAGGAAATGTTTTTCTTCCTCTTCCTCTCTTTTGTCTTTCTACTTTTTCTCACTTTTGATGCCAGATTGTGAGGCGATGATTTATTTCCACTTGAAAGCTTTCTATGGCCATTCATGAAATAGTTCTGTGGGACGTGACAGACACTGTGCGTGCTGACCCATCTCAGACCCACACACTTTCATGTCCCAGCTAAGCACAACAGAGTGACCTAGTTCTGACCATCGACTGTAAACAGAGGGTGCTGAGCGAGGCTTCTTGGAAGACAGATGAGCTCACCTGTCCGTTTGGACAGTCTAGTTCCCTTCTCTTTCTTTGGGAAATACTCCCGAGGCTACATTAACTGTTGTGGATGGTTTGATATAATGTCATTTATATTTGAACAATAAGTTTAGGGTCAATATTGCCTGTAATGAGTCAAATTCTACATATGAGCTTCCTTCATGAACCCAATCATGTAAATCCAAGATGGGAGGGGAAGAAAAACCCCACAAACTCTTTCAAGAATCTAGTCTATTAAGAGAGAATATTATCATTTCAAGTATTCAGAGATTACCCACAGGAAGGTAGGGCCCAGAGAAACAGCAGCATTTGGCAATCATGAGGTAGAAGTATGGATGTGTGTGGCCAAAATCGCCATAGGATGAAGTGAAGGAGATGGGATTGTGGGGCGACCATGCCCATGAGGGAGTGCTTTCTCCCAGTCCTCTTGTCTCTGGTGAGTATATGTGCCCTATGACAAATTTAAAAAGTACACTATATTAAATATATATTATTATCATTATTATAGTTACTGTTTATACATTAAGTCATCTGCATATAGTGAGATCCACCTTCAGTGAAAAGACATTTCTGAAGGAAACTGAAGATCTGTTCCCCTGTATTAAGTTAAAAAATATCACAACTTTGTTTTTTTTACATTGTTAGCTGTGTTTTCTCTGAGCATGACATAATGTCTAGATTGTATTTATATTTGTCCACCTTATTAACTGTTTTGAGAGTCAAACTTCGGTGTATCGGAGAACCACGAACTTTCCCTTACTCTACATATATTGGCATGAAATAGGTCGGAACATTGGCAAAGAGTCTGGCATTTGAGTACTTGGACTTCAGGAGTGCCTGGGATGAAAAGCCATTTTCTAGTTCATCAATCTCTTGGCAATTGCAGTTGTATTTGGAAGAGTCTCTGGTAAAAGACAGAATGTTTGGTGAGTTGAAAGGTGGTTGGTGAGTGACATTCATTTAGGAAATTGGGCCCACGTTTGCCTGGTCAGCAGTACAGTTCCCACTCATAGCCCTTCTTGGTCCTCTGGAAAAGGGCCTTCCTGGTCCTTCTATCCTACCACTGAGCGTGTAGGATAGAAGAGTGGAGCCCTTGAACTTAGTGAGTATGTCACCCTACATGGCACAAGGGATCTTGCACACGTGGTCAAGGATCTTGAGTTGGGAAGATTATCCTGGATTCTCCAAAGTAAGTTTAGTGCAAGCACAAAGGGAGGCAGGAATGTCAGTGAGAGAGAAATAATTAGAAGATGCTCTGCTGGTGGCTAAGGAGCTGGATTCCACATGGCCGGCACTGCAGTTAGCATTCTGGACCCAATGACTGGAAAAACACTGGGTATGTGTGTATGAGGCCTCAGATCTCACGATGGAGAAATGGAGGATTTTGATGTGAACATTCCCCTTGGGGGATGCTTTTTCCCTCTTCTTCTCTTACTGTCTCTCTCTGGCAAGTACATGTACCTTTTGGCAAAATTTAGGAAAAGCGAAAGAAAATGCTATGCTGGAGGAAAGATTTGAAGATGGAGAAAGGAGAAATGTGCTAAACAATATAGTAATTTCTTTTTTCTTTTCTTTTCTTTTTTGGAGAGGTTTTTGCTATAGGGCACGTGCACTCGCCAGAAAGACAGAGAGAGATAGAGAGACGGGAAGTGAGAAATCACCCCCCCCCCCAGGGGGGATGGCCACACTGAAATCCCCCCTCCTCCATTCTCCTCTCGGGATCTTGGGTATGCATGCATACATGCCCAGCATGAGTTTAAGCCATCAGGTCTGGGACTCGAACCGCAGTCTACTACATGGGAGTCCAGTGACATAGCCATTATGCCAACTGCTGGTCCTGCAATATAGTAACTTCTAGAAGCAGGCAAGCTGATCATCTTTCCCTGGAGCTCCAAGAAGGAGCATGGCCTGGACTGTATCTTGATCTGAGCTAAGAGAAGCTTACTATGGACACACTTCCAGAACCACACAAGTATAAATTTGTGTTGGTCCGAAGTATGCAATAATTTGTTACAGTAGTTACAGGAAACTTAGAGACAAGATTTGCTTCCTTTGCACTTTAGCTCTTTATCCCACACAAGTCCCTGCCGTCTCTTTCTTCTCTCCACTCCGCCCATGCCATGAAGTCTATTAATTGTGTTAATACCTTGGAATTTTAGACAACAAAATGGAAATAGGCACTTCGTCAATTCTCGTCCCTTTGAGTAGCTGCTCTTAGGTGCCCAGTAGATACAGTCAGGTCCACATTAGAAGGTGCACTGCTGAGCCTGTTCAGCCACAGTCCTCACCGCCTTGAGCCTGCACTGTCGTAGCAACCTTCTTTGTGTTCTTCATACGTAGTCACAGAACTACCTATAACTTATCCCTATAACCAGGTAAATCTGATCCTATACATTGCTTTTATCGCTGCAGGCCCCATCAAGAATCAGCCCTGCCCCTTCCTGTCCTACTAGTGAGTCTCGAGCCCTCTTTTAGCCCTCATAATCGGGTTCTTCTCTGGCTTTCCCACCTGGCCTTGAACATTCTGTTTGATCGCATTACTCTCTTCTCTGTTTCCTGTCTCCCATGCCATAACGCGTCCTTGTCCTGCCTGGGAAAATCTTCTCTCATCTTCTTTGTTTCTTCCCCTCTCCCCCTTGTTCTTTTCTTTCCTCCTTTCATTTCTTTCAGTGTCTTTCTGTACACTTTTTTCATTAGAGAGAGAAGCAGAGGGTGAAGGAGTGAGAGAAAGAAAGAAAGTGCACGCGAGAGCAAGAAAGCACCCCCCCCCCATGGAGGCCTGGTCACACTGTGATCCTTTTTCCCCTAGTTCTCTATCTCATCAGGACCCTGGGCATACATGCATGTGCCTGGTGTGTTATTCAAGCCACTGGGCTAGGATTCGCAC
The DNA here is from genome assembly GCA_026018925.1 of Tupaia tana. Lineage (NCBI taxonomy): Eukaryota > Metazoa > Chordata > Mammalia > Scandentia > Tupaiidae > Tupaia > Tupaia tana. The sequence goes on from JAKSZU010000021.1 coordinate 17,183,520, forward strand.
TGCAGTCAGCTACGTGGGATCCAGCTTCCTCTGCATAACCTTTAGCTGCTCTGCTATGGGCTAGACCTGTACATTTTTAAAATATTTATTTATTATCATCATAATTTTGTTTATATTACATTGAATAACATATAACTTTATGGTGTATTACATTTCTTTTTCCAAAAGGAATACCATGCATATCAGTTGGCCCTGTACATTTACAAAAGTTATTGTTTCTTTCATGAGAGTGAGAGACAGAAAGAAAAAGAAAGACAAGCACTCTCAACAGGGTCCCCTGTTGCCATCCCCTGACCCCAATCTTTCCCAGCCAGTCAGGATTAGGGTGCACGCACCTAGCAGGTGCAGGTTGCCCAGGGAGCTAAATACTTGCTCTAGATCCATCTTTGCTTGAGCAGTGGTTACTGCTGTGTCACTAAGCTGGCCCCTCATTCTGTACACTTATTTTTCTTAATTAATTTTTTTATTTTGCTAGAGGGCATGTGTGCTTGCAGGAGAGAGGAGACACACACACACACACACACACACACACACACAGAAAAGCCTCCCCCCAATAGGGATGACCACTCTGCAATCCCTTCTCCATTTCTCCTTTTGGGATTTTGGGCATGCACACACATGTGCCCAGCATGTTTTTCAAGCCACGAGGTCTGGGACTCAAACCTCACAGTTGGCCATGTGGAATCTAGCTGCCTTCACCACCACACTGCTGATGGGCCCAATTCTGTACATTTTATAAAGTCTTGCCCAACTTACCAAACGTTCCTGGTTCTTTTGGCCCCTGGCGGCTTTTCCTCACGTGATCACTAACTGTAGTTGGTACCACACTTGTGGCTTTATTTGCGGGCTGAAGGTTTTGTTCCTGTTGTCCCTTTCACCTGTGGCTTAGGGCAGAGTGCACATGGTCACCATGCCAATGGATTGTTACCCAGTCAGTCACGTTCTCTGTCCTCTGTTGCACACCCCCTCCTACTAACAAGCAACCAGTGCCACACATTCTCCAAAGAGCAGTTGTAGATGTGAACAGAAGGATCAGGAGCTGTTAATGGACCGATAGGAAAGCTAGAAGCAGGGCCAGCAGTGGCATGCTGGTTAAGGTGGCTGGACCCCACACGGCCAGCTGTGTGGTGTGGATAGCATTTTGGGGACACCAGAAATAATTTCCTAGTGGTATGATGCTATGTTTTCCCCCTGGAGAATTTTTCTTTTTGAAGAGTTTTTTGCTATAAGGCACATGTGCTTGCCAAAAAGACAGAGAGAGAGACAGAGAGACAGAAAGTGAGAAATCACCCCCCAGGGGGGATGGCAATGCTACAATCCCTTCTCCTCCATTCTCCTCTTGGGATCTTGATCACGCACACACACACGCCTGGAGTGAGTTTAAGCCACTGGGTCTGGGACCTGAACTGCAGTCGACTACATGGGAGTCCAGCAACATAGCCATTATGCCAACTGCTGGTCCCCATTACATCATTTTTAAGTATGTAAACTGTATTATTATCATTCTATTAATTATATAAAGCTTCTAATATTTTTTAAAAAATGCAACTGAGATATCAGGCCTGACATTTCCAGTTTGCTGGGGATCAACTGCCCTGGATGGTTAAATAAATTTTGGTTTCAGTCCACATTCCATTGGCAAAGTCAGTTTTTCTTCCATTAGCTCCGGGATTCCAAGGAAGTGACATATTTTGAAGTCACTTCTGGCTCTGGATTCCTAATTTGGCTCCGTGTTTGTTTTCCAGTCAAGATTTTTCCTTCTCTGAGGCTGTCTCTTTTTCTGCATGATGTTATCCTATTGAATTCTCCCTTCTCCCATGTCTTTTCTCCCCAAAGTCCCACCCACTTAGGATGTTGTAGGCTGCACGCTCAGCTTATGATTCGGGGTTGGTATAGGTTGACTTGCAGGGTCGAAGCATCTGTGTTCTTTGCTTCTGTGATAAACATTTAGACGTCCTTGTTCTATACTTCAGACAGATCTGCCTTAAAAATTACTGCTCATCTCTTCTACTTAGACAGTAGACTTTTACTTTGCTGGGGGTGCACTCTTTCTCCTTCAACTCCTCTCCTCCTAAATCATGATTTCTGTTCATTTCTGAGGCAGTGCCATCTAGATATTCCTTGGTCTTGTCTTAGGTAATTCAAGTGAGGCCTTGTGAGCTTCAAGTTTGTAACCAAACGTGACAATTTAGGTGTGTTCATAAACAAAGATGGTTTTCTCTTTGAGAAAAATTCTATTAGTAATGCAATATTTTTTTCTTATCAGTGTAGAACATAAATAAAAATCAGTCATGAAAGCTGTAAAATGTTTGTACTCCATATCTTTGAGTGTTGGAATTGTGGGTGATTATCGTTTTCTTTTTCCTTTTTAAAAATTTGCTAGATACCTCATGCTTGTTGGAGAGAGATGTGGGTGGGAGTTGGTGGGAGAGAAAATGAGAAAGCATTCCTCCTATGGGGTGTGGTCATGTTGCAGTCCCTTCTCCTCCATCCTCCTTCTGGGATTTTGGGCGTGCACACACATGTTTTTCAAGCTACCGGATCTGGGACTCAAACTGCATAGTTGGCCATGTGGGATCCAGCTGTCTTAACCGCTATGCTGGCCTATTATTTTCTTTTCAAAGGACTTTTTGTCTTTGATATTTTCTCTAATATGTTTTCCTTTGCAACTAGAAAAAAGTAAATAAAACACATTAATTAAAACAATACAAATAAAAGAAAATTATTAAAATTGACCCCTGTATGGATATTGTTATTTATATTTTGAAATGTTAACATCTCCTTTAGTTCTAGAACTAAGTTCTTAAAAAATGGAAATTTATTTTTAGTTGCCAGAGGATGTATGTGCTCACCTGAGAGACAGAGGAGAGGAAGAAAGCACCCTACAATGGGATGTGGTCACACTGCAATCTCCTCTCCTTCATTTTCCCATCCTGTTGGGATCTGAGATATGCATGCACACACACTCCACATGTTTTCCAAGCTGTCAAGGCTGGGACTCTAATTGCAGTTGACCTGTGAAATCCAGCCCTCTTAACACTAGGTGTGGAGCTGACCCTTTTAAGGTTAACTTTTAAGAAGTTCTTTATAAGGACCTACTGCAGTGTGGACCTCTGGTAAACATAAAATGATGTCTACTTGATTCACTTCCTCAGATGTATTGGCACTGCTTCAAGACATTAAAAAACCATTTTATGGGGAATTTTGATGGGTACGAGTTATTGCCCCATTATCAGTGTAAGACACTGAATAAAATCACCTTCAGTTGGGCCCATGGGAAAAGGCCTGTAATGCAAGAATAACTTTGAAGGGAAGAATCCAAAGTGATCAAAAGAGATACCAAAAGTATTGAAGACATACAAAGATTAGAGAAAGATGCAGTGAGACCTAGCAAGATAATGACTGTGAAACACAGGCCTTTTTGGCCAATGTAGATATATTTTTTCTTACTCTGTCCCTCCTGCTATCACTTTGCTACATCAGCAATCCAGTATGGACCAGCTGTTCTGCTGATAAAGATTTAAATAAGGAGGTAGAAATAACGAAGACAAATGATGGAGTGATCTTTTACCATAATATATCCTCACAATGCCTAACAGTCCCCCATTTAATCAAGAGATTGGCAGGACAGGGAACGAGTTGGTAATTTGCAGTGGGGATGTAATAAAAATGTTATAATTCATGGATGAGACAACCCAGACTCCATTATGCATTATGAGTTTAACTTGACTTATAACTCTTTCTAGAATTTAAACTGTCATATCCGACCATATGCATTGACTTTTATAGTGATTTAATGAGTTGTTTGGTGAAAATAAATGTTGACAAAGTTACAAAATTTCCCGACTCTCTTCTGTTTTTTTTGGTTGTTGTTCTTTCTTTGGATGCTAGAGCTGGCTGTCTAACAATAACTCAGGAGTTCCCTTTTCTGCACAATCCATGGCTAGGATCTTGGCTTGGATGGATTTTGTTCATTTTTCATACTTGGCCTTGGTGGATGGATCATGACAACAAGAGCCCAACAGAACATATTGAGTCAACTCTGGCAGCAGCAAGATAATGGTGTGGAAATATGGGGCCCCCAATCCTCATATGCCAAGAACGAGCTGATTTCCCAAAGAAGTGCGTCCTCGTTAGAAGGTGGTCTGGCTTCGGCTCAGTGTTGCTGAGGGGCCACGTTGCAGTCGTTTGGAGAGCTGGTCCTGATACTGGATGCGAAGGGGGAGTGCTTGTCTTTTAAGGACATGGGCTCAGTCCCCTTGGAAGCTCAGAGGAGAGGCTCAGCTTATTGTGATTGATGCCACGGATACTGCGAGAAATCAAATAATGCCAAATTGTAATCGTAGTCGTCGCATAGCAAAGAACTCTTGTCAAATGAGCTGTAATTTGAGCAGGCACACATTTCACACTCATTAAGAAAAGTAAGGAACAACTAATTGGCTTATTATGTACTCTCTAATTGGTTCAGCTAACTTTCGGTTATGGCATAAGGGAATAGATGGGGAATCCTGTTTTGGGATTTGGCTAGGCCAAGAGAGACCTCATGAAATTTCCCTACATGATAAAAATGATTAGATGCACCACCACTTAGCAAACATAATAAGGAGATAACCCATAATCTATTAAGCGCTGCCTTCCCGTCCTGGCTGTGTGGTCAATGAGCCAGCATGAACGTAAAACTCCCCGGGAATACACCGATCTGATGTGTGGGAAGGGACGACCTCTGGTAGGGCACATGGTAGTCTAAAGGATGATAGACTCTCCTGTCCTCCCAGAAGCCATTTATCTCACAGGGTAACATTTTTCTTACCCATGAGTTTCACCCTAGCTCTGCTATTTTTTGCATATATAAAAGGCAATGGAAATTTTTTTTTTTTTTGGAGAGGTTTTTGCTATAGGGCACGCGCGCTCACCAGACAGACAGAGAGAGACAGAGAGACAGAAAGTGAGAAATCACCCCCCAGGGGGGATGGCCGTGCCGCAATCCTTTCTCCTCCATTCTCCTCTCGGGATCTTGGGCACGCACGCACACACGCCCGGTGTGAGTTTTAAGCCACCAGGTCCGGGATGCGAACCGCGGTCGACTCCATGGGAGCCCAGTGACATAGCCATTATGCTAACTGCTGGTCCCTAAGGGCAATGGAAATTTGAGGGAATTACTTAGGTCACACAAACCCTGGGAACATCTTTTTATTTGTCTTTAATCTTTTTATCCCCCTTGCCTGATTGCCTGGATATGCAGCCAAGTAGTTTTTTGGTTTAAATGTTGGTTGCCTTAATTTGCATTTCATTTTGGATATGTGGACTAGACTGTGTTACAAGAGGGTAAAGAATTAAATTTGTTAGAGGAAATGGTCAGTGATAATTGATGCATTTTTATCCTTTAACATTTATTATTTGAGTTTATGTTTCAATATTTGGATCCATAAACATGGCTTATTATTTGAATGCTTAATAAAAAAATGATTTAGAGGCCTAGCTATGGCAGCAAGTGCTGGTCGGTGGTGTTATGCAGCAGGCAGAGGCCACAGGGCAACCCGGGGCTCAGCTGAACCTGTGCTCAGCTTACCCTAAAAGCTGGGTGTTCTCCTGGGACACTCAGTCTTAGAACTCAGCGTCTATGTTGTAAGACAACCCCAGGTAAACAAGGAGCCATGTTTGATTGCCCCTGCTGAGATCCTAGTCCATAGCTAGCATCAATTGCCAGACATGTGATCCAGGAAAACTTCATGATGATTCCAGACCCCAGTCACCATCTGACTGCAACTGTATTAGAGATCCCAAAAGACAACTGTCCAGGTAACCCCTCAGCACTATGGTTCATAATGATAAAATGATTATTATTGGGACCAGCAGGTAGTGTAGTGGGTAAGGCGCTGGACTCCCACATGCCCAATCACAGTTCGAGTTTTGAATCTGGCAGCTGAACTCATGCCAGATGCATGTGTGTGTGTGCCCAAAAGGAGAATGGAGGAGAAGGGATTGCAGCACACGCCCTCCTAGGGGTAATTTCTCATTTTCAGTCTGTCTCTCCCATGAGTGCATGCACCCTATAGCAAAAATCTCTAAAAAAAGAGATTATTATTATTACTTTTTTTTTTTTTTCATAGAGACAGAGAGAGATGGTGAGAAGGAAAGTGAGAAATCACCTTCTGGAAGGATGGCTATGACACAATTCCTTTCCTTCCATTCTCTTCTTGGGATTTCAGGCATTCACGTACATGTGCCTGGCATTATTTTCAAGTACTGGATCCAGAGGTCAGCCATGTGGGAGTCTAGAGCCTTAACCACAACACCACTTGCTGGCCCCAGTGATCATTATTTTTTAAATCACTTAATTTTTAGATAGTCCTTTAGCAGCCGTGAATATACAGAACATTGTTATGTTCCCTAGAGCCTGGAATAGTGCCTGAAATGTATTCCTCAATAAATATTTTCCTTATAGACAAATAATGCAAAACTCTGGAGGTTAAAAAAAAAAAGTACTAGTTTCTTTATATAAACTTCTTTCAGTGTTCCTTAGTCGAATGGCAACTATTGATTAATTTATTTATGTATCTTATAGCTCCTGTGTATTTGAAAATTCCAAGTTAGCTGTTCCTTTTGAATTTTCAAAAAAGTTTGGGGCCAGCAGGTGGCATGGTGGTTGGGGCGCTGAACTTCCATATGGTTGACTGCGGTATGAGTCCTGGACCTGGCTGCTTGCTTTATCGCTTTCATTCTCTCTCGCTCTCTCTGATGAGCATGTGTGTCCTGTGGTAAATTTAATGATAATAATGATAAATAGCATTAAGTAAATCTTATTAAAATTATTCATTTATTTATTTCTCTAGAAAAAAAGAGTGAGAAAAAGAAAGAGACATCCCCCTGAGGTCCTCAAGTCACCGTCCTACCTGTAACCTCAGCCAGCCAGGATTATGGTCAGGTGTGCACACCCAGTGTGTAGAGGGAGACCTTGCGATGTGAACCTGAGCTCTCCTGCATGGCCTCAGCATTGAGGACCATTGCGTTACCACTGTGCACTGCAGCTGGCCCCCTTTGAACTTGTAAACATATATAGAAAACAGCAGACTGATCATAAAATTGGAATAAAATGGTAAACTTAAGGTGGGGCCTAAACATTTTTGTTTATGTTTGTTTTTATTTTTGATCATTTCATTATACATAAACATCTTCAACAGAGAGAATGTTATTAAGTCTATGAAAAGGCTTTGATGTGGAAGAGGTCGAAGTCCTGTGATTACCTGCTGATTCACTTTATCCTTGCTGTATTTCTTCCCTGTCGTAATCAACCAAACTCACATGGAAAATAAAAACAGTTCTAGCCTAGTTTACATTTTATACTATTGCTACTTGAGAATTTTGGGCAAAAGCCAAAAGAAAAGCAAAAATAAGAAAGAAGAAAAAGAAAGAAAAGAAGTCAGTTTTCAATGTCACTACAACTTACTTGAAATAAAGTTGTTTTAAAATAAGCTCTTTTCTCAGTAAGGGAGATCTAGAGCTGTATCGTTTTCCTGCTCACTATCCAGTGTCTAGTGACAGGACGTTCTAGGATGCTATCCTTAAAAATGTCCCCTGTTTCCTACCGATTTGGTCATTTGGCTTTAGCCATGATGGTGTCGGGTTTCTGTCCTGGGACAGTTTCAAAGAGGTCCAGCAGTGTCATTTCTTTCTTCATCCTTTGTTTGCAGTTGCCATCTCTTTGCGGGCCTTTATGCCGTGACAGGCAGCTTTGTATGACCTGGCTAGCTGTCCAAGCATGCATCTCAAGTCTTGCAGCGATGTCAGGTAGAAGGCTACTCTTCTTTTTCTTTGAAACAGGTGGAACAACCTAGAAAATGGCAACTTCGTGTAGGGTATCATCCTGAAATGTGAAAACAGTGTATCTGGGCAGACTCTGAAAGAAAATCTGAGCATAGAGGGCCTCCTCAGGGTAGGGAAACCTTCTTATAACTAATGCTTTTCAAATCTCCTGCCAGTCTTCGGGCATCAGCCTTGGGGAGAGAGAAGTCCCTTTTAGTGAGGGCTTCATGCCCTGTAGTCTTCCTTTAATCTTGATGGTTTTCCATTATTTCTAGGGATGCTGACAGCCCGTTTGCAAAATAGCATGGATGAATAAATTCGCATTAGAAACTTAGCATGGGCTAGAGATAGACCACAAGGTGTCAGAAGTTTTAAAAAATTTAATTTATTGTTATTATTATTATTTTTAATTTGCTATAGGGCATGCGTGCTCACCAGATAGAGAGAGAGAGAGAGAGAGAGAGAGAGAGAGAGCAAGCCGCCAGGTCTGGGACTTGAACTGTAGTCGTCCACGTGGGAGTCTAGCACCTTAACTACCACACCACCTGCTGGCCCCTAGGAGTCAGAATTTAAGACCTGGAACTCGGAGACTGTAGCTGCGACACAGGTATTTCACGCACATCTGGGCTGAACTTAACGTAAGTCCAGTTGGGCCATCCCGAGCTGCTTCTGTGTGAGCACTGACGAATAAGCCCTGTATTGTTTGTTTGAAGTCTTGAATTTTTCTTTTCTTTAAATTTATTTATTTCTTGGGCTGGCACTAGAACCTAGTAGTTAAGGAAGTTGGATCCCGCATGGCTGACTGTGGTTCAAATCCCATCTCTGGTAGCCTGAAAAACAAACCAGGCTTGTGTACATGTGTGCCCCAAATCCCAACAGGATGCAGAGCTGGAGAAGGGACTGTGGCATGACCACACCTCATGGGGGGTGCTTTCTCTCTGTCTCTCTGCAATGAGTGTGCAAACCCTCTGACAATGAAAAAGGGTTTATTTCTTGAGTGAGAGAGAGGCATCTCCAACAGGGGCCTCCATGCCACAATTCACCACTGGCCCCAGGTATTCTATCTCACGGCCGTGCATCCAAGCACTCGGTATGTTCAGGGAGGCCTTGGGATATGAACCCAGGACCTTCTTATGTGGCTCCAGCATCTCAGAGAGCTACATTTCTTCTGTACCAATGCAGCTGGCTCCTGGTTCTTTTTGTTTGAAACTCATATGTTTTGGGGTGGTTTGTAATGCAGCAATAAATATCAGAACACCATTTCCAGTCCTGCTCTCAGAGGAAAGCACATTTAATTATTCTGTTTTTGATATCTTCTGGTGGCTACTGTAAAATACAAAGAAGTTTTTATTAATTGTGGACATTGCCTATTGATTTTTTTGTGCATGTGTCCTTTGACCAGTATATGCTGTTAGTTTAAAATTTTATTTTATTATTTTATTTTTTATTTTTTTTGGAGAGGTTTTTTGCTATAGGGCGCGTGCGCTCGCCAGACAGAGAGAGAGAGACATAGAGACAGAAAGCGAGAAATCACCCCCCAGGGGGGATGGTCACGCCGCAATCCCTTCTCCTCCATTCTCCTCTCGGGATCTTGGGCACGCACGCACACGCGCCCGGTGTGAGTTTTAAGCCACCGGGTCCGTCGTGGTCGACTACATGGGAGTCCAGCGACATAGCCATTACGCTAACTGCTGGTTCCCTAAAATTTTATTTTAATAGAAAGTTTTTGGAGACAAATAATGGCAAGGCTTTGGGAAGAGCACTACATTGCTCCCCACCCTTAATCTCTACTTTCCAAAGTCTCTCATTTTCAATTCTCTTAGCCGTTATCCTGGATTTAACCTTTGGATTTCTCAACAACACATTTAGATGACAATTTTTTTTGATCTTTACATTAAAAATTACCTACTACTTAAGTTGGAACATAAATTCCAGTTTTTTTAAAAAAAGTTTAAAGAATTATTTATTTTAATTTGACCAGAGAGGGGTAGAGCAAGAGCGAGAGCGAGAGCAAGAACAAGAGAAAGAGAAAGCGAGAAAGCAAGCTGTCAGGTCTGGGACTCAAACTGTGGTTGGCCGTGTGGGAGTCCAGCGCCCTTAACCACCAAGCCATCTGACAGCCCTGATAAATTCCAGATTTCTTAAACTGCGCCTTCCACCACTACTCCCTCTCTGCTTCACATTTTTTTTGTATTTTTGGTAGAATTACCAAAATTTAAGTGAAACAACGTCCTGTACTTACATTACTATGATTATAGAAATATAATTTCCAGTTGGGTTAGATAAGTACTTTGGTTACATTCTTGAACGAACTTTATTCCTCCTAGAGTTAATGATTATTCCCATTTTTCTTTGGCTTTGCTTTCTATGTAACTATTAACACCTCAGTCTGAAGCTGAAGTGTTCATAAATGTAATTAAATGTATATTCCCACTGATGTAGGTGAATGCAAGGTCTCTCTACCATAAAACAATAATCTATCGGTTTTGTTCTTTGGAGACATCCTCCCTTGAGTCCTTTGGCTTCCTGCTCAAATCCAGACTAGATTCTCTCTATAACTGCTGCATTTCTATCGCCCTAGTCTTCCTAATTTTGAAAATTTCTTTGTGGGTTATGAATCCAGGAACAGCGTAGCTGGATGGTTCCTGTTCAGGTTTCTCACAAGGCTGCAATCATCTGAAGCTCGACTGGGGTTGGCAAACCTGCTCTAAGGTCACTCAGGCAGCTCTTGGCAGACGGATTGACTTCCTGACAAAATAGATCTCTCCACAGGGCTGCTCACGCTGTGGCAACTGGCTTCCCCTGGAGGTGGTGATTGCCGAGAAAGAGTGGGAGAGAGCAATCCAGATGGAACCTAATCTCAGAAGGGACAGAATTATGTCTGCCATCTGCTATTGGTCATACTGACTAATGTTTATCCCAAATGCAAGGGAACTGTACAGCGGCATAAATACCAGGAGGAGGAGCTCGCTTAGGGCCATCTTGAAGACTGGTTCTTGTACCTTCTCTCTGAGATTTCATGTTTTCTCTCTTTGGAGAAAATTCCCATTCTTTCTGTGGGCTACAACTTGTAGCAGCATCTTGAAAAAGGTTGCCTGGTAAGTAGTTTTTGTTAGACTTTGTATTCATACACATGTCTTTCATCTGTCTTCATCCACGAATGATGGTTCAGGTTTAGAATTCTAGGTAGAGGACCAGCAGATGGTATAATGGTTACGTCACTAGACTCCCACATGACCAACTGTGGTTCTAGTCCCAGACCCGGCAGCTTAAAACTCACACCAGATGTGTGTGCATGCATGCCCAGAATCCCGAGAGGAGAATGGAGAAGAGATTGCGGCATGCTTATTTCCCTAGGGGATGATTTCTCACTTTCTGTCTTTTTCTGTCTTTCTGATGTGTGCATGTGCCTTATAGTAAAAATCTCTCTTAAGAAAAAAAAAGAATTCTAGGTAGATATAATTTTTTTCCCCCCAGAATTTTCAAGGCATTGTTCTATTACCATGTAATTCCCAGAGTTTTTGTTCTCAAGTCTGAAGCCATTCTAAATCTCCATGGTCATGTTTTCTTGTTTTGTTGTTGTTGATATTCTTGGAGCTTCTAGGATCTTCTCTTTATCTTTCATATTCTAAAGTTTCATATTATGGTTTTTGTTTGTTTGATATATTTGTGTGTGTGTTTTTTTTTTATGAGAATATAATGGGCTCTTTCAGTTTGGAAACTTTAAGCTACTAAGTGCTTAAAGTATTCCACCAGCTTTTCATTTCTATAAAGTTTTCATTTGTATTTAATACTTTTCTCAGTCATCTTTTTCTGGAGTTGTATTTGTTGCATGTTTAACCTATATTGATGCACCAATCTTCAAGTATTTTTTTTCTATTCTCTATCAATTTTTCTTTGACCTACTTTCTGAAAGACTTCCTCAACTTTATCTTCCAAAACTATTATTGATTTTTAAATTTCTGCTTTTATGTTTTTAACTTCTAAGAAGTCCTTGATTTTTTGACCAAAAAACCATTTTTTTAACACTTTGTTCTTCCATTCAGTTTTTATTACTTTGTCTACTCTTCCCCATTGGTTGCCTTCTGAGGATGTCTGGCTTAGTCCTTCTGGACTGTCTATTAGCATACAGGGTGATATGGTTCAGGCTATTGGAGCTGTGTGTGCAGGCGCATGGCTTCTGAAGATGTGGGCTTTGATTTTGGGTCACTGGTTAGGGCTGTTTTATTGATAGCTATACCAACTCTCAGTATTTATAGTTTTTATTTTATTTTTAAAGTTTTTGCCATGGTGCACATATGTTTGCCAGAGAGACATCAAGAAGGAAAGTGAGAAATCACCCTCCCCCCAGGGGTGATGGCTACACTGCAGTCCCTTCTCCTCCATTATCCTGGGATTTTGGCACACATGCACACATGCCCAGCATGATTTTCAAGTTTCTGGGTCCAGAGCCCAAACCACTGTTGAACATGTGGGAGTCGAGCGCCTTAACCACCATGCCACCTGGTGGCCCTTAGGTCTTTTTTCTTGAATTGTTCCATTTCCTTAGAGGAAAATTACCCAATATCTTGGATGGGGAATGAATGAGGCTGCCAGGATTACAGGAGTTGAGGAAGGCAAGGGAGATAAAGGATCTCAGTGCACCTTAGGGGAGATCTCACCAGTTTTCTTGCTTTAGTCAAGTGTTCCTTGGCAATCCTGGTGTCTCTGAGTCTGGAGATTGTCAGAGGGTAGACAGTGAGTAGAAAGCATGGACAGAGTGACAGTCATGTGCTAAGAGGGGACATAGAGGTAAGAGACTTAACTGATTCATAGACAGACTTTTTTTGAGAGAGATTTTTGCTATAGGGCACATGTGCTCACTGGACATACAGAGAGACAGAGAGACAGAAAAGCAAGAAATCACCCCCTAGAGGGGATGGCTATGCCGCAATCCCTTCTCCTCATTCTCCTCTTGGGATCTCGGGCAAGCACGCACATATGCCCAGCATGAGTTTCAAGTTATTGGGTTCAGGACTCAAACCCGGTCGACTATGTGGGAGTCCAGTGATGTAACTGTTATGCCATCTGCTGGTCCCCATAGACAGGGAGAGACAGAGAGAGTGACACAGAGACACAGATAGAAGGCTAGAGGAGCTCCCTACCATGCTAGCTTGTTTGCTGGAGGCTGAATTATAAGTAGGAAATCTTCATTTCTCTTGTACCCTGAAATGACTAGTTCGCAGGAGCCATGAGGAATCTCCAGATTTTTTTTTTTTTTTTTTTTTTTTTTTGGAGAGGTTTTTGCTATAGGGCGCGTGCGCTCGCCAGACAGACAGAGAGAGACAGAGAGATAGAAAGCAGGAGATCACCCCCCAGGGGGGATGGCCACGCCGCAATCCCTTCTCCTCCATTCTCCTCTCGGGATCTTGGGCACGCACGCACACGCGCCCGGCGTGAGTTTAAGCCGCCGGGTCCGGGACGCGAACCGCGGTCGACTACGTGGGAGTCCAGCGACATAGCCATTACGCTAACTGCTGGTCCCGAGGAATCTCCAGATTTTTAAAAAAATTTAAAAAAGAGAAATTTTGAGAGAAAGAGAAAGAGAGAGAGAGAAAACAGAGACTGCCCTACCTTGTTAGGTGTTGGGCTGGAAGGAGAGGTCTGGAGCAGTCTCGTCAGTTAAAGAAACAGGCCCAGGGCCAACTCAGATGCATATGGATTCTGAAATTAGTAAGATAATGGAGAGGTCAGAGACAAGAGACAGTATTTACAGATTTAAAAATAATGAATAAAAAAAGAAGAATTCTGAAAGAAAGAAAGAGAGAGAGACAGAGACAGAGACAGAGACAGAAAGCAAACGGAGATCATCCTACCTTGCTAGGTGTTGGGCTGGAAGGAGAGGTCTGGAGCAGAGGTTAAAAGAGTTAAAAGAGTTAAAAGAGCAGGGCTGGGCACACTTCAGATGCAGATGGATCTTTGCTAGGTGTTGGGCTAGAAGGAGCATTTTTTTCATGTTCATTATTTGTGTTGGAAGGCATAGCGTATGTGTCCAGAAGAGAGAGAGATAAAGAGAGAAAGAGAGAGAGAGAGAGAGAGAGAGAGAGAGACACTTCCCAATGAGACCTGGTCATACTGCACTCTCTTTTCCTACACTTCTCCATCTTATCAGAATCCTGGACACATGTACATGTATACCCAGAGTGTTGCTGCTGGGGCCAGGACTCCAACCAGGGTCAGCCATGTGGGATCTGGCTCCATTTGCGTAGTCTTTAACCACCGCACTGCAGAACCAGCCCGTCATGTTTAATTTTGAAATGACTTTAGACCTAGGACAAGTTGCAAAAAGAGCGTAACGAGTCCCTGTGCACTTTTTGTCCTGCTTCCCCTAATATCTTGGGTGACCACAGTACATGTTGCCAGACTAGGGGCTCTGGGTCCCAGGCCAGAGACCCAAAGCAAGTTTGACCTCTGCTGCTCACCAAAACCTGGAGAGGTAAAGTTGTTGGTGAGAGAGAAAAGGAGAATTTATTACAGTGTGATTACACTGGAAAGATATATAAAAAATATTTTTGACTAGTCAGCCAATGCTTTCATAGGGGAAGAGACGTGCTATGGGGTTAATAGCTACGTATGGAAAAGTATAGATAGGATAGATAGGGGGTACAATCAAGTAATTTGTTTTCAAGAGAGGAGTTTCTGTTCACTGGGCCAGAATGTTCTTAATTGTTTCCAGCTCTTTGACTCTTTCATCTCCTTGGAGTTCCTAAGAGAGATCTCAAAGGATATCAGGCCAACAAAAAAACAATTTTGATGAACAAGATGGAGTCAGTCTGGCTAAAGCAGTCCCCTATTAGATACAAAGATAAAAAACAGAAGATTCCTAACACACTACAGTGAATGAATTCAAGGACCTGATGTGAACTGCATTAGTTTTTCCACAACTCTTTTTCTGGTCTAGGATCTAATCCAAGATTTTCCATTAAAGGTGACATTTTCATCTCCCATTGTTTGGCTCCTGCATTGATGTTTTAACTGGTTGTATACTCAACTGAGGAGAAAGGAGGGTATTATTTATCAGTCTGACTTGTTTCCCCACACCTCCAAATCTTAAAGCTTTCTGGAATGCTATAATGAGAAGGGGTTAACTCCTGTTAGCTTCCCTCTGCCTTCCACCATGGTTGTTTCCGGCCTATTCTCTTTGACTAATTCAGATAGCATGAGTTCACTTTCCAGAGCTCTGTCGATTCTTCTCTTCCACTTTCTTGATTCCTGTGATTTGCTTTGCGAGAAACTTTTGTTTTTTTCTCCCCAATCTAGTATCAGTTGTATTTTGGAAAGGAGCAGAAATAAATGAACAGATTTAATCCCCCGATTTAATGAAAAATCTGGCTCCTCATGTGTAATCCCAAATGCATATATTATTTTTGCTTTTTATGTGAAAATCTTATTTAAATACTGTTAATGACTACTGTACTTAAATGAAGCTCCATTGTCACTCTTTCTTTCTTTTTCTTTTTTTTTTTTTTTTGAGAGGTTTTTCGCTATAGGGCGCGTGCGCTCGCCAGACAGACAGAGAGAGACATAGAGACAGAAAGCGAGAAATCACCCCCCAGGGGGGATGGTCACGCCGCAATCCCTTCTCCTCCATTCTCCTCTCGGGATCTTGGGCACGCACGCACACGTGCCCGGCGTGAGTTGTAAGCCACCGGGTCCGAGACGCGAACCGCGGTCGACTACGTGGGAGTCCAGCGACATAGCCATTACGCTAACTGCTGGTTCCCCATTGTCACTCTTAAAGTAAATACAGACTATGGGAAAATTATGAAAAATTGGCATCTTTTGTACTTATTTTACTAGTATGTCTATTTATTGTAATCAAACACATCTAGCCCTCATTATTAATAGAATGCTTTCTGTAGCTTACTTTGCATTTCTTAGCTGGGAATGAAAAGCTACGTCCAGAGATTTGTTTTACCCGTTAGGCTTGGCTGGTATCATGGTGCCTCCAGCTACTGACTGCTCAGAGATCAACTATGGGCTGCTCTTGGTTTCTTCCTCCCGCAGTTTCTAAGGGAAGAATTGCTGGAAGGAAGAAACACTATCTTCTCTCTCATTCCCAGCTCCCACTTTTCTTCCATCCCTTTCTCACACTCAACTGAAAGGGAAGAGTGAGATTATAGCTCTGTAATGCTTTTTCTATTCTGAAATTATTTGGTTACCCTTGCCTACTTTTCCTTGAATTCCAGTGCAAAGGTACTAAAGAGGTTCATTACAGCTTATGGTATTTATAAGATGAGTAAAACATTCTCTTTTCACCCCTTATTTCAAAATATTTCCTCGGTGTGTACCTATTCTTGTTTTTATACTTTTGCTTTGTACTTAGTTACATACTCATTAATTATGTATTATATTATTTGTTGGGTCGTTAAGAATTGCATCCATGATTTCCTCTTGGGATGGAGGATGAGAAATGGTAGTGAGAGTGGTGAAGGGGCAGTGTCTTTGACTGTGAAGTTTTATTTCTTAAAAGATGGAAAATCTGAAGCACATATGATGAAATATTAATGTCTGTTCATTTTGAGTTGTGGGGATAGGTATTTAAGATATCATCTGTACTCTCTATCTGCAAAATCATTTCTCGAGTTTAAAAGCAAACATTTGAAAAACTCACTCTAGCTTGAGTTTAGTAAGACTAATAGTGATTTCCTGGCCTTCTGCCATCTGAGAATGAATCATTTTCTGTAGGTGAAATGATTCTATCCAATTGAAGCTTAACTGTCAGGTGTGCAAACCTCATCTGAGGGCAGTAATTCTGTGTTTCTGTTATCATTTGGTCTAAAGAAAGTGCAGCCCTTTCAATCCTGATAAAGTGGTCTAAAGGTCTCTAAGAAATGTTTCGCTAGGGCCAGCCCATGGCATGTTGGTTAAGGCAGCTGGATCCCACATAGCCAGCTGTGCAGTCTGAATCTTGGACCCAGTGACCTGAAAAGCACACCAGTGCATGTGTGTGTGCCCCAAATCCTGGAAAGTGGGAGAAATGGAGGGCAAGGGATTGCAGTGTGCCCATTTCCCATGGGGGGGGGTGCTTTCTCATTTTCCCTCTTTTTCTATCTCTCACCAGTGAGTGCCCTCTTACCATTAAAAAATAATAATAATAATTAAAATAATAAAGAGAGAGAGAGCGAGAGAGAGAAATGTCTGTGTTATATAGAACTTGAAAGTCACCTCTCCTGATGGCTGTGACCAAGTCTCCAGGACTGCAGTTGTGGCAACATTAGCAGTGCTGAGATCTGTATTCAGTCACCTGTTGTAAGTTACTTGGTCAATGACAACAGGGCTCTGACTCCTGTGCCTGGAGTATACCTACGGCATTGGCATTGTTGCCACCCATGGTGACAGTGGGCACAAAGCTGCTACTGCCACGATCCTGCCACCGCTGGTATGAACGTCGCTGATATTTTAGTCTAAGGGTCCCATGGAAGCTTCCAGGAAAGTAATTTGGCCCCTTTTGGGACAACTGGCCATGGCTGTGTGTTAGGGAGTTTGCGTGAGTGACAGTCATGTGCCGTATGTTGTTTACTTCTCCCTTTCAAGCTTAGGCGTGAAGACCCTTTTATAAGGATGAGTTCTTTCCTTCCTAGGAAGAACTTTGATCATTATTAAAAAGTTCCCCAATGAGCCTGCCCTGCCAGTCCTTCTTCAATGTCTGATCTACTAAATTTAAGGTGAGCATGCCTTAGATAAGAGCTGGGATCCTGTTAGCAGTTCTAAAGCAATTATATTTATAAAAACATGATTTATGGGCCAGCAGGTGGCATGGTGGTTAAGCTGCAGGACTCCCACATGGCCAACCATAGTTTGAGTCATGGACTTTGTGGCTTGAAAATACACTGGGCTCATGTACACCCCAAATCCCAAGAAGACTGGAGAGGAGATTGGTGCATGGTCACCTCCCCTTGGGGGTGATTTCTCACTTTCCCTCTTTATCTCTCTGTGGAGAGTGCATGTGTCCTATAACAAAAACAAAAAAAAAAACAAAAAAGAAAGCATGATTTAAAAAGGAACTGTTCTTTTTTTTATTTTCCCTCCCTCCCTTCCTCCCTTCCTCCCTCCCTTTCTTCCTTCCTTCCGTCTCTCTTTTTAAAGTTTTTGCTATAGGGTGTGTGTGTGCTAGTTGGAGATAGAGGGAGGGAAAATGAGAAATCACCCCCCAGAGGGCATGGCCACGTCATAGTCTCTTTTCTTTCATCCTCCTCTCAGGATTTTTGGCACACATGCACATTCACCCGGCGTGATTGTCAAGCTACCAGGTCTGGGACTCAAAGAGCCAGTGGGAGTCCAGTACCTTAACCACTGCGCCACCTGCTGGTCCCCAAAAGGAGCTGTTCTTAATCTGAATTCTTTCCTTTTCTGACTTTAGAAATTACTTTTCTAGTTCTAGCGAAAATAACAGTGAAAACAAGGTACTCCTGAGTATCCGAATTATCTATGAAATAGAAACATAATAATGACTTTAGATTTTTGCAATAAGCAACTTAAATGTAAGTGTTGCTAAAGTCCAGAAGCGGAAAGTACAATGAAAAACTATGTTAGCATGTGAGACACTATTATAAGTTAAATTACATTCCATTTAAAAACCACATCAATCAGAAAAGGAAGCAGATGGTCAGTGATGGATGTTAACAAAGACGCAGGGGCAGACTTCATGTGTTTCTACTCTAACCAGGATGAGAACCTCTGGCCAGAGTTTGGGAACAATAGTGGCTTTTTAAAATTTTTTTTAGGTTTTTGTCATTGGGCACATGTGCTCGCTGGAGAGAGGGAAAGTGAAAAATCACCCCCCCCCCCGCCCCGGGAGGATTGCCCCATCTCAATCTCTCCTCTATTTTCTTCTCAGGATTTTGGTCACACTTACAGGCACGTGGACTCCCACATGGCTGACTGCTGTTCACGCTCCAGACCTGATGGCTTGAAAATCATGCTGGGCATGTGTGCATATGTGCCCCAAATCCCAGGAGGAGAATGGAGGTGAAGGGATTGCAGTGTGGGCAGTGGGGATCCTCCCTAGGGGGCTGATTTCTCACTTTCTCTCTCCAGTGAGTGCACTTGCCCTGTGGCAAATAAAGCTTAAAAAAAAAAAAATCAGAATCTTCTTTTTTTTTTTCCTTTTTTTTTTGAAGAGGTTTTTGCTATAGGGCGCGTGCGCTCACCAGACAGAGAGAGACAGAGAGACAGAAAGTGAGAAATCACCCCCCGGGGGGATGGCCACGCCGCAATCCTTTCTCCTTCATTCTCCTCTCAGGATCTTGGGCACGCACTCACACGTGCCCGGCATGAGTTTAAGCCACCGGGTCCGGGATGCAAACTGAGGTCGACTACATGGGAGTCCAGCGACATAGCCATTACGCCAACTGCTGGTCCCAAAAAATCGGAATCTTTTTAAAAAGTTTACTTTCTCCAAGAGTTGGAGAGACACAGAAAGAGATAAAGAGAGAGAGACAGCCCTTCTGACAAAGTTCTGACACTGCCATCTACCCCCCCAGTCTGCAGCCTGCCCGGATCATGGGCAAGTGCATGCCCAGTGTACTCAGGGAGGTCTCTGGACTTGAACTGGGAACCTTCCCATATAGGATTGCCTTGCAGAACATCATGTTTGACCACTGTGCATCACCTGGCCCCTGAACTTCAGAATCATAAAGCGAACTGTTATTGATCTGATTTCATCATCACTAAGTCAGAGGGTTACAAGTGAGCTTCCCATACATGTCCAGGCCCCTAGGCAGTTAAATTTCTTATTCTAAAGGCATAATTTGTACTTTGGTTTACTTATTAGTCTTTTATAAGTAAGGCCTATGTAACTAACGCCATAGTTATATAATCTCAGATTGTGAAAAATCAACTACTTGAGCCCACAAAACTGAGAGAAAGATTCTTGAGCACTGTGAGTTCATCACATGTCAGCACAGGTGTTGTTGGCACACACCTTCCTGGTTATACAGGTTACAATCAAAGCTAATAATACCACACTAGGACATTCCGAATGTAGGAAAACAAAAACAAAACAAACAAACAAACAAATATACAAACATCACCACCACCACCAAAACAGTTAGGATCCCACAGAGTGGATTTCCATGTTACTTTTAACTTGTGGTATATTTACTTGTAATCGTGTGTGTGTGTGTGTGTGTGTGTGTGTGTGTGTGTTAGTCTATTTGTGCTGCTATAACAAAATACCACAGACTGGGTAATTTATGAAGAGTAGGAATGTATTTTCCACAGTTCTGGAGACTGAGCAGTTCAAGACCACGGCAAGGCCAGACCTGTCTTTGGTGAAGACTGCTCTCTGCATCCTTCTTCACATGGTGGGAGGCACATTTTTGTAGGGTGCCTCTTACACACCCACAGAAGAAATAATACAATAAAATAAAAAAGAGAACTCAAGACTCTACTGAACAATCTTTACCGACGCATGTGTGTAACACTCGGAGTTCAAGGGCTGTTTCTTTAAGGGTTCACAGTACAAGCCAACGCCAGAAGCCACAGCACATAACAGTAAAGCAATGAGATGGGGCTCTTCAACAAAGTAGTTTGAATGTCACTGAACTTGCCTGCACGTTTTCAGGAACGTGTCACTCTTCTCAGCAGTACCCTTACGGTGTGCTCAGCTCATAAATTATCTTTAATATGGACTTATCTTCAGAGTTTCTTCTTAAAGGTCATTTAACTTTCACAGAGAACAATTTGAACATAATTTAAACAGTTTCTGAGTAGAGGTTTACATTCATTTAATGGCAAGCTACAAGATATCCTAGACTTTTTTTTTTTTTTTTTTTTTAAATCAAGAGTTTCAAGTAAACCAGAAATAAGTTTCAGCTATCTCTTAGGAACTCAAACTGTAGGTGCATTATTCAAATCCATTATTACAAGGGTGAGGAGGAGGAGTTCTCCTCCCTGTACTTAATGCCAGGGTAAAGTTCCCATAATTGGTAAGTTACTCATGGATAGGACCCAGCCGAGGGCAAGAAATTCTGGGCCTATGCAGGAAAATGGTGATCAATGAAAACTTTTCCTGAGTTCCTTTTTTCCGTGTTCCTATTTGCAACCATTCTAGAGCTTCCGTTAGATGGTAAATCCTTTTAACAAAAGAAGCCAGATCTTACTACATCTGTAGAAAAGGACGCAGCAGGTTGTTACCATAGTTAATGATGTGAGCACAGATTCTGGGCGCAAAAGGCCTGGGTCTAAACCCTACTCATTAGCTCAATGGCCCCAAGCAAGTGATCAAGCCCCTATACCTCTGTTTCCTCGTCCAAAAAAATAAGGACAACGGGAGTAACTAACTACCTTAGAGGGGAGTGAGGATTAAAAAATTTCAAAGACCCTAAAACAATGTGTGACAAAGGCTAAGAGCTATGCAAGTGTTAGCCACTACTACTGTATATATTATTAATGGACATTCAGTGAAGTTTATTGAATGAAAAAGTGAGCAAACGAATGTCATTCCATGTGCCTTAGATGTTCACTTTTGCACATATTCCTAGAATTTTTCTACTACCTAGCTTCATTTACGTTGGTTTTTGAAGACCCTATCTCTTCCAGGGCTGGTGAACTCTTTCAGCATCAAGCTAAAGATTTTTCCATATACGGATTTCATTTGTTCACTGTTTGTCCTTCCAGAACTTGAGCATTTAGGTCCTCTGTCCCTTCTGACCTTAGTACTTTAAATGGAACCAGTTCATTTCCAATAAGAGTATATTTAAGGGCATGGAGAGAACACCATTTTCTCTGTGTGCATGCCCAAACTCCTGAGAGGAGAAGGGATAACGGCATAGACATTCCCCCCAGGGGGATGATTTCTCACTTTCTGTCTCTCTCTCTCTCTCCAGTGAATGCACATGCCCTATAGCAAAAATCTCTCTCAAAAAAAAAAAACCCAAAACCCAAAAACCAAAACCATAACATAAAAATTCAAAATCTCAACCTTTTTTTTTTTTTGAGAGGTTTTCACTATAGGGCGCGTGCGCTCACCAGACAGACAGAGAGAGACATAGAGACAGAAAGCGAGAAATCACCCCCCAGGGGGGATGGTCATGCCGCAATCCCCTCTCCTCCATTCTCCTCTCGGGATCTTGGGCACGCACGCACAAGCGCCCGGCGTGAGTTTTAAGCCACCGGGTCTGGGACGCGAACCGCGGTCGACTACGTGGGAGTCCAGCGACATAGCCATTACTCTAACTGCTGGTTCCCAATCTCAACCATTTTTAAGTATACTGTTCAAAGATATTAAATAATCCATAACGTTGTATATCTGTCATCACCAAACATCTCCATAACTCTTCTCATTTTGTAAAACTAAAGCTCTACCCATTGAATACTAACTCCCATTTTCCATTCCCCCTTTCCTAGTAACTACCACTCTACTGTATGGGGACTCCATGGCTTCTAAAGTTTAGTTTTTAATGATAAATTGTTACATATGCATTAGGAACTATTATTCATAATAATAATTATAGACATTATTATTCACCTATCATCTGTCTATCATCACTAGTTATTTAGTCATTTCTTCTTTTGCACAGAGGATTTGGGATGGCACTGATTCGATGATAGACCCACAGCTTATCTTGGTAGAGCACTCTTCGACTGGTAAAAAGACTTTATTTAATCCTTGTAATGGTCCTGTGAGGTGAGCGTCCTGTCTCCCATATCATAGATGAGCCAACCGGATCGCAGACACATACTAAGAAGGGGTGGAGCCAGGGTGGAAACCTAGATTTTTCTGATTTTTCAATCCCGTGTTCTTTTGCCGATAGCATGCCATCCAGTCAGCTTGCCACTATGATTAAATACAGTGCGAGAGAACAGTTTTTTATTTTCTGTACTGTATCTCACAAACTGAAACCACTCTTTAGTGACTGAAACTGAACCAAAGCCCACGTGTATTATTGTGAGCACAATGGAGACACACAGAGTTGACCTACTGTTGGTTGCTACACTGACTATAACTGTTAGAAAATTCAATTTCATTCATATGTGAGAGAAGCAGCACTTTTATCTGCAGAAATGTGATCCTATAGACATGAGCTATGTTCAGAAGGGACTCAAACAGCCAGCAGAAGAGGAGATAAGGACAGCATTAACACCTGTCACTTTAAGTAATTACGCACATTTGTTATGACCACTGTCTATTGCTGTGTAAATGTATCATGTATGATCTTGTACAAGGGAGATTTCCATTGTAGTGTTACTGCTGAACACAACTGGATTTTAGATAAATCTCATAGATCTGTTTCATATCACTCTTTGTTACAGGAGTTCAAAATGCTTGTGAAACACTAAGGGAATGAAATAATATCTAGCTCTTACCGAAAGAACAGGAGTATTGTCTTGATGGTTATGAGAAATAGAGTGAAGAGATATTTTGAAATTGCATGTATGCCACTCTGAACCACAACCCTGGCTTTTGGAAATCACTCGTTGTTAGATATTTTCCGAGAAAAGATACGTTTCCATGATTCCTTTTACTGTAATTATTCATAGAGTTCCAATGGGGTTTTTATTGTTCAGAGTTAAGTATTGCATTTTTTTCATTCAAGTGATATCAGATTTAGAAAAAATTCATAAAGTAAACTGGTTATATTTTTATAATTCCAGGCCTTGAGGCATTTCTCCACAGGTATAAGATCACAGATGTTGGGACCAGCAGATGGCATAATGGTTATGTCTCTGGATTCCCACATAGTTGACATAGTTCAAGTCCTGGACCTGGCAGCTTAAACTCATGCTGGGTGCATGTGCATGCATCCCCAAAATCCCAAGAGGAGAATGGAGGAGAAGGGATTGTGACATGGCCATCCCCCCTCATGGGTGATTTCTTGCTTTTTGTCTCTTTGTCTCTCTGTCTCTCCGACAAGTACACACACCAAATAGCAAAAATCTCTCTTAAAAAAAAATCATGGAAGCCTCTTCTTCCCTGAAAGATGCCAAAATCATGTAACCTTTAGAATTATGAATGTAGGTTTGTTGGGACTGATGTTACAACTTGTGGCGGTTAAAGGAAGCCGGATTCCACGTGGTAGACTGCAAGGTTCGAGTCCTGGATGGATGTGTGTGTGTGTGCCCAAAATTCCAAAAAGGAGGGAAAAATGGAGGAGAAAGGATTGTGCATTACCATCCCCCTGAGGAGTGCTTTCTCACTTTCCCTGTCTCTCTCCAGTGAGCATATGCACTTTCTGGCAAAAGAAAAAGAAAAAAAGAAAAGAAACTATAAGAAAGCATTTGACCCCTTCTTGTAGCTGTTGTGGAAGAGCGGGACAAACACCCACCCTTTAATCTAAATTTATCTTTCAGGAGACAGGATTTGATTTATGGCAACACTGCATCCAGATTAGAGAGAGCAAGAAAGCCCATATGGTGCTTGGCATCTTGGCAAGACATGCAATTTGTATAGGAACGTACTGGTTTTAAGCTTAGAGTCGTGGAACTCTTAAGAATGTGAGAGAGCTTTAGTTTAGTTTAGGGTTAGTCCAACATAGTTTGGCTCTACATTTCTGTTTCCTGTGAAGAGCTGACCCCAGGGTGGTTAGGTGACTTGTTCAGTTCTAACACCAAAACCATGGCCTTTCAGATGCCAGACATTTTCGTTCTCACACCATTCTACCACTTCCTTTCTCATTCAAGGTGAGGGCAAGCATGTGTATTTAAAAAAAAAAAAAAAAAAAAAAAAAAAAAAATCAGGGGCCAGCAGTTAGCGTAATGACTATGTCGCTGGACTCCCACATAGTCGACCGCGGTTCGCGTCCTGGACCCGGTGGCTTAAAACTCACGCCGGGCGCGTGTGCGTGCGTGCCCAAGATCCCGAGAGGAGAATGGAGGAGAAGGGATTGTGGCGTGGCCATCCCCCCTGGGGGGTGATTTCTCACTTTCTGTCTCTCTGTCTCTCTCTGTCTCTCTCTGTCTGGCAAGCGCATGCGCTCTATAATGAAAAAAACCTCTCAAAAAAATCATTGATAAGATTTCTTTATAATTTTTAAAAAATGTCAGTCACTGTTCTTTGTTCATTATTCACTTAATCTTCTTGAACCACTATGAGACTAAATACTATGCTATTGTTACTCCATCTTCCAAATCTTGCAAATGAGGAAACTGGGGCTTACAGAACTGATCCAGGACCTTGATTCAGACCACACACGTCCTGTTAGAGCCAGGACTCTACTCCAGTCTTAGAGACCATACTCTCAACCACCACCCGAAATGAATCCCCTTTGCTACAGCCTCTTTGTTTTGGGTGCCCTGTTAAGGTGTTCCTGTTGCCTTCTCTCAAGTGATAGAACCCAGGAAGAGAGACAGCACTTCACTTCCAACTGATCAGTCTTTCTCTTTTTTAATACTCTTTGTTCTTCTTTCTATAACAGCTTTTCCATTTCCATTCTTGAAATTCCAGGCGGCGCTAAATAACAAAACAAGAGGAGAGTTGAGCCCTTCTCTGAGCAGACTCCTCATGGATACTGGGAACTAGATTTTTCAGGGAACAGGAGAAATGAAGATTTTCTACTCATAATTCAGCCTCCAGCAAGCAGAGCTAGTGTGGCAGGAGAGTTGAGCCCTTCTCTGAGCAGACTCCTCATGGATACTGGGAACTAGATTTTTCAGGGAACAGGAGAAATGAAGATTTTCTACTCATAATTCAGCCTCCAGCAAGCAGAGCTAGTGTGGCAGGAGAGTTGAGCCCTTCTCTGAGCAGACTCCTCATGGATACTGGGAACTAGATTTTTCAGGGAACAGGAGAAATGAAGATTTTCTACTCATAATTCAGCCTCCAGCAAGCAGAGCTAGTGTGCGATCACAACAGAACGGCAAGCAGATTCTAGAACACCTCTGTCTGCTTGTTCCTGTACATTGAGGCTTAACTTCAAGAATTTGAAAGAAACACGCCATTTATCAGATGACAAGAAATCACCGCCGGATCACGAGAAATATGGGAAAACGAGAAAATACCTCTCCTCCACGGGAAAAGAGTAATTCTTCTTCATCCACAAGCAGTTCGGTGAAAGTCATGGAAATGTCTGATAAGGAATTTAGAGCATTCGTAATGTCGAAGCTAACAGAGATGGAAGAAAAGAGAGATAATGAACTGCTAAAGAGAAAGGAGAAAGAAGTTGCCGAGTTCCAGGAGATGAGGAAATTCTTGCAAGATCTAAAAGAGGAATTACACACTTTACAAAAGACTCAAACAGAACTGCTAGAGATGAAGGCTATAATACAAGAAGTCAAAATCTCCCTAGAAAGTATTAAAAGCAGACTAGATCATTCAGAAAATAGAATCTCAGGTGTAGAAGAGAAAATGGCTGGCTTAGAAAAATCCACCACGAAGACTGAGAAAATGGCTCAAAAATTTGAGAATGATATGCGAGAAGTACTGGATACCATCAAACGTCCAAATATCCGGATAATTGGCATTCCAGAAGGTGAAGAGACCCATAAGGGCATTGATAATCTATTCCATGAAATCCTGCAAGAAAACTTTCCAAACCTAGAGAGGCATTCAAAGATCCAGTCCCAGGAAATACAAAGGACTCCAAATAGAATCAACCCAAGAAGATCTTCTCCAAGACACATTATAGCCAGGTTGACCAAAACCGCAGACAAAGACAAGATACTAAGATTGGCAAGAGAGAAACATCAAGTTACCTACAAAGGACATCCCATCAGGCTAACAGCAGATCTCTCATCGGAAACAATGCGAGCGAGGAGAGAATGGGAAAATATATTCAAAGTGTTACGAGAGAAGCAATTTCAGCCAAGAATACTGTACCCGGCAAGATTATCTTTCAGGTGGGAAGAAAAGACAAGAACATTCTCAGATAAACAAAACCTGAAAGAATTTACCAACACCAGACCAGATCTCCAAGAAGTTCTCAAGGGTGTGTTGTATCAAGAAAATTAAACACAGACACATGGAAATAAGAGTCCAAAAACTATGAAAGTGGCCAACTTAATCATAGGGACAAGTATGGAGTTGAATATTATATCCTAGAATTTAATCAGGAAAATTGAACCAGAACAGAAGATAAAAGTACATGAGACTGATAGGTTCATACACCTACCATTTGAACAGAATCCTAACTTGTTTCCTGGCTTAAAGCAAAGTTCCTTGGCACTTCTTTGAGTTAAGTTAAAACTGGTTTTCTTAGTAGTAATGAGTGAACTCAACACTGAAAGTAGTTAGATTATGTCGGAAATTGTGTGACCAATGCAATGTGGGTGGGAAGGGAATGAAGGACAATTGTAGACACCGGAGGTGGTGTGAGAGGAGGGTGGGAAGGGACAGAAGGTCAGAAAGAGGGGTGGAAGTAATTCTAGGAACTAGTAATGGAAAATTTTCTGTAATGTGCATGATTGTATCACTATACAGTGTGTACTGGATGGGAGATTGCATTTTGTATGCTGTGATGAAGCTTAGGGAAGGAATGTAAATTGAGTTACAAAAAGAAAAAAAGTTTCAGAAAAAAAAAAAATATATATATACCTAATGACTGCAGTAGGATATGTAGCCACAGCTAGGTGCTACTTTATAGGATGCGTAAAGTAAGACTTGTGTTCATGGAAATGTGGGTATCACCTGTGTTTGCTATGAGGGTATTCCGATTGATTAGGGTCTTTGGCGATACAATAATTGTGAGGAGAAAACAGTATAGAATGCAAACATAGATACCAGAGACTGTGGGAGGAGAGTGGGAGATGGCAGAGGGTAAGAGATAGAGAATCAAGGATGGGGGGAAAAAAGCAAAACATACAGAAGACAAGATCATTTACTGACAATAACATGTTTGTTGATGTGCTTGATTGAGACAATATATAGTGTACTTTGGATGGAAAATAAATAAATAAATAAATAAAATGAAAAAGAAAAAAAAAAAAATCCTTGAACAGTACCACACAGCCTCTGGGAAGCAGAGGTGCAATACTACCCATGATGCACCGTTCCTACTAACATGTTTTAAAGGAAGTTACAGAATTTCACTATTATTGTTTGGGCTGCATTTTAAAATTATTTTTTATTATGATGTTTTTGTGGCATATGAAACATCGCCATGTGATGTAAGAATATCATTTAACTTTGAAATTTCCTTATTTTAAAATGAAATAAAAATATACAAGCCAATAAAAAAAAAAACAAAAAACAAAAAACAGAAATTCCAGGCGGCCCACATACTGACCGAAGCATTCCACCCCCAATTCTCATTTCCTTCTCAGGTCTTCACTTGCAGGTTTCCTTCTGGTTTTATTTACAGTTTGATTGTAAAGGTCCTTAAGGCAGAGACTTTACTGTTTGTTTGGTACAATCTTGCTTATTGCATAAGGCTATATATATCTTTGTCACATATAAATATTAAAATAACAACATTACTCATTTGGATTGAAGGAGATTTATTCGTAGTCTTTCTTTACAAGAGCAGGTAGTTTTTTCAATTGTTATTGTGAGAGAGGTTATAAGTGGGTCCCTCGGTTTATTCGAACTTACGCACATTTTTTTAATTGAGGGCAAAGGAAGTATATTTTAGCTCCGATTTTATTGGCATTTGGCAACATGGAGAATACTTGCTGCATTAAGAGCATTTCTCTGTTTATTCAAATGACTTGTTGCCTTTGGCTTCATATGTAAGAAAATACACTGTGTTTGTGGCTGAAGAACCTAGCAACGAGGTGCTTTGTATCTGAGAGCATTTCTACAAAGTGCTAGAGGTTGATTTATGGTATGAATATTGTTTGGAGGATGATAAATATGCAGTGTGGATTCAATTTGGATCCCAGCAATCCAAATCACACAATTTCTTTGCATTCAGGGTCACTCAGTAAGTGATGTTTGGGTATGCATGGAGCTGGCGTGCTGGGTTGCTTCTAGGCTCAGTTCAGACATGTTCAACAGGTGAACGTGGTCTGGACAATGAACCAGGTCTGGACAAATTGAAGTGTATTTTCTCAGGGGCTGTGTAGCGTTCCTGGGCAGTATCCCTTGCTACTGTGATGACCTTTTCAGGGCACCAAGGAGAATTCTGGAAAGCACCCATCTTAAGTGAGGGAAAGGCCAGGCAGGAAGAGATTGACTCAGGAATAGGTCGAGGTACTCTGGGTACTGTGAGCTGCACACAACTTGGATTTATCTTCTTGGCATGGCCTTTCTGCACTCATGGCTGTGAGCAAGAGGCAGATTTGTTTAATCACCAGTACTAAAAAACAGGACACACATCATGCTGCTTTGGGCATCCACAGAGGGGGTTTGTCCTTTGTCCTTCCTCACTGTTGACCACTGCTCAGCTTGTCTTTATTAGGCCAAGTGATTGTATCATTCTGGAGGGTTCAGCTCAGTGACCATCATATTTGTCTTCCCTGGTAGGCAGGAAGCTCCATGAGAGAAGGGAGGGTTTTGGTCTGCTTCGCTAGCGTCTCACTAGAACTTAGCAGAGTGCTTATCTCATAGACAAACACAAACATTCATGTTGTTGGACGAAAGGCTGAAGGCTGAAGGCAAGTTTCAGGTTGCACTGGAGGTACCTGGCAGAGCTGGGGTGATGTGTGTTGTGTGAATGTGGGAGGACTAAGCGACCTCACCAATAACTGGCTCTTCCAAGTCAGAGAGGAGAAGGTAAAATGATACAACGATACATGTGTGTATGTGTGTGTGTTTGTGTTTATGTATGTATTTCATGTTTGGGTTTCATCTTTCTTAGTCTCTGTTGTGTGACTTCAAATTTATGAAAACCTTGGGCTTACGAGGGCAGGACCTTCCACTGATTGAGTGAAGCCAGAGCCACATGAGGCCCCAGTGACTGGACAATATATGCATTTGCCATTTGCTTCTCCTCAATGTATCAACTTCAGGTATGTCTCCAACTGTCGATGCTAGGAATCAGAAGATGCTAACATCCTTGTGCCAGCTGTTTTCCATGTGTCATTGTGGTGCTACCTGCTAAGTCTTGCTCTTCTCTTCTTTACTTTCTTTATTTCTTCTGCTACTTTTTTCCTAGGGAGTGCATGTCTCAGTGCTTCTTACAACTTTGTGGCCAAGTATGGATTTAACACTTACAGTAAGAATGAGTCCCAGTTACAGATCAATCCAGCGACACATGCTAATGAGACCAGACATGGACACAAGGAAAGAGCCTATTCATAATGAGGTCATTAAATCTCATTTCCAACAGAAACCTGGAAACCTCACAGGGATCCAGAGTTCTATGTGATTTTTCTGAGAGATTATTTTTCTGGCATCAAGGACAAAGTTTTAGAGGTTAGTAGACCCTTGAAAACCCATTGTGTTCCTGCATAGGAGCGTACATGGTTGCCTATTTCTGGTACAGTGGGGTCAGGGTTGGCTTGAAGCCACACTCTTGCTATTTTCCCAGGGCTCTTCTTGTTCTGCCATGATTCTGGGCCTTTATACAAGGGGACTTCAAAGAATTTGTGGAAAATTGAAATAAAGTATGAATTTATTTTGGTGCAAAAAAAATTGAAATCCATGCATAGGTTTTTCATAATACACATTTTCCACGGGCTTTTTGAAGACCCTTTGTACATCCATCTGTCAAACTCCTACTTATCCTGTAAGAATTAGTGCTTTCGTGCCACTTTGCAAGTTCCTGTGTAGGGCTAGGTGTCCCCACCTCTGCTTGCTTCTAATCTATAGCACTCTTCGGTGCACATCTGCACTGTAATATTTACTGAGGTGTAGGGTGGGCACATTATTCTGTAAGGTGCCAGATAGTAAACATTTTAGGTTTTGCTGGCCATATGGGCTCTGTTGCAACTACTCAACTTGGCTATTTTTAGGGTGTAAACAGTCGTAGACAATATGTAAATGAATGAGTGTGGCCATGCTCCAGTAAAATTTAATTATGGACACTGAAATTTGGATATCATCTCCCCTTCATGTGTCATGAAATATTCTTCTTCATTTTATTTTTTTCCCTAAATGTTTCAAAATGTGAAAACCATTTTCAGCTCCTGGGCCGTACAAAAATAGGTGTGGATTTGACCCATAGCTTTGCCCACCCCTGATATAGAGCGATTATTTGGTGACATGCCTCTCATCCATTTGATTGTAAGCAATTATATTCAAGAAGTGGACCCATCAGGGAATAGGATAGTTCTTTGCCACCTAGTAAGACCTCAAAATATATTTGTTGAATAAATGCTTGTGTGAGAGTAGGAAGTAAAACTTCACAATATTTAGTGAGTACTTAATTTGATATCAGGCTTGAGATGAGTCCTTTATATACCTTTTTAAAATTTCGATTTGTTAAAACAATAAATATCCTTAGACACTATATTAAACACCATCTACCTAGTCTCATTTAATCCTCTCAACAACCTGTGGTGAGTAGGTACTGTTAATATGCACTTTCACAGTGCAGGGAAAGAAGGCTTGGGGACATTATTTGTCCAAGGTCACCCAGCTAGGGAGTCGGGTGGAGTTAGGAAGGAGCCCGGGTCACTAGATGAAGGGTCCTAACTCTCGACTCCCAGGCCATAGAGTCTCACGGCCCCAGTGCCTCTTCAAGAACCTGAGTGTGAGGGGGGTTCTGGGACTATGGGGATGCTGAGACAAGCATTGGAGAGTCCCTTTTCTCCTCCCAGCTACTTGGTTATGTTTAAGAATGTCTACGGGGCCAATTGGTGGCAAGGTGGTTGAGGTGGCTAGATCCCATATGGCCAACTGTGTGGTTTGAGTCCTGGACTAAGATGCTTGAAAAACACTCTGAGACATGTGTGCATGCCCAAAATCTCAAAAGGAGAAAAGGAGAAGGGATTGCAGTGTGACTATGCCCCCGGGAGGTTCTTTTTCACTTTCCCTCTGTCTCTCTCCAGCGAGCAACCATGCCCTTTGGCAAAAACAAAACAAAACAGAACAGAACAGAACAAAAATGACCATGACTGTTTCCTAACTCTTTGTGTAATGTTTGGAATGTTGTTTAACCTTTCTGAGTCCACGTCTTCTACTAGCAAAGAGTTTGAATTACATGCTGTCAAAGGTCTCCTCTTGTGATAAGTTTTTCTAATTTTTTTCTGCGTCGTTTTCTGGTTATATATTGCTAATGCCTGTCTCTATTCTTCTCCTAACCCTGACTAAAGAAACTTTAGGTCTCTCGGGGCTGTTTACTCAGAGGGAAGTAACGGAGACGTGAACCATAGAAAGGAAACGTCTAAGTCTAAAAAATGGCTGCTTTAAATATATTTGCTTCTTTTTGGTTCAAAGTTAGTTTTTCCAAGAAAAACAAATAACACTATTGTCTATAATAAAATGACAATGGCGATAGTATCTTCTCTTTCCATGGCACCATTTAAAAGTACCCTTTGAAGGCATTATCCAATTCATCTTTCTAGTATTCCTTTGAGACAGGCAAGAAGCTTTTTTATTAGAAGATCCTTTCATACAGTGCAGAATGAGCTTTCTTTGTTGTAAACCAAAGGCACCGAGTGGCCCAGAGAGATTTCAACAGCAGGCCACCGAGTGAGCGACCACTTTCAGAATGATGGTCACAGTTCTTAAAAAAAAAAAAAAAAATCAGGCTTCTGCTAAGAATTTTAGAAATTTAAAGACATATTCTCCACTTAATATAAATCTGACCTTTGATATTTAAAGATCCAACAGCCTTGTTTGGCTGTTGTATATTAGTCAGTTGAATTGAATGGGGTGAAAAGATCCAGCTCGTTATAAATAAGCATCTGCTGAAGGGGACAAGGGATGGTTCGGAGCATCTTCAGAGCAAAAGGAATGGGATCTGTGGGGAATTTCCATGCTATGTGGCCATGTCACCAGGCCCAAGTAAACTGTTGTAACATCTTTGGTTCCTATTAGACTTGTCTATGTTTAAATAGCATCTCTCTATTTCTATCTCCCTCAAGAGGGATAGACCTTTAAACGTAAAGCAAAACAAAATTTCGCAGAATTTCCTATAAAGAGGCATATCAGATAATCTTTTCTGAATATGCCTTTTTCCTCTTTCTTTTTTATTTATTTATTTATTTTTTTAGAGAGACCTTGTGCTCGCCAGAAAGACAGAGAGAGACAGAGAAACAGAAAGCGAGAAATCACCCCCCAGGGGGGATGGCCACGCCACAATCCCTTCTCTTCCATTCTCCTCTCGGGATCTTGGGCATGCACGCACACACACCCAGTGTGAGTTTAAGCCACCTGGTCCGGTACTCGAATCGTGGTCCACTTCATGGGAGTCCAGTGACATAGCCATTACGCTAACTACTTGTTTCTGCCTATTCTTTAATATAAAATATAATACCTGTAAGATATTGCAGTGGTGACTTTGGCTTCTAGCTTCGTTAGGCAATTACTATCATAAGTATACCCCAACAGCCAGAGAAGTCCACTGGTAACATGATAAAAGGAACAAAATTTGTTTTGGGGGGGTCTCCCCACTTCCCTTTTGGCACCCAGATTCCCAGATCCCCCATATTTCTCTAAACAGTTCCCCTAGCTCTCCCACCTATGTCAATACTATGGTCTTAATGTGTCCCCCCAAATCTGTATGTTGGAAATTTAATCCCAGTGCAGCCTCTAGAACTGTAATAACATAATTTTGATCTTCATAAATTGCCCAGTCTCAGGCATTTTGTTATAGTAGTGCAAAACAGACTCAGACACCAGTCTTTCCTGCTGGCTCTCAAGCTTTGGAACGTCTCTAATTCTCTCTGTCCTCTCTCTTTGCCTTCGCCCTTTCTCCATTCAGCGTCCAGCCTACTCTAAGTCAGATATCAAGTTGGTAATCCGATTTATGGTGTGGTATAAATCAGTGATAGGCTTTTGGGTTTTATGAATAAGAGAAATTCTGAACATTTTAGACTGCCATCTTTTCTATTCATCTTCAATTGCCATCATTTTATAAGATAAAGTTTAATACCTAAAAATTAGGATAGATGTAATCTTATAATCAAAGCTAGTTCAGTCCAACTGAATACAGTTGGTAAATTTATACTGACATTTCAAAAAAATATGATATATTAAAAAAAGATCGAATTGAATAAAATCACAACATTCAGCTTTATTTTACAGTTTTATGTGTAAAATTGTCAACTGAATAATCTACACTGTCTAAAATGATCTGCATTTTTTTAAAAGGCAAACTCATTGTCAAATATCAAATTTCACATAGAGGAACTTGACAAACTGTAAGCTCTATTTTTAAACTTATTCATTCAATCTGCAATGTTCTACATGGACTGAGAAGCTCAGGAACTATTGCCCTCATGTTGTCCATTGCTTTTCCACGATGTCTTTTTGCAGGACTGGTGAGAAACCTGAGAAATGAAGCTATGTGCTGTGTCTACTTTGCAAATTCTTTGAAGAGAGCCTACAGAGCCAGCCCTATGAAACACCTGCTGACATGAAGGTCGGTGCCGCCCGAGTGCTCCATTCATGCAACCTGCTGTCGTTGGAAATGAACCTGAGAGGGAGGCTTCAGACAGACAAACGTTTCTGCATGTACTCGTCATTGGCTGTGTCTGCCTTTGAGAACCATTAGTGAAAAAGACATCTCCAACCTTCCAAAGGTAATTTGCATCTTAAGAGCTTTTCAACCACGTAAGTGTTCAATGTGCTTGAGGATCTTTTCGGGACTCTGATGAGGGCTCTAGATACTTTCCCAAGGAAAATGTCACAAATGCATACAA
This sequence comes from Tupaia tana, assembly GCA_026018925.1. Classification (NCBI taxonomy): domain Eukaryota; kingdom Metazoa; phylum Chordata; class Mammalia; order Scandentia; family Tupaiidae; genus Tupaia; species Tupaia tana. Next base: position 17,217,990 of record JAKSZU010000021.1, read on the forward strand.
AAATTATACATTTATGTATATAATTTAAGGGGATTTGTGGATTTTTAAAACCCAGCTCTAGTGAATAGAAAAAGCAAAGCTTTTCAGAATGATGGTAAACTATTAGGGACGTGAAACCTTTCCTGTAATTTCAAATCATATTTTCCGTGTCCAGTGACACGGAAAAAGGTCTTTTACATTGTGCATTTTCTTTGCTGTAAAATGGACCTATAAATAGCATAGGTATTATAATCAGACCCAAGAAGAAAGATACCTTTTTTATTCTTCTAGTAAACTAAAGAATTGCTGAATGATAGCAAATAGTCTCAGTTTATGCTTTGCACAGAAAAACATAGAAAAAAATTATTGCCCTTTGATGTTTAAAGCCCTTTTGGAATTCAGCTACTCAAACCAAAGCATCCTACCTAGATGGCCATGAAGAATTTGTGCTCTAAAACAATGCACTGGTACTTCCGGCTTTAGAGTTGTCCACCTGCTAAACTCCTTTGTCTTAGAACTGTGATGTTGAGAAGGTCCACGCATACGTAATACTTTCATATACTCTTGGCCTCAAATTTGTCCATGTATAGCAAAATATATGCTTATTAAGTCCTAGAGTTTTGTCTCTGATATTTCTATCGGTGAAAGAGAATACTAACAATTAGAGATTGCATTGCTCAATGTGCCTCATTCATTATTCATGGCTTAGAAGCATGATTCCCTTTCTCTTGCTGTGCAGCTCCAGAGCATCCATAAGGTAGAGTGGCTATCTATAGGCCCTTATTTTTCACACCAATCTGTTCAATACTATTGAGGTAAGATTTCTGTTGGACACACACACACCATGGACCTGTACTTATTTCTTATGTTTAATCTTTTTAATGTAAGCTCATTAAAAAGACTTAGCATGATACTTTCATGTTTTCTCCCCACTCATTTATATGAGAATTCTAGATTTTTTTTGAATCTCTTAAAAGCATCTGAATTGTGGAACTAGCAAATGGTATAATGGTTACATCACTGGACTGCCACGTAGTTGACCACAGTTCGAGTCCTGGACCCGGCAGCTTAAAACTCACACTGGGCATGAGTGTGTGTGTGTCCAAAATCCAAAGAGGAGAATGGAGGAGAAGAGATTGTGGTGTGGCTATCCCCTGTGCGGGGTGATTTCTCGCTTCCTGTCTCTCTGTCTCTGATTCTCCAGTGAGAACATGTACCCTATAGCAAAAATCTCTCCAAAAATAAAAAATGCTTCTGGACCAAAATAATAGCCCTTCAGCTAACAAACCAGTATAAATTTGAATTGGCCTTCTAATTCTTCTCCTGTGGCTGCTTGCCCCCCACCCCATTTCTCTATTCCCGCCATTCTGCTTTCTAGTCTGTAGGAGTCTCTGGTACATATAAGAGAAAATTTGAACCCAGAATGCAAACAGTGTTTATCTTTCTCATAAATAGACAAAGTAGTCTGTCTTGGCATTGCTAACCATTTTTAGGCGACATAAACATAAATATTTGCTTCAGAGGTAAGCTCTCAATGCAACTCAAGCTTCTCAGACCTAAATGAAGAAGTGTCGAATTAGACCAACTTCAGCCTCAAAAGATGGCAGCAAACCTGTCTTTCCCTAAAGACATTGATACTGTTTAGACCAATTATAGCAAGTTGAAGGTAGTGCATTGATAACTTTAAATTGTACACTTAATTTAAGCTACCAGCTTTTAAGAAAACTAGGGTGTAGAAATCATTGTTAAACTATGACTTAAGACTCTCTACACAATTTTAATTATGATTAAGAATTTATTATGATTAGGAATTTATTGATAGTGTAACCTTTATTAAAATAATTTTTTTTTTTTGAAGAGAGATTTTTTCCTATAGGATGTGTGTGCTCACTAGAGAGACAGAGAGACAGAAAGTGAGAAATCGCTTCCCAGGGAAATGGCCAAGTCACAATCCCTTCTCCTCCATTCTTCTCTCAGGATTTTGGGCTTGCACATACACGTGCCTGGCATGAGTTCCAAGCCTCTGGGTCCAGGACTTGAACCATGCACATACACATGCCTGGCATGAGTTCTAAGTCCTGAGTCTGAGACTTGGCCATGTGGGAGTCCAGCGATGTATCTATTATCTATTATCTAAAACTTAAAGAAGTTTTAATTCTACATGGAAAGCGACTGGAGTGACAGCATTCCTCTGGTAGAGACTGGTAGAAATTCACTAATGCTGTTTATTTTTCTTGGACTTAGAAAGACAATTCCCAGCCTGCTTCCAGTTAGGTTGGGACCATTTGAATGGTATTTAGTCAGTGAAATATGATGAGATGTGATGGATGTCATTTTCAGTCCTGGAAATAGAAACCCCTTTACAATTGCCCAGATGTATCTTCTTCTTCTGGGGTATATTGGAGGTGACGATTTGTACTGTGTGAATGAGAGTCATTTAGGAGATTTGCTCTACACAATAATGAGAGTGAGAAACAAACATCCATTATGTGAAGCCATTGAGTTGGGTTGGCTAGTTACAGCAGCCACTATTACTTATTAAAATTACCTAGTCACATTACCTTTTAGATAATATTATTAATTTATAAGTGAGTTATGTAAAGCAGTTATTTCAAATCTACCCCTTCCACGATTGTGTATTTTTTTTTTTTTTTTGGAGAGGTTTTCGCTATAGGGTACATGCGCTCACCAGACAGACAGAGAGAGACATAGAGACAGAAAGTGAGAAATCACCCCCCAGGGGGGATGGTCACGCCGCAATCCCTTCTCTTCCGTTCTCCTCTCGGGATCTTGGGCACGCACGCACACGCACCCGGCGTGAGTTTTAAGTCACCGGGTCCAGGACGTGAACCGTGGTCGACTATGTGGGAGTCCAGCGACATAGCCATTACGCTAACTGCTGGTTCCCACACGATTGTGTATTTTTAAAAATGTCAAAACCCACAGACAAGTTGGAAGAATTGAACAATAAACATCCATAAATCCTCCATCTAGACCAAACAGTTGTTAATATCTTACCACATTTTCATATCTTTTTAATATATCTATCATTTTTTTTCTAAAAACAAATCATAGACATCAAAATCTTTGAAGTTTTGATTCATATTTTGTGATTGAGATGATCTTGATTGAATGTCAAGAACTTTTTTTCTCCCTAAATTAGTTCTTTTCATCCAAGTAGTTATTTTGAAAATATTGGGTTGTTGGAAAAGTCATGACATATTTTCCCAATGACCCAATACATTCCTGGACATAAGTTTTGTATAATTTCTAGTATTATGTAACTTTAAAGTTTATTGAATTGACCACACACACAATGAGAGATATTTGAAAAAAATGTCACATTTCTTTTCTACTTTTATAAATATATCCTTACTGAATACTTACTATGTAAGGCATTTGTGGGAGGCAACTTCTGACAGAGCTCTTAAGGATCTAAACTCCTGGTACTCATGCCCTGTGTAATAACCTCCCCTGGACCTAGTGACTGATTTCTAACCAACAGAATATAGAAAAAGTGGTGGAGTGTTACTACCATGACAAAGATGGTCCCGGGGCTAGCACTCTTTCTCTCTCTTGCTGGCACTCTCACCTCACCTGCATACTTTCCTAAAACCATCTACCATGTTGTGAGCTGCCCTGTGGAGAAGTCTAAGTATCAGGAAACTAAGGAAGGCAACAACTTGTGTGGAACTGAGTCCTGCCGTCAGCCACTGGAGTGAATCTGGAAGCAGGTCCACCCCCAGATGAGCTTTCAGATGAGATGACAACCCCTGCCACCACCTTGGTGGTAGCCAGTGAGAGACCCAGAGCTGGAATAGCTATAGCTCAAACTAAGCCATGCCTGGATCTGACTCATGAGACTATGCACTATAAATTTACCTTAATATGTTTTGGGGTAATTTATTTTGTAAAAATAGATAATTAAAAGAGGGATATTCAATACATTCATGGAAAGTGAGTATTATGAAAAAGCTATGTATGGATTTCAATTTTTTTTTGGTACCAAAAATAAACTTATACTTTAATTCAGCAGGGGTGGGTGGTAGGTGAACAAGCGAGGCTTTGTCTGTGTGTGCAGCCGTTCCTCATCGCTAGCATTGCTACCTGGGCTCCTCCTCCTGTTAGGTCAGTGGGGGTCTTGGATTCTCATGGGAGCCTGAACCCTATTGCTGTGTGATGGTGTCACTGTTTATTGCGATATGGTTGTGGTAGAAATGGGGTGCACAGTGAATGTGGTATGCTTGGACCATTTTGGGACCAATCTCCCTACCCCATGTCCTTGGAAGGATGGTTTTCCATGATGTTGGTCTCTGGTGTTATGAAGGTTGGGAACCACTGTTTTAGACAATAAAATTTATCCTTAAACAGGAAGAGAATGTAGACCCTATGTTGAAAATGTGTTTGTTAAAATTGGTATCAACCAAGCAGTGAAAAGCACAGAGCCCAAAATTTGGGCAAGAAAAAATTTCTTTGACATTTTATCAGTATGCTTTCTGCTTAGATAAAACCAAACTGACCAATTAAAAAGTTATCATATTCTTTGGCTTGATATTACAATTTTTTCTTTTTTAGTGAGTTCTTTTAGGTGGCACAGCTATAGTCAAAACCCATGCCAAAATATTTGTCTCTTATTTATGGGCTTCAGGGGCCTTTTGACAGAAAGCCGAAGACCTATCCTAGGAATAGTGATGGGGACATCCTTTTCCCACAGAATCTCCAAGTTTGATTGGCCTGGCTTAGTATATTCTTGAACATGGACATGCTGGCAAGGGTTGGGCCATGTATTTATATTTAAACTCATCTGTGAAAAGAATCAAAATGCCAGAAAATCATTACGGTTCTTTTTTTAAAAATTATTTATTTTTTTTCATAAGTGATGAAGACAGAGAGAAAGAAAGTGAGAGAGGGAGAGAGAGAGACAGAGAGATAGCACCCTTAATAGGTCTTGATGTCACGCTCCATCCCCAGCTTTAGCCAGCCCCAGATCATGGGCAGGCACCTTTATAGTGTATTCAGGGAGTCTCTGAACTGTTACAGGACCAGAAACCTTCCCATGTGGGATTGCCTCACAGACCATCACGTTTTACTCCCATGCCACTGTCTAACCCTTACAGCATTGCATTTCTTTTTATTTATTTATTTTTTTTAAGGTTTTGTCATAGGGCATGTGCAGTCCCCAGAGAGAAACAGAGAGAGACAGTGAGAGGGAAAGTGAGAAATCACCCCCCAGTAGTGACAGTGCTGCAATACCTTCTCCTCCCAGGATTTTGGGCACACATGCATATGATTTACAAGCTGCCAGGTCCAGAACTCGAACTGAGGTCAGCCATGTGGGAGTCCAGTGCCATAACCATTTCACCACCTGCTGATCCCAGCGTTGCATTTCTTTCTTTTTTTTTTTTCCTGCATTTCTGAAGGCTACAATAAATAACAGAATCAGATATTCCTTAAGTTGATAATTGCATCACATCAAAAAGCTCTATATCTCTCAACCACAGATATTATTAAAGACAAGACAGTGATTCAGCCTGAAGGAAACATTGGTTTAAAAAAAAAAATGATGCTCTGGGACAAGCACAAGCAGATGGTGTAGTTGTTACATCTCTGGACTCCCACATGGCCAACTGCTGTTCAAGTCCCAGACCTGGAGGATAGAAACTCATGCCAGGTGTGTGTGTGTGTGCTTGCCTAAAATCCTGAGAGGAGAATGGAGGAGAAGAGATTGCAGCATGGCATCCCCCTGGAAGTGATTTCTCACTTTTTGTCTCTGTCTCCATCTCTCTGGCCAGCGCACACACCCTATGGCAAAAATCTCTCTTTAAAAAAAAAAAAGCTTGTTTGTGATTTGCATTTAAATGGAAATACTAGAATTCTGTGCTCAGGGAGCCAGCAGATGGTTTGGTGACTAAGGTGTTGGACTCTCACATGGCTGACCACTGTTTGAGTCTTGGACCTAGTGAACTGAAAACCACTCTAGGCACATGTGCGTGTATGTCCCAAATTGCAGGATGAGAATGGAGGAGTAGGGACTGTAGTGTGGTCATCACCTCTTGGGAGTGATTTCTTGTTTTCCTCTTACTGTCTCTGTTTCTCTTCAGTGACCATATGGCTCATATGGCAAAAACCTAAAAAAAAAGAAAAAAAATTTCTGAGCTGGTACCTATATTGTTGGGGGGAAAAAAACAACAAACCTTTTACAATCATTATACATTAACTTTTCAAATTTTACTAACCTCACATTCTCTTTCTGAGTTAAGTGATCAAGTAGTTTAGCATTACCCATTCTGCTCGTATGTCATCTGGAGTGTTACATTTGTCCTCCTCTGGATTTATTTGCTTTATTTTTGGTCCTCTTCCTTCCTTGCAGCCAAGAATAATGGCTTCTGGGGTAACTGATAGTTACTTTATTAACTGTCCAGCCACTGTTGATATGGGATGCCTATCTTCATGGGCATCAGCAAAGCTTTTGGATGAGAAACTTCCATTTGTGGCTACGTGGAGTGGGACTGATGAAGCCCTGTGCTTCACGGAGCCAGCCTGGCTTGGTTCACATGCCGGAGCTCAGGGATGTTGATTCTGAGGATGAGTTTGGCTTGTTAGAGTCACCTTTTGCACTTCTTTCCCAGTTGGGGACATTTATTCAAGAATCACTGCGATGGCAGGCTGAGTGAACGGGGTCACCTTGGCGTGTATGAACAGGGGCACTCCCCTATCAGTCCTGCGCCCAGGCACGTGTATGCCTGCTGCTTAAGAAGGGACAGACTCATTCCCTTGGTTGAGATTTATCTGATATCAATTGCACTTAAATCTCACCTCCTCACCTGGAGTTCCTGCTGATATCTGAGTCCTCTTTTGCACACTTCAAGTTTAGTGGTTGTAGTTCCAGAAGGAAGAATGGTTGGGTGGAGGTCAGCTCTGTAAAAATGTCAGGGGAAAGCTTGGGTAGGTCTGAGAACTACTGTAAATTTTTCACTAACTCTACATTCAAATAAAGAAAGAAAACCAAACCATCTCTGTCCTCGGAGTCACATTCCATATAACACCCTATGTGTTTGATCGTACTCGTCTTGATGAAAAGAATTATAGGACAACTGGTTTTGTTCTTTCCTTTTGTTGTTGTTATGTTTTGTCAGTGTTGCCAGGTTGCCATTTATAACAATGAACTCCTAATGGACAGGGCAAGAATACTCAAAAGGGAGCAAAATCTCAAACAAACCCTTTTCTGCTCTTTCACTGGGCTTATTCCTATTTGCAGCCCTGTCCTCCATAGGCTGCCTGGTGCTTTTTATTCTAGAAAGTAAGGAGATGTCAAAGTTTCTATCCTACATGTAAGAGCCACGCACTGTGTCCTGGTTTAATACCGCCTATGTCCACTTGTCGGCAAGCACTTTTCACCAGGCCCCAGTAAAGCAGCGACTTGTGAGTGTCCTCCTCCTCCTCCGTTTGCCAGGCACATGGATTGCGTTAGTCAGGACATGCTCCATCTTTCTCGTTCATGCTAAGGGCCCGTTGTAGGCTGGCTTTGGGGTTTTGTTCCATATGCTCTTTACGCTTTCGTAGAGCTACATTTGCTTTTGGTACATTTTTGCCTTCTGAGTTATTATTATTTAATATGCCAGGGGAGCATGTGTGCTCAAGAGAGAACGAGAGAGAAGGTGAGAAAGTGTTGTGGGATGGCTTCGTTGGTGTCCAAGTTCTCAGTGTTCTGGATAAAGAATTGAACGAAACATGCCAATACCGAAAAGTCAAGGATAGTCTATTAAGTGAAAGTACACTCTTGAGAGGTAGAGACAGGGAAAGGGTGAATCAAAGGCCTTAGCAGTTACATTTTGTGAGGTTTATAATTTTTTAATCTAGGTCGTGCAGGTTGATCATTGGCTAGGCCCACTGATTGTTCTCATCTCATTGGCTCTATCAAATGTGGCTGGGACCACTGATTGATCCATTTGGCTATATCAAATGTGGCTTAATCAGCTAGACATTCCCCTTCTAGTCTCCTGCCTACATTACCTTGGGCGGGTAATTATCTGTCCTGATTGGTTGTTCTATCTAGTCACATGGGCAGATGTTCCAGCCCCCTTTCCCACTTCTATGTTTTAGCGTTCTTCTGCTTCAGAAGCATCCCCCTTTGGGCATGGTCATGCTGCAAACCTTTCTCCTCCATTTCTCCCTGCTTTTGGGATTTGGGGCATGCACACGCATGTGCCTGATGTGTTTCTCAAGCTGCAAGTCTGGGATTTGAACTGCACAGTTGGCCATGTGCATTAAGCCATTGTAATCACACCACCACCAGTTGGTCCACCTTCTGAGTTTTAAAATATTTCAACTTTTAGAGTTTCTTTCTTCCTCTCTTCTTTCTTTCCTTCCTTCTCTCTTTCTTTCTTTCTTTCTTTCTTTCTTTCTTTCTTTCTTTCTTTCTTTCTTTCCTTTCTTTCTTTCTTTCTTTCTCTTTCTTCTTTCTTCTTCTCCTCCTCCTCATCCTCCTGCTGCTTCTTCTTTGAGACAGAGAAAGAGAGAGAAAAACAGGAACCCCCACCAGGGTGTTCATGCTGTGATCTTCCCCTAGTCGCAGCCAACCAGCATCACAGGCACTTACTTGCACACATGCTCTAGGTGTGCTAGGGAGACCTTGGGATGTGAACTTGGGGCCTTCCCATGTGGGTCCAGCATCGCAGAGCATGGCATTACCAGCGTGACACAGCTGCCTGCCTTCTGCTTGCCGAGTTTTCACAGGTGAACATTTTATGAAATACGGTATCGCTGTGTAATAGGCACTATCATCCTTGCAGCGTTTTAGAACCGTTTCCTTTCTGTCTACCACCTGACCCTACATTTTAGTTTTCTACTAGAGCAGAATTCCACTTGTTGGGACCAATTTCTGAATCAATCAGGAAGAGCTAGTTTATACTGTAGCGAAAAACAACTTCAAAATCTCAGTGACTTACACAACCCAAGGGTTATTTTTACTCCCTTGACACATTCATTGTGGGTTGAGGGATACTGCTCTGTTGTCCACAGAGAATCCAAGCTGACAAGGCTCCATATTTTCCTGGAAAAATGAAATTCAAGTATGAGTTTATTTTTGTATAAAAGAATCTGAAATCTATGCATAATTTTTAAATGATATTCATTTTTCATGATCTTTTTGAAAACCTCCTAGTATACTTCCTTCTACAGTTGTCCAAGCTGGTGTCTCAGTTACCTATTGCTGTGTAACAATCAACTCTAATACTTAGTGGCTTAAAAAAATTATTTGCTCACTCTTTTGCAGCGTGGGTTGGGCTTAGCTGGGCAGTTCTGCCGCTCTTGTCTGGAGCTGCTCACATAGTTAGAGGCAGTTGGTGGATTGGCCGGGGGCTGGCTGGTGCTGGCCGGCTTCACTCACATGTCTGGGGCTCAGCCGAGATTTCTGGGACAGCTGGGATGGCTGGAACTCTCTAACCATCTGTCTCTAGTCTTCAAGGAGTCAAGCCTGCTTGTGTACATGGCAGCATTGTTCCAAGAAAGAGCGAGCGGTGAAATTTCAAGGCTTCCTGAGGACAAAGCAAGTCAAAGAGCCAGTTCAGATTCAAAAGGAAGGGAAACAGGCTCTGCCTCTTGAGGAGAGAAGCCACAGATAATTTATGTCCTTTTTAAAAACTATTATGCCAGAGAGCATTTGTGTGTCAAGGTAGAAGAGAGAGAGAGAGAGAACCACCACTGGGCTTGGTCATGCTGAAATCTTTTATATTTAAGTTCTTCACCCTGTCAGGATCGTGGGTAGATGTACATACTTGGGGTGTGTGTGTGTGTGTGTGTGTGTGTGTGTGTTTTTCTGGGGCGGAGGGGGGGTGGTGGATTAGCTATACCTGTTGTGTTTTTTAAGCCACTGGGGCTGGGACTCAAACCCTTATCAGTCATGTGGTATCTGGCTTCCTCTGAATAATGCATAATTGCTGCACTATGGGCTGGCTCTATGGTCATCCCCCCCGCCCCCCTTAGGCCAGGCTCTGTCATCGAGTTAACTGAGTGGCTTTGGGCAACTTGCTTGAGCCTATATATTTATATAAATACTGGGTTGTCAGAAAAGTCATGAAACATTTTTGCATAGAAAAACAGAAAAAGATGTCATGACTCTTCTGACGACCCAATACATACACCCTGCCATGTAGGTGCCTCGCTCACTTTCCCCCTTATCTAGCTGAATGGGGAGGACTGGACTGGGGAACTTGGAGGAGACTCGGAAATTGAAAAGAGTCTGGGTCCTCAAATGGCTTCATGTCGCACTTACCCTCCTACCCCTGTTGCTACACCAGAGAAAGTAGGGACAGGAGTTTTACTCATGATAAGAAAGTTTTACTTGGTCACAATACTGAGATTTGGGGTTTGTTTGTTATAGCAACTATAGCTACGCTGTTGCATGTGAAGTGTTAGGCAAGACTCACAGTTCTCATGAGCTTCACTTTCCTCATTTATAAATTGGGGAAACCAATCCCACTTAATGAGATTTTTCTGAGGATTAAGAGAGAGTAAGTTTGGGTTGGCTGCTGTGGAGCCAGTAATGCATTGCTCTGAGGTGCTGGGCCCACATGGGAAGTATCCAGGTTTGTGTCCTGACATCTGTCGGTACCTGTGAGCATGCAGGCTCATGGACTGGGCTGGGTGAGGCTGAGGGTGGATCATAGCGTGAACAGTACTGTGGTTTCCTGTCCTGCTCTCTCTTTCTCTTTCTCTCTGTTTCTCTCATGGAAGAAATAAGCTTAAAAAATTAGATGAAGTTTATAAGTACTTAACATTATGATTAGCATATAGTAAATATAAAATGAGTGATAGGTATCATTATTTTTTTTTTTTGGGGGGGGGAGAGGTTTTCTTTTCACTATAGGGCGCGTGCGCTCGCCAGACAGACAGAGAGAGACATAGAGACAGAAAGCGAGAAATCACCCCCCAGGGGGGATGGTCACGTCGCAATCCCTTCTCCTCCATTCTCCTCCCAGGATCTTGGGCACACACGCACACGCGCCCAGCGTGAGTTTTAAGCCACCGGGTCCGGGACGCGAACTGCGGTCGACTACGTGGGAGTCCAGCGACATAGCCATTACGCAGCTGCTGGTTCCCTCATTATTAAGAATAATAATTAGATCACAAATTTGAAGTGTGGACTGTTTTCTTTCTTTAAATTGTGGGAGGACGCATGCACTAGGAAAAGAAATAGACAGGAACACAGAGAGAGAAAACACTCCCTAATGGAGCATACTCATGCTGCAATCACTTCTCCATTTTTCTACCCTATGAGAATTTTGGGCATGCATGTAAAAATCCCCACCAGATCTGGAATTCAAACTGTGGTCCTCCATGTGAAATTGGTTCCCTTAACCCCTAGGCTACAGGGCCAGTCTATAGTATTTTATTTTTGAAGTTGGAGCAAACCACATACTTTAAGAAAAATCACTCTAATGGATTATGAGATAAAGTATGGTAAATAGGTTGGAAAGCAATTAAGAGCTTATGTATACTCGGATAGGGATACTTTAGGCTAAGTAAAAATTTAAAAACGTGCCCAATTTGATCTATTTCTTTGGTGATGAGAAGTAGATCAAATAGAATAGACCAGATAAAGTATCTGACACTGGGAGCTCCTCATTCACCTTCCTACTGGACACCAGCATGAGTTCAGTAAGATATAGGTGCTGATACCTTTCAAGGCCAGTGCAGATCAGGCATGGTCAAGGTGTTTCAGGTGTATTCGGTCTTAGTCCTCACAAGATCTGTACAAAGTAGATGCTCCTGTTGTCTCCACATACAGATGAGGAGATCAAGGCACGGAATGTTTCACTTGTCCAAGGCCACCCCAACTCACAAATGGCACAGAGACAGGATTTGAAATCAGGCCACTGGCTCCTTCAAACCATGGTACCAGATTCTCCCAAGTACATATGCAGAGTAGGTGTTCCATACATAATTGTTCAATAGGTGAATGATGCCTCTTTACGCATTTTCAGGGGCCTTTATCACCCACATGGGAATTGGAAGTGCCTGGATAGCAATGAAATCCCAGGCGCTTTTGAGACATTAAAAGTGATGACAGATGGTGGGGACGTGGGGTCAGAGAGCCACGCTGGGTCTGTGGGGTGCTCCATTAACCCATCATTGAAGGTGGATTCACAAGATGGACACAGCCTCTGCTAGGGTGGCGCTTGCTTTCGGGTCCACATCCCGTCGGCCTCCACTCACATCTCAGGCAAGCCTAACAAGGTTTGACCTAGCAGGTTGGTGTAAGTGCCCATCCCCAGGTCTCTGCGAAGCTTCTGATGGGCTGGGTATGCTCTCCACAGAGGCACCGACTGCCACTGAGCCTTCCCCAGCGCTGGTCTCCAGTCGTGAGAAAAAGAAATGTCACTTGAAAATGGAAACTCAATTCACACTTAATATTCCCCAAATCACTCTTCGAAGCTTATCTGTTTTCCCAGCAATTTTGTGATAGATATCACTACTTATTTTGTGTTACTAGCTGCCCACAACGGGTGATTTTTTTCTTTTTTTTTTTTTTTTTTTTTTTTTTTTTTTGCCAGAGATCATAAGGTGAGTGACAGTAGAGCTGTCATGATCTGTTTCCAAAGGTGTTCACTCACATAGATCTATGTATAGGCCCGTACGAGGGGAGGAAACAGACCAAGTTGACCTATGATTCTTTTCTTCCTAAAATTTCCCTGTCTGATCTTAAATCTTATTTGGCGAGTCACCGAATGTGCTAGTTTATCAAAGAGATTTAAAAATACGGACTTGATTTTTTTGCCTTCTGAATTTCAGTGAAAGACGTTATTTGTCGTCAGTATTGATCTATTCCATTGAGTAGCTCTTACGATGATCACCGCTTTTCTATATTTATAGAGAATCGGCACTTCATAAATGTCAAAAAGCACTCCGCTTTACATAAGTGTCAGTGTTCTAATATTTCACAAAGTTAGCAATTATCATGAGAACTATGTGTGGAAGCTGGGAAATACATAATTATGAAAGGCAGTTTTTAAAAATTATTTATTTATTTTGCTTGTTAGGCTTGCAAAATGAAGAGTTCTTCATTATTTGTCTTACTGTTTTGATTGATTGTCCTTGACCATGGAGAGGCCCTGTGATATGCAAACTTTTTGATCTCCTTTTCCACTTGGTTCTCTGCATCAAAGGTCCTCTCTTACGGGGCTTTAATACCAAGTGGGCTATGGATATTCTTGCAACGTGCAATGCTTGTATGGGAGTGAAGGAAAATTACATTTGGATCACAGGAATCAGAAAGGGCACCCTTTTGAGGTCTTATGTAAGTATCATAATTAGGTTTATAAAGAAACTGATATACTCTCAAGACATTCTAGGTGATGATTTCAGATGGTTTTTAAAATTGAGGGTGTAGGGTTTCTCAATATTGCTTAAGAGCTGTCCTAACAATTTACCCTCCAGTGCATTGACCAGCTCTTTCAAGTCCTGTAGACATAATCTGTGCCTGAAGGGTTTTATTTTTTTATTTTTCTCTTTTGGTCCCCAATAAGGCTACTTTGAAAAGTTGTCATAGCAACACTGGCCACAGATAATATAACAAGGCGAGGAGGTGGCCTCCACTGGACTCCAGGCTTTGTTAGTTCTGGCCTGGAACATTGTGTGTTGCAGTGACTCGTTCAGTGATAACATTTGATTGCAGCAAAAATACTCCGTGCTGGAGAGCCCTAGAAAAGCCATATCTTGTTCTCAAAATGGACTGGCCATGTCAACTTCTCCCACTGCCCTCTGCAACCCACCTGCTCTCCTGTTTAGTGGAACCCATATTCAATCTGTTGGCACACAGATTGCCATTTTCCACGGAGCCATGCCTCCTGATCATGTGCTTGTCTAACTATGTGAAATTGGAGCTTGCTGTCTCTTCTCAATAGCTTTAGATGGAACAGGCAATAGTGTGTGGGAGCCTTGCACAGTCTTTGTTCAGTCTGCTGGCAAAGTTTGAGATGTCCTGGTATTTTTCAGCAGACTGCTGTCACCTACACACGGTTGTTATACATGTTATGGCTCTTGCATTTAATGACTGTGTTAAATGATGTTACTCTCACGGTTCAGAGGGACAGTTTGTAAAGCCCTATGTATTTCAGGATACTGGAGTGGAATGACGAATTCCATCTGTCTTTCTGGCACAGGTTTTTGCTTCAAGTTTTCTGTGTTAAGGGTCCCTAGCTGTCACATTTATGCTGATTGACTTGTCAGTCTTCTCAATGGAGGAAAACATTTCTGCTTTCTTTTTCTTTTTTCTTTTTTTCTTTTTTTGTCCTTGTTGGAGTTCAGTGATCTGATTTCTGGTGTTTTCAAAAATCTTCAAGGTTTGGGACCAGCAGTTAGCATAATGGCTATGTCGCTGGACTCCCATGTAGTTGTCCGCGGTTTGAGTCCCGGACCCGGTGGCTTAAATTCACGCCCGGGTGCGTGTGTGTGTGCGTGCCCAAGATCCCGAGAGGAAAATGGAGGAGAAAGGATTGCGGCATGGCCATCCCCCCTGGGGGGTGATTTCTCACTTTCTGTCTCTCTGTCTCTCTCTGTCTTTCTAGTGAGCGCATGCGCCCCATAGCAAAAACCTCTCCAAAAAAAAAAAAAAAAAAAAAAAAAAAATCTTCAAGGTTTCTTTTGAGTTGCATTTCTCCTAGTCCATCTGCTTGAATTCTTACCTGCTTTTTCCCTTGCATACTTTTTCTAGCTTCTCGCTGTGGGTACATGAATGGGCACCTTATAAATTTTGTGTTGAATTCTAGGAGGAATAGAGAAAGTTTGATTTGAATGAATGCTATTTTAATAGACCGTCTTTATGAAGAAAGTTTTCAAAGGATTATGGCCTTATGTCAGGAAGTAGAAAGGAGCTGAACTGCTGATAACTGGTTACTCCTTGTTTGAAATCAAGAACAGACATGTTGGCTGCAGGCAAAATATGTGTACTGACACAATATTACAAGCTGATCCGATCATTGGGAATGCTCACATATTGGAAAGGTGTCTATAACTGCTATAGGAAGCTAAATAAAGAAGATAGCAATTCCTGCTCTGGAAATAAGCCATTTCTGTGTTTGGGGATTTCCATCAGATTTATTGCCGTGATGATTTTAAATACTCTTTGGGAGAGTGAACAAAGAATGTATTTTGCCTTTCATTCCAATAACTCCAGTGATATGTGGTCCCTGATTTCGATCAGCTGAGGTAGTGCCCTGTGAGGGAGCAATGTGATAATAAATGAGAAGGCAGCAAAGATAAACTGCCCTGTCCTGCCCACTCACCTCCATCCTTTAAACACAGATTGACTCCAGGACATGAAAGGACTGCCAAGTAGTTAACCCGCACAAACTGCAGTGGAGCTGCAGCGGCGAACTGTCCTTTGATGAAAGCATCGCAGTGCCTCCTTAATTACATCCCTGAGGATTCGCATATCTTAACAACGAGAATGGTCACACTGCAGTGGCCATGTGGAAACGGAGCAAGAAGGATCTCAAACCAGAAGATTAAACGACTCAGCGTCTGTGGTCCTGAGAACTCTTAACAAAAAGTGGAGAGGAAATCTGAGCATGATAAGGAGTAAATCACGAATCATCTCGGCATTGTTTTAGATTCTCCACGTCATCTCCAAACTTGCAATGTCCCACATAACTTAAGAACTGAATTAGTTTTTTAATTGAAAAGATTATAGGATAAAATGTTCACATTTCCACATAGAAAGACTCTATAGATTTGTCCACAGTACTTGCAGCTTTAAATGGAAAAGTTTAAAGATATTAAATACCATTATATCTCTCGTTATAGGTATCCATTATGATATAACAAACAATAGGGTCTCATTTTCTTTTTAAGACATTATAGAGAAAAACTAAATGGCATGGTTGGTACTACAAAATCTCAATTTATAGAGTTCCTTCTTCAAGTCATGGAAAGATTTCCTCATCTCCTGGAATTGGATGTCTGTTTTCTCTTGCATCTCACCGAGTTCGTTACAACGAATAGCCTGAATTCTTTCTCTGACATGTCTGTGATCTCTTGTGTTCTATCCATTGTTGGTGAGGAGTTATTATGTTCCTTTTGGAGGGAGGTACATCCTGGTATTCTCATATTTCTTGGGACTGTCTTTGATTTTTAGCCATCTGGTGATATATTCACTTCTTCTATAACTTTGGAGTAGGTGTCTGTAACTGTGTGCTCGTGTGCTTCTCTGTGGTATGAGTTAGCTCTGTGCCACTTTTCCTCTTCCACTGTGTGTGGGAGTGTGGTCTCCAGTGGGAGTTTGGGGTTCAGATTTTCAGAGGGGAATTTTTGTCCTTTTATTGCTGGGGGAATTGTGGGAAGAGAATTCCTCCAAAGTGTCGGGAAGAGAATTCCTCCAAAGCGTCACTGTCTTCAGGAGTTTGGTTCCTGTATACTCAAGTCTCTCTGTTTCCAATGTGGCTGGAGACTGAGCTGGACAGCTAGAATGTAAGGTGGTAGTCCAATTCACACGATGCACAATGCCGGAGCAGACCCTCCTCCCGCACTCCAGGCTGGGTGGGGGTCTTTGGTGACCAGCTCAGGCTGAGTGACCTTTGCTTCTTTGTTGCTCATGCTGTGCCACAAAATCCTCCAAATGACAGCTGGCATACAGCTGCTTCTCAGTAATTCATTTGAATCAAAGGTATTATGGGCTAGGCTACCTGGTCTCATAATTCAGCACAAGTCTATTCAGTTTCTTGTATTTCAGTTCAATGTAGCAGCCTTTTACAATTATCTGCAAGACACTGTGCTAGGAGATGCAGAGGATAATTAAGGTACAATCTGGTGGATCCAGCTGTGATGGCACTTGCTGCTAAAATGCTATGCTATACAGGCTGGGACCACATGGGAGGCCCGGGTTTGATTCCAGGTTGTTACGGTTTGGATGGTGGCTTGTTCTCCCAAATTTCAGTGTTTTGGAATTTGGTATTGGGAGGTGATGATGCCTAGCAGGCAATGATTAGAGCATGGAGGTTGCATTATGGAGGGAACAATCTCATGAATAGATTAAATGATGTCTCTAGACACACAGTGAGTTTTAGTTCTCATGAGAAGTTAGTTCTCATGCTAGCTGGTTGTTATAAAAGAGAGCTGTCAGAAACTCTCTTTCTCTCTGCATGTGCCTGCCATCCTGTGTTTTTTACAGCTATGTTATAGGCGGCCTGATGCCACGTCTATGCCTTCAGACTTTCCAGCTGCCAGAATTGACAGTATTTTTTTTTTTTTTTGAGAGAGATTTTTGCTATAGCTGGAGAGACAGAGAGATAGAAAGTGAGAAATCGCCCCTCAGGGGGAATGACCATGCTGCTATCCCATCTCCTCTATTCTCTTCTTGGGATTTTGAGCATGCATGCACATGTGCCCAGCGTGAGTTTTCAACTACTGGGTCTGGGACTCAAACCATGGTTGACTATGTGGGAGTCTGGCGACATAACCATTACACCATCTGCTGGCTCCCAAAAGTTAGTATTTCTTTGTAAATCACCCAGTCTCTGGTATTTTTTGTTACCAGTGCAAAAATGGACTAAAACACAGGTCTAACCTAAAGGCTGGGTACGGTGGCACATGCCCTGTAATTACAGGAACTTGAGATGCCTAAGCAGGAGGATCACGAGCTCCAGGCCTTGTCTACAGAAAAGAACTGGGCTTGATGGTATGCACCTGGGAGACTGAGGCAGGAAGAGCGCAATAGTGAGACAATCTCAAAAATAGATATAGTCGTTGTTGTTCTTATTAGTGGTAGTGGCAGACAGTTTTCCTGAGCTGGTTGCTATGTTATAGCAAATCACACTAGCCACACTTCAGTCAGTCACAGAAGGCCCACCTTTTGAGCTGCTTGTGCAGCCTACTGTCTACCTGTAACTAATCCAATTGTTTCTCTACCTCATTCCTTCAGTCTGGTTTTTGTATGTCATTTTCCCTTTTCCAGAACTTTAATACTGAGTTGACCATGATGCTAGCTGGAGTTGTCTGGAAATCTTGGAACAACTGCCTGATTTAAATTGTGTTAAAAACTCTATAAGTTGGTTGGTTTATTTTTCTTTTGATAATAATGAAGGTAATATAAAATTAAATGCATATTTGTACCCCAGAATGAGCACATGGTGGTTTTTGTTGAAACTCTTTCTCTTTTTTTAGTTTTTTTAGAGAGATTTTTGCTATAGGTCGCGTGTGCTTACCAGAGAGACAGAAAGCAAGAAATCACCAGCATGAGTTTTAAGCTTCTTGTCCAGTCTCCTCCCAGGATTTTAGGCATGCACATACATGCCTCTGGCCTGAGTTTTAAGCTGCCGAGTCTGGGACTCAAACCGTGGTTGACTACGTCGGAGTCCAGCGACGTAACCATTATACCATTTGCTGGTCCTGAAACTTTCTTGTGAAGGATGTTGCACAATCAGGTGGGGTGAGCACAGCTCTTTTTAGTCTAGCTGAACCTGTGTTCAGATCCTACTTAAACTCATTATCAGCTTTGTGGGCTAGCCAGTGGCATGGTGGTTAAGGTGGCTGGATCCCAGATGGCTAACTGTGTGGTTTGAGTCTCGGATCCAGGGGATTGAAAAACAGGCCGAGCATGTGTGCGTGCTCCAAATCCTAAGAATGGAGGAGGAGGGATTGCGATGTGGGCATCCTCCCTGCGGGTGCTTTCTCACTTTCTCTCTTTCTCTCTCTGGTGAGCACGTTCACCCTGTAGCAAATTATAAGAAAACATGATCAGCTTTGTGAAAATTGGTAAATGTGAGTCTTAATTTTTAATCTCTAAAACAGAAATAATATTCCTCTCAATACTAATTTTCGGAGTTGTTGTGAGGATAAAAGAGATACTGCATATAACAGTGTCTGGCGTATAGAAGACCTTCAGTAAAGATCCCTTCTCCATTCTTCTCCCTTCTCTAACAGATGAAGCTTGCATAAATCAATTTGCCTGATGGTTTTGCTTTAACTGTTCCAGGGGGAAAGGTCATCTTTTTCTGGGCTATTTAGTTTTTAGTAACACAAACAAAACAAGAAAAGAAAATTAAGATTCTGTAACCAATACAAGGGACATTTCCCAAGATGAAGGGCATTCAATGTACTAAGGATTGTATTGTCTGTGTTAATAAAAACTAGCATTGATATTCAGAGGATTGTTTCAAGCCTCTTTTTACATACATGATCTAAAATTCACCTCGTTCCCTGTTGAGTTATATTTGAAAAGTGGCCAGCTTCTGATTATGAATGTTTGAATGGTAAATATTTTATTAACAATTTAGCTTAGATGTACTCTCATTTCCTTCAATATTTGTTTTTTTTCCCCATAAAATTGAATAACACTGTATCTTTGACAAAAGGTTGTGGTGAATTACATTTCTGTCTTTTTTTTTTTTTTTTTTAAGAAGATTTTGCTATTGGGCATATGCACTTGCTGGAGAGACAGAGAGAGAGAAAGTGAGAAATCGTCTCCTGGGGGGATGGCCTGCTGCAATCCCTTCTCCTCCATTCTCCTCACGGGATCTTGGGAACGCACGCATACGCACCCACATAAGTTTTAAGTCACCCGGTACAGGACTCAAACTGTGGTTGACTACTTGGGAGTCCAGCGATGTAACCATTATGACATCTGCTGGTCCCCAGGCAAATTACATTTCTGAGCATTTCTTCCACCTTGGAGTCTGACATTCTTTCAGATGTTAAATTCATTACGTCGTATAGTTTCTCCTCTTATTTTCGATGAGAGATTTTTTCCATTTCTTTTTCTTCAAAGCTTTCTTGAAACATAAGTTCTTCTTTATCTTCATATTTCTCCATGTTTTTTCCTCCTGAAGTGCTTATGGAAGACACCAGATTGTAAACTCTCAGAAAAGTCTTTATGTTTTAAGTGTTTTTGCTCAATAAATATTTACTAATATACAAAGGAAAAGAAGAAAGTCCAGAAAAGTCTCTATTATGTAAATTCAAATTTGGACATTCAAATCTTTATATTACTTACTAAAGAATTACTTGTCATGGAATATTTTTTTCTAATTCTCAGAATAAGTCAGAAAAATACAAAACACTATGCCTATATTTTTTTCCCTCATTGTATAACAAATTTAGGAAGCATTTATTATATGTAGGCACTGGGCTACTTGCAAGAAATAGTTATGAGGAAGAGACACCTATGAGGAAGAGACACCTATGTTATACAGTGAAGATTTTCTTCCTTCCTCCCTCCCTTCCTTCCTTCCTTCCTTTCTTCCTTCCTTCCTTTCTTTCTTCCTTTCTTCCTTTCTTCTTTTTTTTTTTTTTTTTTTTTTAAGATTTTTTGCTATAAGGCATAAGCACTTCCTGGAGAGATAGAGACAGAAAGCAAGAAATCGCCCCCGAGGGGGGATAGCCACACCACAATTCCTTCTCCTCCATTCTTCTCTCAGGATTTTGAGCCGGCACACACGTGTGCCTGGTGTGAGTTTCAAGCCACCATGTCTGGAACTTCGATCACATGGGAATCCAGCACTTTAACCACTATGCCATCTCTTGGTCCCCAGCGAAGTTTTCTATGCCAAGTGCAGCTCATATTAGAAAAGGGTATTTGACAAAGTACATTCAGCTTCTCAGAAGAGTACAGATACGAGTTCTGCTGGTTAAATGGATCTGTTTGTATTTCCCTAAAATGTCAATAAAGAGAAAACTTGGTTTTTTGAAGTGCTATCATGGATTAACAGAGGAATTATTTTATTCATTTAAATTTATTTTTTTAAGTTTTTTTTTTAAATATTTGTTTCTTCCATGAGAGAGACAGAGAAGGAGAAAAGAGAGAGAGAGAAATAGGTACCCCACAAATGGCCCTTATGCCACGATCCACCCCAGCCCCAGCCAGCCAGAATCACAGGTATGCGAGCACCCATTCTGCCTCGCCCCCTGCCTCAGGAGAGACCTCAGAGTGGGAATTCAGGGCCTTCTCGCATAACCTCAGGATTATGGAGTATTGTGTCACTGCTGCATTGCTGTGGCTGGCCTAAACTTAAGAACTTTTTAATCATTTAAACTCCTCTCATCCAGACAAGCTTTCCTCATTTGTTAGAAAAACCGACCACGCTGACTGACAGTTACTCAATACAACCTGGAGAGGTGCATTAAGAACTACACTTTGCTCTGTGCAGAGGTTGGGAAGTTGGTGGTAATAGTTCTCTAACAGGCATTTTTAATAAATGATAAAAATAACCTTTTCGATACTTAAATCATTTTGCTGCCAAGGGCATTTAATCAGGCCCATTGCCAGATACTAATTAATGATACAAGTGGAGGATTTTATTTAAATTTATTATACTAATATGTTGAAATATAAATAGAAACTGCCAATTGAAAGGAACTTGTTAAAGGATGGAGTATGAGATGAAGGAACAAACAGCAAACTTTAAAATAATAAAATAAAATAATAATAATAGAAGGTGAGTGAGATAGAAACCTTGCAAAGAAGGTTAATTTATGATTGTAAAAATATTTTTGTAAAATTTAAAAATACTTGCAACTACTGAAAACTACATGAAATAGGGGCCAGCAGGTGGCATGGTGGTTGGGGTGCTGGACTCCCACATGGCTGTCTGTGGTTCAAGTCCCAGACCTGGCAGCTTGCTCTTTCATTTTCCCTCTCTCTCTCTCTGGTGAGCATGCATGCTCTATAGCGAATTAAATAATAAAAATAACAAATAAAATTTTTAAAAGAAAACTATATAAATTAATAAAAATTTGGCGGGGGCTAATACTTTTTTTTTCTAAAGGTTTTGCCATAGGGCACATATGCTTGCTGGAAAGAGACAGTGAGAAGGAAAGTGAGAAATCAACCCCCAGAGGGGAGGGCTACACTGCAATCACTTTGCCTCCATTCTCCTCCTGGGATTTTGGGTATGCACGCACATGTGCCCCTTGTGATTTTCAAGCTACCAGATCTGGGACTTGAACTCTAGTCAGCCCTGTGGGAGTCCAGCATCTTAGCCACTACACCACCGGCTGGCCTTGGACTAATACATTAAGTAATAAACATTCAGTTTGGTTGTGAGAGCAGTTACTGCAAAATGTATAAAGCATTGCCCTTTCCTTGAGCATATTTGCTTATCCCAATGTTTACACCTCCTGTTGGTGTTAGTTCTGAGTTTATTTCCCAACACCAGCTGCTGGGATGTCGTGTTTAGGTTTTGCTGATCCGTGAAGAAAGTTCATCACAGGGATATGGCATCCCCTCTGGCTAATGGCTAACAAAATTAATAACATGCTCAGTAGAGCAATGATATACTACTAAATCCAGATATGTCTGGGATATTTATGAGACTTGTTTTCTACTGGGAAGCTACTATCATGTAAATGTATCCTCCCCTCCCCAAATTCGTGTGTTAAAATTTTGTGAGCCATTGTAAAGGTATGGGGAGGGTGACGATTTAATCTGATTACATGTTGAAAGAGAAGCTTTTAGAAAGTGATTGGGGTATCAGGATGGGGCTCCCATGAGATTGAGTCCTGGTGGGCTTATAAGGAAAAGGAATGAGGCAGAGACATGCTTCTGCCCTCTGTCGTGCTATGATGCTTCACGACTCCCTACCAGCAAAAAGACCAATACCAGATGTAGCCCCTAGACCATGGTCCTCCGAAATCATGACTGGAACAAACCCCTCTAGTCTTATAAATCACCCAGTTTTAGGAATTTCTATTATTAAGAACAGAATGGACTAGAACAGAAGCCCAGTGGTTTGGTTTTTGCCACTCATGTTCCTGATGTGTCCTGATGGCTCTATTGTGGATTAAAACTACGGGCTTGTTAAAAGCGGACCTACCTAAAGCTAAGAGGGGAGTTGATAGGGGTGGGAGGTGGGGCTCACAGTCTTCTATCCTAACTGGATGATAGCAAAAATGCAGAGGTCTGTTTTTTTCCCCTCTGTGTAAGTCAAAGGGTTGGATCTATAGAGCTAAACTGTAGTCTGGCAAATAACTACTATTTAAATAAAATGAAGAATTCCCGGTGAAGAAACAAACACTTTGGGTCAAGGAGCTGTTTATAATCATTGGTTTGATGGGATCCACCAGGTGAGATATAAATATGTTGACTTGTAGGTGGTTGACTTATTGACCAATAGTGCAAGTTTTAATCTGCTGGTTTTTTGAGATCTTCCAATTCAATGCATGTATTTGTGCTAGTTCCCCTTCTTAGAGCTATCCTCCTCCAGTTCATTCTTCCCCTTATATTCACCCATTATATCTCAGCGCAAATTCCTCTTTCATTGGAAAGACCTTGGAGCACTCTATCTAGAATTGATGTCTCATTCTGCTAAAGAAAGACACTGAATATGTTCTTTTAAAAATAGATTTATTTAATTTTATTATTATTATTTTAAATTTGCTGTAGGGCACACATGCTCACTAGAGAGAGAAAGAGAGAAAGCAAGCCACCAGGTCCCAGACTCAAACTGTGTTTGACCATGTGGGAGTTCAGCACTTTAACCATCATGCCACCGGCTGGCCCTATGACACTGAGTACATTCTAAATCCACTGGGCAAGTCGCACTTACTGCCAAGTATACTTCTGATATACTTATGATATATCTTGTTTTGCAGTTGCTTGCATACATGTCTTTTCAAACTAGATTCAAACATGCTTACATCTTTTCAAACTGGATTTCAAAATCAAGGAAGGCAGAAATGATAACTTTGCATTTCTTACATCTTTATGCAGTAACTAAGCTTGGGGAAGTTATGCAGTAAATATTTGTTGATGAGCAAATAGACGAACGGAGTGGGTTCAACTCAAATGGCTACTGTCATCACTACACTGATGACCACCGTGTGTCATTGCCCTGTGAAGACAAATTGCCCTATTCCTCCATTCTTCACTACGGCTCTAATGCCAGAAAGGACCTCTCTGCATCTCATTAAGTGAAACATTAACTTTTTACCACATATCCAAATGGTATAAACATCTGGGTGTGCTCAAGATAGACACACTCAAATCTGTATTGCCAAATGACTACAAAATGCCTGACAAGGCTTTTCAGTGTTTCTTTTTGCTTACAGAAGATCTCAGTCAACATTTGGATTCTTGTAAGTGCTGGATGATGTAACTCCTTAGGCATCACAAGGGGATCGTATTTTTAGATGCTCTTCTCAAGACCTGACATCTTCTACCTGGGACCTGAGGGATAAAATAGACCTTATAGACCTTATCTCTTTACAGAGGAAGAAAGGGAGGCTTGTAGAGTTTAAAGGACTTGTTCAAAGTCACTCAGCTTGTTACTGACGGAGCAACTCAGGTTTCTGTGCTCTTGCTACCACCCATCTGAATACAGTATAACTCACAGATGGCTGCGCTATTTGACTCTCAGAGATAGCCCAAACTCTTCATTTCTTGACTTCTTTGTTTGCTCTCTCTGTATCATCTTGAGCTATTTTGATCTTCATATATCAAGTCTTGAGAGCCTCTGTCAACTAGGCTATTTCACAGATGAGGAGACTGTATCACACATAAGTTAAAATAGTTTGCTTGAGGCCAGCGACAACTGAGCTCATGTATTATAGAGATGATAGTTACCACCATTTGAGTGTTTGTCTTGACATTTAGTTCTGGCAAAGAAAAAGCATTTATTTCTCTCTGCTCTTGGTTGGCTGATTTCTCTTGGGACCAATAATGGACATTTATAATGAACATTGTTAATGTGAGAATCACTCATTTTCAGATGCAAAACAAGGCATGAGGTAAAAGTAGCCCAAAGTTCCTGCTCTTATCCCTTATGGGCTCCTATGGGCTTCTCTGCAAAGACCTCTCCAGGAGTGTGCGAGGTTCTCCGGGCATACCTGGCATGTGCTGACAAGTGAATTTTCTTCTTTAGAAATTAAGCTTGACTGTGCTCCTTGCTTTCTGTGGTGACCTTCCTACTCTCGGTCCTCAGAATCGTTGCAGGTGACTTCGTTTTGCCATTTCCAGTAGTGGCCATTGTGAGGCTACCGATGCATAAACCACGTTTCATCTTTTGATTCTTTCCATGATGCCCTTCTTTAGGTTTCCAAGTGGTCGAAGATTCCACATAGAAATGGCTCTCTCCCACGTCTCTGTCTTGCTTTGTTACTTGGGCTCTAATACGTGACTAGCTTGGGTTTACAGTCTCAGAAGGTCTCCACCAAACAGCTCCTTCAGACTCTGGCCCAAATTCCCCTGGGCCTTGGGATACAATGTCAATTCAGGGGGCAGGGAAGGGATGAATACCATTCTGTCCTCTTGTCTTAGTCATTTGAGGCTGTTATGACACATTACTATAGACTGGGTGGCTTGAAAAAAGCATTGATTTCTCACAGTACTGGAGCTGGAAGTTCAGGATCAGTGTAGAAGCACAGTAAGGGTCTAGTGAGGACCTTTTTCTGAATCACTTACTGCTGACTTCTGGTATCCGCTTATGGCCGAACGAGAGTGAGTTAACCTTTCAGGCCTATTCACATAAGGGCACTAATCTCATTCATGAGAGCTCCACCCTCATGACCTAATTACTTCCCAAAGGCCCCAGCTCCAAATACTATCACATTGGGAACTAGGATTTCAACATGTAAATTCCTGGGGGGAGATGCAAGCGTTCAGTCCACATTCTATGTTCTTCATTTCTCCCTCTTCTTTCCCAAACTTCTTTCATACTCTCCTAAGACAAAAACATTAACATTTCTTACTCTCCTTCAGCAAAAAGCCCCGAACAATCTTGTATATCAACTTGTGCAGGTAATTGGTAGAAAGGGCCACAGGCTCAGA
The DNA here is from genome assembly GCA_026018925.1 of Tupaia tana. Taxonomy (NCBI): domain Eukaryota; kingdom Metazoa; phylum Chordata; class Mammalia; order Scandentia; family Tupaiidae; genus Tupaia; species Tupaia tana. The sequence continues at coordinate 17,243,725 of JAKSZU010000021.1, forward strand.
TGAGTGAGCACCACACCACATGAAACCCCTCATGCTTACCGCATTCAACCCCTGCTTTGTGCCACGCTTTATTACATTTAATTCTTGCAACATTTTGAAAGGTAATACCATGATTCTAAATTTAGAGATGGGAGAATTAAAGCTCAGAGAGTTAAGAAACTTGCCCAAGGTTAAGGAACTTACTCAAGTGAGGCAGTAATAAGTGAAACAGCTTAGATTCTAGCCTGGGTCTGGCTGACTACTCAACCAATGTTCTTTAAAAAAAAAACAAACAAAAAATCAAAGAAAGAAATAAAAATTTGATTTGTTCATGAGAGAGAGAGAGAGACAGAGAGAGAGAGACCCCAACAGGGTCTTCATGCTGAGATCCGCCCCTAGTGTCAGCGGGTGTAGATCATGGGCACCTGTGAATGAGTACCTGGCATGCTCAGGGAGGGCCTGGGACACAAACCCAGGACCTTTGCTACGTGCATCCAGTTGTGTTACCACTGAGCCACCACCTGGCCCCGCAGCTGATGTTCTTTCACTAGGCATCCTGCTTTGGTGTTAGGCAGCAACTCATCAGACTGCCGTTTCAGTGATATCAACTGTATTTGCCAGCGTGGTCGAGCAAATCAGTCAGAGGACAGCAAAACAATACTAGCGTAAATAGGCAAAACCAGAGCATATTCATCCCCTTTCCCCCTCAGTCGGTGCATAAAACTCACGTAGGGAGCTCTTTTAAAGGACAAATCCCGTGGGTTCCGTCACAGTGATTGTCATCACCCCAGTTGGTTCAAATCCCAGGTGACCTTGAGAAAGTTTGGGGTGAAAGATGTCTGTTGGGAGGAGCAGAGCAGGCTCATGTGGGTTCTTCATACCACACTCGACCAACGGCACCTTTTGTGCCTGCGCTCTCTCACCACGGACACAGGTCACACAGATTGTTAACATCTGTGTCCAGGAGCGTGCTCGCCTTTCCTGAGGTCCTTGGACCATCTGCTTCAAAATAGGGCATTTATTTTAAAAATGGCAGATACCCAGGTACCTTTTCAGATTTGCCGATTGGTGGCCTTTGAGCCCAGAATCTGCATTTTAAATATGCTGCTAGCTGAATATTATACACAACCAACAGTAGATACAAAAACAGACAAACAATAGGAAAAATAAAAGATTCAGCAATATCTCTTTCTATGCTGCTCCCAAAATAAGCCTGTGGTTGAATACCAAGTAAATGAAAAAAAAAAAAAATGACCAAAAGGCATCTCTAGGCATTGTTGCAATTATATTTGTGAGCTGGGCTGTGCCTACCTGGTCTAATCAATACGATAGAGAACAGCAGTGATAATGATATGAGAAATATACAAAATCAGAGCATATTAGATTAGCTCTTTCTCCCCCTAGGTCAGCGAAGTGTGCATTTCCTAGCTGTTTTCCCCCATAGGCATTCAAAGGAGATAGTGGGGACTGAGGTCCTGTGAGATTGCAATTGATTGAAACCACAAGAACATCGGAGCATAAGGGCTAGAATTAATTAGCATCCCTAAAACAGCAGCACTAAGCCCTTGAATTTTTGGAACATATGAATGGTAACTGTTGATTTCTCAACCCAAAGCAGAACATCTGTTCTTTTGCAGAGAGTCTAGCAAAGATGGAAATGCAGAGTCAGGTGGGGGTAGAGTTGTTAGGAAATGCAGTTCATATCGTAGCTGTCCATTTCGATTTATTATTAGAAAGCACTCAGTATAATTGCTTTCTCAAGAATTTTTAGATGTCTGACACATACACTGTACTTTGTGTGGGATTTTATTGAACCTTAATCCTCGGTAAAGTTATTTCAATCAGAAATGCATATGAGAAGTAGCCATAAAATGTAACAATCCGTATTCAGAATCAATTCTAAATTAAACACAATTCCTTAATTCCCATTAAGTCAGAGTCTTTGTCGTCTTGCCTTCCTGCATCTTTGGGATATGTAAACAAGAAAGTGAAGAAAGGGAAGGATAAAGATGACAAAAAACTAAACCTTAAAAACAAATATGTTGGGTCATCAGAAAATACATCATGATTTCCCAATGACCCAATAATTATTAAAACTATGATGTTTTGGGTCAGTCCTGTGATGTGGTGGTTCAGATAGCTGGGTCCCATGTGGATGGCTGTGATTTGAATCTCGGCCCTGGAGGCTTGAAAAACACACCAAGCATGTGTGTGTGCATGCCCCAAATTGTGACAGGGTAGAGAAGGGATTGTGGCACGACCATGCCCCATTGAGGATGCTTTCTCTCTCTATCTCTGTCTCTTTGGAGAGCTCACATGCTGTCTTGCAATTAAAAAGAAAAAAACCCATAAGGTATACGTCCTTACTGAATGTATATATGACACCTAAAGTGTCATATACTTATTTACTTTATATTTATACTTTTTATTATTTATTCATTTTAGTTTTTTTTCTTTTTTTTAATTCTTTTTTTTTTTTTTTTTTTTTGAAGAGGTTTTTGTTATAGGGCATGTGTGCTTGCCAGAAAGACAGAGAGAGATAGAGAGACAGAAAGCGAGAAATCACCCCCTAGGGGGAATGGCCATGCCGCAATCCTTTCTCCTCCATTCTCCTCTCGGGGATCTTGGGCATGCACACACATGCACCCAGTGTGAGTTTAAGCTACCGGGTCTGGGACTTGAGCTGCAGTTGGCTACATGGGTGTCCAGCGACATAGCCATTACGCTAACTGCTGGTTCTTCATTTTAGTTTTGATTTAAAGAGTCAGAGAGAGACATTGGATACCAATCCAGCATGGCCACATACTTGTTTTGTGATCTTTGGGAAGTTATTTAAATTTCTATACAGAGACAGTTTATGTGAAGTAGAGAAAATTCCTTTCTGTGGGATTCTTGTAAGGATGAAAATGAAAGAATGCATGGAAAGGCCTCGCAGGGTGCCTGACTTAGAAGGTATCAGTATTTAAAAATGCTAGTTTCAGGGCCGGCAGATGGTGTAGTGGTTACCTCATTGTACTCTCACATGGTTGTCCATGGGGCCCATATGACTGACCACAGTTCGAGTTCTGGACCTGGTGGCTTGAAAAATCACACCGGGCATGTGAGTATGTGCGTGTGGGCACGCGCCCAAGGTCCTGGGAAGAGTGGCCATTCCCCTGGGGGGGGGGGGTGAGTTTTCCCTCTATCCCTCAAGCACATGTGCCCTAAGGCAAAAACCTCTACAAAACGCTAGTTTCTTTTCTTCCTTCTCCTCCTGTTTGTACTAAGTGCTAGGCAGCTGATATTTTCCTATTCAGGCTTGACAGAACTGCATTATTTACTTGCTGCTTCACTAAATTAATTGGAAAGTGAATGGCTGACTACATTAATTTTCTGTCTGCTATTCCACAAACAAAAATGGTTTCCTGTTATGAGCTGGAGTGGGTGGAGACTGGTTCCATAGGGAGTGAGGGGAAAGGTGGTGTTTGAGAAGCAGATTTGTCTTCATTTTTACGAAATTGGTTCGTTATGTCTTTTCCATTGTAATAGAAATAAAATAAAAATATTGTGGCGTTCACTTTTGTTTCATTTTCTGCCATACTTATGTCCCCTTCCAGGGTCTGCATGGGAGGAGAGGTGCTCAGACAGACTTAGGGTTCTATTCCCTTTGCCTTGGGATTCCTCAGTTTTCCTTTCAAGGGCTATATGGATAGACTTCAAATATATTAAAAACGGAGACTAGCAGGTGGTGTAATGGTTATGTCGCTGGACTCCCACGTAGTTGACCATGGTTTGAGTCTTGGACCCAACAGCTTGAAACTCATACTGGGTGCATCCCAAAAGGAGAATGGAGGAGAAGGAAGGGTGATTTCTTGCTTTCTGTTTCTGTCTATCTCTCGGGGTGGGGGGGAGGGTGATTTCTTGCTTTCTGTTTCTGTCTATCTCTGTCTCTCCAATGCATGCGCGTGCCCTATAGCAAAAATCTCTCTAATTTTTTTTAAATTTTATAAACTATAGAGTTTATTATATTATAAACTATAAAGAGGCTTATTGAGCAGGAAGTAAAAGGAGAGAGATCAACAATCACATCTGGGTCATTAGAATCATCCAGAACTTGGCTCTTTCCAATTTCTACTTTACTGGTTGGATTTCTAGAGTCTCATTTATTTTGCTTGATGGTGAGGGAGTAACATCATGGTGGGTAGACCTCTCTGACTTATCTAATGGGCTTCCAAGTTATGCCTTTTATTAATTAAATTAACTCTGCCTGACAATCTGATTTCTATAGCCTCCTTTAGCAGTATAGACCACCTCAATGACAGAAAGTGTGTAAGAGTTCAGGTTTTACCTGGCAGTTGTCAGCTGCATTTCCCTCAGCTCCTTGGTCTTATAGCTACGAACTGGAATTCCTGTATGCCAGGAAGTGAGAAGATAAAATCTAAAAGTGAAAGTTAAATAACATTTGATACTTGCAGCTTTCCCAGCAAATTCTCAAAATACTTCTCGAGCATTTCTCATGCCTCATTTAATCTAAGTAAGATTAATCTAGGTTAGAGAGGGCTATCTTTTTATTTTATTTATTAATGTTAAGTTTATTTCTTCTTCTTCTTCTTTTTTTTTTAATGGTGGTGGTGGTTTATTTATTTATTTATTTCTTTATTTATTGGAAACAGAGAGGCAGGTATCCCCAGCAGAGTCCCAGGCTGCAACCCTTACCCAGGCCCAGCCGGCTCAGATCACAGACACACATGGGTGCCTGCATGCCCAGGGAGTCCCAGGATGCAAACACAAGACCTAGCTCATGTCTAGCCTCTTTTTACAAGACAAACAATACTGTAAGTTAACTGTAGACTTTAATAGTTACTTTCTGCCTTACTTCCTTTCCACAAAGGGAAATAGAGGCCCAAGAACAGTATAAGAAATGGTACCTTGAAATGGGCCAGCTGGTGGCCTTGTGGCTAGGGTGGCTGGATCCCACATGGCTGACAGGTATTCGGGTTTGAGTACCAGACCTGGTGGCTTGAAAAACATGCAGGACATGTGTGTACATGCCCCAAATCCCAAGAGGAGAGTGGAGAAGAAGGGATTATGGCATGGCCATCGCCCTGGGGAGTGCTTTCCATCTCTCTTTCTGTCTGTTTAGTGAGACCATGTGCCCTATGGCAAATTAAAAAAAAAGAAAAAAAAAAAAAAAAAAAGAAAAGGAAAGAAAAGAAAAGAAAAAGAAGCAAAAAGAGGGACCAGCAGATGGCATAATGGTTATGTTGCTGGACTCCCATGTAGTCAACTGTGGTTTGAATCCTAGGCTGGGTGGCTTAAATTCACGCTGGGCAGCCTCTGTGTGTGCATGCCCAAGATCCTGAGAGGAGAATGGAGGACAAAGGATTGTGGCGTGGCCAATCCTCCTTGGGGATGATTTCTTACTTTCTGTCTCTCTGTCTCTCTCTGTCTCTCTGGCGAGTGCACATGCCCTGTAGCAAAACCCTCTCTTAAAAAAAAAAAAAAAAAAGAAGCAAAATGAAGTGGTTAAGAGATAGAAATTATTATTATTTTTTCCTTAATAGTGATTGGGGAGAGAGAGTTATTTTTGACAGGGTCTTGCCATGTTGCAATCCTCCCGTCCCAACCTCCTAGATAGCTAGGACAGCGGGTGCATGCCACCATGCTCAGCCTGTTTAAGTTGACCCAGGAACTGAACCCAGGTTTCCATGCCCCAGCTTCTCAGAGCAGCTCTCTATTCTTCTTCTTCTTCTTCCTTTTTTTTTTTTTTCTTCTTCTTCTTCTTTTTTTTAAAGAGAATGATTTTATTTAACTTTCATTTATTTCAATTTGACCAGAGAGGGACAGAGTGAGAGAGAGAAAGTGAGAAAGCAAGCCATCAGATCTGGGACTTGAACCACTATCAGCCATAGTGGGAATCTAGCACCTTTAACCATCACGCCACCTGCCGGCCCCGCAGCTCTCTATTCTTGCACCACTGTGACTGTGCCTGGAAATGAAATCAAGGATTACAAATGAACACTCTTGCCTCTCTTGGAAATAGACAAAATTTACTTCCATGGAGATATGGAAATGATCAAATCTGGGCTTTTCTGCAGTAGTTTGTATTTCTTTTTCACAGAGCCAAAATCTTGGTTAAGCCTGTAACAATGTCGTGCTAATATTGGACTGAGAGGAAATTGAAAAAAGAAAATCTAAATTTAAAAAGAAAACGGAGGGTACCATACTGGCCCAGGTGACCTTACAGTAAAAACAAATCCATTCTCTTGGTTTCTTTTTCTGTGCCACCTTGCATGAGGTATTGCGTTCTCTTTAGCTAGATTTTTTTTTTTTTTTTTTGAGTCAGTGCCAGAAGGAAGACACACAGGTGTCACAAGTGTATTTTTTTTCAGAGCCTCAAAAGGAAATTTCAGGCAGATTTCGTTAGGAAATGGTATTCATTGCTGAACTGCAAATTAGAGTGCAAGTGCTTTGGGCATTCTTAGTAAATTATATAGCTAAAACCTGGAGCTATACTAAACCCTTTGAATTTAATTTGACTGCTGGCAGCCATCAATGGTTAAAAGATTTTAGAAAACCTGAACGCTAATGCTTGAATGTGCTGGTAGGGGATGTTGTAGAAAAGACAGGTGGCTCAGGGAGCCAAATAAAACACTGGCCTTTTACAGACTACCCAGAAACTAATACAATAAAAATGAATACACTGCATATTATCACAAGTAGCACTAATGTAATCAAGGCGCACACGGCCTACGAGATGCAAGTTCATTTTCCATCTTCTGAGTTATTACGAGGACAATTTACCTCTCTCGTCTGCAGTCTTCATTCTGGGAAGTCTTGCCTTTACCTCTATGACTGGCCTGTGTCCTTTTGCATGCTAATGCACTATTCTGTTCGAACTCCATGATAACAGATGAGCAAGGAACCGGCTCCCTTTTTCTCCTAATGCAATTCCAGTTGAGCAGGGATCCCAACGTTTGTCTTAAATAGTCTTAAGCATTTTTCATACAAAATTCAATTAAACTATTTCCTAGTCTAAGTGTCTGTTCAATTTCTTACCTTTCAGCAGGAATGAAGTTTCTCTTCCTGTGAAAATACTTAAAAGCAAGCAATTGAAGGAAGCAGGAGAGAGGGGGAGGGTGGGGTGGAAGGGGGCGAACCATGCTGTTTGGCACAGTCAGCTAATTGTTTCAGCCTTTGTTTTTCTGTTCCCCTTGAAGATGAGCTGTATTTTAATTACTGCATGAAAGATTTGTCTTGATTAGATGGCTAGGAGGTGTCAGTGCTTTTGAAAGAGATGAAAATGCATAGGGAAGAGGAAGGAGGCAGGAAAAGTGAATTTATTTTGGAAACTTGCTGGACTTCTGCCACCCCTCACCCCATTCGCTCATGGTTATGCACTCCACTTCTACCCAGGCTCCATTTCAGGTACAGAAGGAGCCTTGGGATATTTGATGACACAGTGATCTGAAATAGAATCCTCTTTGCTTGGAACAAGGAAAGCGTTGATGAAAACTTTGCTGAAGTGCGCCTTGGAAGAAATTAGGTGAAACCTTTCTTAATGCCATGAGGAATAATCCTGCACAGTGCTGCCAAGGCTTTCTGCTCTACTTCCTGAGACTGAAAAAATGGTGTAGTTTGCCAGTCAGGCAGGTCTCGAGATTGGGTGGGTGATGTGGGTATAAAGATAAATGCATGGCACTTGCATTGTGGGGAGACAAACTGATGGGAACCTTGTTTCATGGTCATTGGTAGATGCTCCAACAGGACACGCCCAGGTGCTCTTGGAGCACAGAGAATGAGATGTCCAAGGTCACCAGCTGGGATGGGAGTTGGTAAAGCTTCACAGAGGTCATCCTGCAGTCCCGAGGGATGAGTGACAGGGGAAAGAGACAGCCTATGTAGCTAGGATAAAGAGGAAGAGGAAGGTATTCACCACTTGTATGGTCACTGGTGACCTTAAAGAGATCAGTTGGAGGGAATGGTGGGGGTAGAAGCCAGGTTATCCAGCATGTAGGAGCGAAAAGTCAGTAAGGAAATCCTCTGGAGTTTTCTTTAGAGAAATTGACTTACGGAGAAAAGGAGAAAGAGAGATTCTTTTAAAAATTGTTTTGAGAGTTTTTTTGTTTTGTTTTGTTTTGTTTTGTTCCCCCCCCCCCCCCCCCCCCGTAGGGCACATGTGCTCACTGGAAAGAGAGAGACAGAGAGACAGAATGTGAGAAGTCAGCCCCCAAGGGTGATGGCTATGCAACAATCTATTCTCCTTTATTCTCCTCTCAGAATTTTGAGCATACATGCATACACGCCCGGCATGAGTTTCAAGCTGCCAGGTCCTGGACTTAAACTGTATGGGAGTCCAGCACCTTAACCACTATCCCACCGCCTACTGACCTCAAAAGAGAGATGAGTAATTCAAGCACTTCAGCCTAGGCTTGTATACAAGGCAAAGGCAAAATTGGTATGTAGATATCTCAGGCCTTTTTTTTTTGGAAAGATTTTTGCTATAGGGTGCATGTGCTCACCAGAAAGACAGAGAGAGACAGAGAGATAGAAAGTGAGAAATCACCCCCCCCCCCCAGGGGGGATGGCCACGCTGCAATCCCTTCTCCATTCTTCTCTTGGGATCTTGGGCACGCATGCACATGCGCCCGGTGTGAGTTTAAGCCACCGGGTCTGGGACTCAAACTGCGGTTGGCTACATGGGATTCCAGCGACATAGCCATTGCGCTAACTGCTGCTCCCTATATCTCAGGCTTTAAAGTATTGATATTAAAGAAAACCCAGACTCCATTTGGTTTACATTTTTCCAATAGCTAACATAATGAAATCAAAAGATCCCTGCTCAATCCCCAATTTCTGTTTGTCTTCACAGCCTTTAAAGAGGCATCATAGAACATCTATAAAATGATCTCTTTACTCTGGACAGTTTCTGAAAAATTTTAAAATAGCAGATAAAGGAGTTAAAGGAACTAGTTTAGTTTAACATGATGGCTCAAAAAAAGTCTATGCCTTGTAACTGAGTTTAGTTTCATATAACAGCTAGAGATAGACATGTAACCTAAGATAGCATTTAGTTGCATAAGCAGCTTTTTTCCCCTACACTTCATCTATTGGGTTGTCGGAAAAGTCATGATGTACTTTTTCTATACAAAAACGTGTCACGACTTTTCTGACAACCCAACAGTTATTTCTTTCGTGAGAGCAAAAGAGACAGAGAGAAAGATGAGTACCCAGAAGAGGGTTTGTGCTGCATTCCACCCTTCTCTGAGCCTTTCAGCCAGCAAGGATCATGGGTACACACATGTGGTCACTCACACAAGTAGACCCAGGATTTTTTTTTTTTTTTTTTTGAGATTTTTGCTTGCCAGAGAGATAGAGAGATAGCAAGTGAGAAATCACCTTCCAGGAGGATGGCTACACTCACACGTGCCTGATCTGATGTTCAAGCCTCCAATCTGGGACTCAGACTGCTGTCAGTCATGTGGGAGTCCAATGCCTTAACCTGCTGGCCTTTAGACCCAGGAATTGAACCCCTATTTCCATATGGCCTTCAGCATTGTAGAGTAGTACATTACTGCTTTGCCACTGTGGCTGGACAATCCTCTTTTTAAAAACTAAAAAAAGAAAGTTTGATTAATTAATTAAAATTAGATAATTTTTTTGTTTCTTTATAAAAGTCAGTGTGATGGGACCAGCAGTTGGTGTAATGGCTGTGTCGCTGGACTCCCATGTAGCCAACCGCTGTTCAAGTCCTGGACTCAGTGGCTGAAACTCATGCCGGGTATGTGTGCATGCATGCCCAAGATCTGGAGAGAATGGAAGAGAAGGGATTGTGGCGTGGCCATCCCCCCCCCCCCCCGGGGTGATTTCTCACTTTCTGTCTCTGTCTCTCTGTCTTTCTGGTGAGTGCACATGCCCTATAGTGAAAACCTCTCAAAAAATAAAAAAATAAATAAATAAAAAAGAGGGAGAAAAAAAAAAAGTCAGTGTGAGACCCACAAAAACTTTATTTTCAATGTATTTTTTTTATTATTAATAAACTGCATTAACATTTTCAGGACTCTCAACAAAATGACTTTAAACATGTTAGTTGTATCAGGGGAATAAAGGAAGCTCTGCATCTCTGCGCCTCTTTTCCCATGATTGACAGGAAACAATCAGAAGTTAGTCTGGGGGCTGGAAGTCGCCATGGTGGTTAGGGCCGACTGTGGTTTGAGTCTCAGACCTGGAGGCTTGCTTTCTCACTTTCTCTCTCTCTCTGGTGAGCACACATGTCCTATAGCAAATTAAAAAAATAATAATAAATAAACTTAAATAAATAATTATTTAATACAAATATGTAGGGACTTGGAGTCTGTGTGTGTAAAAAAGAATCAACTTTGGCCTGGCACCGCCTTCAGGTTGACTCTAGGATATGTATGGGTTCCTTTGGGAGTTGAAGTGATCCATGTTCACAACTACTGCCAACAAGTTGAAATGAGGTAAAAGAGCAAGGAAAGTGTTAACAATAAAAATAAAAAAAGAACGTTGCCAATTTTGGAAAAATTTGCGTCATAAAGTGGCATCGTATTTTTATCGTAGAAGGCATAATCTTCCCTATCATTACCCCTAGAATTTATTTTACTTAAAGTGATTATTGAATGCCTAATGCATATGTGGTCTATATATGGCACCTTCGTTCATATTTAGGTGGATGCTTTTTTTTTTTTTTCAACCCTCCTTCTTGAAATTTTTATTTTTGGAAAATAACAGGGACATCTTGAGGCCCAGAAAGATCAATAAATGTTGAAGCTGAATTTTACAGAGGTGGAAATACTATAATAAGTTTGATTAGGTGTTCCTAGGTAGGAAGTAGACATTTATCTTTAAGAAAATCTTATAAAAAATTTCTGCCAGAAGGCGTGTACTCTCTCTCTCTCTTTCTCTCTCTCGAGAGACAGGGAAAGGAAGAAAGCATTCCCCATGGGGGATGGTCTTGTCTCAACCCCTTCTTTATTTCTCCATCCTGTCGGGTTTCAGGCATGCAGATGCATGCACCTGGCATGTTTCTCAAGCCTCTGGGTCTGGGACTTGAACCATACTATAAGCCACATGGGATTTAGCTGCCAGCAACTGGCCTTCTCTTTTAAAAATTTTTTTAAAACTTGGGAGAAATTACCCCCAGTTCTGGAAATGAATGACAGAAACCTTAAAGCAATATTTTAGCATATTGGCCTCCTTCCTTGGGCCAGATGTAAGGACACTGAGGAAGTGACTATGAGACTTGATTTGACGTGATCAACATATGAAGCAGCAGCCACTCTTCCTCCAGACTTGGGGGGGTGATGATGCCCAATTATTTAAAGCAAGGGGGCCTGAGCCAGAAAGCAAATATATGGGCCAAGAAAGATTTACTCTGGTTATTTCCCCCCCACACCTCCCCACCCCTGCTCTGAAGCTGAGGAGCTTCTTGAACTTAGAAGAGTCACTGAAGATTATTGCTCAGGTTTGCCTGTTAACTAAGTGACAGTGACTTGCAATATTCACAATAAAGGGAGCGTTATATTGTTGAAACCCAGCAAATCATAAGTCAGCTTCCTTTCAGAATGCCTCATATTTTTCTCATGTTGAGGGGGGAAATGGAAAGTTTTCTTGGGAGGAAAACACAATTGTGTTATAAAGTAGGTGAAGAAAGTCTTATCACTTTGCAAAAGGAAAGACCCAAAAGTTCTTGTTGAAAAGTCTCGAAGAGGCAATTGGAATCTTCTAGTAATGGGACAGATTTTAATCTGTTATCCAGTGCAGTAGAAGATATTTAAAGCTATGCCGTGCATCGGATATTAAAATCTGCTCTCTGAGCCTGCCTTATTACTGGCTGTTATTCAATAACGCATAAAAGAGTTTTAGGACAATTTATCTTACTCGTATTTGTTGTGTTTGTGTGTATGTGTGTGTGTGTGTGTGTGTGTGTGTGTGTGTGTGAAGCTATATGAACCACTGGTCTAAATTTATAGTTATTTCACAAAAGACAGTGAGTTGAAAGAATCTTAAAATGTTAATGCGGTTAACATCCCTGTCAGTCAATTTATTTGACTCCCTCAAAGAAATGATATTGCTCAGAAGGTCTGAAAAGGCCTGTCTTAACTATTTTAATTTCAAATTTCAAATGAGATATGTGGACATATGGAGTATCAGAGGCATCTGTTAAATCAAATCACAGACATTGCTAGGGTTTATATCTGTGTCGATATGTAGGAGTGTGGACTTTCTGTAGATTACACTGACTAAAGAAAGGTCACAGAGGACACATTTTCCTTCCAAGTTCAGAAACCTAATAATTTTAGGCTATTGAGTTGTAGGTTAATTGCACGTTGCCAGAATAGATTGACCTGGTATATGGAATTGTAATTACCATAGATACATATTTAGAAATTTTAACTTGTTAGTTTAATGGGGTAGTATGACAAAGAGAAATGAGTTCATTGTTTATTCTGTGTGTGTAGGGTTTAAGTAGAGCAGAAATGGGGCGTTCTATTAATTGTGCTTCATAAGTGGAGTAAACTCTGGCAAACATGTCGTTAGGTAAATGGAATTTTTTAGAGCATGACTATTGAAAGAATGTTTAGGATCTTTTTTGGGAGACAGTTGCATGTCTGTACTCCAATTTACCCAAATCTTGATTAATCAGAAACCAATTCTCCAGACTAGGAATTACTCAGGGCGGCCCGTGCTGCTGGTCATTTCACTTATTAGCATAATCCTGAAGCATATGGAAGGGAGTTGGGAGATAAAACTCAAATCAGCTTTGTTCCTTGCTAACAACTCTGGCAAACTGTTGACACTTCTGGCTAAAATGAAGTTTGGGTATTCTCTGTGGATTTTTATTATTTGTACTGTCCTTGTCTGCATAGATAATCAACAGTTCGCTGCATAATATATAGCAGATGCAACCTGGCTCGTTCTTTTGAATGAGTAATCAGAGGTAATGCAAATTAACACCTTCACCTCAGAAAAAAATAACTGTAGAATTCACCCAGTTCAGTAAACAGAAGAAGTAATCTTAATCATAGGGTTTTAATAATAAAGGAGTCAGAGAAAAAGCAAAGCTTCTTCTCCTCTTCATTTTTTGCAGTAGAAAATATACATTCTAATTATCTTCAATATTGACTAAAAGGGGACATTTTTGAATTGGGTTGACCCTATATTTAAATGAATTCAGAAAAAAAAATAACACAGGTGAAACAACTCATGTTAATTATTTTCTTTTCAGCAGCCGTGCTGATCATTAATATTGAGATATATTTGTATAAAGTGTAAAAGCAGGACTCTAAAACCATTATTTTATTTTCATATTTTCTATAGCACATCTTCATTGTACAAACTTTAGAAGATACACCAAAATAGAGTGATGAAGATATTGATTTTCTAAATTTTTCTTTTTTTAAATTATTTTTTTAGAGATATTTTTGTTATAGGGTGCATAGGTTTGCCAGACAGACAGACAGACAGAAAGGGAGGAATCACCCCCCAGTAGGATGGCCACTCCTCAATCCCTTCTCCTTCATTCTCCTCTTAGGATTTTGGGCATGCACACACACACGCCTGGTGTGAGTTTTAAGCTGCTGAGTCTGGAACTCAAACCCTGGTCAACTATAAGGGAGTCCAGTGACGTAACTGCTATGCCATCTGCTGGTCCCTCTTGGTTATGTTTTAGTGATAACATCTCTAAATGCAATTATACTGTTCATATAGTTTTTTTAAAATCATCTTTCTTTCTTTCTAATCGCCAGTGTTGAGATACTTTTGCACAGGAAACACAGAGAGAGATGGAGAGGAAGAAAGCATCTCCTAGTGGGGTGTGGTCACACCTATCTTTGTATTGTCACAATCCTGATGGCTATGGTACTGAGTGACATTAGCCTTTTCCCTTTGAATCTTGTCTTGGCATCTTGACATCTTGAGAATACGTCTGATTTTCTTCTGGAGCGTGGTAGAATCAGTTTGGTTATTGGGAGGGATTGGAGACTTCCTTTGGAAAAGGACCCTTTTGTTCTACAACTTGTTCTCTACCTCCCTACATTCTCAAGGTGAGAGGTTCCTTGAAATTATAAGATGTAAATTATTGCCATCTTGGAAGCAGAGATCTGTCCTGGAGCATGTTATTCCGGACTTTCTGGCCTCCAGAACTGTGAGAAATCAGTTTCTGCTCTTACAGATTCCCCAGTCTGCAGTATTTTGGCATAGCAGCTGGACTGAAGACAGGGCCCAACTCCATGGATGGGCCAGCCCCGCTTCCGGGCTTACCCTTTCTTTCAGGGAAGTTCATCACCACTGGTGGCATGAGGGAGCATTCAGAGAAAGACTTGTGTTAGAGGTCATGCAGGTGTGGTTTCAAATACCATAAAAGTATGTTGTAGTGGTTCCAGAACTCCCCTTTGGCCACCCTGAAGGAGAGCCCTTTTCCACATCACAGTTGCCCTTTCAGCAGAGAAAAATTCCCAGTACATATGGGAAAGCTGTCAGATACAGAAAATCTTTATTTAAAAGAAAAATTTTCAACATTAACTATATTCTGGAGACTTAAAAGCATTGTGGTTTAATCAATAACATTAATAGATACCAGAAACTTCATCTCCTATTCAGAGACACCAGATGAGGAGTCCTGCTGAGGGATCTTTTTTCTTTTATCTCCACAACCCCCATTAACTGTAATGGTTCCTAAGCAAGCAGTCTAGGTTAAAACAGACCACCAGCAAGACCACAGGAGTATAAAACTGCTATTTTAGAGTGTTTTGTTCTTAGGGATCTCTCTACACTCATCCACCCCTATTTGTCCCTGCCACAGGTGAGAAAAAAAATATACTCTGTATACTTCCCACAACTCTCGAAAGAATTTGCATTCAATACTCATTTTAAGCTGTAGGTTAAAAGTATACTAATGAGCTATGTTATGGACCCAAAAATCTCCCTTCTAGACTACATACCATATTTACAAAAACAGACAAACGATGGTTTGCCAATTTAATTGATAAGGTAAAATATACTTTCTAATATTCTCCCCCTTTGCTGTAATTTCTTCCAAATTTAATAATTTAGGACTTAAAAAAATCCTTTTATTTGAGTTTAAAAGGTTGTTCTCAGACCAACAGTTGGTGTAATGGCTATGTTGCTGGACTCCCATGTAGCTGACCGTGGTTTGAGTCCCAGACCCGGTGGCTTAAACTCACGCCAGGCACATGTGCATGCATGCCCAAGATCCTGAGAGGAGACTGGAGGAGAAGAGATTGTGGTGTGACCATCCCTCCTGGGGGGTGATTTTTTCACTTTCTGTCTCTCTGTCTCTCTCTGTTTTTCTGGAGAGCACATGCGTCCTATAGCAAAAACCTCTCCAAAAGAAAAAAGAAAAAAAAAAAAAAAAAAAAGAAAATGTTGTTCTCTATATGACTCTATAGCTATAATGACCAATGTCTTAGGTTTTTCATTCCTA
Organism: Tupaia tana; assembly: GCA_026018925.1. NCBI lineage: Eukaryota > Metazoa > Chordata > Mammalia > Scandentia > Tupaiidae > Tupaia > Tupaia tana. The sequence goes on from JAKSZU010000021.1 coordinate 17,259,149, forward strand.
ATTTCAAAGAAATTTTTCTCCTGGTCTACAACATATTAAAAATAAAGATTATTTGGGACCAGCAGTTGGTCTATTGGCTATGTCACTGGACTCCCATGTAGTTGACCACAGTTCGAGTCCTGGATCCAGTGGCTTAAACTCACACCGGGCAGGTGTGCGTGATCCCGAGAGGAGAATGGAGGAGAAGGGATTGCGGCGTGGCCATTCCTCCCTGTGGAGTGGTTTCTCGCTTTCTGTCTCTCTGTCTCTCTCTGTCTTTCTGGTGAGTGCACGCGCCCTATGGCAAAAACATCTCTGAAAAACAAAATTATAAGGTTTTTTTCAGACAATAAATTACTTTTTTTTTTTTTTTTGCTTCAGAAAATGTAATTACCATATTTATGGTTAAATATTGCTCATATCTTTTTTTCTACAACCCTTCTGTCTTCACCCTAAAAATATACAGACTACTCTGACTTCCTGGAAAAGATAGGCTTGGGAAGCACCTAAAACTATCAATACTTGGAGCCCAGCCATGTGGTACAAGTAGCAGGACATCACTGTGTGACCCTGGAGCCACATGGAAGGCCTGGGTTCAGATCTGGGGTTGATCTCCACACGCTGGCCAACCCATGACTGCCCATGATCCTGGTTGGCTGGGAGGCCAGAAGGAGGATTTATAGCATGGAAAGATCCTATCATTGGGGCACCTTACTCTCCCTTTTTTTTTTTCTCTCTCATTAAAAAAATATACATATATATTTGAATGAATAGAGATGAACACTTGAATATGAACTTATTCTCTGGTTTAAGTTTCATTTTTCTGAGTTTTGGTGGCGCATCATAAAGCCAGGTGAACAGTGTGAAGAGAGGACAACACCTCCGTGCCCTAAGTGGGAGCCATCATCAATAACGGGATGAGTTGGTTTTCTCCTTGTGCCCATCGGCCTCTGGACTCAGTGGGAAGTCATGTGTGAAGGATGCTCTCCAGCCCCACAGCTGCCCATGGGAATCATCGTAAAGCAGTCTGCCAGAAGGAATGTGTGAGCAAATGACAAACGGTACCTGACTCCAGGGGAAAATAGACTTTGGGAAGCTTTTAATGCCAAGCTTTATAATGTTTAGGATGAAATACTGCATCAGATTTCTCATGAGGATGGAAACGACCTCAGATCAGTTTAACAAAGCATTTTCCAGCAGAAGAGAACATGCTTGAATAGAAAAAGAAAATAACGTAGTACTTAAAGCTTAAAGAGGGCTTCCTTTTCTACCTATTGCCTGGCTCTCCCCACTCTTTCATCCTGACTCCCATTCTATAACTCCCAGTCAGGCTCACTTTAAAAAAGTCTCTCTATATGGATTTTCTGAGTTGGTCTTGAGCGCAAATATTCTGCCCCATTGAACTCAAAAGTACCTTCATGATCGTCAGGGCATTTATCCCATTTTTGGGGATCCGAAAACATGAGCACCATATTTATATCTAATCAGTCATCAACTGTTGCTTTTAAAGTATTTTTCATCTCCACTCCATCTTCTTCCTTCCTGTTGTCACTGTCTTAGTTCAGCTCTTCATTTCCTGCCTGGATCAATGTTGTCATTTTCTTACTATTTTCATCTAGATAGATGGATAAAGACAGGGTGAGAAGGATGCCAGAGACATTTTAAAGGTGATGTTCCCATGACCTGGAATATAGTATTGGGATGGATAAAGGTATCAATGATAGTTCTTAAAGGGGTGGCCTTCCTTTGAGAATCTGAGTGACTGCATCTGGGTGGCCATCTGTCGGGACGTAGAGAGAAATCCTGCTTTTGATGGCTAAAGGCACTATACTGCCATTTCAGTTGCTTAATTTAATTTAATCCCTTCACTTGATCTAAGGCTGTGATTCTAAGCATCTCTCCACCATTGTGGTCTGCTGTGACATCTGTCTGTAATGGCCTCCTACATCATTCTTCTTTATTTTGACACAAAAGCCTACACGAAATGAAGTAAAACTATTTGTATTTGAAGTAACGTCTGATTCCTAAATTGTATAAATTTTGGACTTGCATTGTGAGGAAAGAAATGACCTCATATCTATCTATCTAATTGATTTTAAAACTTCCTAGTTATATCATCTATTTTGGAATTAAGATCTTTTCATGTCTTTTGCTTTTTTCTTATGACTGATGAATTGGTATTCTACAAAGAACACTGTAATACTCAATAATTATTATTGATCAGGCATTCAATAATAAGGATACACTGATTATGAACTTATTCTCTGGTTTAAGAGAATAAGTTATTATTTTTAGTTGTCTTAATAAATGTATTGCTTTGATGTTACTTTTTCATGTTCAGTATTTTCTGTTGATCTGTGGAGAAGAACTCAAGATTTTGGTTTTCTATAAAAAATGTTAATTGTGCTCTTTTGAACTCTTCAGTTGATGGTAGAGGGCAGTGTTAGGTAGAAAGACAAATTTCTAAGTCGAACCTAGAATTTTTTATTTAATCACTAAGACAGCTTGATGTATTTAGTGGAAAAAAAATGTGGCTAGGGAAAGGAGAAAAATCACATCTTACAGCTCTTTAAAGGGTATTTCAAAATCCATCTTCTCCTGGTTATTTATGTGACTGAGGCTGATGACCCTGAAATTAGAGCAGATTAGGTTTTCTTGGCTTCAATCAACTTTTATATCATGAGAATGTTTTCAAAATAGCTCAATCTGAAGAAAACGTGATTGAGAAGTCCATTTATTTTAATGCTTCAGTATACAGAGCTGCACTTTAAGAAAAGTTAATCATTTTCATGGAGTTTACTTTTTCCATTGTAGAAGCAATACATGCTCATTATAAAAAAATGATTAATATAAAATAGAAAGAGTGAAAATTTTCTCCCTTATTCTGGCTTCTCAAAGCTTGCTAGGGTCTGTACACACATACAAGGATGCCTCAAAAGTTCATGAAAAGGACCAGCAGATGGCGTAATAGTTATGTTGCTGGACTCCCATACGGCTGACTACAGTTCAAGTCACAGACCTTGTGGCTTGAAACTCACGCCGGGTGTGGTGCATGTGTGCCCAAAGTCCCAAGAGGAGAATGAGGAAGAAAGGATTGCAGTGTGGCCATCCCCACTGGGGGGTGAATTCTTGTTTTCTGTCTTTCTGACTAGTGCACGTGCCCTATAGCAAAAATCTCTCTTAAAAATAAAAATTCATGAAAAAATCAAAATAAAGTACAAGCTTATTTTTGTCCCAATTTTTTTAAATCCATGCATAGTTTTTTTTATAATATGCAATTTTACAAAATTTCTGAACTCTCCTGTATAGACAATATATATGCACACATATGTAACTTTACTCATGCTTAAGGTATGATTTTTGTACCTTTATTTTTTAAATTTTTTTTTTTTTTTTTTTGCCAGAAGGCACATGTGCTCATGAGAAAGAGAGTGGGAGAGATAGTGAGAGAAAGAGAACAAGAGAGAGAATGTGAGAAAATAGCCACCATGGGGAATGATCATGCCACAATTCCTACTCTTCCATCTCTTCCTCCTTTCAGGACTTTGGGCATGCATGCATGCACACCTGGCTCAAGTCACAGGTCAGACACTCAAAGTTGCAGTTCCTGTGGGATACAGCTGCCTTAACCACCCTGCCATGGGCTGGCCTATGCCTACTCTTTTTAAAAATTTATTTCTATTTAATCTGTGTGTGTGTGTGTGTGTGTGTGTGTGTGCAGTACTTTTAAGATATGGTCTTGTGTCACAGACTTCCCGCCTCAGCCTTTGGAAAAGCTAGAACTACAAGCTTTTCAGTGTGGGCCAAGAATCAAATCCAGGCCTCCCTTGTGGTTTTGGTGTTTTGAGCAGCAAGGCCCATGTCCTACCACAACTGGGGCTGAACCTGGTTTTTTTTGAGCAACTTTTTAATGGCTTTATATGTTTAATTGCTAAAATGTAATCTCTGCAACATAACTTATTTATTGGGCATTTAAGTGATACTCAATTTTTCACTATATTAGATAATGCTGTAATGAGCATCTTTGAGATTTTCCAGTAATTATAATTAATTTCTTAGAATAGATTATGCAAAGTGAATGTTTTTAAGGCTCATAATTTTGCCAAAGTAATTTAAAAAATTATATCAGTGAATGAGTATCTTTTTCATCTCCCCTTATCAGTGCAGAATCTCCTTAGCTTAAAAGATATTAATTTTATAGGCAAAAATTGTGTTTTAGTTTTCTTCGATTTCTAGTAAGGTTGAAAATTTTCCAGTACTCATTATTATTCGCTTGTTGAGTGTCCTCTTTTGTGAATTATTTGTGTGTATCTTTGGCTGCTTATCTATTGCAATCTTAGCGTAATTCACGTTTTACAGAGCTGATTTTGTAGAGCTTCATATATTCATTTTCAGTACAGGTATTTTGAATTTTTCATTGTTTATGCTTTAACTTGAGGATTAAAAACATGCAGTATTTTAAACTTTTACATGACAAATCATCATCCCCCAACTTCCTTGGTGATTAAATAAAAAATTCTAGATTCAGTTTAGAAACTTAGTTTTCTAACATTGTCCTCCACCCTTGCCCTCTCTTCAGCTGGAGCGTTAAAAAAGAGCATGATTACTATTTTTTATAGAAAATAAAAAAATCTTAAGGCAGTATTTTAGAAAAGGATTTGTCTATTTTTTTAAATGATTCAAGTTAAATAATCCAGTAAAATAGATTTATGATTCAACTTTTTATTTCCCCCATTAAGTCTGAGTTTCATATTCAAAAGTTATTATACAGAATAGAGAAATTTCGCCTTAGAGCAGGGCTTCTTAACCTAGGGCAGTTTGCTCCAAGGGACCTTTGGCTATGTCTGGAGAAATTTTTGGTCACCACAGTTGGGTGGGTGGTTGGGGAGAAGGCAGGCTATTGGTTATTGGTGTCTAGTAGATAGAAGCAATGCTGTTCACCATGAACAGAGAATAAGAGTTTCTGTAGCAAATAAGTATCTAGCTCAAAATGTCAATAATGCTGCTATGGAGAAATTGTCAGATGAAGATTTCTACTATCAAATAATTAAAAATTCTCTCTCTCTCTCTTTTTTTTTTTTTTTTTTTTTTTTTTAGAGAGTCCGTTATTTCAAGTAAGGTTTTTTTTTTTTTTCTATGTTTGCTCCCTTTCAGGAAATTGACCAGCCTGGGGAAGCGGGAGCTGGAGCTGCATGTGTGGGAATTGTGGTTGGCCCTTCCTGCTGTGTTAATTTTCCTGCCATAGGGACCTAACTGTGGACCAGACCCAGGGCATGATGATCTCTCCTTTCCCATTTTTCATTTCTTACTTGTTCGGAGTTGATAATCTGGATATCATTTAAAAACTGTGGCCATGATCATGAAACTTAAAAGATTTACTGGGCAAGGCTACTTTTTCCAGGCTGCCTTGAGTCAGGTTGATGAAAGGAAATAGGTAAGAGGTTTATCTTAGCCAAGTTCTTCAGGGGAGAATTAATTTGGCAAGTCAGTGCCAGTGCAAAATTGAGAATTCATAGGAATGAAATAAACAGTAAATAGTAAGTAGAACTAGAAATGAGAAACTAAATGGAAGCAGACTACAGGAGCTGCTACAGACTGTGTCGGAACACCTAGGCTAGCTCTTCACTTGGTAAACAGGGCAACGTCTTTATTTAAGTATATGTTTACCATACAGGATGCTCATTCATATTATGTATAAGTCAGCCATCCAGCCACCAAATAGGCAAATGAGCAAAACAAGTTCTCTTTGTAGGCAATTAAACCTGGAGCATGAACTTAAACACATTTTAACAAATATAAATAAAATTAAATTGGATTCTTTGTTGTAGAACTTAGAGTCTTCAAAATGACACTTTGTACTGGGAATCTAAAAAAAGGGAGTTAACCAGGGCTCTCTACACTTAGTCTACTTGAGAACCGTTGTTTTTTTCATGGCGTATCTTATTTATTTATTTATTTATTTAGAGATTTTTGCTATAGGGCATGTGTGCTCACCCAGGGAAACAGAACTAGGAAATGAGAAATCACCCCTTGGGGGAATGGCTACCCTGCAATTGCTTCTCCTCCATTCTCTTCTCAGGATTTTGGGCTCATGTGCACACACATGCCTGGCATGAGTTTTAAGCTGCCGAGTCTGGGACTTGAACCACAGTCAACTATGTGGTAGTCCAGTGACGTAACCATTACGCCATCTGCTAGTCCCTTTCATGGTGTATCTTTCAGAGCTGCTGTTGCACCAGCTGTTATGCAGACACAAATAAAAATGGCGATGAGGCTGGACATTGGCTTGTGTGAGAAGCTCCTGTGTGACTCCACAGTGCAGCTGGGATGAAAACCCATGCATTAATGGAACATACTTTTGGAAGAGTCAACTGAGATAATGAACAGTGTTTCCCAACCTATCCATTAATAAGGATCACTGAATACTCACTGCACATTGATTCCCAGGTCTCACTCTTGGAGATTCCAGTTCCTTCAGTGTGATACGCTCCAGGAATACATATGTTGAGCCAGCCCTTTCAGGCGAGTCTGAGTAATGATCTGTTCCTTAGCCTTCAATGGCGGTGCCTTAAGGAGAGGAAGTGTGACCAGTGGAGGAGAGCTGTCCAACCACCAGGGCACTGTGGAGTCCTGTGTTTGGTTACAAAGTCTATTTTTGCTCCCTTGAAGACCTACAGACCTCTAAGCCCTCTCCCCATCTTGGCAAATGAGTAGATTCTTCCATAAAGGCTTCCTGTGTGCTCAGAAGTTCCATCCTTCCTCCTTTGCTTCCTTTCAGTACCCCAAGGATATTGTTGGTTGCAAAGAAGTTTTGGGGGAAAAGAATGGATGGCTGGTGTTGAGTATTGAAAGGCAAATAATGGACACAAACACAGATATCCCCACATATAACAGGGAGAGAAAACCTGGCTTGTACAAGAAAGACCTGATGTAAGGTCTTTTTCTTTCGTATCTGCCCTAAGTCAGAGGCCACACTTAATGCCTCATGGACTCCATGGTTGTAATCTGCTGAGTGTACAGGTGAACTTCTTATTGGGCAGTTGTTATTACACCAACACTAAAATATTGCATTAATCCTGTTTATACTTTTTATCTGATTTCCTTCTAGACTTTAAAAGCCCAGCTCGGCAATTATTTTAAGGAGAGGTCAAACAAGCAGACTGAAGCTACAAAAGATTATTGCTGTTTTGGTTAAAGCTACGAAGAGCTGTTATCAGCTAAGTGGTAGGTTTGACTCTAAGTGAAGGGAAGAGTCAGGAAACATTTATTATCTGGGCAACTCCCTATAAGGAACAACAGCTATCTTCTTGTTATATGGGGATCAGGAACTCTGCCTGGCTGACTGAGAAAAGATGGCCAAATGGGTCTCCTGGATAGGGAGTTCTGATAAATGTTGATTCAGCCATTACTCAGCACATTCCTTGTGCTTGACCCTCTGTGAGGCAGTGAATAACAATGGAAGAAGGTTTGGTTACTTGCTAGGAGAGACAGAATAAGTGGAGTGACTCAGAGGTCCCTCTTGTTTATGGCCGTACCCCAGATCCCTGCTAAGTGTGTGCAGCTGTGTTTGGTACACCCTGTCCTCTGTGTAAGGCTGATTAGACCTGACTCATGGGCACTCACCCACAGCCAGAGGGTGAGAGCTGGTGAAACAGCACCACGAGAAGAGAGGACCAATCGCTTTCTTCCTCTAGGAACTTGGAATTTGGAACCTGAGAGATTACACCTCTAGTGCCAGAGGCAGAAGATAAATGGTGACACTGAGAGCTAGGTAACACTAGGTTATGTAACAGACGAGGGCAGCCTTATGGCCCATGAAGCATGGGAAACTGGCTGGGATAGGGTGAGAGAGAGATGGAGTGATGGGAGGACCGAAGCAACGATGGTGTGATTTTAGGGTCTCTGAGGGGGAGATGGAAAGTAGAGCCTCAATTTCTGATGGCTTTTATGTCCCTGTTCTTGTGAAGATCATGTTTTCGGGTGCCTGTGACCTCCTCTATATCCTTACAATAATCCCACTTGTTTTGGTCTGGTTCGAGGCCATCTCTGCCCTTGGCAGAGAAGGTGGAATTGCAAGCAGGAAACATGCAGTTACCAAGTTAAGCGTTAAGGACTGATGGGGGATGTCCAGGTGCTATAGGAGGATGTGGGAGATATCTGGTCAGGACGGGGGCAGGCAGGGAAGGATTCCTGGAGGCAATAATTCCTCAAGATGAGGACTGAAGCATAAAGAAGAGTTAGCCAGGCCAAGAGGACTGGAAAACAATTGGAGAACAGCACAGGCATCTCTGGTGATGGGGAGAAGCAAGAAACTCTCAGAAACCTTGAGAAATCCAGAAAATGGCAGAGATAATGAGAGTTAAAATTGATGAGATTGGAGAGGGAGGCAATGAAAGGTTTAGTGAATCTTGTTAAGGAGTTGGAAATTTATCCCAAGAGAAAGGGGGAGATACAGCAGAATGTTAAGTAGAGGTCTTAAGTGTGATTTGCTTTAAGAAGGATCACCCTGCCTAGAGAAGGAGGAGACAATATTGGAAGCAAGAAGACCAGCTGGGAGGAGGGCATTACAGCTACCCAGGTGAGAGGTGATGGGATTTGAATGAGGGAGCAATACTGGGGGTGGACAGAAGCAAATGAGGGGCTATTGCCAGAGCCTGGTCATGTCTTAGGCCAGCGGGTAAGGGTGACAACAGAGTTAAGAATGAGCCCCAGGCTCCCAATATAGGGTGCTTTCACTGGAATAGTTTTAAAAGAGTACCCTGGGAATTTAGTAAAGTCAGTAAGAATTTATTTTTCTTTTAAATTTTTACTATAGGGCATGTATGCTTGGTGGGAAGAGAGAGAGAGAGAGAGAGACAGAGAGACAGAGAGAGATGCTCTCCAGGGGGGATGGCCATGTTGCAATCCCTTCTTTTTCATCTCCTCTCAGGATTTTGGCCACACATGCACATATGCCTGGCATGTTTTTCAAGCTACTGGATCTGGGATTTGAACTGTGGAGTTGGCCATGTGGGATTAGCCACCTTAACCACCATGCCACCAGCTGGCCCAAAGAGAGCAGTTCTATTGGAGTGCCGGGGTCAGAAGCCAGACTGGAGGGCTGAGGTATGAAGGGAGGAAGTGAAGGCCTTAAGGAGAAGGAGAAGGGAGGATGCGGGGGGTGGGGGTGGGGTGTGGGAGTGGGGAGCAGAGGATTACTGCTCTAGGAAGATAGGAGCAGTGAGTTAGTAAGCATACCCTGAGCCCAGCCCTCATGGTGCTCATGGCCTTGGGTCTGTGACACGGGGGACAAAGACACAGAGTCCATGGAAGCATGTAGACAGTGCTAGGAGAATCTAGACCACTTTCTAGGAGGTGACATCAAGCTGGGGCTGAAGATTAGTGAAATATTGTTGGACAAGGGAGGGACAGAAAAGGGGAAGGCGTGTCACAGAGGGAGACAATGGAGTATGAAAGAAGTTCGAGGAAGGAAGAGTGTGGGCCTTTGGAACGGGGACCGAGTATATCTGGAGTCCAGGACACAATGCAGCCAGGGTAATGGGTCATTCTGACCTGTATTCACTATGTCCGATCTGCATGGATTTCAGCAAATCTAAAAACAGCGAATGTACTGAAAAGTGACCTAAGAGGACTTGCAACAGTGCAGACTGCTATGAATACAAGACTCGTTTTCCTTAACACTTGATCTGGTCTGGGCCTTGAGACAAGTTGTGTGTACAAACAGTGTGTTCTTTCCTCTGTCGCCCACCCTGCCCCTTTCTCCACGTGTAAGGCCGTGGGTGGAAACCCACACCTGAGCTCGTATGCGCCTTCTTGGGCTCGATGCTAACACTGATGTATGACTCAGGTGAGGTGTCTAATGCTTTGCTCAGAGCCTTGCCCTCTCACCAAGATCGGTGAGTGGATTCTTCTTTTCTTTTTCTTTTCTTTTTTTTTTTTTGAGGCTGCAGCCAATTTACAGTAATTAATGTGCTAAGGACAGCAGCTGTAGCAGTCATTAATGCCTTAATCTTGGAGCACAGAGAGAAATGGATTAGTGAGAGATAAATATAGCTTATGGCATTTTCTCCTGAGAACAAACCCTGTGAAAACAGTGTGTTCCTGCTGCAGTGTGGAGGTGGTAGGAAGATGAGAGACTTTTCTCTTTTCTTTGGGGAATTATTCTTGCAAGAAGGAAGGAGTGTGTGTGTGTGTGTGTGTGTGTGTGTGTGGTGGTGGTGGTGGTGGTGGTGGTGATAGGGGTGTGAATGGAGGTTTGTTTAAGACAAGAGAAAAAGGCTGACCCTGGACCTGGCAGAGGCTTCTGCCTTCACTCCCAGGACTCCTTGTGAGTGACGATTCACCATTTGAGCTTCTAGGAATGTTTCCTCCGCACTTCAAACCACTGCTTAGGAAGCCAAGTTGGGCGAAGAGTAAAAAACCAAACCAAACCAAACCAAACCAAACAAAAAGCACAAACAAACCAGATGCTCTTCTGTTGAGTGAGCTGTTTGTTTTAAAATGAGATGAGAGGTTGCTCAAAGATGTTAATGGAAATCTGTGCAAACACAGGCTTAAAGTTTCTTCAATCCAAAGAGTCACTCAGCCATAAATAGGTGTGGGTTATTTAGATGCTTCCAAAGGTTCCTTGAAAATTGCCTATTTTTCCACAAGGAACTGAGTTGTTTATTGTTTCAAAAACGTGCCTCACAGTGAATGCTTTTTTCCATCCAAGAAGGGAAAAATATGGAAATACGTGCTATGGGCAAAGGTTGATTGGAGGGCAGAGAGGTGTCCAGGGTTAGGCTTTAGGATGGCTGCAGCTCTGAGCCACAGTGCTGAGGAAAAGCTAGTGATACTGTCTTTATGTGGCACGAGTGAGTGTTGTTCTCTCTCTCTTTTTTTTTTTATGTATTTTTTTTTTTTTTGGAGAGGCTTTTGCTGTAGAGCGTGTGTGCTCGCCAGACAGACAGAGAGAGACAGAGAGACAGAAAGTGAGAAATCACCCCCTGGGGGGATGGCCATGCTGCAATCCCTTCTCCTCCATTCTCCTCTTGGGATCTTGGGCATGCACTCACACGGGCCTGGCGTGAGTTTTAAGCCACCGGGTCCAGGACGTGAACCACGGTCGACTACATGGAAGTCCAGCAACATAGCCATTATGCTAACTGCTGGTCCTGAGTGGTGTTCTCTTTGTGACTCAGAAAACAGTCTACAGTCGGGACCAGCAGTTGGTGTAATGGCTATGTTGCTGGACTCCTGTGTAGTTGACCGTGTTTTGAGTCCCAGACCTGGTGGCTTAAACTCACGCCAGGTATGTGTGCATATGTGCCCAAGATACCAAGATAAAAATGGAGGAGAAGGGATTGTGGTGTGGCCATGCCCCCTGGGGGGTTATTTCTCACTTTCTGTCTCTCTGTCTCTCTGTCTTTCTGGAGAGCACACACCCTATAGCAAAAACCTCTCAAAACAACAACAACAACAACAACAAACAGTCCACAGTGAGGCAGGCTCTGCAGAGAAATGGGGGCTTGGAGGGGAGCTGGATTTTTGTAATAGAGAGCTCTGGGGGCTGAGGCCGGCTGCCTCTGTGGTTGCTTCCTAACTGCTACCTGGGAGTAAAGGTGAGTTTTGCAAAGCTCTTGATGAAATCTCACTCATTCATGGCCAGACTGATTGTGTCATCATCGACTATATATTATAATAGTGTCCAGATTTTATTCTTTGAGATACCCTACAATAGAGGGTACTTTCTGGCCACTTAGATAGATTTACACTGGATCTGAGTCTCCTAGAGGCCAGTGTTTAATCTTTCAGATACGTCTTTCTGTGAACTGCAGGTATGGCCTAAAATGGGATTGAATTCATGTCAAAATCCGAGTTGGACCCAAGACCTATGAAGTGTGACTGTTATACTCTGGGGGAGTGTGGAGGATCATCTTTCCCTGAGACCCTTTTCAAGGGGAAATTAAGGGAGGTCGAGAGATGACATTTGCTGAGGATCTACCATATGAAGTGCGGTGCTAGGCATTTTTCTAATAGTATTTTTCTAAAGAATTATTTACTTATTTTTACTTATTATTATCATTTTAAAAAAATTTGATCAAAGAAAGATAGAGAAGGAGAAAAAGGGAAAGTGAGAAAGCAAGCTGCCAGGTCTGGGACTTGAACCGCAGTCAGCCATGTGGGAGTCCAGCGCCTTAACCATGATGTTACCTGCTAGCTCCTTCTAGTAGTATTTTAATTAAACCTCAGAATGATCTTGAAAGGTATTTCCTCATCTTACCATGAGTAAGGTAATTTGTTCAAGATTTTGGAAGAGAAAGAGAGGGAGATTCAGACATCGAGGCATGGCCCACCCTCTGCATGTGCCACTCTATCGCTCTGGACAAAGCAGGTGAACACACTGAGCTTGCCAGTTCCTTGCAGTAACCCGCATGTGCAGGATGTCAGCTGGAGTTGTCTGGTAAATTCTATCTGCTGCTTTGGTGATGCATCTCAGGATTTACAGCTGTGCACCTCGCCCGTCCTCTGCGCTCTTCCAGGACTTCCCAGCAGGCTGCGGAAATCACGGTCTACGCAGTTGATCAAGACACGGTGTTTTCCTTCTCTTCTCCCAGAGCCCTGAGGACCGAGACCAAGTGGAATCGCATAGTGTTGTTATTTGTACACTAACTGAAAAATTTATGACTCTTTGTAAAAATATAGACAAATACGTTGTCTGCTGAGAACTGAAGATAAGAAATAAACCAAGTTATTGGCAGCATTTCCCATGGGTTCCACTTGAGTGAGAATGAATCATTCATTGGCTGTTCATGGCGACAACCACCACCAACCTTGCTTCTTTTAGAAAGTGGAAAAAAAAAAATCAGTTATTTGTGGCATTGCAGCAAGAGGAAATAATACAACAAATTAATTTTGAATTCTCCCAATGCCCAAGTCTTCCTTTAGTATGGCTTAGATTCGTGAATCTGTTTGAGGAGCGGCCTTCCCTGCTTGTTCACTCAGATGTGTTAAAGCTTTTAGAGTGTGATCCTGCTTCTACAGGCTGGTTCCAGGTTCTGTGTCTTACCAGGTTTTTTTTTTTTTTCCTGGACCCTGACTTGATTTGTAGGGCTTCATGTACAGTAGTTTGTTTACAAGTCTATTTAATAAAGCTGGCTGTAAACTTGGCCCATTTTTACCAGGTCAACAGGCAGTATAGAATAGTATAATAATACTAGCATTATAAAGGTTTCATTGCAAATTCAATTTTGATCGTTAAAATGGATAGAAGATAAATTACTTGCAACTCCTCACAACCAGGTAAATTGAATGTCCAACAGTGCAAAACTCCAAAATGCACCTTTTAAACTGGTGAGAAGAAGCATTAGAGGCAGAACTCAATTTGTTTCAATTGAGTTGACAGTAATCCCGGATACAAGGAAATATCCTCAGTGCTATTCACCCCTTTGGAGATTGACACGTTATAGCTAAAACAAGCCAATGGCTCTGTAAAGAAAAGTTAACATATTTATAAATTATCCTTGAGTTTCTGCACTTTAACACTATTTATTATGATGAAACATTATGTATCTTTTTTTCTTTTCTTTTTTAAAATTTGCCATAAGGCATGTATGTTCACTAGAGAGAAATGGAGAGAGAGAAAAAGAGAGAAGGGGAAGGTGAGAAAGCATTCCCTGGGGGGATGTTTATGTTACAGTCCCCTCTTCTCTGTTTTCTTCTTGGGAATTTGGGCACATATGCACGCATGGCTGGCATGTTTTTCAAGCCTCTGGGTCTGGAACTTAAGAGACACAATTGACCAGTTAGGATCCTGTCACCTTAAGCATCATGTGACTGGCTGTCCCCAGTATTAGCATCATTTTTAAAGATGATAAATACAGTATCAGCAAAGTTAAGTAACTTGTCTTTTCAGTCAGTGGGTGGTCCTCTTCACACAATGTGCAAAGTTAGGGAAGGGTAGCTGCTCTGCAGGCAAAGAGAATTGATAGTGAGGGAGGAGAGTTTATAGGGTGTGGTATCACTAAAGCCAAGAAGGAGAAGGATTTCGAGCATCAAATATCACCCATAAAAGACTGACAATCAATTCAGAATCCTGAATGACCCTTTTTTATTTAGGCCTAGCCTTGGGATCACTAGGTATTAGACAATATTCTTTTGAAGTATATTTCTTTGTTGACTGTTTCTTTAGTTATGATGACTTCTACTGAAGTATTTGCAATTTCCTGTGATGACAACCTCCCTTTGTGAGGGACACACACACACACACACACACACACACACACAGTAGAGAGAGAGAGAGAAAGAGAGAAATACACATAGCCAGAGAAATCATAGATCTCTATTCTCACAGGTGCAATTGGTCTTCACAACTAGAAAGTAAGGTTATAGAAGATGCTCTTTGATTTTTAAGATGCCAGGCCTCCCCAGAGGTATTGAATTCAGTGTTAGGTGGCAACCATTGTGGGAAGTATTTGACTTTTGGCTTGGAAGTTTCATGGTCCAGATGAATCGATAATATATGACACGTCTTTTAAATTCCCACCAATCATGCCTATAAAAGGCACTCTTGAACATGGCCCACCCACATTCAGGCAGAATCAGATGGTCTATTAATTCAGATCGGAATTAAAAACTCTCACCTCTCTTGCTTTCGCTGTTCAGGATGCAGTCTGCGTCCAGTTATTAAAATGAACTCTTGCAGTGACCACGGCTCTGTACCCAAAACTCCATATGGCACCAGAGTGAAGACTCTCGACATGTACACTTTTGTCTTTGGTCATTTCAGACTGAAAATGCAATTAGACTTGGCTGTCAGACAGATGAAATCTGTCATATTTCCCCTATAGGACCTGCGCTCGGTCCAGATCAATAAATACAAAACCACTTGCACATAAATTGCAAACTAAGCTTGCAGCTTCAATACATGTGGGCTTAAATTCACTTGTATCTGGCATCTACTGCTTCCTGGCCAAACAGTCTGTTTCTGTGATTAGTGCAATTTCATAGCTGGACCAGAAAAACAAGGCTGAAAACCATCGTGATAAAGCAGCAGATGGCTTTGCCACACCTTGCCTGTAAGGGCAGTTCTTCCAGAAAATGGGGTTTTAGCTGCTTGCTGTATAGAATGGAACTTTAAAATTGGGATGAGTTCAAGTCATTTCCTGAGTATAGTTCCATAAAGCTGTTGTTATTTTATTTTATTTTTTTTTCCCTATTCCTTCTCGAGATTTCAAACTGAATTTGTGATAAGCTTTGCCTGGACACGACTTGTGACAGGGAAGAGACGTGATTTATATGCAGAGATACAGGCTTCTCTGTACATGTTTCTCAGAGCCAGCTTTTACTTGACGATACGTGCATGTTAGATTGGCTTTGTGAAGAGGAGAGTAAGACGTGCTTGCTTTTTCCCTGGAGAACATTAACCAAGATACTATTTATTTGGGGTTGAGGTGAATGCCAACTTCTATTTCCTTCCCCCCAGTCTATCTTAGAGGCCCAATTTCACATGAAGGGATTGTTTTTTTTTAAAGTGTAACATTGAATTAGACTGTAGAATTTGCTGCCGCAGGATATTAAGGGAGGCAATTAACCTCGACTATTTAGAGGTAGGAATTAGGCATTCGCTGTATCTGAATAAGAAGAACGTCTCTATTTTCAGGAGCTGCTGTGGAATAGAAACCCCTAGACTTCCAAATATGGTGCTTGCTAAGCAGAGTGATTACAAAATCAGGTCAAGAAAAGAAATTCCCCCATAACACACAATATAAAAAGACATGTCGAGTCGATGGTGTAACGTTTTCGAAGGCCACTTCTACCGGAGTGAGAATGTTTTATAAGCCGATGTCTAGTTGGCTAAATCCAACTGGAGGAGTGCCCCTTCCTAGCTTAGTCTGGCTGCTCCTGTTTTAGAAATCCAAGGAGGTCAAGTTACACTGTCTGCTGCTGCCTACTTGAGGTGCTTGCTTACATTATAACAGAAGCTTCTCATGAGTGGTAACTAGATGCTTATCCTGTGAGGGCTATTTAAACTCAATAATTCAAAATCGGTAGAACAAACAATACATACGGTGTTTACAGGGCACGTACTTTGTTTTGAAGAGAGATTTTTGCTATAGGGAGTGTGGAGAGAGAGAGGGAAAGTGAAAAATCAAGCCCTGGAGAGGATGGCCACATCATAGTCCCTTCTCCTTCAGTCTCCTCCCTGGACCTTTTTTTTTTTTTAAGGAATTATTTATTATTTAAATTTTGTTGTTGTTGTTATTATTATTTTCTGATTTATTTTCTTTGGAGAGGTTTTTGCTATAGGGCATGTTTGCTCGCCAGAAAGACAGAGACAGACAGACAGATAGAAAGTAAGAAATCATCCCCCAGGGGGGATGGCCATGCAGCAATCCCTTCTCCTCCATTTACCTCTTGGGATCTTGGGCACGCACTCACACGCGCCCGGCGTGAGTTTAAGCCGGCAGGTTCGGGACTTGAGCCACGGTCGACTACATGGGAGTCCAGCGACATAGCCATTACACTAACTGCTGGTCCCTTATTGCTATTATTTTAATTTGACCAGACAGAGAAAGAGAAATGGAAAGTGAGAAAGCAAACTGCCAGGTCTAGGATCCTGAACCACAGTTAACCATGTGGGCGTCCAGTGCTCTCAACCATCATGCCACCTGCTGGCCCCCTCTTGGGCTCTTGGGCATGCACACACACACATACCCGGTGTGAGTTTCAAGACGTCAGGTCCAGGATGCGAACTGCTGTTGGCCATGTGGGAGTCCAGCACCAACCACTAAGTAAGCTACCTGTTGTCCCCTACAGGGCATGTGTTTTGAAGAGAATCACATTGTTTGGGTAAATTAGTCCTGAATTCATGAGACTTTGTGTTTTTAATTCTAATAAAAAATCTGAGGGAAGAAGCTCAGATTGTTACAGCCCAAGGATCACAATCTTTGAGAGGTTTCAGGAAAATGAAGCACACCAACCTGGCCTGTGAGTAGGCAAGGACCAAGAATGAACCTTAAGAACACAAAAACCAAACAGTAGGCTTTATTTGACCAATTATAGAGATTAATTTGCATGAACAATTTTTTTTTCACTTGTTATGTCTTCTATTTTATTATGACCTAAAGTAGTGAACATTCTCCTTCAAATTTTCCTCTAATGTTTTTATAAGTTTGTGGTTTTAAGACATTACCTCTCTGCAAAAAAACCCAGTGATGTCTCTCTGTATCTACCAGGGTCTTAACAAACGAAACACTCAAATTAGGATAATGTAAGGAAAATCTAAGGAAGTTTATTTACAAAGATTTGGGTCTATGGAGACCAAGAGGAGTAGTCCAGAAAACTGAAGTTGCAACAATTGAGCTGTTACCACCCCTGGGACTGGAACAGTGTAGGGAATGAGAAGTTACCAAATTGGTTACCAAACCTACAAGAAAAAAGAGTTTTTAGAGCATGCCCCCTGAGAGAGGAGCCGTGACCTCCAATTAAGCTACGAGTCATCTCGAGGAATCCTTGTAGGGAGTCAGCCAAGGAAACACCTGCTCTGACCTCTTTCTTCTTCTTCTGATTTCCTATTATAACTGGCCATTGTCCAGAGGGCCCAGGAGCTCTGTTGCTGTGGTCCCTGAAGGTAAGAGTAAAGAGTGGAAAGTGCATTCAGAGGGGCAAATGGAGGACATTCCGCACACTAACCCAATTTACCGGGTGAGAATAGAGTCAACGAAATCAACCAAACTCTTACTTTCCTTGTGAACACTCAGCTGAGACTAGATGCACTATAGGGATGATAGTTTAGAGCAAATGGGCATTTGCAGGACAGGCTTATGTGGGAGAATAAGGTATACAGCCAGAGCACAGCATAAGGGGTCAAAAGGATTTGATAGAGAAGAATCTTTGCCTGTATGGGTAAAGAATAAGGCTTAAGATGGAAAAGGAGTAAGGATGCTTTGCACAGTTTATGGTTGGGAAAACACTGCAGAGTCCACTCCCCTAATTCTACTGAGACAGAGACTGAGGCTCAGAAAGGTGATGGATTAGTTCAGGGTCACACAGCTAGTCATGGTGGAATCAGAGCTCAATTCTTGTTCTCTTCACTTTCTGTCCACTCAGCTTTTCTCTATTCCATACTGCCTCCTGAACAAACGTTACCCATGTACTGTTTTATAATACCAAGGCTCCTATTGTTAGCAGCTACACTATGTATGTGCCCTTTTTGAGTGCCATTTCCTGTGCTTTTGGTAGAAAAATATGTAGAAGTACACTTGGAAACTATTGTCCTTAATGCTTATATATTCTACTGACTCTTTCTTTCTTTCTTTCTTTCTTTCTTTCTTTCTTTCTTTCTTTCTTTCTTTCTTTCTTTCTTTCTTTCTTCTATCTATCTATCTATCTATCTATCTATCTATCTATCTATATCTATATCTATATCTATATCTAATGTCTAGCACTGTGCTAGGTGTTAGGATAATTGCAAGGGGACTGCAAAAAGTTTGTGATGGAATTAAAGTATGAGTTTATTTTGCTGCAAAAATTTCAAAATCCATGTGTAGTTTTTCATAATACCCATTTTCCACGATCTTTTTGAAGACCCTCATGTATAAGGAAAATAGCATTTGCAATGTCTGCCCCCAAGAGATTTACCAGCTAAACTGTCCAATATGTGCATACCAATGGCCACCCTCTGTTTTCTTCAGTCTCCCTTGTTTTTTGTGAAAGTCTATCCTAATTCTCCTGATTCTCTGGGATGTCTTCCTCATGGAAACTTGTCTTCCTTGACTTTTTTTCCTTTGACTTCTATGAAGTCATTTTCTTCATCTCTTGTTTTGGTTTTCCTCTTGTTCATGGATCCTTTTTCATGGATCCTTTTAATTCTCTTTGTGAGTTTGAAAGTTGGTATTTCCTGAGTTCATTGCCTGAGAGAAGGTAATTTTCCTAAAAGGAACAGGACATGAAGCCTCCATTGGCTGATATGCAAGAACCCTAAATTCAGGAGAGTGACACAAATATAAGTTACATGTGTGCTTCTGTAGTGAAAGTAGAAACCGCAATAACATCAGAAAACAAGGACTATGTTGGGTGTTACTCTAATCTGATAATTGCTGCACTAAATGCCTTGTGATTGAAATCTCCCTTGGGACCTAAAATGATGTTCTAAACAGTCATATGTCTACAAAAGCTTGGACCCCACAAACACTTACAAACAGAGATGGTGAATGAAAGATAAAGAATAGAGAAAATGAAACTTTAGGCAAAACTATAAATGATGCATCCAACCGGTAAACATAAGATGAAAGTTCCACCATATTCCACACTGAGTTGTGGGACTATATCGAAATCTCAGTAATACATAAGTGTGTGTTTCTGTCATCTAATTTCTGGCATAGAGGTACATGGGCACTCGTTAAAAGTTATCTACTGGGACCAGCAGTTAGCGTAATGGCTATGTCGCTGGACTCCCATGTAGTCGACTGCGGTTCGAGTCCTGGACCCGGCGGCTTACGTGTGCGTGCGTGCCCAAGATCCCGAGAGGAGAATGGAGGAGAAGGGATTGCGGCGTGGCCATCCCCCCTGGGGGGTGATTTCTTGCTTTCTATCTCTCTGTCTCTCTCTGTCTGTCTGGCGAGCGCACGCGCCCTATAGCAAAAACCTCTCCAAAAAAAAAAGAAAAAAAAAAAAAGTTATCTACTGAGGGACCAGCAGTTAGCGTAATGGTTATGTCGCTGAACTCCCACGTAGTCAACCGTGGTTCGCGTCCCGGACCCGGTGGCTTAAAACTCGCGCGGGGCGCGTGTGCATGCGTGCCCAAGATCCCGAGAGGAGAATGGAGAAGAAAGGATTGCCGTGTGACCATCCCCCCTGGGGGTTGATTTCTCGCTTTCTGTCTCTATGTCTCTCTCTCTCTGTCTGGCGAGCGCACGTGCCCTATAGCAAAAACCTCTCCCCCCCCAAAATAAATAAATAAGTAAATAAATAAATAAATAAGTTATCTACTGAATGAAAACGTTAAGGCAGAGATTAGGTCGTAATCATTTTATTCGCTCTACCATTTTTCTTTTTGTTTATGTTGAAAAAATTATACCTATTTTCTCCATTTTCATGTTTGAGAGCATACATAAGAGGATATGAATTCCAAGATATCTAATAGCTGAAAGTTGGTGAGAGTTACACAAAGAATAGAACTTCAGGAAACTGAAGTCTCACAACAAGCCTATTTCAAAATTATAAACAGATCTTCAGTAACCATGTTCCATACAATGTATGGGCAGGATGGAAACAACAGGTGGAAGATCCCCCGGAGTGCTCCTCTTACGTGGGTCTATCTGAAACTTCAGACTTGAATCAGCCTCTTTGGGATCACAATTTTCCTGTATTTTACTTCCAAAAGAGGATGCTGTCCTTGCCAAGCCATGAGACTTTAAAGCAGATTATGAAGCTTAGCTGCTGTTTTAAGATTCAGACATTCACTCCATGCCCAAGTACCTAGAGAGAGGGGGAAAAAAATGAGACAGGCTTTTCATGCCCATAAAGTACAACAGGCATTAAAAGCTAATGGGCAGAGGAGGGATTTGGGCTGTGTACTTGGCTCACCCAGGACGGACACCACACCTTTCAGGGGTGCCTTTGCTAATGGAGAGGTAGGGAGCAGCTAAACACTCCCGTGGGAGGGGGACATGATTACTACCCAAAGGCCTCATCTGGGGGTCAAGATATAAAAGTGGGTGCTTAGGAGAGTCAGCAGGTCTGATGAATACCCTCTAGGCAGTACTTATGAGGCATTTTTTTTGGCCCATCAAATGGCTAATAATAAAGTACAGTGGTGCAATTTGTATTTTTACTGCAGACCAATTAAGAAGGGGGAGAGAGAGTGGTAAGTAAAATGACATGTCCTTGCAAAGCAGAAACAACAGTAATAGCAGCAGGAGGGGGGAAAGATACAGGGAAAGGAAGTAGTCAGCCACTTAGAGCAGTTAAAAGGGTCAGGCATCTCATGTCTTACTGCCCACCCCCTGCCAGAAACATCCCCGCTCCTGCTGGCTTGTAGGGCAGTGGATATTTTCAAAGGGGAATAATCTGTGTGGTAACATATGCTCATCCAGACAGGAACTGGAGTGTTTAAAATCAAATAGTATGTAAAAAAAACACTTTTTTTTTTTTTTTTTGAGAGGATTTTGCTATAGGGTGCGTGCGTTTGCCAGAAAGATGGAGACAGAGAGACAGAAAATGAGAAATCACCCCCCGGGGGAATGGCCACACTGCAATACCTTCTCCTCCATTCTCCTCTCGGGATCTTGGGCATGCATGCACATGCGCCCGGTGTGAGTTTAAGCCACCGGGTCCGGGATTCGAACCGCGGTCGACTATGTGGGAGTCTAGCGACATAGCCATTACGCTAACTGCTGGTCCTAAAAAACCCCTACTTTTTAAAGAGGAAATAGCGTGTCATGATGTTCTTATTGGAGTTGTGTAAGGCTTGCGTTCCTGCGTTTTATGACTTAGAAATCCCTCCCATATCTGGTTTGATTCTGCCTTTTTAAAGCCAGGAAAAGGCTTTTGAAAGACTTTATTCTTTGCTTATTATTTTTTCTACTCTTCATTGAAGACAAGTTTTTGCGTATAAGTTTATAAAAACGTGCTCTTTCTGTAATGATGGGATGTACTCATCACTCCATAATATTCTCTTAGGCTATCTCTTCACCAGGCTGTTTCTTAAGTTCCTGGTTTTTGGGGACGTTCGCGGGAGGATATCCAGGATTGTTAGAGAATAGGAATAAGAAGAGAGATTTGGAAACATGCAAGAGAAAGCAACAGAGAGGAAAGTTAAAAAGGGGACCCAGTGAAACGAATCAAGGACTCCAAAAGATGAGAGAGGAAGGTGCAAAGGTAGATTCAGAATCAATGTATCGATGCTAGTAATTCGAACAACCCGAAGTGCCACCTTCTTACTTAAAACAGATGATAGGAAATAAATTAAATACTGCTGACTGCCTTTGGGTAAAGAGGAGAGAGACTCTGGGTGGGGTATCTATCTCAAAGTTTGTATGTACCGAAATGTATTTGGTCACTTACAAAATGATGATTGATCCTAAGAGAATGGGGGAAAAAAAGTAGAAACAATTTTCTAGGTAATTTAGGTACCAAATCCTACTCTTGAAAAAGAGGTGTACTGGAGGCAGGAATAGGGATGAGATGTCAATTCCCAGTTGGCTGGTTAAGTTGATGGGACTCCC
This sequence comes from Tupaia tana, assembly GCA_026018925.1. Classification (NCBI taxonomy): domain Eukaryota; kingdom Metazoa; phylum Chordata; class Mammalia; order Scandentia; family Tupaiidae; genus Tupaia; species Tupaia tana. The sequence goes on from JAKSZU010000021.1 coordinate 17,281,339, forward strand.
TGGATATATTCTTGCTCATCTCTCTCTCTCCTCCCTCAGTCTAGTTTTACCTCACTTTTTTTTTTTTAAACTTTGCCAGAGGACACATACACTTGCCAGAGACAGAGAGGGAGAGGCAGAGAGAAAGAAAGTTGCCATCCTCCACTCTCCTCTCTGGATCCTGGGCACACATGCACATGCATCTGGCATGTACCCTGAGCTGTTGGGTCTGGGACTTGAACCACATAGTGGCCTTGTAGAACCTAGTAGTCTCAACCACCACACTACTGGCTGGTCCTTTGCTTTTAAAATGATAGTTGTTAACTTTACCTTTTCCGCCTGATTATACAAATGCAACCCAAGTGTCAACCCTTTCCTTGGGGATATAGTGTTTGTCCCACATCTATTTCTTTTCTTTCTCTCTCTCTTTCTTTCTTTCTTTCTTTCTTTCTTTCTTTCTTTCTTTCTTTCTTTCTTTCTTCCTTCCTTCCTTCCTTCCTTCCTTCCTTCCTTCCTTCCTTCCTTCCTTCCTTCCTTTGTCTTTCTCTTTCTCTTTCTCTTTCTCTTTCTCTTTCTCTTTCTCTTTCTCTTTCTCTTTCTTTTTTTCTTTTTTTTCTTTTTCTTTTTTTTTGGAGAGGTTTTTGCTATAGAGTGCGTGAGCTCACCAGAAAGACAGGGAAAGACAGAGAGACAGAAAGCGAGAAATCACCCACTGTGGGGATGACCACGCCACAGTCTCTTCCCCTCCATTCTCCTCTGGGGATCTTGGGCACGCACGCACACGTGCCCGGCGTGAGTTTAAGCCACTGGGTCTGGGACTCGAACCACAGTCGACTACATGGGAATCCAGCCACATAGCCATTACGCTAACTGCTGGTCCCTCCCACATCTGTTTCTGACTTATTCCCTGGCAGTTGTTTGCTAGAGTCATGGACCAACTTTGGGTTTTCCCAGGTTAAAAACAGTACCCATGTGCAAAGCAAGAGAGGTGAGTGTTAGCTACGCCTCACAATCTTGATCAGGTTATAATAAAAGTGGACCTTGGAACTAATTCTCACACATAGGCAGATATTCAATAAATAAACAACCACTAGACAAACTATATAGGTAACCTGTTCTAAAAGTAATTTTTCCTCTTAGGGCTCCAACCATAACATCAATGAAAGTCCCCTTGAGGCAAGCCCTACAGCTCAGACAAGATACTCTCATCCTTACAGTCTGCAATAGGCCGCAGGAAGTCTTTAAGCGGTGGCTAAATATAAGATTAGTTAGGGGTCAAGACCCAGGAGACATCCCTAAAAGTACAGGCCTCTGGGCGCATATGCCTGCGTGCCCAAGATCCTGAGAGGAGGATGGACGAGAATGGATTGGGGGGTGGCCATCTTCCCTGGGGGTGTGTGGGGGGGTGAGTTCTCACTTTCTGTCTCTGTCTCTCTGGTGAGTGCACATGCCTTGTAACAAAAATTTCTCTAAAACGATAAATAAAAAATACAGGCCTCAGGCCTCTCTAAGTACTTTTTACCATGTTTGTACAAGAGGAGGAAGTATCCCTAAAACATCTAAGCCAACTCATAGATCTTGAATTTCACAAATTTCACCAATGATTGCCCATTTCTAATATCCATTATGCGTCTTAACAATCCATTAATCTCTCCTATGAAAACCCATTTCTGAAATTCAGTATGCTAATTAACAAAACCTTTCCTGTTGATTAAGAGATGTAGATTAAAGAAGGGCTTTTAGTCATCGCCTCTGGATGTGGCCTTTTTGATAAAATGCTGGCTGACCACCCCAGGGTGTGGATTCCTGATTAGAACAATTGTCTCCTCCTAGGGTGTAGCCTAAACTATAAGGAAAAACAAGACAACCACACACTTAATAGCATGCTATATTTGCTGCATTATTTAGTAAACTACAGATCCATAGCACATGTAAATACAAATCTTTATGCTGTTAGTTTAGTCATGTAATATTGTATATATGTTGGAACAACTAGCTCCCTTCTGTTGGACATTTAGGTTGTTTCTAGCTGTTCTCTATAATAACGAATGACATTAGTGTTCTTATTTTTTGAATTGCCAGAGGGTGCATGTACTTGCCAGAGAGAGAGAGAGAGACAGAGAGAAAGCATCCCTCCTTCCCAGTGGTGTGTGGTCATGCCACAATCCCTTCTCCCCTATTTCTCCATCCTGTTGGGATTTGTGGCATGCATGCACACATGCCCAGTGTATTTTTAAGCCTCCAGGATTGGGATTTGAACTGCAGTCAGTCATGTGGGATCTGGCTCCCTTAATCACCAGGCTACGGTGTTCGTTTGATTATAGTTGTTTTTACTCATCTGTTTAGCTCCTTCCTTAAATTCCTAGAAATGGAATTGCTGGGTCAAAGAATGCTGTTTAAGTTCTTACACATATTGCTGTTTTCCAGAAGGGATACCCTGGTTTAGATGGAGTACGTATGAGACTGTGTGTTTTCTTGTCCACCTGCCGATAGTCGGTATTGTCCATGTTCTTGGTCTTTGCCAGTCCCTTGGTAATCTCGGTCCCTTGGCTCTAAATTCCATGTGTATGGTGATGGATCCCAAATGTGCATCTCCAGCTCAGCGGTGGAAAACTTTGAAACCTTGCCAGCTAACCACCATCTTGACTTGGGGTCGCAGTGGTGTCTTAAAGACAATGTGTTCAAAACCAAGCCCTTCGATCTTCCGTCCAATCCTCTCACCTCAGATCAGTTTCCCGTCACGACTAATGGGTCTCTGTCTTCCAGGTTACTTGGGCCAAATGCTCTCATGCCATCCTTGATTCTTATCTTTCTCAGATGTCACATCCAATCCAGTGCTACTACATGGCCCAAGTCACTATTACCTTTCACTATTACCTGGATTATTGGAATATCCCCCAGTAGGTTGTCCTACTTCGAGAACAGTCTATTCTCAGTAGAGAAGCCAGAGTGAGTCTGATAGTTTGCAAGACATTATCACCCCTAACTCAGATCTCCCCAAACCCATCTTATTTCTTTCATGATAAAAGCCTAAAACCTTACAGTGGCCCATAAGGCCATAGCCAGTGGGCCTCAAGCCTCCCCTGATTCCTCCTCTACCCTATTTCCACTCTTACCTTTGCCCTCACCCTGCCCCTACTCCTACACTGGCTTCTTGCTGTTCACAGAGCACCTAGCAGCTCTGCCTGATCACCCTTCTCCTAGGTATCAGCATGGCTCTCTCAGATTCCTAGCTGGCCTAGCTATTTGTTTATTTATATATTTAGACTTGCTATAGGGCATGTGTACTCACTAGAGAGAGAGTCAGAGATGGGAGGGTAGTGAGAAAGTAGCCCTGGGGGTAGGAGGGAGACCATGCCACAATTCTTTCTCCTCCATTCTCTTCTCTGGATTTTTGGCACACACACACACACACACACACACACACCCCTGACGTTTTTCAAATTGCTGGGCCCAGGACTTGAACTACATAGTGTACCATGTGAGATTTAGCCCCCTTAACCACCACACCACAAGGCTGGCTCTGGTCATGCCATTTAAATTGCCACCTGTCCCACTTTCCAGCATTCCCTAACCCCTTTTCCAGTTATATTTACTTTATAGCACTTATTTCCTATTATGAAGTTGACTTATTCATTTTGTGTATTGCTTATGTTGACCAAATACAATGTCACGAGGGTCGACTTTTCTTTTCTGTTTTTTTTTTATTCCCACATCTCCCAAATCTTAGTATAATGCTTGTCACATAGTGAACACTTGATACATGCTTGTGGATGAAATAAATGAATAAAAATGATAGGTGAAAAATTAAATTTCATTTTTATTTTCATTTTTAGATTACTAGTGAGTGAACGTTTAATAATCTTGGTGTACAGAGGGCCTTCCTGAACTTAATGACAAATCCACAAAGCATGAAAAATATTGATAGACTTGACTACTTATAGTTTAAAACCACCACAAACAAGATTGACAAATAGGAAGTCCACATGCAATAGGTAATTCAGAAAAAGAGGTTAATGGTTCTAATACACAAAGAGTACTTACAAATCAATAAAAAAGATGATCACTATAATAGACAAATGAATACAGGAGAAGAATTGGCCATTCACAAAGAAATACATAGAGAGATCTGAAAAATGTTTACCATCATTTGGCTTTTTCTTTAATGTTCCTTCTTTAAACCAGAGAGAATTTTCATTTCCTCTTGCTTTCAATTTCATCTTCCCTGAATTTAATTTCCAACAAACTTTCTTATTTTCTCTAACAACAACAGTGTATTTCCAGCTGTTTTCCCTTAGCAGAGTCCCATATCCTGTCTCCCTTAGTTTTACAATTGCTTCCTCCTCCTTCTCCAGAAGTCCTTACCCTCTAGAATACTCTGTTATCCTGGGTAAAACTCCCCAGAGCTATACTGCTGGGTATGATTCTTTTCTTCGCCATCAAGAACGAATTATGATGTGAGGACCAATGGCATGCTTATATATTTAGTAGCAGTTCTATTACAAATATTTTGAATCACACAAAATGTGCAGATTTGCTATTTCAACAACGATAAAGACCTGCTTGACTTGCATAGCACTTAATGAGCAGACGTGCCAGGAATGCTGATTGACATTATTTGGCTGTAGAGTTTCCTAAGCTATTTTGCACAAAGTTTGTAAACTCATGCTCTGAAATTATTTTTCTTTTGTGCATGTCAAATGCAGGGCACTTGTCTCATTTAGGAATGAGCATTGTGCCTTATCCAAAACTACATATCTGCAAAGACAAGGAGAGAAAACAGGAGCGAATCATTAACCAGGAAATGCAGGCATGGAAATAGGTAGCAAGCAGAATGAGGAGACCACCACAGCTGGAGATGTTTGTGACTTTGATAACGGGCATACATCTACATCTAACGGGACCACCTCAACATTCCTAGAAAAGTGTGATAAGCAGAAAAACCCACCCGTTCCCCAAACAAGTGTATGTCTAATCCCTGGAACCTGTGAATATGTTTTTTATGTTGCAAAATGAAATTTGAAGATACAATTAAGTTAAAGATCTTTAGGTGGGGGAGATTATCCCAATGCACCCAGTGAAATCACTTTCCCAATAGAATCACCTAATGGAATCACAAAGGCTCTTACAAGTGAAGGAGGGAGCAGGAGTGTTGACTCAGACAGCAGAGGACAGAGGGGTGCAATTGCTGACTGAGGGCCATGGGCTGAAGTTTGACCTCTAGAAGCAGAAGGTGGAAAAGGCAAGGAAACAAATTCTGCTTAAGAACCTCTTGGAGCATCTAGAAGAATCTCAGGCCTGCTGACTCCTTGGTTCTAGATCTCTAACTTCAGACTTCTGACCTCCAGAACTGTAAGATAATACGTTTATTTATTTAGTTAGTTACTAGATTTATAGCAATATGTTATAGCAGGAAGAGGCAATTAATACAAAGAGGATGAGTCTTATTATTTCACAACAAATGCTCATCTCTCGTATTTTAGAGTATCGAGAAGGTAGGACGTATGGAGGTAGGGCCCTCTCAGGTGTGCCTGACCTTCCCAGCCACACCCTCAGATCTGTGGTCTCCAGTCTGGCTACACAGCAGATGCACCCTTGAGACTTTTCTAGACCACAGGTGCTCAGCCCTCCCTCACACCTCTGCATTTTGTTCTCCGACATTGAGGGCCTAGTTGTTGGTATCGTATCCTTAGGTTCCAGAGGTGACCATGAGAATCTGAGCCTCCAGAGGTGACAGAGATGTGAGGAAACCAGGTCCCTGGTATATAGCCATAGCTACTGGTACCCTAGCTGTCTTACTACAAACAGGCCTTCCCAAAGCAGAAGGAGCACTCTCCAGGTGAATCAGAAATCTTGTTCTCACCCTGATCCCTGTGGCAGAACTACCCGAGTAAACTAGCTGAAGGACGTCAGACCTAAACTGTTCTTACAAACACACTCAGAGGAAGGGTATGCTGAGAGATGCTGGTCTCTACTGCTCTCAGGGATGAAATTTTTGTTTTCTTCATTGAGGCAACTCTCTTTGCATTGTGTGGTTAGTTTTTCTCTTCATCCCCTCTTTTTAAATAAAAAAGAACCTAATAAAAACATATAAAATACAAGTATAAAAATTACATTGAAGGAGGGGCCAGCAGGTGGTGCAGTGGTTAAGGCACTGAACTCCTACATGTCCGACCACAGTTTGAGTCCTGGACGTGGTGGCTTCCAAGTCACACTGGGCACATGTACGTGTGTGCCCAAAATCCCAGGAGGAGAATGGAGGAAAAGGAATTGCCGTGTGGCCATCCCTCTAGGGGTGATTTCTCACTTTCCCTCTCTCTGTCTCTCTGGCAAAAACCTTTAAGAAAATTACATTGAAGAGAAACATGATAATACTGTTATTCTGAAAGAAGTAGGAATCCTTTTCAGAGTTGTCACTGATTAGGGACAGTCCAGGACAGAGAACAACACTTGGACAAGATGGTCAAAGAGGTTGGCTATGTACATAGTTTTATGTCATGATGCTCACAAATTATTTATAGGAGAGAAAAATAGAGAGCTGGACAGATAATTAAATTAGGTCCTAAATAAATGGATCCCTTATTGCTTCAAAGGTGCTGAGGTCAAATCTGCAAAAGGACAGCTCTAGGTGTTAGCATGCTGCTCTGTGGCTTCCAGAGCACTGCAGAGAGGAGGAGCCTCTGTTTCCAAGGGGGAATCCAATAAGGCAGAAGGGAAGCAGCGCTCCCTGTCTGCCAGGAAAGAGCAGAGTCCTGGACCCGGTGGCTTAAACTCACGCCGGGCGCGTGTGCGTGCGTGCCCAAGATCCCAAGAGGAGAATGGAGGAGAAGGGATTGTGGCGTGGCCATCCCCCCTGGGGGGTGATTTCTCTCTTTCTGTCTCTGTCTGTCTGGCGAGTGCACACTCCCTATAGCAAAAACCTCTCCAAAAAAATAAAAAAATAAAAAAAATAAAAAAAAAAAGAAAGGAAAGAGCAGAGAGGAGGGGCCTCAGGAATAAGTCATGGGATTATCATATCATAGAATTTGGCCAAGGGCCTACAGGGCTTCTCAGACTTACACAATTGATCCAACCAGTAGATATGTTTAAGGATAGCTTAGAAACCAAGCACTTAGGAAATTTAGGGTGAGAAAAAAAAAATTTTTAGGATTTTTTTTGGTGCAGGATAAAGTCCAATTGAAATCCTTTTCCTAGATTTGTTACCCATTTCTTCATTACTCTGAAAGATTTCCTAGACTTTTCTTCTCCTTATCCAGAACTTTAGTTCTTGGACACATCTTTGAAAAATGAGGAAAATTGAAAATAAAAATATAAATTTTTGTTGGATGCTCCCAAGATATGTTACTTCTCAAAGTAGATAAATGTTTCATTATTAACATTTTCTTCCTTGAAGAAAACAGTTTTTATTTGCAGAAGAGGACCATGCATTTGTTGGTTGATGGCTCTGTTACCATGGAAATACTGTATAGAAATAAGAAAGGAAAAATGTCCTAATACATGAATTTTTAAGATATCTTACCTCAACCTACCTTTTCCCTTGAGGAAGGTAGAATGAAAAAAATAGCCCTGACCCAGGTCACCATTCCAAACAGTGCTGTCTTGAGTGGCAAGCTCAAACACTTCTTTTTCTCTCTCCTGCTTTACAGATTGGCTGGATATGCACTTTAAATGCATGCTTTCAGTGTGAATAGATTGCCTTGGGTGCATAGAGAAAAATCTTTAGACTTCTGCATAACCTTTGCAAAGCAAAACACATTAGTTATAGGACAGGCTGAATAGCATGGGAAAAAAGTCTATGGGATGGAACTGGTGACCAGGCTGCAGTAGAGTCCTAGTCTTTTCAGGCTGCTGTAATAAAATACCTTAGACTGGGTAATTTATAAACAGCAGAAATGTATTGCTCACGGTTTTAGAGGCTGGGAAGTCCAAGATCAAGGTGCCAGCCTTGTCTAGTGAGGCTCATTCCTCATAGGTGGAGCCTTCCATGTGTTCTCACGTGGTGGGATGTGCAGACGGTTCCTGTGGGCCTCTTTTGCAAGAGCACACATCCCATTCACAAGTGTTCACCTCATAGAAGGCCTACTCTCAATACTGTCCCATTGAGGGGTTAAGCTTCAACATAAGAATTTTGGGAGACATAAAACAGTCAAGATTTCTAAGTGGTTGCTTTATTCAACCTTCTGGATACTGTTATGAGCTTCACTCTGTCTTTTAGTGGCCGTGATACGGTGGCAATCGGGATGGAGGTAAGAAATTAAGAAAGTTTAAGTAAAATAATACTGAACTCAGAATTAGTTTTGTCCTTATATTTAAATATCTCATTTAATTCAGTTGTGTGCATTATGGAAGCAGCTTACCTGTGCTGAAGGTAAGCATAGGTGCGGGTCAAGTATGCCTGGTTTTCATTTCTTGCTCCACGCCTAAGAAGTTTGGTAACCTGAGAAGGTGACTGAATTTCTGTAAGCCTTGGGTTCACATCTGAGAAAAGGAGATAGTCATCCCTGTATTACACTGTTTTTATGAAAATTTAATAAGATAATCATGTCTACATAACTTGCTGAGTATCTTGCTGGCTCTCAGTAAGTCCTTGGCATAGGGTGGCTACAATTATAACCCTTGCCAAAATATACCAAAAGTGCAGTAATCTCCAATGTTTTGAATGTAAGAGAGTACCCTTCTATCTCTGTAGCAGGGTTCATAGGGTTCCCATATTCCCAAAAGGGCCCCAAGATCCCTGCTCTTTTGTTTATAGCTCTGTTGGAAGCTAGTTAGACACTACATTTCACTTTAATGCCAATGTAAATTTTTTAAAGAATTATTTTATTTATCTTTATTTATTTATTTTAATTTGACCAGAGAGAACAGAGTGAGTGAGTGAGTGAGTGAGAGAGAGAGAGAGAGAGGGAAAGTGAGAAAGCAAGCCACCAGGTCTGGGACTCGAACCACAGTTGGCCATGTTGGAGTCCAGTGCCCTCAAACACCATGCCACCTGCCAGCTCCCATGCCAATGTAAATTTTACAGTGGTCACTGAGTACCTGTTATATGCCCTTTGCTAGATGCTGGGGAATCAGACAATAAGATACAGATAGATTCTGCTGTCATAGACGTGAGTGCAGCAGGGGAAAAATCATACAGAGGCAATTACAAAACTGTGTTCATTCAGGGCTGTGGCAGGAAGACAGTGTGAGGGGGGCATCTTGCTGGAGCGCCTAACTCAGGAGGGGAGAGAGTTGTCCTTGGAGTGGGATCATTTTCGGTATCTTTGAACTGGGGGTCTATTCTTGGACTCTTTCTGCTTTTCTAGAGCTCCCCAGAAGTGCTAGAATTCATCCATTCACTCCTTCCTTCTTACCTTTGTTCATTCCTTCATTATTTATTGAGTGACTATTAGTTCCCAATCTCTGCACCAAGCTCTGGGAAAACCGTGGTGGATAAAGTGGACACGGCTCCTTTCTTTGTAGAGCTCGCCAGCTATGGGGAGTGGGATGGTATGGACCTATATAGAAGGATTACACAGGAAGATATGGAGGGAGTTGTGAAATCATTCAGCAGGAGGTCTTTATCCATCTAGGGGAAAGGGTCGGGCCCCTGAAGTGTCCTGGGAAAGTGACATCTGAGCTGAGACTGGCAGGAGAGTAGGAATCAGGTGAGGGTGGAGGATGGAGAGTGCTCTGTGTAGGAGGTACTGTAGAGTAGGGACAGCCTGGCCCTGGGCAGGACGAGGGAAGGTCAGAATGGCTGGAGGGTGGTGGGGAGCAGGACAGGAGGCAGGCATGGGAGTGGGCTGGAAGCATTGAGGCAGCCCTGGCTGGAGAGAGGCATTTCTCTCTTCTGAGCCTTTTAGGTTGGGTGAACTCAACCCCACCCCAATCACCTCTAGGTTCTTCTCTGGTCTATCGTGTCATAGGGATTAGGTAGGGCTTCTCTAAGAATTGGGGATTAGGCTTTGTGGTGAATGCTGTGATGTATGGCCACACAGACCCCCTTCAGGAGTGAAGCATTTATTTCCCCAGCTGCTGGGTGGGATTGCTGCTGTGAGAGCTCTCAGCTTTCAGCTCCCTTTGGGGAGGACTTCTGCTGAAGAGAGCCACCTTGTCCCCCTCCAGAATGACTCCATCCAGTGACTGGTTGATAGAGGAGTTCAAAGGCCTGGCCACTCTACCTCAGTTTGGGACTACCCTGAAAGGTCATTCCAGTTCCAGACCCCATGGTGGGTTGGTGAAGCCTCTGTGGGGACTGAATTGATAACCCGTGTCATGTTTCTGTCCTCCTGCCATCTACAGGTAGTGACTCCAAGGGCACCCCTTAACAGATCTCTTCTCTCACAGTTTGCTTCCCTTGGAACTTAGCTTGGGAGACCCTTAAAATTCGACCTTCACAGGATCAGAGTATAGGAGTATGAAATTTACTTAATGACGATGCTTTCCAGGAAAGCAAGGATTTGACTACAACCTGATGGAATTTGTCAGTGTCAAGAAGCATTCCGTCCGGGACCAGCAGGTAGCGTAATGGCTATGTCGCTGGACTCCCACATAGTCGACTACGGTTCGCATCCCGGACCCGGTGGTTTAAAACTCACGCTGGGCACGTGTGCGTGCGTGCCCAAGATCCTGAGAGGAGAATGGAGGAGAAGGGATTGCGGCGTGGCCATCCCCCCTGGGGGGGGGGTGATTTCTTGCTTTCTGTCTCTCTGTCTCTCTCTGTCTTTTTGGCGAGCACATGCGCCCTATAGCAAAAACCTCTCCAAAAAACAAAAAAGAAAAAAAAAAGAAAAGAAGCATTCCGTCTTAGGTGGAGAGAGCAGAGAGGGCCATGGAAATCTTCCCACCCCAAGTATTGGCCAAGGGAGAAGGAGCCTCGGTCAGCTGAATTCAGGCCTGGTCCACAGACCATCCCTACTAGATTTATTAATAGGCTATTGCTGTGAGATACCGCCCACTAACCTGCATCCGACTAACAGCCTGTGTGCAGATTACATGTTCGCCAAGTCCTGGTCTGTGAGTTGACTTTCCCCAGTATTTCAGGTGAAGGAAACAGGGAGGTGGACGGTGTTTCATTATTGTTTGCACGGCAGATCTAGCGTCCATTGGAAACGAATACTTTGGGATTCTGGGTTATTCCTATTCTACTTCTGTGTGATGGTCCACTCTCTGTGTAATGAGGAAATTAGTTCTCTGGCTGGAAGGACCTGTCCTCCTTTGCAGACAGTCATTTAGCCTTTCCTTGGAAGTAATACACTACTGTGTCACCGGAAGTCAGGATGTATTTTTTCTGTTTTCTATGCAAAAATGCATGACGACTTTTCTGACAACCCAATATTTCTGTGCTCTGAATAAGCCTTTTTTTTTTCTTTTAAAAGTCTGCATCCATATTTCTTGGATCTGTTTGGACTGACCTACCCTTTGTATTACAGGCTTGCATTTCCCCTGGCTGGCTTTTATTAAACATACAAATTAAAGATACGTTAAGTATTGTTTACTTCAGGGGATGTGGCTGTCATAATCAAATGGATCTTTGCTAAATTTGCTGTTCATTTTGGCATAAGAAGCAGTTTAGAGCAAGAGGCATGGACCACAGTAGTGGTGAGTAAGGAGTCGAGAGCAGGATAAGCTGGGTTTGAATTCCTGGTGTGCTGTTGAGCAGCTGTGTGGTTGGACGAGGTCCCTTTGCAGCTCTCTGCTCGAACCTCCTCATCAGGCTGTGGTGAGGTCATGCAAGCAGAGTGCTCGGAACCATGCCTGGAACACCAACGCACTCAGTGAGCGAAAGGTTATTCTCCAGGAAAGGGCGTGCTAATCACTCTCACCGTGGAGCACAGTTCCACTTGCCTACGAGCTTTGCATCAGGGATTTTCTATGCTTAGGAAGTGTTCAAATAAATAAAACTTCAATCGTTTCATTTAACGAATAGGGGCCAGCGGGTGGTATAGTGGTTAAAGCCACGTGGCCAACCGCAGTTTGAGTTCTAGACCTTGCGGCTTGAAACTCACGCCGGGTGTGTGTGTATATGCATGCCAAAAATCCTTAGAGGGGAGTGGAGGAGAGGGGATTGCAGTACAGCCATCTCCCCTGGGGGGTGATTTCTCACTCTCTCTCCATCTCTCTCTCTTTGGTGAGCGCATGCCTCCTACAGCAAAAATCTCTCCAAAAAGTAGGTTTATTTATTAAATAAATAAAATAAAACCTGAATTGATTTTCAATATCTCTTGTTACATAAAGCAGCAGAATCGATTTTTTAAATCTGTCTCCACGTCTGTGAGGCAGGCCTGAAAGAAAGGCTGGAGTATTAGCAACCATGAGGTTCTCCGTCACCAGCAGCTGGGAGAACTCACTGGCAAAAGTGCAAACGTGGTGAGTTTGTGGCATGTCACATTGTTCTCCCTCCCCGTCTCTTCCCAATTGCATGTTTAAAGGTAATGCAGTTAATTTTCTTGAGCATTGGAAGCCAAAATTAGATCTCATAATGTAAACACTGCAGAAGCTGAGAAAGAGCTTGTTAACAAAAGCGAATGACCGAACTCCCACAAATCTGAATCAGACCCACAGAACTCAAACTCAGATGAAGACGGGCCTCCAAAATGCATCTCGGCTCCATTTTTGCAGGATTCAAGTAAACACAGGCGTCTGAGCTGCCAGCAGATCTGTGACCGTGGCATCTAATTGCAGCTGCCTTTAAACTGTGAGCCAGTCAATGGAGACATGATGATCTCAGGGGTGATTTGTCTCTTATGTATTTCTATGGTGTGATACATAATCCCTCGCTGAAAAGGGTCCTTGTGGGTGTCAGCGTCTGCTCCTGCCTGTAGTAGAATAAAGAACTGGTAAATAGGTGATTCTTTTTACACGTCTTGCATAATGCGGGCCAAGGGATGTGCCCAGCTCTGTTAAGGCAGTGATGGGGGCATTCAACCCCTACATGATTCTGAAGGTGCTTATTCCGTGATTGCACTCAGTAGTGTGTGCAGATGCTTCTGAAATCTTGCTACACTTTAATGACTGTCTTGACTAGCCAGGGAGCTGTTTTCTGCTTTGCATCTTAAGTCCTACTTTCTCTGCTTGCTCTTGAGATAGCTAAGCACCTTAAATTAGGTGGAGTAAAGAGATCGGAGAAAGTAATTGTGCTGTCTTGAGATGCAGGAGCCAGGGAGGGTGGAGAATGCATTTTTGTGTGTCTGGACACATTAAAAGTCCTTTGCTTAAGTGCAGATGGCCAGGCAGTCAACAGGGGGTTGTGGGAAAACACATAGTAGGTTATAGCACCAACGTCTTGCTCTAAACATTTCAGGTATGTATTAAAGAATGGGCAGAGTTTCTTGGCTTTTGTCTGTTGCCTTGGTCCTCCATCCCCAACTTCCTTAGGCTGTTTGTGGACTGAAGTGTTGAGGGATTGGGATGCCCCGAATGGGGGAAGTAGGGAAGCTTTCTCCAGGTGCTAGAGCTTTGTGTAGCACAGAGTAAATGTTGTCCCTGAGCCGGGCATTTCTCTCCACCTCCCTACTCAGTTTCCAGGGTGCATCACTGTCGGGTCACCAGTTGGTCACTCCGTGCTGGACACAGCAGAATTCCCTCCCTAGCTCTGGGGTCTCCATGCATCCTGGCTCCCACCTCCCGACAGACAGGATGCACCCTCCAGACCTCTAGCTGTTTTGTCTCCATCAGTTTTCTCTTTCTCTCTCAAGGCTGCGTTTTGCAAATACCTCCTCTGTTCAGAAATCCACTTACCTCTGTTTCTCTTCCTGACCTCCCTCCCTCTGCTTTCCTTTCTTTCTGGTAATTATATAACTAAGGTAGACAAATCGCCTGCATGTAAGCTATTATGTAAGTTGATATGATAGTCCACTGCAAAGGTCAGCAAAATGATGGGCACAACTTCTGCGTGGGGGTGTGGACCATGGACTTGCTTTCACAAAGGAGGATGAGTGGGGTTGCCCAGTGGGAGGAGGAGCTTCTCATTGTGCTGACCCATAGGATCCAGAGACAAGGGTTAAAGTCCACGTGATTGGGCTTGTATCCTGGCTTCCATAGTTACTTAGCTCTGGAAAATGGCTACGACTCTCTGAGACATCTATAAAGTGGAGATAATTACTACTGGCTTTGCTGTCATTATAGAGAATTAGCCCTAGTTAGTAAATTAGTTGGTTAGCTATTGCTAGCTGCCAAGTGCTGTGGTAGGCAGGAATGAAACAGACCTTTCCCTGCCTTCCAGGAGCTTAGAGAGAGAGAGAGAAGGAGGAGGGGAGGGGTCATAGCAGCTCATACACACATAATTAAAACTAACCTGTGACATGAAGGACATGACAGGAAAACAGGGCCGGAGGCGTGCACAGGAGGGTCAGAGAAGGCTCCTTGAGGGTGTGGTATTTGTGTGGTATTGTCACCCAGCACAGGCTAAAACAGGCTCTGATAACTTCCCAGGGACACTTGCCCAAGGACAGGTCCAGAGAATTAGGGAAGGGCTGCGGGAGAAAGGCCAGTGTGGTGGCAGCGGAGGCGAAGATCCTGTCTCAGGGGCCTCCCCCGCTCTCATCACAGCCCCTTTTCTTTGTAAAGGGATAGGCTCACATGCACGCCTTAGGAAGTGGACAGATTTGCTTTGCACTTTGCTGGTTTACCCGGTGTCCTTGGCCTGAAGACCCTCTCCGTCCCCTCCGCTGCCGGCTGCCACTGTGATGAGGCGGCGATGGCGCCTGTAAATCATCGGAGGCCTTGCAAAGGACGCAGCCATTGCGGTGGAAATATTAATAACATGGCTACTGGGCTTTGCATTCGTGGAGTGTTTCCTCTGAAGTGCTCCGAGGAGAGGCGGTAATAGGGTTTGGCATTATTTTATCTCAGGAGAGGAAGAGGAACACAAAGGCACTGCTGGCATTCGCTGGAAATTTCACGGACAGACTCAGCTAGGCCTTGCACGTAGGTCCTTGTCGCCAGTTCAGCACGGTAACCAGCAGCCGGTGGCTTCAGGGTATTCGGATGTCTGCCTTCTCCCCTGCCACCCCTCCGTCCTCCTCTGGCTCAGGGGTTCTGCACCCAGGAGTCCTGGCTGCACTCTGCTCATTACGGTCTGCTACCCTACCTGGAGACGTTTTCTTGGCAGCCTCAGCTCCTTAATCATGAAACGAATGTCTGTCACGTAAGGAGGTCAGAGGTCAAATATTAAAAAACAAAAACAACCAACTCTCATTTAGCCCAAGCTATAGACCAGGGGACAAGGCAAAAGGTGTTTTTTTTTGTTTTTTTTTTTTTCAAAAAGTTTAGAGGGATCGGGCTAGGGAAGTAAATGGCCCAGAATTTCCCTTGGATTTTCCCTGAGAGTCCTCGGGTGGAGTGGGTTAATTCCTGGGTCAGAATGGGTGTGGCCAACAGCAAAAGGTCAAGGGAGGCTGCTTCTGGGGCTCAGAGCCTTAGGTGAAAGGTGACAGGGCAGATCAAAGGCTCGCCCAGGGAATTATTATTATTTTTGCATTTGGTTAAAAATCGACAAACTAATTGCCCAGCCCATTGTCAGAAAACTGGCAACCCATTAGCGATGATTGTAAGCAATTTCTCTCTATTATTCCTAATGAGACTGACACAGACTCATCTTCTGTACTTATTGTTCAGAGAGAAATGAGGGTTTTATCTGTTTCTCTAACTCAGCCAGAGAGCGCTCGCTCACTGCAGCAAACCTGCTCTGGGCTGCCGGGCGGGAGGCAGGGCTTCCCGGCTCACTCCTGACCAGAGCCAGGAAGATAGATGATTTGTTTGTCTGATTGCCTGAGTGAGTCTCTTGCTGCCTCTTCATTTTCCACCTTCTCTCCCTTCCAAATACCCTTCTTCCTTCTGGCCGGCTTTCAAAATACAGTTAATCTAAAACACAAGAAAACACAATTGAATAGGAAAACAAAACCCAAACTCTTCTGGAAGTAAAACTTTACTGAAAACTGCAGCTTTTGGGATTTTGCTATTTCAGTAGGGTTTGGAAAAAAACAAAATATTCTTTTTTTTTTTTTAAAGAGAGATTTTTGCTATAGGGTGTGTGCACTCACCAGAGAGACAGAGGCGGACAGAAAATGAGAAATCGCCCTTGGAGGGGGGAAGGACACACCACAATCCCTTCTCCATCCCCTTCTCAGGATTTTGAGCATACACGCACACACGCCTGCTCTGAGTTTCAAGCTTCCGGGTCTAAGACTTAAAATGTAGTTGGCAATGTGGGAGTCCAGTGATGTAACCATTATACCATCTGTTGGTCCCCAAAATATTGTTTAAAAACATTTAGAATATTGCTTACTTTCAAATGTCAGAACTTAAGTACTTAGGCAGTGGCAGCATTCCAGGGTCTTGATTATAAAAGAGAAAGGTATCCAATATCCCTTCAAACTGAGGGTTACATTCCAGCCTATTTTTCCTAAATAGCCCCAAAATAGCCAATGTTGGAGTCCAGTTCCAAGGCAGAGTTTCCATGGCAAGCCAGACACTTGTTCACCCTCTTGCTGAGTGGGGCCTGCCGTTGTCTTCCTTTATGAAGGGGACGTATTCTCTGATGGCTCCCCTACACCCTCATATTTTTTATTGTCTTCTGTGACTAAGATGCACTTGTCCTTTTTTTAAAGCAAGAAAACAAGTTCTGGTTCACCTGAGAGGTATGCAGATCAGGAAGTACATTTTAGTGGAACTCTCTCTCTCATTTGAAAACCTATTTTCAGGCCAGCCCATGGCATGGCGGTTAAGGTGGCTAGATCCCACATGACCAACTGTGCCATTCGAGTCCTAGACCCAGTAGCTTGAGAAACACATCAGGCATGTGTGGATTTGTGCCCCAGGTCCAGAGAGGAGGAGGGATTACAGTATGATCAGTCCCTGTGGGGTGTGCTTGCTCGCCTTCTCCCTTTCTCTCTCAGACAAAGGCATGTGCCCTCTGGCAAATTAGAAAAAAAAAAGCAACCTGTTTCTGTGACAATTTCCCATTATTAATTAAATCATAAGGATCTGAGGATAGGAACAATTAAAGTCGTTATCAGGTCTGGTAACCTGAGCCCGTTTCGTCATTCTAGTGTATCCTGTGGTAAAACCTTAATGATTTTTCCTTAGAAAATAAAACGTTCAAGGTCAGACAGTGGAGAAGTGGGGCAATCCTATATGGAAAGGTTCTTGGTTCAAGTCTGGAGAGCTCCCTGAGTCCCACGGCATGGCATGCACATGGTCCATGACTGGCTGAGGCCGGGAGTGAATTGCTGCATTCAAGACCCTGCTGTTTCTCTCTCTCTCTCTCTCTCTCTCTCTCTCACACACACTCTCACACACACACACACACACACACGTTAAGTAAATACATAAATTTAACAAGCAATAGTGAACATTTTATTATTTTTTATTTCATGAGTATTTGACACAATAAAGTATGTGTCAGATTTTAATCACATCTACGAATACCACCAACTTTGAGAATTTGACCTCTGCTGTGTCGTTAGTTTTTGAGAAATGGAAAATCCTTTCAGAAAGGATTTGGAGACTGTATTAGTGTCCTGTAGCTACTGTAACAAATTTCCACAAACTTAGTGGCTTAAGACAACACGGATTTACTATCTTCGTATTCTGGATAGCTAAAGTCCAGAGTGGGTCTTAAGGAACTAATCAGGGTGTCAGCTGAGCCGCTTTCCTTCTGGAGGCTCTAGGGAGAATCCGTTTCTCTGCCCTTTGCAGCATTTAGAGGTGGTCCAGATTCCTCGGATGGAGGCCTTTCTGTCTTGAAAGTCAGAAATCACTCGTATCACTCCTGTCTCGGCTTCCACCACAACTCCTCCTTCTTTGACTGCTGCTCTGCCTTCGTTTTGGGAAAACTCTGCAATTATACTGAACCCACACATGTAATTCAGGACAACCTTCTCATCTCAAGATCTTTAATTTCATATCATTTGCAAAGTCTTTTATGCCATGTAAGGTCCCATATTCACAGGTTCCAGGATTTGAACATGGACCTCTCTGTGGTGTGAGAGTGTGTGCCTGGGGGTGTGTGGGGGTGAGGGTTGGGCATCAGTCTGCTTACCACAGAAACACAAGGGCAAAAGCAAACTAGAGAATCTGGTTTTATAAAGAGGCAACGCCAGCACCCTTTTGGATGTTTTCTGTGTTTTCCTTGACCCAGTTGTTTCCAGTTCTGTACAGGATTGAGAACGGCACCAACAGCCATTGCATTCCCGCTTGGCCATACTCCTTGTGATTTATTTCATGCGTGTGGTAGTTTTGCAGGATAAAGAATTTCCCTTCTCATCTCCTTTTAAAGGTCAAGTGGCAAAGAGGACTGGTTGTAAATGCAAGTTACCCACATGGAGCAATTAAAGAAGGATATAAAGTGGTATAGATTTTAAGATGTGACACGGGCCAGAAACAAATGGGGCGGCATTGACTATGACATTAGCTGATTTAGGAAAATCCAAATCCTACCTTTGGGAGAGCACTTGGATTCATCTATATTTATTGTAATTTATTAAAAAAAAACCCCAAAAACAACTCCTGTCTTCTAAGCTATTTTATCATTAAATTTGCAATTTGCTTCTCTTTGTAGCTGGACCAAAACAGTAAGAGCCGACCTCTGAGGTAAATTCTGGTCCTCAGCCTTTTTGCTGTCAGTGGGCGGTAGTGAGTTAGAGCTCCCTTTTGGAGAGGTATTGAAATTCTATATGAAGTTAAAGGATGCTCTGTAATATTCGATCTCTCTCTCAGAACGAGCAGACCTGACACGGTCCAACTACCCTAATGTCATTTGTGCGTTAGGCCCTTCGCTGCAGCAGTGGCCGTCGGCCATCAGCTTGATTGCTAGGGTATTTCTAGATTTCCTCATCAGCCTGCTCCCCTGTAGTGTAGAAGGAGGTGAGAGCCCAAGCTTGGTCTCTCCAGAGAGCCCAGCATGGCAAAGCTGAGGTGCTGCTTCCCCACACTTAGCTGGGGAAGCTTGCAGGGCATGCTTCTTTTGCTCTCTCGCTGGTGACTGGGTGATCGCAGAGTGGACAGTCAAACAGAGCATGTAGACTCTGTGTAGATCCCTTTAGGCAGAAAAACAACCCATCCTCCATCCCTCACTCCCTCCCTCGAGGCTCAGTCAGGCAGTCAAAGGGGGACTGATGAAGTCTGACCTGTTGGTATTGGCCTGCTCAGTCACCCTCTCCTGAGTGGGGACAGCCTCCTGTGCTGACCACTCAGCCCTGGTCTCAGCAAGATCGGAGCACACTCTGTTCTTACCATGGCCTGATGCCAAGTGGCTAGAAAATGGTGAAAGAGAGAGAGACAGCGGCAGATGGCCAGGAGAGTGAGGAGAGCAAGAGGCAGGACCAAGAGCACCCGTGTAGATCAGAATGGGTGAATACTAGGGAAATGTTTGTTATTTGACGTGTGTGTGTGTGTGTGTGTGTGTGTGTGTCTTTTTCGCTTGCTTATTTTGGTCAAATTTTTCCTTTTGAGGACAGAAAGCTGAGTAGTAATCTCAAGGCTGTCCTACTCTCTGATTGGGTGAATGTTTCTGCTTAATGAATTATTTCATGCTACTTACCAATGGAGGTTTTTAACAGAATGGTTTGAAGGAGCAAGAACAATTAGAAATTACCATCGCAATTACTAAGCGGTGTTCATGGTTTGGGTTGGCCATGATCACTGTTTATTGGCTGGGGAGGGCCTCCTGTGGTCAGATGACATCTGTTTAATTAGTAGAAAGCTAAGGGAAAATAGTAATTGATATGGACTTATTTCTGTTATTCTGTCGTTTTATAATATCCAAGGATTCCTAAATAGGAAACATATTTTTAACAAAAATACAAATTGTATTAATGTTACTCAATGGTTCTCAAAGCCTAGTGTGTACGAAGCTACCCGAGGTGCTTGGTAAAATGCAGACTTCAAGGTCCTATAGCTAGGTTTCAAATTCAATAGATCTGGGTGGGGGTCCCCCGATTTGCATTTTTAGCAAACCCTTAGGTTATGTTGATGCAACTGGGTCGGGCTCGTGCTTGGAGGAGAACTGGGTCATACACTTGAACTTCTTAGCTATCATACCCTGATGAGCGTTTCAGTTAACCTGCCCCCACATGTTTTCACTGCATGTACTTTTCTCTAAGCTAGCAGTTGTGCTTCCTTGCCATTCAGGAAGGAGGCTCCCGATCGTGCAGTGTATCACCTGCATTGTTATTTTCAGAGCTTTCGGTCTCAGCTTTAGTCCCAGTACAAAGATTGAAGGATGATCTGAAATCAAATACATTTGTCTGGGAGTGGAATGTCTGTCAGACCCACGCATTGATTTCCTTGAGCTTGAGTTCTCAGTAAATGTCTTTCCAGTGAGAATTCCAATCAAGTTTCGAAAGGTTATATGAAATAGGCCTGATGTCTGCCCTTTCTTTGGGGAGATCGCTTAATTTATAAGCAAAAAAGGGAGAAATCCATTCACCATTGCTATTTTTGTAATCAGCCTACAGTTCATAGTTTAGGATAACACGCTGTGCCGATTAGTATGTGAACGAGGTGAGACCGGGGGATATATCTGTGCAGAGAATCTTTAAAGATAAAATATTTGCCCTTTGAGAATGAAGAGAGCGAAAATGAAACCTAGGCAGAAAGGTCGGCAAGTTCTCTGAGACGCTCCATTTCTTCAGGTGCTCTACACGATTTGGCCAGCAGGGGGCAGCATTGCACTTTTGTTGAGAAAACGGTCTCGGTGGGAAGCAGCCCTTTAAAGGAAAATAACACCTACGCGAGTAAAGCTAAAAAGCAGAACATTAGCAAGAACCAGAAAACCAACAACACAGAACCCAAACTCTCTTTGTTATAACGTGCCGTCTTTGCTCTTCTTGGTGCACAGAGTTTAATATTGTAGTATTAAGACTCTCCGGGGCATACTTTATCGGTCCATTAATACATACTTAGGGGTGGTGGATAATGCAGTGAGATTATTTTTCATTGTTCCCACTTTTTGTTTGCCTCTCCCATTTCATCGCACAATCCTCGTCTTGGTGCCAAGCAACTACTGTCTTTACCTACTTCTGTGTGACAGTGACGGCCCTGGCCCCAGGCTGTGGCTTGGTCTGGCTGCTCATGCCAGGAAGCCAGGTGGACACACACAGACAGCCTGGCTGGAAAGCTTCCTCTCTCTTTTCATCTTTTTTCAGACAGAGACTTTTGCTATTCGGCACCTGCGCTCACCAGAGAGACAGAGAGAGACAAATTGAGAAATCGCCCCCCCCCCCCCCCTCCGGGGAAATGGCCATGCCTTAATCCCTTCTTCCCCATTCCCCTCTTGGGATTTTGGGCGTGCCTGCCCACGTGCCTGAGTTTCAAACCTTGGGGTCTAGGACTCAGACTGTGGTTGGCCCTGTGGAGTCCAGCGCCCCAACCACTATGCCACCTGCTGGCCCCACTTCCTCTCAATGTGAATCCAAGTTTACTCTCTGTGTGATTCTGTGACGTTCCTGGGGGTGATAGCTATTTCTGTGTATGCTCACAATCAAGCCATCATTGCATTTGGAGTGACAGAAAGTAAGTACATGCTAAACGCTGGCATCTCTGAAATGGACTCACATTAATGAATACAGTGTTGGTAGATTGCAAATAAACCCAGTGATCACCTTTAGGAATGTAAGTTCCACCAGGAAAGGGATCGTGTCTGCTTATTCACCAGTGTCCATGTGAACAGTGCCCGGCAGAGAAGGTGCACAATCAATATTTGTCAGCCAGTGAATGGAGTCGAACACCCGCGTCAAATTCCACCCCTTCCCCTCCACCTTGGCTTTGCATTGGGGCAATGATTACCTCGGGGAGGGAGTAAGGCTAGATACATTTACACATGGCTTCTTCCTTGTCTAGAATCGCAAGGGTTGAGAGTTTCCACAAAGAAAGTTCTGAAGTTCAGTTCCCAAGACAAATAGAAACCGTAAGCCTTTTTGTTTCCCTGGTATTTACATTTGAAGTTTCAGACAATGACAGTGTGCATCCTGCCACTTCGAAGGAGTTTCCTGAAGACGAGATTTGAGAGCCTCTTTCTATGAATGCCCTGCGCCGAGGCACGCCCTCTGTTTTGCTCCCTCCTCCCTTTCTTCTCCTGCAAGAAACAGGTCGGTTGGGCAACTTGACTTTGAACAGGAGCACAGGGATGCCAGGGCAGGGAATAACAGGCTCCATGAAGATTAATTACCCTCCTTGGACTCCAGCTTGCCTGGGCAAGGTGAGACAGTTCAATTATTTAATCACGTCGGTGCTGTTGGCTTCCAAGGCCTTGAGTGCTGGGATACCCTCCCTTCCTATTTAATTTATATGAGGAATCACTCCTCAACTTGCAGCTCCCAGTTGAACCTTCAGGCGGAGGGAGAGGAGCGATCGATTCTGGAAGGAGACGCGCCGTCTCTGCATCCTCCCGGGCTGCGTATCCGGAGAGCTCTCAGTACTCGCTTCGGGATCTGGCCGCCAAACAGCCTCGTCTCTCCTCTCCGTGTTCGGCCTCTCTCTCTGGGTGTAGCGAATGAGTTTCGCCTTGCACACAGCTTTTACGTTTTATTTATTTTTTAATCGACATATAGTAACTGTGCATATTTGTGGGGCACGATGTGATTTTTCAGTACGAGAATGTAATGTGTAGTGATTAAATTGGGGTCATTAATATATCCATCATCTCACACGCTTGCTGTGACCTCGTGTGGGGAACATTCCAAATCCTCTTTTTTTATCTACCCCGAGCTGTGCAGTAAATTGTTACGTATAGTTACCCTCTGTACTGGGTAACTTTAGAACTTGTTCTCTCTTCTATCTGTAATTTTGTTTCCTTTAACCAACATTTCTCCAACCTCCCTTCCCCTCTGCCCCTCCTGCGCCCCAGTAAGCACTGTCCTACTCTCTACTTCCGTGAGGTCATCCTTTTTAGTTTGGTATTTCTCTTTCTGTACCTGACTTATTTCACGTAACATAATGGCCTCCATGCTTGCCCACGTTACCTGAAATGATGGATTTCATCCTTTTTAATGGCTGAGTCGTATTCCATTGTATGCACACACCATATTTTTCCTGTCCGTTCATCCATTGACAGACACTTGGGTTGACTCCTCCCCTTGGCTATGGTGATTAGCACCGCAGTAAACATTGGGGTGCAGATATCTTTGTTACACACGGACTTCCTCTCCCTTGGAAATGCGTCGAATTGGACTGCTGGATGGTAAGGCAGTTTCGGTTTTCATTTTTTGAGGAGACTGCATGCTGTTTTTCATCATGGCTGTACTAACGTACACTCCAGCCAGCAGGCACACATTTTTTTAAGGCTTTTTTTTTTTTTTTTTTGGCTTGAGGATGGCTATCCACTAAAGCCACAGGTCGGAGCGTGGCGTTAGATCAGTGTACACTGGAACAGCACAGGTCAATGAGACTCTATGATCGCAGCGATGTTCTGTTTGTCCTGTCCCAAGTGTGGCTAGTAGCTCTTGAAAGGCGGCCAGTGTGATTAAGAAACTGAATTTTTCATTGAAATTGATTTAAAGTTAAATAGTTACCTATGGCCGTTGGATACTGTATTGGGCACTGGAAAACGATGCCCACAGGAGATGGTGAGTTTCAGAATTTTTTTGGGTGGGGAGCGTGGCCCTGGCACCACCTGCAGGGCTGCCTGGCCCCAGAGCGCCTCGGTTACTCAGGGCGTTTCCACCACGTCTCACCGTGTATGCCCTCCGAGTTCCCACACCTCCCTCTGCTGCTGTGTCGTCGTCCCGTCACTCCTCATCACATCTGAGCAGTGACAGGAGAAAGAGGTTTACTATTCGATTATGGCTCCTTATTTCCCGAGTTGGCGAAAGACCTTAACCCCCAGTGAAAAATTGCGTTCTCTCAAACGGAAGTGTGTTGGTTGGACATATCTTGGCCAGGCCTTTTATATGATATCTCCACGGGCTTCCGCCTGGTTGATGCCACCTACTTAGTGCCACACAGTGTCACAGCCAAATGCACTGCTCAAACATAGATTTTTCGAAGTTATCCAGAGATTTAATGCATATACAAGACCACTTGAGAGTCTATCAAAATGAGCCCTTTAAAAACAAACAAACAAACAAACAAACAAAAAGGGCCACCCAGTGGAATGGTGGCTGAGATGGCAAAATCCCACATGACCAATGACAAGGTTTGAATCCTGGACCTGGAGGCTTGAAAACTACGCCATGTGTGTGTGTGTGCACGTGCACATACATTCCCAAAATCCCAAAAGGGAATAAATGGAGGAGGAGGGATTGCAGCATGACCATCTCCCGTGGGGGAGTGGGGTGCAGATGCTTTCTCACTTTCTGTCTCTTTCTGGAGAGCACACGTACCCTCTGACAGATTATTTATTTGTTTACAAAAGACCTATGACTTTAAAACCATCACCATCATCAAGGTAATGCATGTGTCTCTCCTTCCCCACGTTTCTTCATCTCTCTTTCTTTTCTCCACCCCTGCCTGCAAACACTCACTGATCTGATTTCTGTCATGGTAGATTAGTTTTATATTTCAGAATATTATATACACAGCATTATTCTGTATGTATTCTTTGTTGCCTGGCTCCTTTCACTTACTGTAACGATTTTTTTTTTTTACTTACTCTAACGATTTTGAGATGTGTTTGTGTTGTTGCATGCATCGACAGGTTTTCTCCCCCTTTATCGCTGAGTAGTATTCCATTATGCATATGCCATAATTTTGTTTCTGTATTCACCTGTTGAGGGATATTTGAATGGAGCACCTGTCTTATTACTGATTTTGAATAGCTACAAATAAAGCTGTTATGAACATTTACATACAAAAACTATGGTCTTAGGAACCAGTTATCCAAGGTCCAAATGAGACACAGTAAGAAAGGGATAGTCAGTGCCCCGAGGTGGCATAGGGTTAAGGCACCGGACTCTCAAGTGGCAACTGCAGCCTGAGTCTTAGACCCAGCAGCTTGAAACTCATGCCAGGTACGTGGGCAGGTGTGCCCACAGTCCTAAGAGGAGAATGGAGGAGAAGGGATTGCGGCCTGGCCATCCCCCTTAGGGGGTGATTTCTCACTTTCTGTCTCTCTGGGGTGAGTGCATGCACCCTATAGCAAAAATCTCTTAAAAAAAAAAAAAAAAAAAAAAAAAAAAAAAAAGAAGAAAGCAAGAAAGAAAAGGATAGCCATGAAATATCAGTCAGTAAGAATGGAAGACAATGAGTGCATGACTAGATTCTCCGTCATTCAGACTGAGTAATGGAGTCATAATGAATGATCCTCTGACATCCAGCCTTTCCCAGCTGATCAATTCCTTATTCTCCTACAGTCGTCGTCATACCGACCCTTGATCCTGTACACTTCATGCCCCAGTTGCTAAAATTATAAAGAGAGCAGGAAAAATGGGAGCCTGTGAAATCGTGTTCCCAGTTCCTGTGGTTTACACTTGCTAGCTAATTTCAGTCTTACCGTTAGACTCTCAGAGTGACAGAAACAGCAGCCAATCTGCTGTTGTACAAGCAAATGCACATAGCCTCGTTGCTAACACCCTTGAAAAATGTCCCCAGAAATGCAGCTCACGGAGAGTTCTTTAAATTAAGCTAGATTTGTAAAGAGCCCATTTACTGCCTGACTTAGAGCTAAATCCTGTGGCAGAATGGAATTCGAGGCTGGCCGCCAGTGAACAGAAAACAGCTTGGATACCAAGCCGTGAGCCTGTGAGTGGCAGGGAAAGGAGTGATGGTAGAACAGAAGGCACCCTGAAGTCTGAAAAGAATGAAAAAATATATCCACTCAGAAGGAAGCTAGCATTGACAGACAAAGTACATATAGGTTTTCCAAGAAAGTTGGGATGCAGAGAAAGAAGAATGAAAGAGAAGAAGAAGAAAGGAGGCTTCACAGGAGAAAAGGAGGAAGTAGACGTAGGGAGAGAGAAATTACCTACTTTGTTCTCTCGCTTTGTCTCATTAAAGGGACACAGCTGAAAATCAGGTCATTTCGGCAGACAGATAGACCCATAGCGGGGCACTGGACAAAACCCCTTCCCTGTCTAGGTATGAGGTCCTTATTTCATGAGTGCAAACAAGCAGTTACAGAAAATCTCCCTATGTGCTCTTTTTAGGTTAATCATTTATCTTTACTTACTTATTTTTAATTGCCAGAAGGCACGAGACACAGAGAGAGAGAGCTCCCCAATGGGGCATATTCATGCCACAGTCCTCTTTTTTCCATTTCTCCATCCCATTAGGATTTTGAGCGTGCGTGAGTGCACACACACACACACACACACACACAAGTGCTAAGTTCCAACCGTGCCGCTGCGGTTGGAACTCGAACTGCAGTCAACCCTGTGGGGTCCAGCTCAGCGTTTGACCATTGTACGACATGGCTAGCCCAATCATGTACCTTTAATAGGGATTTTTCAGATATTTTAATATGGTTGATTTAAAAATCTTGGAAAAGAATTTGAACAGTGAGAAGGCAGGTTTGCTCATAAAATGCAGCCTCTGCCCATTTTCTCTACAAATCAAGAATAAATTGATATTCAGCTATAAAACTTCACCTTGCTTTCTATCTCAGGAACTCTCACTTTGGTGGGGTCTAGAATCTCCAGGGGAGCTTATTAAGAATATCGTTGCCAAGGCATCAGCCCTTAAGACTCAGATTCTCGAGATCAGCAGATGGCGTCATGGACTCCCACATGTTTGACCGCAGTTTGAGTCCCAAACCTGGTGACTTAAAACTCACACTGGGCATGTGTGCCTAAGATCCCAAAAGGAGAATAGAAGGGATGGCAGAATGGCCATCACCCCTGGGGGTGATTTCTTTTTTTTCCATCCCTGTCTTTTAGGTGAGTGCACCAGTCCTATAGCAAAAACCTCTCAAAAAAGAAAAAAAAGAAAAAAAGGCTCAGATTCTCAAGGAAAGTTGCATCTCTAAAAGAAGTGTAAGCTGGGAAATTTTGAGAAGTTTATCAAAGCTGTGAAATGTGAAAATATTAGGGATGAGAGGATGCAACAATTTATGCTATGAGGGAGTCTTCAAAAACTTCTTGAACAATGCATGTATTATTAAAAAACTAGCATAGATTTAAACATTTTTGGTACCAAAATAAACTCATCATCAAGTTCCATTTTTCTTTCCTCTCTCTCTCTCTCTCTCTCTCTCTCTCTCTGTGTGTGTGTGTGTGTGTGTGTGTGTGTGTGTGTGTGTGTTTGCTGTAGGGCTCCCGTGCTTGCCCAAGAGAGACAGAGAGAAAGTGAGAAGTCATCCCTCAGGGGGGATGGCTGTGCCACAGTCCTTCTCCTCTGTTCTCCTCTTGGGATTTTGGGCACACATACCAAGTGTAATCCTCAAGCCACCAGGTCCACGACTCAGACTGAAGCTGGCCATATGGAATCCAGTGCCTCAACCTCCATGCTCTGTGCTGGCCCTGTGAATTCTATTTTTCTATAAACTTTTAAAATACTCTCATAAACATTCCCCCAAAACCCACATCATGGGATAACTTCTGTAGACTTGATTGGAAATTAAAGACAAAGGAAATGGAGTTTTATTTTTCTCAAGTTATTGAATAGTCATGTCCTCTTTTTCTTTCCACTTAATTGCTGAAGGAAGAGCCAGCTTCCATTTTAGGAGTCACTCACTAATGATGACCATTTGGGGACAGTCAAGATGGGGAGCCTTTCTGTGCTCATAGATCTCTTTCCTTTGGAATCTGGCAGATTCCATCTTTCTTCCTAGCAGAGGCCCTTTCTGAGTCCCCAAAGTTCCTTTGTCATCTTCTGCCACATCCTGCATCTCTGGAGGGCCGGCCTGTTTCCCAGGGCCAGGCGGAGACAGAAGGGGAGCGCCAGCAGTAGAGCAGACAGAGGTAGGTCTCAGTTCTGCTCAGCTGCTTACGCACAGGGGGTGTGTGTGAAAATTAGTCTCCAAGCTTTTGTTTCCCTCGGTAATGAAATGAGCACGAATTATTCCTCGCTGAGTTGTAATTACTACATGAGGTATGGTATAAAAAGTGCTTGGCAGAGTAAGTGTTCAGTCCATGCAGCCATCCCTGGAGGCTCTCTCTTGTCCAGCAAAGCATGGTCTGCCCTCCACAAAGGCCAAATTTTCTCTATACCTTCAACTGTGTTCTTAAAAATGAGCCTCCTCCTGGGGACCAGCAGTTAGCGTAATGTGGCTATGTCGCTGGATTCCCATGTAGTCGACCGCGGTTCGCGTCCTGGACCCGGTGGCTTAAACTCACACCGGGCGTGTGTGCGTGCGTGCCCAAGATCCTGAGAAGAGAATGAAGAAGGGATTGCGGCGTGGCCATCCCCTCTGGGGGGTGATTTCTCGTTTTCTGTCTCTTTCTGTCTGTCTGGCAAGCGCACACGCCCTATAGCAAAAAAAACTCTCAGAAAAAAAAAAAAAAAAAAAGCCTCCTCTAGACCGTATCTTGGGGGAAAGTGCTGCCCATGAGTGTAGGTCTTGGTGGTCTTCAGATACTCTGGTTTGTAGTGGTTATTTCCAAGAGGACTTGAAAACCAGTAGATGGCACGTTTACCAGCTTGGGTGCAGTAGACAAAGGTCAATCTGGTTCTCAGGACCTGCCAAATTGTATACGCCCACAAGACAGGAGAATCAGAAACGTCCTCTGAGTTGCTTTATTGTGAAGCACGATTACTTATTTGCAGAGAGGGATTTATATCCTAATTTCAAGGACTGACATGTAAAATTTTCAACTGAGCCATGTCCTTGATCCCTCCTGGGCGATATACAAGATGGAGAGTTTAACACCCTTGTGGGAATTCAAACATGTCGTACTCGCTGACAGGCAATCATGATTCTAATGAGGGCAGAAGAATTTAATTCAATAAAAAACCTATTAGAATTGACAGTACAAATGTAAACAGGTCCCTGATGAATAATTTTGCTGGGCCTTCTCCGCTACTCTATTTGTTGACATATACCGTAACCAAACGTGGAGCAGATGCGCAAGTGTGTTTCCACAGGACAGGCTTCATGTATTCTGCATTTTTCTCCCCCTCTTACTCTCTCTTTCTCTCTCCTTCCTTCTTCCTTCCTTCTCTTCCTTCTTTCTTTCATTGCCAGAGGGCACATGCACTCACCAGCAAGACAGAGAAGGAGAGAGGGAGAGAGGGGGAGAGAGAAGAGAAAGCGTCCCCCAGTGGGGTCTGGGCACTCTGCAATCCCTTCTCCTCCATTTCTCCATCCTTTTGGGATCTGGGGCACACACATGAGCCTGGCATGTTTTCCAAGCTTGGGGACAGGATTAGAACCACAGTTGGTCATGTGGAATCTGGTTCACCTTAGCCACTAGGCTACGGGACCGCCCTGCAATTTCTCTTTCTTTAACCTGTAGGTTACACACTATTTGCTTTCAAAGTGTGGACATGGTTGATGGGTGTGGTCTCATAACAATGCCATTTTGACCTAATTTTTAGAGTAGGAAAGATTCTGAGATGACAGGAAATAAATACTGTTGGTGGTTTTATTTTTTCTTTTCCTTTTTTATTTTTATTTTGTCATTTTCCAAGAGACTCGGGAAGTAAAAGGGGTCTTTAATCAGCTGCTTTGGTTTTCCCTGAGACTTGTAGCATGTTTAGTGGAGTAATCTTATGAGTGTCTAGAGTTTTTTCTTTCTGTTTGAGCAACTGGATTTTAAAGACTTTTCATTGGGCTAGTTTATGATTTGCTGTCCATTAGGGCAAATTTTAATTCCCCCCAATAATAAAGAATTTCATTTCAAACAGATATAATTAATATGGAGAATTAACCAGCGTTATTTCTTGAGAGATTATGAGACACAGCTATGTCATCGTGGCAACAATTCCTCAGGAAAACAATGATTCTTCCTCTCTGTTGCTTTCTTCTAATGCTTCAGAGTAGAGGTAGTGAAATATTGGTTTGCCTCTTTAAAAAAGAGAATGAATCTAAACATGGGCCTTACAAAAAAATCTTTGGTTTAATAGTAGGAGGGATAAATTGTGTGTTTACTTTGTTTTTCTATTTTTTTTTTTTTTTTTTTTTTTTTTAATGAGAGAAGGGAGAGAGAGAGAGAGAAGGAAAGGGAAATAGAGACACTTTTGACAGGGTCTTACCATGTCACAATCCTGTCCCGGCCTCCTAGTTGACTGGGGCTGCAGGCCTGGCATGTTCAGGTTGGCCCAGCAACCAAACCCAGGCTTCCCATGTGGCTTCAAGCATCTGAAGTGGCGGTGTGCACCACTGCACCTGGGCCCATCTTTCTATTTTAAAAAATTTGTTTCCAAGTTGACTAAATCATTATTCATCTCCAGCTTTCTTGATGGAGATTCATACAAAGAAATCAAAAGATCCAGAGCCCGAGCCCAGTGATTCTTCATCTTGAGGCTCTGTAACTCCAGGAGGAAGAGCATCTACAACATCATTTTAATGGGCCCAGAAGGCTGCATTTGCATCGAGTGCCCTGTGTTGGCGGAATAAATATCTTACCTAGAAATGTAAGGGTTATTTTTAAAAAATATATAGATACTGTGATGTTAAATCTAATGCAATTTTGGGCCAGCTGGTGGTGGTTAAGGTGGCTGGATCCCACATGGCCAACTGCGTAGTTCAAGTCCCAGACCTGGTGGTTTGAGAAACACACTGGGCACATGTGCGTGTGTCCCCAGAAATCCCGAGAGGAGACTGAAGAAGGGATTGCAGCATGACTATACCCCCCTCCCCAGCAGTGCTTTCTCTCTGTCTCTCCAGCAGAGCATATATAACCTCTAGTGAATTTAAAACTAATAATAATAATAATCAAAAAATTAGGAAAAATGAAGTATCAGAGGTTTTCTGTGACTACAGAGTTTTCTCAGTTGGTAGGCGCTGGAAGGGCTGCTCGCATCACATGGGAGTTTCTGTGACGTTTCTGACAGTGCAGAAGGGATTGATCTCAGATTTCTAAATACTGGGAACTCCTGGTCTAAATCAAGCTGGAAAACCAAGCAAGTGTCCTGAGTCTAAACCTCTTCCAGTTCCTGACCCCGTTGGTTTTCATGAAGACATTATCCCTGCCTTAGTTTCTACACTGAAAGGGAGATAAACTTATGGGGCAGCGGCTCCCCAGCTGTGACGAGGACGGGCTGGATGCCTTGTGCCACAACCCGAGGCGCTGCAGGGGCCTCCTATGAGGGGCCTTGGTGCACCTGCATTTGCTCTGCCGGCTGCAAGAAAACAGAGCTAAAAATTCATTACGGTTTTGTAGTGACAGAAAATAGCTTCTGTTCCTTAAGATCATTTTTTACTCATTAGTTCACTTTCGTTTCTTGTTCATCATTGCTCTGCCTCCACTAATTGAAGTTCAGGACCTTGCCAAAAGAATCCAGTGTTGCTTATCCAAAGCCCTTCTGAAGGGAAAAAGGGGAACGCATATTTCCCGAGTGACTGCTACCTCATCGGGTGTAAACCTTCGTTTCTGCTAGATATTTCAATCACCATTATCACAGCGAGTCTGGGCTTGGGAGCGAATGGCATCGTGCTGATGGGTACAGCAAAGTATCCTGGGAGTCCAGGAAGCAATGCCAGTCTGGAGATTTCTCTGTCTTTTTTTCTTTCTTTCTTTTTTTTTTTTTTAGGTTTTCTAGAGACCGTGTGCACAAGAGAGAGAGAGAGAGAGAGAGAGAGAGCAGATGACCAGATGCAAGTCCATCTCTATTTTTCCCTCCTTTTGGGATTCTGGGCACACAAGTGAATGGCATGTTTCGCAAGCCTGTGAGTCTGGGATTCGAACCGCGTAGTCAGCCATGTGGGATCCAACCACTTCAACCACCACACCACTGACTGGACCTTACTCTGGAGATTTCTAAACCCCATGCTCATCCGTCTGTCCCTCCATTTCCACCCAGTCCTCTTTCCCTTTCCTCCTTTCCTCCCTCCCTCCCTCCCTTTTCTTCTCTGAAATATCTCGGAACTATTAGTAACTTTGGATTCTTGGATGAACTTCCATTTGCCACAGATACATCTGCTTTATTTTCCATTCAAGATTTCACCTATATGTCAAATAGATGCCTATCTATTGTCTCTGAGGTTTTTTTTAAAAAAATATATTTTGGAAACCTGCTTTTTCTAAAGAAAGTAAAGCTCTTTGCTTTGTGTTACTAGAAAAGAGAATACTCATGTAAACAACCAATAAATGCCAAATGTAGATTCTTTTAACCAACAGTGACCTTTCGGCTAATAAAGTGCACCTATGTTTTAACATTATTGTCCCAAATGATTGAAGTATTTGCATGCCTTTACCTAAGAGCCTCTACTGTGATCTGACACTCCCCCCCTTGCAGCCCTCTTTGGACAGGTAGGCTAAAAGTGAAAGGATAATCTTTAAACATATCTTCAAACCGTGTTTGTTTATCATTTCCCTTTTGATCTATCTCCCGTTTCATCATTCATTCTGTAATTTTCCCATGTCTTGTCAAGACTTTGAGCCTTTGAGCAGCAATGGACAGCTCACCATCCTGACCTTTCTGCTTCTCACAATCTTTTGCAGAAGCGCTTGAAATAGTAAACAGCTGAGTTGCGAATTCCCATTGGCGGAAGGGCTCTGTGGCTGGCTTCTTTTCACATGCCTGCGGGCCTGTCCACTGGCAATGCAGACACCTGCCAGAGCATGTGCCCCTTGCCAACCCCCTGGCACATTGCAGCGGAGTCAGTGGCCTCCTTTTCAAGCAGGAAGTGCATCTGGGCTTTTCTGTGCATGTGGGGATTCCCCGTGACTTTACCTGCTCAGCCGCTGTGGAGACGGCCGGAACTTTTGTGTCTTCTATGACAAAAATCCACTGACTTCCAGAGAAAAGAAGTGCATCGAAGAGGAAGGAAAAGATGTGGAGGTCAAAGCTGGGAACGCACACATCTTTTCAATCTCTTTGTGAGAGTCAGGGAAGCCTCCGAGGGCTGAGAGTTTTACTCTGAATAAACACTCAGGATGGAAAGCTACTGACCTCTGGCTCCTGGAAACCTTTGGCCTGGAAGCTGACAGCTCAGCCTCCCTCTCTCTGACCCTTCCATTTCTCACCGCGTCTTCTCGCTGTGTGAGGGTCTGATGTGCCTTCCTGCAGAGCTATTTTCTGTTTCTTTGTCCCAGTGGCTAAATGAAGTTAGACCTTCTGCCTGCCCCCCAAGATCATTCTAGTGGCCTTGGAATGTGACCAACAGGAGGAAATCTGATGCTGCCCTCTGTAGTGATGACCTGCCCGATGGCTGTAGCCTCTGCCATGAAGCTGGGGAGGGATGGGGTGGGAGTGATAAGTAAGATGGAACCCAGGCAGGCTTCGAGGTCTTATACTAATTGGCTACTCATTCTCCTGATTTTGCTGCGGTTGTCACCCTGGACTTGTCACTAAGGGGTTCCCTTCTCTTTGCTTTGCCCTCTTACCCTACGTCTTAAGGCCTCAGAGAACAAAGTAACCAGAGGAAAGGGAAATACATGACCGTCAGGAAGAACAGATACGTAAAACTGCATTAAAGCAAAACTTCTACTTCATTCATTTTCCATTCATTCATTCAGTTACGAAACATCTGTTTGATCATGTTCAGTATGCCCAGAAGCAGACCGATTGCTTAAATCATAAATGTAGGCCGGGAACCAGCAGTTAGCGTAATGGCTATGTCGCTGGACTCCCATGTAGTTGACCGCGGTTTACGTCCCGGACCCGGTGGCTTAAAACTCATGCCGGGGGAACCAGCAGTTAGCATAATGGCTATGTCGCTGGACTCCCACGTAGTCGACCGCGGTTCGCGTCTCGGACCCGGTGGCTTACAACTCACGCCAGGCGCGTGTGCGTGCGTGCCCAAGATCCCGAGAGGAGAATGGAGGAGAAGGGATTGCGGCGTGACCATCCCCCCTGGGGGGTGATTTCTCGCTTTCTGTCTCTATGTCTCTCTCTGTCTGTCTGGCGAGCGCACGCGCCCTATAGTGAAAAACCTCTCAAAAAAAAAAAAAAAAAAAAAAAAAAAACTCATGCCGGGCGCGTGTGCGTGTGTGCCCAAGATCCCAAGAGGAGAATGGAGGAGAAGGGATTGCGGCGTGACCATCCCCCCTGGGGGGTGATTTCTTGCTTTCTGTCTCTATGTCTCTCTCTGTCTGTCTGGCGAGCGCATGCGCCCTATAGCGAGAACCTCTCCAAAAAAAAAAAAAAAATCATAAATGTAGGCCGAAGAAATAAAACGTTTTCAGCCTTCCAGGACAGTTCTTTATTTTGTCTCCTGCCTCTTTTCTGTGAACTGCAGGAATCTAAGTCACCCTTTCTAACAACGGCATGAGCATGTGTACCTGTGTCTGCCGGCATCCCCTCTTCCTCTGCCGCTGGCTCGGCCTGGGCTCCCCCTCATCCCCATTCTCTATACCCACTCCTGCTCTAATTCTCTGTGCTCTGCTTGGCCCCAACACACGATCGTATTTTCCTCCTTCGTTTCCCAAGGCTGCTACTGGGGAGTCGGAATGAGCAATGACAATGCCATCTTAGAAGTTATCATGGTGACCATCCATCAGGTGTCATGGCAGTGAAGCCACTGGGCTCCTCCATGGTCAGTGGCATTCGAGTCCCAGACCTGGTGGCTTGCTTTCTCACTTTCTCTCTCTTTTTGATGAGTGCCTGTGCCCTGGAGCAAACTTAAAAAATAATAATGATAAATATAATGAAATAAATCTAAGGAAAGGTCATTGTGAAAAAATGATAACACAGAAAAGGAAAGCGTATGTGAGGTATGGGTGTCACTCCAAGGACCTCTCTCTTGGCCCTGGCTAATGGCTGTCTTGTGGGTGAGGTTCACTCCGCCCGTCCATGCTTTTCCTCCCCAGCCATAGACTCCTCACCACAACGGCCAGGCAAAGTCTGCTTAGAGGTGTACCAGGCCACCCAAGGGTTTGGGTTTGACTCTGTTTGGCCTCTCATTGTTTTAGTCTCTATTTGCATATCAGGCTTTAGACTTTTTTTTTTTTTTCAAATTAAAAAGCACAACACAGTGTTTTCCCAAACTTAAACAAACAAAACAGTTTTTCCCCCAAAGATAAATTCTGTTACACAACTTAGAATGCAGAAATAGCCTTAGGCAGCTTTTAGAGGAGCATTCTCCTTCATAATTAAGATGACAGGTCCCTGCTCAGACTCCTAGCGTAGTAGGAGAGACAATGGGTGAACTGGCTTTGCTGCAGAATATTGGAAGTGACAGGACAGGGGTGTGAGGGCCATGTAGGGCCACACAGGAGGGAGTCTTAATTCTGCCTGCTGGTCCTCCTGCAAGGCTTCATAAACTTCTTTGAGTTAGGAATTTTCGGGAAGATAGAGGGGAGACAGAATTCCCAGAAGCTAGAACCGTGTGTGAAGTTTACAGAGACACAGAAGAGCAGTTTGGGGGAACAGCATGTTTCGGTGTGACAGGAGCAGAGGATGGAAAGATGGGCAAGGACTTGGGACGAGGCCTTTCTATTAGGCTGAACCATGCCAGATCTGTGTATCTCTTTCTCTCTCTCTTTCCTGCTTTTTAAAAAAATTATTTCCTGAGGGCATGTGTGCTCAACAGAGAGACAGAATGACAGAGAGAGAGAGAGAGAGAGAGAGAGAGAGAGAGAGAGAACACTCCCAAGAGTGTGGTCACACTGCAATCATTTCCCCCATTTCTCTATGCTGTGGGGTTTTGGACATATATGCACACACACCTGTCATTTTTTTCAAGCCACCAGGACCAAGATCCGAATTGCAGTCAACCATGTAGGATCTGGCTCCAGATCTGTGTATTTAAGACTGTGCTGTGGCAGGGCTAGCAGGTGGCGTAGTGGTTAAGACGCTGGACTCCCACATGGTTGACCATGGTTTGAGACCTAGCTGTTTAAACATCACTCTAGGTGTGTGTGTGTGCATACTCAAGATCCCAAGAGGAGAAGGGAATGTGGCATGGCCATCCCCTCCTGGGCGGTGGTTTCTCACTTTCCCTCTCTCTGTCTCTCTCTCTCTTCTATCTAGCACTTTAATATGCCCTATGACAAATAAATAAAACCAGACACCCCCCCCCCCCCCAAAAAAAAAAAAAAAAAAAAAAAAAAAAAAGAAAAAGAAAAAAACAAAAAGACTGTGCCTTGGCAGTGGAGAGGCCAGACTGGAAAGACAAAGAGAGGCGAGGGCACGTGTATGGAGGCTCTTGGCGGTCATCTCCAGTTATGGAGGCCTGAACCCCAGAAGGGCCCATGAACACAGAGAAGAGGAGTGGATGTCAGATATGGGCAAGCCAAGTGACTTCATCTCCAAACTGGGAGAGGTGGGGCTGCCAGTTAACTCGCCACACTCCCCAGTGTACCAAGGATGGTGTCTGTGTTCAGCATATAAAGTCAATCAAAAAATAAATATTGGTTGAAAAAACTAATGGTAGAGTTGAACACTGGTGTCCAAAGAAATTCATAGTAACCATCATTTCATGCATAAATGTATGGCTTGGAGTCCTTATTATGTTATGTGCACAATATGAGTTTTTGAAGAAATGTAGCATCTCTCTTATGCCATTTTCTAAAGGATAGAAGTATGGACAAAGTGTAGACTGAGGTTCGAGTCCCAGACCTGGTGGCTTGAAAATCATGCTGGGCATGTGTGCATGTGTACCTACACAAGATTCCAGGAGGAGAAGGGAGGAGAAGGGATTGCAGCATGGCCATATCCCCAGGTAGTGACTTCTTTCTTTTCTTCTCACTATCTCTGTTTCTCTCCGGTGAGTGCGCATACCCTTTGGCAAAGCCTAAGAAAATAGACATCAGTCAAGTGTGCAGGGGCAATTACTATCCTTCAGGCTCAAGAGAGGAGAGGAAGGAAGACACTGGAGCCTGGAAGGAGAAAGCTACCTAGGTGGGCTCTCTTGAGAGGACATGTAATCTTTGG
The DNA here is from genome assembly GCA_026018925.1 of Tupaia tana. Lineage (NCBI taxonomy): Eukaryota > Metazoa > Chordata > Mammalia > Scandentia > Tupaiidae > Tupaia > Tupaia tana. The sequence continues at coordinate 17,318,155 of JAKSZU010000021.1, forward strand.
TGGAGGTTGGAAGAGGCCAAAGGAAAAATATCTTGCTATTCCTTACCTCTCTCTTTTCAGTCTTCTTGCCAGCCTCCATATTGGCCAAATCCCACTGGAAGCTGAAGGGCAAAGGCGCCTGTAGGTGTTCCCAGGGAGAGCCCAGGTTTTGCCTGCCACTTTCTGTCGCACATGAAGGTGGGCAGAAGTCCTCCTCCAAGGATGCTCCCTGCCTTAATCTTCTGCTTCAGCTGTTGCCTCCAAGTTACCCAGATTTCAAATTAGACTTGAGGCAGTTATGCGTCCCTTCTTTCCCTAGCAATAGCCCACTTTCTGGTCACTTCACAACTGACTGTGACCACCTGACAGCCCAGCCTTGTAGCTGAGTAGGGCGAGTGAATTCAGGTGGGTGTTCTCTTCATACAGAAGCAAAGCAGGAGGAGTTTCGGATTTGAAATTTATTCTGAAATGCAAAGTCTCAGATACATTGTAGTTAAAGTCTTTATTTGAAAACGTGCACCCTCACCGACTGTAAGCCCACACATGGAATAACCCTGAATGGGAAAGGACATGATACCTGTTGGAAGTCCATCTTGTTCACGCACTCAGCAGGTGCTTCCCAAGACTGAATCTCTCAAGTAATTGAACTTGGACATCTACATCAGTCCTCATCAGTTAGTCATAGCTCTATTGAAAATGAATTTGATAAAACTTCTGATCTCTGTATATTCTGTTAAACTAAGAAATTTTTGCAAAGCTTTGAAAAATTAAACTAATGGCAAACTCTGTGGGGAATTGTGGCCACAGCTGGATGGAATGCGTCAACTATTAAATAACAACACTTCACGAGGCAGCCAAGCGTAGAGCATGGTGTCCCACAGAAATCTAAACAGACAGAATGCAGAAGCTCGGTAGGAATTTGACTAGGCTAATAATATTTCATGGGTATCTAAACCTATAATTTAGCCTCAGGTTTTCCACCCCTTGTTACCCTTTTCTACTTGGTTTTCTCATGTACTTTCTGACAAGGAAAATAAGGTTTCATAAGTCTTCCACCTTGGATGGTGGCTTCACTGCAAGCAGCCCAGGGTATTGCTACAAATCGCCTTCAGGAGTCACTGGGGCTCGCTGAAATGGTAGGACTTTATGCAGTGAGTTGGCAGCTATTTGGACATGTCTCCGTGATTTCGCCCCTCTTCCAGGGTTTTGTTTTTCCAAATGAAGCCGACCAAAGAGATTCTAACTTTGATCCCCCTTCTCCAAGGAAGTCATAATAACCAAGGAGATTGGTTATTACGGAGTGAAATAACGTTTCGGTGTGTAGGGTTTCCTACCAGCCCAGTCCATTCCCCAAGTGAAGAACTACAACCTACAAGTGTTTGAAGAGACAGAAGTGTGCATCCCTCTAACTCGGTGTTCCTGGAGGACATGTGCTGACCACAGGCTAACATTAAATTATAACCATTGGGACTTAGCTAAAGCCGAATTGAAATTGTCGTTGAAATCAATCAACAGCTCTTCTTTTTAAAAGTCTGTTTTCTGGAAATCTTCTTTTAGGGTAACCTTAGTTATCCAGTTAGGCACCAAAAACTTTTTTTTTTTTTTCCAAAGGCAACTTGCATTTGGTTAACTCTATCTTACCAGCTCTGAAATATGTAACTCCTTGTGAAATTACTTTTCCCAGTACTTTTTCTCCTTCCTTCCTGACTCTCGAGAGCAAGACACTCTCACTTCTGAGGCCCAGTGGGGACCATCCGGAGTTTAGCTGGGAGTGCCTCATACACGTGAAATTGATTTGCAAGTCACTACTTTGAGATCCTCTCCAGTTCAGTTCTAAGTGGGGAAGAAAATGAGCCAAAGTGGATGGATAGCATCTTTTATGGGCTGAATTATGTCCTCCTCCAAGTTTATATGTTAAAGTTCTAACCCTAGAATGTGACCATTTTTAGAGACAGAGTTTTCACTGAGGTCATTGAATTAAAGTGAGGTCATCAGAGTGGGTCCTAAATCCACGTGTTCTCATGAGAGGAAATTTGGACACAGCGTCACATAGCGGGAAGGTGACATGGAGAGACATAGGGAGAGGATGACTATCAATAAGCCCAGGAGAGAGGCCTGGAACAAGTTTTCCCTCTCAGCCTTCAGGAAGAATCAGCCCTGCTGACATCTTCATCTCGGACTTCAGCCTCCAGAGCCGTGGCATGATACGTTTCTGTCATTTAGGCTACTCAGTCTATGGAGCTCTGATATGGCAGCCCTGCAAAAGTAACACAGCATCCCAGGAAGAGCTCACACCTGTTGTGGTGGGGCAGGCCCCGAGAGGCTGCCTCTGCCTGCAGGGGCAGAAGCAGTGCCCTACATGGTAATAGTAGAGTGGCCAATTGGAGAAGTGCCAGCATCCCGGCAGCTCGGAGGTCAAGGTGGCATTTCTTTTCTTTCTTTTTATAGAGAGGTTTTTTTTTTTTTTTTTTTTTCTATAGGATGTGTACACTCATTGGAGAGACAGAGAGATAGAAAGCGAGAAATCACCCCCTCCCAGGGGTATGGCCATGCTGCAATCTGTTCTCCTCCATTCTCCTCTTGGGATCTTGGGCATGTATGCTCATGTGCCTAGCATGAGTTTTAAGCCACCAGGTCCAGGACTTGAATTGCGGTCGACTATGTGGGAGTCCAGTGACGTAACCACTATGCCATCTGCTGGTCCCCAAGGTGGCGTTTCTGCAGGGAGGTAAAGCGTAGGGGTGCTGGTGCTGGAAAAAGGCTTTATGGTCGGGGAGTCTCGTAGACTGAATGGTGAGAAAAACAACAGGGCTGTGGTTTTAAAGAGACAGGTCGAAGCCGTGCACAGAGATAGAACACAAAGCTGGGCTCAGTGGTGGTCAGCTGGGGAGGAATGCAGATGCTGGCCGTGGGAAAAAGGTCGTGTCCAAGCACTGGAATCCAACCACAAAGGCAGCCTGGGACTCCCAAGGTCAGTCCCAATCCCAAACAGTTGTACTGCTGACCTCTGTATCCCTAAATCACTCTGACTAGGGATATATGGGGTCCTAGTGTCTAAAGCAAGCCTAAACCTGTAAGAAATAATGCCAAATGACTTCAGCAGTCAGTAGTAGTGGCCCGGGGAGACAGGTAGGTCATTACACTGACAATACAATTCTGCTGAATGAACAAGAGGGTACGGCTTCCACAGGAGCCATTTGCTTGGTACGCTTATTAATTTCCAGTGTGCCATTCTGGGATCTTTCCCAGAAATGTCATCCATGACTCCTGGGAGGAATTTTTTCCAAGCAGGTGTCATTGCTTTGCTGCTTGTAGAAGGAGCTTCTGAAGGCAACAGGAGTTGCTTTTCATGTACCAGATATCCCAAGCAGAAGCGAAAATGCTCAGCTGATGAGAGGAAGGAGATTAGGATTAAGATCAGCAGGGCAGGATACTCAAGATTGACTCTTAGCTGGTTTATGTAAGAAAATGTAAGCAGGATTTCAGTTTAGTTTTGTCTACAAATGGAAAACTTTTAAAGGAGTTGCTCCACCATTTTGTGAAGGTAATCGGAGCTACTAGCAGGGAACACAGCTTCAAGTCTGCTGGGCCTCATACTCTAGAACAGCAGCTTTCTAACATTCTACAGCTATAGAATCCTTTGTTTAAATGGATTCTTCAGGGGAACTCAATGACATAAAAACAGACAGAAGAGAAGCAGGTTTGTCTGAAGCAGAATTGAGAGGCTCACTTCTTACTCAGCCTTATCCCCACCCAGAGAGCTCTTCTGGTGGAGTGAGGCTTGGACACCACAAAGAACTTGTGATTCACTCAAAAAGAGTAGCTCATCCACTAATTGACTGGGCTGAAATGATATGAATATTGAAAAATCTGCGAAATTTTAAAATATGAGACCTATAGTCTTAAGGGAAAAAAAAGAAAGCAAAATGGTTGTTCCAATTATTTAGTACTTTTTAACACACCAGACCAATATTTAATGGCTTGTAATAATGACACTCACATAATTTGCTCATGAATTGCAATTGGGTGGGGTTTGGCGAAGATGGCTTAGTTTTGGTTTAGTGGTGTCAGGCTGGGTGGCTCAGCTGGGACTGGAGGATTACTTCAAGGTGGCTTACTCATTGGCAAGTTGGTGCTGGGGTCAGTGGGGGGTGCAGTGGGATTGTTGGATTTGAGCCTTGATTCATTTTTACATAGGCCTCTTCCTGGGCGACTTGAGCTTCCACTGTGTGGCAGCTGGGTTCCAAGAATGTGTATTTCGAGAGACAGAGAGTGGAAGCTGCCGGGTTTATAAGATCTTGGCTTGGAAGCTGGCACAGTGTCACCTCCATCTCACCTCATGGATCCCAGCAGTTATAGAGTCCATCCACATGCAAGGGGGAGGGCATATAGTGCCTGCCTCTTTGTGGGAGGACTGCCAAAATGTGACCTTCTTTAAACAACTTCAGGGGTCACCTCTCTTTTTCACTTTTATTTTTTTACATCATTATCCTCTTCGTCCTCTACCGTAGTTTGAATGTGTCTTTCCAAAATCCGTGAGTTGAGCTATTGTAACAGGATTAAAAGGATGAAAACCTTATCCAGTTATATTGTCAAAAGGTGGGGCTTTTGGAAGGAGGTTAGGATTAAGATCATCAGGGCAGGGTCCCCATGATTGAGTCTTAGCTGGTTTATAAGGAGAGAGAGAGAGACGTGTACTTGGACCAAGCTCTCCTGCCACTGCCAGGTGATGGGCCTAGAAGATCCCCACCAGAGGTGGCCCTGGGCCTTGGACCAGGGAGCTGAATAAACTGTGAACGGAATAAGCTCTATTTTTATAGATCACCCAGTTTCAGGTATTTTCTGTTATTAGCAACAAAACAGACTAGAACATTCCTCCTTCTCAACAATGACAAAAATGTAGGAAATTATTACTATATACAAGACACTTTGTTCAACATTTCAGCAACATACAAAGGAGAAGAGAAACATATATAATCATAAAAGAAGCTTCCTTTCCTGTACAACTTATCACTGAAGAGAATGTAACTTAATCATTCACATTCAACAGAGTTTTTAAAATTATAATTTATTTTATAGAGAGATTTTTGCTATAGGGCCCATGTGCTCACTGGAAAGACAGAGATAGAGAGACAGAAAGTGAGAAATCACCCCACCAGGGAGGATGGCCACACCATAATCCCTTCTCCTTCATTCTTTCGGTACCTTGGGCATGCATGCACATGTGCCTGGCATGAGTTAAAGCTGCTGGGTCCAGGACTCGAACTGTGTTTGAATATGTGGGAGTATAGTGATGTAACCATTATGCCATCTGCCGGTCCTACATTTAGCAGATATTTAAATATTACTTCAACATGTGCTAGACACTGGAGAAAAAGCCAGCATTATTAAGAGCCAGGACTTGCCCTCGGTGACTTTATAAGCAATACCTACTACACAAGACAGAACATGACCATTCTATTGTAAACCTGTAAGTGATGTGTGGGGAGGACACAGAGAAGTGAAGTCTGGTTTTGGCTGTGGGAGCTGAGGGAGGATTCATGTCTGAGGCAGCAACTGGACCCTCAAATGAAGGTTGAAAATGAAGAACATTCCAAGACCAAGGAATTGGAGGAGTAAATGCTCAGAGTTTGGAAAGTGCTAGATTTTTAATTTTTTCTTTTCTAAGGAAATGATGTTTCTGGTATTTTGCTCAGAGTTTGAAGCACATGAAATGGAGCTATGGGAGATAGTGTTGGAAAGATGGATTGGGTTCTTGTCAAAGAGGCCTCAGATTGTATTTTGAAAGCTCTGATTTGGGGCCAGTCCTGTGGCCTGGTGGTTAAGGGAGCCAGATCTCATATAGTCGACTGTGTAGTTTGAGTCCTGGCCTTGGTGGCTTGAAAAACATGCTGGGTCTATGGCATGCATGTCCAAAATCCTAACGGGCTGGAGAAATGGAGAAGAGGTTGCAGCATGGCCATGCCCCACTGCGGGTGCTTTCTCCCTCCCCCATGAGCTCATATACCCTCTGGCAAAACAAAACAACAATACCAAAAAACTCTGGTTTGAAATACAGAGAGCTCTCCATATCCACGTGCTCCCCAGAAGCAGTTTCAACCAACCTTGGATGGCAAGTGTTCCGCTGCTGCTGACTGCATGGCAATTTAGGTCTGTGATGATGTCCTCTGTACTAAGCACGTACATGCCTTTTTCCCCTTCACTGTTCTCTGAACGATACAGTAAAACAACTATTTCCATGGCATTCAGGTACCATTAGGTATTGTACATAATCTAGAGAAGATTTGGAGCACATGGAAAGATAACTATACTTTCCATCAGGGACTTGAGCATCCTCCATGGATTTTGCTCTCAGTGGCTGTTCCTGGAACAAATTCCTTGCAGATCGTGAGGTTATTGTAGTTAAAATTCTCCATATTTTATTTTAGAGTAAAAATTCATTCTGTGCTCACAAAGAAGTGAAGTTCTAAACTGGCATGCACAACTGCCGTGGAAGGAAATCTCTCTTCACAGCGGAGAAGGGGTGGAGGCTCAGGGCAGATCTTCCTGCTGGCTTTGTCCGGTGACAGCATGGCTGCTCCATTTTGGAGGAATTCCATTTCCTGATGAAAACTTTGAGTGAAGATTTTTGCCTTTCCCAGCGCTTTTCCTGTAGAGTCGCAAAGGCTTGCCTGCTGGTGTGGGAAAGGTTTCCAGAACAGCCTGCTCACTTTGGGTACGATGCCTGCCGTCAGCTGGGGAGAAAAGAGCAGGATGTGCAACTGAGGGTCTGTAGAAGCAGCTGCTGGTTCCCAGCTCTGCTGCCAACTCGCGGCAGGATCTTGGAGAACAAAGAGGAGCAGATCTATGTGCCAGGACGACTTAAGAAAGTGTCTTGCAAATCAGGGGTTAGAATGATTGGGGGCCCTTTGCAGTTTAGGGGCTGAGGGCAAAGGATGTGTTTGGTGGTTATTTCGAGTTAGAACCTACTGTTGTAACCAGAGGAAATTTGATAAGGAATACAGGAAATCCCCATGAAGAGAAATGAAAGGGTCTGAGGTAGGTTGTTAGTGGGTGAGAAAAAAGGCTTGCAAACATTTTGAAGGAAAAGATAAAATGAAAATTTTTTAAGAGCTATAAAAGCATATTATACTAAGGGGGAAAATCTCTTCAAAAACTTTATTTTGATTTTTCTAACATCTAATAGAAAATTGGCAAAGTCTTTAGGAAGAGGATGGGATCATGGAAGTAAGTTTTCGGTTTTTGGTTTTTTTTTTTTTTTAGATTTTTGCTCTACTGGGTGTGTGGGCTCACAGGAGACAGAGACAGAGACAGAGACAGAGAGAGAGAGAGAGAGAGAGAGAGAAAGAAAGTAAGAAATCACCAGCAGGGGGATGACCACACCACAGTCTCTTTTCCTCTAGTTTCCTCTTGGGATTTTGGGCACGCACACACATGCACCTGGCATGAGTTTAAAGTCACAGGGCCCGGGACTTGAACCACCCAACCGTGTGGGAGTCTAGTGCCCACCTTCTGGCCCAAACACATTTTTAAAAGAGGTTTTTGCCTTAGTGTGCATGTACTTGCCAGAGAGAGAGGGAGACAGACAGAGAGTGAGAGGGAGAGTGAGAAATCACCCCTGGGGAGATGGCCACGCCATGACACCTTCTCTATTCTCTTCTTAGGATCTTGGGCACGCATGCACATGAGGTTTTGAAGCCACCAGGTCTGGGACTCCAACTGCGGTTGGCTATGTGGGAGTCTAGCAACTATGCCATCTGCTGGTTCCCAGATAATGCATATTTAATCCCCATTACTTTCTTGGTTTATATGCTTGTGGGTGGACAAAAGTATAATTAAAATGAGGCTCATTTCCTATGGAGGCACGCAGGCAGCGCCACTGCTGGGGAGGTTGGAAGCTGCATGGGAGGCCTGGGTTTGATACCTGCCTGCTTGCACCCAACCCCAACACAGGTGAATGCAGTTCTGTGTGTTTATAATCCTAGGTAGTTGGGAGACTGGGGCCAGAGGATTGCAACATGCAAGGCCCTGTTAGACGTACCTGTCTGTATCTCTCCCTATCCTCTCTCTCTCTTTCTCATAGAAGGGTGTGTGTGTGTGTGTGTGTGTGTGTATGTATAATTAAATGAGAACAATGTATTAGACCCAACTTTTTGGATATAAAGAAAGAGGTTACTTCATTTACCAAGCGATTTCCTACCTACTGGGTTATATGGTCTCAAGCAGGATGTTACTTTGCTCGTTAAAAAGGAGCCCATGAGGGGCTGGCAGGTGGTTTGGTGGTTAAGGTTCTGGACTCCCCCATGGCTGACCGTGGTTCAAGTCCCAGACCTAGTGGCTTGCCTTTTCACTTTTCCTCTCTCTCTGTTTCTCTCTGGTCAAATTAAAGAATAAATAGATAAATAAAATTAAAATAATTCTTAGAAAACTTACCTAGAAATTGGTGATTAAAAAAAAAAAGAGCCCACGAAGGTCCAGCTACGTTAGCACATGCTTCTAGGATGCTGTGCTCCATAGGCTGGGGCCCCATGGGAGGCCTGTGTTTCATTCCTAGTCCAACCACCTACGGTCCCAGCTGCCTGGAGGCCCAGTGACTCTGGGAGACTGAGGCAGCAGAATCATGAAGTGATGAGATCCTGTCTTAAAAAACAAAATACCAAAAAATCCCACATGAGGTCACTTATTTTTTTGAGTGAACCAGCCAGTGCCGAGTGACCAGGGCATTTATTACGCGTGTAGCTGCTGCTCCCTCCCCAGAACTGTCACCTCCTGGGGATTGTATCAGAGCTCTTCATAAGGCTTCCACCCCATGGGTAGTTATCTGGTTTAGTTTTGTTTCTCTTCCTTTATTTCTTTCAGGTTTTTGCCATAGGGCATATGTGTAAGCTTTCCAAAGAGAGACAGAGAGAGTAAGTGAGAAATCACCCCCAAGGGGATGGCCATGCTGCAATCCCTTCTCCTCCATTCTCTTCCTGGAATTTTGAGCATGCATGCACATATGCCCAGTATGATTTTCAAGCCTCCATGCCTGGGACTCAAATGGTGGTCAGCCATGTGGGAATCCAGTGCCTTAACTACCATACCACCTTCCTTCCTTCTTTTAATTTGCCAGAGGGTATATGTGCTTGCCAGAGACACAGGGAAAGAGAGAGAAGAAGAGAGAGTGAGAAAGCACCCTCCAAGGGGATGGTCATGCTGTAATCTTCTCTCCTCCATTTCTCCCTGCTTTTGAGATTTTGGGCATGCACGCATATGTACCCAGAATGTTTTTTAAGTGACCAGCTCTGGGACTTAACCACACAGTTGGCCATGTGAAATCTCCCTGTTTAACCACTGACCCTTGTTTCCTTTTCTACTCTATATTACTCTTTTATCCTTTTCTCAAATTAAAATGTAGGTTGCATGAGACCACGCCTGCGTTGTTCACTGGTGAATCTCAAGTGCATACTGGCTGGCTCTCAGTAGCCACTCCATAAAGAGTGGTTTGATGAGTAAATGGCATGGCCTTCATTTAGAGCTAACCTTTCCATAACTTATGGAGGGAAACACTTTCATCTTTGCTAGTCACACGATGCTAGTTTCCAAAAATTGTGTCCCCATTTAGAAATGTACAAAGGCCCGAGGACAAGAGGAAGGGGGTACAGCTGTGGATGGCAATAGAACCCCAAATACCTGAGAGGAAAAGGCAGTTAGACATCTGAGTGTGATGTGTCATCTTTGTTAGGGTGACAAGTCTGACTGGACAAAAGGAAAATAAATAGCATGCAGATGCCACACACCTTTCAAAGGAATACCCCTTGCATTTGTTCTTCTAAGGTCTCCAAGAGGCTGGCAGGACGGCAGGGTAGACATCGGTCCTGGCGCATACAGGAGACACAGTCACTGAGGTGTCATGGGGAGGTTATGGGTGGAGCTTACGTCAGAGCCCAGATCCCCAGGTTGGGACTTTTCTTACTAATTGTAGAGATGCAAGAAGCTGGCATTTTCCCCCTAATAAATGGCAACCTTGTGACTTTATGATGAACAGTGAGATGGGAAAGACTAGCTTCACGGAAGATGAGAGAGTATTTCAGCTGTGTGATGGGGCAGTTAGCAGTCACCAAGGTGAGCCACGAAGGGTTTAAAGGCAATGTCCCGCTTCCAGCTTTCTGAGCTCAATTCAGACAGGCAAGTAGAAGCTCTGAAAGTAGCGACCAGTTTCTTTGCTTTTTTCCTTTCTTCTAACTTTACAAAATGTGTCCAAGGAGCTGAGTACCCAGGAGGCCTATGGCCATTTGGTTTGTTGTCATTCGAGGACATTTCCTTTACAAACATGAAAAACCGAGGCAGGTTATATGTCCATCATCTTTCTCTTTTGAAGGCTGTCAAAGTTCCTCTGGGATTGAGACCCCAAGGTGGGTATGGCAGAGGACTTGTCTCTCCAGTCTCCACGGTGTATGTGTGCTGGTGCAAGAAGCAGAGGGACTCTCTGTGTCTCTGATAGGCCATGCAAAGGCCACACCGCTTTTTCTAAAAGACATTGTAAAATACAAATAGATTCTCAGAGATGCTGCAGTAATTCCATAACTAAAGGTCACGGTGTTTGGGGAGGGGGAAAAGTGTGTCTCTTGATTCAAACACACACACAAAATGTGTAGGTAGCTGATTTCTCTTCCCTACCATAAATCAATAGCCTAAATGGATCCTTAGCTAGAATGTGGGGATATATTATTCATGCAAAGAAATTTAGTATAGTGGCAGTGCACTAACAAGTTAGACTCCTATTTTTTAAAAGTTGTATTTTTATTAATGTATTAACAAAAAGATTTCAGTTAAGATGAGGTCTTTTGAATTATTGTTGATTTGCATGGTTTCTTTTTTTTTTTCTTTTTTGGTCACATCCTCATATAAAATATGATAGGGCAGTTTCTGCTGCACATTTAATTAATCTTTCAACTCTATTTATCTATTAGAGAGCAGAGATTCTCAATTGCTTTAAATAGAAGGCTACATTAAAACCCAGAGTAGGTCAGAAGAGTCCAGGATAAGTGACTCTTTCACTTTGAATGGGGTTGTTCAGAATTTTAAAGTCCTCTAACTTCTCATCATCAAATGCCTTTTGAAGATGAATTGTAGGCATGCCAGCATAGTGGGGTCAGTTCGAAACTGTCTATGGATAATTGAAGTCCACAGACAATAGCAGCATCTTCTCTCCACCGGCAGTTTTAATCCTCCCACCCACTGGCTGCTCACCCAGTTTCTGTTGCAACTCTTAACAGGGAGCAACATGACATTGTTTGCATTTCCTGATTGGGTTCCTTCTCTCATGTGAAGTGAAATGGACAAAAGAATAAGTAATGGGAGGAAGGAGAGGAAATGGGGGGATGAGGGGACATAAAGTGGATAGCTGGATTGTCTACACTGCCTTAGTCACAACAGTGTTCAGTCTTGATCGGAGCTGTCCAGTGGTCAGGAAAGTCATGATGCATTTTTGCATAGAAAATCATGGAAAAATACATCATGACTTTCCCAATGACCTAATTAATATATGGACTCTGGGGTATCTGCGTGGCAAGAGGGTCTGGCTGCTGATGTCAGCAAGAGTCGCCTTCCAGTGCCTCCACTTGTCTGCTCATTTGTCAAATGGATTCAAATGCAAATGGTCCTTGCTCCTCGGTATTTCTAAGGCTCTCAGCGGGAAGCCTTGGAAGTCTGGGCCCTTTGTGGAATCTAAGGAATCAATGTGCCTTCTCCTGGGGACTGCAGAGCCACCCTCTCTACTACTCCTTTCTCTGGTAGGAAGGATAAAGGGAAATCCCATTATTCAGCCCTTGCTATTGTGGTGGCAGTTTCCTTTGAACCTCTTGGCAAAACCCTGCTTGCTTTAGAACTGTACATCATATTGGATCCATTGAGAGCCATTATTTATCTGACAGGATATTTATAAACGCCAGCATTAGCCACAGCTCCCAGTCAATATGTTTCTCTCTGGCTGACACACATCATACCAACAGGCTTGAAATATTTAAATACAATAGTCCCTTCAAGAAATCATTAATTTTTCTATCACTGCTAGAAGTGATAATTTGATGGAAATGGATTTAGTTGAAATAGCTGAGCCGACTAGAGTGGAGACATTAAAGCGCCTGGACTTCAGCAAAGTCAGCACAGGACAAGGTGAGGACCAGAGCCCCGAACCCCTGGGGCACCGTGCCATAGAAGGTGGCACACCCCCCAGTGCTATCCCACCCACTTCAGTCAGGAAGGCGACATGCTCTGGAGGAGGATGTCTAAATGTCAAGGACAGGAAATGAAAGCGAGGACGAACCACCTCATTACCGCCGTCTCTCTCTTTCTGTCCCCGCCTGGCTCCCTCCTGCTTCCCTTCTCCCTCACTCTCCTGTGCCCTCCTCTCTCTTTTATCCCTCTCTCTATTTTTCTCTGCCTCTTTCCCTGGCTTCATCTTTTTGCTTTGATCTTTCTCTTCCCTTATTCACAATCCCTGCTGTGTGTGTGCACAGGTAAAATTGAGGACAGTCTTAAGTGTCTCCCTGGGGGTCTCTGCTCCTGGAAGGTGGAGTCGGGACGATGTATCTGAATCTGGCTGTAGCTCCGGCCCTCACTGGGGTTGCTCACACGTAATTCATGCAGGTTTCTGTGACCCCTCACACTACACAATAGGGAGTCAAACTGAGACTTTCTGGACTGCTGAAGGACTTGGACCTAGTCTGGAATGTCCCGTACCTTATGTTCCTGGGTTTGTCTCCCAATCAAGAAAGAGGCCGGGGCAGTTGTTCCATGGCCAAGTGAGCAGGGTGTTCTTTGCAAAAGCAGCCTCGTAGCCCTTCTGCCCGAGGGGGCTCATCGCCTGATAGGACGCAAATAGTAAGCTGGTAGACACACTTTCCTATGTTTCCTAATGATAAAGCCTGGCTCAGCCTGGAAAACGAGTGAACAAAATTGGGCTCAGAGTTAAAGTGCCACGTTGGTCTACAACTTGGTTTTTCTCACAGTCAGATTTGTGGTGGAGAAGACATGGAGCGCAGAGCAGCCTTAGGCAGGTTGGAGAGGGGAGTCCCCTTGAGGACCTCCTGTGATGCTGTCTGTGCTTTCAGGCCATGCTGGCTACCAGGATCTCCCATCCCAGTCTCCCCCTTCCCACTCCATCAGCAGAAACATAGTCATCCCTGTGTCATTCCTGCTGTTCTGTCTTCTGACCTACTGTCAACCATAGTTGTGATAAACTCTAAGCTTTGCTTATTGAGAGAATAGTGACTTCTGAGTTCTGAGATCTTACAACATCCTGGAATTTACCTAGGAGACAGAAAGTAGTTCATTATACGCCATCTGTGGTTAAAAGTAAGGAGTAGGCAAAGAGGAGGAAGATTGCTCTAAGCTCGAATGGGAAAGGTTCCACAGGAGGTGAGCAGTTGAGTAAAAACTTTTAGAGTATACTGAATTGTAAGTGGAGAAGAGAGGGTAGAATATTTCTAGGGAGGTATGAAGATGCTTAACAGCATGAATAAAAGCTTGATGATATCCAATAGCTAATATTTTGTGAGAGCATAACCCCTTTTCCAGAGTATTTGCTCATGAAGAAAAATTCAAAATGCAATCCAAGTTTTCAAATAATTAATGGTGTGAGTTTCATGCTTCAGAAGAGTGGGTCATACATTCTTTTTTTTTTTTTTTTAAATTACATGTGCTTCCCAAAGAGAGACAGGAAGAGGGAGAAGGTACCCTCACAATGGGGTGTGGTCATGTCACAATCCCTCCTTCTTCATTTCTCCTTCCTATAGGAATTTTGGGCACACACACATGCACATATGCTCTGTGTGTTTTTCAAACTGCTGAGGCTGGAGTTCAAACTATGGTCAGCTATGTAGGATCCAGCTCCCTTAACCACTAAGCTATGTGTGGCTGGCTGGCAGCTCATCTTTATTCCATCTTTTAGATGCCTAGTGAGTTCTGCAGAGAAAGCTATCTTACTAGTCACTTATGATTGTCCTGTATGAAGTCAGAACAGTAGAGCTTCTCCTTCTTTATTACCTTAGGAGACTTCACTGTTGAATTAACTAGGGCTCATTAAGTGCCAGGTATGAGATATATCTCCAGTTATTTCTGCTGAGGAAGCTATTTAATGTCTGGAGTCCACTTCAGAGTCTATGAAGAAAGAGTGATTTAAGGTTTAAAGGTACCAAAGGTGGCATTGAGGCATCATACCATCTTTCTGCATTGACTTACCTCGATTCACTTAGAGACATGAAACATTTGCACCGAGAAGGACTTTGAGACCATCTAACTCGGAATTTCTTACATGGGTCAGACAATCTTGAAGATTTGTGAGTTATCCACAAACCATTTTTAATTTTGAGTTTCTAGTTAAAAAGTGATAGTAAAAATAAAAATTAATAAAACAATACAACTAATAAAAATAATTATTTTAATAATAAAAAAATTTAGTCATTTTCTGAATGACCAATAGTGTTGATAGTGTGGGTGATCAGACTGGCAGCATCACAACTTTACACTGGCTGAAAAATCAAGAAGAGATGTTACTTTCGTATGTAAGAGAATGCATTTGGATCACTTGAATGCCCAAATGTGTCACTAAACCGTATGTGAACAAATACTCAAAGAAGTTTGAATATAATGCATCTCCCTTCTCCAACATCCTGAGTAAGCTTAGGAGATTCCTGTTTGGTGTTACTCACATCCTGCCTTTTCCCATGTAGATGGAGTGAACCAGCTGGGTGAAGCGGAAGGAGATTCTGAAATCGAAGGTTTACACTGGAGAAAGTCCAGAGGGTCTAGATAAGGAATAAAAGAGAGGGAGTCTTTAGACTTTTCTAATGTGAAGTGATAACAAAATCAGGGAAAATTTGATCTTCTCATTTCCAATTTGGATGGCCTTTATTTCTTTCTCTTACTAATTGTTCTGGCCAGAACTTCTAGTACTCTATTGAAAGAGAGTGATGAGAATGGACATCCTTGCCTTATTCAGATTCTTACAGGAAAAGCATTCAACTTGTCTCCATTCAGTGCGATGTTTGCTGGGTCTGTCATTTATTGGCCTTTGTTGTGTTGAGGGCTGTTCCTTATATTCCCAATTTGTTGAGAGTTTTTATCATGGAGAAATATTGAATTTTATCCAATGCTTTTTGTGCATCTTTTGAGATGATCATATGGTTTTGGCCTTCATCTGTTGATGTGCTGGGCCACATTTCCTTATTTGTAAATGTTGAACTATCCTTGTAGTCCTGAGATAAATCACACTTGGGTCATGGTGTAAAATCTTCCTGAGACGCGGTTGAATTGCATTTGCTAATATTTTGTTGAACGTTTTTGCACCTATGTTCTTCAGGGATAGTAGTTCGTGGTTTCCTTTTGTTGTTGTGTTCTTGTCTAGTTGTGGTAGGAGGATAATGCTTTCCTTCATAGAGTGATTTTGAGAGAATTGCCTCACTTTCTTTTTTTTGTCATTGTTGTTTTGAAGTTTGAGAAGAATTGAACATGATGTTAATTATTCTTTAAAAGCTTGATAGAATTCAGCAGTAAAGTTGTTCTGCCCTGAGCTTTTTTTGTTGTTGTTTCTGGGAGACTTTTAATTACTGACTCAATCTTGATATTATTTATTGCTCTATTCAGGTTTTCTGTTTCTGCCTGGTTCAATCTTGATAAGTTGTATTTGCTGAGAAATTTATCCATCTCCTCTGGGAGAGTTTGGATAGGAAATTGAGGATAAGCAAGACAGAAAGAAAAGCTTTCAGCCAGTTTAGGTATGAAAAATCTGGAAAATAAAAGGAATAAAGAAAACGGGATTTTTTTTTTTTTTTTTAAAGTTACATCTGGTTATAAACTGGATCTTCTTATATAGTCTGGGATCTCAAAAAAATTAAAACTCTGAGTTGGAAGCTCAGGTCTACAAGGAATTAAGTAGTGATTGAAGAAAGCTTTGTGTTGGTTAACATCTTTCACTCATACTGTTCACATAAAATTTTAATGAAATCTGAGTGTTTAAAGCCTCAAAGGGGCTCTAAGTAGTTTTCTTACGGGCAGAAGAATTGGGAGGAGGGACGAGGAAAGGGAAGGTAGAGATGACTGGAGAGGATCAGCGGGGCACAGCAGGAAAGTGCATGGTAGAGCATGACACAAGAGCATTGGCTGAAGGAAAGATTAAGATACAACTCAACTAGAAAGAACAGTCCTATTGGCTTGAGGCAGTTTTGAACATGAGTTTGGGCTCATTAAGTAGATAACCCTTGGGTGGAAAAATCTGCCATTTCAAGTCGTTTTGAAACCTGATATTTGTCATATTCCTGCAATTGGTAGCTGGTTCCTCATATAATGGCATTTTTCATTTGGGACTTTAAATAGAAAAGCAAGGGCTTCAAAACCGCTGCAACTGCTCCAGGAAGCTGTAGAACATTCAGAGAGTTAATTTTCTCCAAAGGAGAGAGGAAGCCCTTCTCAATATTAATAACTGGAGCCGCTATGCTTTGTCCCTTTGAAGACTCTTTATCTATTGTTATACAATAGCTTAGTAATCTGGCAGGTTGATAAGTTAGAGTCTACAAGTTGTCTTGGTCAGAGTGATAAAATGCTCAGAACAGACTCCTCAGTGCCAGTCTGTTTACTATGGAGTAGAATGATGCTTTGAAACTGGGCAAGAACTCAGCTACAACACAGTGCCATACTTCTTGGATGGTAGTACATCATATTTTTCAGCCAGTGCTGAAGTGACTTTAAAGTTGGTGTTTTTTTTTTTTTTTTCTTTTCTTTAGTACTATGGTTAATGATTCTAGTGATTGCTTTTTTGAGCAACCATGATACTATAGTGAAAAAAAACTACAGAAGAAACTAGCTTTAGCTAGACACAATAATATACAGCTAGACACAATAATGTACAGATGCCCAGTTTTTCTTTTTCTTTCTGATGTAAAGCTTGTGCGTTTTTTATGTTTTCGGAACAGTAACATACACATTTGTTCATGAAACACCTAGATTAGAGGGCTGGCACAGCTCTAAATGCCTGGCTCTTTTAAGTACCTAGGTTCCAAACACTGGAAGTAATAAGAAAACTGTTCCAAATAGTCAATACTTCTTTGTCATTGTCTGAACGTGTACATTTGCAAGACACTGGCCAAAGGCAAAGTCTCCAGTAATGATGGCGCAGCTATTATATCTACTTCAGCAGTCAGCATTCCGTGATGTCGTTTGATCTTCGCTTTGTCCAAGCACGTCCTTTATATATGGTCCATCTCTCTCTCGCTCTCTCTCTTTTCTCCCCTTTTCTCATTCAGCCATGACAATAAAAGTAATAATCTTTGGCATCATTCTCATCATAAATATAGACTTAAACAGGGGTAATGAAGTCACAAAGTATTTCTGGCTCATCTGACTATAAGCTGGACGTCTAGCTCAGTATTTATTATTGGTAAGTTATAATTAATATGAAAACCAAAGCATTAAAATTTTAAAGTTTTTATAGAGAACTTTCAAGCCACTGAAAAAAATACATCTATAAAACCCAATGCTGGGGCCCGCAGGTGGCATGGTGGTTGGGGTGCAGGACTCTCACATGGCCAACCACGGTCCGAGTCTTCAACCTAGCAACTTGCTTTCTCACTTTCCTCTTCTCTTTCTGTCTCCAGTGAATGTGCATGCTCTATAGCAAAGTAAATAATAATAATAAATAAAATAAAATAAATAATTATGTTTTTAAAAAGAACAATAAAAATATCCTCAGTACTAGACCTGGTTACAGTAATGCATGCTGGAAACTGCTGCTTAACAGTCAGAGGCCACATGGGAAGCCCTGGTTTGATTCCTGGCCTACCCTAAAAAGCCAGTTATGTAGGTACCTCTATCCAGCTACTAGGAGGCTGAGGCAGAGCATTGTAAGCTTGTAGCCAGTTTAGGCAATGTAGCAAGATCCTGTCTGAAAGACTCTGGGTATGGTGGACTGTATTGTGGTTCTAGCCACCTGGAAGACAGGCAGGCACATCACAGCACAGCAAGATCCTGCCTAAAATATCACACACACACACACACACACACACACACACACACGGCACCAACAACAACCCAAACCAAGAAAACCTAAGTGTTGGTTGCCTACCCAATGTTCATTCTAGCCTGCCTCCTTAAGGACATTAATTTTCTTAATGCAACAATGCAGCTTACTTTACATCAAGGAGTAGCCAGTTGACATTCTTTAACTCTCCAAGGTCTCCCTGCTGTGACGCACCTCGAGTCCTGGCCATTCCAGATTACAGGTGTGTGTGCATGTGTCCAGCGTGTGCAGGAAGGCTCTAGGATGGGAATCCCAGCCCTTCTCATGGAGGTCCAGTTGCATCACCGTTGCATCACTGTTGCACCACTGCTTGGTCCCAGCACTTGACATGGTTTCTGTCAATAAACTATGAATAGAAACCAGTTAGAGATTTCAAGGCAAGTTTTTGAATTGGTTACCTCTTTTAATCCTACTTTTCCTCTTATCTGTAATGTAGATATCATGTGGGAGAGGTGCGGGCGATGCAGTGGCCACCTTACAAAACAAGAGGCAACCAGCACGAGGACAAAGGCTCACATTCATGTGGAGTGGAAAGATGGAAGAGCTTGGTCCCTGATGAAATCATTGAGCCATTTCGTCAGCCCAGGATTATACATGTCTGGACTCTCGTGTAGAGACCCCTGTCTAAGTTGCTAAGCAGGGTTTTCTGCTAACTGTGAAAGAATGCCATCCTAAATGAGGTTGTCAGGTTGTTCAAATCTACTTCCAGTTCTTCTTTTTTCAATAAGGTGAAAAAATAATTGATGGGACACTTCTCTATCTGGCCTTTCAATACAGTTGTACGCCATGATGAGCTTCCCTCAGCCCTGTCTCTCTGAATTCACTCATTCCTATGTCCTCCTAATCCGCTCCACAGCCCAGCACTATTCGCAGTCTTCATACAACAGAGAACAAGAGTTAGGGTTCAGGTTAGGGCCTATCTAAAGCTGAGCATAATGAATGATCATAGTTTTCAACCTGTGAATGTCATAACTAGATTCCTGGAGTCATTGTTATTTCATTAAAAGAAGCATTTTGTAGCTGATTGTATGTAGTCAGTTCATTTTTTATTTATTTTTTCTTTTTTTTTTGGAGCTATAGGGCGCGTGCGCTCTCCAGAAAGACAGAGAGAAACAGAGAGACAGAAAGTGAGAAATCACCTCCCAGGGGGGATGGCCATGCCGCAATCCCTTCTCCTCCATTCTCCTCTTGGGATTTTGGGCACGCACGCACATGCGCCCGGCGTGAGTTTTAAGCTGCCAGGTCCAGGACTTGAACCGTGGTCGACTACATGAGAGTCCAGCGACATAACCATTACATTAGCTGCTGGTCCCTCATTTTTTATTTTTTAATGCCATATCCATATGTCAGACTTCATTTGATTTGCATGTCATATTTTTTTCCTCACTGTAGTACATTATTTACACGTTTAATATTTTATTAATATGCCCTCAGAATAACCTGAATGGGTATAAATACTGATAGGAGTTAAATAATAGAGATTTAATCAGAGCTATGTAACACTATAATTGTTCCTCTTTGAATGAACTATGACTGACTGTGTTCATTTGATTATGTTGATTATTAAAAGTATTATGCGACCTTGTAACTATTACATGATAATTTTCTTATCTTTTCCATTTCGAATTTTTTTCTTTTTAAATTGAGATAACTTTATTGGAAGCACATGCCTTGAAAATATAACAGACACAATTTATTTTAATATAAAACTTTGTTATCTAGTGAAAGAGCTCATGAAACTTTAAAATTAAATCTGAGTATAGAGATTTCCTCTTTTTTAAAAATAGAATTAATTAATTAATTAATTAAAAAATTTGCTGTAGGGCAAGTATGAGACACACACACACAGAGAGAGAGAGAGAGAGAGAGAGAGAGAGAGAGAGAGAGCTGCCAGGTTTTGGACTCGAATTGCGGTGGGCCAAATGGGAGTCCAGTACCTAAACCACCATGCCACCTGCTGGCCCTGAAATTTCCTCTTTTTAAGAGAGGGAAATATTAGTGACCATTGGGGTGTAAAGAAGGGTCAGCAGCCATTTTGTTAGCAGAACATACTGATAAAGAGAACCAGGGAATGAACCAGGAACTCGAGTGGATTCACTCTCCTTAGTAAAGTGAGAGTAATTATTTATCCACAGCCACAGGGGAAGAAACAAGGGAAAGAATGAGAACTGAACAAATTAGGACGTGTCTAGGACCTTGCTTGTAGAAACGTCTGAGAATTTTTTAATAGTAGCTTTATTGAGATACAACTCACGTAACATTGAACTCACCCTGTGAAAGCATACACTTGGGTGTTTTCAGTATATTTATAATGTACAACCATTACCACTATCTAGTTTTAGACCATTTTTCCTACTCTCGAAGGAAACCATATGTACCCATTACCAGTCACTCCCCACTTTCCCTTCCTCCTGTCCCTGGCAGCCACTAATTTGGTTTCTGTTCCTACAGATTTGCCTATTCTGCCCAAATGGAATCATACGATATGTCTTTGATGACTGGTTTCTTTCACTTAGCATGTTTTCTAGGTACACCCATGTTATAGCATGCGTTAACCCATCATGCCTTTGTATTATGGAGTAATACTCCATTGTATGAGGGGTCTTCAAAAATTTAATGAAAAATGCATTCTGTGAAAAAAGTATACATTAATTTCAATTTTTTGTTCCAAAATAAACTTATACTTTAATTCTACTTTCCCACAAACTTTTCTGATGCCCCCTTGTATGGATACATAGTATTTGTTTGCCTCTTTTCATTGGATGGGCATTTGAGTTATTTGAACTTTCTTGCTACTACGAAGAACACTGCTGGTACAAGCCTCGGACTGGATGAACAGAAACTTCATCAGGCTCCTCTGAGGCCTTTTCTGACCTAGGCCTTGACTTCTTGACCTTGGCCTATACTTGTCAGGCCTGTATTACTCAGTTTTAGTGGGAAACCTGCTCGGGGGCTAGCAGGTGGCTTAGTGGTCACGTTGCTGGATTCCCACATGGCCAACTGCAGTTCAAGTTCCAGACCCTGTGGCTTGAAACTCACACCGGTCACGTGTGGGCGTGTACCCAAAATCCCAAGAGGAGAATGGAGGAGAAAGGAGTGCAGTGTGGCCATCCCCCCTGGGGGTGATTTCTCACTTTCATTCTCAACGTCTCTGTGTCTCTCTCTCTCTCTCTCTGGCAAGCGCACATACCCTAAGGCAAAAACTCCCCACTCCCCCCCAAAAATCCTGCTAGCCAGTTTAGCAAGAATACCCCTATTATTGATATATCGATTACCCTTGATATCTGATTAAATTTCTCCTCTTTCATGTTTGATATGTAAGTCATTGACTTGCCTTCAGCAAGAATCCTGTTAAGTTGGTTCAACCCGATTCCATGACTGACTCCCTTACTCTGCTCACTGGCTGTAAATCCCCAGCCATCTTAGCTGGGTTAGGAGTTGAGCCTGAACCCTCTTTCTTATAGCAATAGTCTTGACGGCTATTGCAACAGTTCCTGAGAAAAATCTCCCGTGCCATTTTAACAAGTGTCAGGATAATTTTTTTCTTTAATGCAACATACGTTTTCATCTTTTTAAAGTATATTTGTAGGAATGGCATGGCAGGGTCGTATAACTCTATGTTTAACAGGTTGAGGAGCTACTAAGCTGTTTTCTAAAGTGGCTGCACCATTTTATACTCCCACCATCAATGTATGAATGCTCCTACCTTTCCATATTTTCACCAGCACTTCTTATCGTCTGCTGAGAAATGTTTTAATAACAAAAATGTCAAGTAATAGATTTTTGAGTTTTGTTGCTGTTCTGTGATATGATTTCTTTTCATCTCTTTAACTTTTAAAAAAATGTTTATCTATTTTCCACGCATGAGAGAGAGAGAGAGACAGAGAGAGAGATAGCATCCCCAACAGCACGTTGATGCTGTGATCCAGCCCAGCCTCAGGGAGCCCTGGATCGTGAGCTTGCACATACCTGGCATACTCTGGGTTCACTTGTGAACCTGGAACATTCCCAGTCAGCCTTTCAAGTCGTCATGTTTTACTGCTGTGCCACCATTTTGCCCCTATCTTCCCAACCTTCAGTGGCGTCTTCTATACCCTAAGTGGCAAGTACAGAGAGTGTTGGAAAAGAAAGGGATGAAAGAACCCGCTGCTGCAAAGGCCTGGTCCAGAGAAAAGAATGAGGCTCACAAACGAGCCTTGGCAAGAATCAAGATCAGGCACTTGAAGAGCAGAATCCCGATGGGCTGCTTCAGTTAGTATCCGAGTGTCATCTTTAAGACAGGTGTGATGTACTCAGAAGATTCATTGGCATATTCTATTACAATAGCTCCCCAAGAATTGCTGCTTTCTTTCTCTTGATTTTTATGAAAGCTCTTCTTTTTCTCTAAAGTTTATTTATTTTTTCTAAGAGGGATGGAGAGGAGGGAGAGAGAGAGAGATGGTACTCCCGACAGGGTGGGTCTCTGTGTTGCAGTCCACCCTCTGTCTTAGCCCTGACCGCAGGCACACACACTGAACCCAGGACCTTTTCCATGTGAGTCCAGTTGAATTGAATGACCAATGTACTGCCTCCTGGCTCGTACTAATTAAAAAACAAAACAAAACAAAACAAAAAAACCCCTATGTTTATAGTTACTGTTGAATAAAAACCTCTTCTTGGCAAAGGTATGTGATATCGCATAATTAAGATAAACAAATTTTGTGGCCAGCAAGTGGCATAATGACTAAGACACTGGACTCCCACATGGCCAACTGCAGTCCAAATCTCAGACCTGGCAGCTTGAAAAATCACTCTGGGCGCATGTACACGTGTGCCTAAAAGTCCTGAGAGGAGACTGGAGGAGAAGGGATTGCAGTGTGGGCATCCCCCCAGGGGGTGACTTTTCACTTTGTCTCTCTCTGTCTCTCTCTGGCAAGTGTACATTCTCTATGGCAATAAACTAAAAAAGAAAAACAAAACATTTAAATTAATTTTGCATATTTTGTTATAGTCTTCACATCAATTTATTTCAGGAGGTAGCAGAAACAAAGGTTAATTAAGAGTGATGACTGTTTTTCACAACTGTCAGGTACAACTGGCCTTCAGTCGTGTTTACCTTATACTCTCTGGCTGCCTGTTCTGTTCTCAGAGGACAAGGAAGGGAATAAGAGAGAACAAAATCCCAGTGGGAGTAAGAGTTGGTATCTTTCCTTCCACATATCTTTTTTTTTTTTTTTTTTTTTGGAGAAGTTTTTGCTATATGGCATGTGTGCTCGCCAGACAGAGACAGAGAGACAGAAAGCGAATCACCCCCCAGGGGGGATGGCCATGCCGCAATCCCTTCTTCTCCATTCTCCTCTCAGGATCTTGGGCATGCACGCACAGGCACCTGGCGTTAGTTTAAGCCACCGGGTCCGAGACTTGAACCACTGTCGACTACATGGGAGTCCAGTGACATAGCCATTACGCTAACTGCTGGTCCCTCCTTCCACATATCTTCATACTTAGCCAAACGTGGTCATATGTGTGTGCACACGTGAGCAGACGCAGGTACTCTTTCCTTAGGCACCAAGTATACAAGATTATGAAAACTCACTTTCCATACCCATCATCCCCTGTTGAGCACACAGCAAACATGGTTGATTGGCTCTCCCAACGTCTTCTCACTGTGTTATTAAAGTCCTCAATAACTAAACCTCTTTCTCTCTGCAATATGTATTTTTTTGGAAGTTAGATATGGTACATTTATTTTCTTTTGAAATAGGCTCCTTTATAGGGAAAATATTGTAGATCAATTACTTCATTTGAAAATGTTTGTCTTTCCAGAAGTTGAAGAACAACAAAAGAACCCATAATCTTATTGATTGGAATGTACTGAAAACTTTAACTGAAGTAAATTTTTTATAACACTGAAACTCAATGCCTTTGAAGTAGGAAGTAGTTTTCCATGAAGACACAGAGCTTTTAATTAATATTCATAACAATTGACATGTATAATTTTGGTCACTGGAGGACTGCTATAGTTTCCCATTGATGCAATAGGAATAGATTGAGGACGACGAAAAGTAATTAACAACTGAATATGAGGGTCATAAAGTTAAATTATTCCCTAGTTCATAGTAAGCTCTACATGCATACAGAAATATTTTCTGAAAGTAAGACAATACTGAATGTCATGTTTTTCTTCTTTTCTAAATTGTGTGTTTAATGTTTTCCTTGAACACAGACTACTTTGGGTGCAATAAAGATAATTAAGTGCTGAAGAGACAAGCTTGACTGTTGGGAGGAATTTAGGGATAATAGTGAGAAATATAATAGTAGATAAAAGAAAATTTCTGCTGTATTTAAATTTCTTATTTTGAAATGTATAAGGTGTTATTTAA
Organism: Tupaia tana; assembly: GCA_026018925.1. Lineage (NCBI taxonomy): Eukaryota > Metazoa > Chordata > Mammalia > Scandentia > Tupaiidae > Tupaia > Tupaia tana. The sequence goes on from JAKSZU010000021.1 coordinate 17,342,551, forward strand.
ACTCAAAGATTTGGAGTATGATAGCAGACAAAATGGGCACATGAAAATCGATGTTCTGATCTTCTATCACTGACTTACCTGGAAATAAATAAATAAGGTATTTATATGTTTATAGGCCAGCAAACAAATACATATTCAACCCAATCTAGTTCAGCTTAATACAGCTGGACTGTTAAAGGTTTCTGGTGGTATTGAAAGACTCAGCTTCTTTCCTCAAAAAGCTTAAGAAGAAAGCCATGTGTGTGATTGCAGAAAGCAATCCCCCTGCGCGCATTCGGCGTCTCTTCTCTCTTTGTTTTTCATTATTTTAATATGATTTTCAGAATAGTTCTCTGGATACCAATAATGCTGATGGGTAAAATATAACTTGTAGCATACGACAATGCCCATTTGGGAATATGTTATCTTCTTAGAGGCAATCTTAACTTTCCTGTCCATATGATTTGCTAATTACATAATAAAAATAATGAAATGGTACCGTTTTCCTAGGCACCAGCCACCACATCAGAGGCCGGCTATGCAGAGATGTGATTACACAGATTCCAATGTGCTTACAGTCAAGCTGTTGCTGTCAGAACATGACATCTGAGAGAGCTGACAAGTGTGGGGACTTGCATTGTGCAATATGATTTCTTACAGTCCTAATCTTTCCTTCTAACAGGGAACCTTCCATATTTACTGAACTCAGAGTCTGCCATCAGGGTTAGCACTGATGTGGACTGTGAATGGGAAGGGGCAGAGGCATGTGGTATGGAAAGAAGTATCTATCTATCTATCTATCTATCCACAAACACACAATTTTTTAAGAGATTTTTTGCCTTAGGGCATGTGCTCTTTGCCGGAGAGAGGCACAGACACACTGAGAGGGAAAGTGAGAAATCACCCTACAGGGGAGATGGCCACACCACAGTTCCTTCTCCTCCATTCTCCTCTTGGGATCTTGGGCATGCACATACATGTACCCAGTGTGAGTTTCAAGCTACCAGGTCTGGGACTTGAACTGCTGTTGGCCACGTGAGATTCCAGCAATATAACCACTACACCGTCTGCTGACCCCAAGAAGTCTATGTTTTAATCCTGAAAACTCTGCTTGTGCTTGTTGGAAGATGGGGTGGGCAGCAAGGAAAGTGAAATGAAGCAGACAGGAAAAAGCACCCAAGAGATGAACTCTCCTCACTTCCACCTTCACCAACTACAAATTCTACTAGAGACATTTTAGTTGTCTGCCTTCTCTAAAGCACAATTTTAGGAAGGCTAATGCCAGTTGTTCCAATAATCATAGAATCAAGACACTTGGAACATGAGTTTGAGGAAAGTCAGGGGGGTGAATGGGATGATCTGGGTGTGAAAAGTAATGCAGATGGTGAGCTTTGGACATGGAGGACTTGTGTTGAGTGCCCTAGGGTCAGGGAGGCCATGTTCTGTGGTCAATTGTGTCCTCTCCAAATTCATTTGTTGAAGTCCAAACTTCAGTGCCTCTTAATGTGACTCTATCTGGGGTCAGGATCTTTAAGGTATTAAGGTAAAATGAGGTCATATAGGTAGACCCCTAATCCAATGTGACTGACCTGCTTATGAAAGTGGAGAATAGGATGTAGGTGACACAGACTGAGGAATGACTGCATGAGGACCAAGGGAGAAGATGGACATCTATAGCCCAGGAGAGACGCCTCAGAAGAAACAACCTGGATGACATCTTGGTCTTCAGAATTGTGAGAACATTAATTTTTGATGTTAAAGGCCCCAGTGTGCAGTACTTTATTAGGACAGCCAAAGCTGGCTAAGCCAGGAGGGGACCAAGGATGGGAGATGAGCCCATAAGGAAGCAGGAGGCTTACAGAGCTGTCTCTCTTGGCAGTTTTGGTCAAGGCCCTCACAGAAGCAGCATGTGGCTGAGGTCTGGATGCTAAGGGCATCACACTGTTTTGGACAGACACTGTAAAACCTCGTCTCTGACTCCTCAGGCTGGGCTTCTCTGGCTGTGCTTCCCTCAGAGCATGGTTTCTCCAAGTCTTATCCCTGCTCTTCACTTCTTTGAGGGAAGTTAGAAGTCATAGTAACATGGAGAAAGGCAGGAGACAGTCCCTGTAGTCTTCCAAGGGGCAGGCAATATGAAGACCCAGTGCCTTTAGAGAATTTAAAACCAATCATTAAAATGGCTGTGTCTTGGTGTGCTTCTTATTGTCACCATGCTCCAGCAATTTTAAACAATGCCAGAGGCAAAATATGAAATACTTTGTTGGTTTAACTGCTGAACAATTGCTTTGGTTACTGCTGAGTTTTATAAATGCATAGTTTTATCTATGCTTCCAATTGAGCATGTTAAAACTGATCTTTTCTTTAATAAAACTTTCATTCTACACGGAAGTGAATTTGGATAAATCTCGGTTTATACAGTAGACCCAAATGCAGGCCCTGTCAGTTACAGGCGTTGGTCTGAAGAGTAAGTTCATAGCATTCGGTCATGTGAGCTCACTCGGAGTGCAGAGTGTAGCTCCCGGCCCCGTGGTACTCCATTCCTGCTTTTAAAGAGTAGATTAGAAATGAACAATGATAGCACGTGATTATAAAGATGAAGAAAATGTAAGTCACTTCAATTCTGTCGTTATTTTTTTGACCACTTAGAGATTTTGTTTTCAAAATAATATTTTCAAAAGTGAAACCTAGCATGAGCCGTGAGATGTAATCTTTTTGTTTGCAAAGTGCACATCTTAGTTCACATGTCAAATACATCACTAAATTTGGATACTATCATGAAAGTTAATAAAATTTACAAGTTCAAATTTATAACTTTTTTTTTTGAGAGGTATTTGCTATAGGGCATGTATGCTTGCCAGAAAGACAGAGAGAGACAGAGAGACAGAAAGTGAGAAATCACCTGCCAGGGGGATGGCCACACTACATTCCTTTCTCCTCCATTCTCCTCTCGGGATCTTGGGAATGCATGCACACGCACCTGGCGTGAGTTTAAGTCACCAAGTCCGGGACTTGAACTATGGTCAACTACATGGGAGTATGGTGACATGGCCATTTTGCCAACTGCTGGTCCCATAACTTTTTAAAACTCTAGAACGTCTTAAAAGAATAATGATTATTATAGAAAATAATTTTGTTGGCCTGGCTCCATGGCCTTATGATTAGGGTGGTCAGGTCTCACATAGCTGGCCATGTGGTTTGAATCCTGGCTCCTGCAGCTTGAGAAAAACTCTAAGTGTGTGTGTGCAAATCCTGACAGGAGGGAAAGATGAGATGAAGAGATTGAGGCATGCCCATGCCCCATGGGGGATGTGTTCTCCGTTTCCTCTCTATCTCTCTTTCTCTATTGAGTGCTGTGCCTTCTAGAAAAACAAAATAAAGAATTGTTGTATGGAGGAGAAAGTTATGAAAATGTGATCTGCTTGTAGCATTAATTGCGCCAGCTACACCACGGGACCCGCTTGCTTATTCTATTCTTTTCTGTTATCTCCAAGGTGTCGGAGGTGATGGTTAGACCTTCTGCCCTGGAAGGTCCAATGTTAGCCAACGAGGGGAATCTAAATTATATTTTCTCACATTAGCATTATTTAGACCTTCAAAGGAAAGCTGTGTCAAGGCCCAAATTAATGTCAGATTAATCCACTTCTTCCTGGTTTATTCAACAAATTCCCCTTGAGGGCTGACTGTGTGACTGACACTTGGCGTGGTCCTGGAGTGATTAATGGTGATAAAACCTAATTTCTCCTCTTGGGAAATTCACAGGTTAGTCTGGGAAGACAGATATTCAGTACAGGGTAAGACTATCAGGGGTATAAAATAAGGAGCAAGTAATCTGCCTTGTTGAGTTGAGAATGGCTAATGAATTTTTATGCCAATTTTTTTAAAAATAGGACTTCCTCCCCAGGAAAACTCAGGGCAAAATGGGTAGAGGGAAGAGCCTATAAAGGTGTAGAGGTGCCTGGAGAGTTTGAGGGGAACGGTGAGTAGTTAGCCTTCTCTGGGGTGGGAACATTGAGTGGGAGGTCTGAGAGACACAGCTGGGCTTCATTATGAAGTAGGCCAGTGGAGGACTTCTAGAAGGAGGGATATCTTGATACTATCAAATTCTGGACATAGTGCCCAGAGGGCAATGACTCAGAATGGCGAGGATCAAGGAAGAGAGAGACCTCAGTAAACAAGGCCATTGTTGTACCTGCCCACTAAGGAGGAAAGTGAGGAAGCTCTGTGTCAGAGGGCGTGCCAGGAATACCCATGGCCCCTCCTCTCACCTTTTCCCGGACTATCAAGTAAACACTCTTGACCGCATGCAATTTTTTTTTTTTTTTAAGAGAGAGATTTTTGCTATAGGGTGCATGTGCTCGCTGGTGAGACAGAGAGACGGAAAGTGAGAAATCACCCCCAGTGGGGATGGCCATGCCACAATCCTTTTTCCTCCATTCTCCTCCCAGGATTTTGGGCATGCACACACATGTGCCCGAAGTCAAGCACAAGTGATTCTGCTCAGACTGGGCTGACTCAGCCCCGAAGCCATTTTAAATTGCGTGTGCCATTTTATGTAGATTGTATGATATTCCCCATTTGTCAAATTTAATCTGATTTAGCTAATCACATCAAAAGTAGGGAGTATATCAACTCCTTTTACTTGTCTCTATGTACTATGGTTTCTTTGAAAAGTAATTTTTTTTTTTAAGTTATGAAGTGTTTTTCAAAGTAATACACATAGTGGTTTATTAGCATTTCAAGGTCTACTATACATGCAGGAGTCCCAGCCCTGCTGGGCACTCTCTTTTGGTGGTTTTTAGCTGTTCTCCTGGTGGTGACCTCTGTATTTCCACATCACGGAAGAGTGTAAGGCGGGGCTTGTCCCCGGTTGGCCTCATGGTGTATGTAAGGGGTCAGGAATTTGTGCCAAGCTGCTAAAGAAGGGGGCATCTTACTGTTAAGTATTTAGATGATGTTCCCTTCACTCTGATTTCTGCCCTTTTCTGCAGTGCCCGCTACCATAAAGCGGGAAGGGCACTGCAGGAGTGCCCAAGTCTAATTATTAGGTGAACTTTTAACTAACGGCCTTGGTCAGTCGGGTCCCTACCACTCCCACCCCTCCTGGGATAAGAGCTGCCTGCTCTTCTCCAGTCTTTTCTGGCTATGCATCTGGCTTGACCTGTGTCCCTAGGCCCTTGGCAGTCTGCTCTCTTAGGACTCCTGAGGCCTGGTCAGCCTTTTACCTTCTGAACATTATTGGTACTGCTAATTCCTGTGCTGGTTTTTTAATTTTGCCTTTTGTGTTTTGTGGATTTATATGTTAAACACAGATTATTCTTAGTGTGGTGTAATTTTAGAGAGTGAAAGGAAATGCTTGTGTTTATTTCACTGTGGTGTACTGGAAACCACCACAGAGCAAATGACCTCACATTAACAACCACCATGGAAATCAGTTATTGCCGTCAACTATTGTTATTATTATTTTTTTTGGAGAGATTTTTACTATAGGGCATGTGCTCTTGCTGGAGAGACAGAGAAAGACAGAGAGAGACAGAGACAAAAAGCAAGAAATCAGCCCTTGGGGGGAGAGCCACGCCACAATCCCTTCTTCCCCATTCTCGTCTCAGGATTTTGGGCACTCACACATGCATGCCCACCATGAGTTTCAAGCCTCCAGGTTCAGGACTCAAACCACAGTCGGCCATGTGGGAGTCCAGCGACATAACCATATGCCATCTGCTGGTCCCTGTCTTCAACTATCAAATGCACGTTCACACAGTTAATTTCATTGGCTATTTAGACGTTCCTCTTAGGACAGTAGGAAGGGGCTAGTATGTCTATTTTATAGAAAACAAAGCAGGCACCGAAGGATAAAATTAACTGGTTCAATTTTATAGCATGAGTTGAAGAATTAGGATGAACCCAGTTTTCTGAGTCCCAGCTAAGTTTCTTCCTGAGAGGTTTCCTAGAGGTTAGTATTCTGCATAAAATGCTTTTATTTCTTTTTGACATGAAACCACCGATGTTAGCAAGAAGTAGGTCAGTTCTTCTCCTCCATGTCTAGTATAATATAACTTTACATCATTGCATTTTTCTAAAGATAAGCATCTTTGCAGCGTTCGTAATATACTACTTGCTGAATAGATCCTAAAAGCACACATTCTCCCTGTGCGCTCATATATAATGAGACATAGAAGACCATAAAGGCAGAAAATGAGTAAGGAGAAGCTGGGTGATTCTCTGGTAGACATATTTGGCATCTGGCTCTGTGTTCAGAGGCGTTTTTCTTTCTTGAATCTTCAGACCCTTCCCCCACAGCCACTTGGTTATAGGAGAGACATTTAAGGGGAAGGAGAAAAGGAATTCTGAGGAGAAATTTAAAGGGGAGAAGAATGAGAGCTTGCTGGAGACCTGGAGAGAGAGCTTCTAGGCTATGTGAAATAAAGCATAGACTTTTTTCGATTTACACACAGCAAAAGAACTCACTTCAAAACGCAAGTTCAATGAACATAGGGTGAGTCGCCCCAAATGTTTCATAGATAATTGTTCCCAAACATTTCTTTCTTCTCTATTTGTGACCCAAGGAGGGTTATTTTGGAGAGATCTCCTGTATAGGATGGAGACATTTTCAAAGGTAAAAGGAGTACAAAGCTGGTTGCCACTTTGTAAGATGCGCGTAATACTCACACTAATTTTACGCGTATGCTTATCCAGTCCCTAATATGATATGCTCTTTAAGGATAAAAATAATGATTATAAAAAAAAAACACACCAAAAACTGAATCGAGTTACCAAATGCCATTTTTCAGGGCGGTTTTTGTGCTTTGTTCAGGTGAAGGGTTGAGGAAGAGGAGAGGGTTGGGTCTGAAATATGGAAACTCTCCATAGGAAAGGGAAGATTTTGTGATACCTGTTGTTCTAAATCATAACTTTGCAAATCACAAGGATTTTCTTATCCTACCTAATGCTTGGGTACATAGTCACTGTCCCGTAATTCTCCTCCTGTTTGATTCCTTGTTCCCAGTCAATGTACGGTGTCTTCCTTGGCACGTGTTAAAGCACAGCCTGTACATTAGCTCGTCCCAGCCTAGTTCCCTCTCGTAGTTCTTGCCTGTTCCTCATAATTCTCTCTCTAAAGCAGTTGACAAAGGACACAGAGCACCTGGGCTCTAGAATCAGACAAAACCAGTCTTTGGTGCGTGGCAGTTCCACATAGTTTTATGACCCAGGGCTCATTACGCTCTGAGACTTTATGTGCAAGAGGAGGGTAAAATAGTGTTTACCACACAGGTTTCTTTGAATGATTAACTGATGTAACAAATGCACATTCTAAATCAGTGTCTAGTATATAGCAGATACTCAATAAAAGCAATTATTTTAATAAAGTGAAGCACATAGTTTTAAAGAACCAAATTTATGAACAAAATACTGTTCTGCTTCATTTCCGTTTAAGTTGAAAACAAAACCTGAAACTATGCTGAAGCCTTTTGTTGATACTACTTTTGTGTAATGACATGAAAGTAGTAAAACTAAACGTAATGCTAAGTTAATATCAGATACTAAATTCAGTGTTAATATGAGTGATTCTATTAAACTGTTAGCTCATTAGGATAAACATTTACTCAACAGCTAGGGTATGCCTTATGTTTATACGAGGTCTTCAAGATTTCACGGAAAATGTGTATTATGAAAAAATTGTGCATGGATTTCAAAAGGCTTTATACCAAAATGAACTAGTATGGTAGGGTATTTTCCATAAACTTTTGAAAGTCCTCTCATGTGTAGAAAGAATGCAGATGTGAAGAAAAAGTCTATGGCTTTAAAATATTCATAATCTTTTTTTAAATAAAGAATCATTTATTTAATTTTATTTATGATGATTCTTAATTTGGACAGAGTTAAGAGAGAGGGAAAGTGAGAAAGCAAGCCTCCAGGTTTGGGATTCAAACTGTGGTTAGCCATGTGAGAGTCCAGCGCCTTAACCACCACACCACCTGCCAGCTCCAATATTCATAATCTTTAGGACTGTAAAGCTCTATGTGTAACTATGCTCTGTGGTGTGGTAAGTTCTGTATTGGAAACAAATGGTACCATTGGAATGAAAAGAAGGAATGGCTGAAGGAAGTGTCATAAAGTGGTGGGTGTGGTTTGGATAAGACAGCTTGTGTTTAGACAGACATAGAAGGGGGAAGACAACTCCAGGCTAAGAAGAAGCCATTGCAAAAGATGGAGGGGTAGAAACTCATGTTCAAAGGAGAGATCTAATAGGGCTACGGTGAAGCTTTATGGAGGGAGATAAATGGAGATGAAAAGGCTGAAAGGATATTGGGGTCATAATCTTAAAGCTACACATATCACATAAAAATCTCTTTTTCAGTTGGTAGATAATGGGAAGCCACTGAAGGTGGCCATGATGAAATCAATTAGCATTTCAGAAGAGATAGCTTTGTGGAAGGAAAATTGTGCAGGGCTGACACAGAGCCAAGAAGTTCAGTCAAGATCCTGCGACTTATCTGTTAATATCTGAAGAAGTCCTGAACACAGGCAGAAGTGTGGACAGCTAAAGGGAAAGAGTAGAAGCGAACATCATTTCAGAAGTACAGTCCATAGCATTTGACGCCTACTTGGATATGGGAGAATAGTTGTTAGCATTTGAAAAAAGCCTTCCTTATTTTTCTGAAAAAAAGTAATATATTCTGGATGAAAGAACACAAATACTATCAAATATGAAATGAGAGAGATTAAAAATCCATCAAGTAACTATTGTGGTTTTGGAAATGTTTAGGGGGTGGGGGTTGAAGAAGCTACAGAAAGGTATTTGGATTGTGGGCCCATGCGCTGTGTGAGAGTTGCTCTAAGAAGTATTTCTAGAGATGGAGCTGTTATACTAAGGGGCTATTTTCATTTCGTAAAGAAGCAGGGAGAGAACACGGAAAAGGATGTCTATACGTTACACATTGCAGAGTATGGAATAGAACAAGTGGGACTGACTGATGCTGCGTTATGCACTAAGCCAGCAAAGCGAGGATTGCCATATGGCAGAGAAGGCTGCTAGCTGGCAAGCAGCAGGGCTGCCTTTTTCCTTCAGTCCAATAAGATGGAAAAGAGAGATGCATGTAGGAATGGACATATTCCGAAAAGGCAGAGCTGGAAGGAGCGTGATTCTGATGACTACTTCAGTGAATGAGTGGGCGACATTTTTGGCTAAGAATCAGATGGTTAGAAATGTGGGGCGGGGGGAAGCCTTGAAAAAGTTATTTTGGAGGATAGAAAAGAGCCTCAATTGAAAGTGAAGTTATTTTTCAAGGGCTAACTAGTTGGGGCTCAATGGAGGTTGTAAAACATGAATTTATAGAACATTCAATATCCATGTCAAATCTGAATAAAAATGAGCAATCATTTTCATTCCCATTTCATACGATATGGAAAAGTAATTTAGATTTATCCTGAACGTCTCTTGGGAAGGCAGAGAAGAAGAAATTATATCATACAATATATAGCAAAAATTCCAAAAATAAATTTCTTTCTCCATTGATACTACTTATAGCCACTGTACCCTCTCATGTCCACCTTTTGTCTTTTACAAAACTCTACCCAGCTTTGCTCTTGCTCTCATTCTGCTGTTCCTCTTTTCCACTGCCTCTTTGGGTCCATTGGATTTTTTTTTTACTTTACTTTTTTTTTTTTTACTTTACTTTGAGGATAATTGCATGGGCTACTTTATGAAAATCAATCTTTCTGGACTTGTTCTAGTTCTGTTTTCTACCCATTGTCTTGGTCATTTCCTGAAACACTCAGGATCTAAGTGTCACAAGCAGAGACTTCTCCTGAGAAGGCAAGACAGAACGAAAGGCTATGGCACTCGGCCTTCAATATTTTCGCCTTTTGCCTGTCAAATGGCGATTCTCAGCAACAGTAGAGCCACAGCTGAGAAAAATCAGTGTTTGTATGGATCCTGTGGAATGTGATAGAGCGACCCAAGTACTGAACATGAATGCTATATTTGAGGGCCAGCTCTGTGGCCTAGTAATTAAGGAAGTCAGATTTCATATGGCTGACTGAGTATTTCAAATCCTGGTTCTGGTGGCTCAAGAAAGACATGTGTGTGGGTCCCAAATCCTGACAGGATGGAGAAATGGAGAAGAGATTGCAGTGTGACTGCATTCTATTGGGGGACGATTTCTCTCTCTTTCTCTCTTTCTTTCTGATGAGTGCACACACCCTCTGGAAAATTATTGGGTCATCGGAAAAGTCATAACGCATTTTTGCATAGAAAAAAAAATTAAAAAAATACATCCTGACTTTTCCGATGACCCAATTGCAAATATATATTTTTGAAGTTATAGAGTCATGTGTGAGCCTCATATTTATTGGTCTACTAGTTATTTTACTTGTAAAATAGAAATCGACCAGGGTGGCCAGTTTTCCTAGACTAACCAAAAGAGGAAGAAAGCGATGTGAACTACATTGATGTGATATTATTCTCAAATACTTCTTTCACTGTGCTTTTATTTTAGATAACTTTCTTTGGCATGTCTCTAGGCATATTACAGGTATTTTGATATTTCGAGTTCCTGGACTTTTACTTTATTCTGTAAGTAGGTTTTGCTTTGACGGATGGCTCTTTTGATCCTTGGGATGTTGCCCTTACTGTCCCTTTTCCTGGATCAACTCTCGCCCCCAGGTCTCTGCACAGCGGGACAATTCTCATCCTGTACATTCTAATTTAGGTATCCCTTTCTCAGAGGGGCCATCTAAAAGAGAACTATCGCCCTTACTACCAATTTGACTGGTTATTTGTTTACTTGTTATTGCATGCCTTTTCTACTAGACTGTAAGTTCTATGAGGAAAGAGATCTTTTCTGTTTCATTTACCACCTTAATCTCTTCCCGGTATAGCCCTGGTGAAGGATAAATACATTACTATCTCACTTTGAATGTGATTTCGACTTGGAAGATTCTTTATGGAAGCCGAGGCTGGTTATTTGGCAATTTTGATTTTCCCCAGGTGGATTTTGATACTTTCTGCACTAATATGCACATACACTTATGCTCCTTTCGTTCTTCTTTCTATTAAAAGCCAGTGAATAGATTTACATATAATGAATACTAATGTACAGTAATAGTGGAAATTATTTTATGTTACTGCTGTTTTTTAAAAAATCTGAATTTGGAGTCAGCAGGTAGCATGGTGGTTAAGGCATTGGACTCCCACATGGGTGACTGTGTTTCGAGTCCTGGACCTGGTGGCTTGAAACTCACACTGGGCATGTGTGTGTGCATGCCCCAAATCCCAAGAGGTGAATGGAGGAGAGGGATTGTGGTGTGGCCATCCTTCCTTGGGGATCATTTCTCACTTTTTTTCTCTCTGTCTCTCTCTGGCGAGCACATACACCCTATGTAAAAAACCAAAAATAAATAAATAAATAAATAAATAAAGCCCTGAATCCTATGATAATATTCTCAAATAAGGCAAGTAGCCCAAGCATTATATCAACCAGATAATCATTTTGAAAGAGAAAGGTGGCTTCAAATGATCAGATAATTTAAGAAGGTTGGGGATTCTGCAAGAAGAATTTGGAATGAACACTTACAGAAATTAATTAATATGCTGGTGTTCTGTGAATGCAGATTTTAAAAGAGCACATATACATGGAAGAGAGAAAAGCATGACAGATGAGCATAAATTGCAGAAAAATCAACCCTAAGTTTCATGAGAAATGTAAACTATGACAAAGAAGTGCAACTTGAGTTATGATAATGAGTGAAATAATCAAGACTTATCTGCTTATTAGAGATGGTGTAATACACAAAGAATGGAGAAGGCAGTGGCCATGCAAATTCTAGTTTGATATTTGCCAAGGGTAAAAACACTCTCCTTAGTGCATAGACTGGGAATACTAAAGCAAAAATATTTAATAAATATTTAAAACCTGAGGTAGATAAACAGTAACCTGGTGGATTGAAAAAATAAAATATGAAGTTCTGGATGAGTAATATTATCTGAGGCCACTTAAAGATCCAGGGCATGTAATAGTGGATTTTTTTGTAATTATTTTTAAATCACGGAGAAATAAAAAGATTCCAAAAGATCAAACAGGAGAAAATGATGTCTGAATTGTCAAACTGAAAAAACTTGTCGGAAATGTGATGGTGATGACAGTTCTAGAAATACACCATGAATATAAGGAGGAGATGCCTAGCTTGTTAACATCCATTCCCCCAAATTTTGTCTGAGTGATTCATTTACCTAGAAAATGATATTTGGAAACTTAGTAACAGGGCTTTATTTTAAATTTGTCTTGTAGATTATTACTTTTTTTAATTCAAGACTTGTATAAAGACATAGATATTTGCTTATCAAATTTGTGGATGACAGGACTTGATAGAGAGATATAATATGATGGATGAGACTCTTCATTCAAACTGATTTCATCAGATTGGAAAGATAGTTAGAACTGTTCAAGATAATATTTTAGGAAGATAAAAGTAACATCCCGTCAGGCTTCAAGAAAAGAACAGTTTTGCTACTATTGTTTGGCAAACAGACAGGATGAAAACATCTGGGGCATTAGGTCCGCCACCACAAAAAAGCAACAAAAGTTTACACTCCCCCTGCTCCCCCCCCCCCCCCGAGAGATTTTTGCTATAGGTGTGTGTGCTCACTGGAGAGACAGAGAGAGACAGAAAGCAAGAAGTCATCCCCCAGGGGCGATGGCCACACCATCGTCCCTTCTCCATTGTCCTCTTGGGATCTTTGACATGCATGCACACATACCGAGCGTGAATTTTAAGTTGCTGGATCTGGACTTGAACTGTGGTCAACTACGTGGGAGTCCAGCAATGTAACCATTATGCCATCTGCTGGTCCTGAAAATTTGCATTTTATGGAAGGATGTCATCTAGATCAAACTTGGCAGGAATATCTGTGTTAATCTGACCATACATGGAATATCATATTCGCCTTAAGAGGGCCACTGACAGAACAATAAAAAGACAAAGACACGGACTGGCAAGTGGTGTGGTGATTAAGGCGCTAGACCTCCCACATGGCTGACTGTGGTTTGAATCCCAGACCTGGCAGTTTGCTTTCTCATTCCCCCTCTCTCTGTCTCTCTATGGTCAAATTGAAGAAGAATAATAATACATAAAAAAGAAATAATTTAAAAGAAAAAGACAAAGACAAATCTTTTGAGTCATGTCCTCTGTGGAACAATTGGGGGAGACTTGGGCATTTTGCCAAGAGAGAAAACAGGAGAACTGGAAGACTTTCTGAAAGTGTAAAAGGCTGTCACATGAAAAATGGAGTAGCAGGGATGACTCCACAAGTCATAGCTTTTGGCTATTATTAATATATTTTAGTTTCCCAGCAAAGATTCACTATAATTATCTATGACTCTCTTAATACATTTCATCCCACTTTGGTTTCTTACACATTTTTCTATAACATCATCTCAATACTACTTTATATTCTACAGGGTTTACAGGTGCAGGTCACATTTACATTGATTTGATCCTTATAACAAATGGGGGAGGCACTCGGGGGATCATTTTCATTCCCATTTTGTGGAAGAGGAAACTGAGAAAATGGTCATGCACTTTCCCCAAGGTTAGACAGCTTTTGATTAATGGGATTCTAGCCTGAATTTTGGATTTCTGGTTCCTAGGGATAGTGCTATTTTCACTAACACACACTTCCTTAAAAAATAAACCATCTCTAGTTGATAAAGACTCAGAATAGTACTGGGTTTCCTGTTTTCTTTTCTTTCTTTCTTTTTTCTTGACAAGAAAAATGATCAAAACGTTCTTCCCAGCAAGTCTTTCACTTCATTACCTTGGGCACAAGACATGGCACACACCCTTAATAGTTGTTATTAACCAAGATGACACAATGCCGTGGGTGAACTGTACAAGAAAAACAGCAAGATAGCATAGGTTTTATAGAATGGGAAAGTTGTCTTCTTTTTAAAAAAGTTCAGGTCAGATTTGAGGACAGAAGGAGTCCGAGGATGATTAGTTACCATATTTTTTCTTATTTTTGTTTGTTTCAGCACCTTTTTTTTTCTTTCAGCAAATTCTCTTCTTTTTAAAGTGATTAATTTATGGATGACCGCATCTTATAGCATGTAAATACTCTAGCAAATATGGAGATGACGGTCCAAATTGTTGCGAGTTGCCATGTCCATAAATTCTAACACATGCTTCTGCCCAGCATGTCAAGTTCACTAGTATCATTACAGTTGTTAAGACGGTGGTCTCTGGTGTTGTATTGCTCAATTTTATTTTCCACCTGTGTGGCCCCTTTGCAAACTACTTAACTCCTCAAATGCAGTTTCCTCATCTGTAATATATGGGTGATTATATCTGCAGAATAGAGATGTCATGTTGATTAAATGAGATAATCCTCATAAAATGCCTAGAACAGATAGCTAACATATATGTTAGCTATAGTATATGTGTGTGTGTGTGTGTATACATATATATACACACATATACACATATCTGTGTGTATCTATGTGTGTGTGTGTGTGTGTATATATATATATATATATACATATATATATATATCTGATTCTAAATAAGGATTAAGACAACATTAAGGAAAAATAATCAGTATAGAATTTGTTCTGTTTTCCTTTGCATGGGGGGGTGGAGAGGAGGAGTGATGTTGGAAATGCTTCCTGGTATGGGAGGGGTGGCAGATAGTGATGCAGCAATAAAACATGACACTCTGCAAAATGGACCTGCATGAAGGTTCCAGGTTTGTGGCCAGAGAGAGACCCCCCCCCCCCCCAAGTATACTAGAGCTGACTGAAGCTGGAGGTGGATTGTGGTATCAAGACTCTATTGAGGGTACTGTCTCTTCCTTTTTCTGTTTCTCTTGCTCATGTTAAGAAAAAGTTTTTTTTTTTTTTTAATTAAAAAAAAGAAAACGCTTTCTGGATTTTTCATTTGGCGTTTATTTCTCAGGCGTAGGCTAGACATGGGCAAGTCCACTTTGTGCTTACGGGGTTTGTGCAGTTCGGGTAGCAGCCAGACCACCGAAGCAAGTGCATAATCCCAGTCCGTTTTGAAGCACAGAGGGATGCATTCCCTCCAAAAGGGGATTGCATGGCAATTTATCTTTCCAGAATGCACAGATATTATTTATGACTTTATTTGTTCCTCATAAAAGGTGGCCTGGCACAATGACTAAGATTTATATAAAGAGAAAGAGCTGAGACAGATCTCTGTTAACTGACTTGCTAAATATTACCTAGAAAATGCAATCTAGAGCTTCATCCAGGAACTTTTTTGTAAAGTTCAGCAATCTAATCATAAATGGGACTATGAAAAACAGAGCCATCCTGAGTGTGATTAGCAATAGGGCAAAAAACATCCTGAAATGTCAGGTATTACTGATGAACTTAAATTGTTTTTTCATAATAAACGTATATTTTTGACGTGACATTTGCAAATGAGCCTCTAGCCCAGGGTGACTGCTTAATTTTTTCCCTGTGAACTGTGGTTTTTCTCATGGCAGCCATCAAAGTCTGTAAAGCCTATTGCTTGGCTTACAACACTGTGAACTACTTAGTTCAGTGCTGAGATGAATTACTTTTTCCATTTGCAGGGACCCTGTACTTGTGGTCTCCATAATCTATGACCCATCCTGCAGCGATGGAGTGAGACCTCTTTTTCCAGAGAATGCCAAATTTTAAGTATTTTAGTGATTTCTGATGAAGTCTCTGTAAAAGTGGTTGCATACTTCCTTGCTTTCCTATATAGAACATGCAGAAAAAATTTTTTTTGCCATAGTGTGCATGTGCTTGCTAGAGAGAGACAGAGACAGAGAGAGAGAAGAAAAGTGAGAAATCGTCCCTCCCCAGGGGGGCAGGATATGGCTACCCCATAATTCCTTTTCCTCTTGGGATTTTGGTCATGCATGCACGTGTGTCTGGCATGAGTTTCAAGTTGCCAGGTCTGGGACTTAAACTGGATCCTGTGTGGGATCCAGCACTTTAAACACCACGGGATCTGCTGACCCTAATCTGAACATTTTAAAGGAGACGCAGAATCATGAGAAACACCAGTCGTTGTGTGGTACAAATGCCTTGGATGGTCTTGGGGTTTGTTGACTGGCACAGGCTGCCTGTCTGTAACATAACTGCCTCCCCCCCCCCCCCCCACTCCCCATGCTAAACTTGACTCTCAGTTGTCCTTCTGTGCCTTTTTTTGCTGCCAAAATGTCATACTGCCTATTTTTGGCCATTGCTATGAACATCTTCAGCTGTCCTTTTTCCTTTTATATTGCCTATAGGCCAGGATAAAAGAAAAGTGATCGTTTTAGAATGATGTATAAAATAAGGGAAAATGGGCATTGAATGAAGGTCTGTTAGGCTGATCTACATGTGTGATTCTTGGGTTTCAGTGTTGAGAATTCGTTTTCTGTCCTTTTTTTATGTGTGTATTATTATTTTTAATTGCCAGATGGTGCATGTGCTCACCAGAGAGAAACAGGGCGAGGGAGAGAGGAGAGAGAGATCACCCACCATATGCCAGGGACTGCTTTTCGCTGAAATTTTTACCTTTGGATTCACTGACAAATGGATCCAGAGTGACTGTGAGACCTCTGTAGGGCAGGAGAGCATTAAGAGAGAAGGTAAGGAGAGATTCTGGTGGCAGTCCATGCTGGGAAGCTCTGGATCACATGAGAATACCTAACCCCAGGAATAAATTTCCAAAGCCACGTGTCTTTGTAGGCTAATTTTTGGAGGCTACCCTAATGTGGGCATAGTACTGCATAGCTGCAGAGCATACTGTGTGTGACCAGGCCATGTGGCCACGTTATTACCCAGGATGCTGACTCTTCCACCTCTCAGATGGTGAGGGAGGAAACCATGTCATGTAAACATTACGTTGAGTATTTCACTCAGTGGAAGCTCGGTTCTGAAGACAGAACGAGCAGATGCAACGTGGTAGGTGGTGCAAGATGATGCCATTTGTCTTGTGCATGTATTCCCATACATGAAGAAGACCTGTGCTAAGTGTACCTTTTTGGCGGCTCAGCAGAGTTTCCTGGTACCTGGGATAAACGAGGGTAGGATAATTTAATATTCACAGCTGTAATCTTAGCATCTACTACAGGACTCTATAGAGCATAGGCACTCAATAAATGTTGAATTAATGAACAAATACATCTCTTTAGTCAGTTAGCTTTACATATAGAAAAGCTCTTCTCTGGCCCCTAGCTACTCCTCCAATGCTAACCGGCCATTTTTGAAATGGGGCCCATTATGTACAGGGAAATTGAGTGAGATTGTCTTATTAGACCCTGCTACTCACCTAGGCCACGAGAGCAAACACTCCAAACCACGGGCAGTAGGTCTGCAGTGCAACCTTTATGTAAGAGGACAGCATATTTTAAGAACAGCAGTAGAGTTTCTTACTCATAGATAGTACCATTTACTTTTTTAATATTAAGGACAAACTGAGAATTTGATAAATAAAATAACCAAAGAAAATCAGTGAAGAATTGAGATATGGAAGCTGAGAATCTTGTTTTCCAGTAGCTATCCAGACCTCATTCCAAGGTAAGTGGAATGGAATGAGTCACTTATCCACAGGCTTGATTCAAATAGAAGGATAAATTGCGGTACCGATAATAGCTAATGTAATGCCAGACCTCTCTCAGGAACTGTAGAGATTTCAGATCAATATGTAGTCAAAGAGTACATGGTGATGACTTTCTGAAAAGTTGATCAATAAGTATACATCACCAAGATCAGAATTTATTTAAAATTATGAACAGCCTGGAAGACTGCCAATGCCTGAGTAATAACTCCAGGCAGCCCAAACTCATGCCAGCTTCCCCCATTTATATAAATTGCTGGAATCTCTCATGCCTGACCTTTCTGATGTATCAGCTTTGTTATGTCAGTTTAGATATAGGTAAATTTCCTATGGGCATTTATTAGCTTTATTAAAAAAGAGGCAATTGTCCAAAGGCCTCTGGGCATATGCACCCAAAACATAAAATAAAAGAATGAAATTAAATACTCAGGCTGCCAAACACCTCATAAAAAAGTCAGGCCAGTTCAGCCTATTGAGGCATGCCAGATTGGCAGGCTAGAGCTTGTGTTTTTTTTTCCCCCTAAAGATTCACAAAATCATTCTACTATCTGGTTGGATGGAGAAATGAACTGCAGAGGCAAAGACCCCCAGCAACCTTGTTTTAGGATTAGGATCTGGAATCCTTTATTAAAGTAGTGTGGCTGATATTCATATATTTGAATGAACCAGTAGATAGGAGAAACCCTCAAAGGAAATCTCTTGTTTTTATTAAAATGTACCCCACTCAACATTCTCTTATGCCATGTGCCATAGTCACACTTTGATGGCTTTCACTCCTGAAGTCCTCACATTGTCACTTCCATGAAGCCTGACACTCTTCCCTGTCTGCCTCTGATTAGAACAATTACTTAGACAGCATATTGCTCTAAATGATTGCTTTTCAACCTGGAGAGATTGTGCCTCCTAGGGACACGTGGTGATGTCTGAAGTCATTTTTGGTATGGGAGTGGGTGATTTTGGCATCTCATAGGTAAAGGCCAGGGGAATATAGCATCTAGAATGCATGAGGTGGTCTCCATAATGAACCATCTGGGCCCAATGTCAATAGTGCTGGGTAGAAGAATACCACTCGGAGTCTTGAGCCTGTGGGGTTTCCCGAACTTTAGCCTTTATCTGTCCTCGTCACATTTTTTGGCAGATCCGTATACTGCCTGCACTCGTTTTCACCTAATAGATATTTCCCACTTAAATTTAACTCATTTCTAAAAGTATTAAATACATTTAAGGGAAAGCTTTATATTAGTACCATATACAGAGAAATAATTAAAGCTTTCATCGGTGTAAAGTCAGTGTGAAAATACACACAATGAAGACAAAATAATATGATTAAATTACAGGTTAATACTTGACGACAGTCTTGGTGACAAAATGATAGATCAACAGGTTTTAGAGAAGTATTAAAGGGAAACATCAAATCGAGATTGTATCTTTTGTTAAATAAGATGGATAGATGGATTGAAAAGACATTAACTTTCTCATTCAGTTCACTGGGATTTTAAGCGCATGCGTTACATCTGTTGAATACTGAAAACCATCTCCTGCAGCAGTTAAGGTTGTCATGAATGTGTGCCCCATGCTTTAGTAAACACTGAACTGCTGTGTCCCTCATACATACACTCTTCTGCTTGGATTCTCGTTCTGCTAGGTGGCCACAGATTTGAACAACTGCTTCAGAGCTATCTTGACCGTGTGTGTTTCAGAATATACAACATACTGCATCTCGAAAATGGCTACTAGTGACTGGGACTGTTTCTCTGCAACCGGGAAATCTTAGGTTGCAAAATAAAAACCTAGAGACTGTTGTTGCTAGCCAGTGACAAATGCTGTTTTGGAGATTTTATTACCTAGTTTCACCCCATCTAAAAGGCCATCAAAGATGTACTTGTAATCCCTTCTGTAGAATTAAAGTGACTCTGCTTCCATACGCGTATTAGTGTAATTATTCTGGGTCATAATATTTTAAAGAGAAAGACTAAATTCCTTGATATCCACTGATTGAGCATTATATGGTCTAGTGCTTGAGGATGAGTCAGTATCCTTATTCACAGTATCTGCTTTTGGTTCTGTGTTACTCTATTGCGAATTGACTTACAGGTAACATCATCTTTGTAAAATGCAGTGTGCACCGAAGGGTCTGATACTTTTACTGTCTATTTGCTTGCTGGAGAACCTGCGGCAAAATAAGTTATGCCTCATCCTGGCTGCCTTGGCGAAAGCATGGAAAATTGCAACAGGCACTTGAGGCTTCCGAGTTCCCACTTGCTGCCTGGTGCTCTAAGCTGGAGCTTAGTACAGGAGACTGACATTGCAGGAAAGTTTCCCCCCTCAGGGAAGATCACTTAATGCTTCGCATGGAAAGGGAGCTAGGCTATATTATGAAAACAGTCTGGGCTTGGCTGAATATTTTTCTCTCCCCGGAATTGGTTTCTATACCTATAATTATCTTCAAGCACCACCATAAAAGCTCTCCAATCTTTACCTCATGTTGTTCTTCCTTTGGGGCACTGATTCTGTACCCATGCAAGACTTCCACCAAGTTGTAATTAGTAGAATTATATTTAATAATCCCCCCCACCCCATTCTGAAGGGAGCAGAGGAGGCATCAGGCGAGCGTAGCAGAAGATAATGAGGGTTAGAGGTTCTCCCTGTAGCTATAACCAGCTAGCAAAGGCTGCTGCTGTCGGCCAGCATCAGCCTCGATGGTCCAGCAGCCTCTGCCTTGGTTGACACGTAGATGCAGTAGAGAAGCACACTCTCTGTGTTTTTTCTCCCCCCTTTAAAAAAAGCCAGCTACTTAATAGAGCGCATATGGTGCTGCTGTTCTGTTCTGCAGCTGCAAGGTTTTTCTATGTGAGGAACAAGGTATTTCCAAATTTCCTTCAGTGCCGTATCAGGTGCTGCATTATTGATTCATCATACCAGGGGGATTCAGGGCCCATAAAAGATACAAGGTTTTTGAGTTGGATGTACTAACCAAGATCTCACTCACTGGAGATTTCATTATTTCACTCTTAATGTTCACCATCCTGTGTGTTACTGTGAATGCTTAATAGAACTTTTTTTTTTCTTTTTATTTTTTACTAGTTTGTTGTAGGGTATGTGTGCTTACTGGAGAGAGATATAGAAAGTGAGAAATCACTTCCCAGAGGGGATAACCATGCTGCAATCCCTCCTCCTCTGTTCTCCTCTCAGGATTTTGGACATGGATGCACATGCACCTGCCATGTTTTTCAAACTACTGGGTCTGGGACTCAAACTGAGCAGGTGGTCATGTGGGATCCAGTCACCTTAACCTTCACACCATCTGCTGGCTCGTAGAACCTATTTTTTAAAAAAATATTTTAAAAATTTTATTTATTATTATCACTTTTCAGTTTTGATGGAGAGAAAGAGAGAGAGAGAGAGAGAGAGAGAGAGAGAGAGAGAGAGAGAGAGAGAGAATGAGAAAGCAAGTCACCAGGGGTTTGGGACTTGAACCATGGTCGGCCATGTGGGAGTCCAGCACCTTAACCATCATGCCACCTGCCAGAACCTATTTCTTTTAATGAAATAAATAATATCATCTAATTTGTCAATGGTAAAAATGATATATTTAAGGGCACACATCCTCACTTCTCTGTTCTTTCAGTTAAAGAAAACTTATATTCCAGCTACTTGCTTTGTTTTTGTTCTATTTGTTCTAAAAGGATCCTAAATAAAATGGTTTTGCTTTTAGATTTAAAGGATGTCCCACCTGACATAAGCCCAGATAACAGAAAAGCATTTATGTGTAATCTCTGGCAGATAGTGAAACTGGTTCTTATATAGAGTCATAAATTTTACTGCTGGAAAGGACCTTAAGGAACATTTAGCTCAGCCCCTGGTGGGTGGTAAATGGAGGTAACTGCATGGTACCTTCAAGATTGAAGTTAAAGCTACTTTCTGAGAATGAAGTTAGCAAAACTTGCCCACAAAAACCTGTAATGAATGTGATCAGCCATTTATAGACACAGTTGAACCGAAGAAGATAATCTGTAAATGGGCCACTGAAGATCAGTCCCAGATTCCAAGCCTGGAGACTTGGTATGATCCGAGGCATGCTTGGTGTTAAACCTTACACATTGTATTATGTTGGTGTTACAGACTGGAGTAACGTGTGATGGGGCGGTTTGCAATGTAGCTGAAGAAGAGTTGCAGAGTGTAGCCATTTCCGATGTAGCTGAAGTAAATTGGCCTTCATCAAGACAGAACATAAGCTCTCCCTTGGTTAGGGGCCCAGAGGTGGGGCACGTCCCAGAGACGGTGTTTCAGGCTCTAGATTGCTTTCCCACTCTTCTCAGGTGGCTTCAGCTTGGGCCCAAAGCAAGAAGGCAACATCTGCGTAGCAGAAATAGCCTATTTTGTTCTCAGGGAAAATTGAGAGGAGTCAACCATGGCGTGGATTGATGAGGTCACCTATAAATTGAACACAAGGACATCAAAACAACGGCCAGGGGTTGCTGTGAAATGTACACCTTCTGAGAATTTGTAACTACCGTGGGGAGAGCATTGGAATCCCCTGGAGAAGTCATGGATGCTTGAGCTTTGTTTATCCTATTTTATCCCCATCGGTGGGGCTGGGCGGCCCTTGATGAAACCTAAGATACAAGGGCAAATCCATATGTTAGCTTTTGTGGGGATTAAGAAGACTCCTTTTGCTGGACTGTGACTATCAGTCTCGTACTTATTTTGTCTCAAGATCAGATGTACATAATACTTTATAGAAGTTGAGATTCAGAGAGCTTATAGGATTTTAAGTACAGTTTACGGTCAAGGAAGGGTTTTAAGTTTCGATGAAGGATAATGACCTAGAACAAGTTGCTGAGAACATGACTTTCTCCAGATTCTCAGGTCAGGGACCTGCCTTAGCAAGATGAGAGATTCTGCAGAGCTTGTGTAAGGGCAGATTTTCAGCATTTGCTAATAGTTGCAGGATGTGAAACTCACAGCACTTAGGAAGATGAGTTGAAGAAGGTGCTTGACACGTGATCGATAATTTACCATTTTAGGCTTAGCAAAAAGTGTGAAGGAAACATGCTAAAATCTTAGAAATATAGACTGATAGAACTAGAAGTAAGTCTTCCTTTAATAGACTGGGATAAATGGAAAGAGGATTAATTAACCAACCAGTGAAAGAAAAGAATGCTAAGAAACTGTGAATATAGTGTTAGCAAAGCTGAAGTTCTGAAAGATATAGAACAATTCTTAGTAATGTTTCTAGCACAGGCCCAAATTGAGAAAGCGGCTGTAACCTGATCCAAATGTTTAGTTAGTTAATCCAGACACACACTGGCAGCTTGTTCTGCTTGCTTGGAGTGAAGACAATGTGGTCCAGTCAGTCAAAATGCCCAGGGCAAATAGTGTCCTGTTGATCCAATGACCAACAGAACGCACAAACTATACAATTCTGATTTTCCTCCTGCCCTTCCTATTAAGGTAATTTGGTTTTCAAACTGGAAAGGTACTAAAATGCTGGTAAAGAGAGAACTGAACAGAGAGAGGGTGTGAAAAATGAGTTTTTGGGGACCAGCAGTTAGCATAATGGCCATGTCGCTGGACTCCCATGTAGTCAACCGCGGTTCAAGTCCCAGACCTGGTGCTTAAATTAATGCCGGGCGCGTCTGCGTGCGTGCCC